>OW028610.1:5000000-7500000 GCA_932294325.1 Allophyes oxyacanthae
GTAAGTTCAAGATGATTAATGTGCATACCAAACTAACGCTAATGAATTCTAAAAAGTATTTTCAAAAGTATTTCCGTCAATTTAAGTTTTTATTAAAATATAATTTTCGTCTCTCCGACTTTTGAAAAATTTACTAAGAAGGATCGAAAGACCCCTAAGCGTTAAGAGCTTGGCGATAACTGGCCAGCCCCCCTAGAAAAGTGTAGATTAAATGTAGATTGTGATTGTAGATTGTACATCTACAATCGGTGGAAAATAGAAACGACAAGTAAATGTATGGGATTGACTTGACACTTACCTTTATCCTTTTCTATACTTTTACACAAACCGACCATCTTCAACATTCTCCTGTTTTACTCAACCTTGACATTGGCAGAATCATCGTAATATCACGATAGAGCCATTAAATTAAAATAGTGAAGTGAATCACTATTCGACAGCTTATATCAATTCAGTACATTTACCTGGCGTTTATATTTCTAGCGATTGTAGATGCCTTGCTTACAGGTATTGAATCGTAAAGTACAGCATTTTAACCATAAATTTATTATACTAGTATACGTATACTATTATAATAGTAATATAGATAAGGCTCGTAGCTACATAGCTACCGCGCAGATCAGTCGATCAGCGAGGTTAAGCTGCGGTTGCCGCGGTCAGTCCCTGGATGGGTGACCATTTCTTCGAACATCTAGACCCCTCCGTGCCTCGGATAACACGTTAAGCAGTTGCTCCCGGTTGTCATACGAATACCTTTGACAGTCGTAACGGGAGTCAGCAACCCAAAAAGTCTGACAACCGGTCTAACCTTAGGGTATCAGTGTCTCCCTGTAATTGGTTGTCGGAGGTCAGATGGCAGTCGCTCTGTATAAAAAACTGTTACTCAGCCACATCTGGTTAGACTGGGAGCCGACCCCAAAGTAGTTGGGATAAAGGCCAGGCAGATGACTATGACGTATACTAGTATAAGTTTATGATTTTAACCATTAATGCCAGAGGATAACTGCCAACAGCGCGTTGCCGATGCCTAGCCAGCTCGGTAATCACTAACAAGCAATGTAGTCACTGTTGACATTCCTTATTGTTTTGGAGACTGCCTATATGTGCAGCTCTAAATTGGAATAGCCTTAGAAATACTCTAGTTTTAAATCACAAAATATACCAAGTCATAAGAATTAAAAGAAATTGCATCTTCTTAAAAATAATCTTCCAACACCAGTCTCTGAAGATCGCTCTGCTGAATATCTGTAGCTCGATACCACGTTATCTTGAATCAATGTATCCCTCGAAATACACTAGAACGAATAAATTCAGCCAGACAGAAGTGAAACGATATAAATCCGCCTATTTGGTTGTCCATCCAAGTACTGACCGCACCAACCGTTGATGTTTTGAGCATCCTCTCGTCTTCCTACAGCTCCTTCAGCTTTTACCTGTAGCAGAAGGACGTGGACCTCCTCCGATAGGAAAGATAAGATTCAGTTTAAAAAAATAATAAGTATAAGTATTTTATAGTTATGTAATTAATTTCCAATCGTTATATAAAAACATCTACGTTTATTTACGTATCATCGCTAGATATTAATTCAGAGTTCACAAACAACGCTCGACACCTCGAATTTCTATAAATATTTCTCAAACAAACCTGTTTGTTACTGTAATAATGTAAATGCTGGCTGTCGATGATAAAAACAAAATCAATCACGTCATTTTTGATGGAAGATAAGAAGAATGTCTAGCGAGGACGTCGCATCTTCTGAGCGTCGTCAGAAGGACGGTTGTAGCTACAATACGGTTGGTTGGCTCCGATGGTGTTACCATATAAGTCGTTGGATTCCCCGAAGCGGGCCAGTCTTTACCGAGTGGTAGCGCGCGCAAGGTTCACCATGCGCGTTTTTGAGTATGCTTGTGTTGTGTCAGTGTGTGCGTTGTTGCAGTGCGCGCGCGCATCGACTTCATCACCGAGGAAAATGGTCTTCGTGTACCCGGACGCAAGGAGGGATGAGAAGGTCGTCGACAACTATCATGGCACTAAGGTATGGAACAACATCGACGACGGAACTATACTTCTAAGATACACTCATATACACACACATTTGCTCAAGATTAATTAATTATTCATCTAACATTCCATTTAGAAAAATTGATCATAACTCAACACTGAAGAAATAATAGTCCCCATTTGTTCCACTTTCTGTAATGCGTAAGTGTATCTTCGAATAAGACAATAAGGCGTCGATGTAAACAATGCGTGCTATAAACATCTGTTGTCTATTGAGTTTCATTAACCCATTAATTATTCTCGGATGTAATCAGAGAACGCACAATACAATTAATCGATAACGTACATTAGTACGTTATCGATTAATTGTATCGTGCTTATTAAAGCACATAACTACAAATTCTGGAACCGCCATTGCTCTACTAAGTTAATAGGCTAAATAATTGCCTATCTTTTCATGGGTGTATTATCAGTTGTAGTCAAAGGTCATAGAATTCGAGATGAACATGTGCCATCAAACGTGACTTAATATCATCTAACAATCTGTTTATTTTGAGAACTTGTTATAAAGATACACGCTTGATACTTAACACTTAAAGATTTAAAGCGAATCTTAAGTCCGGTAACCGTTATAAAAGCTCGTTCCAGCGATATTACTATAAATATGTTTATGTCAGTATAGATAGAATACCTTGGAGTTAATAATTTCCATAGTATAAATGGTCGACCCGATCGTAAGGACGCTGCACTGTATCGAGGTACATAATAAAGTGCATGTTTTTTTTTTGTGAAATAATTTTCACGGTCAACTGTTGCTCTATAAACTCGTACGTCGAAACATCCAGTAGAAATATTTTTAACGTGCACTTTTAGGAGGTTTTTTTTAAAACTAATTATAAGTATTTTGACAACTTATTTCTCAATATTTACATATGAAACCTATTCCAAATATTTATGTTAGCATCAAGTCAAAGCCGGAGAAACCTGAAATCAAAATAATTGATCATTTATGTTCCTTTAATTTATTCTGTGGAAGATAAAAAAATACTATAATTTTCCGCTTAATAGCGAATATATCGAATCAAAGAGGTATCCTACCGATCTAAACTTGATGTCTATGAAATGATATAATTGTTAATTGCTATGGCTCCTAATGCCTACCTATATCCGGGATCAACGAGCTAAGTCATGAGGATGTCTGAATATTAAAACATAGCTCTAAATCCGACTAAACTATTACCTACGTTTATGACTAGCTATGCACGTGTGGCTGTAGGAAAATGCGAATGAAAAAAATATAGCCTTTGTCCTTCATAAATTCATAATACACACTATTTCCTTGTCAAATTTCATCAATCGGTTCAGCCGTTTTGTTGTGAAAACCTAACAAACAGAGACACAAAGTTACTTTCGCATCCAGGCTAAATTGATAATGATCAATTTACAATCGGTTATAAAAAAGAAGCAATTAACATAATAATTACATGGAGGATATTATATTTTATTGAAATTTTGTCCCTTTATGTGACTGTCTAAATAAATTGATTTTTCTTTCTTTCTTTCAATCTCACGATTGAATACGTAGCCTAGCACAGGGCTTGCACGAAGGAGTGTAAATGCAGTTTTTCTCTACAATAAAATGGCTGTGACGCAATCATTGGCAGTGCCTATTTCTAAGTACATTTATCAGCGCATTTATTTCCTCACAAGGTTTTCCATCAAGTTTTATTGTTAGATTTATTGCTACAAACCCGGGTTCAAATAATCAAATACGTTTTTATGCGATGCACATAAATATTAAAATTGTTTATTGTAAACTAAACGTATATAATGCTGTGGATATCCCGCTTCAAATCCAAGCTCCCCTGTATATTTCTTGAGGCACATTATTGTATTTTTTTAGATGTAAGTATGGATTTTAAAACCATACTGCGAATGCAAAATTCGATGTCCAGGAAATCCCGTAGTTGCGTATAGTCGACGGTTAGGCTTGCTTTTTGATTTGTTCCGTTCAATCCAGTTATTCTGAATATATTGACAATATTCGAATCCTAGATGTGAATTCATAATTTCGAACAATCAAGATGTTAAGGTGTAGTTACATGTGTATATCTGAAATTAAAGATACTAAACCGACTACGGACCCAAGTGGATCGATGCTAGTATAACATGAGTAAGTTATACTGCAAATAAGCTATACTGGTGACACATGTAACATTCCCATTGACCCTCAAACAATAAATCTACTGTCCTGCTCCTCATTGAGCCCCAGCACTTGCACTTTGAGTGACTTGCGTGACGTGACGTGACGTGCGTGTTCTGCCACTGATAGTGCCGTAGGGTTGGCAAAATTCTACGATTTTCCAATATTCCATAGGGTAGGAGAAACAGGTCCCTAGTAATCAAAAAGGTGAGCCACCGACGCACGGGACGGTTAACTGAAATAATATGGATTTATTATTATTTTATGAATATGATGAATGGTCCAAACTGCCTCTGGACCGGAGGACGGGAAGTCATGAAGGCCTTTGCTCGGCAGTGGGATGGTATGGGGTGACAGTAACAGTATTATTTTGTTTTGTCCGGTGCGCCAATCCATTGGGTTTACAGAGAAACTATACAATGTCTCCAAGACAAAGTGCAAAGAAAATAAAGTATAGTCTTAGACCAGACCAAAGACGATTAGTCTGGATAAGAAAGAATATGGCTTCCAAAACAATCTGGGTATGACAAAATTACCCAACAAACTGTGAAAAAGAAGATGGTCTGTGAAAAGACCATGAGATGGTGTGTATACATAAATAAATAAAATAAATAATAAATAAGACCAAAGCTCGATAAAAGGCAACATTCCAAAAGTTAATCTTTCATGATGTGGAGATGACATATTACTAGCCTGAGGCTGGAGTCTAGTGTCTCATCTCCACGTTCTTGAAGCTGACGTAGATATAACGTTGGGCTCTAGAACAATCCGGAATATGACGATCTAGAATGTCACAGAAGCAGCATTCCAGAAGTATATCTATAACGACCAAATCATCAGCCAGGTTGTTCTCATTAGGATAATAATTAAACGGTGTATAATAAAAATCTAAGCGCTAATCCAAGCTTGTCTTTTTTTATGGCTAGCAGTAAACACAGCTAAATTATAAACTCGAAATCAATGAACTCTTTACGGAAAACACGATTTCGCGTTATAAAATTCGATCTAGCGGATACTCAAAATTTAGTATTCGATTTATGATCTCTAGAAACTAACTGTTATGGCCATCCTACATCGTTATAAAGTTGCGGTAAAAAAACTTAATGGCATGTAGTCATAGTAGGCATGTAGTACATGTGCGTATCAAGATATTTATGTTCGCGTATTAATCAAACTTTTTTTATAACGTCACGAATCTTGGAATCGCTGCACGCGAGCGATGTTCATCTTTTATTTATTATACATGTATCGCCTCCACCTGAGATTCGTACAAGCAGGTACAAGCCCTCGATCAAGAAACAAGCATTATTATAATTCTTTAATAGTCGTATGGTAATAATCGGACATTCACAGACACATTACGTTATCAAAGGTATTGTTGTTGACGTAAGGACGACGTTAGGTCTACAAATGGTGTTTTGATTGCTGTTTTTCTTCTTCATGTCAATGGTACAGCCCAAAATTTCTCTGGATCTGTTTTGTTGGCCCAGAATTTTGCCACCTTTACGGCGTGGCAGAACGAAGGTCGCCCAAGATGCTGGCGTTGGAATACATTAACCAGGACAGTAGATTCTATGTTGTACTGTTATCATCACATTCATTGCTTTGGTGGCCTATGTAGCCGAAGAACACAAAGGGCAGTTTGTCCCGAAAATATCAGTAAAAGTAGACATCAGTAATGTCACAAACTGAGTTTAAAATTACGAAGAATAAAGAATGCAGTCTTGTACAAGTAAGTATACAATATCGCATACATGGTTATTGTACGCATGTATTGTTTTATTATATAGGTTTCAATAATATGAGAATATTCTATTGTACAGATGCAGATCTACTGATGATAATATCAAAGGTTTTGTTTAGAAAATATGGAATTCACAATGGAATTAGAGATAGATAGTTTAGATAGATAGTTTGTATATTGAAAACGCTATCATAGAAAGGACAAATAACTCCCCAAATTGTCCTATCGAATCAAGGACAGGGTCACGCTTTATTTATTTAAAGACTCTAGGACCTAGTCCTTATTTAGGAATAAAGATTCGAGAAATCCATCTAATCCGTTTCCTTTAAATTAATTATTATTCTAAGTTGTCCGAATTTGTACAGAGTGATTTATCAGTATTTGTAATCGGTAAGCAAAACATATAATGAGGTTTTTAGTGGTTGAGATTAATATATAATCTGTGTATCAAGTGCATGAAACCACAATGCCTATCCATTTATATGTATTTCGATACATATCATGCGATGCATGCTTCTTTTTGGAATTCAAAGTAAAACTTGATTCGACGGCCAGCTATGATTATGGGAAGGTTGGCAACCCTAGACAGAGGTAACCTTGTATTCATATTCTCTGAACATGCCGCAAACGTGTTCAATATTCTAACAGTGATTTATAAATACAAACAGCCTTCTACCAAAACTTATTGTCGAAAAAACATCTCCATAAAAACCGGTTATTGTTACAAATCCCACAATGAAAGCTCATTGACCCCTTTTAATAGCAAATGGTTTTTTTTTTAATAAAAAGTTCCCTCTCCTTCGTGTTCCAGATTACGTACTGGTACGTGATTTCAAGTTTTTTCTACGTTGTAAATTGTTTGTTATTATTCTGCTGTATAAGAACCTTGATTGATGCGATCTAACTACAATCTACAAGAAGACTTTAGATTATTATCTGTTATATTAAAAGTCTAAAGACTGTAGAGTCCGCACTGCAGGGTAAAGGCGTCCCTTCCCTCCTTCCATTTAGGGGTCAATCATTCAATAATGAGTCTAATTTCTAGCATTTCTTTCTGGACCTAGTTTAGACTTTAGATATTATCTTCAAATATTTTAGGAATAAACCATTAACTTGAATGGAAAAAAGCTTTTTTTTATCAACACTGAGACTAGAACACGAGTTCAAAAACGTTATTTTAACCCTAGCTATAACTTACTAGGGGCAATAGAGGTGCTGTTTTACCTACTTAACGTACCTTTTAATACTAATTAATTTTTGAAATTTTATTTATGAACTGCATGCAACCAAGGCTTTACATAATACAATTTAAATTTTAAGTAATTGCGCATCAATTTACTCTATATCCTGCAGTTTACGAAGACAAATAAATATTTTATTATTTAGTTACACTTATTTTATTGACTGTTTATCTCTAATCAACCGATTAACACGGCATGTCGTAGGATACTGTTGGACCTCTTTAACAATTAGGTCTTTTGTATAAAACTTGGCAGATTATAAGTGTTTAAATCACTGTAAATCACTTATTTAAGTTAAAAAAAAGCATAAACTTAATTATTAGTAGAATACATAGGTACTATAGTACTTATGTATTTTAATAAGTTATGACTTAGTCCGACCAGTAAAACGACAGCAGAGACTAGTGTATGTTGCTTTTAACAATCCTCAAAGTTTAATCTCTCACGATCGTATTAAAGTCCATTACCATTTCAGTTATGCGGTAGACCCGCGGGTCGTAATGATGTTTACTATCAGAGATTATTGAATGTTCAATGAATTAGTTACGCGGTGGACCCCTATTCTATATCGGTCATTATCATAAACATCACACATGCATTTATGATAATTAGAATGTCCTTAGCTCTCCGTTTGAAATTATACATAAACGACATTATTATTATGAGCTTATAAACTACAAAGATATTTCACTATTGTAATGGCTTGCCTGTGTGAGCAATCATCATTGAGCAATCATTAAAAAGCGTTAAATTATAATTTATGTTTTTTTTTTTTAAACCCGTGTCGTACTCGTCACACGTGTTTAAAAAAACCTTATTGTATTTGTGTGTTTTTTTTATTGTGTATTTTGTAATAACTTGTCAAATATTAGATAATAAAGTTTTCTCCTGATAATAGAGGAGAGTACGTTAACATCATCATACTGCCCGTTTTTGCACCGTACAGAATCAATACCAAACATTGCTAGTTATACAAAAACCCCATATAGGGACTAGAAAGTTAGGGCCTTATAGAAATATATTGCACATTTGAATACTATTGTATGTTTAATCTACCTTTTCATCCACAGATCCAAGATCCGTACCGCTGGCTAGAAGACCCCGACTCGAACGAAACCAAAGAGTTCATAGAGGCAGAGAACAAAATCACGAGACCGTACCTGGACGCGTGCCCCGTGAAGACCGACATCAACCAGAGACTCACCGAGCTCTGGAACTACCCCAAATACTCGTGCCCCTTCAGACGAGGGACCAGATATTTCTTCTTCAAAAATACTGGCCTACAGAACCAAAAGTAAGTGTATTCGATTTTGGTATTCTTAATTTTTATGTCTACTTTACATCACTTCAGAAAAATCCCAGGATTGCACCAGTTCTATTATAAAAATACTTTGATTTACAATATACCGTAAAATGTGAAAAAATCTTGATTGCTACATTGCATCTGATTTTACATTCTGCAGCTTCTATTATTCAATTGACATTTAATAACAACTCCATTATTTATTCTTTAAATTATTTATCTTATAAGGAATAATATAAATGTTTGCTTATAATTTTTATACAAAAAACTTTGTCATAATTGTATTTTTATTAAAAGACCGACGTGAAAGTATTTTACTGTTACGATTGTCCTAGTGGACGATTCCATTCGCTAATTATAATAAAGAAAGCGAGAATCTCATTTGGGGCTTGGTACTATAATTACTTATAGGAAACGAACCGTTTCCCTGTAAAATGTATTGGAAACCAGAAAGATATGGTATCCTCATTCTCCTGTTCTTCTCATTTTGATTTTGGGAGTCGGCTTTATTTTTCATTTTGTTCTATTAGTCTCTAGAAGACGTTATTTCCGAAGGATCTAATGATAATGAATTATATTTTTTTCTCATGGTGGGTGCGTGACGCACCCACCATGAGAAAGTTGAAAACTGCGGAAAGTTTCCGAAACTTTGGAAGTTTTCCGGAAGTTTACCGGTAATATTCCCGAAAACTTCCAAAACTGCGGCAGTTTTGGAAGTTTTCAGAAATGATTTTTTACTTATAAAAACAGTAATTGGGGATACTTTATACTTAAAATATGTTACATTTAGCTAGATTTTAAATATTCGAACACAGCGAGCACGGGACGGGATGCGGGGTAGGGTACAGGTTAAAAATAAATATTTCCAAAACTTCCGTCACACCGCTCGGTGTTTACATTATGCCCGTTGCCTTCGTATGATTTATGCCGATTGAATACAAAACGTTATTTCATCAATTTGCTTCAATAGGTACCATAAATAATTAAAATAATAAAAAAAACAGAACTAAATTAAAGGATCATTTTCATTTGCCGTTACTGATTCTGAGTAATCCCAAAGCAACGAATTTGTTGATTTCATAAATAGAAAAACATAATTTGAAAACTTCCAAAGTTTCGGAAGTTTTGGAAGTTTTCAGTAAACTTTCCTCAGAAAAGGAAACTTTCCTGGAAGTTTTCAACTCTAGGTGCGTCTCACATTGTATATTGTATATATTTATTTAAATAATAATATCTTCACGACTCCCTCTAATGTTTTCGAAGAAATTATTGTATCTTCTCCGTAAATTTTAGCCTATCGTATATATCAGCATCTTCACGTGAACTGACGAACGCTGTCTGTTTTCCCCAGTGTACTATACGTACAAGACAGTCTGGAGGGCGAACCGCGGGTGTTCCTGGACCCCAACACGCTGTCGGAAGACGGCACCATCGCGCTGTCCGGCAGTCGGTTCACGGAGGACGGCAACACCTTCGCCTACGGACTGTCTGCCAGCGGGTCCGACTGGATCACTATACATCTGAAGGATGTTGAGACAGGTTAGAAGCAAATTCATCTATATTTGTCAGAGTAACTTAGGAAGACGCGAATGGAAAATGCTGGACCAAAAGAAAAATCTTCGCGCATATCGTCAAGCATCTTCTTGACCGCAAAACATCAAGATGATGATGTTCATACAGTTTCTTATCCTCTAAGACAATAATAATTTAGTTTATTATTCAGAACAATTCAGACCAAAAGCCAGATGCAGATATTTTGATGAATATCTGCATCTGAATCAAATGCCTATTGAGATAATAATATTTATTTAATCATTTATGTACACACAAGAAAAGACACAGCAAACATTAAAAATAGGAGAACAAAGTACAAAGGTACTGCTTATTTCACTAAAGAAATCTCTTCCAGCAGACCTGCGAGAGGACAATTTAAAACATGAAATATATTAATAATATATATAATAATGATATATATAATATAATATAATGTGAACTAAAATATTTTGCACACCATTCATCTGGTAGAGTATGACGGAACTTATTGCTAACAGTGTCAACTTATTATACTTACTCATATTCCTGCAAATAAATAATTCTTATTCTTATTCTTCTGCACTGCTTTTGGTCTGCGCTGGACATAAACCAAATTTTTAATTTGAATGATTTTTTGTTTTTGTTTTTTGTGTATTATACGAATAAGCTGTGTTACTAGAATTCGTTCAGACCATGCATGTAACAAACAGGTTTCGCTAGCATTCGTTGTACATGTAGTTTATTGTACCGGATTCTAGTTCCAGCTCACGATTGCCCGAATGAATGCATTTGGAAGTACCTATCTCCAAAGGTCAACGAATATGAGACAGCTCGACGACGATGATGATTCTTGGTCGTTACTCTGCGTGGCTACCGCGTTACTTAAATGATAATGAACATGAACTCTGGTAATAAACTTTATTTAACGTAATAGACGTCTCAGGATTGAAAGACAAAATTTCGGTACTTTGTAAAAAAATGTCGGTAAAAATCTTAGCTCAAAGTTCGAAGTTTTGTCTCTCACGATCGTAATGAAGTTTTTTACCAAAGTTCATGTTCATTACCATTTTAGTAACGCGGTAGACCCGCAGGTCTGCACCAGTATGACAATAAGATTCCAAATGAATTTAAGGTCGGCCGGGCGGCCCTGTGTTGTTGATGTCTAAGCTAAAGAAATATCTCATAAATAAATACTTTTTTGATGTAAATCAATGTTTCAATTTGCATGTTGATGTATGTTAGCAAAATAGAGAGCATTGTAATGTTAAATTTTTAACACGCTTTTATTAGCTTTACTTGTAACTAACTAACTTTGTAAGAAAATCTTGGAAGTTAAATTTGACCCACTTCCCGGTTTCCGATTGAGCTGAAATTTTACATACACGTTCAGTTTGGATGACTAAAGCGTGTTCTATAGTTTTTTTAAACTATAATATTTTTATTTGTTATAATAAGGTCCTGTACAACCTATTTTACGCAAATAAACACTTTGATTGTGACTATGAGGTTTCTAGTTTGGTGGCTTGCATTGTATGGTCATTAGACTATACAATGCCAAACTAGAAACCTTGAATCCTTGTACTTGTTATGCTTACTTTAATCGTTGAGGAAATATTACTTGATATCATTGATGAGGCTCAGATATGTGATTTTCCTGTTGAACCTACTCAAGTCTACTCAAGAATAGAATTTGACCTCCCAAAGATGTGTTTCAAATGTTTATAGTAATGGAGAACTTAGGGTCGTTTTCGTCGCAGTTCGTCCATAATTGTTGGAAGCCATAATAAGCGCGGCAGACCCGTTTAAAAAAATAAATAGGTATGCTTACTAGACCGTGGCAAAAAATGGGAACTTGTTAAGGTTTTATTATTTATTTATTGGTTTGATGTTAAACCCATAAATGTTTATATAGCCTACAGAAGTTAATTGATCTCAGAAAGCTTGCTGATGTGTTTTTATGTCACCTACGATATTCAAGTCTAGAGCTGTGTGAAGCGTTATTTTTTAATCAAATGCAAGAATTTTTCCTCGGAACATATTCATTTAAAATCTTGGAATGTAACATCGAGTCAATCAATTGTTTTTAATTACAGGTGAAGATTACCCAGAAGTGTTAGAAAAAGTTAAGTTTGCGTCAATGTCGTGGACTAAGGACAATAAAGGGTTATTCTACTCCGTGAGTATTATCGGTTTTTCGCAAGGATAATATTTAAGTGGTCTGGTTTCCTCACATTGATCAGTCAAGATCACGTTTAATAGACCTCACCTGTCTGTTGACGTCATTGCGGTTATCTACATGACGTAGTATCAATAAGTAAAAGCTTTTCCTTGAATTGAATTAAGTTTCCTTAAGTTCGTCACAAAATAAGCGGTATTCCACAGGTATATCTGGTTACAAATGAATTACAAAAAAGATTCTTGGAACTTAAAGGGATTATATTTGTGGGATTTTATTTTTATTTGAACCTGGTTGAGCTATGTAGGACCGATGACTGTTGCTTCATGTCTAATACTGAGGGAACGGAAAGCGACTTTATTTTATAATAAACTTTAATATTAGTATTCCCTAAATACTAATATTAAAGTTTATCATAAAATAAAGTATCCGGTAATCTCTAGTACTAATGAACCGATTCTAACCATTATTTCACTGGCATCGTAGCTCCAAAACGGATGGACCGATTACAATGCAGTTTGTTTTTTATTGAAAGCTAGTTTAATCGGGAATCGTCTTAGACATGTTTCATGAAAATCTGTTTAGCTGTTCAAAAGTTACAGCTCTTTTTCTAGTTGGAGTCGGGGGTTTTTGACGGTTAAGTTATTTTCCGTATGGAATGCACGTTTCTGAACGGATGTTTCTCTATACAGCGGTACCCAGACCAAGCAGGCAAGACGGACGGCTCGGAAACGGAAGTGAACCGCGACCAGAAGCTCTGTTACCACAGGCTCAACACGCCACAGCGCGCAGATGTCATCGTTGTCGAGTTCCCCGAGGAGCCTCTATGGAGGATGTGAGTATTTACAATCTTGATACTTATTAATACAATGCAAAATAATGCTATTTGTGGTATAAGAACTCCTAGGTGTCATTTTCGTAATGTACAATGGACTTCAGAGAGCACGATTTTTTTTTTATCGTAACTTTAACTTAAGTAAATTTCGATTATAAAATACAATAATTATATCGCATTTTTATGTAATTTTACGCAAAATATACGCTTGTTTCATGAAAATGTAAAAATATGGCAAGTATTTTCCAAAAATATCATTGATTAAATGTGTTTATTTTTAACCACCGACTAAAAAGAGGGGTTTTATAAGTTTGTAGTGTGTATCTGTTTGTCTGTCTGTGGCATCGTAGCTCCAAAACGGATGGACCAATTTCAATGCAGTTTTTTTTTAATTGAAAGCTGGGTTATTCGGGAATCATCTTAAATATGTTTCATGAAAATCTCAATACTCAATACTCAATATTTATGGCGTTCCACAATGTAATTTACTTAGGTGGTAAAATAACAATAATTTCGATCATTTTTTAGGAAATCTTTCGAAATGTTTGTTCAAAGTGTAATACTTAAATATTTTTATCTATCTGCAGTGATATTCACACTCAAATGCGCGGTGAAGAAAGACGCTCGTAATCTTGTTTTTACACCTATTTGTTCAATATAATGTAGCGTAATTATTGTAGAATTAAAAAGTTAGTTGTCATGGCTTTTTGATACACTTTGAACAAACTGTAACGCTTATCATAGTAATTTGCCGTTGATTACGTCCGTATGTATATTACATTATTATTTAATAAGTAGATTTGTTATGTCTCATAATTATTATCATGCCGTAATAAATAGACCACTTATAATATTGAGTAGCGAAGACAGTAAACGATCAGTCAGTATAGCCGCCTATATACAGCATATTTTTATGTATTGCGCATAATTTGTAGAGTGATTCAGTCTCTGTTCCTAAATCCAACAGCAAACCTAAAATAAGTACCGGTCAACTGCCCCAACTTTACCTAGACTCCTAACTTTGCCTGGGATAGAAAGTCTTTAATTGCTTAGGTACTTGTCATAGAAATGGCAGCGCTTAGTCCAAAAATGTTGTAGGTGCTACAAGGCAGTGACTCCTCACTGAGGCGCCCAGATTTAACATAATTGTACTAGGCAATATTAGGAGACTAGGCAAAGTTGGGGCGGTTGACGGTACCTAGAATTAGTAGCATAATTAAACAACAACACTAAAATCTAGTTTTCGTTCTCAAGTCATATTTTTGTATTTACAGCGGCGCAGAAGTTACCGACTGCGGCAAGTACCTGATAGTGTCGCCAGTGAAAGACTGTCGCGACAACCTGCTCTTCTACGCGGACCTCACCAAACAGCCCGAGATCAATGGCAAGCTACACCTCACGCAAATAGTGCACAAGTTCGAGGCGGACTACGAGGTGAGTTGATGACGTCACCACTACAGACTGCCACTGACTACAAGGTTCTGACCACCAAATTATCCCTAGGTCAGAGAGAACGGCCCTATGAGTCGCGGGATGAGAATCTAACTCGTGGCACTGAGCAAATTTTAATATTTTTATGAATTTTAGATCCGGTTCCGTGAATAAACGGTTGTATTTTTATATGACATTTATGCCTGAAAACTGTTACGGTATAGACGAAATTCTAGTGTAAAATAATCATAAATTTTTGATGTTTAAATTTCCAGTACGTGACGAACGAAGGCTCCGTATGCATATTCCGTACGAACAAGAACGCGCCAAACTACAGACTCGTCAAGATAGATCTGCACAACCCCGCCGAAGAGAATTGGCAGACGCTGATTCCTGTAAGTGTTAACGCAAATTGAACCTTATTGGTAGTACTAATAAGTTTATATTTAGCTAATTTGCTTTGTTTTTGTTACAGGAACATCCGAGCGACGTGTTGGACTGGGCTTCGGCTGTTGACAACGATAAACTGGTCATTCATTACGTCAGAGATGTCAAGGTAAACATATTCCTCAAAAACTAAATGACAAAGAAGATCCGGCTCTCAAATTGTTCAATGAACAAAGAAAACAGCACTACAGTAAAATAATAATATAAAATATCTAATTATTAACCTCCACGAATGAGACATGAGATCGTCCGGCGCACACTGGGCAGTCTGTCTGGATACCACCACTGCTGAATAGCTAAAGTAATCTTTCCACTACGGCAGGGTTCTCCAAACGTTTTAGCGTAAGAGCCACACTGACTCCTCCACTAGGTCTCAAGGGCCAATACCTCGCCTAGCTAGCCCATCAGCTCATTGTACCAGTAATTATAGTTTTAGGTTAAGTTTCTTAATTTGATTGTTTGATATTATTTTGTACGATTTATTTCATCTATATATTAATGAAGAGAAAACTTTGTACCCCTTTGCACATTGCGCGCACGGATGAGTGTGAGATTTGGCATAGTTAAAGTTTACATGAAGAAGGAGTGCAGAAAGCTAAAATTACCGTCGAATTTCGACCACCGGGCGACCACTAGTTTACTTAAATAAACTATGGCGGGCCGGATATATGGCATATTTGGGACGCTGCTGCGGGCTGCACTTGGCCCGCGGGCCGTAGTTTGGGGAACCCTGCACTACGGCGTGAGCTATTCACAAGTAATAGGTCGTATCGACTTGACAGGGAGACACCGAACCGTGACGACACGGTTGGCGCAGTGGCTAAGCGATTAGCTTTCTGCGCTACGTTCCGCGGGTTCGTTCCCGCACGGAGCAATTATTTGTATGATCTACAGATAGTTGTTTCGGGTCTGGTTGTGTGTGCATGTGACATGTATGTTTGTAAACTGTACCCTCGATACAGGAGAAATCCTAGTGAGGGGCAACGATTTTGCAAAAAAAAAAAAAAGGAGATGACTAAATTATTTTGTGTGTATTTCCAGAGCGTACTTCAGCTGCACAGCATGAACACCGGCCACCTCCTCCAGACGTTCGCGTTGGACGTGGGCTCGGTGGTCGGGTTCTCGGGCAAGAAGGAGCACTCGGAGATCTTCTACCACTTCATGTCCTTCCTGTCGCCCGGAGTCATCTACCACGTGGACTTCACCAAGCATCAATCCGAATACGTGCCTACGGTGAGAATTGATATTGGTTCTCAAAATCAAAATAATTTATTTGTTATAAACATAGGTAAAAGTTACTTTGGTGGAAAATTAAAAGTTTTTATGTACCACTATGTTTCACCTTGTAAGGCATACAAATATTTGGTAGTAATTAAAGAATCTATATAATTTTATAAAATAATATTTAGTAAGTAATACTTGGCAACTCATAGATAAAAACATTAAATTAAAACAACACCATTATCCAGAAATTTTATCATCAAAATATTCCTTTATAGAGTAGTATTCTTTTTTAAGTAAAAAATCCGAAAGCAGTTTCTTAAATTTATTAAAATTATCTTGAGCTTTGATATTTTTGGGTAGCTTATTAAATATTTTTGGTGCCTTTTTTCAAATATTTCTGTAGGTCTGATTAAGAATTTCAATCTTTCAAAAATGATGTATATGGCCAATATAATTATAAGGTTGTACCTTTCTAGGCCCTACCCCTTTAAGGGGGTATTCATCATTATGAACAATCGCGAAAGAAAAATTTGCTGTTCCATATATTTACAGACAGACAGAGCCCTGTCTCACCGAAGCGGCAAACTAAATACTTACCAAGTGACATGGTTATTTCGACGCATAAAGGTCGCTAAAGGCTCGTAAGTCAATGGCAGGATCTACTGTTTGTTAGCCACAGTTTAGGGTGACCGGTATGATTGAGGTTTGGGAGCGCTGTGTGCGTTGCATATTATATCCAAAATATAACTCCTGAACTCTACTCTGTCCTGCATCCTTGTATATAGCAACTGGAAAATTCATATGCATTTTGTTAATAGTAATTAGTAAAATAATAATATAAAACTACATGGATTTCCTCACTTTCCAGAATATTGTGAAAAATGCAAGTTGAAAGAGAGTCTGTAATTACCTATTCTGATGAGTATATAGTTCTACTTCTTGTTACATTCAGTAATATTCGCAATTTATTATTTGTTTGCAGTAAATATAGTGTCGTGTAGTTCAAAGCAAAGGATTAGGCCCCTCTCCTTCCGTGGTTATAAAGGATGACTATGGGGTGATATCAGGAGATTTTTTTTTTATACCTCTAAGATGGCAAGTGGCATACAAGCATACAGTCCACCTGGTGGTAACCGGTTACTGTAACTTATAGACGCTTGCAACACCAGGGGCATGACTCGCGCGTTGCCGACTCTACCACTAGATACCAACAAGACGCTTCCCCATGGAGCACTGGCGACCTTGCTCACCGTTAGGAATACAACACTGCAAAGGATCAGTGTTATTTGGCTACGAAATTCTGCAAGGAAGTACTTGCTCAGATGAGCAGCTCTAATTTTGAGCACAGTCTCGCTACCGGTCTGGTCTACCAAGAGGTCTTGGAGTCTTAAGGATAGGATTAGACGCAGTATCCTCTGAGCTAATAACAACATATCAGTGGCGTGCGTTCCATAGAGACACAAAGACATTGCCTACCATAATAAATTAGTATTAAGCGTAAAATTAGTTAATTTATGAACATTTGGGTTGGTGTGTCGTCTTAGTGAGAGGTGGCCAATCACAAACATAATTTAACTTGACAATATAATAACTTGTTTTTACTGACCCTGTAAGAATTATATGTGCACGCCATTGCCAAATATCTATCTATCACCAATCCGTTTGCGAAGTGTGATGATGTATCATAATCCTTACCAGTGGTGGAAGAATATGTTTAGCAGTGGCTGATGATGAAGTATAATTCTAATATAATTGTTCTGTTTTCCAGGTATTCAGAGAAGTAAAAGTGAAAGGATTCGACGCGTCACAGTACGAGGCTAAACAGATATTCTACAACAGCAGAGACGGCACTAAAGTTCCTATGTTTATTGTTTCTAAGAAGGTAACTATGCAATCAATACTTTATATTTTTTATGTTGTTCAACATCATAATGCATTATTTTATTTTCGTTTATTACACTTCTGTAATATGAGCACAGCCAGAATGGCGTCGAAACAGCGTGAGCTTAAATATCTCGGGTTCGAATTTATAGGTACTTATTAAGTACCTATAAATTCGAACCAGAGATGTAAGCAATTAAGTACTACATATGAGATAACTTTTAGTTTTAATAGTTACTAGTCTTTTCAACCAATTGCAAAGGAGATGATATATTTTTCGTGCGTATCTATGCGACATTCTTTATTCCGGCATCAAAACGGTTTGACGACGTCGCATTTCATAATCATAACCTTATGAGTCATAGTTACATGAATTAAAGAATATAATAAACATAAACCATATTACATTCTACGTTTGTTTGTATCTATAGGGTCTGGCTCACGACGGTTCAAACCCCGCACTGATCTACGGCTACGGCGGCTTCAACATCAACATCCAGCCCAGCTTCAGCGTGACGCGGCTGGTGTTCATGCAGCACTTCAACGGCGTCGTCGCCATCCCCAACATACGCGGAGGAGGGTAAGACATCCACACATCAGCCCGTAAACATTCTCGGAACAAGGGCTTCTCAGTGCCCACTATAATTAAATAATAATAAATAATTTAATTGTTTATTTAAAAAAACATCAATACAGCACAGTTGCATATTTGCCTGAACTAGGTTGAACCTAACCCTTAGTAGACCGATTAGTGATTTTTCTTAGCACATAACCCAAGGACCTATCTTCTGATAATCCATTTGCTGCCTTCTACGACGCCAACCTGTGAAGAATAGGGAATAACTGTTTATTGCGGAATCATATCTCGCAAAAGGGACCGTATTCACTGACATTTGGGCTAACAAGTTTGATATTTATCTTAAAATATGTCAATTGTCCTGTTAGTTAGCGCTAGAGTCTAAAGTGTGCTTATAGTTTTCGTTTGAAGAAGCAGAATATTGCCATAATATATCTAAATATTTCAATTCAAAATTCAATTTCAAGGAATTGGGCTGGCCACATCTGCCGCATGTCGGAGGTGCTATAGGCTAGAATAACCACAGAGTGGGTCCCAAACGGCAGAAAACGACAGCGCGGCAGGCCCAGAAGGATATGGCGGGATGAGCTAGACATTTATTTAAAGGATTGGCCCCAGATCGCAATGGACCGGGAGAAATGGAAAGAGGGGAGGGAGGCCTTTGCCCTGCAGTGGGACATTTACAGGCTTATAATAATTATAATATATAAATATAAGATTTACAAATTTAACAAATCCTTCCTTTTTCTCCAGGGAGTACGGTGAGAGATGGCACAACGCGGGCCGCCTGCTCAACAAGCAGAACGTTTTCGACGACTTCCAAGCAGCCGCCGAGTACCTTATCAAGGAGAAGTACACGCGCGCGTCGCTGGTGACGATCCAGGGAGGCTCCAACGGAGGGCTGCTGGTGGCCGCCTGCATCAACCAGCGGCCCGACCTCTACGGCGCCGCCATCGTGCAGGTCGGGTGAGTTCGCATAGGTTTTACTAAATATCTTGTCGTCATATAGGGGTTTCTACTTATTTAAATACAGTTATTCCCACTTATATACAAAGTGTAATATAAATAACGAAAAATCTCACACACACTAACTAGAATATCTATTATTATAATAAAACTTAAGATTTTTAAAGTTAACAAATTTTTTTAATAGGTTTGATCTTAGCATTTCTTACTGCATATAAAATTGAGTCTTATTGTCTTAAAAATAAGTTTTAATTTTCTTTGGCTCAATCGAGCGTCGGTGAGCGGCGAGCGAATATCGTGTTTTGAAAGAAAATAACTTTACCTATTGTGATAACGTTACACTATAAACAGTTACTGAAATCGTTTGAGTAGTCAATTATGACCAAATTATATTCAGGTTTCTCGTTTATTCAATTCTTTTATTTGTTTATTTTTGTAATGAGAAGATCTCTTGTGTTGTCACTGTCCGTGCTGAATAAATGTTCCTTTGAAAATGTTATTTCATCAAGGATGGTCTTTTGCAGTCTGTACATTAATAAAAAAGCGATCGAACTTCGTGCATTGTAAAATTTAAA
This sequence comes from Allophyes oxyacanthae, assembly GCA_932294325.1. Lineage (NCBI taxonomy): Eukaryota > Metazoa > Arthropoda > Insecta > Lepidoptera > Noctuidae > Allophyes > Allophyes oxyacanthae. The sequence continues at coordinate 5,020,139 of OW028610.1, forward strand.
TTGAACTGGGCTGTGGTCTACACAAAATATATTAAGTTAACAAAATAAGTATTCGAAAGATCCTGACAGCTGAGCCTGCATAAAAATTTGTTTCTGTTGGATACCTAATCTAAATCTTGTTCATTGCAGAGTGTTGGACATGCTGCGGTTCCAGAAGTTCACGATCGGGCACGCGTGGGTGTCCGACTACGGCAGCTCCGACAACAAAGCGCAGTTCGACTACCTGCTCAAGTACTCGCCGCTGCACAACATTCACACGCCTAATAATGGTAAATACTCAGTTTCCTCTGTATATAGAAGTTTTACTTTCATCATAGCAACGTTTCAACATTCTGTGAAATATAGTGTCAACTTGTATATACTCAACATATCAAAATTCCTGTTTTAAAAATCGTTAACAAGTCATCTCACTGTCATCAGAATCTATGATTGACATTATGGTGAACACTGTTCACGTCCGACTGAACCTAACCCTAAAATAGTAAAGTATGATATTATAACTAACTGTTATTTCCAGGCACAGCAGAGTACCCGGCGACGCTAGTACTGACAGCGGACCACGACGACCGCGTGGTACCGCTGCACTCGCTCAAGTTCATCGCGGCGCTGCAGCACGCCGCGCGCGGCTCCTCACAGCAGCGGCCTCTGCTGGCGCGCGTCGATACCAAGGCGGGACACGGAGGGGGAAAACCTACCGCTAAAATTGTAAGTACCACTTGAAGATACTTCTGTCTTGTCGGGAGCGCTGCTGAGTATGAGCCGTGATCGGACACTTGTTTTCTTACCCACGATGAATGGCCATTATTAGGCTCGCTGTTAATCGTGAAATCGAATACAACTATCACCACCTGTGATCAACTGATTTTAGGACAGGAAGAGGTCGACGTGTACCTCTTTAAATAAATCCAAATCATTACTGTCCCACTGCTAGGCATGGGCTTCTTCTCAGAATGAGAACGGTTAGGCTTCTCCTCATAAAATGCTGATTAGTTATTTCAATAACAGCGGATAGTAATTATTGACTTACTATACGTATTTCAATGTTGTAATCTAAGTATTCCTATTGTTTCAGATCGAGGAGCACACAGATATCCTGTGCTTCATGAGCCAGGCGCTCGGCCTCGCGTTTATCAAGTGAACCTCACCTGCCATACGTTACAAATAGTATTAAACGAGATAAAGCGAACGCAGATAGTATTATGTACATATTGCAACAACCACAGTGTCTCGGTGATTACCTCGGGGTCTTAGCTAAGACTGGTGATATTGTTACGCATTGCTACTATTTTTTATTAATAAAACTTTGTTTTTATTTTTGATGAATATTTAGTTTTATTTGTGTAGTCCGTAGTGTCGTGTAAGTTCCCGGTTAATTTGAGAAACAGCAGGGTAGGTCACGAATCACGCTCATAATGGAAATCTACAAAATTTTGGTAGTTCAACAAGTACACACGGGTGCATACACCGCGTAGTATGAAATAACTACGCCCATAGACTAACTATGACTACGCCCCAAGTCTATGGTAAAACGCAACGAACATTCTTGACCTGTCAAAATTGGAACGATTCCGATTACGAGCGTGTATAGATCGTGAGAGCGACGAATCTGAAATAAAATTATGCAGCCCGTAAAGAGCACCATTTTTGTAACCATTCACACAGATCGCAGCGAAGCGGCGAGCAGCTTCCATCAATCAGGACACCCGCGCCTTTACAAATTCACCAACGCCAAGTTCCGTTGCCGCCGTTTGGTATCGTTCTCTGCCGTGTCCGCGGCCATATCGGTGTCAATTGAGCCTTAATATATTTCCTTAAAATGCGGACAAGTTGTGTAAAGATTTCCCCGAATAAATCAAACAAAGCTATATTTAATATTCAACTTTTATTGTTATATCCTTACAGTACAGTTGCTAAAAGCACGAAATCCAATTGGGACTTGCTCCAACCTACGTAATAATATAAAATATTAGTTGCTTACAACAAAATAAATAAACTTCTTAATGCCCTTTTGGCGTTTTTCTTTATCCAATAATAAGTTAATTTCTTTATGCTTAGTTACTTGTGCAACTTTCAAACATGAAGAAATTGATCGATGGCCTCGATTTAAAATCGTTTGAACATACAAACGAAGAAGTAAACACATCGCTAGTGATTAAAATATGCTTAGTAGTATAATAATAACTACAGTTTCAATACATTTGTAAAAGTAAAAGACACAGTTACGAGACGTTTTCGCTTGATTACGGACCCATTACAATGAAATGTACAATCGGTTGTTCCAGAACATACAATTGACCGGTTCCTGGGTCCCGCTTGGATCGCATCTTCGCGACAACAAATAAAATTGATACATACTTTTAATCCATTCTAGATATTATTTTTAAAATATATAAATATCATACCGATCAATTGTACCTATTACACTTACCATATTTAAACATCTAGAAAGAACACTGTTTAAATATCATTAATCAAACACTATACTAATCAATTACGTGGTACATGCATTAAATACAGGTTACACAGAGCCTAGTTATAACAAGCAACCTTCAACCTTATACTAAGTCGATAGGAAGCATCGATCGCTACTCGTGTCAGCTTCATGTAGTCTATCATAAGTCTAAAATTACACATTTCATAGCTTAGGGTCGGGGGAACTATTCTTACACGCTCATCCACTAGTAGTCAGTTAAAAATCGAGGCCAAACATCGTTCTAATCGCCGTAGCCCCCGCGTGCCTATCCTAAATATACAGGAATGGTATCCGAGAACCGAAGAAATACTGGAGAGGAGACTCGCGCACACCCAGCAGGTTACAGCTACACTACGCCGAGGGACACGGCGATTACTACTGTAAAGCTAAACTAAGGAGACACCATGGCCGCATGATGTAACTTTAGCGTTCGTCGGGACGGCGCGCGACCTCCCGGTGTTTACATACAACCTGCGCAGACCTCGTTACATAGTCGTCATAAATTATAAACTACAAGTGAAAACAACAGTAGTGTGCGGCCGACTGCAGGAGGAAACAGCGGGGGTCGCGGGGCGGGCGGTCCCAAGGAAACTGATTTGGTTTGGCTTCACAGCCCCAGTTTCGTTACAATATTCGTTCCTACATAATTTTAATGATATTTTATTTCTTTAAATACTACTACGCTTATAAAATAACAGACAAGTTTCAATATAATATATAGCCAATAAATATAGTGATATTTTAGTTAATGTATGGCTATGTGCCTTTTGAAACAAATTTTAAAATTTATTTCAGATTTAAAATTTATTTCATATGTGCTCTATAAAAGAAACAAGTCAACCGTTTCTTCAGCATAAAAAATAAATATAATTAAAAAACGTTAACCTATTTTGTGAGCGACAGTACATAATTCCAGGAAACGTTAAAATAAAATAACTAAATAGTTTCTTACAGATCGTTATGTATAACAAAAAATATACATTTGAAATCTAAAACATGAAAGTTTATAGAGGAAATAAACTAAAAGTTGCTGAAAGACTCGAGATCAAACAAAACTTCGTGAATATGTCAAAGCCGGAAACGGCACAAAGTCAAGAGGTTGAATATTTGCAGTCGTCCCGAACATTTCGTGCTGTGAGATATTCACATGAATAATATTGCAATATATTAGAACCAAGCGATGGACAGGTGAACGTAAGCTATATGTGCGCGGGCGGTGGCTGCTTACTCCGCGATGCCGTTGCTGACCACGCTCGCTTTCGGGGTCGTACTACCCACACTCTGAATCCTGGAAGGAAGTAATCGTTATTATATTATTAGATAAGTAACAAAAGGCCGAACTAACGTTAGTATGTACGGAACGAGGAACGAGGTATGGTGTTCCTCCAACCAGGCGAGGTGATATTGCCTGGCGGGCCGAAGCCAGACGGTTGATGACAGGAAGTCGTACATCGGTTAGATACGCTGAACACTTTCATAGTGCGATGTAGGATCAGAGTTGCCGCTATATTCCGCTGGAGTAAGCTTTTTGTTGTGTTGCTCTTAAGTTCGTTATTGTAGTGTTAGATGTCGCTACAAGTTTGTCTGGTGAGCCACCAATGCTCCTACTTCGCGTCGAGTGCCTTACAAGGGTCACTTACTCTGGTCAACTCAAATTCTTGGTTTATACCTAATTGCGAAACATCGGTACTAAAAGAAGTGTTTGTATAGTAGTTAAAATATATTTTTGTAAATAGGATTTCACAATCCTTTCATATCCGGTTATTTTTGTTTTTATTTCTGTCTGGCTCTGCGATGAAACGCCGAAACCAACTCGGAAGTCAAGGGTCTCTTTTAAGGTCTAGACATTTGTCGTATTGGTGTGTAAGTGTGTAGTGTCTACTGTGTAACTCACTGTGGCGTGGGAGCGTCGAGCCCCATGAGCGCGAGTGCGCGCAGTGCGGCGCGGGAGCACTGCTCGTGCGAGTGCGCCGTGCTGGCGCCGCCGCCGTGGCACATGACGGGCGGCTCCGTCGACAGCGACACCAGCGACAGGTACTCGCCGTGGTTGCGCTGGAAACGGAACACAATACTGTGTAGTACATCAGCCATGCAGCTAAGGACGGGATGAGAGGATCCTGGTTCAACGCCTTCTGCGCTGATCGATCTGTCTATTTATTTATTTATTAGGCAATTACAACAGATAACAATCGATTAGTATGAATGTAATTCTATATAGGTTTAGTACAGATTGAAACCCTAGCGTAATCGCACAGCATGATAGTAAGGTACGTTACTAGACGAGTAGAAATATAATATTAAATGCAATGAAAGCTACAGTAATTTTACACATATAAAAAATAAGATAAAAACCAAAATATAAATATCTAGCAGAAATCAGAGATCAGAAGACATGCTGCAGCCAATCATGCAAGCAGGACGGCAACATGTCTCCCGAAAACGGCAACACGGGAATCGAACATATCAATATCATTGTTATGTCTGCGGGGTTTAGACGTCGAAATATTAATGTTTACCTTGGGGAAGTCTGAGAACTGCACGGTGAATCCCAGTAACTGTGACAGGTACATGAGCTGGTCCTTAGCGCCCGGCGTGTTGCCGCCCGACCCACCGGTCGCGCTTGTCTCGCTTACACCTGGAACATTTTTAACATCACCGTAATTTACGCCTGTAAATCTGTACAAGTTCATCAAGGATATGCTGTAGACGATCATTAATATATTATCTTGTTCTGAACAGCACAATAGATAATTTTAGAATTTCATTTGCACTTCCACACCACTTTCAAGTTCGGAATCTCGGATGCTAAAACAGTTTCTGGATTGCTACTAGTCTTTACAAGATCAACTGAAGTCCAAGGCCAAATGCAACTTAACACTTTTGCACTTAGCCCACCATTCAACCGCGCACGGTTACTACAGTCACCAAAAAAACTCTTGCTTATACATACATACACTTATTATACATATTGCTTAGACATTCAGGGCCAGTTTTCCCAAAGAAAACGCCGAAAGCATATCACTAATTAAAAATAATAATAATATTGGATTATGTAATATGTTTAGTTTTTATTTTTATTTTGTAAAAAAAAATGCATGCCTGCTCCTGCAGGCGTAGGATGACCACCATAGAAACGGGTTTTGTCTACAAATGAATAGACAAAATGATAGATTATAGAAATATTTCTATTTTTCAGTAGAATTTGGTAGAGTAACTACATCACTAACTACTTCCTCATTGCTATAGAAAGAATATTTTGTCTTTGTCTACGTAGAAACGCGAGTCTCTGCGTCAAGAAGGATAGAAACAACTTTGTCTATTCTTCGAAGAATAAAAATAGAAATGGTCATGTATAGAGTTCTGGCGAATCATGTAATTCCCACAATTCTTTTGTTTGTTCCATTATTCGTGCAAATCCATTCTCATTGATTCATGGTTCCAAAAATGTTGTAGGTTGATACTATAGAGAAGATAAATATCCGCAGTACTGACCGTTAGGTTGGTGCGGCTGTCCTGACCGCTGATGGTAGTCCATGAGCAGCACGCCGGGTACAGGTTGTCGCACGTCGCTGCTGGCTCCACCACTGGTGTTTGGTAGGTCGGCCTCCTGCAAGAACAGTAACATGACAATAAGTACGGAGCTCAATTTTTTAGCTGGTTTTTGTTAGTTGTCTGTTACATTGTAGTTTTTGTGTGCACGCCCGTCAGGTATTGGGCACGGACGGATTTGTTAAGTAGCTGAGCAAAGAGAACGCTCGACAAATTCGTATGTAATGATGTGCACGTCCGGCAACTGCTAACTAATCACGAAGCACGCTTGTAATCGTAATCGACTCAATTTTGATACTACAACAGTGTTCATTGCGTTGCTCCAATTGTCGGGCGGAGTGGGTTTAAAAGCATACCGCGCAATGTACATAGTTTGTGGGACTGTCAAAATTGAATCGATTCCGATTGCGAGTGTGTATCGTGATTTAATTACCCTGCTGGCCAGTATGATGCCTGGCGCTTTATAAGCGAATTGGCAGCTATAAATTATTATCATAAGCAATCCTATCTCAATTATTGGTAGACCATTGAATCCGAAAATTGACTATCGCACGATTTTTGGTCCTACGTGTGAAGCCTTGGTAATAAAATATAGTTTGAGTGTTAGTGTTGCTCTTACTTTTCGTTTGGTATCGCTGTTGTTGGTCTTGGCTTCAGTAGGCGACACGGCAGCGTCTGCGCAGCTGCTCTGTGTGGGGCTGTCCGACGGCTTGGTACTCATCTCCATCGCTAGTAACACGTCTGAAACGTTCATATACACGCTTTTGTTTTGTCTAAAATGGTATTAATTTAACAATTTTAATTATTAAAATCGTCAAAAAATCTGGTAGACTGGTGACGTAAAATGTATAGGAAATAGTTTTTTTTGTATACTTCTCAAGTTCGGGAAGTACGATTTCGTCGGTTGTTTGGAGAAAACATTACTGTTGAGAAATACAGTCGACTGAAGCTCGCTTAAGTTTTTGAGAAGTGTTTCTCGCTGACTGTACCTTTTTTCAAAACCTAATAATGGGTTTTTAATATCATCAAAAGTTTCCTAAGACAAGAACTACCTAACTATAATAGATATAGGTAGACCTTGTGCGTATGTAACACATATTGTGTGCGTCGCCCCGCGCTCCTCCAGCACGCGGTACTGTACACCTGTGGGTATGTGATACATACTGTGCGCATGTGATACATACTGTGCGCGGCGCGTCGCTTGGCGGTCTTCTTGTTGGGCCCGAGGCCGGTGGCGCAGTGCGGCGGCGCGTCGCACTGCACCAGGAACTCGCGGCGCCGCGCCGCCCCGCGCTCCTCCAGCACGCGGTACTGCGGCGAGCGCGCGCGCACAGCGTGTCGCGCCACGGCCAGCAGCGAGATGGGGTTGTCGGCGCCCCCCGCGCACACCGACCCCGCCGTGCTACCCTCCTGCAGAACATTCACACGTCGGTCAAAGCCTTCGGAAGTAAGGAGGTCTAACTAGTTCTTAACAGCATCTACAAATGTAGGGGCCGCGTGGCCCCGGACAACATTCACGCATGACGCGGCACCTTGATGAGATTCCTGGGTTTCTTCTTGGTGGGCTGCTGGCGCCGCTTGTCGTGCGCGACGCGCGGGCGCAGCAGCGCGGGCGGCCAGCGGCGCCGCATCTCGTCCAGCATGCGCTCGGCCGCGCGCCGCTTGGACACCTTCTTGCCGTTGCCCTCGCCCTCCGTCTCCATGTCGCCCACCGTGCACGCCGTCACGAATACCTGAACGAAGTACACCAATTTAATACTGTTTTTTTTTTTACTTCATGTACCTAACAATGAATATACATAGGCGGACTTAATGCCTTAGGCAGTATGCCGGTCAAACATAAGGTAATGCAGAGATATCGTGGCAGCACCAAGTGTATAATAAAAAACAGAATTGAGAACTAAAGAACAAAATATAAATATACAATATTATACCTACTTACATAACTACATTTCCGGCTTTTCCATAACATGTGTTATGGAAAAACTTCCGACATTCTGTTAGTTCCCTTACTGTTAACTTCAACTGAATGCGGCGACTTTGACAGTAACATGGCAGGATAATCATTTGACGGCTAAAAACCTCATATTGTTGTCGGATAACAGGTGTCACCAGCCTGAGGAAGAATGTCAACTCACTCTCATGTGCGGCGGCCCCCGTTCTGATTTGACGGTGAACTGCACGGAGAGGTTCCTCTTGAGAGCGAGCTCGTGCACCAGGGACACGGGGGATTTCACCTCAGAGTTCAGTAAATCTGCGTTCGTTTCATCTGTCAAGCCAAAGTAGTAAATAGATAAATATTACTATAATTATTAACTTTGGAAGCTTTTCATTAGCAACTTATTTTACATATTGTATTGTATTTAATAAATTTTATTAGTCCGTAAGCTTTCCAAAGAATAAATAAATAAATAAAATAAATAAGTCCTCGGCCCTTAAGTTACGCTACAGTGAAAGTCCCATCAAAATCAAGTCAATACAATATTATTTTAGTAACCAATAAATTGTGATCTTTGCTTTGTACGGGATTGCTTATAATAGAGGGGTCAAGCTGTATCTCATGATCTATTCACCTTTTGGTTTGTTAAAACAAACAGACAAAATTTCTAAAAAATGATTGATGGGGGTGTTGTATTGTTTATTTGGGCTGGGCTATTGTGATGTAGTCAGTAACCTGGTTCCCCGGCCGCGCTGGGCGGCGGCGGCAGCGCGGGCGCGGCGCACAGCGGGCGCAGGTCGCGCAGCGCGCGCGCGGCGGCGTCGTGGCGCGCGGCCTGCGGCGTGGCGCCGTCGCCCAGCCACGCGCGCCCGCCCACCGCCACGCGCACGCGGTACAGCAGCGCGCCCGCCGCGTACGCGCCCGCCAGCAGCGCGTGCGCGCGCAGCGCCGGCCGCGCGCGCACCAGCCGCGCGCCGCCCGCCACCGGCGGGATGGACGTGTACACGGCCGGCTGGCACAGCTTCATGGCCAGCGCGTTCAATTCTACTGTCGGCATGACCGCGCCTAGGAGAATGTACAAAAACCATCATTGTAAAACCGAGTATTTTAATAAATATGAATCAATGAATAGTCGTCACATTAGTTCTGATTAAACGTGCAAAAAAAAAACAGAGAAGGTATGTTTGATTAGATGTTTGTTAATGGAGATTATACCCGCGTGTCGGTGGTGCGCGTGCGCAGCAGCGTGCGGCGCGGGAGCGCGCGGCGGCGGCGGCGGGAAGCTGGTGGCGCCCAGCGCTGCGCTGGCCGCCGCGTGCTGCGCGCGTTTTATTGACGACCCCTGCGATATACCACCAGCGTTATTGCACATTAACACCCCCAACTCATGACAACTCATCACTCTTATCATGACAGAATAAGAATGCTCACCTCTGCTGTATATTCCTCAGTATCACCCAATCGGAGTGTTACTGTGAATACTTTTTTGTGAGCGGGTCCCGTCTCTGATGTGAGGCGATATTGATGCTTAATCTGAAAAGGACGACGTCATCAGTTTTATAAACAAATCTCGATCAGGATGTAACAAATAGTACACAGTATACAGTTTCCATAAACGTTAACCTCACCTGCATGCGATGCTCCTATCTAGTGAATCTCAAAGCACTGTGAGATGACAGGATAATATAGTCATACAAATTCCAGCCTAAAAATAGTCACGTCAATAATGCGAAAAGGCTGTTCCTATTCTATAGTCCAGTCAGCGACAACAGTAGACGATCATTGTATACTTTTATAAGTATTTTTGAATAATAACTTACAAATTAATGATGGAAGAATTTAAAAATTACGAAATGTTCATCTTTTTATGTCGCTAACCGTACCTATATGCTTGCTCAGCAGAATCAATTGCCACTATCATGGCAATTCAGATTTTGTAGAGTAGTCTATGTACAATTTTTTGAGCATTCCTAGACAATAAAATTTCGTCTTTCCTATGGACACTGGATGGGGACAATTTTAAAGTAATCGAATCGGTACAGAAATAACGACAAAAATGTGTAGAGGGCCAAAACAGAAAAAAATAAAAAACCACGCCTATGTTATACCAGTAAACTGTTGTGTGATCATTTGGTGTTACCTTATTGTACCTGGCCAGCTCGTTGACCAGGCACATGGGAGTCTTCTCTTTACTGTTGGCCGAGGAGGCGCGCGGCTCGTCGTCGGGCTCGTCGGCGTCGGGCAGCGCGGGCGCGGGGGGCGAGGCCGCCGCGCCGCCCGCCGGCCCCTCCGCCTCGCCCGGGGCCTCGGGCGCGGCGGCGACGATGCCGCTCGTGGTGGCTGTGCTCGATGATGTTGACACCACTACAAGTATGTCACGGACTTATCAGACGAACTCAATTATGTCTGTCTTGCTATTTGAAAACCAACATGCAAGAATACTGAACCAAATTCCGATATATGTTCCGATGTCCGATGAAGATGTTGAACAGTCTAGATATTTTTATGTTTTTCCTATACTATGATTACATTGATTACATAAAGTCAAAATAACAACAGTCTTTCTCCCATACACATCACTTTGGTTACATTTCCAGTAACAATTAACACCCTATCAATAATTTGTCACACTACGTCGTGGTCGTAAATTCACAAGCATCTACTAACATTAATGAAGGGAAGTGCATCTTTTACTATAATGTATCATGCTGACTAAACTTTAGAGTACAAGTTAAAAATGTATAATATTACAAAATTATATCTTTTCAGACATTAGTGCACATGTGGAATTTACAGACTGTTAATCATTATTCTAATAATAATTCACAAGCCTGAAAGTTTCAGGGCAGTCTAATCTAATACACACACCTTTTCAGCAATACCATATTGTTCCGAACTTTTCTTTGTCAGATGGATCTAGTGAAATTGAAAGTCAACTGGGGACAGATTTAGGAAGGATCTCCTCAAGGCGTTTAACTGGCCTAGTAGTGTAAGTATAACAATATGAAGCATGTGTTACCTGCAATGTAATCACGATAGTATATTTGCGTTATTCCAATTGTCGAGTGGAGTGATTTTTAAAGCATACTTCGCAGTGTACTTAATTTATTGAACTGTTAAAATTAAATCAATTCTGATTAGGAACGTGTATCGTGATTAAACCGGTGTGTGTCTGTAGCAGCAGATTACGAAGACGCATATTACCAATATAATGACAGTGTCTTAATTGTACCTGTGTGTGCGATGGGCACGGCCGGGGGCTGCATCGGAGGCGGCTGCGCGTAAGGCGGCGGCAGCACACCAGCGCCCGGTCCGTACCCGCCACCCACCGCGTACGGCCGGCGAAGAGCCTTCATTTGCTGCATAAATTTTACAAGTATTATGAATTTATGATAGAGGCGTGTTTAAATAGAAAAATGTCTCAGAAGCATCCGGAAATGTAGAGACATCGTAAGCACTCCAGAAATTTTTGTCTCGCAAGAAACCAACAGTATTATGCAAAACTGTCATGACTGAGGGGAATTTTGACCCGTTGGCTTTGAGTATTGTGATGTGGAAATTATCAAGTGCTTTTGCATTCACCCACAATGCCCTGAAACATTTTCCGGTGGTAAAAACCAGCCATTTGAATTGTCATACAATAAGGTTCTATGTTGCATTTTTTTTTTTTTTACAATTGTATGCTGCAAGACTGCATCCCATGTTTTGTCTTTCTAGACGAGAGAGCCAAGGTAAGAACTGCTTTGCAACTCAATTATTTTCGCCTTTAGGAGACCTTAAACATCCTCAACGACATTATTTGCTTTTGCACAGGTGCAAAAAACATTCCAAATTATCTTGTCAGTTTGAAGCCATGTTCGCATAGACGTCCCTCAATGTATTTATGCGATATGGTTTTTATCAGTTTACTTCTTAATACATTTTTGGAAACAAAATAGTTAAGATGCTTATTACTGTACATAAGTTCATTATCGCCGATGTTTTGAAAAATTCTCAAAGCTGCCGCGGCCTGTAATTGATTAAAACAAAGGAAAAGAAAACACCGTGGAACATGGGATGAGCCTGATAGCGGCGACAGCTAACGAGGAGTATTTAGAGAGTTGTAGCTGACCGGTGGTACGGAGTGGTGCTGCGCTTGCGGATGATGAGGCATAGCCCTGATGGGGTGAGGTGGTCGCTGCGGCGTGTGGTGCGGCGGCGGCACGCCCATGGCGCCCAGCCCGCCCAGCGCCTGTCCGTGCGCGCCCATCGCGCCGCCCGCCTGCCCCGGACCCAGCGGCACCCTTCACACCGAAACGCAGTCAGAATCGCGCTCTCACATCACCGCCTACTTCAGTTAATATAGCAATAGTAAAAGCACCGCACAGTGACACATCACAGCTGTTAAGTTTATTACAACGACAGTTGCGAAATGTGTTGCTAGTGTAGTAACTGTCGTCGCACCGTGCTAGGTCGGCGAAAGTAACCTATCCAGCTACACAGTTGGCGAGACACTGTTATTTCAACTGTCCAGTAGTCAATGGACGTGATATATTAGTTTGAGCGAAGAAAGGTTGGCTCCTATTGAATACCTCGATCTCCGCGCATCAATAGAGACGTCGTCATATGTTCCTTTGTTAGTTTCATTCACAACCAGTTTACGCGACAAAGAACGCCGCAAAAGACCCTCGACATATCAACAAATTACACAATATTTGCATATCAATGCAGCCGCCACTCTTTGCTCAGATAAAGACAGTGTTCTTTTATTAAATAGTGTCAAAGTTTGAGTAACCAGCAAATATTCAGATATTATTACTGCAATTGGCGTGAAATATTAACTGAGACTTTTGGCAATGTCTATGACGATATAAGTAGGACATAGCTGGGACTTGGGCCGAATACAACCCAGAATAAACTAAGTGGCGAAAATTACATTCGGAGTGAAATTTTTCAATGTGCAAAAAACTAACATCCACATAATTTACAAAGGTCATAACATGGTTGAGATGATTTAAATCACTGTGTACTTGATTTTCTGTAAATTATTACTTAGTAAATAATTATAAACCAAAATGTTTTTTTTTAAGCTTAAGATTAAGGCCCTAATACCAAATTAAAAGCGTAAATAAGTTATTATTAAAATAAAAAAACTTGATTTAAATCAAGAAAGGCAATTTTATTTTTTAATCTTGGTTTTTATCAACTCTGTGTCATAAGTTTTATTGCCTTCGTATTATAATTGCTTAACTCTGGGTTCTCTGCTTAACCCTTGGGGGAATACAGGTGTGATGCTGGTATGTAAATTTAGGATAATGGTTTTGTTTTAAAGGAATAGCAATATTGACCAGTACAAGGATAATTTTACTTATTTCTCAGTGATGATATTATCAATATTTGAATATGTTTTTCAGTACTAGGTATATGCTACTACATTGTTTTGGATGGATATCTGGGCTGATTTTAATGCAGTTTGATTGCCAGACATAAGTTGATGTCACCGACCAAATGCTAATAGTTTCATTTATGGGTGTCAGTCTGATCAAATACCAAAGTAAGATAAGCAAAGTCCTTTAGACGTTTTCGTTTATCTGAAAACAATAAAAGAACAAGCACTGTGCACTACATTATTTGAGTACCAGGCAGCGATAGGTTAAAAATTGTGCTGAATGATCATTTGTAATAAATATTGTAATTTTATATGACATGTTGATACACTTCGATTTCTGATGAAATGCATGGCCAAACTTAAGGATGTGCATGACCATCAAACTGAACATGGGACATGAACATGAACATTTTTGTATGGGATCAACATCGTAATTGCAAAAAAGTAATAGGCTGTTCCATATGTTTGGGTCGAGTAGATATCCTGATAATTATATATTGATAATTATCATTGTATAATGATTTTGTCCGCTTGCAATACTGCATCGCACGTCAGGACCATGTATCCAAACACGGGCAATGTCAGGCAGCTACAACGGGATTTGGGTGATTTTTCCAATCTCAAGTCAAATGACAAACAAATTTCATCACTTAGATTGATTTGTTGTTATTGCTTTATGTGTGTGCAGTGCGAACTTGCAAAGATAAAACAAAATGCTGAGAAATGATCCACTGTGGTCTAAGTTCAAGTGTAAACAAAAAAATTCGGTTTATGGGCTTATATAATTGTACGGGTTAGGGTACATATAAATGATAAAACTGATAGAGTATACAAACGTTATATTTATTAGCCCGAAATGATGATTGCAACTGAACTGTTTTACCGCGAGCATGCGGATTATATTAAATTGTAATTTGCTGCGTGTCAGCATAAAACTAAAACTAGCGACACTGTACGGGTTCGCTCGTACATGACTATCAGATTAATCTATTTATCAATGAACATAATTATCTTGATAATTTGGTCAAAGGGTCATCTTAGGTTTGTATGTAACCCTGTATTGTTTTAATTTTAATTTAGGAAGATATTTCCACATTGATTATTCATTGTCCATACATAAAAAATGAATAAGAATTCAGATCGAACAGCAGAAATGTGAGTCTTAATTATTATGCAGATTTTTAAAAATAGAATATTCAATTTAAATAAATATAGATAATGTTTGTTTCTTGGCATATAATGAGCACTGATTATGCTTCTAAATACAATTATTAATTTATTTTACAGTGAGTATATAAATTATATGACAATGATGTAGATTTAGCATTTATCCATAAACAGAAAGAAGATAGGTTATAAACAATTGACAAGAAAGTAGTAAGTAGTGTAACATTTCTAACACAAAGATCTTTGGCAGGTATTGGAAATTATATTAAACTGTAAAAACTAATAGGATATAATATCCAACACTATTGTAATCATAAGTTTAACTATTTTGACCTATTTATGGAGGTACCTACTAGATTTACGACTCTAGGCGTGATACTGTTACCTAGAACTATAGAGCGTCTAGTTTTCATTTGTTGCTACTAAACGATCTGAGATATGATTGTGTGTACAGCGATATATTGTCGCGAAGCATTAAAAGCAAATAAAATAGTGAAAAGCCGAACGTTACTATACCTAGTTAGTGTTACGTGCCTGTTCTCTCTATGCATCTGATGTGGAGGCATTTGGTGGTGCGCGGGCATTCCCTGATGCCCACCCATGTGCTGCGGCGGGTGCCCCGAGATCGGCTGATGATGCATGTTCGGGTGATGCATCATCTTCACGAACCACTGCCGCCGTGACACAAACAAACTATAAATATCGCGAACTGCCACCAAATAAACACCGCAGATTTCAAACGTCACATACGACGGTTCACACTGAATTTCTTACCCTTACTTTATGTCACGATCAAATCAATCCCTCAGCTATGCAATCTACATAAATCCGCACACTAATTACGCCTATATTAGTTTATTTTGGCAAACAGTAAAGAAAATCGTTTCGTTCAACATGCGGCCATGTTAAAAATGTTGCCATTGCTTGTAAATTTTAAATATCCTGTTTTTTTTTTTCTTCTAAATTCTACTATAATTTCTACCAAATGTATCATTGACGTACGTAGAGATAGTATGTACTAGACGTAGGACTTCGCTTACGTTCAGAAACGAATTACGCATACTTGTTAATAAAATAACGTAAAATATTAATCATCTTTGATTTGATAATCATAACTGCATTTGCTTCCAGGGAAGTACTGCTGTAAACTGGCATATATTCTGTAAGCTAGCATGAGCAAGGCGTGGGCCTATGGACCCTGGCCTTAGGGCAGTTACCACATTTGAATCCTTTGAATCTTACGGCGCGTTAGCACATAGATATAAAATCGTTGGCATCACAGGTTGGCATAGCGGTTTTGTAAACAGTTTTGTGGTTTTGGTTTGGGTTTTTCATCTGAGTTTTGGTTAAAGCCAAGTCTATAAGGTTCTTGGTTAAAGCGGTGGTTTTGACAGGACTATCTATAACTTGGTTTTGGGTTATTGGGTATAACTTGGGTTAACAGATTTTGGTTTGGGTTCTTCATCTGGGTTTTCGTTGGAGTAGATCAAGATTTGAATGGTCTAAAGACGCCCATAGCCCTCAGAGGAATTAATTCAATTAAATAATTAAAGTTAATTGAAATAATTAAAGCCATGGCTCGTGTCTGCAAAAGGAAGGATAGCAGAAAATAGCCTCGGATGACCTCAACCGATTGTACTTGTTCCAATGCCGAGTGTTCCTAGCTTAGAGCATATAATACTCAAAGGTTCCTAGAGGTTACTAGTCTATGGGTTATATACCATAGGTTATGGGCAGGGGGGCAGACTTATCATCGGGAGCCGTCGGGAGCCCTCAAGAACCTTATACATAGAACATTCTTGGGAGCCCTACTTATTATTTCTATGGTTATGGGCGCGTATGTGTATGCGCGAGGTCATAGGCACAGACTAGTTAGAGATACTACGGTCATAGGCGGTCATAGGTATCAAGTATTAGTGTATAATCTATGGTCATAGGCGTAGGCTAAGAGCAAATACTATAGAGGGAGTATATCAAGTAAGAGCAGGAGACGTATATATGGCCCTACTCTCACTAATGTATTAGCTCTATAAGCAAAGTGAGATAGCGATAGAGTTTCTACGTCATCTTGAAACGCTGCGTGCCATCAGTCGAGCTGTTTTCATCCAGCTGGAGGGCTCGGTGCGTCAAGTGTTTTGTGAGATTATCTTTGAAAAAATCAAGTGTGTGGTGATTTTAACTATTTGTGCACATACAATAATGACAATACTGTGTGCAGCTACCGGCTGCAACAGCCGGATGAGTGTTTTGCCTGAAAACGGTCAAAAAATATCTTTTCATTTTCAGTAAGTTTCTATGGTACAAATGGCCGCATTACTTCGCTGAGCGGTAACAGATAGAATATATCTATCTCTATTACTCTTATGACGTTTTGTTTATGTAAAGAGAAATGTATATAGGTTTTCTGTTTATACTAGATAGAAGGACTCTATAGTATTATTGCTCTTAGGGCGTAGGACTAGGAGTATGCTTGTTCCTAGGCGTAGGACTTCGCTTACGCTCAGCGCGAGGTAGGTCAGCAAGTATAATTTAATGTCTTTGGTCAGCAAGGTGAGAAACAATAAAAAGTAGTTATTCATGTTCGAGTAAAGGTTTGTTTTACGATACGGGTATAAAATAATATGATACTTTAGCAGAAAAATGAGAAATTAGGTATTTATTTCATTCACTTATCATAAAATAATTATTATAATTCAGTTTGACAAATGTATAGAAAAACCACTGACATAAAGTGAAAGTAATCTTCGTCGTTGTTGATTTGTACATCAGTTAAGTTAGAGTAGGCAGGTTCTTCAATCTCCTGTAGCGAATTGTCTAAACTTTCGTCGCTATCTCTCGTGGTTTCCGCCCAGGAAACACGCTTCGAACTCCGTGAAGTTTCCTTCTTCTTGTCGGATGTTGGTGTCGAATGGGAAACGGGTGAAGGTGGGCCTTTCGTTGGCGTTTGAGCGCACTTGTCCAAGTAATGTTTTCGGAGTATATACTCGCGCATCGAATCGTGAGCCGCACGTTTCGGAGGCGGTGGCGGCGGAAGCGATTTATCGTCCTCGTTATCACAAAGGCACGGGTTGCCCTCCTTCCTGGCTTCTTCTATGCGTTTGGCTTCCTCTTCGTTTGCGGCGAGCGGCCACGCACCCAGTTTGTTCCGCACAAGGTGCGGGCGCGCGTGCGCAGCGCACAGGATGCGTTTGCGCACGAAGTCATGGAACATGGTGAGCTCAGAGCTCAGCTCCCGACGAATGAGTTGCTTGTGTCGAGTTGGGACGCTGGGATCACGAACTGCGAGCAGCGCCTTTAAAAAAGATATCGGATATTACGCATAGGGCGTATGAAAGTTGATACAAATAAAATAGCACATCAATTGGAGCTGAAATGTCTGAATGAATCTATGTATTCACTTATCGTTTCTTGCGAGATATTTGCTGAAGAGTTTTGAATACAGTGCATGGCAGGCTGGTAACACACAAGATGTTATTACCTGCGAGGCGAGCAAAGTGGCGCTGGCATCGAGCGCGCCAGCCACGAGGCGCTCGTCCAGCGCCGGCAGGCTGGTGGCGGAGGAGATGCTAGTGAGGGACTCGCTGCGGTTGGCGCGTCGCTCGCCCGCAGCCGGGCTGCTGCACGAACACGCGCGACGACGGGCACGCGGCGAGCGCGATCCGCTGCCCTCCTCAGTGTGGTATGCCTGCAATATAAACGACACATACACTCGTCTTTGAATTTTAACTGCTTGTAACGTCAATATCCATAGATATTTTCCCAAAAAAGTCTATCTTAAAAATAAATATTTACTCACATGGTTGAGAGATCTAGTCAACAAACAGATGGCCGACACCAGGGTTCCGAAGGTGAGTTGCGGGAATGGTTCGTAGGATATCTTGGGCGCTCCGAAGTGCAGCTCGACGAGGGGCTGCCAGCGCTCCAGGTCCAGGCCGGGGTCGGCCAGGAGCGACAACAGCTCGGGGCTGAACGAGAGCAGGCACAGCGTCGCCATGTGCAGGATCTCTAGCGTTCTAGTTAATAATATACAGTATGTTTAAAGATAGTTGTCTTATATTAATTTAGGAATGTTACTATCAATTATAGCAATTTCAATATATTTGACCGATTATATTAGTAGTGTTTACAGTACTGAAATTCAACCCAAATAAAAGTCGATTAAGCAGTTCTTGGTATGAAATTAATGCCTTTGCTTTACATAAGCAAAGTAAGGTATTTTAATTCACATTTTCAAGAGTTATCATACCTGTGTAATACATTAGGAGCCTGGCTGTGCGCGTCATCCGACGGTTGCAGAGCGGGTTCGACTGAGCGGCGCATACGCATCATCAGCGTTACGCATTGATACAGACACGCGCTTATACTTCGCTGTACAAATAGCAGAAGCAGTAAGTTATCATATAGTTAGTTATAAAGGATATATGACAAGGTAAAAGGTTATTAATCTTACCATAATCCCAGTCAAAGAATTCATATTCTGTATGCGCCACCTTGCTTCAAACTTGACCAGCTGCACGACTAGATTTAAGGTGGACGCACACAAATTGAGCGCATCAATGTTGAACACCTGTCGCGGCAAGAGCACCGCTTCAATCAGATGCTCCAAGTGAACTCCGACGAAGGTGATGGCGTCACTGGCGAAGAACTGGCCGTGCTTCATCACCATCATCGATATGAAGTCCAAACTGTACGCGTACACCCGCCACCACTCCTGTGGCTTCCATGACAAATCGCCAGTGCCCTCGAACTTCGGCGGCAATAGATGCAGCCAAAGGAACTGATCCACATCACTCATGAGCAAGTCTTTGGAGAACGGACCCCTGGAGTACGCCGTCAAACAACGCAACGCAGCAAGCGACGTGTGGTAATGACGTCTGTTCTGCAGACACATGTGCAGACAACACAGAATCTTGTTTATAAACCGACTGGACTGGAACCATTGCGACAGCCCTGTGAACATGCCGTCGTACAAGTCCAGACATTGTTCAAGCATGGCCAGGGATAGCACCACAGGCGGGATTTCCTCATTTACAGGGTGACCGTTCACTTTTGGCGCAGGTTTCGGATCATCTTTGATATCATCTAAAAGCTTCTCGAGCTCCAAACTGTTTATATTCGTGACGGATCTGATGATGCTCTGTGCGATCACGCTGTTAGCCTTTATGTCATAGTCCAAGCTGCTTATAGCGACGGTGCATATTGACAGTATTGCACGAATCGCTCTGGGGTGAAGACATTCGTAAACAACAGCTGTATTAGTCAGCAGGTTGTCTATTTGTTTAGCGCTTGACTTTCTGTTATCAAAGCAATCATCCTTCCAGTTTGCTAGCATGATAACGTAGAGCTCTGCTAATATGACCACTAATCTACCATCTTTCAACTCGTCTAGTTCGTTTAATAATGCGCTCATACACGGCGCGACCATTTTGGCTTTGTGTGCAATGTTTACACTAATAGGCAGGCACTTACAGAATATTGTGATGAAATCCTTCCAGGATGTCAACAGACCCAACCAGACGGGTACTTTGTCGACCATTTCTTCACTGTCACTTCTACTGTTGAAAGAAAATATGTGGTTGATCCAACGATCTAAATGTTTTTTGTTCGTGTCGAAGAATTGTTCTAACACTACTTTCAAATTCGGCTCAAGTTTATCCCTCGAGACAAAAAGTTCTATCCCAAGGACGTTAAATATTTGCGAGTAAGTTCTAAGTCCAGGCTGAATATCACTAAACAATGGACTGGTCAGGTGCTCCCAAAACTTAGGGTTTTCGCGTAGTTTCTTCACAAGTATTTGCATATTATTCTTCCAAAGAGCATGGAACAGAGCCATGATACATGATAGCAATGGGCTGTGGAGTACTTTGGGGTTCTGAAATAAAAGTCGCAATTCATTAAAATTATTTTTAACAAAGGATCCACGATAATAAGTAAAGGTATACTAACACTCTTCACAGTTTGGAGGTAGTCAGCCATATATCCTAGAATCCCTTCAAAATTGTCAGTTGTTTCAGATCTCTTTTCAGTTGTGGTTTTCTTTTTATCATCATCCTCCGTGGTATCCATTTTCTCATGGTTTACCATGAAGAATGCCTCAGTTAACCCTGGCTGGGTGCCTACGCAGGTGGCTACGAACTCTAGTATGGCTACTTTTAGTTCCGTTGTTTCGTACTCATCCCGTAAGCGGTCGAGGAACATTACCCGCACTTGGTAAGCGGTCATATCTAATGACGCGAATAGAGACATTTGGAAGCCCTGGAACAGAATTAACACAGTAAGTAAATGACAGAATTGGAGGCTTTTGACTACATAATTAAATACTTTAGTGGGCCGAGCACGAATGTTTTGACGTATAGTAACGTAAACGTAACCAAATATAGAACCAAAAATACACGTTTAATCCATATTTTTTTGGAAACACATGCTATAATTTTACATTTTCATGAAACAAGTGCGTTTGTTGCATAAAATTGAACAAAAATGCGATACATCGTATTTTATAATCATAATTTGCTTACGTTTACGTTACTATACGTCAAAACATTCGTGCTCGGCCCACAGAGCTACTGAAGCAGACTAAGAAATACCTACTTAAACGGTTTAGCGATAAAGTTCAATATTGAATAAACAATCTTACTAATATTTATTATAAATGAGAAAGTTTGGATGTTTGTTAGTCATTCACGCCTTAACGAATGAACGGATTTCAATGAAATTTGGCATACAACTTAAATAGAACCTGGGGAAGGTCATAGGATACTTTTTATCCCAGAAAATAACTCAGTTTTCTAGAAAGTCCACGCGGACGAAGTCGCGGGCACAGCTAATGTGTTTTTATAGGAGTTTCGAATCGTAACTAAAGATAATCTTTTCTTTCTTTATTACTATTTTTTTTTTTTTTAAACATTGCCCCTCTCTAGGATTTCTCCTGTATCGAGGGTACAGTTAAAAAGAGGTTACAGTACAAACATACATGTCACATGCACACACAACCAGACCCGAAACAACTATCTGTAGATCATACAAATATTTGTTCCGTGCGGGGATCGAACCCGCGGCACGTAGCGCAGAAAGCTAATTGCTTAGCCACTGCGCCTACCGTGTCGTAATCTGTGCTATTACTGAATATAACTTACGTCAGCAAATCTCTTCAACAGTCTACAGCACAGCACTGGCAGACTTTTATTAAACGCATGGTTGATATAACTGGTCACTTTAGGCACCACTTTCAACGAGTCCTTCTGCTTGTTCTGCGCGAAGATCATATGTTCTAGCGGGGTCACTTCGGCGATATCAGTGACCAAAGTCTTGTATCGTAGTGCAAAAATCACTATCGCCACGCAGCGCTGGATAGTCGATATGTACTGGGAACCCGTACCCGTTATCCAGTTCGTTTCGTTTCTGATTACGCTTTCTAAGTGGTCATTGCCTGAATGAATAAAACACGTTAGTTATGAATACTTGCTATCTATTTATATAAAAATTAATCCCTATTTCCCTTGGTCATGCCATCACGCTAATTCTTTTTTTGTTTGTTATAATTATTGTAAGAAGGTAGATAGGGTAGGTAGGTATAGTAGATAGGGTAGGTAGGTATAGTAGATAGGGTAGGTAGGTATAGTAGATAGTAGGGTAGGTATGGTAGATAGGCTAGGGTAGGTATAGTAGATAAGGTAGGTATGGTAGATAGGCTAGGGTGGGTAGGTAGGTAAGTGGGTAGGTAGGTAGGTAGGTGCACAGTTCTTTTATTGACGGTACGAAGTTTTCCGGGTCAGCTAGTTTCTTATAAGCGGAACTTCTTCCTGAAGTATACTCGATTATTATAACTTGTCACCTAGCGTCCCACTTTCCTACCCGCCTGCTCGCGCCCGTTAGCAGCGTTCGCAACACTGTGCGTAGGTATGTGGGTGTTTTAAATGCACACTATCAAATTTAGTTGGCAACAGCTTCTCGATTCCTCTTAGGGATTATTGTACTCATCATTATAATCAACTTTTACAAGGGGAACAAAACTGAAATCGCGAATGAAAAATATTTGCTGTTCTATACGTTTAGTAGAGTAAGTAATATTGAATTATTAGTATGGAACAGCAGTTTCTT
The DNA here is from genome assembly GCA_932294325.1 of Allophyes oxyacanthae. Taxonomy (NCBI): domain Eukaryota; kingdom Metazoa; phylum Arthropoda; class Insecta; order Lepidoptera; family Noctuidae; genus Allophyes; species Allophyes oxyacanthae. The sequence continues at coordinate 5,042,735 of OW028610.1, forward strand.
TTTTTCACGATTTCAGAGTTCATCCCACAGTAAAAATTCTTCATAATGATGAGTACACTAATCCCTAACAGGAATCGGAACTAGAAAGGTCCTTATAAAAACGGGAAACAGTGACTATTAAAGATTTCATTTTCGAATAGAACTTTCTTTTTCTTTTCTTTTTTTTTTTAAATCATTGCCCCTCACTAGGATTTCTCCTGTATCGAGGGTACAGTTTACAAACATACATGTCACATGCACACACAACCAGACCCGAAACAACTATCTGTAGATCATACAAATATTTGTTCCGTGCGGGGATCGAACCCGCGGCACGTAGCGCAGAAAGCAACCGCGCCAACCGTGTCGTCAAATATCAATAAATAAACTTGAATAATTGTTTAAAAATATTTTTGATTTATACATACCAACAGAAATAAACTTCAACAGTTCCAGAGCATTCTCTGTATGCAACAGACTGTAAACACAAGTTTTCTTAAGTAACACATTGCTGGGGCTAGTGCTCTTAGTGTCTTGCAACACGAGCGTTAAGAAGTGTGCGCAACGCTGTATCATGTCGCGGCGTTCGCGAGTGTTGCTGTAACGCCATCCGTAAACATTCGGGAACACCTCTCGAAGGATTAATATTAGACCGGGGAGAATGACTTCAGCGGTAATTCGGTCATCATTTGATGCCTGTGGAAAATGTATATAATTTAAGCGAGTTGAGAATATTTATATTATCATATTAGTTATAGATTTTCACAGATACATACCTCATGAAAAGCACACAGAAGGTCAATGTAAGCTCCTAAAAATTTGTAAGTACCGCTGAGTTGCTCTATGGTCACTAAATAAGAACCAACTGCTGCTGAGTCGAAGGATGCACCATTTGCATACTCTATATGAGACAGTTTCTGATTTATGACGCGCGGTAATAGTCCTGTGTTTATCAGTCTGAAAGAAAAGAGCAACAATATACAAAAATATTCAGTTATGTACAGTTGTTGCAATTCATTAGTGCGCGCGGCCTTTGATTATGGTAATGACGTATATCTATAATACGTGTCAATGTGTGCGTAACAGCGGTAGCGGTATACGTCTAACCACAAGTTAAGACTACGAGCGCACTGGTATCAATAATTCCTATAACTCTTCCACAAATACATACCTTAAATGGATTTCCTTAGGGAACACAGGTACTAAGGCAGTACAGACTGCGAGACATTCGACGAGTAGTGGCAGAGGCGGCGCATCAGCCCTCATGAACCTCACCAGCACATCGAACACTCCCTCGCTCGGCCCCACCAGACTCTTCGGAATCTCTCTATCATTCACCAATGCCTTCAAAACTCCTTTCAACACTTTTGTACCTTCATAGATCCTTTCTAATGTCCCATTAACATTATTGTGATGATGTTGTTGTTTCCTATCTAACGCTTTCTCAATCTCACTGTTAAAAACAGTCCAGTAAGCATATGGAGTTCTAAAATGGATCAGTGTTGCATCTTTTCGGTCCATTATGGTGGCCTTGGAGCCTATTTCGATGCGATACGAGGGGTCTCCGAGAGGATAGTATTCTCTACCAATGATGGCGTCATCAGATTGAAGTGACATTACTGGCACAGCATGCGGATTGTAGATTTCTGTGTAGACTGGTAGATTCTTGAGTTCAGCTAGGAGCTGTATACAATTTCACTGTTATTAGCTTTGTGCGAATAAAAGGACAGTTTGAATCGTACAATAACTGAAGTAGTATCATTGAAATAAGGTTATTCCCAAAATATACTCACATTCAATACACTGCACTTCCCACCTTGAGCTAGCCCACCAGCTAATACGGACAGAGCACTAAAGTTGAATGGGAAGTACTCCAGCGCCGTATTCCACAGTGACACAACCCCGAAGTTGTCCTCCCTCTGTTGAAGCTTCCAGAATTGGCAGTTGATCTCCGGAGAAGCCAGCAAGTGGGAACAAAGCTGCATGATGCCGGCCTGGTGGCTCAGAGTACCATCACCATCGAACTTGTCACACAGGTCGTTCAGAAGACGGAATACTCTTTGTCGAGCATAAAGTGAGCACTTAGATTTGTCCTGTGGAGGAATATGATTCTGTATTTATTGTTTAAGAATTGATATTTATTAACCACACACAACAGAATTGGGACCATACAAATATTTGTTCTATGTGGGAATCGTCGAACCAGCGACCCTGAGTACTGGAAGCTGCTAAGCCACTGCACCAACCAATCCGTCCATAGAATATGCATAATGATTATACTGTATGTCACTTATTTCATACTTTATTTCATACAAATTAACATTTGCTTTGTTGTCATACTTACAGAAAAAACTGAACTATTTAGCATTTGTAATAGAAATTCAAAAACTTGCATCCTCAGTGCTGTGGCACCAAAATGTTGATATTGGCTTTCAAATAACTTAACATGTTGATCACTCTGAAACACAAAACAATCACATAGGTAACACTTATTTATGTATAATTTCAGGTATTGCAAATGACCAGATAAATTGGATGAACGCATAAAGGCACGCGAAGGGACCTTTTTTAAAGTCAATAATTTTCGTGGAAAGAAAAATTCGACCAACTGCCGCCGCCGCGCCGTCACCATAAGATGGATTAAAATGTGGAAGGAATACTTATTCGATACGCGAGCAGGGATTATGGTAGTTCAGATGGTGAGAGTGGGTAGGGTATTGAACCAGAAGGTCGCAGGTTTGATCCCTAGTAATGGTAGAATTTTTCTTTCCACAAAAATTTATGATTGCAATCAAAGTATTTTGTTGGATCAAATTTTCAGGATATGAGTAATTAGTACAAAATTTATATTAAAATGATACCTGAAGAGTCAGCATCATCCATGTGATGAGCATGGCACTGTGTTCAGTGTTCATGTGCAGTTTAGTGAGCTCAGCTTCAACTGTTTCTTTAGTGTTATCTATCCAAGATGATAGGTTATTACTGAAACAAAATCAAGATCTATTTGTTGAAACAACTTGGAGATTTTTTAATTAAGGAGGTATTTCAATTCATTGTTAGATACTAACATTTTCATACCATCTACAACTACCATAAAAATGCATACTTCCATATACATGACTCTCATGCAAGCCTCTTTATGTCTTTCTTCTATAAGCTCACTGTAACCCTGGCTCTTGCCAAACCCATGTTTCCTGAACAATATAAACAGTTTATTGAACTCTGTCTCAGTAAATATTTCTTCTTCTGCAATATGAAGCAGTATCTGTAAGATTGCCAACTGTTCTCTCAAATTACAGTCTGCCCATTCTTGTCTAATGTTTTCACTAGAGAAATCATTCTGCATTCTCCTCGGGGGAGGGGCGGTGTTCAAAAGTTTATCAAACTGAGATATAAGTGACGTTTTTAAGTTCTGAATTCCTATTTCTTTGATAATTTTTTTAAACTGCTCTCTATACATATGATTGGGTTCATCTCTGAATTGGATTATGTATTGTAATAATTTGAGAAGGAACAATCTTTCAGCATAATAGAATTTCCAGACATTTGGCAGTAGGAACACAGGTCTGGTATCAACAAATGCCACATTTTTAAGGGCATTTGCTGGGGTGCCATATGATATATCACACAGGTAATTCTTCATAATTTCCCATAGTTGGAAACAATCCACATCCTGTAAATAAAGAAAAACAACAAAATATGTATGAATATTGAATAAATTCAATTTTTATTAGAAATGTAGACTCCTTTTGTATTTAATTAATTTATAGTGGCAAAGTTCTGGCTTATATCTTAATAATAATACATTACAAATACAATAGTTTGCATATGATGTGGTAACTTTAATTTGTAAAACTCTATGACCCTTTCATACAGACAATTTTTTTTTAGCATTTTGTTGCCCCTCACTTGGATTTCTCCTGTATCGGGGGTACAGTTTACAAACATACACCCGAAACAACTATTTGTAGATCATAAAAATACTTGTTCCATGCGGGGATCGGACCCAAGGCACGTAGCACAGAAAGCTAATCGCTTAGCCACAGCGCCTGCCATGTTGTCAAGTTGTTCAATTAATCTTATAGTTTTACTGTATAATATAAATGACATTTGATTAGCAGTGGAGATGAATGGCCAAAAACAGAGATGAATGGCTAAAAACAAAGACCAATGGAAGAATCAAAACTGATGCTCATCATTGGCACACATACTGGATAACAATCTGCGATATGAACCTTATTAACACATACTATTACTTATACATACATTGACCACCATGCAGCAAGGCTATCATGGTAAAAAAGGGGACAAAACCATGTCTTTATCGTTTTCTTCCTCGATATTTCGTTTTGTCTTCTGTCAAGGAGACAAAGGGTGGAGAAAACGGGTTTGTCCAACCACCGTACTAGGCCTACAGCAGACACAATAGAAAAACTATTGTTTATTGTTACCAGTGACCAACATGGTGCTCAAAGGGTAACGAACATTAAAATATCTGAATGAATCACAACAGAAATAGAAATTTTATACTTACGACATAATTTTGTAACGTTTGCACCACACTCAACAATTTTGTTTGGTCTGCATGTTTGGTTTGTAATTGTGAAAAACTTTCAGCTTTGTGTGGCTTATAACTTGCAAGACCTTGTTTCAGGCCTTCAACTATCTCCTTGTCTCCTAATACAGAAGCTAACTCTTCAATGGATAGGCTTTCAGATGTTGTCCAGCGCCATAAGCGCTTCCAATAGCTGTAAAATATTTTGTCAATATTTACTAAGAAAAAGAGGGGTAACATGAAATATACTTACGGTAGGTATTTATTGTACGCACCTTATGCCGCTTACAGCCATGATTGCATAAATACAAATTGTGGAAGAACCACGACAACTGTAGGCTATTCTATTGTATTTTTTTGCTAAATCTAAACCGCCATCGCATTTTAGGTTAGGACCACAGATTAATATATTTGTACTAGAGATGGGTAGCTATTCAAATAACTAGCCAAATAACGGCTATTCACAAAATAGCCACGGCTATGATATTCGTCAATACGATAGCTAGCTATTGGCTACTCTGGGTAGCGGGCAGCCGCGCGTAGCTGACGTAGCTGTCGTAGCCTGACTAACTAATAGCTAACGGCTATGTAGTAGCCAACGGGGCGGGGCGCACGCGATCGCCGCCATCTTCATTCATTCCGTAGCTGAATAGTAGCTGTAGTAGCCAACGGGGTGGGGCGCGCGCGATCGCCGCGGTATTCATTCATATGTACGAATATGAAAGAAAGAAAAGAATGAAAAAAAAATGAAAAACGTATTGATTGGACACGGCACAAAAACGATTTTAAAGGTTAGATAACAGAAAAACAAAAATAAAAACATGATAAACAGAAATTAAAAAAATCTTAAATAAAATGGATTGTACGTCTCAGCTGTGTCCAGAAGGCTTCCGCTCAGCATATGCTGCCGCGCTGCGAGCAACCCGATAGCGCTGGTTTTCACATTGAACTATAAATACTCCATTAGTCCTTGGATTTACAGCAGAAGCCGCATCGAGTGACGTTAAATTATAATTACCAATTATTTACACTAATTATTATTCACCTACACTTTTTTTTTTTTTTTTTTTTTTTCTATAATAACAATCTGCCGAATGACTGAAATTCGAATGCAAGTCATTTTCAAATCATCGTAAGTGAATAATATAGGATTTATAGGGAAGGTCTAGTAAATCGATCAAATACTTACTAGAGTAGCGACATCTATGGTATCTTTTAGTTTACTTGTATTGCTGTTCGTTCAATAAAAGTATTCAGAGCTGATGTTACAAATGCTTCTTAATTTATTCCCTCAGATATAATAGATGGCGCTATAAAATACATAAATTGATCATAGATTTTCGAATGTTTTTATTTATTATAATAAATTAATACTTAGTCACGAGGGAAATTCATTTCTTTTCCTATGTGTGCCGGCTAACGCTTTTAGATAATAAAAGGTCTAGTAAATCGATCAAATACTTATTGGAGTAGCGCGACATCTATGGTTTATCTTTCAGTTTACTTGTTTATTTCTTCGTTCAATAAAAGTAAGAGCTGAATGATGTTACAAATGCTTCTTAATTTATTCCCTCAGATATAATAGATGGCGCTATAAAATACATAAATTGATCATAGTTTTCGAATGTTTTTATTTATTTAAATTAATACTTAGTCACGAGGGAAATTCATTTCTTTTCCTATGTGTGCCGGCTAACGCTTTTAGATAATAAAAGGTCTAGTAAATCGATCAAATACTTATTGGAGTAGCGCGACATCTATGGTTTATCTTTCAGTTTACTTGTTTTGTTCTTCGTTCAATAAAAGTAAGAGCTGATGTTACAAATGCTTCATAATTTATCTCCTCAGATATAGATGGCGCTATAAAATACATAAATTGATCATAGATTTTCGTAAGTATTTATTTATTATAATAAATTAATACTTAGTAACGAGGGAAATTCTTTTCTTTTCCTATGCTAACGCTTTTATATGATAAAAGGTCTAGTAAATCGATCAAATACTTATTGGAGTAGCGCGACATCTATGGTATCTTTCAGTTTACTTGTATTGTTGTTCATTCAATAAAAGTATTCAGAGCTGAATGCTGATGTTACAAATGCTTCATAATTTATCTCCTCAGATATAGATGGCGCTATAAAATACATAAATTGATCATAGATTTTCGTAAGTATTTATTTATTATAATAAATTAATACTTAGTAACGAGGGAAATTCTTTTCTTTTCCTATGCTAACGCTTTTATATGATAAAAGGTCTAGTAAATCGATCAAATACTTATTGGAGTAGCGCGACATCTATGGTATCTTTCAGTTTACTTGTATTGTTGTTCATTCAATAAAAGTATTCAGAGCTGAATGCTGATGTTACAAATGCTTCATAATTTATCCCCTTAGATATAGATGGCGCTATAAAATATATAAATTGATCATAGATTTTCGAAAGTTTTTATTTATTGTAATAAATTAATACTTAGTCACGAGGGAAATTCATTTCTTTTCAAGGAAGTATAAAATAAAATAAACAAAAGTCAGAATTTTTAATTTTTTGTCTTCAGTTCTAAACTTGTTACCGCGGCGAGGATCGAACGTACTAATCGCGGGGCAGTTGAACGGCAACCACTTAGCTATCCTACGTATCCCGGCTAAAGCTATCTGAATAGCCAAAATAGCTGAGTAGCTGGCTATATAGCTGGCTATTGTACCACAAATAGCCGGCTAGCTAAGTTATTGAAATTTCGGCTAGTTACCCATCGCTAATTTGTACTAGGTAGTGTACCTAACGTCCTAACCACAGATTAATATATTTGTACTAGGTACAGATGCGACAGTGACTTATGGCATAGTTGTCAAAAGGTCCGTTTTGGCGCTGCCATCGCATACAGTAGAGATAGGTAATTTAAGCTGTCAATTGTCGATATCAAGCTGTCAGATGTCGGTATCGATAATCGATAAATTTAAAATAGAGGTATCAAGGATGTACGTACATACGGTACATACCTAGGTGCATAGCTATACGATCTGATTTAGAATGTTTATAAATAAAAACACTTATTTGCCATGTATTTTATATATTTTTCATTTAGATAAACATTTCTTTCTTAGCCTAAATGTCTTATATTTTCTAAAAGCTAATTTTTGTGGCTCGTTCATTTTCACGACATATTTTTCCTCTAGTGCACCTTTTAAAATTTTATTAATTATGTTACACCAGTTGTGTACTAGCAATCTAGTTACAATTTTCAAGAAAAACAATTGTACATTTTCTTTATGCCTATTACACCCTAACCATGAAAGCAATAATGTTTCTGAAAGTGATTTTTTTATATTTGTTCCCACGTGTTTCTGGTAACAAAAGTTATTTAAATAATTGTGAATATGTTGGGCAGCATCCCTGTACAGTCTTAAAAAGATTTCATTTGGATATGCCAAATTATTGTTTTTTAATGTTTTGTACTCCCTGAAATTTATATACATGTGTATATTTTCAATATCTTTGGTTGTATATGTTTTCATACACTCTTTACACTTAACATATTTCGATATTTTTCTGCATATATAGCCTGCTGTATAAGCAGAACAGTGGACTTTTATTTTTTCTTGGATAACTTGACCCCCTAAATCACATGGACGGTCTTGTGAAGAGGATGGTACATCAGTATGAATTAATGTTGTGTTTGGGGAGACATTTTCTTCATTATCTTCTTTTTCATTGTTACAAAACATAAAATTTATGTCTAATAATGTCTCCCCTGCATCCTCTTCACAGTTTGAAAATCTCGAATGAGGGCTCAGCACATTTGACAAAATTAGAGATTTAAATGAAAATATAAATGTTGATGCATCAGGATTTATATTTCTGTAATTTAATGCCCTCAACCGTACAAAAAAATTCTCTAGTGGGTCTTGATTAATATATCTAGGATAATAATAGTCCACATTATATGTTTCAAATAATAATTTGGATATCCTAATGAAACTTTCAAGACTTGTTATCCAACCTTCCAGGGATGGAACACATACATATCGGGCTTGTCCACTTTGTAAAGCAAATTTACTAAAACTATCTTTAAATTGAAAAGCTCTCGGTTTTCTAATCGCATCTTTCCAGAATGAAGTATGAGGCGAATCCGGTTTCACTGCTTTTCTTAATTTTCCCCTTTTTGATCCTTTGGGATACCCATTTACGCTATCGAATAAATTATCGATAAATTCGACAACTTCTGCTGTTGTAGCCATTGAAGAATTTGAGGATTTACCTGAAAATAGAATATACATATGTACCCATGATTTTTGATAACATTTTCTAATTATATTATGATAATTATAATCCACATCAAAAATACTTACAGATAGCATTTGTATATTTTAGCATAGCTGCAGTCCGTGCACTGAGGACTTGAGCAGCTACACTTACTTTCATTTTTTTTATTTTTGCTGGATCCACATGGTATGCTGTCAATTTGGGCAAAGCTCTGGTGTGACCTAATTTGCTGTCCACATCATATATAAATAATATGTCCTTCCATGAAGCAGTCTTGCCTTCCCATAACACATCTTTTGTGACAAAATTGTTCCTTAGTCCTTTGAGTAAATGGGGTGGGTCGAAGAATATGCTCATATTAATTCCAGCTATACTAACTGTACCATCTGTAAAAAAAAGTAATTGTCGGATTGGATATCAAGTAGATTATAATGCTGAGTTACTTTGCACTTTGTTTGGCTGCAAGTGTCATAATAACAGACTGCAAGAGAGGTTTGTTAAGCAATTTAGAACTGGACTGTGAGACTGAATAAAATATAAATAGACTCTCTCTAACTATGGACTAATGAAAATTAAGTATAGCAACTTACCATCCGTCAGTCCTTCCATGCTACGTGAATTTATTGTCTGTTGACGTAAATTTCGAACTGCAGAGCGAAATGTTGAGCCTTGGTCAGAAACAAATCCTAGAGGTTTATGTCCCGTTTTGGCTACCTCAGTCACAACATCTTTTAAAATGATTTGTAGCTCAGAAGCAGGTATAGTACCTTCTACGAAATAAAAGGCTATGCATTGTCTCCAGGATGCACATATTCCTCTAATCATAAACACCAAGGCATGGTCGCAGTATTTAAATTTTCTATTTCCTGCAACATCCACAAACCCAACAATTTCATCTTTGTATTCCTCAAATGTAATATGTGGAGTCAATGCAACTTCATCATATAATATTGTACATAGCTTCTTTGTTGTCCTCCAATTGCATACAGTCCGTTTTATATGCTCAAATATTTTTGGATTGAGTCCTGTTTTTTTCTACATGATTTTTAATCGTTTATTATTAATTAACTTTATGATAATAAAGTAAACCTTCAATATTTTTATAAACTTAAAATATTAGACAGTAAAAATCTAAAAATAAAAATACGAAAAATAGAAAATAAAATCAGACCACCAATTTTAAAATGTATACAACAATGAACAAAGAGTATGTAATCACTACGTTTAAGAGACGGGAGTCCCATAGAAAAAGATGAAAAACGTCACTTGTATGAAACGTGCGCTAGAACTGTATACCAACAAAGCAAAAAGAAATGCAGCCATTGCCGTAAAGGCAGAGTTGCCAACATAATCAACAAATAGGGATGTACTATTCATGAGTAATTCTATCGATAAATCGCTACAAAAATGTAGGGTTCCTATTTTTTTATTACATTTATGATAGGCTCATTTCCGCCAACGTGAACTCCCTGTTTAAACTGAGTAACAATTTTATTACAAAAAGAAGCCAATAAACCTAAGTTCACATTGGCGCAAGTGGTGATGAGACAAATTTCAAATTTCATTGTGCAGTCAAATTATTTTGACTACATAATGAAATTTGAATGATTTGCTGTGATGATGATAAAATAAAACAAAGCTTTGGATTTTATTTTCCTGTGCTCAGCTGCTGCGCTTTCGCTTCGCTTTGTCTCCAAAGGCATAATATATAGATATTTAAGTCAACTTCTATCAATGCTAAATGTGTGACCGTTGCAAACAATTTTGTTTGAAACATTCGCACACTTGACATTGATAGAAGTTGACTTGAATAATATCTATAATTATGCCTTTGGAGACTTCTTGTAGAAGGGGAGAGCCACACATTTATTTATTTTAGACCACTGACGACCTCTTGATTTCCGCTTTTCGTTCTTTACAGTTGATTCTATGAGATTTTTTTTCGATTTGAGCAACTTTTTTCTGCAGGCTTTTAATTAAAATGTTATATATCTTCAATTTATTCAAAAGTTTAATTTTCTAGGTGTAAGTAGCTTTTATTTGTGCAGTCATCGTTATTGTTGTTTCTCGAGGTCTTGCATGCGCTATTTTTGCAGTGCTGGGTGAAGGTTCTGGAAAATTTACAAAAAACATGTTAACATAATTAATTAAACGGGTTTTCCTGTGATGTAATAAACAGACAGACAGAAAACAAAAATTTAAAATTTTGCCATAATAGGCTATTACACACACACACACACACACATTACACACGCACAGCTAGCCTATTATGGCGAAAATATTTTTAATGTACAGACTTTTCGACTTCTACGATTTTTTTATAGTAAAGATAATTAATCAATTTAAGCAAATGGTTTTGTAATAGACACAGAAAAACCTGTAATGATAACATTATGGCATGTTAATACAGTGAATTAAATGTTAAACATAATTTGAAATTAACATAAGCCTTACCCGCAATAGAACATCTTTTCCTTTCGTAAAATTTTCGTCAACCTCTCCGCTCGATTAAGGTCCGATTAAATTGAAAATATAATAGATTTCTCAGAATTGGTGGTCAAAAGGCAATGGCAATTGGCAATGGTTCAGCAGTTGATAATGAAGGTACTGTAATATAGAAAAAATGTGAACTGACACACAAGCGAATTTAAATTTAAACCTAATCATGAAAATTTACTTGGGCTAAGTCTTTCCTTTTTATTACATTTTCATTTGCAAACAACTCGGTATTCAACCCATTGTTAACATCTAGCAAACACATTTACTGTATTATTATATAAGCAGCAGTTTTATACTTGAAGGAAAAGAAGGAAAAGAAAATCAAAAACAAAAGTAAATTTATATTTAAAAATGAGAATATCGACAGTCGAGAAAAAATGTCACAACACTATCGATACTTGATTATGATAGGTTATTTTCTAAAATCTGGATTTATGTTATAATCACGTAATTCCTTTTCTGTAATAGCCTAACAATTGTAAATTTAAGCACTTATTTGTAAAAAAAAGAATTACCTGTCTTCATTCAAAGGAAATTTTGCCATGAAGATTCGTTTTTGGCCATCTGACCGGCCAGTTGTTATACCACATAATTCGCACGTTTTACAATGCATTACAAATATTAGATACGTCACACGCATACACATACACAATAGGTAACAAACAACTTAGGTATTTGATTATTTAAAAGAACGATGAAAGCAAAAACTTTAATCAAACATGAATCAAACCGAACCAAACAACTCTTTTGACAACCAAAACAAAAATGGCGGCTGCGTGCGATAGAGTCGAGAATATGTTAAAGCAAGACAGCGATAGCCGCCATTAGTCCGCCATTGTCCGCCATTATTTCTAGCGCACGTTTCATACATCAATTTTTTACTAGGGAGTTGCGCCAGACTGACAATGAATGACATCAGCATTGGACATCAGTGAACATCAAAATGGCGTCTAAAATGTCCACAGATTAAAACTATCATGACTGCGATGGCAGCGCCAAAACGGATCCCGTGGAACTAAAGCTGTCAGGGCCCTGGTTAGGACGTTAGGTACACAGACTGACACAGACACACAGATAAATAAACAGTGTTGCCACCATGTGAATGAAAAAATTACCAAAACCTGTGTAACAATCATAAATTGTTACAATTATATACAAGGCTACGGCTACGGGCCAATGACGTAAGAAGCCTCTACGGGCCTATGGCGTACACCACCGGTACACCGTCCGCGGCTGACCGGCCGCGTAACAAAATAGTAATGAACATCAGACTCTGGCTTTACTCTGGTAATAAACTTCAGTACGACCGTGAGAGCCTAGACTTTGAAACACCTTGTAATTTTTTGAAATAGGTACCTTGTAATTTTTTTTAGGAGCCCTACTTATTATTTCTATGGTGTAAAGAGTTTAATTTTTATGAAAACAAGCTTGTCTTTTGTTTTGTTTGTTGTTCTTGTTATTTTGACATTCCGTGACATTTGTGATATTGTTGACAGTGACAGTTATTGACCGACGTCACCACATGAGGGTTGATGAGGGTCGGCAGCTTCTCTCTGAATTTATAAGTTTCAATTTGGTTGGTAGGTATATTGATATTCACTTAATTTTGTTACTAGGCAGTGCACGTGACGCTTTTACTAATGGCAAAGGTATGTATTAAATTCAATTTATATATAAATTTTGTTTGTTCGTTATAGCCTAACTTTCCTGGTGCTCGATAGACCAACAAAATGGCACCATCAGCTCCCGCAGTGAAGCCTATGCCCGATAATGACCCTATTGGCATCAGGGCCGTACTTCTGGGACCACCAGGATCCGGGAAAGGAACTCAGGTAAGATTAGAGTGATCTTTGACCTTTAATCCTTTACTTTCGTAAACTCAATGTTACCTAATGTTAACTTGTAACAATTTATTGCAATTAAATTGTTATGAACAACATTATGTGCTAAGTTGATCAGTGACTTAATAACTGTTTATTTATAAAAAAAATGTTATGGTTTTCTGATATTATTTGTCATGGTCCATTGTTTACATAATTTTTATTTTTTAATGATCAAAGGCGCCACGACTGAAGGAAAAATATTGCGTATGCCATTTGTCTACTGGAGATATGCTCCGAGCAGAAGTGGCTTCAGGTTCAGAGTTGGGTCGTAGGCTCAAGAAGGTCATGGATGATGGAAAACTGGTGTCAGATGACATGGTTGTAGACATGATTGACAAGAATCTTGAGCAACCAGACTGTAAGAATGGCTTTCTTCTTGACGGATTCCCAAGGACTGTGCCTCAAGCCGAAAAGGTATAACTTTTTAATAATTTTTGTCAACTTCACATTTGTTTTAATATCAAATTTCTAATCAGAGGGGTTATCAGCATAGAATAAACCAACCTCTCTTTAGTCATGTAGTGTCGTAAAAGTGTTACCTCAAAAGAATCGGCAGCAGTCTACTCTATAATCTTGTTCTTCTTTTAAGCATAGTAAAATACTGTGATCACCATTCCAGATATAGAAGCTGCTAAGTTTTTAAAATTAATTATGCATTACCTACATGCTTCTTTTTTCACAATATGTGGGTTTAATATTTGTATATTGTAGAGCCTTATATTATTTTATTGTTGTAATGTTAGATTTTTTGGTGATGTTCCACAATCTTGTTGGTAGAGCTATGTTGTTCATAGTATTTTTCTTAGATTACTCAATTTTTAAACTTGAAGACTTGAATAGTTTTTGAATAGTTGGCTGTCTGTCTAATTTACTGTCTTTATTCTGTTTAGTTTAGCTGTAAGTCTTCCATAGCGATTAAATAAATAATCTTATTATTATTATAAATGTGAAAGTTTGGATGTTTGTTAATCAATCACATAATGGCTGAACGAATTTTAAAGAATTTTGAATTTTTGACATACAACTTAAATACAACCTGGAGAAGCACAACGGGTACTTTTAATCTCAGAAAATAACTCGGATTTCTAGGAAGTCCACATGGACAGAGTCTTAAGCACATCTAGTTAAATATAATTTATGCTAATGACCATTCGTAGCAGCATTTTTTAAAAGACCCATGTTCATCAGTATATTCAGTATTTAAAATAATAGTGCTGTAAAAGTGACAAACATGATTTTCAAAGGAAATTGTATTCAGTGAAAAAAAACATTTCACTGGATTTAATATTACAAAAAAATAACATGTATCTGTATTTTTGGATTACCTGAAATTACATAATTTTAAGTTATTGGATGGTCTAACAATGAAATTTTATATATTTTTTTCATGTCAGTTGGATGGTCTGTTGGCCAAGCGTAAAACTGAACTTGATGCTGTCATCGAGTTCGGCATCCAGGATAGTTTGCTAGTACGTAGAATCACAGGGAGGATGGTTCATCCGTCTAGTGGTCGTAGCTATCATGAAGAATTCCACCCGCCCAAGAAGCCCATGATTGATGATGTAACGGGAGAGCCCTTGATAAGAAGGTCTGATGACAATGTTGAAGCGTTAAAGAAGCGACTCGCTACATATAATGCACAAACTGTACCTCTTGTGGATTATTACATGAGGAAAGGTCTACACTGGAGGGTAGATGCGGCAAGTTCTGCTGAGCAAGTGTTCAGCAAGATTGATAATATCTTCAAAGGTAGGCTTTTTGCAAGGCAAAGGGCAGCCCAAAAGTAACTTAGTATTTAAGAAAATAATATGTTTTGTACAAATCTTATTTCCATATTACAGTTTTATTACTGACTGTCATTTGTTTAGTTAATACTACTGTGAACCAATATCTATTTTATAGACTATTTTTCTTGAACAAATACAGTGAACTGGAATCATGGAAATAATTGTTTGATTAACTGGCCTTCCTATGCCATGCAGATAAACTTGTTTATCAAAATATGACGTGTAAATACTTGTTTACTGTATTTATTGCATAATGCTGATGATAAGACAAATATGTATTTACATAATAATCAATTCCAATAACATATCTATTGCACTCTTAATTACATATTTAGAGCAATATAAATATACCTAATGGGTACGTTGGGAATGTGACCAAGGCCGTCTACTGAGGGGACCCCCAGGGGCCTCCTTAGTGAAAATAGAACCTGTTTTTATCGAACACAAAGTTGTAAGGACACATCTTTCCAAAGTCGCCTCACCTCAAGTTCATGAAAATTAACATTTTGATTTTCATACATTGTGTGTAAAAAAATATCAAAGTTGGGGACCAAGAACTTTCCGATCTAAGTATCAAAATAAAATAAGAAGTTTATAACTATTTTAAAGGGTTTCCCCATTGACTTAGAATATTTTCGCTTCCCTACATCTATGGGTTTACCCCAATTTCTTCGTGCCCCAAGCCTATACATGGCATAATACGGCCCTTAGGTACCCAGTACCTACATCAGTTTGAATTCATACAAGTGGGTTATAATAAAAAACGGTATGTTTTGAGAAATTTATTATTTCCAATAACATATTTTGTTCAGTTGCATCACATTACATGGTAGGTAGGTACATATCCAAAGTTATAAGCTCGAAGAAAGGCTAAAGTCATACATATTATGTCGTACCAACTTACCATTTGACCTATAGGTATATCGATATCCCAAGCCATTACATAGGTACTATAAAGATATAGATTCTATATATTGTTATGTAGATATTCAATATTATAACCATTATATTTCAGGTTAGGTGCTTATTATGAGCTCTATTGACAACCAGTTGTCCGTAAGTTTTAATTTTACATACTTTTAGGTAAATTAACAGTTTACTGACAATCTGATTGGCAATTAGAGCTTTATACTAAGCTTCCGGGTCTTATTTCAATAGAAGTAATATGCATTAAAATCCTTTAAAATAAGTAGGTACAATAGGCACCATATTAAGACCGATGAGACTGTCGAACTCTATATTATTTGATTACAGGTACAAAAGTAGCATAATTTTATTATAATTTTAGAGATCATATCCATTTATAAATGATACACATGAATAATAGTAGGTAGGTAGGTACCTATACATTTACGAGCAGTGCTAAATTTGTTAATAGCTTCTGGGTAAAGTCCGCAAAACATTGGAAAATGGCCACATTCCATATAGGTGAAAAAACTCAACTTAAACGTAAAGAAAACTTCTATGATAGGTACCTAATATAATTAATACTTACCTACCTAAATAATATATGACCTTGTAAATACCGCGTAATCAGAAATTTCTAAAGCTTCCGGGGATAAGAGTTATCTGCATTACGTACAATCTTTCAATAATAATGTTTTGTTATTAATCCTTCATTACGCAATGGTCGAGAAGTCTAGTTTCCGAATTCCGAATTGATGCTGTCTCTGCACACTAAAAGTCTCAGAACTATTATTTTAACAATATAGGTAAATATAATTCATACCTACCTAATAAGGGTCTTAAATTAATCCGCCTTAGGCCTCCTATGGGTCAAAACCTTGTGAGTTGTGATGCCCAGGGCGGGTCCTACACATTGGCGTAGCTAGGGATTTTGTAACGGCTGGGCGCCATTTTGCTGAACTAATCACAGGATTAGTATCTTAAATTAAAAGCTATTAAACAGTAAATAATTCTTCAATACTATAGTTTTTTTTCTAAGGTGGGCAAAGAAGTTTCTGGGGTGCTATTGCCCACCCTTGCCCCCCCTAGCAACGCCTATGGTCCTACTCACTAGGTGTATCTATCTAGTACCTAGGTACACATATTCCAAAGCGAAAATCCGCCACTGCTTTAAAAATTATCAGAACCCACGCATACAGGTACGGTATATCTTGATTATCATGCTTACTAATATTTCGATTTTTTATAAACATGTGTGGTAATGTTATGCTTTTTAAAACGCTTTAATTAGCTTCACTTGTAACTATGTAAAAAAATCTTGGAAGTTAAATTTGACCCACTTCGGGAGGTTTCCAATTGAGCTGAAATTTTGTTTAGTTTGGATTACAAAAGCGTTTTCTTTAGTTTTTTTTTAACTATAATATTTAATATTAACTTGTAAGTAGAATATGTACTAGGTATAAAGGAAACTTGAAAATCATCAATAATTTATCAAGTTTTCTATGTAGTAGGTACTACTCAAGTCATAAGTACTTACCTACTTAAATTTTATTGTTTATGGAATCTACAATCTATATTCTCACAACGAGGAGTCGTTAAAAGTTAATTATTTATAAAAGTCATCACTGTATATCTCACAGCCTTTTCTAACATTTGCACTATTATAGAATCTGAAGTTTTTAAGACAATTTGATGGTAAAGTTACAAAGTCTTTTATATCTGTACCTATTTACAAGTTACAACCTACATTTTATTGGTACCTACTGCATAATCTACTTATCCAAGTGCTTAGCTGCTATCATATACTTACACGGTGAATTTGATGTAGTTTCGGATACGTTAACGAATGATTATACTCATGATAATCAACAACTTGTTTGCAAAACCTACAATTATTTGTTAACGTACCTACCTATCAGAAATAACTTAAAATTCACCGTTTTTAACTTGTTCAAATAACATGAATGGTTACATTATATCTAATAGGTACCTACATAGGTTTTATACAGAAGTTTTCAAAGGAATTTACTACTGTCGACTAGGCAGCGAGCAGCTCCAGTGTAGGTTTCTTTTAACAATCTCGACGTCGACGGCGCGGCAGCAGCGTTCTGCGTCCGATTGTCCCGCTCTGAGCACTTCACCAATCGGAGCGAAAGCCGCGGTCGATGCGTAAAATCGAAAATTTTATAAGAAACTTACACTAGGGTCTTAGGTATCCGGTCTAACAAGCAAAGTAGGTGAAAGTCAACGCAAAGATATTGCCATGATTTAATGCAAGCTCAAAAGGAAGTAAATAAAACACAAAATAAATGGACCGATTCAGTGTAATTGTGATCATTTTCATTAAGTATAAACGTTATTTTATACAAAAGAACATTTCATAATAAAAGTAGGTATATTGTAATAAAAAATGTAGTTTTGACTTTAGGGACATTACAAGAAAGATACAGTTACCGAAGTGAAACAAAAGTAAGATAGCATAGATACCTACATATTAAAATATATTTTTAAGCAAATGAAATATCATGCTACGCTATTATTGATAGTAACATGATCGTTAAAATAATTCACGCCGACTAGCAAAACACATTCAACATCTAGGTGCAATACTCAAAGTATAACATCAGTACCTATTAATAAAATTTTCGATATTTTAATTAAATGATAGACTTACTTTATGTACCAAATCACGAATTTCAAGATACTGAGATAGGTATGATAAAAACATAATATGAAAACGATCGATATGATCTAAACGTGGCTATTATCTACCACTGACGAAATGTCTTTAAATTATACGTAGGTCCCTACAGAGGGGAAACAGTACTATACAGTGTCTGTCATGGGGAATTGTGACGTAACACGAATGAACACCGAAAGCTCAACTAGCATCAAATAAATAACTATAGTTAAAAAAATAAACGTAGATTAGGTATATACAGAAATGATACGATACCAGTCACAGCTACTTAACAACGTCCTACGCCACTATATATAGCTTTGGATAATCGTAACGACAACACGTTTATGGCTAAAACTAATTTATAATAAAGCTTTTTAGAACAACATTTACATACATTGAAAAATATTAACAAGTGGGTTTCCGGGGTGTTCGCTACTGGTGCTGTAAAACAACTTATCTACACCATTACCAACTTTCAACTGAATATGATTACGAAGAAGACTATCTGAGGCACTTTGTCTTTATAGAAATTACCAGATTTTGTGACGGAAAGGTCTTCTAGACATACTCATATTCCAAGCTAAGAGCTACTTCTGACTAAGCTGACATGAAAAACGAGTACTAGATGTTAGTTCTACCCAGCTCGTGGGAACAGATTCTGGCAATCAAACTCGACTTCGCAACAGTAGGCTGAACGGTCTACTACCCGTTGGGGGTTGGGTGACGGCGCGACCGTGACGTGGTGTGGTCAGGTGGTGTCGAGCAGCGGCTCAGTGGTCGTGCAGCCTGTCGTGCGAGCGGCTCGACGAGCGCGACGTCTTGCGCTGGTCCAGGTACGCCGCCGGCGCCCAGCCTTCGCCGTGACCAGCTAAGGATACAACAACTATTTGTTTCACTAAATATCATTGCAGACTTAAATACCTATCACCCATACCAGCTAGTTTTGCAACTGCCAATATGAAGAACAATTTGAAGGTTGAAAGAGCCGCGTGGCGACTGGGTATTGCTTTTTTTTTCTGGAGCGAATTCCGGCTACTTCTCAGCGGAGATTAAATTGCCGTTCCTTGTTTCTATAAAATATGTGTGATGTGTAGGTACGTACCAGCAAGTCGCACGTACCACCAGCCGGCACAGCCGACCTTGAGCAGCTCGGCGTGCTGTCCCTCGCGCAGCGACACCTCGCTGGGCCCCACGGCCGTGTAGTCCGACAGCGCCACCAGCGCACACCCCACCGCCTGCACACAACACATATGTCAATACCAACCCACATAATTCAATACTATTTAGCTTGGTTCTGTTTTGCTGAGACTAAGAGCCCTTTCAATTTAAGTGGTTGTTGCAACTCATCAGCAGTGCTACTGCAATGTTTACTGCGTAATGTTTGTCTCATCGCCTCCGCACTACATCGCCTCAACTTCAGCTGCTCCGTATCCCTTTTATGGAATGCCATGCCCTACAGTAAACGTTAAAATGTCGTCACCGTACTTTGAATTGCTTATTATGTTGCAATGACAGCGACCTGTTAACGAGTGAGGGCAAGCCTTAATCGTGCCAGCACCAATGCGGTACCGAACATTGAGGATAGGTACCTCTCGGGGTGGTGGTAAGGTGGGGCGATGCTGATACGATGCCGAGGTTATAGGTATGTGTGGTATAACCATGGCAAAAACCATGAGAATTTAGCCACCCAGCGGAAATCTTAATAGAAGTCGGACAAATCCGATTCTGTTTAGGTTTAGCCACAACAACTGTTTAAATTGACAGCACTCTAGGTTTTCATGATGTCAGTTATGTTTGTCTCTACTGTAAGTATGTTCTTGCAAATTGTTGACACATCAATCAAGTCCAATGTTGTTCAAGATAAGTGTGATGTGTTCTGTCGTGATTCTAGCAATAAGTATATACTTAATTAATGAATTTATAGCGATCAAAATGTCGTAAACAGATTATACACCATTCATCATGTACACCGATCAACATGCATTTCGTCACCACTGGCCAAACAGAGAGCGCGGTCATATTAAAGTCAAATAACTAGTTGCCTATTTATTAGGTGGGTAACTAAATGTTCGTATACAGGTTATAGACGTTTTGCTACCCTTATTAAAGGAAACACCAAGATGAAGCACAAATACCTGAAAGAATTTCTTGTATATAAGTTAATATTTTAGAATGTTGTCCTAGATAGTTATTTGACCATAATTTGACTTTGGTCTCGAAACACAAACATGCATTTTTAATTTTAAAGTAACACAAAAAGTTTCCTTTTTTGTGTTATCTACTTTTTAGTTTGGCGTTTGGCCAGACCATGCATGTTAGTACTTAAAGCGGTTTGGTAGAAAATTAACACAGAGTAAATGGTTAGTAAGTATAGTAGGCGCCAAGGCAGGAGTGCAGGCGACAAGAGGCGCGACGCGCGAAACCCTTCGGCCGGGGTTTCTCGTCTGCCGTGGCACCATCGCTCGTCGCGCCTCTTATGTCGCCCGCATTCCTGGCGTATATTATAATGTTAATTAATGTTTAAGTAAACAGTATTGTAGATCGTCATGTAGGTACGATAAAGATATATCATATAAAATACTTTGGAAGATAAATATAGCATAAAATTGATAGTTGTTTTATAATTTATACATTGATTTAGGCGGATATTACATTACATAATACATAATTTTATAGACAGTTTCCAAGTATAGTATAGTCACACTCAACTAAACACTCCAGTAATAGTTATAAATAAATATAGATGGGTAGGTAGGTCACGTCCATAAGTCCAGTTGATACGAGTGCTAATTATCAGAAAATTGACGGCATGTTATAAAATGGGCTTTTGGAAGGAAATCGTATGCATGAGGCACTTGTCCCACCGCCGACGAGGAAGCGACTAGGTAACTATCGACTATTTTCTTCCTGAAGAAACACACTATAGATGTAGATCCCGTGTCAATAAAAGAGATGTATCTACCTATATATTAAATAGTTGATCGCTGACTGTTCACATTGCCGGCGAAAACTCTCTCTACACTAGTTTGTCGTAGCGAGAACACTCGTCGAGAAACTCTCAGCGGTCATTTATATGCTACAGTGCGAGTAATCGCTCGTCGCACTCGCACACTCGCTATAGCCCAGCGACTAAACTATCGGAACTACACACTCGCTTCTCGCCGTTTGTACTTTCGAGCTCTACTCGTTTCTCGTTCATCGTCAGCGGTGAGACAAGTGCCTAACTCTCGCTTTCGTCACACAGTATTTAGGTAGTGAGAAATTATTCGAATTTTAAATTCTTATAACATGAATCATCAATTTTCAGGTAATACTTGTATAAATAGTATCAGAAATTGTGTCACACTGAAGTAAATAAAAACATTACTGTAAGCTATTAGATTGCACGTCCAAAGCAGTGGTCAGTGAATGATGCAAGCTGTGATGCCGTGCTCAGCTGTGTCCGATCACGCTACGTATGTTCTTCGTTTGTATCGTCTCATTAGTTTACTTGACATCTATTTCGAATTAAACTAAAGATAGTTTAGGTTGAGATGGTACTCGTAGTCGAAGATTCGCTTAGATATTGATACCCGGGCAATGTGTGCACTAAATCATTCTTTAGTTCCATATATTGCATACAATTGCGTAATTTAAATCAAGTGAAATATTTATGAACTTCGTAACAATATATTTACGTAACATATAATAAGGAAGATATAAGTATGTATTACATAATATACAGTGTGTTGTCGCAAAAACTTCTATGATATTGTATTACGAAGATAAAAATAATAATATTCATCAACATTGATGTATAACATTTAATCGAAGCAAGCGCATAATTTAACATAAAAACCATTAAGCACACTGACAATGAGTGACATAACAAACAAAACATGACTTACACGATAGTTAATGTTCTGCAAATACAACCGAAATATCCACTTTCTCTTTGGTTAGATACTTTAAGCTTTGGATATAAACTCAGTCTCTTTTTCATTATGTACAAAGCCTCTACTGGCTGTATGCTCGAAACATTGATAATATTTCAGTACTGTGACACGTAAAACGTGGATGTGGCTTGTGCGGAACCCGCCACTGAAAAGAACTGTACCATTCTGTGTATGGTACCGTTGAGACCGACGGCGACGGCCTCCCTCACCTGTAGAACAATACAACTTAGAGCATGGCGGCCATGTCGTTAACACATCGCCTGACAACATGGCGTCTATTACAGGGCCTGTTATATTATTTAACACCTCTTTGGGTAGTTAGTAAGTATCCGGTGAGGTGCCTCGTGGACAGTGCAGAAACTAAATTCATAAGTTTTCAGTGCTAGTGTTGCTAAATCATTTAAAAAGAACTAAAAGCGATGATGGCTAACTTAACTTTTATGCTGTGAGGGCGTGAAACCTATTGGACTAGGGCAGGACGTTTAGATTTTGTATCGTATTTCGAGAATTTGTAGTATTTACATCATGTACACGACTAGATCTAAGAAAGCAGATACTGCAAATTCTCTGACGATGCGCAGTTTCTACCACCGTTTGACCAATACTTTATCCCGTATCCATAAATTTAGATAGTAATGTTCTCGGGAAGCATCATGTGCGTGGGGTTGCCAGCGTTGTCATGCGCTACCCGTGACTATGCAGCCCGCATTCCTTTAAAAATACACTTTACACTTACATAAAGAGTGGGTTTCACTTCACTCAACACTGCAAACCCAAAATTAGTTGATATTAATTTTAGAGACCCTCGTTTTAGTAAAGCTACCCCGACAGTAAGCGTTACACTACAGTCCTATGTTAGTAGACGTTATCGGAAAGGACATCACTGACATTTACTGAGATTATGGGTAACAAATTGACAGGTACAAATTCCTCAATTCCAAAAGATTTCGACATAAAATTTCCCAAACAAGGTCACAAGCCTTCTATTACAAATAAATTAATTCCTGATAAATATAATATTCCTTTTATCCACATTTACTATTACATTACATTTGTCTAATTGAAAATATTGATTGACTAAGTAGGTATTTCGATTTTCCGACAACTAATTTCGTTAGGTAGACTTTTGCAACCGCTGAATGATTTCGATGGTCCACTTTAGTCAATCAACACCTCCTCGCAGTCCTACAAGCGGAGGTCGGTAGTCCTACACTTGTGACTTCTGTACAGGTCCCGTGAGGAGTCGCGGCGTGCAGTACATACCGGCGGGTGTTCGGCCTCGTCGTCGTCGTCGTCGGACGGGTCGGTGGACCAGCACGGCTCGTCGTGCGTGTCGCAGGACGCCGTGCGCGTGGGGTTCACGCTCACGGCGCTGGCCTTCTGCGGCTGGCTCACCAGCCCGGGCGGGCCCAGGTCCCATGAGCTGGTTTGGATTAGCGTTCTGTGAAAGGTCGTGTTTTGTGTGATTTCTTTGACTCATTGATCATTGATAAAACTGAAGATGATTGAAAAAGTTACATGGTGATGCGTGCACCATAACCCTTGAACACAATCACCTATCTCTAAAAAGTATGCCTTTTATAACATGCTGCTGAGTTGACAAACGAGGACATCTAACACTCCAGGTTAATAAGCAAGTTGCAAGATCACCGTATTGTGAGGACTTCCTAGGTACAATGGCTTGCTGAGGCCGGGCACGTAGGTATCCGCTTGGGAGTGGCTTATGTCCAGCTATAGACACTAATGAGCTGAACTAATGTTACCTGTGCTAGTGCTAGCTTAACGAGTTGGTCGCTTCACCGAGGCGCGGGTGACGTCGGCGTGAGCACTTGTCACTGTGAGAAGACAGTTCGACAGTATCGACACGGTTGGCGCAGTGGCTAAGCGATTAGCTTTCTGCGTTACGTGCCGCGAGTTCGATCCCCGCACGGAACAAATATTTGTATGATCTACAGATAGTTGTTTCGGGTCTGGTTGTGTGTGCATGTGACATGTATGTTTGTAAACTGTATCCTCGTTACAGGAGAAATCATAGTGTGGGGCAATGTTTAAAAAAAAAAAAAAGTTACCTGTGCTGAGCGCTGTACTGGCGGCCGCGCTCGCCCTTGAGCTCGTTGAGCTGGTCGAGCAGCACGCGCTTGACGCGCTCGACCCAGGCGCGCTTGACGTCGGCGCTGGCGGCGGTGAGCGTGTGCACCTCGCAGCGCCCCTGCCGCCACACCTCGAACTTGCGCACGTCACCCTTCACCGACTCCGTTAAACCGATTTGTGACATCTGCGTTAGGTAATAAGGATCGAGTTACAATGATGCTGCTTCTGTGTAACTATTGGAACCGGCTGTGGACTTCTTTTGAGCTCCAGCGTTAATTCATGTGACGAAACGCAGACATTGTTATTGTTCTCGGCTACAAAGTTTCGCTCGTTAGCTAATGAGCATTGCAGGTGTATTTAAATATTTCATCATACAGGATAATTATTTATGTAGTGCGGAAAATTAGTAGAGTGATTCAGTGTTCGGTCTCAGGTGCAACCGCAGTAGGAACTAAAATTCACTCCAAAACAAAATAAAAATTTGTTTTTGTATGGCTTGCGCTAGTAAATTATGCCTGTCCGTGTCCCCCACACTAAGTCGAATTTTCGTTTTGTTTTAAAGTGTATCCCAATACTGCAGTTGCATTTAGGAACAGAGACTAAATCACTCTACAAATTATGCGCACTACATAAAAAAAATATCCTTTATAGCTCACAACTGTCGCGGTTTAGACGACGCGGCGATGAGGCCAAAATGCATTGTGACAATATTTGTTGAAAATCAGAAGTGGTCCAACGACATAAAAATACATGTATTGTACATAAGTATCAAGATCGCAAAGCAAGGGGATTTTCTGAAAAATATTATCTCCTAGGTAGGCAATTACAATTGGACCGATTCGATCTCACCTGTAAGTCATGTTTGAAGTGATACGTGGCTTTGTTATGACTGTTCTTGGTACCGGGCTTGCAAAACAGCATGGCCTTCTCGTACAGGAAGATGTGACGCCGGCGCGGTCGTATCCTGAGCCGTAAGTCGCGCTTGTTCTCCGATACCACTAAGAAGGACCCCTGCATCAACAGCTCGCCTTGCTGACTGAGATCCAGCTGAGTGGTAGAAATTATAATATTTTGTGAATATTGTTTATGACTCGACTCGACAAGTAGTCGACTGCAATTAGTTGTAGTCTGTTTCTAAGGATAACAAAAAAAATAATAAACTAAGGGGCCTATG
The DNA here is from genome assembly GCA_932294325.1 of Allophyes oxyacanthae. Classification (NCBI taxonomy): domain Eukaryota; kingdom Metazoa; phylum Arthropoda; class Insecta; order Lepidoptera; family Noctuidae; genus Allophyes; species Allophyes oxyacanthae. Next base: position 5,068,490 of record OW028610.1, read on the forward strand.
TTTCTCTATGTCTATGGCCGAAGCCACACAGGTAGGAGCCACCTTTAATGCCACACGTGGTGAGTAGCGTATGTTGAACCGTGCAGTGTGGCTTACTCATTTATTGCTCTGCTTATTTATTCATTTTAAGTTAAATGAGTGTCGCACGGTCTACAGTGTCGAGGTAATAATAAACAAAAATATAAGCAGGTTTTCCACAGGGTACTGTAATGGGGCCAGAATTGTATCTATTATAAATACTTTGCTTACAGTCTGAAGACTAATAGGTACCTAGATACAATACATAGTAGACGCGCCTTGGTATATAATTATAACCAATTCTAGACAAACCATCGAACGGCGACAGTTCAGTAACTACAAAAGAAGCAATGCGAAACACATAGTTAGCAGTTCGAAATAAAACAAAACCATCCTAACCAATTTTTAACAATATTATGGATGAAAATGCTATCTCAAATACATTGCAGAAGGAAATGCAACAAGACCGCAATAAATACAAATTATCATTATTCATTCATCATCACTAGACGCATACCAAGGCTAATAACGATGTCATCCTATTGTTGAATAACTAAAAAGATGGATTCCAGCCTGGAATTTCCAGGACAGTTATACGGATAAAAGAGACGCGATATATATAGAGACACATTAGATGCTACTGAACCACTGATGGAATTTACTCAACATGGTACAAACTTTAATATAAATTATGAATGAGACTAGTTTAACCGAGGACTCCTATAAGCGAGGCAGTAATCTCATCAATCTTATTAAAGTAGCAGCAAAATTGACAGGCAATAGAGTTATAACTGTATTGCATGCCTTAGTGCAAATATGCATACGTTTAATGAGTTGATGTTCTGGTCTATAATGATATGCCTGACTAACTGTACATTGATTTCATTATTACTTGGCATGCGAATATAAAAGTCTAATATAATTGCTATTAACTACATTGATACTGACTCTACAACAATATTCATCCCATAATAATTCGATTGAAATCACTCTCTATCAAAGTGGATATCAGAAGTGATCAGCCAAAATTATCCGAAGTGAGCTTTACGTTAGGTAGTTTATAATATACACTCAAGCAATCCGCTATCATTCCCAAGAATAATTTCAGTCAGAGTAAGGAGGATTGTTTTACTAAAAATAAGATAAAATTAAAATCAACTTACAGGGACGCCGGTGATAGCTATCTGATGCATGGAGTCGTTGACGCACTTGAGTACGACGAGCATGCAGTCTAGCGCTGATTGAAGACCCGTGGTCATTGGCCCGCACTCGCCATACCGAAGTAGATCCTGCAAATAATCATAATAGATTGAATTGAAACAAATCGGTAATATACGTGTCCGTTCTTGTTCATATGGCAAATAAAACTGCATAAATACAGGATTTAAATTATAGTATGTGTGTGCGTGTGTGTATATAGTGTACCGGGTGGGTAGGGTGAGGTACCTTTATTAATTGTTTGTAAAAGTGTAAGAAATTGCTGATGAATAGGCAATTGAGTAGTGGCGCTGATGCCAGTTTCGGCGTCTTCTGTAATGGTTTCTAGGTGAAAACATGAGGCTCTCCTGAAAAGTCTTTTATCTTGCAAACCATACGAGTAAAAGTTTGAGTTTTTTTTGTTTGGGTTCAGGTTAAAATATAGTTACCTACATAATAATAATATATCAACAGCTGGTAAGCACTAAACCATAGGTTGGTTTTCAGCTAAGAGGAAGCGTAAAACATCTAGCTTCCAAGTACGTCATCCTCATCCATCTAGGTAAGGTTGCACGCGCTGCACCACGACTGACGAGGCTATTGAGCCTGACTGATGATGAGTCATCCAACTTGTCTAGCGGCATCAATATTTCCAAGAGAATAGGGCTCTGTGGAATCGTCAGCGATGATTTCCTAGCGTGGTGGACTGTAGAATACCAACCTTCAGTAACAGCTGGTACTTGGTGATCCGTTGCACTGGCTTGAGCAGGTATGCGGCGAGCGGCAGCTTGTGTCCGAGGCGTAGCTGACATGCCTGCAGGAACAGGTGCGTGTCTACCAGCGTCTCGCGCAACCGCTCCGACCGCGGGATGTTCTGGCAGTAGTAGCTGTACAGGCGGAAGAAAGTCTCCCTCTGTCGATGACAATAAAATCGTTTTGAATAGGAGAGACCGTTTTAACACTGGCAACGACAGTTGTAGGAGTCTATAAATGGTATACAAGAATAAAAAACTTCGGCTAAAAAAATGTTTGGTTCGGTAAGGTAAAATTTTTTGTGGTAGGCACTGGTGGCTAGTTATCTTTGTGTTATTTAGTCGATTTTAGTGATATACTTACCAACCTGAATATTAATTACAAGTTAAGAACCCGCATGTAACGCCACCTTTCCCTAGTGCAATGGTCGAAGAGCAGAAAAAGAAACTTGTAAATTTTGAAATATTAACAATTTTTATTATTAAACCACATCCACTTAACATATTTCCAAGATCAAATAATTTACAATGAATTGGTAAGTGTGAAAGGGCGGTAATCAGAACTGGAAACGGAAAGGTTGAAGGAAGCGGACCGTGGGCTCCTTGAAATAGGCTGCTAATTGGTAACACAGGAAACCGGCACTATCAAGGTTTTACAATTTTATCTACGGACGTCATAAATTGGATCATATTAAACAAATACGTAAACGTTTTTAACAAAGATAACTTACCTTTTCAACAAAACATAGAGCAACTAATTCTGTCGCAGAAATAGATTTCTCCAAATCTTTGAGGAACACGTCCTGATGGAATGTGAATAATTCGTGTAAGTTGCCGAACAACACGTCGGCCTGTCCAACTAGAGATGCCGGCAGTAGGTGCTGGTTCTCTGGCTTCTCGATCTCTTCCTTGTAACCCTGGAAGAAAATTAAATAAAAAAAATATAATTTGAAGACAAGAAAGTTCCTAGTACTTATCTAAATCTGTTATAACAATATACCGAGTTTAGAAGCGATGTACAATGACTAATAGTATCACACCAGTCCTGCAGGCGTCTATCATAATCTTCATAAATAGCTTCCAAACATTTACATTCTGAAGGCGTCAAACTGTGATTAAACTTCCAAAACTTTGACTTTTCCTTCAAATTCTGTAGCGTCGAGGTCCAATTACTAAATGTTTGGTTACGGTTCAAACTCTGTGTTTTCCTTTTATCATGAACGTTGCTCTGATATTTACTGCAGTTCCGTGGAGCGTATGCGTAACTGTAATGATTGTGGTTTTTAGATTTGAGACATTTGTTTAGTTTCCGGCAAGACAAGGTAGAGTGTAAACTTCGAATATAACTGTCGGTGTTACTTCTTCGACACATTGTTGAACTTCTTTTACTATTTGTACAATGAGAGATTGATGAACAGTGATCTTTTAAAGTATGGTTCCACTCTTTCATTATTCTTTTGTAATCTTTTAGAATACTTGTTAGAATATCCCCAGAGTCTTTACTACTTTGCATAGTATTTCTTAGTTCAGTACAGCTAGATGACTTTAGCTGGGAATCTTTTGAAGCTTCTGAACTATATAAATAATCAGGCGTTGATAGATCAACATCTAAACATCCATAAAGAGGATTCTTCACCAATTCTGGAACATCAAGTACTGTAGGCGCAGTAGTAGTAAGAGACTCTGCAGTAGTGTCCTCAGAGGCAGTGACCGCGTCGGAATCCGGCAAGTAAGTTATTTTCTCTTCACTTTTGTACGTATACTCGTAACCGGGTAGTGGATTACCGTAAAAGAAGTTTCCAGTGAACGGTTCCATACGCACCGGTTTAATAATCCGCGGGTTATATTTGACACGACAATTTTTCCCCACATCACTCACTGACTTATTGCACTTTTTGTTACGGAGCTTCCCTCTTTCGAACAAAGATATTTGGTTTGCGTAGTCACTGAAGAGTGTAGAGTCTGATGCGGCTCTAGTCAGACGTTTTTTCTTTCGTGTGGTGGGGTTATCGTTCTTTTTGTAATACCACGAGTAGGAAGTTCCGACGCTGAGATTCGCAGAAGATTTATGGAGGTCGTATTTTCCATATTTCATGGTGCAGAGAGTGGCGAAGTGTAACAAGCGACCGAGAGCCTGCACTGGCGTGCAGTTTGCGAATGAGTAGCATGCATTATGTTCCGCTCGAGGAGCTGACGCAGTTGGTTGCGTGCGGTGCATCCAGTGCACTAGATAGACATACTGAGCCACCTTGCCTTGTCCGTGAGTGGCTGATCACAAACATGTAGCACACACACTACATATGGTAGTGGCACATTTGTTTTTCAGAGCGCGGCGATGGCATGGAGATATGCATGTTGTATTGGAACTAATCTTCCGTGACAGAACAATGATTTGATCTAAATAACATTCATATTGATTGCTGCAATATGCCTGGCCCTTTTGTAAAACAAAATACATAACAATGACGATGACTAAAGGAAGTTATCTATAACATGCATATCTACCTATTTTGAATATTAGGTACATTCATAAACTCTATAGCTACCTAATAGTTTACTCATAAGGCTCCAAACATGACACGTACTACGTAGGTACGTGATTAATTTTCCCTGTTATGACAGCTTCGGCAGGGTTTTTGAGGTTCATTAATGTGGTGTCAGTGGTGTGTCATATAAATATCTATCAAAATAGCATGGCCATATTGGGCAGACAGGTTCTTGGGCAGACCTATCACCACAGTTAAAGTTACGTGGTCCTGGCACCAGAGAAAGGCGTGTTTGCTTTCGCTTCATATTCCAATTCTGACACTATGTATGAATATTCAAGAGAGTTCGTTCGACAGGTTAACGGTCTTGTTTTTATTTATAGACATTTTGGCATATGACGTCATGCGACAAAAAGTGTGAGCATCCGTTTCAATGAAATAAGTTAGATCCTTTTTCCTTTGCTGTAAAAAATCCAAAACATTAGTTTGTCAGCTGTAGTGGAATTCCGTATCTGATAGGTACCGATATATTATTTACTTTTCGGGGTTCGCGTGATGCCCCGTGCTCCTAGCTTATTGTAAGAATATGGAGGATGGTAGGGAGGTACTTACATTGAGGATAGAACCGAGCTCCTGCACGTAGACCCTTTCAGTCTGCATGAGCTCGGCCAGGACGTGGCCGCGCCGCGCCCGCCGCACCTCTGCGTCTTCTCCGCCTGAACTCTCTGACCCTCCTGATGTTTCCATCTGTTCAATCATAATTTCAGTGTTTAGTCGTACATACTATTCACCATCACAGTAACAAATGAAAAGTAATTTATGAGATTGACACAAATGCGTATCAAGATGAACTGTATTGTAACGATTTAAAATTTTGGAATAATGCAGTGTAAAAGTATGAATAAAGTCGCAGCTGTTGACGAAATCGCATCTTAAAAGTTGTTGAGAAAAGTGTTCAATATTTCATTTTAATAAGTAAGTAGACCAAAGCAAAAACAAAAATAATTTTGTACTGGTTTTTTTGTAAATAGATTTCGGTTTTTCATAATAATATGTCAGGTTTTGCTTGTGTTAGTAGGTACTAGATACAGTAGTATCTACATTCCTTTGTAGTGCCCGTACGTGTAATAAAGTTTCTGTAATATTTAGATGTAAAAGACGTGAAAGACAAATTGTAAGTAATTAACGTAACTACTGTTAGTTGAACTGTAAATACACTACTGGTTGTGTACTTTCTAAGCAAATATTACAGTCTATTAGGCTATTAGGTTGTAAGTAGGTACATGAACTGGACGTAAAACAGCGGAGGTAATGAACGCTTTTATACACATAAGAGAAGCCTACATAAACAATGCTTTACTAAATAGCTAGTGGCAAGAACCAAATTGTTTACAATAAGTAATAACTGCGTCAGTGTCCCTGTATCTGAGAAAGACCCATAAAACACACTAAAATTCAATAAACGTATAAATTAAGTGAATAGGCGATTGTTTCGTAGTTGTCTTATTTGTTTTACATTTATTGTATAATTTTGTAAAAATACTTTTGGGTACGTTACTTTTTGACATTTTTGTTGTTGACAATGAAGACAGTTGACATCCTTAATTTAAAATGTTCAGGCAAAGGTACATACATGGTACATACTTAAACATGCTTAAATTGCTAAATTGGTACCTATACCAAGAAGAATCTAAGCAACGCATAGACATAGGACAACTAGACGGATAACTTACGTGGCTACGTCAATGTGTCTCGCTTTAACAATGTGTGTTGCCATCAAAATACTATTTCCACTACATTACGGTAAATTCAGCCATATTCGCATCTTTATTTTGAAACCGATACTAAATGATATTTTCACGAAATTGAGTTATTAATTTAAAATACGCCATCTCCTATATATTTGATATTTAATTTCCTTTAGAACTGGTTTCGAAATAAACTTGCGAAAATAGAAGTTCTTCTCTATCCACTAAAAACTTGGAATTCACAATAATGAAACATGTTAGGTTTGAATTAAAAGTGTATATTAAAAAAAACTGTTATTATTATTAATTAAAAATTCTATCAAATGAGATCAATTTTACAACAGTAATTTATATTCAGTTATTCAATGACCTTTAAATAAGATGAGAAATTTGTTTTTGTTTTTCCAGCAACAACAAAGCAAAATAATTGTTATTTTGCTTTGTTGTTGCTGAATCTATGTTTTACTAAAAATAAATAAATCCAGCCCATTACTGTCCCACTGCTGGGCACGGGCCTCTTCTCAGAATGAGAGGGGTTAGGCGTTAGTCCACCACGCTGGCCTGGTGCGGGTTGGCGGACTACACACAGCATCGAGAAACTTATGAGGCCCTCTAAAATGTGCACAAAGTAAAAATCTATCAAAATTTTAGGGTATAAAATAATTTTGATTGATTTTTGTGTCAAATCTACAGTCATTCTGGATTTTTTATGGGTTGTGGTGGGTAGCAGGGCTACTTAGGTTTTCGGTATAAAAAGAAATTCAGAAATATTTTAAACATTGTGGTCATGGTAATTAAAAATATCATAAGGGGTGTAAATTTTTGAAGGATTTCAATTTATTTATGTAATTTCTTTAAAGTTAAGTTTTTCTTTTCTTTTCTTTTTTTTCTCGCGTAGTCATGAGCATGTCAACCCTCTGGTGCCCGCTTATCGTTGAATTTTGGGACATGTTGTATATTGTCGTACATTAGCTGATTGGAATCTCGACCTGCAACAATTTATGAGGCGACATACTAAGATGATATAACAGATGACATCATAAATTATTATGCAAAAAAACTAACTAAATTTACTAACTTACTAACCAACTTTTGTTTCTTCACCGGCGCGGCGGGCGTGGCGGTGGAATATTTTAATTTTTGGGTGTATGTTTTTTTGTTTGATTTAGAATTTGTCGACTGTTCCGCCTCCAAATCATTCTTTAGCAATTCTGATATGTATAAATATAATCCACGTATTTGGTTGGTACAGCGAATGGCTTCAGATAAATATATTTTTTCTTGGTAGCAGCCGATTCTTACGTCCGGTAGCATCAATCTACCTTCTTCGTAAACTAGGGTCAGATGGAAACCTGTAGAATGTACTGAATCATTACTTAGTGGGAATTTTTTTAAATTATCTGGCAACACTATTTTCTTCTGTCGTTAGGTTTGTTTGGGTTTGTTATGATATTTTATGACGAAATTGGTATAGAACAACCTTGTAGGCCATGTACTAACCAAAGTGGGTAATAAATGTATAAGAATGGAAATTCTCAGCATAATCAAAGGGTGAAAAAATACGTAAATGTTTACTTACGAGTTGTAATTGTATTCCATCTTCTTTTCTTTCACTATGCCTATCACAGCCTGAAATGCTACAACCACCCATTATCAACACAATTTTGTCTTTTTTCTCTAACGAGTTCTCACAAAATACGACACTATTTAACTTATAAAACCACACGAAAACATGAACTATTCATTATGATCTTTTGTTTGGCAGACATTTTGACAGTTATCAATCTCCGCCAGCAAAAAACTGAATACGCCGATAAGGACAGAAAAAAGTATCTGTATCATTTTCGCACTCGTACCATAGCGTATCTACACATCTTACTCTAACAATACCGTTGCTAGTCTTATAGTTATAAGTCTATGAAGCAACGGAATGTCAGGTGAGTTGACTTTTCACTAGAAATCATAGACGTAATATACTACTAAACTACTAATTACGTAGACTAATTATCATTACGTCTATGCTAGAAATAATGATCTTACGAATCATTATGAAGTGCTTAGCAAATCCACAAACCCGTATACAATAGACGTATAGATAGCTTAGAATATTCTAAGTAAGGTTAGGTATAAGCTTTGTGTGAAGGCTACATAACGAAAAAATTGAAAGCATGAAGTTACTCAAGCTGGGAATATAGGTACCTAGCACACAAACAACAGATATGCTTTGAGTATCATACTCAAAGCAGATATGTGAAGAGTTGCTAACATACTGTCAAAACATCAAATTTTAAACGACGTTCACAGTCTAGTTTAAAGTAGTAAACAAACTTACGGGTTTATGTTGTTCTGAAAAATCTTTTACAATTTTATATCCAGTTTTAAGTACAACGTTTAACGTATCCATAATTAACGATAAATGTGTTTTCACAAAACCACGTTTCACTGAAAAAAATCACTTGCACTGACGTGCACAGATTTTCAATGTAGCGCTTCAGAAAATTTTAAACGTTATCAATTTATTGAAAGGCATACCCAAGCACATGGTGTCTGTTATATGTGTGTAAGAATAAGGAACTGATGGCACTGGGCCGGGATGAGAAGGGGCCGCGGGAATACGTTGGGACCGTAAAAAAGTTGTTGCCTCCACTTTTGTACAGTGAAACTGGCACGGTAGATGCTCTACTTTATAAACGGCGATAAAAGGGACATCGTCGTCTAACAGTATAAAAAAAGCTTGTCAAGCGATGTGGTCTCCTTTAGTGTTTGATTTATTTAATTAATATATAGGTATTAATGTTACACTGAAATAGATACAAGGTTGTTAATTTCTCTAGGATGAACCAATGTGGAAATGAAATAACTCGTGTTATATAAAGATTAAGAGAAACTATAAGGAAGCGTTCCTTAACTATTGGGAACTGCGATTAAATTGTTTGTGAAATTTTATGTTTTTGTCGGTTTTGCAATAAAACTGACGAAATCTTACTTTTTACGAAAATAATAATTTTATAGATACGTAAAATATAAAATGGAAGGTTAACAATTTTATCTCTAAAGAAATAACTTTAGCTGCGGTTTCAGTGCCGATTGCGAAAACAAATAATATTAGGTAGTTTTCTCACAACTAGCTTAGTTAACCTGAATACTATAAATTAGTAGCGAATTTATGTTATTGTATTATTACTTTATTAGCAGATAAACACGGTAAAATAACAGTTTCATTACATTAAGGAGTAAACAGCTGTGACTTAAGATAAGTAGTCACAAAGTCTCAAGCAAGGGTTGCTGGGAAAGAGCCTCCCTAAGAATCGATAGGTACTTACAATTAGATACGTCTGGCGCATCTTGAGTTAGCCTCGATAGGAACCATTCCGTCTGGCTCGTTAATAATAATAATAATAAAATATATTAACTAGGCAGTTGTGCCTACGCGTCGGCGATGGTGACCTCAACTTCTACACCGGGCTCGATGTTGATCGATGTGATCTGTTTGACGATCTCAGAAGGCGAGTGCAGGTCGATCACGCGCTTGTGGATGCGCATCTGGATGTCGTGACACGACAGAAGAAAATGCAAGGGCAACCCTTGCATTTTCTCACCCTTGCACATCATGTTTACCCTTTCGACACAGAAAACTTCGAGACCAAAACAGAAGATGCTCATGAAGTAGAGCAATTTTCGTGGTGGTAGTACAACGGTAATAAAGGGCGACGTGCAGAGTATACGTGCGCCAAGCATCACTACACCAAGCACGTTGTATGAACGCCCGTCTATGTGTGCGTGTATATCCAAACGTGCTCTACCTTCGTGTTTGTAGGCTACCATCACCTGCCAACATCTTCGTAGTTCTAAAGGGTCTGTTTCTCTACACTTTTTGTGTTCATCGCTATTGATGTGAAATATTCAAGTCGAGGTTTATTGTATTCTTTTTTTTCCGAAACATCTGTGAGTTTCCTTTGTTTTGTTTACGTGTCGAAGATGAGTGCACGTGCACGTGCTTCGTGCTGATGGGAATATTTATTTTGTGGTTAGACGAACGTGTCGTTAGTTTTCGGGTGTAAAAGCAAGGCTAAATTATGATCATTATACGAAATTAATAAGTCATGTATTGGTAATTATGAGTATTATAGATAATGTCACACCAAACTTGGTATCGGTACCATCAAATAACGTAGCTTTGACCGCACTCTTTAACTTTGCCTTGGATAAACCTTTCCAATAACTCTTCAATTTTATTAATTGCTGGTTTATATTACATCGCTTAGTCCAGAAATGTAAAGAGGACAAGCAAATTGCACAGATTTTTTTAGTACTGGGTAAAGTTTTAAATAAAGGGAATGTTATCGCATTTGACTATTAACAGCATTCATTATGATTTATCCTTATACATAAACGAATATAAATTATAGGTTTGTTGCAATGTGCGATTTATTTGAGGATGTTCAAAATTTATTATTATAATTTTAAAGACAAAATAAAATGAAATCCTCGTACTCCAGCTAGCTACTCTAGTTCTAGTGAGAGATAATATAGGTATCTACTTTGAAATAAATTACCTTCTCAAGTATATAAGCTACAACTAGTATATGCTCATACGATGTAACGTTCTACATTTGATACAATAGTGGATTCAAAAATGCCTTGACTTTTCACGCGGAAGTTCATCATAACGACTCTGACATTTAAAATATAGGTTCGATTCCTTTTTTTGAGGGCTATGTAGTATGCACTGTACATAACAAACCATCTACTTATGTCTTCTTACCCATTACGAAATAGGTTTGTTCTAGAATTTATTTCAACGTAATCATCTAGCTAGAGTCTAGGTGATATTTTTATCAATTAGGTTACCTAGATTGGCATTTCAGATTGAACACTGTTTCAGGGAACAGTTTTGTAGGTAATCCACTAGTATAATAAGTTTATAGATATAATATCGCAAACGTCATTTAGTGCGGTGTAAATGAAAATATGGCGGCATTATTAATCCATGACCCTCGCCAGCAAATGCACTTGAACTGATTGACCATATTATGCGTTCAATTGCCGGGCGGCGGCTGCGCGTGCGCTGTATGCCGTGATTCATTCGGTGAACCTAGTTACACTTATTTAAATATAGGAAGGTAGTTCTTTTTTGATTAGGGACTTTCAACTTAATTTTAAGGAATAAAATAATGAATTATTATCTTTTGATAAATAGGGGGTCCCTTTGGACGGAGTTTGGTTAATCGAATACATTACTTTAGTCTTGTTGAGTTTGGGATGTCCGACAGCCATAGAATGTTTGTGATTGTTACTCAGAGTAATATTGGGAGTTTGAACTACAAAAAACTTACTACTACATTTGGTGGGACTTAAAAACATGCAAAGTAGCTATGTCAGTGAACGCAAAATTGCGTTCACTGAGCTATGTTATCTGGATATAAATTATGAGTATGACACTACTAAGGAAACGTTATTAACTTTTTAGGTACCACAAAGACACCAATACTACAAATTGAACATGCAGTTTATAAGGCAACCACCAAGCTAATACCTACTGTAAGTTTTTTTTTTATTGTCCCACATAATGTGGTAGCAATAATATTATAGAATATGCAAATTATTTCTTAATCATATTTGCATACTGTCTTTCACTTCCGCGATATGTAACAATCACAATATCGGTGACTGAAGAAATTAACTTGTTAGATTTAATGTCTTAAAGTCATTCAGGATATTTATATACTTTTCTTTCTTTTTTTATTTTTATAGTTGTGCTACTTTTTATATTTGCATGCCAATTTTGGTTGAATGTATGGAACTTTTTCCAAGTAATTGTCACCTTTCATACCTACTTCAGCAAATAAAGGATTTGATTTGATTTGATTTATATAATAACTTGTGCATCTAGTTACCATATTTTTGTCTCTGCATCACCCTAAGGTTTTCTGACAGAAAACGCCTTAGGCATTAAGACCGCCTTTGTACATATTTGTATGAAAAGCATTAAATAAATAAATAAAAATATATTATTTGAAAAGAAAAGGTTCATTTTAATTTTATGAATTGACTGCTCGCAATATATCTCTCGGGTTTAAGATGTTTAATTTAAGTCGAAAACAATGTAGATTATGTGTGGTTAATAGTGGTGAATATTGGCACTTTAAATGTAGTGTCAAGATTAGTACATTCACAATCAAATCACTCAGAATCGACAAGCCTGCATAGCGAACTAACTAATCTACAATGCGACATGAGTTCATGATGACAATGTAACCTGAAACAGTGATTTTCTTAATAAATTCCCAGGAACAACAGTTGCACAAGTGCGTGGTGTAACTGGAACGCTCTCCCGTTACGCCGACCGTTACTGTAATCACTGCTATATGGAACTCATGTTACTTTAATGGGAATTTATGAATATACACAATGGTGTAATATAATGATTTTAGATTTAGTAACAACTTGAAATAATTTGAAGATAATTATTTATAAGGTTAACGAAATCTTCAACAAACATTTCTCTCAGTGCCAAGTAAGTGCTAAACAGCTTAAATTGTTTTATTTCAAACTAAGATGCATTTAAGATTCATGATTTATTATTATGTTGACCTCAATATACCTACTGTCATACTGTGTCATCTTGCAAAATTATTGCAATAAATCTTTACATTTGCGACGTACAATACAGATTCCGGTGTTATAGGTACCTAATAACTACCAATTCGTTTTGAATAATTTTAGGTTACTTGAAGGTCTCTTGGCTATATGGCTTTCTATATGGCAAAGGGTGCAGGTCGATCAATTTTCCGCGATCATGTTTTGGATGGGTTTACTTATAGATGTCGGTCCCAGTTGTTATATGAATACCAAATTACAAAGAGATTACATTTTTCCTCTTCTGTGTGATATTTTTATAGACGTATATTACATAAAAAAGTCATATAATAGTATTTCGTAACTGACAGAACGTCCAATGGATATCGGGTGATAGATTCATTTATTTTGTGATCGTGTGGTCATAAATCATTTTACTGTTATTAATTGATAGTTGTGGTAATTAAATTCAAATTGAATACCCATCTTGACAACACAATCAATTATAAGATTGTTCAAGTTGAAAAAGTGGAGTTACTAGAGGAATAGCGAAATAGTTTTGCGAGTATTATCGAAAGCGCGTGATTTCGTGTGTAAGCTATTATTTTAACACATTTACTCATTTATAAGAGAAAACCTATATTGACTTAAGTTAAGTAATAAAGGAATTATAAGTTGTCTTTCATAAATAGCGACAAAGGTTGAAAGTGAGACACAGATATAAATTACGAGAGTAATATTAACATCGCATCGTAATTTATAAGTAACATAGTGTCACTTTATTGAATACCTTAAGGATTAGGTTGTTTGAGTCAAAAAATAACTGCAAAATCGAATGGAATCGGTTTTATAGAAATGTATAATCAGCTTATCAACAGTCACGTAGGAGTTGAGATCAACTGAATGGACCAAACATACATCCTTGTGGTACTCCAATGGCAATAGAAATCGAACTAGAAGTTTATTTACTAAATAATGTCAATTTGTGACCTGTTTTTAGTATGTGAAGTGACCACAAATGTGTAATTCCCCCGTGGCCTTAATTAAAAAGTTTAGCTTTATGGATGTTGACAGCAGTACAATCAAAAGCTTTAATGGAACTTAGAGTGTATGTCCGTATTTTTCTCGTGTTCCACAGATAGCATACAATTTTTACGTCACACGATAACAATGTGATATAAGATTAGCTAATTACTGTCTCTAATTGCATGTACGATACAGGAACACATACGGATGAGATTTGTGATAAAAGTTTATGTAAACACGCTAGTTGAATTGTCAAGTGCTCGCTTTTCTTCCTGTAGACATCGGAAAAGGAAACTGATGCATTGGATTTGTATCAGACGAATGGACAAAAGTATTAAATTATCAAAATTTAGTATACATAATATTACTATTGTAGTGCATGTATAAAAGAGGATTAGTTGGCTGGTGAGATTGTAGATGAAACACAATAACTAAAATGTTCAAAACAGGATACTTAAAATAGCATACTAATAGGAAATTACGTACATACAATAGTTACATTAATTATCCCTTTAAAATAATCAGGTTTTAACAATTATAATTTTACAACAAATAGATAGATACTAAATACTAAATGAAGATTATTGCGAGAAATATCTACGCATTAGACTAAATGCGCCAAGTTAGTGACGATACATGAATCACAATGAACAAACACTCACTGTGCTTAGTTTCCATGAGAGCTCCTCCACCACCTGAGCCCATCCCATGTGGTAACTCTTCACTCTGGGCTGATGTAAGCCAGGTGCCGATCTGATCTCCACATTAACCTTCGGCGAGGTAGACCTCGAATTAGTTCTCGAGACACCCATTTTGACTGTCAATGGCACTTTATTGCTCGTCACTACACTATCACTTTCTGATCGTTCTGTTGGCCCTGATGACGTCATTGTAACATTGCTAGTTCTTTAAAACGTCATGGCACTGTTGCCGCGTTCACAAGCATACGTAACTAAAGTTCGTGCATGCAGCATGATGCATTGTAATTATAAACAAACTAATGACAAATGATAAATAGTAATCATATAATTTGGTTGATACGCAAATTGTGTTAGTTATAATGGGGTCGAAGTTTATTCTTCCGGCAACACTTTGTGATAATTGTTGCCAGTAGAATACCGAATTCGCTCATGAAATTGGATTATGATAATTTGTTATATTGTTCAGATTCAGAGGCAACATATTTTTATTTGCAATTCTTTGTTTTCGTCGAGAAAGTTGATGTGGTGAAAATTTATATTGAATATCCTAGCAAGCCTCTAAAAATGTGAAAGTATTTGATTACGTTTACGGAGCGGCGGTGACGATGTTGTATACTGGATTGATACAAGGCAAATGAAAGCAATTCGACTAATAAAAATATATCCATGAGGGCCTAAGTTATTGTCAGGAAGTGAACACACGGATGGTGATAAAGACTATCGAAACTGTTGAAAACGAATTTGATTGACCCGGATAATTGCAGCGGCTCTTTCGTATCGTTCCGCGACTATGTTTTTGTTAGTTTCGATCACGGAGCAATCAAATCAACCGGTCTCGCGGAAACGAGCCAGGAAGTGGGACAACGTTGTAGAAACTCGAAACTTAAAAATGCACGCCGACGTACAGACGACCTTCAGATTTGAATAAAATGAAAAGCTAACGACCGAATTCCCAAAACACTCTCTACCTCTAAGGTGGTCGAGTCAAATGTCGTGATAGTTCAATAGATCGATTGCAAAATTGTTTTTGTGACATTTTGAATTATAATGACGGTATTAGGTAACTAGATAATTTGAATATCATAAAGATATAATAGGTTGAACAAAAATGAAGCTCGGTTTACTCAAAATATAGGTAGATTAATTACGTAACACATGTCGAATATTTTGATTCTGCAGGGTGCCAACTGAAAACCAGCGCTGGGTGTTCCACACCCAGCAAATGCTGAGCTGGTAACCCTTTCTTATGGGCGTGCTCGTCAGTGCAGTATTTCGTGTTTATTTTTTATTCGTGTTTGTTATTTTTTTTTGTTTCTTTGTGATCTCTGTGTTTCAATTTTTATTTTTTATGTGCTGACCACGTTCTGACAATGTATGTCCTGCACCCCTACCGCGTAACTAAAATTGTATGAACATCGACATCGGTATTAAACTTCAATACGATAGTGAGAGCCTAAACTTTGAGCTAACTTGTAAAAAATTACCTATCATATAGTTGGGACACTTATCTTCATGATCGGTAAAAAAAATACAAGTTAGCTCAAAGTTTAGGCTCTCACGATCGTATTGAAGTTTAATACCGATGTCGATGTTCATACAATTTTAGTTACGCGGTAGACCCGCCGTATCGATTAAATGCTTTCTATTCTATTCTATTTTATAAGCATCCCAATTTTACCTACTCATCACTTCATCAGCGTCATGAGATAATATTATGGTCATATTAATCATTATACAATAATGTCATAGATGGTGATTTCTAAACAGCGTTATAAATGAAAATATTTAATCACTAGAGGCATCTAAATACATAAAACATGGGGTTGATATGTACGTACTCACGGAAGTACAGTTACATCATACGCGTGAAGAAGAAGCAGATATACATATAATTGGTTTGAACTATGACCTAAATCGTGACTCCTACGGTACACTTTCACAGACCAATGTTTTCGAGGTGAGAAAGGAATTTGTTTTGAATAACAATTTCTCAGTAACGGCTGGTTCCCACTTTTTGCGTGTCGGGCCTGACCAAATTTCGAGTGCTCTAGTTACAGAAAATGTTGTATGGAGTTGTTCACATTTACCCGACACCGATTTTTTGTCGGCACCGACACTTGTATTGTCGTGTGGTTTTCCAGCGCTGCACGCCCAACCAAAAATCGTGTCGGATCTCGCTCGCGTATGAGCTTTTATGGCGCTGTTCACATTTTGTTGGATGTCGGGCCAAATAATAGTTGGACATTATAAAATAATTAGAGAACTTAATATTTATCTCTTCTCAATTCAGTGATTAAAGTCTGAAAAGTTCCTAAAGAAAATCTTTCCTTCAGGATTGAGTGTTTACCAAAAAAATATTTTATTAGCTTATTTGCTTCTTTAGTACATCACAACAAAAGCTTCGTCGATGTCCATCGCGCAATCACCTCCTGGAGAGTACCGAAATTGGCTCCAGACCAATCGGATTTACTCTTTACTAATGTATTCAGTACTTCCGTTATATTTATATCAGAGAAAGAAGAACCTAAAGAAACCTAAGGAGTTATGATTTTATGATATTAAGTAGTATATATTTTTGAATTGCGAGATGAGTTAGTATTTGCGAATTTCGACAACATAATTTATGGTTAATGGAACTTACCTTAAGTGAACTTCAACCATAATTATACGAGTTGCTGCATCCGTAGAGATTTAATAAACCATGTAGTCCGTCTTCTGTTGTACTGCATCATCACACGAATTTTAGATCTTAAATAAAATCAAGAGTTAAAAACTAGTCACTAACTGACTCCACTACGTAGTGTTCCCACTTGTCAACAGATGGCGCTATTTTCATTCGTTTCAGAGTAACATCCAATTTGTCATTTTTCAATTACTTTGGGGATATATATTTAGGGAGGGCGGGATCTTAAATCTCTACGGATGCAGCAACTCGTATAATTATGGTTGAAGTTCACTTAAGGTAAGTTCCATTAACCATAAATTATACTTCGTTGCTGCATCCTATGAGATTTAATAAACCATGTAGATGTTTAGCGCCTAGGTAATTGTGGAATGACAAATAAGTAGATTTTTATATACCAACTAGTATTGAAAATCAAGTTCATGTAAGAAAAGGCAATAGGGATCGGAGATCCTAAATTACTATCTATTACACTTTTATTTTAATAATCCTTTCTTCCAATACTCATGAACTGTAAATCAACGAACCACCTAGTTATCCATATTACGTGCAGCGTAACGAAAGCTCTGTCCTGACTCCTGCTATATATTTGTCAAGGGTAAGTTATCGAATTTAGCGAAGCATAGAGATTTGGCAGTCGAGCCACTCGCATGCTTGCTGACATTTTACAGAGACGCACACTTTGCCACCGACGCGGCGACGGACGTCGAAGCGTGTAGCGTGCCTATTGTGTGGCGAGTAAACCCGACATCGATTCCGCTATTCTTAAGGACTTGTTTAATCCATTGATTTGTGGACTGGGAACTGGCAATTAGGGTAGCTTTTTAATAGTTAAGATTAATCTATCTGTCCACGATTTATTTCGAGATTCTCTCGTTCTATTTAGGTAGATAAGCAGAGAGAACTTTCGCTGGGCAAATATTTGGTTGTTCGTGATGGAATGGAGTTATCAATTTAGGATTCGCCCTATTGGGTGCTGATGGCTTAATAATTTCGAATACAATTCTGTGAACACCTGCTTCACAGAACGAAATGTTTATTGATCTTGATAAATGTTAGCGTTTGCAAGTTAGTTTTAGTGATCAATCTAGAGTTAACGACTCATTAGTTTTATCAGATAGGTAAGACAACGCCACGTTAGTATTTTTATCTTTAGACAAATAAGGCCTGTACTAAAATCGGCAATCGCAGTCAATTACACAAGTTTCTTTACATGTGACGCGTGATAATGCTGATCTATATGAATTTAAAGAGTCGTATTTAAAAAATCATTGATAGAAAAAATCTAAATTAATGTCTTTACAAAAAAACAAATCATAATTTAGATACTTTTGCAAAGTAATTGGTATATGATAACAACTGCGTGATTATATCTATGGAATTATTATCTCATGATTTTTCGACGAACGCTACCCGTATAGCGTTGCGCAAAACAGGTGGCTCGGCCATAAAAGGGGCGGGGTTTTGGAAGGAGAAAGCAATATTTTTTCATGTGTGGCTCCAAATATAGTATTTTTGAAATGGTAAAGGACATATACAGCGGGGACCAAGGTTGGTTTGGCCAATAAGGTGCTACTAATATGCCTCATTTTTCGAATACCTACGTAAAAAGGAAATTTGACACATCTTAATAGCGTAAACAGAAATACGTAATATGTTGTAGGCGTTCGGATCTCATTTCCAAGATCCAAATTTGAGTATTTAAAATTAATTCGAGAGGTAATCACATCTTTTTCTGGTCGACCGAATTAGTGAATTCGGCGAATGTACTATATCTTGGAAACAAGATCCATGTGTAATTCCCGCTCCGTATTAATGTTCGAGAAACCTCGAGGCTTTCTTATATAGGAAACAAATATGAACAGCAACACAGTCATGTCTCTCGAGTTATATAATTGAAGTGAGAGAATTCAGAGAACACGTCCAACCATTGCTATTGATAGGTATAAGATTATAGCGGTGGTGTTGTCAATTCTTAGCAACAGATCCGAATTGGTGATGGTTTGACAAAGGCAATGAACTCCGATAAAGACTAATAAGTACAAATAATTATTGATGAGCTTATCTCTTTCTTCTTGTGACCGGTAACCGCTATTACCCCATTGAAGAAAGTTCCCAACCCCGAAAGAGGGGATTCCGAAGAAATCTCCAGTTATAGAGAACAGTTAGGATTTTTTTTTTTTTTTTTTTTTTTTTATAAAATATATTCTCTAAGGGATGGGCTAAATTTACATCTTGATATTTCGAGAACAGTGTGAGGTATTTTTCTCTTTCCAAGCACTTAGTATAATCAGCCGTAAGCTACGGTTGGACATGAAGCTGTTATACTACCTATAAACTAAGCAAATTCTCTCATCGCAATTGATGATTTAGCAGATTTATTTCGAATAGTTTTATGTATTTTGCAACGTATTTCCTTTGGTAATACTAAACATAAAATAATAGTTATAGGTAGGTACTGGGGACGCAATGAATTCTAAGAAATTTGCGACGTATGAGAACACTTTTTTCTTAATTATTAAGAAACAAACACTCCAGATTATAAGCAGTTATTATTATCATATTTATACGTGAAACGTAGTTATGCCATACACTACGGATCACCTAAGTACTACCAAACTGCTGCGACAACTAGCTGCGTAGGTACGATTTTCCGGCGGGAAATCGAACTCCGGTCTCCCGCGTGATAGGCGGGAATACTTACCACTATACTACCGTAGGTAGGTGAATTCATAAAAAAAATTCATAAAACGAAATCGTTAGTGGGTAGATATTTTCTGCACGATTTATATCCATGACTATCCAGTCACAAAAAAATATTCATCTTGGGATGTATTGTTGCCATATACGCTTCATTTAACACCATACTATGTAATACTACATTCTGACAAATAAATGATTCTGATTCATTAAATAATAATTATGATGCTGTGCGAATATCATGTAATACTGAATGTTTATGTAAATTTATAAATTATTAGTGGTTCCCGTACCGGGAATCGAACCCGAGCTTCTTGGGTGAAAGCCAGGTATCCTAGCCACTAAATCATACGGGATGTTTAATCCCTAAAACTAATACCTAGTTCTTTCATTTATAGAAAGCTACATTATCCCTGAGGGATATAGCTTATGTTTATAACTACCTATGCTGAAAAAACTAAATCCGCGTGAAACCGCGGGCTACAGCTAGTTAACAATAAATCGGTAAAATAAATAATATTTTCATTTATCAGGAACCTAACCTAACCTAACAAACAACTTGGTATATTTTTTACAAATAAATGAATCAGCATCTGTAGCCGAACTAGACAATGCATTTCGGTTATCGACGTTATTCCCCTTGAATTATTTTAACGTTCTTATAGCCGGCAATGTGAAGTTGTTAGGTGTATAACTAATGTTACAGATAAGAATTCACTTATGTCTTAATAATATAGGTAAGATCCGTTACCTACTTTTTGGATTTAGAAAAAATAATAATAGGGGAAATAAATTGACCATCATAATCGATCGGTACATGGCACAATAGACCTTAATCTTTCAAGTTTCTCAATAAACTTAAACATTTCGGTCCTTGAACAAGGTGGGTTACATAGTTTCACAAGTTCTAGTAAATGGTAATTTATAACCTTTTATTATAGGTATCATCCTATATTCGGCGTAGTTATGTTCAACCAATTGTGTAAGAATACGACAAGTGTTTGGTAGGTACCTCTAGCGGCCGCTGGCGGCGGCCGGCGCGGCGGCGCGGCGGCTCACGGCTGCGGCGCGGCGGCGGCGGGCGGTCCGCGGGCCGCGGCTCGTCGCCAGCGGTGCGCGGCGCGGCGGAGGCGATGCGGCGTTTGCGCCGCTCCCCGGTTGACGGGGGGGGGGGGGGGGGGGGGGAGTTGTTGTCCCTCCGCACCGTGGCATTCGGCATTAGAGGTGTGAGCTCTTTAGCCAGCTAAGCTAAGCCAAGTTTTTCATTGTATTGGTCGAACAGGTCAACAACTTCTCCTTTTGATCCTTTGTTAGGCCTTCGAGTAGGATTATACCCCAGCGTTTAGAGACCTCCGGGTATCTTCTTCCTAAAGGTTTCCTTTGGCTGTTATTCAGGATTTAATAGGGGAACAAGGCTAAATCAGCGTGATCTTTACTTCCTGGGTGACATCTCGTGGCACCACATTAAGGAAGAAAGTATTTTTACTTCCTGGATGACATCTCGTGGCACCACATTAAGGAAGAAAGTATTTTTATTTCCGGATGACATCGCGTGCCACCACTGAGGAAATAATGGACCACTGGGAAAATTATCACATCCAGAGGCGAAATTCATGTTGTGACACACGTCGACACTTGTTCATGGCCTCGTGCGGCCAGTTCTGATTATAAAGACTACGGCCTTTCTTTAATTATTTTTTGTAGTAATAATAATAGGTAGGTACTAACTTTTTGGGTGGCATCACGCCACGTTAAGGTTATTTCTTGATCACCACTATAATAATGTACACTGTACTATACCTACCATAATAATACAATTATTCTGAGTGTAAGCGGTAAACTTATTACGAAACATAAGCACAGCTATTAGTTAGTAGGTAACTTCACTTTGATATTACGCCAGCGGTTTTTGTCGGAACTTCAATTCCTTTTCCAAGCGTTGAATTTTGTATCTAAACTCATCCTTAGCTTCCTTTCTAACACTTTCACTGTAAATATTCACTAAAAACTCAAAGATTTCAACAAAATAAGAATATTTCGGAGAGTACGACACGGATGATGCGAATCGCGTACACACGAAAAGACGAATGAAAATAGCGCCATCTGTTGACAAGTGGGAACACTACGTAGTGGAGTCAGTTAGTGACTAGTTTTTAACTCTTGATTTTATTTAAGATCTAAAATTCGTGTGATGATGCAGTACAACAGAAGACGGACTACATGGTTTATTAAATCTCATAGGATGCAGCAACGAAGTATAATAATTATAAAAGTATGTAAATGTGATGAGTCACTTTATGGAACATACTGAGAGGAGATTTATGTACGATCCTACTACATAAAGTACGATCCTAGTAAACGTAACTGATCCAGAAATATTGATTACAGGATGTTTGGTAATGAAACTGTCCGGTAGGTGAACCAGGTACCTATACATTATTATAACTTTTTCATAATTTATTTATTATTATATACCACTTAATAACATGATACCGTATTTGTAATTTCGTAATGTCCAGCGAGGGGAAAATAATTCAATCACCTTCTACAAATTATTTCTCAAATTAGAGGTAGCTAGCTCTAATTTGATTATTATGTTATGACATGTTCTAGTAAGCAGTTAAACGTAGGTAGGTAATCATAAGATATCTTAGACTAATTAGTGGTTTCATCTGTTTTTGTAAACTCGAGAACTTAATCAATCTAATATCATGCAAGAAAGGAGCTGCGTGTATAGTTGATTTGGATAGTTTTTGAATATACAGGGTCCAGTCTTTCTAGTCCCGATCCTTTTAAGGGGTTATTGTACTCATCATTATAAACAACGTTTACTATGAGACCAACCTTGAAATCGTGAAAAAAGTCATATCTACATAACTTTGTAACTACCCCTTTTTAAGTATATTGCGCGCACGGTGGAGTGTGAGATTTGGCATAGTTTAAGTTTATATGGAAAAGGAGTGCAGAAAGCTAAAATTACGGTCGAATTTCGACCACTAGATGACCACTAGTACAAATAATTCAACATTAAGTACATACCTACTCGACTTCTCGATTTTTTTTCGTTATTCAATATGGTTCCCATAGTAAATAAAGGTTGTACAGTACATAATGATGAGTACAATAAAACCATAAAGGTACTAGAGAGGTAGGACCTTATACTATTAATTACTATTGATAGTATAGAGACGTTGTAAAAAAATGCTGCGACATAGTAGAAAGGAAGTGTAAAATGTTCAAAACATGTTTCTAAATTTGGGCTCAATCAGATAAAATAAGAAGAGTAACTCGCTTGGCTAATGTACGACTCGAGTATTTCCGGGTGACATTTCGCTAGGTGAAAAAGTTCTCACAACACAACTTTCTACGGTCAATTGAAAAATAACAAGTGGACATGCTCTTGTCATTTAACCCGTTGCTTTCAGTCGTTAGTGCTAAACGAACATGATGCACGCATTAGTGGTAAAGGTTTTGCTGATGTCGACTGTGGAGTGCGACGATCACATCTCGTAAACTTCTATCATGCTCAACGAGGGAAATAGCGCCATAAACTATACGTCTAAAAAGTTGCGGTTCACCAACGTATGGTTGCAATCCCGTTAACTCTGTGACAACAATCGAATTGATTCTGCGAAGATCGGCACAACACTAATAAGCTCATGTAATGCTATAAACAGTTACGCCGGGAACTCACTACAGATTCGAGTAAAGATTTATGTCACTTACAGCAGACATATCAAAAGACTTCACGAAAGTCGTCATGCACGAAGGCAATAAAATCGCAACGGTAAATTGATCGCACAAGTACTGGACTAGTAAATTGATTAAATGTGGGCCGATATATTTGAAAGCATTCGACTTTGTGTGAACTTCTGTTCTTGTTTGTCTACTTGGATACTAAAGGCTTGTTATAATAATAATAAAATAATTTAAACAAAAATCCTTCCGTCCAAATTATGAAGATTATTTTACAAAATTATGCACCCAGTGAAGTGAAAATTTTATGCGACCTCAAAACGGCCGAGTGATATATGATTATTGATGATAAATGTTTAACTCGAAGCCCAGAAGTCGAATAAGTTTACTTTCACATGGCCCATGGACCAACGTATTCCGTTACTAGTGAGAAATCGAAGTCTTCAATTAAACCACGACGAACTGAACGGGTAATTTGTGTTATTGTCGAATTTTAATCGGAGGAATCAAAACGATTGTGGAATTACTACTAGACATGAAAGCACGTAAAATTTACTGATTGGGAATTTGATACAATACTAAACTTGTGGCATGTAAGATGGGTAGTTTTAGAAAAAACATTTTTATTTATTTTCCATATCTTGTGACATAAGGGAGCTGTAATTTCCATTGAAGGTACAATATGTTATACCATATCTACCTATGAAGAATCCAATTAAAATCGGTTCAATACAGACCAAGGTTATTAATAAATCTATGTAAACTGCTACTCAAAACGAGGAGATAAAACCCGACAAGCTCATAACAATGGGCGAGATGTCGCTAAGAAAGAATTTTTAACCACAAACCGCATCCCTGACGGCCTAGTTGAAACAAGTTGAACCGCCGGCGGATGGGAGATGAGAGGGCTGGGCCTGGCTATCTCGTAAAGTGCGCCTGAAAGGGCAACGCCCGGCCACATGTAAACAAAAACAATATTAACTCCAGAAATAGTGCTGCTATTAATCAGGAAAGTGAAGATCATAATTAAAACGGATTTAAATGATACCATATGCAAAGCAAAGGTAAAGGTATAAAATACATTTGATAATAATTATAATGAATAATACCAGTTTAACAGGATAAAATCACGCATATCCTGCGTGTTTTCAAGTTGGTAGGTGCTCGATTATAATCAAGCACGCTATATGATGAAGTATTAACCAGTATATAAAATATATTTAACTTAAAACCTATAGTATTAAGAGCACAAACCTAACTCAGTCATGAAATTCAAGAAATCTGTGCAAATTAATTTATAGCAAATAATGTCAAGGCATACTGCTATTATCATTTATATTATTGCACGTCACAGCGGAAATAATGCAAAATATTGTCCTTTATCAATAAAAGCTGCAGCATATGAACTAATTAGTTATTTTGGTACAGCACTTATATTATACAGTCTTGGGAGTATAAAAATATTTAAAATAGTATGGAGGCCGTTTGCTGGTATCATTACTGTTATTTCTGCAGAATGCTTACGTTGTAGTTACGCACATATGAATATATGTGAGCATTGAGAATTAATACAACACCAGTAGTGAACGCGTTATCTGGTAAAGCTATGTGTTAATGGCGATGCTTGTTTGTTCCTCAAACATGTAGTTAGCGCCTCTGTCGACGCTAAACAGCTCTTTGTTTGTTGAGCTCAAGCATATGCTAACATTGAAGGTCATTATTTCCTAAACGTACATCAAACGCATTTTTCAACCTTTTGAGCACATTTTAATACTTATATTATTCGTTTAGTGCTCGTAACTCAAAAACAATATATAGAAAGTTTGGAAACTGTCGTAAAGAAGCCGTATGCAGATCAGCTGCGAATTCGTTGTCATTTTTATTGGAATGATCTAGAAACGTAGACAGCAATCCCCATTCATGATAAGATTCATAGTGAATATTCACTTTCACACCGTAACCCCGAAAACAGAAACATGTTCACTAAAACACAATTTTATCAATTTTTAATCTATCATTCAATTCACTTAGCACTTTTTGTATTTAAGAAAAATATTGTGTTATTTCATTTGCACACGCGTGTGAACCATAACGGGTCAAGGAAAACGAATGAATTTAAATGAAATCACACTATAATTGTATTAACTTTCCTTGTTTGTCATTTATAATCTATTTATATGAATTCCTTTATGATAGCTGGTCACTAATTAAATAAAAACGTGAACACAGATCCTATATAAATTACAGTAATATCATTGTTAATCTTGATGTCTAAGAACTATAGTTGAATGTACCTACTTAATAAGATTCAATACAAACAAATTACCTAGTTCTTTGCTAATCTTTGTGAATCTTTCCTATAATGTCGGTTTTTTGTGCGTATAAGTACAAAATACGAACGAGTAGTTACATCATTGGAAGTCTTTGTTTTCAAACCAGTCAAAATATGTGAAGTATTAAAAATCTTGATAGATGCAATTTTACAGACGTTTCGTCGATTCGTCTCGTCGTTGATACCAAATCGCGTGAGTTATCCAATACATAGAACGTGAAAGGCCAACCATATGGTAATGTGGTTATTAGAAATCAGAAAATGGCCAGCGCGTACCGTTTTGAAGTCTCCCGGCATAACACCACACCGGAACATGTGGTATACCATCAAAACTATTTTTAAACTCGTTTATTTCTCGATCTCAGCTGTTGCCTGCGATGATATTTGATACGATTCGAATTTTATTACTATAGAGATTTCTCTTTTGGTTTTCGCGATGCTTCTCCATTTGCTTTTTCGCATATCCACTTATATTATTTATTAAATACATTATATAGATCTAACTGAGCAAGCTTTGGTGACTCTTATATTTTAATTTGGTTTTGTTCACAAACATGTACTTACCGCATACACACTATGGTGCTTTAAAACCGCAAATACGCAATATAATGATGGTCATAGCGCTTTGTCAACTATGATACTCTGCGTTTGGTTCAAGTTTAAAATATTTTAACATGACGTGATCGCTTGCGTAGGTATTTATGAACAAAACTAAATTATTTAGCTTTTCTTTCTCAAAACTGGAGCAACAAAGTGGCAGTTTACAGAAAATCATGTTTCAGGAATCAGTAGGTAAGTATGTAAAACCATCATAATAAGATTTTTTCAGTGCATTGTCCAATAATACGCAACTACCTGCTAATTAGTATTAGGTCATCCATCAAGTATCGAAATTATGTCATAACAGTTGTTTAGTCTTTCTCGTTGAATCATCTCGTTCAAGAGTTACATCTATATACGAAGTAATTATAAAACAATTGACTACGTCAGTATTTCAAAACAATCAATCAATTGTCAAACAAACATAAGCAATCGATTGTTCAGATTGATATAATAATGTAAGTAATGCGGAGATGCATTTAACATAAAGTATCAACGTGTAATAAATAGCCACTCGAATAATAATAAGTCCACATAATTACAAAATTGTAACCTACAGAACTACACCAGTTTTACGCGAAACACATGGGAATATTGTATTAGGACATTCACGAGATCTTGATGAGTTTAATCGTTAAACTTGGGAATATTACGCAGCTTCCATACAAAACAGTCATTACTGTAGGTCGTTACGAAATAGGTACGTAGTTTAATAAAGTTATTAGAAAGGTAGGTTAACATGACCACTATAATTTAGGCATGCCAGATTTATGAAAGATCAAAGGTTAACTAAATAGAATTGGGATTCGATTAATTTAATTAGTGAATTGAATTCGGTCAGAATAATATACAGTTTGGAAGGCAGACGTTCTGCGATACAGACCATCTGATAGTTAGACGTTTTGCTACATGGACATTTAGCTAATTAGACTTACTGCTCATTAGACGTTTCGCGATGTTGGACGTTGTGCTACTTAGACCTTCTGATCAGGAGGGCAATAAACCTATATCAATAAGATAAATCACAAACTAAGCAATAGCCATAATATCCATTCTAACCAATAACATTATCTCAGCTATGAAGTGGCAAATCTGAATGTAGAGTAAATGTTTCAAATAATGTGTTTTAAAATAAAAACAGAAAATCACGTATTAGTCGAAGTCTTTACGAAAATTACTGACATATTTTCCTGACAAATGCCTAAAATATTGAAAAGCAAGCCATCATTATGTGTAAGTTCTGGTAACTTAGGGTTTTTATAAAGTATTTTATAATACATCCCTATTTCCTATTTCAAATAATTAAGAAACATCGTTCACTCTAATAACCTTATTATAAGTTTGAGCAAGAAATGATCCATATCGTTCTTGAGAACAACACACAGCAATCGGTTTGTTCATAATACAAATGAAACACCTTGTCTTACGGCACTATCATACTATCATCATTGTAAATCACGAGAATTATTGCAGCAAAGAAGTTCCCAGCAACACTATCGCCCAATCGATAAACAATATCATAAAAGCTTTTCCCAGGCGCCTTACGGGTAAAACAGCCCGTTTCACGTGTGCAGCTGTACTCGACACAAAGCCAGAGGAGGGTAAGAAAAAACCCCTCTAGAGTTTCACTTTCCTCATGTATTGTGAAGCGCCATTGTATATGTCTCTACTTAAAGCTAACATAAGAGACTAGACATCTTTTGTTAAGGATTTCATTCAGCACCTTCGAAGACGTTTTAAGGAGAAACACAACAGATTGTCCTAAAATATAAAGTAGTTCCACAGACGACATATCTGTGTATTTATGGGACATAAGACCATCTTCAGCATGATCATTAAATCAGGTTTGGTATGCGTGACTTATATGGTTATACAATAATGATGAAGTAACTCGACATTAATTCCAAGGTGGAACGATGAACTTAATAGATATTTTGAAAGCAATCTGATTCAGTGGAGAAATCGGTATAAAAATTATTTAATTGCAACTGAGAATAAACTTAAAGTATTTGTGATATACTTTACAAGCCTTGTATTGCCGAGTTGTCTTGAAAACCGAAAATCCCGATCCATTTCACGACCTAAATAACTTAGTGGCAAAATATATCCAATTTCAAATGAACGAATTTTTTTGTGGTATTTCAGAATATTTGCATCGTCTCTGAATATTTATTATTGAAATAATTTGTGCTTATCATGACATTTAAAGCCATTGTTTAAGGCAACTTGGTGGAAATATATGGTTGAAGCTAGATAATATTTCCAAGAGGGTATAGCAATGGGCTCTTTCCGTTTGTGTTGCAATAGGCGACTGATGGATAGCATTTGCGAGGAGCATGTGCAACGATAAAATCCATCGATGATATGTAGCGTTACAGATCTCGAATGGTGATTCACGGAACCCAGCTCTTAATAAAATCTTACTCAAGCAATATTTCGGGTTAAAGAAAGTAGAAGAATGCATGAAACAGCAAAAACAGAAATACTATTAAACAAACTAATATATGACGAAAACTAAACAAAGTTTTTTAGACAAAAATGCAGCCTTATATTGAAAAAAATACAAGTAAATTTATTTAGCCAGTCACAAAAGGGACAAAATTTAAATATAAAAATATTCGCAGTCATATCATAGTCATCTTCAACAAAGCCATACTTATGAGCGTATCCATATGTCTGAGGCAGATTGCGTGGCTACATGCAAAAGTTCCACGGCCATCAATGTCTCATCATACTTCGAGTTACCTACAGGTGATTTGCCTCAATAGTTTTTTCTCAACGTTAAGTACATTAACTTCTCGATGTGCATACGAAAGTAGGTTATCTATGTAAGCGGTATAATAAATTTATAGACAGGTTTCTATGTCAAATGTTTATAGTCTGTCCATAATACTTGCAATCTTCGAAGATGAGAATTGAGAAGGTTACATTAGTTTTTATTAAATTCACACGACTTGAAAGGTCGGTGGACCTTGAAGTCGGTGAGTTGGCAAATATTTGTCCATTTCGAAAAGAGATAACGATGCTCAAACTTCGTTTTATCAGCAGTGAAATGTCTTTTTGCGCTGGATGCAAACTGCAACGCACCGAGAATACGCTGGTATTTCAGTGTTAAATTACATACTTCGAAATATTTATTGTCCATTGTTTACCATTGAAAATAGCATGTTTTTGTTACTGCAGCAACAACATAAATTCTTGCCATATCATACACTATTGATGTTACAGTAGTGTTTACGGATATCCACAGTAAGTCATAATACCTTGTCACTACAGACGCAAACGTAGTTTGGGTTGCAGTAAGCGCAATCGCATTCAGCGCATTCGCTCCAGAAGATTTCGCCGTTGCAGCCGAGGCGGCCGCCCGTTTCCACGTCCACCCACGTCGACCGCTTCATCAGGATGATCTCCCGGTTCACGACACACTTAATAACTAATACAACGTTCTAAACCACTTGCTCTTTTCTATAAGAAGTCAACATGACCAAATGATGTAATTCGTGTAGGCGTCCTAATTCATCACTTCACACTGGATAAAATGTCACTGACACTTCGAATATTTCAGTAAATCCACAGTTTGGGTAACGTTACAGATTACAACACCACATTTATTTCACTGAATTTTCCGAGTTCACTCTGAAAATGTTAGAATGCTGTCGAAAAGTAGGCAGGCATGTTTCAAACATGAGCGGTGTTAAGGTTACACGAGCGAGGCGGCAAGACCGCCGCGCTACGGCTCATCGGGCAGACTGCTGCGCGCACTAACCCGTCGCGGCTGGCGGTCTCCTCCGGCAAGGAAGTCCTCCATCAACGCAATAATCAAAATAAGTTAACTTTTCGAGTTTTGCCAAAATTTCTTCAAATATCATGAAACTTGTTATAAAACTGGAATAAAGATATACCTAAAAACCGAATATGGAGGCCCTGATAAAGCGTGTAAAATATCCACTGAAACATGAGTCGCAATTGAAATGATAAATATTTTAACCGAACGACGACATTTGATTGCAAACCTGGTTTAGACTTGTGAAATTTCATCATAAATACAAGTAATTTTGTGTTCTTATTCACAGCACATAACACACACGCACTGCAGCCAAGAGTTGCGCGAAAATCCATAACAATAAATCGATGACACTCTTGTCACATCAATGACGAAACCGAATAGTCGAGGCAATCGGGTGATCACGTAGTAAATATTCTCATTCAATGCGACATAATGCTTTGTTGACAAATATCTAACGTAAACATGCATTCTTCGCTTCAGTTTCATGTATCGAAGTCACCGGCATGATGTTCCATTTCACTTTATTTTAAATTTTATACGACAATTTATTTTATAACACTTCGCATGTGATAACTGACGGTTGCACGGATTGCAAACATAATGAACTTCCCACAAATTAAAATGCTTAGAACAAGTGTCAATGAGGTAATATAATTAATTAACAAAAACAGTTGAGTAATATAATGCATTATTGCATAGTACATACGAGTTAATGACACTAATAATGTCAGTTATTAAATTAAGCAATGTTGTTGACAGTAATGTCACTGGTAATGTCGTCGGTCTAGTCCTTTCTTGTGATCAGAAGCCCATATAGTTCCGATCTCAATTCAATTCAATTTTTTATTAAATTAATGGCAAGCGATGCCGTAGTCGACAATTCTCCCAAAATAGCTGTTCCGATCTCGTTCCGCGGGTCTACCGCGTAACTACTATTTTATGAACATCGACATCGGTATTAAACTTCAATACGATCGTGAGAGCCTAAACTTTGAGCTAACTTGTATTTTTTTTACCGATCATGAAGATAAGTATCCCAACTATATGATAGGTATTTTTTTTACAAGTTAGCTCAAAGTTTAGGCTCTCACTATCGTATTGAAGTTTAATACCGATGTCGATGTTCATACAATTTTAGTTACGCGGTAGGGGTGCGGATCTTAGCATCAATGACCAAAGGCGCCTGAGGTCTATTTAAAAAAAACCAACATAATATAATATAATTTAGAACTCTTTGGTAATATAAATATACTAATACTGCGTCATCATCGACATGAATTTAACGCGAGAAAATTTTAGGCGCATGATTTTTTATGATTTTCGTTGTGATCTCAGTCAGCCACAATGCAACGATCAACGATAGACTTCGCTTAGCATTTCGGCCATACGAGATACGTTTTTCCCACTTGACACTCAGCAGTATGAGTTCCAACAGATAGGTAATTATTTTATTTAGCCAATTTATCTTATATTAAGTAAGAATAAAAAGATAAGTTTCATCACAGCCAAACAGCAAACACTTTCGATTCTAAACAAAGCATTAGTGAAATCTTGTCAGACTCAAGTTCTACAATTTAAGGTTAAAGCATTTATTTAAATCGACCATAAACCTGGACGCGTGCGTATTCTGTCTGCGGTCTCTTTTCGTGTCACCATCTATCTGTACGTGATTCGGATTGTTTGCGGAAACTGGAGCACAAACGCATTGCAATTTATATGTATTTGAAAGTTCATAGTGGCAAAGACTTTCCTTCGGTTTCTCAACATGGTCCTCAGCTTATAAAATTGCTAGGGGGAAGGCGGCAATGAAAGCTTGCTAATTGATAAAGCCAGTACTGCTTCTAAATATAGCGGTGTGATCAGAAAACCCTTGTAAATTACCGGTTGCGTTAGCGCATAATCCACTCTACCGTTGCGCCAGCGGCTGTTTACTACCAAGTCCATATTTGGATTTACCAAACACGAGCATAAAGTACAACACCAGTTTGCCATGTGTTAAATAAATATCATAGTTCCAATCATTTCATGGAACGTATACAAAAATGCCTACCTAACCAATTCATTAAAAAGTAAACAAAAAAACACGCTTTAAGTACAATTGTTGTGGGTTAGTAGCACTCAGACATAGGTACCTCGCGCTGTTGTATTGTATCATTACGACGCGATGATAAAGCAGAAACAAAAATCAATTTTTTATTCAGATGTGCCAAGTCATCGTTTTTGTGGCTGCTGCTGTCTGCGGCATTGAACTTCAAAGTCGTGGTCGTCGATACAATTCGATTGATAGACACGTGTAGAGGTAGTAACATGATCGAATTAATTTGGTAATTAGAAATCGTGATCGTTAAACAATTATTTGAATGTTAATTTTACGTAGACTTTGCATGCGATTTCTCCGATGCATGATGATCTATCAGTCAAATCTATTTTGATTGCCCTATAATTTCTATGCTACATTTATCTAATAATTACTTTGTGCAGCGTTTAAATCGGTGTTAAGGTACATCGTAATATTTTTGGGATCTCTAATTGCCAAAAAAATTAATACGTTATAGAAAGTTATCTTATATTCGATTGACAAATTAGGCTATTGCTAATGAATTCCTGCAAAGACAACGGCTGTGAATGGCCGCTGTGGGTGGAACGAAGGAGAACGTGGTTTGCTAACTGACTAATATTTATTCATAACGGACGTTAGAGTTTTTATATCGCCTGTCATTGTTATACAAAGCCATTTCAAGTATTGACATAGAAATCTTTTGCTTCATCTGGAAATTATCTTCAATTAGAAATTCTCCTGTACCCACCGTGTTTAAAGCATTTGACCTAGCTCCTAGGCTCTAAAGATACACTAGATATACCAAGCTTCCTGCACTAGCTAAACAAAACTAGCTATTCGGGAATCGGGGTTATGTTTTAAAGGGTAGCGAAATTTTCAGGGGTTATTTTACTCATCATTATGTTCAACTTTCACTATACCAATAAGGAAATCACGAAAAAGAAATATCTGCTGTTCCATGCAAATAATCCAATATTACTCTACTAAATGTATGGAACAGCTATATTTTTATCGCGATTTAAATTTTCGTCCCATAGTAAAAGTTTTTAGCTTTTTTTGGATGGATGAAGTACCTAGTACAAGTTGTTCATAATGATGAGTAGGTACAATAACCCCTGGAAAAGCTACCGTTTAAAAAGACGGCACGGTTGGCGCAGTGGCTAAGCGATTAGCTTTCTGCGCTACGTGCCGCGGGTTCGATCCCCGCACGGAACAAATATTTGTATGATCTACAGATAGTTGTTTCGGGTCTGGGTGGTGTGTGCATGTGACATGTATGTTTGTAAACTGTACCCTCGACACAGGAGAAATCCTAGTGAGGGGCAAAGTTTAAAAAAAAAAAAAAAAAAAATTAACCCCGTATGAATGAAAAGGTGATGACACATTCAAACCGATTCTTTGTTCAAAAACCAGACAACCAACAAATAATTAATATTTAATACCTGTTAATAAATAAAGCATTAAATCGCTGTTTCTAAAACAGTCTTTTTCAACCGACCAGTGCCCGGTACCAAGCTAAATATGGTCGTAAGTGGGCGAACGGCATTTAGGTTATACGCCATCATACTTGGAAATTTTGCGGATGACTTGAAGCATTTTATATTACAAACTTGGAAATGCGAGGTTGTTAAATAGTACAGTTCGGAAACGCGTATAATCACAATTCTTGTATACCTAGGCAGATTGAATAAGGTAAACTTGCCAACGAAGTTAAATAACATAAACCTGCGAATTCATTAATTTTTTTCAATAAGTTGGCAAACAATGGTTTCACGTAAAGTTACATAACTTCTGATTACACAGTACTATACAAGACCTTATCCAACTTTTTGTCAGAATCAAAAGAAAACGTAGTACGACTATAACCTACGTCTGATATCTTATAAGTAAGGTTTCTATATTGAGTAATTTCACATTGATAGTATAGAAACTGTAGAATATAATGGATGTGGGGTCTCAATTGTTTTGCTATAAATTCTGGGAAGTAATATTTTTCCCACGACAAATTCAAGCTCATGTTCAATAAGCTTACGCGAGGGAACATAATAGATCACTCTTAAATCGACCACAGTTTAACAAAGCAGCGGAAAAGAGACAAAAACGAAGACAATGCGACATGCGCCAGCTACTGGCAGGAAACAGGTGTGCCCGAAAGAAACATGTTCATTCTACATTGTGCCACTGGTATTGTGTTAACGGAAAAGGCAGAGTAAAAAGTGCAATGTTATTTTAAACGTGAAAATTCTAGCATTTCATAGCACTTTTATACTCAACGGTTAATTTTCCAGAGAAATATTGTGCTTGCAATGGAGGCTTAAAAGCTGACTAGAAATAATTTCTAAGAGCAGTTAGTTAAACAAGGTAAAACAATGAGTTATGGGTAGGTATGTAAAAACTTCATGGAATGGCCTGCACTAAAAAGTATTTGAATAGCATATAATATACAAATAAATTATGTGGGAAGCATTTGTCCAGCTCAAAACTTTACACAGACCAATTTATAATAATTACTTGCGGTTGACATTTCAAATGGACAACTAATAAATCTACAATTTTTTGTCAATACATACTGCCAGAAGCTGCCAGGCATGTTTTGTAGAGAGAATTACGTATCTATTGTCGGTCATGACATAAGATATTTTTATGAATTGTAATTGTAGGTACTAAACACTACCTATACCATAATCTGCTCACCTTGGGAATGGAATGTTACCATTTACTATGTAACCAGGCTGTCCGAGGCATGTACACATAATAACAAAGCTAAAGCTATATCATGATTCCCAAGACCGACCGCTCTGTTAGTTACGCGTAGAAGGCATCTCAAATCCAATTAAGCGGAGTCCTGCACAACCGGGAATGTAATTTTCTGTGGCAGGAAAAGCCATATAAGGGTCTGGACTATGAAAGTAAGCCCTATTTCTATAAGGATTAAGGTTACAAAAGACTTGTAAATTAAACTAACTATCAGAGTCCGTTCAACCCGTAACAGCTGGGCAAGTTTTTATAAGTA
Organism: Allophyes oxyacanthae; assembly: GCA_932294325.1. Lineage (NCBI taxonomy): Eukaryota > Metazoa > Arthropoda > Insecta > Lepidoptera > Noctuidae > Allophyes > Allophyes oxyacanthae. Next base: position 5,103,867 of record OW028610.1, read on the forward strand.
ATCTTCTAATAACACCTGGGCAAGGAATATTACATTCACCAGCTACAAAGACGTTTTAAAATATGAAATGTTAAAATTGATATTATAATTAAATATAAATACATAGTTTCAAGTGTAACGATTACCGAACTCGAGGGAACTGTTGGACCTTCAAATGTTTCAACAATTTTGTAACATTACCTATTTATTATGATTATGTGTATAAGCCCACACATTAAAATAATTATTGCATTGAATCCAATGCTTTTAAGTCCAAACATACTCCCACGTTAAGAGTACAAAACTTGTATCTGGTACAAGCGATCGATCATCCAAGGCGTCGGATCAGTCCTGTCACCAATTCGCCTTGATGCAAACATTCCTCAGAGCGGGAAGTGAAGCCAGTATTGGAAAGGCTATTACGTATGTGCATGGTTAAAATAATTGTACATACTCGTAATTTAAGATAGCTCTTCGGCAGACAGCATAATGGCAACACCGTGAACTCCAACATTCAAAAATCCAATTGAATTAGTGTTATACGTATATTTTATAGTCAGAGATTTGATCCTGAAAACGGCATCTAAGTGAGAACTGCAACAATTTCTTTTCCTTAATTGATACTGCAGCTAGATGTGTCAGTTTAACGGGCCTCTACTTAGCAAACACTATTTTGTGCTCATTTAAAGCAAACATCATTACTGTAGCCTGTATGATTATATTAATTACTAATTCGAGGCCGGGCCGTTACGAAATTTTACTTATTATTATATCTTCGCAAACCTTTGATATACTATAGACGATGCGATGCAGTGTACAATTTTCAATTTAAGCATGGAAATAACTTTGTTTCACATTTTGCAACATGCATATTGATAGATAAAATGTCAAGCATGTGTGGTAAGTGAGTGTTGGCGCCAGCAAAACATGGAGACGACTAATGTTCGGGTCATGAACTTTCCAAATAGCATCGTGGCCAAAGGCTCCTTTATTATATTGACTTCGATTGGCTAACTGTACGCAGCTGTAGTGAACTCATCGAAATGCAGATCTTGTATGTATACAACTGGTTAAATCTGCATGCTAGTTAATTAATTGGAAAGTAACAAAGTTCTTACATATTCATTCAATATATTGTTAATAGCCTTATTTGGTTTTGTGAAACTAGATTTTCTTTTTATTCAGTGAGTCATTTATAAAGGAACCTAACTTCAGTCTCATCATAAAATATTAATTTGGGAAAAAATACTTTGTATAGAAAAGCAGATTATTGTAATATTATGAAAACTTTAACATTGGGTCAATGGAACGCGGAACTGATAAAGTGTGTTAATAGATACAGACAACGTTCTATTGCGAATTTGTCGATTTACAAATCAAATAAAACTATGATTGAATATTCATTCTCGAACACACGATAGATAGTACGTGTAACAGAAAGTACCTACTTGTTCTCTTTGATCTTAACAAGACAGCTCGAGAGATGAACAGATGTAAAGATTTTTCACACCCCAAGAATTATTTTTAAGATTTCAACTTTTCAAGTTTATAATGGAAACTGTAAAATATCAAACAAATAGGAATTAAGGAATTTAAAGTTCGTCGTTAGCCAACAGTAATCGAAAATAAAAAAGAATAGTGATGAATTAGATTAAAAGACCACGTTTTTTAAAACACGAATAAGTACATGCTGATTTTATGGCAGACATTACTTACTTAGTTCAATATAACCATAATTATGTAGATACAACATAAAAACTAGTCCTGAAAGTGTTCTGTGACTAGCCCTAATGCGATCAGTGTATCACGGATATTGCGCCACTACCCCATGATCGCCGTGACCATTATTATGTACTTTACCACTTTCACTAACACCATAAATATTATTGCGCGACATATTTGTCAATGGTACACCATAGTATACAATACCATAAATGTGTATCGTTCTCTTGTGACAATTTATACTGATACTAAACACGATACGTGACGGGATTTTCAATATGAACATTTATTATTGTTTAGGTTTATTAAGTGTAACGTAATAAGTGTAAACACAACAATTTTGTGTGGTTTTAGGTAAAGTATCAGCCAATTATGGTATTTCTTATAGACTAGTGGATTATGTCAAGCGGATGTAACAGCATCCTATTGTACGATAAGAAGAAGATACTCAATACTGCGATAATCAATCCAGTAAACTCGGCAATAGACGTTTATGAACAATATGATTTTGGATAAACGTCCCGTTGTAAAACGAGTGAATTTTTAACAAGCTTTTCATGCAAAATGTGTAATGTAATTAATCAAAACTTTAGAAGAACATTCGTGTCGTTTCTCATGTTTGTACAAAAATCATAGTTGTTGTATGCCTATCTGCTGACCAAATGTGGAGCTATTCGTTTTATTAGTTAGCTTCGCAGATTCCAGAATGTTTACTGCTCTATAAGCTACTATTATTACTATGTTCAGTTTTATTATTACTTTAATTTTAGGGAGCTTTAAACAGATACATTGTATTCGGATCTTTACAGGTCTGTTCCCTTACGTATTAAAAACAATACAATGTAAGCTATTTTATGTCTAAAATGCTGTACCTATTTCATTGGTTACCTCTTCGTCATAAAGAGAAAACATTATATTTGATTGTTATGACTTCGTGTACATGAATACCACAACGTAACTTGTCTTAAATTCTTCAAAAAGAAAGTGTATATACGAGTATATCTATATATAGCGTAAACTTACCTAAAATAATGGAATAAACTAGAAAAAGAACAAACTATTCCTTCCTTTCGAACTAGAGACTACTAGAAATTCTAGACACTTAATTGCTAAGCATTTGCATTCATTATAGAACGCCAATGCTATAAATTACTACTTGATGAAACATAAAGACAAGAAAAAAAACCAGGAAAAGTACAATTTTTAAATTGTACTTATACATATTTATAGCTGTTTGCACATATATAATCTATCTCCGTGCCTATAAACCGTGGTGATAGTAAAGGTATCATAAAAAGTAAATAAAGGTAAGTAAAACGATCGAACATTTCTTATCTGTGTTCGTTGTACGATAAATAAAAATCCCGACCCATACAAGATAAGGATTTAGATTCGGTTAAGTGTGTCGGTCAATAGGTTGAAGTTACGAAGACTACAGACAAACCAAAAATTTAAAAATAGTCGCGGAAGCAGAGTTTATTTTCAGATACGGACATAGGTATATGCAAGAGTTGATGAAACGAGACACATTAAATAAGACAGAATATGGATGCCTGCATCTGATGATATTCTACAGATACAAATACGAATACCATATTGACAATATCGTCAAGTATAGCGGAGGCAAAAACATGACAGTTGAAAAGTTTAATTTCCCCGAGGAAATCGAAATTTGTAAAGAAACGGGTAGATATATTTGCGGACTCACGCGATCTTTTTACTAGTTAAGCAGGTTTCTGTCGATTTCTCTCTTTTAGATTATTTATATCTGTTTTGAAACGATTTAAGTTATTTTGCAGAGTTTTGTCGTGTTTGGCTTGGTTTAGTTAAATAATATTTTCTGAGATTTCTCATTAATTTTATTCTCGACTAATTTAAAGTTCAGCGTTACCTAACGTGTATCCGATGTAAGCTTAACTTTTTAAAATTCTGAATGGAAATATTTTTACTTTTGCTAAATCTCTTGATTGCAATATATAGACGTTAGATATTTCAACATTCATGTCACACTGAACTGCTGTCAGGTAACTTTGCTTTTGTATTTTCATCAGATTTGTTGATTGCCTAATTTACTTCGTCTATGGCGCACCGCACAACAATAGAAAACGACGACACAAACATGTTCATGACGTCACTTCATTACAACTCATATGGTATGAAAGCTGCGCTTTGACACGCGCAGTGCGCGACCTCCGTGGGCGGAGCGCACTTTCTACGCGATAGCACAGACTATGCGGGTTTTTGCGACCGATTTGCGATAAATCGCGCGATTCACTTGCCTTCATTAGCGATAACGAGGCTATGTTTTATAGCCGGAAGCGTATCTGGCGGCTTTCCTGAATTATTGGTTAGCGAGTCATTATCTTCATATAAGAAAGTATATTTTTATTGATAATCTAACGCGGTAGCACTAATTGGATATCATTTTGCGAATGGGTGACCATTTTGCAGATCTTGCGCAACTCATTTTTATTAGCGATACTTACTTGTATGTACCGTTAGATTTTATATTATGATGTCTAATAAGCATTACAAAGTAGTTGCAGTGATTTTTGCTTATACTATTATAAACCCCGATATTTTTATATTAGGTTCTACCGTGATGCTTTTCAACACCGCTCAACATTATATATAATTAACTTTTATTAATATTTCTCCAGTATAGAATAATATTGAAATTAACAGTCAACTTTCTTTCCAAAAACTGTCAATAATTGAAGCCCAAAGATAATTCCCCGAAGTATCCCGTCAACTTTCATAGTACGCAACTGGTATTTTGAGCAGTTTCCTTTTTAATGCGTGCCGCGTATCGGTCACAACTCGCAATTTGCGGCGTATGCGCGTGCGCAAGAAAGTGGTCGCACAGGTGTCGTATACATTAACATTGCACTTGATTGGTGATTTAATTACGTCAGGCTTTTATGACAAAGGAAATGCGTTGTTACGCCTGCTTGGTTTTATTAGGTGTTCGTTTAGTAGGTAGCGGTTTAATTAATTAACTAAGTATCGTAATTTTTATGTTAATGTAATTATTGTAGAGTTAAGTGTTTCAGATGTTTTTATCTAATGAAATGTTAGTCTATTAGAATATTTAGATTACCGTGAATGTGCATTGTTATTGTGTGACCCGTGAGCCAGCGCATAGATTCAAAGATCGTTCTCTCATTTCAATGTTGATTACCAAACTCCCGATGGAGGTTATCTTGATGTACAGAACCTAAAATGTTTATACAAGGTCCTACCTTTCTAATCCCGAACCCTTTGTGAGATCCCTTTACTACAAATAATTCAATACTTATTACTCGACTAAACGTATGGAACAGCAGACTTTTTTTTCACGGTTTCAGTGTAGGTCCCATAAAAGTTGTTCATTATGATGAGTACAATAACCCCTTAAAGGGATAGGAACTAGAAAGGTACATTATATTGCTACTATCTCTGTAATAATATACCTTCAAATAGATTATGCTATAATGGAAAAAAGAAACAGTGATGGCAGAATAAAAATATGAAGGGACAAATCAGTATTCAACCTGTAGAAGCATATTATATACAAAAAGAAACTGCTGAAGCTGACTGACACAAAGAAAACAGAACTAGGATGCAGCTATAGCTACTAAATGGTATCTTGGATAGTTATTTAGAGTCTGTGACTGTTAATACTGACTTGGTGGTTGGATCCGCTGGTGTGGACCAAAACTGCGGCCACGGTGTCTTACAGTGCGCAATTAATTCTGATCAAGTATTGGCGGAATCATTCCGGTCTCTAGCTAATATATGCCGTCTTACAATGAAGAATTTAGGGGAATACACTAAAGCACTAACCTGGTGGTTGGTGGGAGCGATCGCAGCACTTTGTGGTGGTACAGACTGCACGGGACGCGCCGGCTTTGCGGCCGCTCGCTGAAGAGATGCTCGCTTGACAGACACCATCAACCAAACGTCTTCTACCCTTTGCGCCACCTGGTGAAGGTTGTCTTGTTAGAACACCTCATAAGGATAAGTTCAGAAAAGGTGGAGAATATCAGCCAGAAATCATGGTTGTGGTTAAAAGATATATATGAAAAAAAATAGATCTCGCAAATGTAAAAGTCAACATTAGAAAAAACCAAATTCGAAAGAGAATTGTCTCTTTCGAGAATCATCGCTATCAGTGACTCTTGTCACAGTATATACATGTAAACTGTGCCCTTGTCCTAATGATATGAGGTACTCTACCTGAGCGACGAGCGCCCTTGTCTCCTGCGTGGCGGACTGCATCAGCATGTCTCGAAACTGGTCAGGAGCAGTCAATCCGAAGCTCTGTGCATCTTCTAGTAATTTGTCCACTGCAATTAATCCTCCTTCTCCCGCTAAGATCTCCACGCCAGTAGCGCACCATTCATTCGCCTGTATATTAAAAATAGTTAGAAAATTAGAAAAGTGGTATCGTATTGAAATCCATAATGATTTTATAAATAAATATTCCAGATCTTATTCTTATTTAACTTACTGGAGGTACCCATTTTATATTTCGGGAATTTAGATTGCAATAGGAAAACGATTGAAATAGGAAAGATTGCAATAGGAAACGATAAGTAAAAATTACCTTATCTATCCTGTCCATAAGTTCCCTAGCTTTAGTCAGAAGTAAATTTCGTTTTTGTATCTTGTCAAGAAGCAGAGCACTCGTTCGCCTTAGTTCCTCGCATTTTGACTCTATGTGGTCGACTTGACTTAACGGGTCTTGCATCAATTTATCTCCTGCAACAAATATAATAAATCATTACGTTAATAGAGAGCATTTATTTTAACGAAAACAAAATCTAAACTGCGTCGTTACTAATATCATAAAAATGAATAAATAAAATATTCAAATTTCGAACAGAGTTGCAAATATTTTTTAACGCAATAACTGCTTTCAGCCTGTTTCAGCAATGTATAAAGAACTCTTTAGTCTTTACATGGTTTAAAACTTCATTTCCTCGGAGGAATTAGTATCTAATTTGTTTCTTTGTTTTCAATAAGTTTAATACTTTGAATAGTTTGAATATTGAATCGCATCGCGTAATTTTATATAAAAAAATGTTTAGGTAGTACATTACCGTCGTCAATAACTGTTGATGCAGTATCAAGATCACAGTTACAAAGTTTCTCAAAATCCCCCGCCTCTTGCAGCAGACTGTCTACCCTGATCGCTGTCTCGCCCACCTCCGTCATATCGCACGCTGCCTTTAGATGGCTGTCTAAAGTAGCCTGCAACAAAATGTTCATAATTATGAATTGATTTAATAACAGTGTTATACATTCACCCACCCATGCCCATGAGCAGAACAGAAAAACACTACACCTATCTCGACCGGAAATCGAACCCAAGACTTCAGGCGTGATAGTCGTGCTTGCAGCCATTGGACCAACAGCTGTCACAAGGACGGCACGGCGGACTACAGGCAGTCTGTTGATTTTAATAAACGTTATGAGTAATAAATATTATCTATTTATTTTCTCTCATCATGGGATGGGATATTATTAGAAAGAACTGAATGTAGTCTGAAACTCTGAAACCCCTAAATATTTTCTTTGTATGTCCAATAAAGGATAATACTATAGATTTTATGAGGTACACTGATACAGGAACTACAACTGCATATTCTGTAAGAAAGAACATATCGCATCTCGATTCGACATTATGACTGATACGGTGACGAAACGGTTCCGTAGGGTTCCGTTAAATTTTAATTTGTATAAAAAAAATGATATAAAACTAATAAAGATGCCAACCTCGAATACAACTGCCAACCTATAGGAAAAAAGAAGAAAATACTTGCTGCAATGTTTAAAAAATATAATTTGACAGATAACATAACCTCGATTTAGAAATGTAAGTAAAAGTGTTTTAAGCATGATATTGTGTTAAAACTTAATAATATCAGTTATGTCTATGGAAATTGTGTGCAACTTTCGCAAATGCAGAAAGTCTTTATCAAATCAAGCGTGGGTAACGACATGTTCGCACGCATTTTGTGTTGAACACGGGAAAAGAGAATTCAAACGAACCGCCGAAAACTCATTGACTTGTCCAGCATGCGGAACCGAATTGCGAGACAAGTTTGATGTGATTCAAGCAGATCTTCGGCCAAATGAAACGTTTAAATCAATAGTTTTGGCGGGCATGAGACCTGATACGATCATGGACATTGCCATGCGAGCAATGTCTTTCTGGGCGTACCAGGTTGAACAAGAGACGTTATATCAAGAGAGCGTCGCGAAACACGCGAGAGAGAAACTTCAGTGTATGGAAGAAATCAACACATTAAATCTGCAAAAACTGAAAGCTGAACTTGAAACTTGTAAAAGGAAAATAAGTAATTTGCAGTCAGAATGCAATAAAAAGAGCAAACAAGCGGAGGATTTCAAGGCGCGGCTAGAAGAAAAGTCCAGAAAAATACAGAAGTTGACGTTTCAATTGGATGCTCATAAAAGGAAGGATATTCGGAATTTCGAGGGTATAGATAGTAAAGAGAAATGTATGGATATATCGGATCTAGTCGCAAACAGGGCTGTTTCGGACTTTGTTTTTAGACCAGCAAAAGACCCTGACGAATCACACCGAGTGTGTTCACCGAGAACACCAATGTTTGATTTTCGTAACAGAAATAAACAGTCGCATTTCCAATTTAGGCCGGTAAAGTCTTAACATTAAAAAATAATTAAAAAACCATTCAATGATTTGTAATTCTATCTATATTTGTAATTAGATTAAGCGAAGATTACCTGCATCTGTTTAAAATTTAATAAAAACGTTCTGAACTTCAGCCAGTGGTTTAGCTTCGTGGAATGTTTTTGCCAGAAATTGTCGAATTGTTTTTCAGTCTCCTCCAGTTGCACCAATAATCTGAAACAACAGGTATATAAATCCAATAATATTTTTAATTACATTACATTCATTTGGAGCCATCCGTGGTAGCCTATTACCTATTGCCGCAGAAGTGAACTAATTGTATGGGCTGACAGGAATGACCACTTCAGCACGTATGTAAATACTACTCATTTTACTCTCAGCAAAGATACCTACTTTATCAATCCAGTCCTACGTAAATTCCAGATGGACATACATCTTCGACAAGATTTAATAATATGGTTGGACCCACCAGTAGTCATGGACTTTAAGGAAACATACTTTTTTAACATTTTATGATCTATTTCATAAACGCCCAAGTAAAGATTGTATGTGATGACCAAGGCCCACGTTAGGCAGGCTATGGGGCTGCATTAATGTTATAGTTAAGGTAGTCATGATTTAATTACCTCTCAACCGCAGCGACATGGCTGATAATATTATAAGTAAGGTTTGGTTTTCGTACTTGTGTCAGTAACTCTTCGCCTTGCGACGTCGCCGACGAAAGTTCAGTTTTTAAAGCTTTATACCTAAAACAGAAATATAATGAACATAAAGAACTCTTTATGACCAGAAATAATGGCTTGGTTTATGAAAAATATAGACATTTTTACGTTACCTATTTTCCTGGCAGTCTAATAATTCTTTGGTTTGTGTCGGGTCGTTTCCCATATCGCAGTCTACAATCTCATGCATAAACTCGTCCAATTTACTCGAGATTTCCTTCATTAAAGTAGAAAATTTCTCTAGTGCCTGAAATAAAAATGATATAGGTTAATTTAATAGTAGATACTAACCATTACATACACGTTATATGTTATGGTATGAGGATTTACCATGTCTGTATACATGAGCAAAACTACTTTACATAATAATAGACAGCTTAATGTTTTAAACAGGTACTTGAAGAAAAAAGTAGGTAAATCCTGGTAAATCTTAATTTAAATTCAAATGACCACTAGTCACTACAATGCAAAATAACACGCTTGAATAGTCCAGTAATTGTTCTCAGTATTTCATAAAGTCGATCGGAACAGTACGAAATTACCCATATTTCCACACATTATAATTCAGTGCGCAAGGATAGACATCATTGAACGTTACTGAACTAAACACAACTCTCCGCCTGCATCAATATTGGCAAATAACTTTGATAGTGCGATTTAGAGTTGTGTTCTACTTTTATACAACTAGATGGCGCTAGTGATTTGATTTGTTGGTAACGAACCTATTTCCTCTAGGAAAAAAAGTAAGTTAGTTAAATGGAATTTGGGTGTAGTCTTATAGGAAGGTAGGTCTTTATAGGAAAAAATAAAAGAATACTTACTATCCGCTGCTGTATCCACTCTGCATGTGAATACTGCAGTTCCCCGCCAAGGTCTGGCGTCAGCTGTGACCTGTCAAAGTGGTCATACAGCTCCTCCACCGAAGAACAGACTAGCACCCTGAACCGAAACTCCTCCTTAAATAATTTACTACTGACTTCTGACAGCGCTTTCTGTAGGAAACTTGCTGGTCGAAGAACGTACACAGCGTGAATTATTCCTGGGAAGAATTCCTGGAAAACAATGAAAATAAAATTAATTTTGTAAGTACATTGCTCAGAATTTTCTTAGAATTTTTAAGGGTAGGTGATAAATTGTAGGTATTAGGCGCTATTAATTTCTCATCACATCTTAATTGAGTTTTAATAATTAGTAAAATAAAGTATACTTACTGAGATCCTTAATAATACTGTTTTGACGGAGTTCCATCGATCTTTTCTTCGATCTATTATTATGTGGAAGCCCATATCTGCTTCTAATAACCTGTAAGTAGAAAGAAATCATTTTTATGAATAAAACATTGGATATCGATTGTTATTAGTAGCTATGTTTAGTAATTATCAAACAGTAATGGATTCAGTCTGGTATCGATTCACATGTGGCAACGATGAAGTAGATAAATAAATAGTTAATTTATAATGTAATATCAACTTGTGATTGCCAATTCAATGCCTTTTAGGTACTTTGAATCAATCATCAACATAACATCCTCTTCGAAAGCTATTATAAAATTTTAACAGTCTGGATTACTTAAATCATTACATTAATTGGATACCTACTTAGAGACGTAAACGCTCAGTTAAAATTTTATTTTTAAATGACATCTACGTCTGCCATTGTCGAGTAGGTACGTATCTCGTGGACGGAACGTATCTATTGAAGAAAAAAACCCGTGTCTCATTTGTTTATTTATAGAAAGACACATTAATGCTATTATGCATTGATTTCTAAAGAGTTATGCACCCAAATACATCTACAGTAAAGTCCATTGTGTTATTATTCAATGAATATATTTTTGCATTGTTTACTAGTTCATTGAAGCATAAGAAATTCAGCGGATAGCTTAATTAGCGCTTACTTAACGCACCTATAATAAATGTTACAAAATCCAACGCGAAAACGAGAACAGAGGGCCGAGCACGAATATAGTAGATAACGTAAACGTAAGCAAATTTTGAACCAAAAATACACGTTTAATCCCTGATATTTTTTTGGAAATACATGCAATATTTTTACATTTTCATGAAACAAGTGCGTTTGTTGCATAAAATTGAACAAAAATGCGATAGTTTCATCGTAGTTTATAAATAAAATTTGGTTACGTTTACTTTACTATACGTCAAAACATTCGTGCTCGGCCCACAGAAGATAAAGGAAAGTGTTCATGATAAAAAATATGATCTTACGAAAGAGTTAAAGCAAAATATTGAGTAAGAATAACAAAAGTTAAGTAAAAAAGCCGACCGGCTTTTTAGTAAAACAGGTAAGTTCACACGGATTGAATTTGCAGTCCATTTGGTTGTAAAAGAGGCAGTGAAATATCTGACTGGACCTTAAGCACATTCGCGTGCAGCTAACAGCCATTATTTCGAGTACTTAAGCTGTATATTTACGGCTGGAAAATGCAGTTCGTGTGAGTTAAGTGCAAGTAAAGTTAAGAACTTCTCGAGAATCAATATAAGTATTTTAAACTTGGCGTCCAGTCCTTTATCAAACTGGCAACTGCATACTTAAATCGTTCATTGTTTTCCAACTACACAAATGCTCTACTAAAACATACCAGCTTGTCGAATGTTCTTCATAATGTTTTCTATATTATTCGCAATAATAGTATCTACTGGATACCTATCCAGTACTATACTGTATATGTATATATATAGTAACCTTACTATACTGTTACAACTTACACCTAAGGCATAGCCTATCCCATTCACATTATGATATAGGTATGGGCTACCAACAAAGAATATGCAATATTCAACCCGTGGGTATCGAAGACAGCGTCCTATGCTTAAAACAACGTAAGTACTGCTGATCACCAATCCGTCTGTAAAGCGTGATTGACAACATCCCCATCATTAATTGGAGGCCCACTATTAGCAGTGGACTTTTCTATGCTTTTAAAATACCATAAATAATATGGTAAGCTCTACTCACGAGGGCACTGAGGTGAGGTAGAGCAGCAGCCGGCGGTACTCGGAGGGCATGATGACATGGAAGTTGTTGTTATCAGGGAAGGTGATGAGTGGTCGGTGGTCCCTCGCCAGCCCGCCCGTCGCCAGCGCGTACTGCGGCAGCAGCAGCTCGCTGACGTTGCGACCGTCGTCCCCATCGCCACCGCAGCCGTCGCACTCCGCTTCTGTCGATGCAAAACGTACCAAGCTATTATAGGATGGACTTATCATCGTCAGCTAGCAGGCGGAAATATAATACAGATAATCTTTTGCGGAATTAGGAATTCCCCTAAATTCGACTTTGCTGTTATCTTAAATGCTCTACATTTTTTTTTTTTTTTTTTTTTATACATTGCCCCTCACTAGGATTTCTCCTGTATCGAAGGTACAGTTTACAAACATATATGTCACATGCACACACAACCAGACCCGAAACAACTATCTGTAGATCATACAAATATTTGTTCCGTGCGGGGATCGAACCCGCGGCACGTAGCGCAGAAAGCTAGTTGCTTAGCCACTGCGCCAACCGTGAAACTTCACCGCATTACTTCGTTTACTAATTTAACTGTAGTTTTTATGAATGAAGGAAGCTCTGAGGAATGTTGTTTTATTCCTTGGCGATACATATTATTACTCCAGGTATAGACACAGTACCGATTACACAAGGTCAGTATGACATTAGGTGTACCATGTACGATTAAACCATACTTACAAAACACCAAAAAACATTAAAATCGCACGTTCCACTAGCGAACTTGTTCTATAAAATTATCCGCAGCTATAAAATTACATCTGTACAGACTAATTACCTTAATTAATAAATATTAAGTTTGAAATATCTGGTTGACTAATTTGTTCGTCAAGTTAAAAGAGTTAGCCGCACTAACGAGTTTACTTGGATGATTCGTCTTGGTTCGAGTGGACTTAAATCTCCTCGTAGTGGAAAAGTTCACTTCATTTTCAAGTTTGCAAATAATCGAGAACTTTCTTGTACGGATGCTTCAATTAAATTATATACCTGCTTAAGTTTTAGGACAATTTTTAATACAGTTTCTGTTTTCTGGTTAGAACTTTAGAACTGTACCTCCAGAGGCAAAGTTCTAAAGTTCCTCCTCGAGAAAATAGAAGAAAAATCCAACAATAATTAGTACCCGAAAAATAATTTTCGAAAATAAAATAAAATTTGAATTCAGTCCTTTAATTTTACAAGTTTCCACCAGCACAAAGAGTAATGGCAAAATAATCAACAAATAATTTTTTTACTTTCGATTTCAGAGTCAACGTTGGGTATTTAAGTAAATTACACCAATTTATTCTTGTAGAAAATTGCTGTGTATAAAAGCAATCTGTATAAAATAAGTTACAAAAAGCGTGATCGCGTGATCCCTTACAATTAATTATATGGCTAGAAGTCAAGGTAGGCACAGGAAAGGTGGATTTGGATTTATCAAGATGGATTTTCAAGAATAAATAATGTGAACGTGCTTACTTCTCGGTCACCTAATAGCATCGTAAAATATGATGGTGTAGGAGGAACAGTGATTTGCGTTTTTTGTCGCATGCCTTACTATAATAGTAATGAATCGAATCGAAGAAATTATATAACTTTGACCGAGAATAAAGAGGGTTTAATGTCAAGGAATTTTGCAGAAAAGTAAATTGACAACCGTTTATTAAGTCCTTTAATTATATTATTATAGCTAGAATAGTCCTCAGCAAATATCAATTAACTAATGTACTAGGTATTAAATAGTAAAACATTCTCGATTGAAGTGGTTTTATTTATCCAGGAACGCATCCAGCCGTCAGGGATGGACGGCACATCCAGGCAAAGTGACAAACAAACATGGGACGAGCGAGGATCATACCATTTACTTACCTGAATGTAGTAGACACGAAGACCTCTTTAATGCTGGTGACAACCTAGCACTTGTTTTAATTTCACTTATCATTTGGGGTTTAAAGGCTACAGCACTTTCTTGAATAGTCTTTTCCAGTTTTACTCTTATTTAGAGGACTATTTGCCATTTATGTTCGTAACCTACATATTTTTTGGTAGTCTTATCAGTTTTAGTTAGTTTCTCTTTGCCAAATTGTACCAGAATTATGGGTCAAAGCAACCATTGAGGAGCTACGTCTAGACATGGCAATCAGAGCAGATCGAGGCGTGGAATGAGGAGACAGTTGACACAGTTTTAAATAGAGAAGAATGCTCAAACTACAGTCAACGGGGAGCATGGGAAAAGTAAAACAAGGCTTTTATTCCAATGCTGATTACGGATTTTCATAATAGCATAAATTACTTAATTACAAAATAGGTAGTCCAGCTGATCCCGAAGTACGAAGGATTATATTATTACCCAATCTAACCGCCGGCGCCGCCCCGTTAGCATTAACCGCAGCGATCTAATAATTCACATAACTATACCACAATATCTCAGATTTTGTTAGGCTTTAAGAGAGTAAACTCATATAGATAGCTTAGGTAAGTATTACATTAACGGCATACCAGACTCCTCGTGCTCGCTTCGCTGGTTCGTTCTTTATAGCGTAAGGAAGCCCGTATGTTAATTTTGCGCAAAATTATACCCCAAAGGCATTATTTCGACTTGAATAAATAACCGCAAAGGAAAATTTATGCGATCGGAAATTAGGTTCAGTCAGTATAGATTTTTAATGACATACGAGATCTTGTCTTTACTAATTTTGAACTCCCGACAAAAAAAGGGTGTTATAAGTTTGTAGTAGGTATGTATCTGTGTAATCTGTCTGTGGCATCGTAGCTCCAAAACAGATGGACCGATTTTAATGCAGTTTGTTTTTTAATTGAAAGCTAGTTTAATCGGGTATGTTCTTGGCTATGATTCATGAAAATCTGCTCAATAGTTCAAAAGATACTGCTCTTTTTCTAGTTGGAGTCGGGGGTTTTTGACGGTTAGGTTATAAATGATAAAAAAATTATGGTTACTATACTTACAACAACAAGTTAAAAAAATATATCCTTGAATTTTTTGTGAAAAGTAGTTAATACTCGCCAGTAGGTAGTATAAATTAACAATACCCTTGCTTATACATTTAAAACTATATTTATGCGAAGGTACTGTTATTGTGACTCTAAATAATGTCCAACAAAATATATTCAAGATGCGGAACTAACCCATTCCATTTATAACAAAAAGATCCTAGCAGTCGTAATTTTTGTTGCAAAATCGACTTTGTCTTGGCAAGGTGCAAACGATTCATAATATTACCAACGGTCATTATTCAAATAGAGTTCGTCGACCGTGCGACTCGCGCGCAAAGGTCAAGATAATTGATTCCGACCAAGGCGAATATCGCAGCCAAACAAAAGATTATCCACACGATTTTATGTGTATTAAATTTTATAAATGCGGAAGTGTGTAAAATTGTACATGCTTCATTTGACGAGAATAAATTATTCGTTGTCGTTTGTCGTCTCGCCATTCTCATAAAGTGAGTACACGGTAGGTACGCAGTTACATACTCCATGTCTCATCTCGCTCAATCTTAGCTGATAAGTCCCATCTCTCAAATCTACTTGCAGCAATGATTTACTATGCTTTTTGATTCAGGTAGGTATTGCTTTTTTATTCTATAGAAGTATAAGACTGAGATAGATCTATAGTGAGATACATCTACTTTGAGCTAAGGCTCAGACTTTACTAAGTTTATTCATATTTTATATGCTTAGCTTTATAGCTTATATAGAATTTATAGTCATAACACGTTGAAAATTTTGCTGAGGATACGCTTAGACCGACGAAGTCAATAAACAATGTCTAAAGAGAAAGTGCCTAATTCCACAGCAAAGTCTAAGTACGCTGTATAGATCTCATCAGCCTTAGACTCATGACTTGAGTCATGACAAATTTCTATAAGTAATATGTAGTTAGTTTCACTTTGTTCACTCTACATGTTACGTGTGGATAGCTTAGCATAGCTTATCACCCTTTACATTTTGTATTCTTCTTCTACTCGACCGTAGCAGTCAGGTGACAGCTACGGTTAGCTGGAGGTAAACTTCTTCCAAATAGGTCATCAACTAACTACCCTAGTTACAGAATAATAGAAACTAAATAACTAAATCTGGCGAGATTTTGTAGTCGACTATTTTTCTCCAGAAATTACTCTTTATGTTCTGTGGTGTTTTTTGTCTCCTAGTGGCTATTACATTAAACTCAATTTCATACTAGATAGGATAAAAAAATGGCTGTACAATATAATAGACAAAGCCTCTAAGCGGACTCTACAATCTCATTTCGGCCAGTTTGTAACTCCAGCGCTAACATCGTGCACCTGAGAATAAGCTGAAAACTTTTCAGAGCGAGCGTGAATAAGTAGACAAGATATATTGTAGTTGTGTTGTTTCAGGTTTCAAGACCTGTTTATTTCGTTTTGTTTTTGTAAGCACGTTTTATAACAAAATCCTCAAAATGTATATATTTCCAGACATATTTTTTATTCTGCAAATTAATTTACTATGCAAGGCTTCTCTTATAAAGAAATAAAATATTACCTACGAATTCCGAATCCGATTTCGAAGTGAAAAGGAAAAAGTATTTATTTACTCGCTTTACAGATGCGTAATGTTTGTAGTTTGTACTTTGCGGTGTACAAATAGCTACGTAATAAGACCACATTACGATCAACCAGAACATGGTTAGATAACATTTGTTTACATAAAGTTTTACCGTTCTAGCGTACACTTGTTAAATGCGAGTAAACTCTACCAAAATACTGAGATGACCTACGCATGTTTTGCACATTTTGTAAGGTTTACACTGTGACCTGAGGGTACTTATACACTTGAAAGAAATATTTACTTATTTTTAATACTTTTATATGTTTATATTTTTTGTAATTTAAACTATAATACCAGGAAAGGTGACAACGTGATCGACGATTTTATGTTAGTGAAGATCAGTTTAGTGTCGTAAAGTTACCTTGTAAGTACAGTAAAACAGTGAAAAATTGCCTGCTGTTGCAGGAAACAGTAGGTAACAACATTAAATGTAGACGTTAAATTATTAGCCACGTATTGTGAAACTACTCAATGCAGAAGGCATAGCGGATCATTAGTTACATAACAGTTCAAGTAACCTTCCACAAGGTCTAGTACTTCAGCCTTCAACTAGCATTACTTGCTACCACTACACAAGAAAAAGAAACCGTCATTTAACGTCCGCAAACGTTATTACTTTTGCTACTTTACACGATTTTCTTATCACCTAATATTTTATGGCTTGCGTTCTACCAAGTCAAACACGTTTTCACGCAGTAAAATACTTTATACATACACTGTTGAAGAGATCAGAGATGTATGTAATATCAGGCAGGAAGGCCAAATCCAGCTCATAATAGAGTTACGAGACGTCAGACGTTATCCTACAATTTAATACTATGTAAATATGGGTATAAGAAAATGATTTCCTCCGGTATTCTGCTTGGTACCTGATATTATGGCCATCAAGGCGGAATTACTTCCGCAATATGCGGCTCATAGACCATCATCTACATAGGTACATAACTCTAATGACACGAACGAGGTATTCAAATCATCGACATAATACCGTACATTGTTTTGATCTTCACATACTAGACCCAGTTATAATGATGGCGAACGAATTCCGATCTTTACCGTTCTTAATCAAACAAATAACAAAGTTGATAATTATTTAGCTGATACATGCTTATTTGGATAATGCAGGTATTTAGAATAATAGCAAGTTTTAACAAGTTTATATAGAAAATTAAACACTTTGCTTTTATGACACTACGAAAAATATGACCAATACTGTTAAAGATGCTACGGAAATATGCAAATATGAAATCATAGCTAATTACTTAGTCACCAATGACCGTGATTCCATTCTCATCAAGTTTGATTGCATGAAGTTACTCGATACATCGTATTCTCCTAATAAAACTATCCATTTCCGTAACTCCATAACCGTTGCTCAAATTGCAGTCACTTAACAGAACTTGTATAAGTACTACATTGTCTGCAAAAGTCTATCACAGATTACCATAATCGTAATACGTATAGTGTCCTACCAACTAAATCCAAGTTTCTTGAAACAACAAACAATGTTTCCAGTTATACTGCAAATTCTCACGGCCTCGCAAACTATAAGGAATATTAGGTACTCTTTGTTCTCAATGCAGATAACATCATCTCCGAAGGATACGAGCGTTCTTTGGATAATTAAACGGGATCGCCCACGGCTTAGTTCGTTGATCTTTAATGATGAGATAATGAGAGCTTTCAACTCGAGACTAACTTGTTGAAGATTTTTTGAGATCCTAATACCTTTGTCCCCGTTTTTCTGACAGCCTGACGTCATTAAGTGGTCCCTAATGAAAATTCCCATTAGCCTACCTAGAAGTAATCAAAGTTACATAACTGGCTACATCTACTAAAGAACCTTCCGCAAACACGATGAAATGAGTCCAAAAATTGTGGTCTCGAGGTGATTTTGGTCATTTTATTGGCATCAAATTCTCATACCTTTCTGTGATAGAGTCGCTACTGCAAAACAACGTATTTCATATTTTACAGTGTCTTTATCGTCATATTTGGAGTTATTCTCGTTTACAATTTAAATAACTACTTATTCCCCACATTCAATATTCAACAGCTGTTGGGCCTTAGCTTATTCAGTTAGCGGATAATCTGGAGCTTGCGTCGTCAGCATCGTATCAATGGGCGGTATTGTGGGCCAAGGAGCTCTTAAAGTGCCATCCCGTTCTCATTGATATGCGGCGTGCAACCCAATCCCGGATCCCTTTATGTTGTCCTGACGTTTCTACATATAAGTAGGTATGTGAGAAGTTCTGGATAAAAGGCTTTCTAGGATCTATTTGATAGACAATCAGATACTGCCATTTTGTGGTAATAAATTATTTCTAAAATGAGATGAATGCTTTGAGACTTGTACCAAACATTGTTCAATCAGGTTTTTCTGTTTGGAGTCGGATCCTAAGCAATGTTTGCTATTTTGACGAAAGTTTTTATACATTTCAAATAGAAAAATCATAATACTGTTTTTTCTCCAATAATGCGACAATTTCGATATCATAGCGATCCACTAGATATACACTGAAAAATCTCAACCCCCTGGCGAGATAAAGTTATTTCATCTTCGGAGTGCCATCAATTCAGTGCTAACGCGCTGACGTAATAGCGTGCGTGTCTATAACATATATATCTAGGTTATCTGTGTCAGACTATGTTTTTATGCCCCTGCATCTAGCTAACGAACTGAACAAGATTTGTGGTTTAAACAACAGAAAGAATGTAGAGTAATTGCTGGTAGGATTTTAGGAGTACCGTTCATATAATTTACTTTATATCCCATCTGAATTTTCTTTCAGATGCGCGTCGATTTGAAAGCAGCTTTCATGCCTCCGGTTCCTTAGATTTCTATGATCTAGTGATCCAGATATCTTGCCTGGTAGAGACAGATTTCGAACCAATTTTTAATTTTCTTTTTCTTATATCTCTCTCTATCACATCGTCTCACGCACCATAACTTCTTACTACTTTTATAATTGCGAAGAGGTGGAAGTGATACTAGTTTATAGAATTTTATGGTCGGGTGAAGTCAATTCTGGCACTTATCTATTTCCAATGAATATGATGCTATAAATCTCATTTCATAAAATTTAGATATAAGAGAGCAAAATGTTTTTAATTGATTTACTATTTTACAATGTAATTCTCTTGGTTTTTCTATAAATCTATTCTATAGATCTCATAGACTCAGGGCTCTCTATAAGAATCAGGCGTAAAGAAAATAATAAAGGTAGGTAATCGTTTTGTATTCTCAAAAAGTGCAAAGTAGGTACTCTACGTTATAGGTACCGCTAGAAACTGGATAGTACAATACATGCTGTGTCACTCTCACATATGTACGGTCGGCCGAAAAAAGTGGTCTGTCAATTTCAATAGACTTCCTATCAATTGAAAATATCACTAAAGTTGAAACTTTATTAGATAATATCTACATATCGACCTTATTGTTTTATGGCGTACAAACAAATTGCAACCTTAGGCTGGTAGACCAATTTTTGGCCGACTGTACATGCACTTATATGACAAAGGAACCAATAAGTACTCGCCCAGAAATCTATCTAATTCTTAAGCCAATATTGTGCAGAACCTAGATTGGCACGTTATCTATCTAACACCAATAAGTTGTATGTCATGTCCACATGTCAGCATACCGTTAATCAGATTTGTTGCGCTGTGTATTAACCAATTACCTATTTGCATTCAATTACTACGGTTATGGTTACCGGTAACTTCACTATCGCGATTGAAAATTGCTTAGTTTTCGTTCCGTAACTTTCATAGCGAGTAAATGTCTAAAGGGAATTTTCTTGATGGCATACTATGTTAAACTTCTAACCAAAAGCGTTGCTTTGATCTCGGCTCGTGGATAAAGACGTTTGCGTACATAAACTCTACGTTAACATTCCATAAAATATGCTCTCTAGCCAAACCAAAGGCCGCATTCACACACAATAATAACTGGATTTTTTACGAATGAAGTCGAGCGGTATTTTCTTATAAAACTAGGTATAAGTAAAATAATACAATTTCCTCAAGCGTATCACGAACAACACTTAAACACTTAAATAAATTTCACTACCTTTATAAAACCTCACATGCGCGTATTTCGTGACGCAAACTAACACAGCACTCAATAAAAAGATTAATAAAAACTCGAAGCAATACATAATCACTTGCCTATTTTCTTAGTCTTGATGAAAAAGAAACTCAGTCGCATCTGTGCAACCCACACGCGAAACACAATGCGACACATCCGTCGACGCGTGCGCAGGCTTGGGCGCGTTCCGCCTTCTGTCTATCAGCTTAGACTACAGCTGAAGATGTCTTCAATCACTAACGCGAATTAAGTATATAGCGCCATCGAATCAAAAAACTAAGCGGGAAATCGATTTTACGGATCGGCAACTCGTCAATGTGATCAAAGTTTGAAACAAATTGCCTGCGCGGTTCTTACTTCAGTCACGAAAATTCGTAATTTGTCGTCGCGTAGTTTACGATTACAAGACGTCACAAGCATTGTACTGTCGTGCGTTCGGCTGACGTGCTGATTCGTTATTAATTAGTGGAATTACCTTGGAATCCAAAGCACTGCATTCTCCGACGCACACGGCAGCACGCGCCGCTCGCTGCCGCACTGACACTAGTATTGTCACGCTCTGACATCACATCACCCTTTGACATACGACCTTTGTAACCGTCATTTGACTTGGCTAGCACTCGAGGCTTTATCACAAAGTCATTAGGTACACGGAACGCTACACACAGTATAATGCGCGCGGTGAACCGAAACTGACGGTTTGCTATAAATTAAAGCGTTTGTTATCATCAGTTCTTGATCAAAGAGATAAACTGTGTATCAAAACGAGATGATTTCTCTATATCTGATATTCGATTGGATGACTTGACTACCGTATATCTATGCCGTTGGCAAATTATCTGACAGATATCATGAAATGTTCCGTTCCATGAGGTATCAAATAAGGTAGGAACAAGTTTCCACTACATTTTAGTTTAGTTAGTTATCAATGAGATAATTCTATTTTTGTTTTTTCTACATAAAATTCAAATATTTTATGCTAGTTATTCATGCAGTGTTTTATTCAACATTCGAATTCAATGTCAGACTTCCAAAGTGGATGACAATAGAGTTGCTTTTCATAATTTCATACATAGAGCATAAGTTATGTGAAGCATTCCAAAATATTTATGTTCAGGCTATGGACAGGTGTGATGAATGAGAGGAAACAATATATTTATAATAATGATGTCGGATAAACGAAAAATATAGGTAAACTGCGTTCTAGTCAAACAACTTTTTCAGTACCTACCTAAATGCTTGTGGAAGACTGGACGCAAAAAATAGAAGTTCAGATTGAATGCGGTTGGAATGTAGGCAGACATCCGAATGATTTGGTTCCGATGGCGAGGCAAACGGGGCCACCGCGCTGCGGAATGCAGGCAAACAGACTGGAACACCGATCTTTAACTAAACTGGACTTTCTGACAGACGAGATAATGAACTGTAAGTGCGTACAACATGAACTAGTCATTAAAACTATGAATGGAAAGGCATTATTTTCCAGCTTTGATTAAAAAAACATCGTTCCTATTTTTACGTTGTTTATAATATAATACAATGACCACCCACATAAAACAAATTAGTCATTAGAATTGATTACCTAATCGTTAGTATTATTTACATTACAATAATTATATCGAATGTCTCAAAAGCGTCCATATTCACCAAGCTAAATTCAATGGGCGGTATAAAAACATGTCTGAGGACATAACAATGGTTGCCATGAGAAATAAAACATGTAGTTATTTAGTGTTTACGTCATCCAGGGAACAATAGCCGAGGATTGGAAACAATCGGTGCACAGAACAAAAGTGAGAATGTGAATGCTCAACGGGTCGCGGGACTCGAGGGAAACAGCCAAATGTCGTGTTTATGATTGAATTATTTAGATTTATTAAAAACATGAATCCTTCCCTCCCTGATGTCGGAAAAACAATCATTTTTACTGGTTGTTTATTTGTTATGTATTATTTCCTGGATCCTATGATTAATACAAGCTAATGTCGACTTCAGGCTTCCGGCTCAATCGGTTGGCACAGGGCTTAGAAGACAAATCATACTAACTTTGTATCTCAACAACAGTGAAAATGAGTACTCTAAGCCACGCCTCAAACAGTGGGAAGTTACATCCGCTCGAGCTCGTAAATATAATATTATTGATCGGTTTATTTTATCAGTGCATACGCTTATCTGCCCTAATACCAGCTCAACACCACACTGATACAAAGTTTTGTTCAAACTGATTGAGTCATACTTCATACGCATCAGTAAGTTGGTTAACAGCACAGTTTAAAGTAAAGACTACAAACGATGACAGGTTGTTAACTCATCGCCTGCACCATTACTTAACCTATTTCCGATAATTGCCTCTTCAAATGTTGCACAAGAAACAGTTACTCTTTTTCCATGAGATGGATTTACTTTGATTTTGGAATTCTGACTCCTTTCCAAAGACTTATCAAGTGAAGTGGATTGAAATGGTAGTTCCAAGTGCATTTTTGTCAAAGTATTTTCGACAAAACACATTATATCAAAATGTATAATTTAACATAATTACATATTTTGTGTAAAACGTAATATTTACACTATGTATGACACAAGTCATGGCCTTGGTTCCAGCCAGTGTCTCTGTCTCGTGGCGATGTTGTCGGCGCTCGCGCATCCGCGCTTTGTCACATCGACCTTGTCATTGCGCACTTGTAATGGACCGGAAGATCTTCACTAATTAATAATTTCTTTTTGAATTAAGAATTCATTGCGTGGGTACAAAAATGCTTTGCATTTAGTTTTCTTCAAAAATCATAACGCACAAAAACCTCCATGATATAGTTAGATAAGTTTATAATAAAGAAATGTAATGAAAGCAGAATTAAAACTATTTTCTTTGCTGAATAAATAAGATCGTATGAAAGCCTAAACATATTCAGCTACATGAACTATTCAATAGATTCTAATGGATTAAAAATCCAATGAGGACAACTGAAATTACAGACTCTATCAGAAATTCTGACAGAGTCTGTAATTTCATTTATGGGCATGACTTAATTGGTATTGAGTTCGTTACATACTAAATAGGGGTATAGGTATCAACCTATACCCCTTCAACCATCCAACCTGATGTTTGAAGCCTTTTTTGAAGAAGAAGGCTTCAACCATTAATTTTTGGGGCATGGTGACAAACCCGCCACGTTTGATATGACAGATTAGTTAGTAATCATAGTATACAGGGAAATGATGACTCTTACAACGGCAACGGGAAAACGGGGTGGATTGATATCCACCTTGTATATACTATATACTGTACTGATGTACAGAATCCATAAAATAATGAAGTATACACTAAGTACTTGTTAGAAATTAACCTGATCTATTCTCACTCAGTCACGTGTGTCGTGTGTGTGTTGTTATTTACATTTAGATAGTCGCGTGTGATCAATACGACGCGTTGTGATGAGAATGAGAACTACAAGTAGTTACTAGCTATCTAAGTCAGGGTCGCGATAGCCTGCACAATACCCAGATAGCGAAGCTTTGTGTTCAACCGCTGTCATATACCAAGTAGTACTTATACTACTTGATGTATAATATACAACTTAATGTAGCTGCGGCCCTACTCAGAGTAAACGATCGAAGATTTTTTGGTTCATTTAAAAATCGTTTTGGGAAAGGAATTCCTTTCCAGCGTTTCTGTAATGACGACTCTTTCCCCGAATTGGAATGGTCGGGTTTGATGAATAACAAAATATCAGGTTTCCTGTAAGTAACGTAACTACTTTTTAACACGAAATAAAGATAATTTCTAGCTTGTAATAATACCGAAAAAATACTACAAGCATAAATAAAAATGATGAATCAGGACAATGTCACAAAAACAGCGATAAGTAAATCCAATTCTCATGTTAGGGACCAAAATATTGAGGGCTGGTGAATCATCATTCACCACAATGACTGACTTTCAATTAAGTGTCTTGTTCTCACAAGGGACGCAGCCTGCCGTTACTTTCTATAGCATACATCCAAGTGGAAATTCAACTTCACTACATTATACACTTTGGCCAAAGGCAAAATGGCATAATAGCCGTTTATTCCATGGAAACTTTTCGTTTCTATTGAGTTTCTTGCCGGTTCTTGTACATAGGAGGACTATGTCTACTATTTAGAATTGTGTACCTAGCCTTGACATTTCATTAAGTGCCGTAACCGGTTTATACGAAATAAATTTTTCGATTCTATCAACGGAGTATTTTTCTAAAGAAAAGAAGTTTGGTCTTAAATCGATGATAAGATTTTGATTCTTGTCAGTGTAGCATGTTCCATTCTTGTCTCTTTGCTCTTAAATACTATTCTCAAAATATATAACTAACGGGAAAATTACATTCAATTACCTACAATGAGTGATAGCTGACATAGTTGAATACAGACATATCTAGATATCTACGAGGACCAAGGCCTCACAGAATAGTGGTGTTTCAATTATTCAACAATGAGCTCAAATGCGGATGGCCGCATCGCATGACAGTTCTGTACCTGGTACTTTTATTTATTCTGTGACTTCAGCCTAACTATGTACAAAAGGCGACTGATAGCCATAGCTTTGAAATGTTGATAAGCTTCTACAGACAGCAGGCTATAAGTGCA
The DNA here is from genome assembly GCA_932294325.1 of Allophyes oxyacanthae. Lineage (NCBI taxonomy): Eukaryota > Metazoa > Arthropoda > Insecta > Lepidoptera > Noctuidae > Allophyes > Allophyes oxyacanthae. Next base: position 5,129,260 of record OW028610.1, read on the forward strand.
TTACGTATTACAAAATAATACAGTATATCAAGTTAAATAGGCAGAGTCAAATGATAATGGGAGAAAGGTTCACTCCCAAAGATTTGTAACGAAAAGAAAGCGAAAAGACTATAAAAACTTTAGGGCTTCTTTTGCATCTGAGTTAAACAAAGCTATTCTGAATTAATATACATAGATGTTGTCAGCTGTTCGCCTTGTACTGCTAGTCAAAAGGGTCGACAAAGGAAAGCGAGTGGGGTTGATTTGTATTGCAATGTCTGACACCGGCATATTGCTGCTGTAGCTTTGTATGTTGTTCATTTGACAGGATAAACACCAATGGTAGTTAGATTATTCTTTTGGTAATATTTCGTATTGGTTTGTCTAGTTCAGCATAGAATGGTTCTGGAAGAGTCGTGAAGCTACTAGAGGATAATGTCAAAAAGATGAAGAGCAATAACAGACTTCTAGCCTAGTTTAGGGGACAGACCCCAAATATAAAAAAGACATACGAAACTTCCTACATGCTTGCTACCCTTGCTATACTTTACATAAAAGTCGTTCAACGTTCGAGAGCCGTTTCACACATTCACCTGATGACCAGTCCGATTGGAGAGCAATCATACCGCAGGGCAGCTGCCACTCGAGCTCAAATGTTTGCTCGACATAAATCTTACATCCACATAGAAATGTCCAACCGGGCATTCAAAGCGCTTCTGTTTACTAACGTTCCATGATTCTATGGCTCATGAAACTATTCATGCAAATAATTTAGAAGAAGCCCTACTACCCTAACGTGTAACTCGAGGCAAGTAAATCTAACATTATAAAGGGAAAACCATCACACCGCGTAGGCGCGTAGAGCGGCGCCTTACAAAGCCTTTACATGCTATTAAACGAGTTACGTTGCTTACATACTTGTAATATTCCACGGATAAGGGACTAGCTTATTTTGCGAAAACCTTGTTTTCGCTTCAGTCAACAACCCTTATTACGATATGATTTTAGGTGAGGTATAAAATTGTAGCGTTATGTCAAAGCGCTTTGTAAAATCCCTTTATAAGATAAAAGGAAAAAATTATCTACCTAATTAACCTTTGCTCTTTCCAACCAAAGGGTTTTGAAAGTGTTTTATAAACTTAAGTACCTTTTAACGTAGAAAGCAGTCGTTGATTGAATTGAAAAAGGTCAGTAACCAGTTTTATCCAACATTCACGTGAAGTTGAACAAAACTGGTTACGCTAACTGAACATAAATAATTCATGAAATAGAAATAAAAGAACAGTGTTAATTTTACCTGTTCTCATAAGTCTGGACACCGCCTGCATTAAAAACATTGTAACTGACAAATAAAGCACAAAATATCATAACACTATGTACCTCTTCCGAACGTTATCTCCAATTTGTTCGGCACCTCGAACCTTATTTTCATATCACTCGTTTGTTTATCACATGTGACACGAAACACTTCTAATTCCGAAGCCGGCAAATTTCGAAATTGAAATTTCGTATGTTCGCGCCGCGTGGGGCAATGGAGCGGATCGGATATTCGTCGGTGACAACAGAGCGCGTACTGAGCGCGCGACCGTCCTTCCGCAATGGGATGGCTCCCGCCGCGCCGCCCTACATCTACACTGAATGCGACGCGTGAGATGTGATGTAATCTGCATGTGACGAAATGCACACACAGATTAGAGCCGATCTCATAACGTCACAACTATTAAGTCTCACTACTTTATCGCACTAGTGCACACGTTAACAATCAAGAGAGCCTTGCACGCCGAGAGCTCCGTTCAGTCTGTCAACTGTTTTGGAACTGCGAATTTAAAATTAGTTCGTTATTAAAACAAAGGCGCACTGCAAAACTGTAAACATAAGGGACACAAAAGAAAACAAAGCTAACTGGAACAGGTCATTGGAACCCGTCCATCTATTGCACAAGTATGGGATTTAAATTAGATATTAGTAATGTTTTATAGTGAGTTGAAATATGTTCAGTGCCTTTGAATATGTACACAGCACAACAGAATTACATCGTTTGCCGTGTGTCTATTGAAGTGTAAAATTTTATTCCACCAAAATTTTCTGTTTAACTGAACCCGCGAGTTAAAATTGCTTCATGCATGTGCATTGATGAGTGAACGAGTCAACATGACAAAGTGAATACTATTCGATCAGCCAGGAAGTTGGTGAATAAGGCATCTGTGACGAATGGAAATTGATAGACCTAATACAAGGCACCGTATTATTATAAACAACGACACTAAGTTATATGAAAAATACTAGGTTCTGTGACTTCAAGATTTATAGGACGTACGTAGGTACAACCACGTACAACGTTAGATTTTATAGAGGCAATGACCAACCACCAATGCGTGTTATTCAAACTAGACACTACACTGATGGCAAGCATGAGGCAGTATTTATAAACTTAAAAGTACTTTTTTCCCTTATTTAGACAAAGTCAATGGGCAATGTTCTTCACGCGTTTGTTTGTATTGGATTATTTAACTAAATAAACCATCCCACGTCGACTGTCTCACTGAATTTTGACGCACACTTTTCCGACTAATCACTACTACGACAGAATCCTGTTTCGACAAAACACATAATTATTCGACAGAACACTACTGACAGAACATATTTCGAAAATATAGTGCATCAGCAATACATAGATAACCGACGAAATACCATTCCTACCTCCTCCTCCTCCTGTCTCTTTTTATATTTATTGTATATTTTCTTCTCTTTCTGGTGTGCAATAAAGTGTATTGTATTGTACTCCAATAGAACAATACTGTATGTTTTGAACTGGCATTCGGCGGTAGCTGCTGCTGCGGCACGCTCGCTCACCATAGCGCGATTTTATGTCACAAAAAACCTACCTAACCTAAAGGGCCCATGTCGGGGTGCTCTGAACTCCTGAGCCTATTATATTCTATCAGAGTAGTGTTCCGATTGAATAGTGTTCTGTCGGATATGTGTTTTGTCGATGCAGTATTCTGTCGGAGTTGTGTTCTGTCGAATAAGTATTTTATCGAAGCAGTACCCCCAAAACGCGCGCTCTTCACCGCTTCCTAGTGTTATAACCAAGAAGCAGAAGAAGATTTTTTAAAGTTAATTGGCCTATTTATTTTCTTAGGACTATAGGAACGCTGGAACGTGTCGGGGCGAACCAGTTTAAATTCTGGGCCATGCCAAAAGCTTTTTTAAATTCAAATGGGTCCTTCAAAATTATTCCCTGGAAATTAATCCAATATAAAACTCCTCGGAATCATGCTGTATCAGTATTAGTATATAATATTTTTGGTATTAGTGTATAATCTATGTCATGCTGACAGCACAGTTGGCGCATTGGTTGAGCGATCGACTGTGTGTCGCGGTTCGATTCCCGCACGGAACAAATATTTTTATGACCTACAGCGGCTACAGCTAGTGTTTATCTGGATCTGCGTGTGGAGATTTGTGTTTGTAAGCTCACCGACAATACACCAATTAAAAAAAGTGCGGGGCAGTTTAAAAAAAAATGATTTACAAAGAGTTTAATAAGGCCTCGCTCGATGAACATTAACTTACACATTGCAGATTGCTATTGGTGTACCTACTCGTATGAAACGTGTGTAATGAAGGAGGTAAATAATGACGCACTTTCAATAGCATTTTATACAATTTCCATAAATAAGTGGTTAGGTAGGTATGTATAAACCCCGCAAATGTTCAGCCTTGAAACTGCTAAGGAATGGGGAGGAACGTGTTTTTTGAAATGCAAATCAGCCTATAGAAGACACACGTTACAAGCATGCTGCTCGATATAGAATTTTATTCCTTTAGGAATAAATTGGTTTTTAATGGAAATAGAGCGAAAGCTTATTGATGTGAAAGAATATAATAGTACCTACTTATAAAGTATTGAAGTTATTTACACGTCATGAATGGCTGTTAGCACATTGCCTACGAACGCTGCAATAACCTGAACATTTAGGTCGATTCTTATGACTTTGAGCTGGCAGATCCGTTCTCTGATAATAGCTTTATTTATTTTTAAAACCGAATTTTAGAATACCGAATAGACTAAAGTTCTGTCTACCGCTTAGGGGAAAAATCGTGATGAATTTATGGCAGAATAAATAAAGTATTCTAAAGGTAGCAAGATGCGATAAGCTATGAAGCAAGCTACTTCTTCATCTTAGGCACTTGAAAAGCTTAGGGACGCAGATATTTCCGCTCTACTATTGTTTAGGTTCGTGTCCTTGATATGGCGAGTGTTTCAAAACGGTAACGTCAGATGAAACTCGTGGTCTGCTCCCCCGGCCACAGGCAGAGGTGGCACACTGCAGTGGTGTTAGCTGGTAAGAGCCCGGCACGCCCGACGCGCCCCTCCGTCGCCCCCACGTTGGAGGAAGTCCATGACGACATGCACCGCACAACAAAACAAAAAAACAGTCTGAAACCCTTGATCACATGAGTGGGGCAAAAATGCGAGTTGTCGCGGCGGTGTATGTAGTCAAAATATTCGTTAGATATTTATTTCTTTGATTCAGGTTATCGTGATAGCACTAAGCACACGACTCGAATATTCGCCGATAATATTGCACAGGCTTTAAAACCTGTACCTACGCAAATTCTTGTCTGGAATAAAAAATGTTTAGTCGGGGAATGGAACTCTGCACTAAACCGGGATAACCACAGAAAGAAAAATATAACTAAGTACCTAATTGATAAATATTTTGTCAAACTTTGCCCGGTAAACAGGAACAACAGTTTACTTTGGCCTTTATAATATTACTACCCTATCTTGTTTATCCGACTACCCGTTTATTTATCCAAGAAAAGTATTATGTTATCAAGGTATGTCGTAAAAGTTGTACCTACTTAATAAGTTAATATTTATATAAGAAAAGAACCGAAAATAAGGAAGATTATGTATCCGATGGACACAAATGAGTTCTTTGCTGTTTTTTCTGTAAGTAATAGTTGTCTTTCGTTCCAGTTTTCTTAGAATCTGTCCTAGTTTTGCTAGCTGTCTTGAAGAGATGAGATTTGAAACTCTTGTACTTATATCGATTTGCAAGAAAAAAGTTAAAACATTTGAACAACATAATTTCATTTGTTTTTTAATTGTCATTGACTGAGAGAAAGTGGTTAAGAATCGCACCAAAATAGAGACGTATTTGGAAGGTGCACTCATCTTAAAATGATCTTGCATCATCCATGTACTTAAATGTAATGTTTACAAGTGGGACCGTTAACCGCATATCTATTTATAGGCAGTTTGTCGACGTGTAGACACCTTCGCACCCGTTTAGAGCTCGTCTAGGAAGTGGTCCCTGATTGGATTACTCGTTAGGACGTCTGAACTAAAATACCTCTTGAAAGTTTATTAGCCTTAGTGCAAGCGCTATAAGCAAATTCAATAATAGTTCACCGCAACCGATTATAACTATAAGCATGGTTACTGCATGTAATAAACTTGTGGATAGCTAGGTATATATTTTTTTAAATAATATCTACATAATTGCGTACTTACTCTTGAAAACCGGTTGAGATATTTAGGTTTCCCTTTGCAAATGAGTATTGGATCCAGCAAAATTTCATTTTATTGTGATAAAAATCTGCTGTAGATTTCGACTATGCCAACCACAGATATAGATATTGTTGAAGAAAATAAAATATTACCTATTTCTTTTCTGTTATGTCCATCCAAACGTTGTCTGGAACAGATCGCTGTGCGCGAAAGGACCGCCCATTGTACCTACATTAGCTTAGGTATGTGATTCTCAATCCTGTTACCTGTTATTACCGGTGTACAATAAAGACTATAAAGAGTATCTATAATATAAATAAATAAATAAATATTTTATAGTAGATATAAGAAAACTAGCACGCGGGTTTCCTAATACTAAGTGATCAGTATTGTCATCGCCGCCCATGATTTTCCGCAACGAATCGCTGATGCATTGCTGACGCTGACTTTTGTAGCAAATCCCTGGATCGGGGCTTTTTACTCGTCATTCACATCGCGAAACGCCACAACACAATGTTGTTTCTTTACTCGCATTATGATATTACAGGTAAAACACCCTTTTACTTATAATATCACTAGCTGTTACCGCGACTCCTGTCCTTCCTCATGATGTACATACACAATTTCAAGATCAATTCAGCCGTAAAAAGTTAACAAACAGACAGAGACATTTAGTTACTTTCGAATTAATATTTAAGTAAGGATTCTAATCTACCATTTATCTACCTGGTCAATATCATTTTTATTAAAAAAAAAACTAATTTCATATCCTAGTTTCCATAACTAGAATGTAGCTATGTTTAATTTGACTTCTCGTTCGTCAGAACCGGCCTTTGTTGGGACTAGGACGATGGTCCATTGTATTCATAACGTCGGCATTGTGTCGTGGATCAAAAATTAATAATAGTCTTTTAACTACCTTGAGTTGTAAGTCGTAAGACATGCCATGTATTCGATGGAGACATACCTACCTAAATCAAATAAGTAACTCAATCTAAGCTAATCAAATCGACTATTCGTTTGGAGTTAGTTAGATTAGGGTTCCATACGTCCGGAATTTTCCGGACATATCCGGAAATTTAGTTCTTTGTCTGGAATGCGGGGGAAATTCTAAGATGTCCGGAATTTTCACACAAATGAAAGGGGTGGGTAGGGTAGGTGAATTATCGCACTAATCATTAAATCCTTCAGCTACCTGTGCCCACATCACACATGCACTTCACGGAAGAAATCCAAATCCCACAAAATTAGAAATTTTAAAGAAAATGTCCGGCATTTTCTTCTGATTTTCTTTTTTGATCTGGTAACCCGTAACCATAATATGGAATGAACCTAGCGAAGGCAGGTCTGTGAATGAACCTCCATAAGTGACGATACCGAAGCGCGAAGTACGACCGAACCACTGTTGGCTGTCAGCTCTGGCTTAGGACAATCAGAAAAGGCAAAAGTGACGTAAAAAGAGGAAATTTATAAATATTGATGGTTGTCAAAGGACTCATGGCAGAAGGCGGAGGTCAGAGCGCAACTCGGCCCGAGTTGGTTGATTGAAGGCCTTTTGTAGACAAGCTCAAATATTTACTAAGAAAGTGACTTGGGAGAGGCCTATGTCGGACTGCACCGCTAAGTAGCTAATTAGTTCGATTAAACGATACTACTAATTAATCTATGCTGCAATGAACTTCTTCGAACTAACAATTGGCTATATTAAAATGTTTACTGAATTTAGAAAGTTAAAACAGAAAAAAGTAAAACAAGATAAAAGCAAATAAACTTTTTACTTCAGTTGCCCTCATTCCTTAGTTTTGCCGACACTCATCCATGTTGGTTTACGATCTTGTAGTTACACTGACTTGTTAGTTGTTAACGCTAGTTATCTAATAATGGGGGCTTGCAGACATGTTTGGGTATAGAATCAATAGATATAGATAACGCTGCAATTAGAGCACATTTTATTTCAGCAAGTGTGACTGTGGTAAGTGGTTATAGCCATTGTCGAGTATTGGACGAGCGTGGCTGGGGGATATTATCCATTTGTCAGACTCGGGCAACTATACTTACAGACAAATATTTTTGGATAGGTATTGGATGTGTCATATTTCCAGGTGAACTTAAATAAAATATATCTATAAGTAGCTTCATGGACAATTTTAATTTGTTACATGTATAAAAAAAATGGTATAATTTAATTGGCGAGGAAACGCACGTGTTGGACCAATAAACCAGTGCCTGTAGCGGTATTGATCAATTAACTTGATTATTGAAATATTGCTGCCGTCCGCTATAAACTGCAATGAAATTTTAATGAAAATCAAACAATGCGTCGTATTCAGTAAAAGTTGGAACGGAAAGGAAGGATTGGAACAATGTGAAACGCAAACAAAGGCCGATGGCTGGCGTATTGCGGCTCGCATAGCAATCAGCCTGGAGCCAGCACTGCGCTGGCAATCTATGTAGTGGGCACGCGCTCGCCAACCGCCATGAGCCTCCTATGTTATATGTATATTATGTAGGTACCTATACCAGTACGTCATCGTCACAAGCATCGATATGACCAAACGTACGTGCATTGATTTTATAGAGCTGATTGGCACGTGTCTAAAAATTATTTTTGACGACTTGATAAGTAACTTGCTAAATACAGAACAAGTTGACGACTTTATGATGAAAACTTGACAACCCTTCGAGGACTATTGAATTGGAAACTTGGTGCTCTATAGCCTCGTTTCCGTCCTTCGCTACCGAAGTTTTGAAATCCTGTAATATTTTAACTATTCATTTTCATGAGAATTCATTAGGTATCTACATGATTAAAAATGGACGACTTAACTGAACTGCCAGGCAATAGTCTGAGTTGAAGAAGGTACGGAGGTATAAGTAGACTGGATATTGTTGACACAAAGCTGGGAATTATCCGGATCGTTTTAACAAAGGCCTTTAATTCCTCCACAAATCGGTCCGCCCTTGGACATAATAAACGAGCTTAACAACGCAAAAGAAAGGTCCGTTTTGTACACAAACTAATAAAGATTGGCGGGCACGCTCAAACCGTCTGCCGACTTCATGCTGACTGGTAATAAACAAGTTTCCTTTACTGGTATGTATCTAAATAGGAAATGCGTATACCTAAGCACCGATATATGTACATAACCAAGTAAGTATTGGATAACGATAATGCGAAATACGGTAAAGGTAAGAGTTAGTGTTCTGGGCTACGTTTCAGCTATGTGTCCGTATTATCTGGCATATTTAACTTTTTTCCTGCTTGTGCATGGCGTAGGGAAGGAACATTGGAACTGGGCAGATCTATCTATACATAATTTAAAAGACTTCAAACAATGAATAAAGTATAAACATAACTGCTTATCTAGTAGGTACCTACCTACTTACAATTGTTTTGAATTTTCCTACATGAACGTAAGTCGGTATAGCATGTTTTGTTTTACCATCGTACCTACCATGCTATGCACTGTATAGTACTTCTTAGACAAGTCGTTTTATCACTTAACTATTTCTCTTACTCTCTTAGTCCAAAACTGTTGAGTTTATTGCTTGTTTGCGAGCGTGTCAATGTGTTGACAAATATTATAGGTAGGTAGGTACTGCCTTGGATTAAATCTTTGTTTGGGTTTTCAACTGCGTTCAGCTACACTAAGGTGGGTTTCCTCAGGTGCAGCTTAGCACTGTAGGTACCTTTTGAATCCGACCTTCGAATGGTTTGGCAGAGGATCTTAATTTGCTAGATTTTTCTCTGAACCGAATACTGATATTGCAAGACCCGCCTCGAACTTTCCGGTTACCTCTTTGTTGTCCCAAGTAAATTATTAGATCGTAGATCTACAGGGCGTCCGCAATCAAACTATGAAGTGAGAATAGGTATAGACATAATGAAATCATTTATATTTTTATCTGTCTGCGTTTATTATTTTCAATTTCATTTCAACGTGAGTTGAATTAGATGTTTTTTGTGTGCAAGGTCATTATAAGGTTACCTATATCATCAGGTTTTGATTCGCAAGTCTAGAATTCTAGTCTATTTTAGCGCTTTTGATGAACGTAGGTGCAAACCTTCAGTTATTATTAGCATAGCGGTTCCATAGAGGTAAGTTAGATAAGTTTTAGTTAGGTAGAGATTTGAAATCAGACGTGATTCGCGATACTTTATAATAATTAAGATACTCGGCAAACGGTTCAGTGACTTCTCGTTTACAATGCGTAGAACTGTATCTTCCTCGCACTACACATCTAATCAAGACAAATGACTGAAATTAGATATCGTTTGAGCAAACCGATCTGGAACTGGGTTAATTTAATAGCGTCAAGTAGTACCTACTAGTCAAATAATATATTAGATGCAATCGGTTTGTTCGTTAATATTATTGACCTTTGCACGCATATTTAGCGTTCGTAGAGCCAATTAACAAAATATACAAGTTATAAATGAAAGTGTTTGCACTCACCGATAGCAGCTGCTCGGCGCTCGCTTTTAGTACTACACTTCCAAAACTTCATTTCGAGTTTCGCAGAGGTCACCAAGTAGCGAGATGACACCGCGCGCGCCCGCTAAGGCAAGTTGCCATCGTCAAACTGTCCGATTGGGGCCGAAACAATGACTTTTGTTTACAAATGAACGACGCGGAGGATTTATTAAATTGTCGAGTGAAGTGGCCGGCTGCAGGAGACCAATGAGCCGAGGCAGAACGAGTGCGACGAACGCACACCCCCGACGGACAATCTCCGGTTGTAACTCAGCACCGGACTATTGGAGGATGGCGTGGGAGCCTCGACCCCGATCACACCTAACGTCTCAAAGCCCTGGATTGAACGGGTTAATTGAAACACATACTGTAGCGTAAAAAAGTTTATTTTCTATCACATCATGTCTTCCTACGGTAATAATTTTGGAACATAGATGCCGAATATCTTGCTAAGGGCAAATTACTACGATTCGAAGCAGTGTTTTGTGATATTCATGATTTTTCAATGTTAATTAATTTAAATGGGATTTACTTTTGTTGGCGAACACGGGACTGTTATTTTTGCAAGAATATTTTCAATTAATCAACTAGCTCAATTATAAAATCTGCTCCGAATCTCACATGTTATTGCACTATAAAAATACACGGATAAGCATAATTTCTAGGCACATTTCTGTACTGTCTATAATTAAATTGATTATGATTACACACTTCTATCAGTTACATAAGTTACCTACACTATATCTATCTTATTACAAAATAAAATGAGATTTTCAAATTCGCCTCCGGCTTGAAACTATTAGTCTTGTCATCGCGAGGACTTAAATTCTGTTTTGATAAAAGTGGATGAGGAATCCAATCAGTAAAACAAAGTTTATATCATAATATGCAGTTATAAGAAAATATCGTTGGGATAATTAGACATGCATAATGCACGATTTTTTAATATATGTAGGTAGTCTAAAATAATTTTATTCATTGAAGGTCACCACGGTAAAAAGCTCTTGAGCACTACAGTTTTAAACGTCTTATGAGCTGTTCATTGCCACCCCAGGCTAATAAGATTTTCAGTTTTACAATAGTTTCAAATCGGCTCCTCCTCAAATATTATTTTCAAACTGTAAATGCGCAAAATATCCCTAACAGTACCACGATATACATTCAGAACTATGTTTCGAGTTCCATTAGCGACCAAAATCAGGTTTTTAGATCCAGAACTTTTAAGAGATATATCGTTGGAAAGATGGTTCTGCTGTGGCAACGCCGGCAAGCTCACCGCGATGTGGCGGGCAGAAACGGACCGAGCCACACTCGTTCGATACTTTCACATTATTTTAGCCCTCTGGTGCTAAAGGTCTGAATGTTCTGGTTCACCAGATCAGATTTTGGGGCACCAATGAGCTACTGAGCACAAAATATTTTTACTATGAAATAATTATAATAAGTAATCATTACAGAAGCCCTGCTGAAGTAACATACACTAATGTATTGTAGCATTCAATTGACTTTATAAGCACACAAACCGTTGTAACACATCAATAATTACGAATAATAATTAATAAAATAATACGTAGATGTATTCTTACACTACATACAATGTTAAAAATTTGCATAGGTACAGCATTCTGTACTCCTATAAAAACCACATGGTTTTCAAAAACGATTTTATTGCAATGTTTGGTCACCATGATATTACAACTAGTCACACCAGAATCTCTAGTGCATTGAAATAACTACCTAACTTTGTCAGCACTTATAAAATAAAACCTTATAATGTACGAACATTATAGCCGAGGCTGTGACCACTCAGCACTCAGGATGTCAGCCTTCTTGATCGACAATTAGATAGTTTTAGAAAACTGTGCGCTTATCATGTCACTGAGCAAATGTATTCATTTCATTGGTTTAAATTGTCTTTATAATAAGCGTTCATTGATTGTGATAAATGTTTTGATACACACTAAAACAAATCACTAATATAATGCTTGTAATTTTTTCTAGTGAGTGTTATAAGTAGTATCCATATCAGCCAGTAAAATCCACTGCTAACCATAGGGCTTCACTTAACCGCTATACAAAATTCAGGTTGTATTGCTACAAGAATTAAGACTATAGTCGGCACTAATGGAAGATTTAAATACACTGGAAGTATTAGAATTAAAAAATATATAAAAGTATATATATAATTATTTTCTGATACGGTAAAGAATGGAAGTTTTCAGACAGCAAAATAATTATATTGCAGAAAACACAAGTAATAGAGACAATTTTTGCGCGCTACAATTTACAACAATTCTTCAGTTCAGTGATAATTTATCGTGTTAGTAACTTACTTCATGTGATGAATATCTTGATATGTATTATAGTTCATTTGGTGAAAACATAATGTATTTATTGTCTTTTCTAGACTTTTACTTTGTTATGAAATGTATGGTCAAACAAAGAGATAAGTAATTAGGGTCACCAATTAAAGATGATTTTTTCTCAGGAAGCTATGGATTACCTTATTTATTAATTGTATACCAGTTATAAATAAGGTTCCTTTCTAATCCCGATCGCTTTAAGGGGTTATTGTATTCATCATTCTAAACAACTTTTATTAAGGGACCAGCTATGAGATCGCGAAAAACAAAACCAGCTGCCATAGAAACAATCCAAAATTACTCGACTTAATGTAAGGAATAGGTGATTTTTCTTTTCCGATTTCAGGATTGGTCCTATAGTAAAAAATGTTCATAATCATAAGAACAATAACCCCATAAAGGAATCAGGACTAGAAAGGTCGGGCCTTGTATAATTATAACTTACAAGTTTTACTTAGTTAAAGTTCTGGATTAGTTGAATAATATTTCAAACATCCATCATAATTACTTTAGAAAACTTCATTTCTATCTGGTGACTTTTGATACTAATCTTTTTGTTTGACTGTAACTACATGAATCCTTCCATTATTATCTGGTCGCCTGAAATATTACTAAAGCACTGCAATACATCCTTCTTCCATTAAAATCCTATTATTAATTTACTCTAAACATTAATTCCGAAATAATAATCGCACATGTTATGTCAAAATCCACATCATATTATGAAGGCACTGCTTTTTTGATACATTGAAAATGAGACTTCAATCATTATTTTAATAAATTAATTGATCGCTATTGTAAAACATTGTCTACTGCTAGCTGTCTTTACACCCTCTTGACCCTCCTAGTTTTAGGCGCAACAAGCAAAAATTAATTTTCAAGGATATTCAATACATAATCCCGCAGGTCTACCGCGTAACTGAAATGGTAATGAACATCGACTCTGGTGCCCAAACTTTGAGCAATCATTTCATTCTCCTGCCCTTATCCCATTTGATTTGGGGTCGGCGCAATGTCTTTTTCTTCCATTCATCTCTATCAGACGTCATTTCCAGATTTACTTCCTTCTCATTCATGTCATGTTTCACACAGTCCATCCATCTTTTCTTTGGTCTGCCCCTACTCTGATAGCCATCCACATTCATACTTACAACTCTTCTTATAACATGATGTTCATCTCTCCGCATTACATGTCCATACCACGACAATCGGTTACTTTGCAGCTTTTCTGTAACTGGTGCCACTTTCATACTTCCTCTAATATACTCATTTCATCACATAGCAATATTGTATAAAAATTACCGATCATGAATATAGGCACTATAGGAGTATAAAACTCATGATCGGTATTTTTTTACAAGGCAGCTCGAAGTTTAGTCTCTCACGATCGTATTGATGTTTATTACCAGTGTCGATGTTCATCAACATTTTAGATAGGCGGTAGACCCCCAGATCACTAAACTTGTTCATAATGATGAGCACAATAACCCCATAATGAAATCGGGACTGGAAATGTAGGACCTTGTATTTTACTGGTAATCACTAAAGCCCATGGAGTGCAAGTGCAAGGAAACAGCCTCCACGAGTGAGGAAACGTGAGATCGTCTGGCCCACCCTGAGCAGTCAGCCTCGATAGTCACTGCTGACTAATTAATCTTTCCATTACAGTATCAGCAATCCCCATAAGGCCCGGGCGCTCACTAAAGAGACGGCACGGCAAAGTATCTATTTGTAATAAGTCAAAATGGACCTTATGGAATGGACTTAGATCTTAAACGACACAGCAGCTTAAGCATGCCACGGCGTGCCGCGGCATGCATGAGCGTCTGTGGCATGTAAGTTTTAAGTCCATTCCATAAGGTTTATTTTGAGTTATTAGAAATAAATCCCTTGCCGTGCCGTCCCTTTAGTGAGCGTCGGGCCTAAGACTGATTTTGCCAACTAGACACATGAACTAAGACCCATAATAATATCTTTTTATTGTATCAAAATGAGCCCCAATATTTGAATTGGGCATGGCATAGTGGAAAGATTACTCTATTAGCAAATTGTGTAACAGTTCTAGGGGCCAGGGAATAAACAACTTGAGTTGAGATCAACCGTAAGTGAAGTTTATATTACTCTTGAGATTGCTGACTTGATTCATATATCTGAGGGCAGAGCACGAATGTTTTGACGTATGGTAACGTAAACGTAAGCAAATTTTGATTCTAAAATACGAGGAATCTATCGCATTTTTTTCAATTTTTGCAACAAATACACTTGTTTCATGAAAAAAAAATAATATTGCATGTATTTCCAAAAAAATATCATAGATTAACCGTGTATTTTTAGTTCTAAATTTGGTTACGACAAAACATTCGTGCTCGGCCCACTGAAGTATTAACCTGTCCAAAAAAAGAAGATTCTCAACCTAATTCTTTGATTTTTTTCACATTTTGACACCTTTAGATATGTTATCAAAACAGAGCCCTACTTATTATTTCTATGTCAAAACAGCATAGCTCAAGAATTGACAAATATCTAAAATAAAGGTGGTTGATTAGGACATGATAATTAGAAATTTTTGTTTGTTGCACTCAAACATTAACAATATCTCCTAACAGTCCTCTTACACGCAGTCCTTGAAGCTTCTACACACTGTCTATCTTTACTCATAATAAAAATAATTTTAGTTATTTGATGGAAAACCACATTACATAATTCTAAAATAAACTACATAGCTAATCGCTAATATAAATGGTGTAAATATGATTACCTTTTATACTTACAGATAGTTTTATTAAATTAGTTTTTCAACCAATACTGAAAAGGTGTTACTTAACTATCCTTGCTTACTTATTGCCAAAGTTGCGTGTGGCGTTTCAAAGTAACCAGATTTTCCAAGGAACCGTTTCAATTTACAACAGTTCAGTCGCTGCGAGATCTTAGTTACGTAATAATGTTTGTCATCTGCTTCGTTCTGTTAAGCTTTACTTGAAACTGACGCAATAGCTATGATCGGCTGTCAATGCCTGTACCACGCACCCTGAACACGTGTTTGGAAGTGTGAAACAGGAGTAACAATATAGGCTTGTTGTGGTTGTTGGACTACAGCCAATGGTATGACTTGCTGTGCCATTTCCACTGGTTGGCCACCCTCCTCCGAGACGCCGAGAGGCTGAACACAATGCTGTTGTGACACTTGTTGTACACCTTGAACCTGTTGTGTAAGCACTTGTTGGTGCTGGCTGACTTGTGGCACCAACATTTGTTGTTGCATTTGCTGCTGCTGTTGGGGCTGCTGCTGGTGTATGACAACATGAGCCTGGTTCTGCATCTGCTGGTGTTGTTGAACTTGTACTTGTTGCACCTGTTGTTGTTGCTGTTGTTGTTGTTGTTGCTGCTGCTGCTGTTGCTGCTGTTGCTGAACTTGTTGCTGTTGTTGCTGCTGCTGGGCTTGTTGCTGCGCCTGTTGTTCCCTCTCGTGCTCCTCTTTTTTCTTAGCCTCCATAGCTGCCTTCTTTGCATCGGCTTTATCTTTCTCCTGCTGTATTCTAATAGGATCTTTGTTCTTATCATATGACATACATTTGCCACTGCGGAACGGCACCATATCTTTAGGAATATCTTGCTTCTTGGTAGCAAATTTAACGTGAGGGAACTGATCCTTCATAAACGCACGGAAAGTTGAGTAGCCCATAAGTTTAACACCTGGCTCTAGAATTTCTCCATACTCCTTGTAAGCCTCAAATAAATGTTTCCGTGAATCTCCCTGAATAATGACAGTCTTGCTGGCTTTCTTACCACTTTCTCCAGATGGTTGAACATCTTTAGGTGAGCTTGCATGTTGTTTTAAATACTCCTTCAAGAAATTAGTTGCATGTTTGTAAATATCTAGAGTGAATGTGTTGTAAGGCTTCTTACCTACGTTGCCGTGTATCCGAGGCGCGACGCCGTGAGTCATGACGTGCTGCCTGATCCGCTTTAGTTGATAATGTGTTACATTCTCGAGATACAAAAAAGCCTCTAAGCAAACCTTCCTCCCTTGATAAACATAACACGCTCTCAGTCTCCTTCTGACCTTGTGCCGTGATGTCTCGGCTGGGTTAGCCAAACTCGCCATAGTGATTCCCATCAGATACATGTCATGTTCACTTTTGGTCAGTTCAGCAATGTTGAGTCTATGACGATAGACCGCTTCTGGATTCAGTCCACGATAACAGTTGTCTTTACAATCGCAACCTCTCCTCAGTCTTTCTTTGACCTGGAACATGTTTATTGCATTTTCATGAAAACTGCATTGAAATTAAAATAAAATAACTGAAAGCTTATGCAAAAAATATAAACTCTATAACAAAATGCACTAGACTTAGCAACATGAATTGCTTTGCCAGAATCAAATTATGGTAAAAATGTATTGTACAGAGCATCTAAAGATTACACCAAAGCTTCCATTAGTGGATACAATATTATTTTACTGTGATTTCATACTCCGAAGTGAGATAACTTAGAAGTTAGATGCCTAAATTTAGTTCAAATTCAAAGAATATAAAAACATGTGTATATTGGACTTAGGTTGCAGATGGGACAACTTGCAAGGAGGTTAGATTTATAGTGAAAATTTTCATCACAGTGATATCTATGAGCCAAAGTGCTGGGCATCTTGAGGCTTATTAGATTCATCCACATAGAAACTGTCAAAGAAACCATGACTTTTTAAGAAGGTTACATCCAGTTTTTCTGACTACTCATAGTTATTGAGCTATTGATGGCCCCTTCCTTGATAAGTAAGCAAATCCACAAAAAAAATTGTTTTTCTTCTACCTCCTGACCCCTGGTGTTTATAAGATAAAATATCAGATATATTTTTCAAAAAAATTGTTGTCCACTTAGTAATTCCTAATACTAATTTGGGTGAATTTAATAAAAAAAGTCAAATAGTAAATTTTTATACAAATAATATTACTATTGTCTATTAAAACACAAGAAATGTTCATCTTCCTAATTTATTTCTGTTGTCTTAAGCATATGACACCAGGTGTTAGAAAGTTAAAACAATCCAGCAATATTTAATGCATTTTGAATGTTACCTTGAGTATATTTTAATAAAAGTATGGACCATAAACAAATTGTTGATCTAGGCAATACTTATGTACAATATTGTATAGTATGCGCAAATCTTTATGAGCCCTCAAACTCTCTCCCTCTAGCACCTATAATAGTACGCGTATTATAGAGGGAGAGAGAGAGTTCAGAGCTCATTTCAGGGGTCATAAAGATTTGTGAGTACTATACATTCCGTTTGATTACTGTACTATACTACTGTACTGTACTCTATTAAGAATGTATGTAGTCAACACAAACTTGACGTAAGATGGGATGTGTGTTTGAAGTATTTCTCACCTGGGCAGGATTATCCTCCAGCTTATTGTCCAGCACGTCTTCATCGCTGTCAGATTCAGCTTTCTTTTTCTTTTTGCCAGTTTTCTTTTCAACTTTAGGTTTGGTATCAACTTCCATATCCCCAGGATCACCTTCTACTTGGGTCTCAAACTCTATACTGTAGGTACCGGGTAGGCTCTGCAAGTTGGCAGCACCATTTTCTACTTGTATTGTGTGCCCTTGCCATAATACCTGAAATTTAATTAATTTCCATTAGACAACATCAGACAACTGATTTCATTAAATCTTGTCAGGCAGTTGTAGACATTAATAGTTAATTAGTATTGATTAATTGAACAAATGTTTGTACCTGCTCTTGGTGACCATTATAGTTATGTTGTTGCATGTTTTGTCCTCCCATCTCAAAAACGGAGTGCTGGCCCATGACAGGAGTGTGCCACTGAGCACTCTCTCCGTACTCGCCGCCGCCGTTCTGGTCCGCTGGTATGGACACAATAATCGCCTCCTTGCTGTCCACGCTTCGCCGCTCTACAGAAAGCAGCGAGTGCAGCACCTCGCTCGCCTCTTTCTCAGCAGGATTCACCACTTCCATTTTTTCGAACGACATTCTGCTTGCTCGACGCTACAACCGATCGTTCACGTCAAATCACATGTACGTACATACGTGTATGTACAAAGCCACACGACAAACCCGCCCCGACCGCTAGGAGAATCGACAACCCCAAGGCACAAATACAAGAAAAACCGCGATAACTTTTCAAATTCATGTAAATAAACATAACAAAAACCGCGCAATTATTAACCTTAATCGCATTTTTTAAGTTTCATTATCGCATAGCGGATCGAACTCCCGTGGAATATTGGGCCATATAGTCATAGCAAAGGAAGAATAAAACTCACCGTTTTCACGATATTTCAGTGACTGAGATGCATGAAAATGTATCCCCACAGTTTCTACAAGACTGTGGTTCGTTTTTATTCACTTCATTTTGATATTACAGTCATAATTATAGAGAAATGCACAAATATTTCACAGAGTTCACGGAAGCAATATGGCGATACACTTTCCGTGAATAAAATCGGAGGACGCCGTAGAACACGTAATTAGTACAGTGCGCCACCACCAGACGGCGCTGAGCACTCGTTTCCGTATCGACGCTCTCGTCGCAAACTAGCGCGGCAAAATTTAAAACGTAAACGTTTTACATCAAATTATGCCGCCAGTTAAAACATATTGCTGCAAATAATAGTATTCTTTTTTAAGAAAACTGTCTCGCGAATTTTTTATGTAAAATGCTTTAAGTCAGCATAGTATGAAAGTTGAAAGTCTACAATTTGACTTCTTGATTAAAACGAGTAAGGTAAGTGTACGTGTTATCGAATTTGCAAAAAGAGATAAATCAGTAATATTGGTATAGTATTTTTACAGATGTCGATTAAATGTTACTTTGAATTACGTTTGTTACTTTTGCATGTCGGTGTAATAAATTACCAAAAATAAAAATATAATTGATGAACCAAAAACCATAATTACCTTCCTATAAATACTAGTATTTTCATTATCTTCGTAGCTTGTGCCTCATTGAAAGTATTAGCATTATTCTGATTATTCCTTCTTTCCTTAGCTTTCGCACTTATATGTTTTCTAACGTCTATACAAGTTTCAATACCTAACTTATTTTTTCTATATGGAAGGGTTTTCTTTTATTTGATACTACTGTTATACCTGCTACGACTAAATTTAAATTAGAAACAAATTAATCTGAAAGAATATCTGCGCGCAATAATTAACTGAGTTCGACGTACCAGAGGGTCCGCAACGACGCGCGACGTGGAACAGACCGAACAGTCAACGCCAACACTGGCATTTTAATACTTAACATTTTATTTTACTAAACAAAAGTTAAAATAATCCAATCTATGAATAATCCGATCGTCAGCCACTCGGTCATGGGCCCTCGTTGTTCTATTATAGTAATTTCCTTTCGCGCTTCTATTTCCCATAGTGTCGCTCAAATTGAATCAGTCAACGACTCTTTGTTTCCATCGATGTCTATTTGTTTCTCACCGTATAGAATTAAAAAACAATCAATATTAATTTAGTGAAGAAAAAATGTGAGGTTCATTGAGGTTTAAATTGATCTTGTGTTTAATTTTATGTTTTTTTTATCTACCTGTGATAAACAATTGATGAACATTGTGTTAATCGGAAGTACCTAACATTAGGTTTTTGATTATGAATAGTAAAAACTTAAAATTATGATAATTAAATTAGGTATTGTACTGATACGTTAAAAATAACAAGGTCACATACCCTAAAAAAAGTAAACTGTCATCCAGTTATCGAACGGGCGAAACAAAAAACGAGTGCGTGTTTGGGAAGTAAAGTTTAACGATTATTATTAATGTTTCTGTTATTTTTTGAAATATCTAATTTAATACCTACGTGGTTACATTTAATAAATTAAATGTTATGATAGTTGTGAGCTATACCTACTGTAACTAGATAGGTACTACCTACCTAGGTATCACAAAATACAAAGTAATGAATTAATTGCAGATTACTGGTAAAGCTTTCGTTTTGTGATTAGTGTAATGGATCAAAGGTAAATGAAACCTACTTATTTACAATTTAATCATCTTATTACTGCCTAGTACATGATGCTTTATGCTTTCTATTTACTTGCGTAAATGTTTAGTTAGTTTTTAGCTGTGTTAGATTATTATGACGTCATTCATTAGGTACCTATGGTGTTCTAATATTATTTAGGTGTGTTACTCACCAGCTGCTGTGTCTAGGGCGAAGCAGCTACTTCGGGATTTAACGACGGCACCTGGCGACGGACCATCAGGCCAATCCATCCTCTCCTCCATCGCCTTCGACGCACTCCTTTTAAATTGCTCCAAAAAACTGTCTATTTGTGTTTCTATACTAGTCGGGGAGTTAGCCATCGTTTCCACCGAAACACCGAAAACAAACACAACACGCTAACCTGCCGTTTACGACATTTTACGTTTAAAACGTCCTTTCCTTGTTTTCCAGCACAAATCCGTGGTTACGGGCTCTCAATAATATTTCGTATTGCATAATTGACCGTAATTTTTTTGCCGAATTCGTTCATCGACCCGACTCCGCGTACAATAATATCAAAGAAGACCGCGGAACGTCCCCGACTATGTATGAAAGAGACTATTGGTTGGATAGCTTCGTAGGGAGGTTACAAGATGTTTTTGGAAACATCGATGAAAATACTTATGGTACAAGTACAACTTATTGATGTAGGTAGGTGTAGATTCTACACTACCTACTTAATCGATGTTGAAATAATATTATATCACATTATTCGAATCTCCAGATCACTCATTGATGCCATTTAACTCTGAAGTCCCTTGACAATAAAGACAGGTAATAACTCTCTCGTTGGGAATATGCAAAGGTATAAAATCGTCTTCTGCGGATTTTTTGTTCTTTTTTCCAAGTAAATATTGGTTAGAGAAAATATTAAGTAAGTAGGTAAGTACATAATAAGTTCATTCTTTGTATTGTTAATTGTTGTAACAATAATTTTCATTCTTACTGATAATTCTCACTTCGAGTAATCGTCAAACTTTACATTTTAAATATTCTAATAAATTTTTTTCGTCGATATTAATTACTCATATCGATGTTTCTGTAAGCTACTAACATCTCTACAATGAAGTGATTTTACTACGGATACCGTTATGCTATATACGGCAACGAAAATAAAGCGACACCCACTGACATCTATCGATCGCCATGAACAGCTGGCCTGTTAGAGTGTGCCTTGAGTTGCCAGCTTACAGGGTTTCCGTAAAAAATAACGATGAGTTTTTACTAGGTAACTTTAAATTTCATCATTTGTTTGTATTATATAGGTAGGTCTTCTTTTGTATTAGAATTTTATAATTAAAAATGGTAGTAAAATCAGTCGTTGTCATTTTATTTTTAGTCTTATCTGTGTGTGTTTGCGTAAGATGATGATGTGCGAGTGTGAGTGCTAGCGCGGTGAAGGGGTCGCGGTCGCCGGGCCCGGTCGCGCACGCTGCGTGCATTAGCTAGTGCTGCGCGAAGAGCGCGTGTAGTTCGTGATAATAGAGGTGACTGGAACTGTCACACACGAGTCTACACCCGGCCACATAATGTCAAGTAAGCTTGAATTCTATAATACCGGCTTTTTTTATGTAATATCGCTAACATTTATTGCAACCGGTTCTCGGTTGGAATTTTGGTTTTAATTACAATTAATATGCTTTTCAAACTAAACAGGGTAGTTAAAAATACTTCATATCTAGGTATTTCGTAAACTGTCTCTACGCATACCTATGTAAAAACTGCTCTCATCAAAAAATATTTCGTAACGTGTAACCAGTTTAATATTGTAATTGATTAATTCAACTTAGATTAAATTAGAACGAGGAAAATGCATGGATTTTAATTTTATTTTAAATAAAATAATCATTATACACAATATTCCTTTAGAAAGTAAATTAAAAATAATCAAATGGGTAGGTACAATTATAGTGTTGTGTAGGTAGATTGTAAGATAATCCTATTAGTTGCATACCTTCTAACATGCAAACCAAGAAAACTGACGTAGTTAGTTTTTTTTACGGATCTCATAATTTTTGGAAATATTCAGGGAAGCCAGATAGTTGACCTTGAATTATTCTGGCCTAGCGTGATCCATTATCTTTATTGACCCCACAAACATCTACGTCACTTCTACGTTAACAGCAAAAGATTATAAATTGTTCTACCCTGCGTTTAATTTATATCGTATCAAGAGTAAGAGATCGTAAACAGAGTATTGTTATCTACTATAAATACCTACATTCATAAACACAGCCTATCAACTACGTGATATCAACTGTTATGGAAACTGCAGTGACACACTACAGTGACAGTACATTTATTATTGTACTGTCTATCACAATATTTTTTTGTAAACGGCATTAGTTAATGTACCGAATACTTGATAAATCTTGGTGCATCTACTAAAAGTAGATACGTAAAATTCCGAGCAGAGAGTGAAACACATTTTTGAAAATGAAATCTGAGAGCGATGTTTTGGAGACAATAAGGTTCCTAATCATAAGAATTTAATTCCTCTAGCTGCTAGAGGAGTTCCAGAGTACATTCACATGCAGAATATCTAAACTGTATATGCACTTAGTAACGTTCTATTGGCGCCTAGTGGCTTGATATCCGATATTCAATCCAGACCGCAAAGGTTCATCCGACCTGATTGTGGTTAATCTGGCGCCGTCGGTAATAATCTGAGATACATCGATACTGTTGACATGTAAATTTTATAATGTTGAATGCATGCAATGCAATTTGGAGACTATAGTTGTATTCAAAATTCCAAATCACCTAGTTAACATGCAGAAAGGGTTCGAATGCAGCTATGATCATAATAATTTTAAACTGTTATTTCACGTCAAAGAGGAATTGGAATTTGCAGAATCTTGCGTTGCGTCGTTCAGTTTTATAGCACAATACCTAGAAATATTTATGGGCTTCGTACTACACCCGGATCGTTTGCAAACCAGTCCCACTTTCTCTAAGCGACAAGTCTTGGTCTTCGATTTTCACTTTACAACACTGAAAATTAAATATTGCCCAAGTGAAATGCACCTCGCTGGCGGCGCATAGCGTGTGCATTATTATAGATGAGAACTTGGAAAGTGCGGATCACGAAAGGTGATTACTTCAACGGGGAAAATATTTCCTTTTGAATAGGGTGTGTGTGACAATATAAAAAGATGAACAAGTCATCATTGCATTCCTTTATTCCGTTAAACGGTCGACTGCCCGCGTGGTTCCATCCCGCCGGACCGGCCGCACCTAAATAGAAACCGCAGGGACATTGCTCCCGAGCGCGTCTGATCCTGCATCTCAACTCTCGAGTGCCTTGTTGGGGTGTCTTTTGGTAGGAGATGTATCTACATACTCGTATACATTAGAATGATAAACTCCGAAATATGTCGGTAGTTCCGTTAAAAGCTATCGATGTTTCATTCGATGTTTCAGAAAATAAATCGTGGTGGTTTTACGATGTTAATAGACTATTAATGTTGAAAAAACATGCATTGAGGAAATTTCTGGCCACCGAAATTTGGCCTCGGATCATTGACGTGCAAGGTTTTGATGTTTTATGACTTTGAGGATGTTTTCAGTTTACACATCAAACCTAGAATACGGGCGCCTGGACTGGTTCAGATCACAAGCGACCATTTAATAAAATACTTGGCTTGGAATCTATTCATGTATATTTGCAGACAATTGGATAATCACACATTGGCGTTTTGCGCACGTGGGGAATGTCCTACTCGTCTGATACGTCACTACATAGACTTAGCTCGCGTCGATAGAGAAGACTTATTACGAGTTTAATTGTGGAATACATAGGCGTGGACGGGCTCGACACTAAATATCTAACGCTACACAGTAGTTTTATTTTGAATTTTATTTGTGTCGTGCTATTTCGGAACTGAACGTGCGGCACTTGTCTATTACATGGCGGTATATGTAATATAATGGCCCACGCAGGCTGGATGCCGGGCGCTATTCCCGTGAATATTTTTGTGGAATCTGAGAGGATTGGCTATAAAAAAATGGTAATTAATAATACCGTGACGTCTTTAATTATAAAATTGAAGTACCTACAATAATCTAAATATCATCTACATACAATGGTACCACTAACACACGTGCAATGTTACACTAGACACCAAACGTATGTTTCCTAATTAAAATGCCGCCTTTAATATGAACACGTGGTGATATTGACAGGTGGAAAAATAATGGTGCGCATACGCATCTACGGCGCCAACACCGGAGCACGTGCCAATATTATATGTACCACGACATATACCTACATGAAAACATACGTAGGATGCTCTGCGTCTTTCTTGAGAGGAAGAAACTGCGCACTTCCTCATAGCATTTTACGATGTCGATGCGACGGCGACGCCCCAACATGAACAGACAGAACGCTAAAATATAGATGAACGTAATCCTCCAAAACAACGTTTTCCAGTTATTTTAGATATTTACGTCTTTGGCACCTAAGGCGACTACAGAAATATGATTAGACTCGTGCGTTTGTAAATTAGAGATAAATTTAAATGCGTATTTATAAATAACCTGTTGAATTAAGCCCGACAGATTTTTTGTCATTTACTTAAAATTATTATGTTGAGACGTATAAGATTTTGTGTGATAGATAATGAGTATAAAGCAAAATGTAAAGGCAATTCTCTTGACTCTTCAAAAAAAAGGTTAGGTAGAAGTGACTGACTATTCCAGATGCTTCCCGGAGGTTTTGTAACAGATGATGTCACATCAGTGGTGGCCAAATCCACTTTAGAATAATTTCAGTGGTGGCAAAATCCACTTTAGAATAATTTCAGTGGTGGTAAAATCCACTTTAGAGTCGGCAGGTTCAGTAAAATATTGTCATCGTCTCTTATCAGCCTATTGCAGCCACAGGCTGGATACTAGGTTTGTCGGAATAAAAAAGAGCAATCCTAATTCCTAATCTATGAAGGAGTTCTCTGCAAAAATCGTAAAATAAATAATTAAATCCGAGTAATTTGTGACTTTTTACTAGTATTTCTGCTAACCCTAGCAAATGAGTTGTGCCCCTGTAAACATGCCTAATATTGCCTAATAGGCTTCGATCTCGAGATTTGTTGATGTCTAAACGTCGCGTGCGTCGTCGTCGGACTGACGATCACCAGGACGCTTGACCATGAAAATTCGATCGAGTTAGTAGTATCGCTTGTATGTATTATAATATTAATTTGGCAGTCTTCATTGCTATGACTCTCCATTTCACTAAAGGAAAGTATAGTGTAAATACAGCATCGTATAACAACATGAGAACATTTGCCACAGATCCATGATCTATGGTTAAAGGCACTCCCAATTTATTAGAACACGGAAAATCATTTTCATCCCATACTGGAGTTAGGACCACAATCAACCATACGTACCTATTAACTGTTAGGACACATTGACTTATCCTGGATATTGTAGTATGGTTCGAATTAGACGGTACTTTTACTAGGAAAAGCAAATTATGAAAATATCTTAGCGTTCGCCGGCACCTTTCATGGTAAATTATAAAAACTCGGTGCACTGGGTGCCAGTGACCTAGCCACGTTATGACAATGTTGATACAACAAGGCGGTTAAATCAATGCAATGTTGACCGTCTAATTGTCTGTTTGTTTGGTTTCTTCTTACCGTTGTATTGTTTTGTGTGCAGATCGAGCATGGGTGACGTTAGCCACAAACGACTCGTACGGCCTGGGAGCCCTGGTGCTGGCGCACTCGCTGCGCCGCGCTGGCTCCACGTACCCAGCCGTGGTGCTCATCACACCGTCCGTCACCGAGCCCATGAGGTACCTACATAAACGTTTTCATTTGCTAAACTCCTTAGCAAACGCAAGACATAAGTTTCGCATTTTTCACATAGGGACTGCAATTGGATTGGATTCCCAAAAAGTGGATGATTGGAGATGGTTCTAAGAAAAAACCAGATTGATTGAAGTAGGTATAATGTTACCAGAGAACACGTGGAACATGTTGTTCACTCATCCTATAAATAATCCCTTAGACAGATCTTACGACACCCACGGGAGAGACTGTAGTTTATTCTTAGCCGGGAATAGCAGGACAAAAACTGAGGTAAACACAATGATATATAGGTCCACTGCTGTAGCAGCGACCATACCATCATTTGCTATAGAATTATCCAAAAAAAAAGCCTCCCGGAGTGAAGATACGTGCGTCCGATGCACCCTGGGTAGTTAGCCCCGTTAGATAGTCCACATTTGTATCATTTTTGCGTATCGTATCTCCGTCGCGTGGCACCTACGTGTATCATGATCGATGGTTTTGACGAAAAATTATACGCAATCATATAATTTCACATTAATATTCACGCGACGACCCGACGGAGATACGATTCGCCAAAATTCTGACTGGCGAATCTTTTCACCATGGCATGCCATTAGATTTCTCATGTGAGGGCTCATGGAGACACAACATAAAACAAAGAATAAAAAAAATAAAACGCCGAATAAGAATAAAGCGTCAAATTATTACATGAGCCTAATAACACAGCAATATTGAGGGATTGCCATAAACTTATTATACTAGTGGTAAGATATTGCTCTGTTGTTTGGCTGGTGCTGTTGTCGACGATGATGATAACTTGTGGACTTTTTACATGGATAAAGATACATGGAGACCTAATTAGCGGCATCCACTTATTAAACCACAACTCATCCTTTCTTTTTCGTGGCCAGAACTATAATTGTAATGACCGGTGCTAATACCGAGAGCGGTCAAGCCTCGAAGCCAAGAAATAAGTAACGTTATAATACAAGATATGCTTGCTTGACCATTGCCTTATACTAGCTCAAAATACAAAGAATCAACCTTTAATAATATCTATCAATGAAGTCGAGTGCTGTTGTTATTATTGTATCGAGTGTTGACTGTGGACCAGTAACAATATTAGGTGATTGAAAGAATTAAAAAGTGTGGATCTTACTCAGCGAACCAGATAACACCTATATTTAAATTGCCACTATGGTTGCTGATTGTATGGTTGTTGAAGCACAGTCGTGCGCGGGTATTACCATCACTTTATTAATTTCAGTACATTACAAAAAAAGTTGTAGCCCACAGGTATCAGGACAGGGTCCAAGCTACCCGTGTTCAAGGTCGCAAAGAGAGGAACCTCCTGACCTAACCTAAACTCCTAGAGATCCTCCCCCTATTATTATAATGTATTATTATTACTAGCCTGTATTATCTCACGGCAGAACAAAGGCGTTCCTACTCCCTTTCCACTTCACTCTATCTGAAGCTACCCAGAACCAGTCTTTATTAAAAGAGTCCAGCTCATCCAGCCATCTCCATCTGGGTCTGTCGCGATTTGTCTTGCCATGTACAGGGTCCGATTGGGTAGTGAGTTTGGCCCATTAGTATCTTGCGGATATTACTGTCACATTATATTTGTTTCATTATTTAGCAATCCATAACTTTGGTACTGTAATGTGAATAATTTATGTATTTGCCAATATTCAGAAATCATTACTCAAATAATGTTCCACATAAACCACGCAGCCAGTTGTTCCGTTTATGTGTTCATTGTGGATGTAAGAACTCGTATACCTACAGTAGTATAACCGGTATGAATGCAAATATTGGCAGCGACTCGTAAGACGCTACACCTGAAATACGATAATATAATAGTGGGTCTCCACGTACAAGCTTGCTCGATGTTTTTACGTTCATCATCGTCGATCAGTCGTCGTCAGTCGAGCATGTTGGTACGTGTGGACCAGTGAAAGGCTTATGCTTTATTGCTTTTTACTGGTCGTTTCGTACTTGAACTTCTTCGAACTTGCTCAAATGAACGTAAAAACGTCGAGCCAGCTTGTATATGGAGACTCACTATAATTTTATTCTTTCTGCAACTACGATACGAAGATAGGCAGATAACATGGGTTTTAGATCAATAACAATTTATCGTACGTAGGTATCAAGCACACCTCTGACCTCTGTCCTCTGTGTAACAATAGGAAATACTTTCAACATCGAAAGGCGAATAAAGATGTAGAAGAGTATCATGAAAAAATATTTTATGTTTCTGTGTTTGTTATTGTCAGAGAGCGTCTTCGCGCAGTGTTCGCTGAGGTGATCACAGTGGACGTGTTAGACTCCCAGGATGCGGCACACCTGGCCCTGCTGCAGCGCCCTGAGCTCGGTATCACCTTCACCAAGATCCACTGCTGGAATCTCACGCAGTACGACAAGTGCGTGTTCCTGGATGCCGACACATTGGTGAGCTTCTTGGCAACAGTCGCAGACGCATCCGTCCTCTCTAAAGTTTAATTAATGAGCGTCCTATCACGTCGACATCACTAATGAATTACACTAAATTAATTCGTATATGTTAAGCTGTGTGCCGGCGACGATTTAGCAAACAGTTTGATGTCCTTGCGTCACTATTCCCATTTTAGAATGCAAGTTTGTTGGAGATGATCTCGATCGGTAAAACAAACTTTCCAGTGTAAATATTTTTGCAATATCAAAGAGCAATTCTGATAACCGTCGTCGTTTGGCCGACGATTGCTTCAATCAATGCCCGTGTAGTAACAGTCATCTCAAATGAACGTATGTATCTCCTATCATAAATTGTTCAACTCAACAATCAAGACTGGCGGATGCATAATAAAAGTATGCTAGCTAAATTGGTGGTCAAACATTAAACATTTTAGCTTTCTCAGCCAAATGCGAATGTTTGGCAATTTGATTTGTGATGTCACCGATAGCACATGTCAGGACATAAGACTTTGTATCAACATGTATGTTGTGAATCGTTGTCGATTTTTAATTTCCAATTAACGACCGTATGTAAAACTCGTTAAATCTATTTCGATTTATAACTGTTTATGCGATAAGAAAGTCAATGTTACCGGATGTGGACGTTAGTGCAGTAACACGAGATGACGAGCCGCATAACCGTGGCCCAAATATTTTGTTCCCGACAATTTTGGATGAGCTCCAATATCTTACACTTTCATTCTTTAGTTTCTTCCGAAGGTAACGTAAGTGCTGTGAAAGTAAAACTATCATTACAAGATGTTTGCGTGTCGTTATCATTTATATCATGAAATTATATAATAAATGAGCAGAAAATTCAATTTATTGAATACTTAGGTTCCAATAATAAACAATGAGATAGCGTCTCGATAGAATCCATTGACTCGCCGAGTTTTTATTTATCGCAGGTTATTGTGTCAACTGGAGTTTTTATCCATGTTCTGATAAAGTTCTTGATAAACATACCTAAGTACCAGTTATTTGATGTTCCTCACGTGGATCGCAATCAAATTATATACCTAAAATGAAAACATTATTAGTAATTCTGATGAGATCTAAGAAATCAAACGGTCCGACTAGATCCAGAAATACATGATCACGTCCATACAGCAAAGTGAATATATATTATTGGTTTGGAACCCCAATTACTACCAATGTACAATTAATTGTGATTGCGGTTTCCTAAAAAACACTTGTGCCATCCATTACGGTCCAGTTTCTTTTCCAGAGTGGAAGCTTGAGTTCCAACAACAGGATCATTAAAAGGCAAAATAATGATGAATGCGTCTGCTGTTCCCTAGGTGGTCCAAAACTGCGACGAGTTGTTCGAGCGCGAGCAGTTGTCCGCGGCTCCTGACGTCGGCTGGCCCGACTGTTTCAACTCGGGTGTGTTCGTGTTCGTCCCGTCTGCCGACACCTTTAGTCAGCTCATCACCTTCGCACAGGAGCGCGGCAGTTTCGATGGTGAGATTTTCTAGCCAAATATCACCTAACTTTACAAAGGCCTACTGGTAAGTCTGCACGCTGCACTCAACATAGAAAACAGCTGTATAAATAAATTATATTTTTATGCAAACCGTTATGAATGCAACGTAAAACTAATACGAAATGTGTTACTTTTAATTCTGGACATTTTCAGACTCTTAGAAAAATTTAGAAATTTATTTATGGATGAAAGAGATAACGCTATATGACAACTAAGCGTTAAAAGAGAGTGAGCGTCACGGTTGCCTGTCATTGTGGCATCGGACACACATAGTAACTTGTTGATATTCGGCGACAGGTGGCGACCAAGGCCTGCTGAACTCGTTCTTCTCGGACTGGGCGTACGGCGACATCAAAAAGCATCTGCCTTTCCTCTACAACGTTACTTCTGCTGCCTTCTACTCATATCTGCCCGCTTTGAAACAGTGAGTGATGTATTACTATTACCTATTATTATAGAGGCCCGTCTCGGCTTTGCTCGGGTTCTCGAGTGAACATTTTTACACCTTGGTTTAGGTACATTATAGGAGTTTTGTAGGGATCCCGAATTTTTTTGAAAATGAAATATAGCCTGTTCTCAGTGGTAATAGAGCATTCTACTGGTGAAAGAATTTTGAAAATCGGTTCTGTAGTTTTTGAATGTATGCATTACAAAACAAAAATACAAATCTTTTCTTTTTATAATATTATCAGGTAGATTGGATTGTGGACATTCTTTTGTGTCCAAATATGTTTTATAACTCCATTGACAGCGTTTTTATACCCACTACTAAGTATAAGCGTACAACGTCTTGTAAAAAAAACAATCAATCAATTAAATTAGTCAATACACGTACCTAGTCCATTGCCTCCGAAATTGTTTGCGTAAAGGAAAACCTATTACTTACTAAAATAAAGTATTATTATAGTATTATTTTATTATAAGAAAAAAGTATTTTCTATTGTATTCCATAACTCCAATTCCTAAATAACAAATGGTTCATTCCAACCTAATTAAAACCAAGGAAAGACCTTTATCTTGCGACTGTGATGCGCACGAGTGAAAATACCTGATGCATTCGCACGGCCGATATTGACGTTGGCAATCAAGTGTGTCTACAGTATCGCGTGCATACTCATTTATGGGAATATCAGAAGAATGCGTCATAGAGTAGAATGAACTGGAATTGAAGATAGTAATTTTCTAAGTTTTGCGACAGGTTACAGACTTACGGGTTCTGTTAAAAAATATGAGTGGCTGTATCGGTTTCGGAGTTTGGTAGATATATTATGTAGAAGAAGTGGAATGTATCCTGTATATTGACTATAGTTTTTTTTTTGACTCAACTAAACTAAAGCTTGTGCTAGAAGAAGGATCATGGGGGGATCACCAATTCAAAACAGTACAACACGACGTTTAAAATTGGAACTCTCCGATCCGAACCTACTGTTAAGCTTTATAGTTTATTCTTTCTAATCTATTTATTTATTCTTTTACAGGTTCGGGCAGAACCTAAAGATCATCCACTTCATCGGCGCTGCTAAGCCATGGCTGCAACAGTTCAACTTCCAATCCGGCTCCGTGGATGCGCCGGAGCATATCCGCGGTCTCCTACAACTGTGGTGGGACATCTTCGTCGGACAGGTCCACTCTCAGCTGGACATCGGCATGGTAAGTCATTGATCACTTCCTATAAGTCCTTAAATATTCAAAAAGTCAGGCCGGGTTTCTTCTTATATTTCTGTAAAAATATACTATTGATTCTAAGAAAGTTGGCTATGGTGATCTTCCACGAACACAAGTAGGAAAGTGAATTAGCCTATAAATAACCCAAGACGCATCAAACAATGACTAGTCGTACGTTCGCCGGGTTCGCCGATATAAAGTTTAGATGAATATGCAATGCAATGAATCGAAATAGACCAAATGAAAACGATATTCAAATATCATATTACAGCAAAAATTATACATTCAATTGTAACCTCAATAAGTCTTAAATAAGTGTTGTATTACCTGTAGCGATTGGTCTAGATATTAATTTCCATATCGATTACACATTGTTGTAATCGAACCCCTCTTATTGCGGTTCCTCCCGACCACAATTACCTCGTGGTCCTCACGCGGTCCAGTAAATCGATCCATTGTCAGTACAACCTCCGATCTGAACACTACAACATGTTTTCCAAGCATTCACGGAAGGACTCTAAAGTTGCAGAGGTGAGACTTGCACATATAAAACTACGGCTTTTGACCTTGCGTTTATTCAATCTTGTTCCAATATTCGTAGGATAGATTAAATATTTTTCTCTGTATTATAGCACCGTGTTAGGCTCTTGTGAATCCCTGAGTGACTAAACAGTAACTTCCAACCTATAACAATAGCTTGCACTATGAGCTTGTGCACTGTTCTGCTACTTGACGCACCTTTTGTTTGAAGCATTCTTTTACCTGTGTGACATAATATTTCTCCAAAATACTAACATTCTCTAACTTTTACAAAGTATATGTCTGTCTGCTTTTGCACGGTTTGGTTAATTTTTATATGGGACGGAGTAGATGGTGTTGGTATTTTGGTGGAATACTCACCGCGGAAACTTTATAAACATACCGATTAAAAACAGCTTTGCAATTTACGCAATTATTTTGATTTCATGCTTCTTAATTTTTAAGCTTCAGTATTAATTGTTACTATTTGTATGTTTATTAAGTGACGCATATTTTGAAATAGTAACTAATAGTAGCTTGAACAAAGTTTTTCGCACTATTCATTAAATTAGCCAGTGCTCGAAGCTTAGTTCAAGCGTTTGTGTGCATGCATACTACTGAGCTGTTTCACTTCAACCGATAGGTTGAGGTGGAGGAATCACATGACGTGCCACCAGCGTTACCGCCACATGACGTCCGCCACCTATACCACTATCAACCAGCTCTGGATCCTGAATCAGAATTCGCTTGGCACCATCCTGATGCCCAAATTCAAGAAGAACCCCGTGAAAAACGGATAGATCTAACAGAATTTCATGATCCTTGGGAAGTTTATAGAGGACATATCCCACCAAATACAGAAGATGAAACCAGCCTTCACGTAGAATTAGGAAGAATAGAAAATCATGAAGATATAATAAAATATGCATGGGATTATCAAGCACAAGAACCTCCGTCCACGTATACAGAACACAATTCAAATCAAGATAGTCAAACGCATCATACAGATCATTGGCAACATTATTCTGAATATGAACATAGACATGATCAACATCAACACGATACTCAACATGAGCATAATCAAGATCAACATCACTATGAGTCTCAACAATACGAACACAAACATGAGCAACAGCCACAAGATTTTCAATATAAACAAAGCCATGAGCAACATTATCACGATCACGACGGTCATTGGCATCAAGAACACAATCACGACTGGAGCAGCCATGATCATCCCCAACATACTCATCCACATGATCATCCCCAACATACTCATCCACATGATCATCCCCAACATACTCATCCACATGATCATCCCCAACATACTCATCCACATGATCATCCCCAACATACTCATCCACGTGACCATCATCACGATAGTTTTAGTCACACGCACTTTGAATCTAATACTTACATTGAAGGTCAAAAACCTGAACATACCGAACACCTTCATAATCATTCCGAATCTTTAATTCCACATAAACACCAACAAGTACACGACGAAATAACAGTACACCACGTTCATGTGGGCAAGGATAAGAAACACAGCCGTCGTAATCGAAGACTGAATCGCATTGATGTTTGTAAAGAGCACGGAATGGTTAATGGAGATATCTCCGAGACTGAAAGTGATGATTACGACGATATTACGCCGAGGCACCCGTACGATGGTTTCTATTTAAGGCACCGCGTCACTGTAGACGCTCGTGGAAGAAAAGTATGCTCGCATGAAATACCGCCTACTCCGTCTCCTTCCCCCCCACCTGACTCTCCGTCGACAAACGATATCATGCCTTTTCTGGAAGATGAACCCTTGGAAGCAAATGACTTTGAAGGCCAAGTAAGTTATATCCAGAACTATTCTTCCTTGAAGACCTCAGGTAAAACTTTTTTTTGTTTGAATGCTTAAAAGCGAGTGATTGCATTACCTACGTAAGCTCCCAGTTCGTAGACAAGCTTTGCATGCTTTGACCACTTGATTGTTCTCTGCACGTACACGTAACGTTATATTAACATTATTCCCTTAGATATGTAGAAAAACTATTAAAAATGTAGTCGTATGATACCTTATTAGACGACATGAAATTACATAAAATAACATCTGTTACAGAGCGGTGTTGCCGGAAACTTGGCAAGAGTGATGCCTGGTGCGGCTGGCCAGCGTGAGGCTCTGGACGAGCTGTCACGTCGCCAAGGGTGGGAGGCCGGCAACATTGATTACATGGGTGCCGACTCCTTCGAAAATATCTGGGCGAAGATCTCGCAGACATTGAGCAAGCCTCGCATCTCCCCAGCTAAACAGACTGCGCCCGAACAGGACGTAGTTCAGTCTGTTGAAGTTGTTCAGGAACCAGTGGCTGAGCAAGTTGAAGTAGCGAAGGAAGCCGTCCCTGTGGAGACTGCCGCGCCACTGGAGACTGCCCCCGCACCAGTTGCCGAAGTGCCGGTGACAGTGGAGAGTCTCGCACCTGTTGTAGCGCCTGTTCCAGTGCCTGTCCCAGTGCAGGAGCCTGCCGTTAAAGTTCCTGTGCCAGTAGAAGCTGTTGCGCTAGCTACTGCGCTTGCTTCCTCTAAAATTCCTGCACCTGTGTCCGCTCCCAGTGAAATTCCCGTACCCGTGGAAGCCATTGTACCAGATGTCCCAGCGCCTGTCGAAGTACTGGCGCCGGTGAAGGTCGCCGCTCCAGTAGCGCCCGCCGCTCCAGTAGCGCCCGCCTCGTCCAAAGTAGTCGCTCCAAAGGCCCCAGAAGCGGTAGTAGAAAAGCCGGCCCAAAAGACTGAAACTCCCATAGCGAAGCCGGCAGAGCCGTCGAAGGCAGTGGCCTCCAAAGTGGCCGTCGCTGAACCTCCAAAGGTAGCGCCCATTGCGGCGGCCGCCCCCCCCGCGCCCGCGGCCACCCCCCCGAAGCGCCCCGCAGCCGCCTCGGACAGCCCGCCGCTGGTGAGCACGCCGTCCAAGGAGCAAGCGCCCGCAGTGCCCGCAGCTAAAAGTGAGTATAACGACAACGGCGAACGCGCCACCGACGGTTAACAGCTTTGCACTGTCAATTCTCACCGAGTTCATTTTGCAGTTTTCAGACTTCTACTAATATATCTTATGTATAGTTTAGCTGCATCCGTTTTACGTGGCTGCGCCCACAGATGTATGTGCGTAGCTTGGACGGCCGTCACGTAACTCGATGTGTCCACATGTTTTCTTTTGTGCCGTTTTGTGATGTTTGGTTTTTATGTTTATTTTTATCAGCATACGTTTCAAAATTCGTTGTTATTTCACCCAGCTTCCGAGGAGGCAGCGCGAGAGACGCGGCTTTGATAGATCAGGTAATAATAATTATTTTACTTGGACTCAATGCAACTTCATAATTGCGCTGACTTTGGGTTACGGTGGAGGAACTCTATGTTTGACATCTTGTGAAGTCTTTTCAATCAGATTATAATGTTTCGCAGTATACCTAAATACATTATCTGAATTTAAATTCCTCATTGTTGTTTATAAAATTTTCTACTGAAATATTCAGTGTATGTTGGGTTGCGTCCAAGTAGATGCAGATGATAGGGACGTTTGTTCGAACACTCATTAAGCTATTTCTGGAGAAATTATTATTGTGAATTTCTCGTAACGCGAAGTAAATTAGCTTGATGAGTTGTTTGTTAATGTGCAGTTGCATCTTATTCCATCTGATGCAACTTCGCATGTTTGTGTGATGCACCCATTGGATCGTTGTAATTTCGATCAAATTCTTTTCTTGACGAAATTGTAACAGATCTGTTTTTATGCTTTATATTTTTGTTTCACACATTGCAAGGAACATTATTCAAGCTTTCATAGCGATACACCATCACGTAGATATCACACGTTTACGCTCAAACACGTAGTACTTATTTATAATTATTAATATTACTTTGACCTATTCTATAATGGAATCGTTCTCCTTGCCAAAAACCAAATCCATCTGAAATAAAATAATAATCCTTGTAATGGTCATGAAGCTTTGAGACTCCACTTAACTGACACAGTTCTAACTTTCCGCTTGCATCGTTTCAAATTAACCATGTAGCTTTGTTTTCCCTCGACTTTGTTCCAGGCCCTAACCGAGCTTGCTCTCTAATGTGATCGCCATACTAACGCCACGTCTAATCGCTCGAGAGAATAAAGGCGAGAATAACTTGGTTGTGTAGCCGAGGAGCGTCGCAAGCCCGCGGGGAAGCTGAAGCTGTCGCCCCCCGCGGCCGCAGACCCGCTGCCCACCCCCGACAGCGAGCTGGAGGACGCGGCCGCGCTCGCTAGCGACATCATCGCGCGCGAGCTGCGCACGCCCACCGTCACCGCGCCGCCGTCCGCGCCCGCGCCCTCCCCGCCCGCCGCGCCCCAGCCCGCCCGCCTCGGCGTGGCCGAGCCCGAGCTGCCCACGCCGCCCGTCGGCGCCGTGTCGCTCGCACAGATCGGCGTCAAGACGCCAGCCAAGGGCAAGACCACCGCCGCCGCGCTCATCGAGTCCTCGGTGACGGAGGGCAGCCAGCCGGCGTCCCCGTCGTCGCCCACGGCGCCGGCGCCGGCCGACGCGCCCAAGAAGAAGGTGGTGAGGAAGGTAGTGAAGAAGGAGGGTGCGGCCGCCGGCGACGCGCCCGTGCCGCCGCCGCGCAAGAAGGAAAAGAAACCCAAAGAGAAGTGAGCGCCCGCGACACGCTCCCGATAGTTCCTCTGTGCCATAATCGTAGCCTTTATGATGTTAACTGTCTATTTAATTTTCGAATAATTATGCTTTTATGTATCGCGTAATTCTTTTACTATAAAATTATGTTAGAATTAATTTTATACTCACTACCACACGGCAAATGTATTGTTTAGTTTGATTTTTATACCTACCTTTAATTTTTCTATTTAATTATATGATTTTATGTTTTAACAGTGATAATCGGTTTTATTGTTCTGAAAATTGATCTACGAAAGGTCGAGACGTATTTATTATTATGAGAACGAAAGTTTTTATAAAATTTTATATTAAAAGTTTATTTTGGAATACTATTTGTTTTTATCATTAGTCATTAATGGCTTAAAAATATGAGTGAGATACCATTTTTTTTTGTACCACTAAGTTGGCAAACAACCCTACGGTATCGGGTACCGCCTGATGGTAAGCAGTTACCGTAACCTTCGGACGCTTGCAACACCATGACTCACGCGTTGCCGACACACTATGGGAGGACCAAAGAGTATAATATATACTGAGGACGACAACCTACTGCCAACACGACGCTTCCCCAAGGAGCACTGGCGACCTTGCTCACTGTTAGGACTTGTAGGAATACAACACTGCAAAAGATAGCTATAGGTAGGTGGTAAGTACCTATTAGTTACGCTAGTGGTAGGGGCAGACAAACAACAAAACTTATCTCCAACAGCTGATATTAAAACTAAGGATAATCTAATAGTCCTAATGTATAAAGAATTGGCAAAAAATTATATTATGAGGTAAATTATCTTATCATTTCGAAAAATACCAACATAAGTAGGTAGTTTCACGTTTGTGATAAATGATAGACATACGCGTTAGTCACAATCATTGTAGTGTTTAGTTGTAGGTTGTTAGATAAGTAGGTAATGAATAGAATGATTATTTAAAAATAGCAGGTCAAGTGCTTGTCGGAGATTAAGAAAGAATTCGAATACCAACCGTGGTATTTCATGGCCATTGTGATTAGATTATAAATTCATTCATTCCAGTCATTATGTTTTTGGTAACGGCAGAAGCTAATATCATGACGGCAGCAGTAGCACCAGTAATAACTAGGTACTTGATCTTTTCCGATGTCATCGGCAACCTAAAATACGTTGATACGTAGGATTATTCCTAATAGCGTCAACAGTAATTTTTCAGGAAATAAAGTTTCCGGTTGTATGGTTTTACTTCGATTCTAGATACTGGTTGACAGAAATTTGTCGATCAGGCGCAAGGTGCAATTTTCATTGCAATGTAGATAGTAGGTAACTATACTTTTCTAGTCTAAGTAAGTAACTACCTAGACCTACGTCTAATAATTTATATGGGCAAATCAGGGACATGGCTATATTGCCATTGACAGACATAGATACAAGCCCTAAAACTTAATGAGATGACGTCCGGTCTTCACAATGAGCAAGCTGTTTTGAGACTACGCCTATTAGCGTGCACCGGTGATGATACGCTACTGTGAATCTCTGACTTGGGATATTTGGGTTGGTTATTTCGCCTTTTGATCATGAATCATTTTCAGATAGTACAGGCTTTGCTTTGAGTACCTATCTGTATTCGTGATGTTATTGATCCTAATTCTCTAAGTCATCGGAGACGTGTCGATCGCTATATCTACTTATTAATTATAGAGAGTGGCGTAAAATTTTGGGGTATTAAGGGTACTGGATTCAAATTATTAAATTTTAATTGGATTATAATTTTGGGGCATTAAGGGTATTGGTACTCGATTACCTTTCTGTTATCTAGGTATAGTTAGAGTTCTGGTCTTAAGAAACTAAGTGAATTTTGAACATGTTAAAAACCTTATTGCCCCTAAATCTTGCGCCAGCCTGTATAGTAAATGCATTTGTTTTTATTAGCGTGGTGAGCTCTCATCATGAGCCCCCCGCCTAGGGGAGGCGGAGGGGTGCACCGCACTCCTACCCGGCTTAACTCACTTCGGTGGTCCACTTTCAGCGCCTGATGATATATTACTTAGTACCTAGTACTTAGACTGTTAGTGGGATGCTACTTAGCTGCTGTACGCTTCTCCGGTTTCCAATACTCAAAAGAGCTATTTGAGAAAGATTAATTGGCTACTACAACTTTGAGAAAGAGATATTACTTACATGAACCCAGTTTCCAATGTGACACTTGTCCGTAATCGAGACATATCGTAGTGTATTCTGTTGTGTTGTAAAAGGCGACTCCAACCGTCTATGCTCCAACTAACACAATAATGCCAAGAGGATAAGCACAATAGCTAATATTTTCCTGTGGGCTTATAATATATTATGTACTTATTTAATTATCAGCAATCCATTTCCTCAAAATGACAGTGACCTCTCCGCTCGATTAAGGCGAACTTAATAGATTTCTCAGAATTGGAGCTCAATGGGTAGGTACCATAGTAGAACCAAACAATTTTATCTACTATGATGTTACCGATCATTAATTAAACCACCGATCGATGTTATAAATTCGTAATTATACGTGACAAAAATGCAAAAAGATTCTCTCCGGCGGGGAATCGAACCCCGGTCTCCCGCGTGACAGGCGGGGATACTTACCACTATACTACCGAAGATGTGGTAACTTCCGTTGAAATTACGCATTGTATGCATCAAAATACATTTTTATATTTGGACTTGAATGTCTACTAATTATATAACAATTTTAATTACAAAAAATAAGCAAAATAATAATATATTATAACACAATTAGTTTTATAAATATTTTGTAAAACAGCGCCATCTAGTACATTTATTTGAAAGTACTTTACTTGGACTCGTAATCTCATAGGTTTATTAAATTCTCAACAGATGGCAGTAATATTAAAATCGTCGTTACGTCCTCTGTGAGGTAGGCAGAGATAAAGATTAGAAAATGAGTTATAATTTTTTCAAGCTCGTGTTTTCTCGTCTTTGGTAAGCATTTGGTGGATATCATCTGATTGTCTTTTTCGCAAGCTGGGAATAGAGAAAAATTAAAGCTGCACTTCTACTCAAATCAAAATTATCAAACTATCTCAGAATGGAAACGAAAATATCCTAAGTCTATGCTCAGAATAGTTGTTAGTTATTAATTAATTATTTACCTATATACAACTGCTTACTGCGCATTGTAACACTTATTACTAAAACACAAAAGCACGCAAATTACCGCGAAAGCTGTACATACGTAGAGATTATGGTAGAGATATATAATTATCGAGTACCTAACATGTCAGTAGCTATATTATCGAGTCATAATTAGGGGTGTCAACTTCTAAAGTTCTAACATTCCAAAGCTATGATCCAAAAGATTGATAAAAGTTTATCCTAGGATTCAACAAAATATTAATTTATGTAATTAATTAGATAAATACTATCCACAATATAAACGTCTTGAGTAGGTAATGTAGGTACCTATACAATACCTTCTATAAAACTTTTATTAAGATATAGACACTAACAAGTTGTTAGTGTCAATATCATAATGAAAGTTGTTAGTAACAACTATTAACCACGGTAGACGGAATCCCTACTTCACGCAAATAAGACAAAACAGTTATTCTGCAGAGGGACAATACACGAAAAGGAAAACTTCCGAGATAAATACGCAATCTCGAACATGAAAACTGGCAACCCTGGTCATGATTCGTGAGAGGCGTGCCTCGAACTGCGCGGAGCGGTGAGCGTGCTCTATAATTTGGTAGAAAATTGCAGAGAGAAACAAACAAGAGCCGATCTCGTTAAGGTTATGTGCCTTAATTACGTTACGATTTATCCGGTAATTCCATGTTGGTTTAGTTACTATGTTGGCGAACTAACAATCAGTTATTTTTTTCAGGCACGTTTATGGCGTAATGTCATTACAACTATCGTTGAGGGATTTGAAGCAATATTATCGACCGATAACGACGCGGCTGTGTGGTCCAGTCTTTACTGTCCCACTGTTGGGCACAGGTCTCTACTCAGAATGAGAACTCAATGTCTGTGGCTACGTCTTTGTCCATCACGCTGATCTGATACATACGGGTTGGCGGATAGGGTTGCCTCTTTTTTGAAGTGAAACTTCTATTATAGCCGGGGGTTTTAGGATTTTTCTGTCACGAAAAAGCA
Source organism: Allophyes oxyacanthae (assembly GCA_932294325.1). Taxonomy (NCBI): domain Eukaryota; kingdom Metazoa; phylum Arthropoda; class Insecta; order Lepidoptera; family Noctuidae; genus Allophyes; species Allophyes oxyacanthae. The sequence continues at coordinate 5,170,406 of OW028610.1, forward strand.
TTACGGCCGCGTGGAGGGGGTACACGATATATCCGTTGAAGTTTCAGCACACATTTCTTTTTTTTACAATAAATTAGTATTGTTTATTATACAATACTTTATGAATCGATATAGCAATGAATGAATCTAAACTTTATCCTTCGACACAACAATCCTTCGAGTAACTTAGGGACAAGATAAACCAACAAAAGCCATCAAGTCCTCGACCGACGGACGGACGCCTCGTATTGAAGTAAGTGGCAAGTGCAGCGACTTTCACACCCCATCGATCGCAACTCGTTCGTGATCCGAGATCGAGTTGTTTACACGCTTGTTAGATACAATGAGCTTCTCATTATGAGACGGTGGCTGCTCGTGGGTGGTCCCACACCGTTCACGGACGTCGTTAGCACTATACCAACCTCATTCGATACTTGTAATTAGTATCGAGTTCATATTGGTACCTACTCGAAAACTCGATTGAATAGATAGGTTCCTACCGTTCCTACTCAATATTTAGAAAGAGAACACGTAGCAAGTTTTGATTTGAAACCCCATTTAAACGTTTTTGTTAGTGACAAAAACTAGCATACCAGACACGTTCCTGCCTGTACTGTACTTACAAATATTTAAATTATTTACAATGATTAAAAAAACTTATTATATTTTTCACGAAAACTATGGACCAAGCTACTGAGTTATTGGTCCATGTTTTTCGTGAAAAGCATACATAATTAAATATATTTGTTGGTTTTAACTACGATAAATAACGTAATTTTTGGCTATAATTGCAGGGTAGACCCTGTTATGTAAAACCAAAATATTAGTTAATACCGCCATCTAGGGCCCAGCTGTAGAAGTATTTTTTAAGTTCCTAGCCTCTGACGCGAGGTTACTCCACGCGACCCGCGACTCCGCCATCTCTTCTCCCACTCATACCAAAATATTCGTTTGCACGCACACATAGGATGGCAATGCTACATGCACAGCGACTCGACGCAACACAAACAACCAGTTTGACAGGAACCGTGGCGCGTGGAGGTTGTGTCGCGTTGTTTCGTAAAGTAACATTGATATTCTCAATGTTTATAAACAGAATTCGATTAGATACCGAATCTAATACATCTATTTATGAATAAAATTAAAAACTTTTGTACATTAGTGCTTTAGTTCGCGCGTTTATTTAGTTTTTCTGTTGGATTTGTACGTTTTATTCGAGTGTGTAATCTTGTATCGGCGAGAACTCAGCATCGTTGATTTAGTTGGGACGGTGGACGAAAATGTGAAACAAATGTGTGTTGGTGGACTTTACATGGTGTTGGACTTGGAATTGGTACTTTGAGACGTTTGTGGGGCAAGGAGCCGGCAGTATGAGGTATTTGGTGTTCGTGTTGTTGTTGCCTGCGTGCCTGGCGCACCTCAATGTTTACCTGAGCAGCGCCGAAGTGTGGAGGTTATTAGGTAAGTTCACCTGTCCAATCGCATATAAGTAATTGTTATAGATGTGTAGTTGCACGAAACTGCAGTGTTATCGCTGATATCCGAGTAATCTCTTGTGATAACACAATTGCGGACAGTAGCACTGCAAAAATAAAGAGAAGGCACTAGGCAACGAAATCTCCTTTAAATTCACGTGTTTCATAAAAGCACAGAATAATTAATAATAGTATTAAACGTAGACAATGAATAATTATATCGGAACCAAAACATTTAAGTAGGTACCTACCTATTAGAACATCTTAAATCTATATTATCTATAATCGTAATAAATTTGCAAATGAACGCGTAGGATGTAATTTTATGATATCGACATGTTATCATTGAAGGTTATGAACTTAATAATGAAGCACCTCTATTGTATAAATATATTATTTATCCCAATAACCTTCTTCAAGAGAGGTTTTCGATATTCCTTAAAAAAAAATCCCCCCTCATTTTTGTAACAGTCAAGCATAGCAGTCAAGTTATACGTCAAAAAAGTTATGGCTAAGGGGCATTAAGGGCCATAGCACACTAGGCTAGCTACTTTTTGCAGCAGAACGCACGTTTTAGCGTTTGTTGCCTGTTTTTTGCTTACTAAAGTAAATAACGAACGCGAAAATGCGCGACTCTGTTTCTATCACCATAATTATAATGTCTCCTAACAAGTTTAAACTTTAATTAATTATAGTACATTTAACCTATTTCAAGATTACAAAAAGAAAATCAAACCAGTTTTCAGGGAGAAGTAATAAGGTAGGTAGGTACAAATGATAAAATTGTTAACATTTATAATAAATAAGTAACACACCTGGAACGCACATCTTGTTAGGGTACAGTGGGGGCCACAATTACGGACCAACTGCCAACATTAATTAAATTGCTTCAAAATACTGTTACCGGTAACTAGGCTGTATTATTTACTAACACCTAGTACTTATCATATTAGTATATTATCTATGGTACTTATTTTCACTATGAATAATTAGGTAGGTAGACACCTACCTAATTATTCGTAGTAGATACTTAATTTGGTAGGTAATTTTAAGACTACGACCTATCTCACTGTGTAGTAATTCGGTAGCTGTATAAAATACAGAGTTAATTTTTTATTAAAAATAACCGCGGTTATTTGGAGAAAAATGAAATACCTAGTTAAAATTACTCGTATTCGAGAATTTGTCTTCTCTTCGAATCTTTTATAGTTTTATCGGAGAATTCGTATTAACACCAACTACGTCAGTGTCGGTTTAAAACGGTTATTTTATTATTCAGCGGGCACATTGTTTCTAAGAGAAGGAACTTAATCCCTACGATTTTAATTAGACGAACGTCACAACTAATACCTGTGCGCTTGTCATTTATGTCTTTAAGGTAAGCTGGAGTGACATATTTGAAAAGGCCCCATGCGCGCGCGCTGGTAATAGGCTTAGCGATATGACGCTCCTTACAATAAGGTACTTTTTGTCGTTTTCTATTGTACCAACCTGCCCCAGCCATAGCGTGCAATCCATCTTTGTCAACGAAATAACAATCAGCCTTTTGTTCTTGCTTAAAAATTAGAATAATAATAATATAAGGACCAAACGGGACCTTCGCTTTCCTTACTTGATAAATAGGAAAGTTAACTTGACGAAAGTTTAAACGTTTTTTACAAATTGAGTAGTAAGTAATTATAAATGTATGTAAATTTAAAATTCCCTTACTTAGAACAAATACATGCTGGGAACGGCACCGTGCCGGTACCTCCGTGCATTACGAAAGATAATTTATTTTCAACGATAATAACATAAAAATTAACATATCACGTATCTTTATGCGTTATCTGGTAAAACTTCCATGGCGCGAGTCCGGGCGGTGTATCGGGCGGTTCGATCAGCTCAGCCTACCTACATATAATTTATTTCGGATGACTTTTATGGAGATTCTATGGAGCAAAGCCAATAAACTCGACGCCTAAACTGCGTAATCCGACACGATGGGACGCATATTTTATCTCGTTTTGATTGGAAACTAGGCGATCGCGAAATCAAATTTTATTTGCCTAGTCGCTTTATGGTTATTAAATTTTTATTCAACGCCCACATGTTTGATGTTCCGACACAGAATATAAATTAAAATTAACACTATAATCACTTTAAAATTTACAGGCAATTTAACCGTGAATAAAAATCTTCGGGGTCTAAATTGAACCTTAACAATGTAAAGTAGAAGATGATATATAGCAGTTTCCAATGCTACTTGCTAGCTTGGCCAAGCAAAGGCGGTATCAGACGACAGGATAATTTATGGTATGGTCACCTGTTATCGTTCATCTGTATGCTGTTCGTAGGTGGGAACCAACAAACATCCAAGTCTTGTGAATTCAGTGTTAAAAGTCTTTCTTTCATCCTGACCTGCGGGTCTACCGCGTAACTATAATGGTAATGAACATCGAACCTTGAAATCGAAATTAAGTATTTCATGCTTTTTATTGACTGAATGAAGTACAATGTAAATTTATCAAGTTTGCAGATGCTACACAAGAAAAAAAAACGGGTTTTTTTATATGTCTAAAATTGTACATTATTTTGTTTCTGAAGAAAAGTGGTCGTGCGCATGGTTCTTCGCACACCACACGAGCGTAGGTGCAAGCCTATATTTCCTTAGGTACTTGATACAGTCTATAATTTCAACTCGTTGCTTATAATGCCTGCATAAGCAGAAGTTTGGTTTGAATCTGAGAACAAAAGCAATTTTGCGGTGAAATAAAGCAAAGCAAAATAAAATAAGAACAGTTGGACTGATTACGGCAATCATACTTTCTGTAACTTAACCACAGTATTTTTACCAGATTACATCACGTAACAAGTATCTCCTAACGGTACTTTAAATTAGTTGTAGAATGTTGTTTTAGAAAAATATCTAGGTAGGTTTGAATTCCTGCATCCGACGAAGGTAAAAATATATTATATTCTACCGACGTCTTGAGTTTCACGGCTAGAACTGTGGTGGGCACGTAACAAAAAATCGTAACTTGATATTTCAATGCAGTGTAAGGTTCCATGATTCCATCTAGTCGCCGTAACCTCCTCACACAGTTACCTACAGCATTGTTATTAAAACAATGTTGACGTAGAAGCTCAGAAACAGAAAAAAAAGTCGTACTTGAAAAATAAAATAAGCATAAACCAATATTTGGTCAATTTGTTAGTTTTCGCTTGGTTTCCGGTATGTTACCTGACTTTGTTATCTGAAAGGACGATCTTTTCTTAGACTTATACCAATATTATCAGTCCCATCCCACATATATTTAACCCACCTACGTGTAAATTGCTGCAATCCTAAGCTTATCCTTTGCATCCGGGCCATCATCTTTCCAGATAACATTTTCTTTCACCATTTAGGCATATGGAACCGACAATAGAATAAATAAAAACAGTCCGGAATAGACATTGTTATTTTAATAAATACTATTAATGCTGCATTCAGCGAGCGCCATTCGGATCTCGTCCCCTAAAACGGAGACGTCGTTTAGAGAATTAACAATGAAATATTTCAATAAACAGCCAGCGACGGCGCAATATAAATATGGGCTCGCGTCCTTCTCGAAACTATTCTTTATGTAAATACAGTTGACACGCGGGATGATATGGAGTGGGTCCTAAATAAATTTAATTTCATGGACGGTTGGTTAGCAGTTTTTAATTTGTGGGGTGTGATATGTCTACCGCGGGCAGGTGCGGCTTAGGCAAAACACGGGACGCTTACGTGATCGGAATGAGAGTGGTTAATTAAAAAATATATTGTGTGCACGTATAACAACAATTTTCTCGTTTCGGGATGAATTCTGAAAGGTGTTTACTCTTTTTGTGGCATGAATCCAGGTAAGAAAGCTGTAATATACATAATCGTGACTGAGCACATAATAATAGGCAAGTGATAGGGACGGAACTGTTCATAAATAGCTGATGAGCCCTTCACTACAAGTATTTTAAGTAAAGTTGTTTATTAGTCATTTCCATATCACCATAAAATAGCGAATGAATTCTTTTCGGGTGTATAAATGTTGGTTGTAGAATGGGAGGTTAATTTAAAAGCAATTATGAAGTCCCTGTCGACGCGGGCTGGATAGCAGAAATAGAATTAGGTGCACATGTAGCAAGCCGCAGGCTACAGACAGATTTCTTAGTACATAATATGTGCACTACATGAATATGCATCTCGTTATTTTCAATTACGCTTGACGACGGCTTAGCTTTAATCGTATAAGCTCTGCAATCCATTGTCGTCGACACCTCATGCAATTTTAATGATTAGTCATTGTCATAGCTTTATTAAATGCATGTTGTTCTGTCATTCATTATGCTGTTGGGATCTGAAATTCAAATGCAACAGCTTTGTAATAACATGTTGGTTTTGCGTTTTTGATCCCGCTTTCTTAATTGAACAATGGTTTGAACGGCTTCTAAGTGTAAATTTCATTACACGAGAAACAATTTAAATCCTAATAGTTTTCCATATTCATTGATAGAATAAAAAAACATATTTCATAAAGAGGTGTATCTTTACAAGGCAATCACTTCCGACGAGAATGATCGATTCAGCGTGGGAGATCCATCAACTCGCGTTATTATGGCGTAGGTACTTTTTGCGCTCCAAAGCTGTGGAAGAGACGTAAAATAAAACAATGAAATGTTATCACCTTTCACCTTTGCAGTCGAGTGAGTAGAGGACTCTATTATAAATACCTATTTTATTATTGAAAGAAAACTATGGTCGAAATTTAATACCATATTAGTCATTTTTAAAGTGGCCTTATTTTTATGGTCGGCAGTGTACCTATATTCGTCACTGTATACCTAATCATTAAAATAAGGAAAGGTATTGTTATATTACCTGAAACTATGTATTAATTATAAATCTATATGTTGTGATTTTCTAAATTCCTTCAGGCCATACTCATGTAATTAAAAAATCAATCAACACAATCTACAAAAACATGTCTTACCGCTGAACAGTCGAAGGGGAGCCCATAGAAGTGGCCCATTTTGGTTGGTCGGTAACTAGATGTGGGATCTTGTTACGCCATGGCTCCAGCAATCAGTCAAGGCAAGCCTCTGCGGTCTGCGGTATATGATCGACAGATAGATATGTACGAACTTTGTTAATGTATTTTTTCTATTTCGAGTAGGTAGATGGTTCTAGTATGGGTGGGATGTTATGTTATGACTTATGACTAGTAATCTCGAAAAGCTCGTTAGAATTGTCGTGTCACGTCTGTCGAACTGACGACCAAAGTTTGAAAATAAAAAATTTATATTGTGTCCTAAAAATAACAACAGATTAAGTAATATTATAATAGGTACCTACTATGTATAATTGCGTTTTCTATTTTGTACATACACATTTTCCTCAATCTGTTTATAAAAGGCGATTGTGCTGAATTATTGCCAAAATATATTGCCACTTCGGGCTGCTACTAAGAATTGCCTAACAGAAAATTCCTTATTAATCAATTAATTTCATGAAAAAGATCAAGTTTGATTTATATCACAATCATTGCTACAATTTACTAATATTATATAGATACAGTCCTCGGCGTGCCGCGGTAAACAACATAATATTACGCACATTTTCTATACAGCAAAGACACTTAAAAAAAATTACTTTTTGAAAAATGTGCTATCATTACGCAAGGAATTCTACGCATTAATAGATAGCCATTCTATCATGGTATTAATATGGTATTCTATGGCTATTCTATAATATAACGCAGTGTCCATTTAACTATGCTAACTAAACAATGCAAACGGTGCACGTGCGCCATGAAGTCCCGGATTCCCGCCATCGCGTCATTACGGCCCTGTCATATGGAATAGAAACGTAATGGCTATGGTTCGCACCACCTAAAGTGTTACAAGTTTTTACTTAGATTGTTAAGTACGCTCTTAGTGCTCTTACAAGGTGTGCAATATACGTGTTATGCAGATACGAGAAATATCCACATATTTTTATGATGCTGATGAAATAGCTTTTTGTGTGTTGCACATGCGCGTTGGTGATGAAATATTTTTGCATTATAATGTTTATTTGTGAATTCATGTAACAGCTGTAATTGCTAAGTTTATTTGGGTTCTCACACATACAGTTACGAACACAGAACACAGACAAAGGATGTTCTGTGGTTACGAATATTTGATATTGACTGTCCCGGCTTCGTACGGGTGGACATTTATGACTTTACACCTTGGTTTACATTATTTGAGTTTTCGTAGGGATCCCATCTCAATATAGCCTGTTTCTCACTGATAATATAGCAAGCATTCCACTGATGAAAGAATTTTTAAAATCGATTCTGTAGCTTTTTATTTCATTCATTATAAACAAAAATACAAATCTTTTCTCTTTGTAATATTAGTGTAGACATATTTAATAAATATAATTAAATTATACATTAAGTAATTAAGCTTTATATAAAGCTATGCAATACAAACTTCATCTTTGTATCATAAACTCAACTTTCAGACTAACGCTACTGTTAGGCTTTTATTTTATTTCTAACCGATAAAGGTTGATCGCAATATAGTTCTAAATACCAAACACAGAAAGTAAGCGCCTTTCGGCCAATAGTGACAACTTGGCAATGTATCCAGGTCAGTCGACAGCTGAATAAATAGATCTTTTATAAATAACGCGAAACACCGTGTATTAGGCCGAACGGGCCGAAGGCACGGCCAATTTGTTCACTGGCGTTTAGTCAATGGGGCATAGAATGGTCTTGGAAGTAACGAGAAATCTGTCTTTTCTAGTTATACATTCAAAGGTCAAGAACGGAATCGTTTTAGTAAAGGGGTTATTGAGATTTGTGTTAAAAAAACTTACTTCAAACACTATAAATTCAATTGAATGAACGTATTTGCCCACAAATGACATTGAAATCCCAATAACATCCTTACAATGACATTGAAAACCTATAAAACGAACATTGGCAACGGCATTTGTTTCCAACCATTAACCAATGTGGCGTTCAATGTTGGTTGGAAACAAAAAGCGTGTAGAAAGCTCGCTCGTCCGTCGAACTGACAATGAAAAATCTTTATGTTGTACGCGGTACATATCACGTGGAAAGATCAACGTTCTAAAATTACTTTTCTCCACGTGATCGATAGTTGAACATATTCAAAATAATGGTTTCGGGCCTCGGCGAGGGTCGACCTCTCAATCACACCTCGGTTTTGTGCCGGCTCGGCAATTTGCCCGAATGGATGGAGATGTCATCGCGACAAAAAGCTTCGATCGATCAACGATGGTGCGCCAGCGCATATGTCGCACCACTTTTTGTGCGACCAACTAAAGCCGTTTAGAAATTTGTTCGTGTAGATTTTTTTACTTTTAGATTATTTGAAGCAGTTGTTGCATAATGTGATTATTTAGAGTTTTCTTCTAACGAACAATCACAAAAAAATAATTGACATTGGAAAATTATTATTTCCCTTGGAGGATGTAGGTATGTATGTATGATTCTTAAGTACTTTCGCTCTAATCACTAGTGTCACAAGCGTAAGAATACACATGCACCAAAAGTTCTAGTGCGAGGACGGGATGTACTAGTGGGGAGTCAATGGGGATGCGCCTGACAAGATGCTTCCGCCATTCAATGCTGCTGATGTCATTGGACCGAAACTCGCGTAATACCCTGTATGTAATAGTATTATGTATTCTGTGGAAACAGTAGCGTGTGTTTAGCTTTGAACACAGATAGAGAGAGGTCAGATGATGTCGACCCTTCGGCTGGTAAGCGCACGCCGACGAGCCGTCACGACGCGTCCATCAACTGCCACCGCTGACGAGCAAGCTCTGAACCCAGTTTAAGCTCAGTTTAAACCTGACAGTTCCCCGACCATGATAGATGATATGTGTGAGCGAGGAATGTGCCCAAACCGAAATAGCAGCCGACTCGCTCGACATGGACACTCGTTAACGATTTAGCTAATGACATTACCACTCATTTTGTTTTTGTTAGGCTATTAAAGATGAGCTGTGTGTTTGTTTTGGAACCGAGGATTACCGGCGTTGACCCATAATCTCACGTCCATAGTTAATGACTGCTTTAATAGCCCACGAAGGAAGTATCTCGCAGCGCGACTATGACGCGACGAGTAACATATTAGAACTCCCGTAGTGATGGCACACGACTAGTATTTTATATTTCCTTTGTGTTTGCTGGGAGCTCAAAAATGTGCCATTAGGGATAATGCTGTGACACTTTTGTTGGCTACGCAGTGTAATTGAATAGGCGGCCGGGAGCCGCACGCGACCGCGCTCTGTCTAAAAGAAAATGTGCAAATAAATGTGCCTAACTCTAATGTAATGTACTATCATGTGTGTGTACGCACATTATTAAACGAATCAAAGCCGTTATTCTCTTCCTACCGATATGGCGACACTACGCTACTAAAAGCTCCGTAATGTTTTGAATATTAGCAAGCTTTTGCGCCTCTGGAACATTATCTAAATTGGTTGATGCACTTAGAGGCAGTGTGAAGAAATATTAACATGCTATAATTTCATACATCTTTAATTAAGCAAGACATTTGATGCCTAATGGAAATGAAGAATGAAAATTTTCATGTAAGACATGAACCGATAATATTGATCATAAAGCACTGTTGTGTAAATAAATAACCCTATATGCTGGTTATTTATAAAATAAAATAGATAGGGACCACACACATGCGGCGGGTGCGCGGGCGCAAATACGCCTGGCGTCAGCACGGAGCATACCTGCCTCTCCCGGCTCTCTGTATGTGTACGCTGCCGCTTAGCTTGTAGTGGTGCTAATCAATACTAAACACGATACCACTATCATTATGAAACGCCATTCTTTCCCTTGTTAACAACTCGATAAAACTAAGTACTTTCACGGATCTCTAAAATAGTATCTACTTATTTTGTTTGCTCATCCAATCTCTTCTAACCAGTTTTTCTCTAGTTCTAAATGTTAGCTTTAGTGTGATTTTGTTTGACAAAAGTTCCTAAAATATGTTTTGTTGGCCAAACATTTTGTCAACTCACATCGCCGTAATTAAGGACCGTGAAATATGGACTCAATTGTGTCGTAGTTTTCTGACAATACAGTATTTACGGAGAAGGACCGAAAATAAACAAACATCGCGCACAGTCGGACGAATAAATATGCTGGCACAATGCACGGGCCAGCACGTCATAATAAGGCAGAGGCTTTTGTACGGCCGGCTGTAAATCATACAGTCCTTTGAAGAGAATGGCACACCATAAATAATGCCCTAAAATTCGGCTGCGATGCTCTCCACCGGGACATTTTTGTTGCCCGTGAAGAGAATTCTAATGGCGAAACAAATTAATCAATGGGGTCGCGACATTATTTCATTTTTTTGCCGCAAGATCCATTGTGGTAAATGTTTATGAGTGTCAATATAGCCCTAAACGTTTTGACACTAAAAAGGGCTTTAATTTTATAGTATCGATGCCGATATTAGAACTATTGCCAGTTAAAAGCGAACAATGAAAGTTCAGTTCTCTAATGTGGTAATTGTTTCGATTTAATAACGTTACGCTTAAATTTTAAACCGGAGTCGTAAATATTGAACTGCACCACTTTAAATTTTTATGGGTTCGTAAGAAAGCAATTAAAGTTGAGCATTATGATAGTATTGAAGAATTTAACGCGGTCGACGTTGTTACGACTCAACTGAGCTTTAATGGTCAGTGCACCCCTGAATAAACAAGGCTATTTGGAGTTAAATTTGCTTGCACCGGATATGGCTGCCACTCGAACGTATCCATCATGCGCCTCTAACTCTAAATGAAGACTTGGTCAACAGTACACCGGCACTTGAGTCTTGACGAGGATCAACAATGGATAAAGGAATTCTTATGCCATGTGGGGATGTGGTCACCTCACCTTATTTTATGGTCAGTAAATCTTTCCAGTTATGAGCTCCTAAATAATAACATTTTATAGGCTCTGTCGTAGAATTGACGAATGCACACTTACGTTTTATCGTCGATGGGTAACCAAAGTGTCCCTGGATTTATGTTTTCCAATGAAAATTCAAGTTTATTGCTAATGCAATGGGTTTTTGGTTAAAATTCAGGCAGGAAAGACAGTCTTACGTTTTTTTTAACACCCATCTGTCTTTCTCAAAGGGTCGACCACCAAAGTTGTACTAAAACTCAGCGGGATTGGCATCTAATGTTATCTTTGCATCACAATAAACTCCATCATCTGCGTTTGTTTGGCGACACAAGTCTTAAGCAACCAAAGTATGACATAGATTGATTTGGATTGTAAATCTAAACATGTCTCGAAGTGAATTCGTATGTTTCGCAGCATGGTGTAGAGATGGGTCGACTCATGGTGTTCCTGTTGGGTTTGGCGTCCCGTGGCGCAAGGCCCGCTGCGAAGACCCGCATGGCCCAAAATTTACATTCTTAGGTACTTCGAATAAGGGTTTAAATTAATATGCTTCTACGAGTCGACTAGTAAACGTCTAGTCACTTTTGAACCAATAAAATCCACAAATTTGTCACTAGTCCCTAGTCCCTGGAGACGGGCCCCGACTTATTGTCCTCTAGCTTTGTTTACATAAGGTTCCCAAACTGGTTTTTGTGTCCGATGTTTATTTTATTAAGAAAGGAAATAAACATTCACCCGTCTCGATCACCTGACGTGACTGGATTATTTATTTTCATTACCATATTATTGTCTGTTTTTTTTTTTAACTGGAATTTGTTTCCATGAGTTTCGTAAAGTTTTCTATGACTGCTGGATATTTTAAACACAGTAGAAAAATATTCTGTTTAGTAAAACAAACGAATGTTTTATTCTTGATTTCTGGATGAAAAGTTAATGTTAGCTTTGTGAAGGCAGGTTAGTCAAACATCGTGACACTCTCGCGGGCGTTGAACGGTAGAAGTTGTTGAATAAGAAAATACACTTTTGGGAAGCAGTCGTCGTTCAAATATTAGTTGAATCCGTTCGGAGGTGCGCGTCGACTAATATTTGGTTACTAGAGGTAGTTATTACTCGCTAAAGGTGGTCATAACCGTACTACGATCAAACGTTTGTTTCTCCCATTATGGGACGCAATGTAGCGGAAGAATTCAGAACAAATGTAGCTGAGTTTCGTTATAATTATAACGAACGCTCCTTTGTTCCCACAATTTAGACGAATTTATATTCAAGAAAGCCTCAATGGAATACAAAATTAAAGTGTGGATTTATTTATCGTTTTCTCATTTTATAGCAGAACTTTCCTAAAACTCATTTCCTTAATTCATAATGTCTGTGGGGGATGTAGGGCCCCCACTAGTTTAATGGGGTCAAATAAACGACTTTTCTTCGGTGAGACTTCTCATTTATTTCTTTCCCATCTTCAAATCTTCTTACTTACTAAGTACACGTAACAACAGTAAATAATCAGATACAAAACAAATCAACAGTAAACAGCACGACACGTAAAACAAGATTAACATAAAATTAAAAAATGAGTAACATCAAATAGCGATTTCGCTCTGGTTATATACAATTTTTGGGGGGCTCAAGTAGTGCCTCCCCTGACTCGCAACATTTTCTTTAACAAATGTTCCTAACTTTTATTCTTACACTTTCTTGGGGGCGTGGCTTGCCCAACAGTAGCCAATCACAATTCAGTTGACATAATAGCTAATAAAAGTTATATAATTCACAATAAAAAAGGTATTTTACAATATTAGGCGTTTTGTCCGCCACATTCTCCCCCCGGCGAAGAGCCACGCAGCCTCATTCCTCCTTCGTGAGGACAATAAGCCGCCGTACCGGGCGACGGAAGACACCACCCTTCGTCCGTACGTCCGCGCTGCGCACCACCCCGTCGGGTCCCGGCATGACCCGCTCTACCTGGCCTTTGGGCCACACGTTACGCGGTAACAAGCCATCCGCGATTATTACCACGTCACCTTTTTCGATTTGTTTGCCGTCTTTGCGAATATCGCCGCGCGAGCATATGCTTTCCGTCCAGGATGGGCGGCCGTTTGGTCCGATCGGATACGTTTGCAGCGTTTATTCTTCCGTTTAAAACGATAAGGTTGCTGGTCTGGTCGACTATCGGGTCTAACCGCTTTAGTCGGCTCGCCCTGTCCACTTTATTCGCGTTGCGAATCTTTTCGTTCTCCTTTGGGAAGCTATCCTTTTGTGCGAGCTTTATCAGAATGTGTTCAGCCTTTTCCAGGTGGCGCAACTCAAGCTTGTCGGCCCGTTTCCGACATTTGTCGATGAATAATAGCGCTGTAGCCATCGCGCGTAGCAGGCGATTGTATGTTGAATAACGCGTGACATCTATTATTGGTCGATCTGTGTCTACGTGCGCAACGCATTCCTCATCTCGTCCTGTCACCTGAGTTGGCTCCTGAGGCCAGTGTGCTTCGGGTTCTCGCAAAAAGCCCGGCCCGCTGAACCATCGGTCCGTAGAACTTATTCTCGTCTTTCCGTAGCGCGTAGCGTCATCCGCTACGTTGTGCGCCGTAGGCACCCAGCGCCATTGTGCGGGGCGCGTCAGCTCTGCTATCTCGCTCAATCTATGAGCCACGTATGGCGTATATTTGGCTGAGTCGTTCCGAATCCAGTGGAGAGCGGTCTTTGAATCGCTCCAAAACGTAGCGGTCGCTTCCCACGTATGTTCACGGAGGAGCTCCGCGGCTAAGCGTGCGCCTATCAGGCACGCCTGTAGCTCCATACGTGGGATGCTTTGGGCCTTCATCGGCGCCACTTTAGCCTTCCCTGCGATTAGCACTAGTTCCACTGATCCGTCCTCCTTTGTGATACGCCAATACGCTGCCGCGGCGTACGCTTGTTCGCTCGCGTCCGTAAAAACGTGTAGCTCTCGTGCTACGACGTTATCTGTTACGTAGCACCTTCGTAGCCGTAGCTCTGCTACGTTCCTTAAATCTGCGATCCATTCTTGAAACGCGATAGCCTCTTCTATAGGCAGCGGTTCATCCCACTCCGTTTGTTTACGCCATAACTCCTGTAGCGTAATCTTCGCCGTGATGGTATAGGGGCTGAGCAGTCCCAGAGGGTCGAATATCGACATCACTGCGCTCAACATTTCGCGCTTAGTCGGCGTCCGGTCTCCGTTACGGACGTCGGCGGGCACGCGATTCATCGACGTGTTGAACGCGAATTCGTCCGTATCTGGGTGCCACATTATACCGAGCGTTTTTTCATACGGGTGCGCGTTCGCACCTAGCTCCTTCGGGGCGGCGGATCTGTCGGCGGGTGGGATGTGCGCGAGTAGATGAGGGCGATTACTGTTCCACCCGGCTAGTTCAAAGCCTGCTCTTTTGTGTACGTCTCGTACTTGTTCTATAGCGTGGGCGGCGTCCTCCTCAGAGTCGAAACTGTCTACCCAATCATCCATGTAATGATTGTGCATAATTGCGCGCAGTGCGCGCGGATGTGTCGCTCGGCATTCTTCAGCGTTTTTGTTCCGTACGCTGTGGGCTAAGAAGGGCGAGCTTTTAGCGCCAAATATCATTGCGCTCATTTCGTATTTGCGGGGCGGCACGTTACGATTGTCGCCACGCCACAGAAATCTTTGCGCCGGCCGATCTTCCTCTCGTATACGCACACGTAAGAACATCTCTCGTATATCGGCTGTTATTGCGACCGGTCGTTCTCTGAATCGGAATAACACGCCGTATAATGCGCGCAGCATGTCCGGCCCGGCGAGTAGCTCGTCGTTCAAACAGCGGCCGTTGCTACGTGCGGCTGCGTCGAATACGAGACGGATTTTACCCGGCTTGTTCGGGTTCGTGACGGCGAAGTGTGGCAGGTACCATTCTCGGTCGGTGCTCGCGGTGTTGGTAACCGGTGCGGCGTATCCTTTTTTGAGCAGATCGTCCATCTTCTCTGTATACGCGTCTCTGAGCTCCGCCGACCTGTCCATACGTCGTTCCAGTGACCGCAATCTTTTCACCGCCATGTCGTAACTCGGCGGCAGTCGCACGTCATCTGTTCTCCACGGTAGGCCTACCTCGTATCGCCCATTGACTAATCGCGCTGTGTTCTCGAACATAGCCTTGGCGCGTTCCTCTTCCTTCACGGGCTTGGGCGTCGTGCCTATTCCGAGCGCGTCTATCGCGAAGTGGGTGGTGAGCAGGTCGGTCAATCCGTGGTCGCGTTGATCCCGTTCGCGATGCCCAGGTGTGCTCATGTGCAGCACTGTATTCTCGTCGTCAGTGTCGTCTGCTGATATTAGGACCCGCGGCGCCGTTCCATGTATCACCCATCCTAACTGGGTGAGCGAGGCGGCGGGCTCATTCCTCTTTCCTATCAGCAGCTTGCGCGACACTATCAGGTGCCACTGATCGGCTCCTATCAGTACGCGTGGCCTGGCATCTTGGTAGCACACGTCCTCCGGTCTGAGCTGCTTCAGATGTTCATATCTTAGGCAACTTGTTGCCACGCTCTGACTCGTTATGTTCAGCTGTTTCACTGTGCGCGCCTTGATAGGATGATAATCGGTACATTTACCCTTCACGTCTATACACACGATTTGACTCGATCGCTCTTCTTGCGTAGATGAGATTCCGTGTACTCGCAGTGCGCACGTCGGCCCGTGCGCGTTCGCTGCCTTTGCGATCTCTTCATCGATCAATGTGATCGTAGATCCCTCATCTAAGAGCGCGTGAGTATGTACTTCCGTTCCGTCGGGTCCGCGTATTGTGATTGGACACACTTTTAACATTACGGCGCCCGACCCTATCACCGTGTGTGTAGAGGCGTCGACTGGTGCATCCTCCTTCGGCTTCGCTTCCGCTACTTTCTTAGCGGGGGTGTGCAGCAATGCGTGATGCGGCTGTCGACATTCTTCGACCCCGCACTTTTTCGCGCTGCACGTGCCTCTTCTATGCTTGCTGTTCATGCAACGGAAACAAACTCCGGCATCTTTTGCCCACTCCCAACGTTGGGCGAGCGGCATAGCCTTAAGCTTTTCACACTGGGGGGCGTCATGCTCCTCCCCACAGCACAGGCACACTTTTTTCCTATCGGCAGCGGCGGTATACGTCGCTCCTTGTTTCCTTGTATCATTACGCCTCGCTGTACCGGTGGGACGAGCAGATGTGTTGGCGCGCGTAGTTTCCTTTGCTTGCGCTCCTTGCGTTGTCGTAGTGGCATTGTAGCTGTAACGCACGGCGCGGTCGGCCTCTCGCATGAGAAAGCGCGACAACGTCACGATTTCTGCCTCCCTACGGCATCCGTACTCCTCGGCGTAATCACACCACCGTGCTCGCACGTGCGGGCTCAACTTGTCAGTCACTTGGCGCGTCAGCATTGGGTTTTGCAGATATCCGCGCTTGTCGACACATGACAATATGCTCACTATATTTTGTAGACGTATAGCGAACGTGTTCATCTCGCTCGCAGTTGAACCGGGGCGCGGCAGTTTCTTGATGTCTTCTAGCGCCTTATCAATTATTATTTCTGGCCGTCCGTAATACTGATCGAGTGTATCCATAATCACTGTCGGATCGGCGGCCGTATATAACAACGCAGACACTAGTTCACGTGCTTCACCCCTCAGGCTCGATCTGAGCCTTGCTAAGTTTTCTCCCTGCGAGAAGTTATACATCCTCGTAGAGTCGCGCATTGCGGCCTTGTATAACAGCCACTCGTGCGGTGCACCACTGAAAATTGGCAGCTCCTGTGCCTGCCGCGGCGGCGTCCTTTTCTGCGCCATCCTTTCGATTGCTTCGGCTAATCGGTCGATGCCGCGTTCTCGCGATCTCCCCGGCGTGGGTGAGCGCGGCCGTCGTGGCGTATTCTGCGTATGTCCACGCGTTTCTTCCTGTGGTCGACATCGTTGCGGCTCCGGCTGATATCTTATCCTGTGTGGCCTGTCGTCACTGTTCTCATGATGGTGCGGCTGCACGCGTTCTGCGTGCTCCCCCCGTAGATCGTACGGGACCGCCCGAGGCACAGTCGATATTTCTTCGTAAGAGGCCACCGGGGGGGGCTCCTCCCCCCGTAACTGCGTACTTTGTAGCCAGCTGGCGATGCGATGTTCCGCTTCTATCTTTTCATTATTCACTACACTTTCACGATCCGTTTCATCACGTATGGTGGCGACGTCCACAGCTAGTCTTTTCTTCACTAGGTCTGCTTCCAGTTGGAGTTCCTTCCTCTGCAACTCGACGAGCCGCTTCTGAGCTTCGAACTCCGCTTGTCGTATCCTTACGACGGTGCTGGACGTTGATCGTTGCGACCGTACAGAGGGGGCGGGCGACCTCCTCTCTTCTTCGCGGTTGGCTGCTACGGCGACGGTCGCGGACGTGTATATTGAATCTGTCACCGGCACTGACACTACGTTGGTATCGACGCGCGTTCCCATCCTCGAGTACGTGGGTAACGTGGGCTCGCGGGGATTCGGTTCCGTTGTCAGACGCAGCGGAGCGTCGGTACGAACGACGTCGGCGGTGGGGGGGGCGGCGCGTGACGCGTACGCGGACGTGGACGCGTGCGCGGACGGTGACGCGGGTGGTTCTTCATATATCCGCATCTTGTCTTCGGCTGCTGCTTGGCTCCTCGTCGTTGGTCGAGTTCCCATGTTCCCTACCTACCTAGTCAGCCCTATCGGACCGTTGGGAGGTGCCGCTGTGATGGGCGTTCGCTCCCGCAGGGATGGATATGTGCAGGAATGGAAGGTGGAGGATCTACCCAGCAGAGGGTCGTGCGCAGATACGAGGTGCTCAGCAACCGGCGGGAATGTCCGGCCCCTTTGGCGAGTGCCTACAGTCCGGCCCTCGCACCACACACGACCTTACTGACGTAGAAGCGCTATTTCAACTCGCGCCTCGACAGAGGCACTCTTCTTGAGTTGGTGGTATCGCGCAAGAGTACCACACCGCCTTGGAACGGCGTTAAACCCAGACTCCGCACCGTTTGACACCGTGAGGTGGCACGGAGTACAGGGCCGCGATTCACTCGCTAACCGTACGTAAACTCTGACCCGTGGCGGCGCTCAGCGGCCGCGGCGTCCTGACGCGACGCTGTAGTCTCGATGCGTAGACTCTTCACTCGTGGCGGCGCTCGGCGGCCTTGGCGTCTTGACGCGACGCTGTAGTCTCGATGCGTAGACTCTTCACTCGTGGCGGCGCTCGGCGGCCTTGGCGTCTTGACGCGACGCTGTAGTCTCGATGCGTAGACTCTTCACTCGTGGCGGCGCTCGGCGGCCTTGGCGTCTTGACGCGACGCTGTAGTCTTGATTTGATAATCTTCTGGCGACACGGCGGTTACTTGACCGTGCCTCCCTTTACATACGGCGCTACGTTCGGCAGCCCGCGTGTAACGACGTGTGCTCTTGATTACTGTGATCTTCTGGATCTTCTTATCCGTTCTTCTGGATCTTCTTATCCGGCTCGAAGGACCACGGAAACTGTGGGGGATGTAGGGCCCCCACTAGTTTAATGGGGTCAAATAAACGACTTTTCTTCGGTGAGACTTCTCATTTATTTCTTTCCCATCTTCAAATCTTCTTACTTACTAAGTACACGTAACAACAGTAAATAATCAGATACAAAACAAATCAACAGTAAACAGCACGACACGTAAAACAAGATTAACATAAAATTAAAAAATGAGTAACATCAAATAGCGATTTCGCTCTGGTTATATACAATTTTTGGGGGGCTCAAGTAGTGCCTCCCCTGACTCGCAACATTTTCTTTAACAAATGTTCCTAACTTTTATTCTTACACTTTCTTGGGGGCGTGGCTTGCCCAACAGTAGCCAATCACAATTCAGTTGACATAATAGCTAATAAAAGTTATATAATTCACAATAAAAAAGGTATTTTACAATATTAGGCGTTTTGTCCGCCACAATGTCGTTCGATACGATTACGTTCACGTTCGAGTTAAACTTTATTTCTGGCTCAGTTGGTCCGGGGCAGTCGTACGTATTAATGGCAGTAATGTGAGACCGCGTGTATTTACCGCTCGTAACTCGACTCGGCCGCGTGTGGATTTTTAAAAGATTGCTACAGCACCACCGAATGTCATTTCTTCGCCTAGTCCATTGATTTTGTTTATAACCATAATGAAGTAACTGGTGAAATCAATGCATTATCCGATACATTTATTGAATAATTCATTCTGTTTTGCTAAATGATTAAATAATGACTAGTTATCAATTGTCTTAGAAGTCTACGAGTCAAGTCTAGATAAACGTGGTGTAAATTCCCAGAATATTTCTATAATAATAACTGAGACATTTATCTCCAGTCAATCACAACTAACTTCTCAAATACAAGCTAGATTTGAAGAACGTTAAAGCTAACGAGGTATGCAGGGTTGCTAGGTTAATTGTGTCTGTCGACTGTATCGTGGATCTCGTGCGCGGTGCCCACATTACCATGTACGAGTGTCCCACTGCCTGCTGATTGCATCGCGCTGGTCGTGATCGGGGAAATGCTCAGCCCGGCTCTACGGTCACGTTTCTACCTGGACCAGAAAAAAACATAAAACTACGCAAATATAATGTGCTATAAAAGTCAATACAGATTTACCGTCGCAGCTGCATTTTATACCAACTTTATACGTTATGTATGTATAAATTAACGTCTTTTGTGAAAAAGTCTCGTGTAGCTGGCCGGCGCCATACAGGGACGCGTTGTGTGGATAATAAAGAGGAATGCAAGTACCCGAGCTAATGTGAGCGAGGTGTGGGCGCACCGTGCTCGCACACCTCTCTTTTTGCAAATGCAAATTCAATTCCAACTCGGAAATCTTTACGAGAATATTTCGAATGGAAATGTTTATTTTACTCTTTTACTGCTTTATGTTTTTTATTTGCCAGCTCGCTGGTGTAGCGGATTCGTGCGAAAGATTAATATTGACTAGTATACTTTACACATTGACCCATGGGTACTGTAATCAAAATGTGCGGTTTTGTTTGGGTTGTTTGGGTCAGCGGTTACCATTAGACCCGCTCGTTCGAGTTTAGAGCATCAGATAACTCACGAGAGACTTCACTGTTCAGACTGCTCCGTTTTACATGTTCCCTCATTAACGACTCGATTCCTTTCTTTCTTTTGTCCACTTCGATTCTGGCTACTATTTTCCTGATCATTTAAAAATCTACTGTATTTTTATTTTTTCGTTTTACCAAAGGCAAGACCTCCGCTTATTTGATTTTTATTTTCGTTTGTAATTCGCTTTTCTCGCTGTTGTTTTCCGGAGGCTACTGTTTTAACTGATTGTAGTTCGCAACCGTGCGTGGTCTTTGCACAATCTTTTTTTTTTTTATTCCCCGTTTTCGTGACTCGGGGACTAAGTTATAGATAATTGTGTCGTGTCGTACGACGGTTATGTTAGAACCGGTAGCAGCAGCTATAAAAGCGGTTCGTCTAATTGTAATGGGCAGCAGCCAGGTGGAATAATACTCGGTCTCGCCCGAAGCCTGTGAAAAAAGAACGAGAGGCGTGGCCGGGATCCTGTTTGTTTTTGAGCCGACTTTAATCGACGCCGAAAACTGTATCTCCCTTGGTTAGGATCCTTAATTCTGATTTATAGACACCGCATGCTGTTATTATAAAGTTATGGTTACATCTCCTGCGACGGGTGGATTCCCCTTGACGTTCCCAAGTCATAATATCAATTAACTCATTCATAATTCTTAATTAAAATTAAAACACTGACTCAAAAGCTTTTGATGTTGAATAATAGTTTTGTATTTTTATAATGTAGCCAAAAGCTTCGCAGAAAGAGTTGGCCTTACATGTTACGCGATAGATCATTGTTGGTGGATATCTCAGCGATCTGTGCGAATCGTAAATCACTTGCCATATTTCTAGATACCAGATATTCATCTCACGGGGACGTTGTTATTATGACCATTTCTCGGAAAGCGGGGCTTGTTAGTTATTCCTTCAAGCAAAATTGAAACGAAGAGTTGACTTGGACAGATTGTCGGCAATTGAAACTCGGTCGGTTATCCGGAGGTGTTTGTTAGGATAATACGGGCAATCCATCTCGCAGCAGCCGGCACTCGATGATGGATCTGTGATGGAGATCACGACTCGTTTCTTTGTTATTTTGTCTTGTTGATAAACGCCTGCGCCGCTTTTTCCGCCGTGTTAGAACCTTGTTACGTTTGAATAGCCTTTATGAAGTTAATTGGTTCTACGCTAGCGGTGATAGTTTGAAATGTGGTTTATTTATCTATTCTATCTCTGCACGAGTCGATTGGACCAAATTTTTCGACACGTGGGTAAATTATTTTGAAGATTTTTAGATGTTATTCTTATTTACGACAACTACATATAATTTGAGGCGGGTTCTAATACTTCCAATATTTTACGTAGTATTTCCTTCCTTCCGAATTTGAATTTGATTTCCTTTCTTTTTTAGTAAAGAATGTTACCCTTCTAAAATAAAGCGATTTAAAAATCTCTTTTTAGTGCTATGGCTATCGAATCTCAGGCGGAATCTAGGTAAGTTATGTAGAATTTAGAAGGTTTAAATAAAATAAAATATTACGGTAAATATTTGACGCTATTGCCCAACGTTATACTTAATCTGAATCATGAAGTTGATGGCTATCAAAGTGTGTTAATGATTATCGAAATATCGGAATCTGAAGTTGTGTACAGTCAAAATGACCACGAGGTAGGCGATGCGTAGGCTTGAAATGTTAGTGGTGTGATAACATCATCTTACATAGGTATGTCGTATCGCGGGGTGTCTCCGTAGCTTTCACCGGTGCGTCAGCAATGCCCAATGGGCGCGTGTTGTGACAGCCTCCCACGATAAACTCAGTGTTTATATGCGCGCGCGCCGCCCGCCATGTTTGTTTTATCTCGATCCATTGCGCGTCCAAGTTAATAAATGTCTCGTATTGGAAAAAAATCTTATCCTCCTTTTTTATTCAATATTTTATGTTGCCCGTATGTTTTATTTAGACATCGATTATTAATAATAATGGATCCTTCAGGGTCGTTAGATCAAAATTTAAGATGTACGTGTAGGAGGCGTTTTTTATGTATTATTTTTTGTTTGTCAGTTGTGTGGGTCTCATTTTTATTGGGGTTTGAACAAGGGACGGCGGTACGTGTTGGTGTATTTTATATTCAAAACAGATGTTATCCTGCGACGATGGCTGGGAAATTAATTGAATATGTTTTGTTTGTTTGTTATTCGATTCGAATCACACGCATATTTAAACATTCTCACATTTGAATTTAACTAGCTACTTACGTTACACGGCTGGTGGATAATATCCATCAAGTTGGTTATAATCTAGCTGGTTAATATTCAAGCGCGTCGCTCGTAATGGCAGGTTGGAGTGATATAAAACCGATCATTTGTAGTTAGTGTTGATTGCCCAATCTTGTTCTGGTCTGTTGGGCATCGAACACGGCTAGTTAGTGAGGGGCGCATCCAATTTGTGATCGGAGCGAGCGGTGAGCATTGTCGCTCTCGCCGGAAACTGGCCTGTGACGAAAGGCGTGGAAAACCGTGTAATTAAATAGCTAAATAACCTCATCCTATACAATTACTGCCGTGACTAGATATTCCGATAGAATTTGAGAGGACTGTATAAGCTTCGTCTAAATATTAGTAAAAATCAAGGTCAAATAACTTAGATTTGTTCTTAAAAATGTAGGTAATTATGAAAGAAAAGAAACTCATTAAGTCATTCAGTCATGTTTAAAGTTATCACGTTGCTAAAATAATTATTATAATTATGTAGGTACTTTTTTTTTATCTTTATTTATTTATGGAGGGTTTGACACATACGGGTTTCAGACATGATCATGCCACCCTCATAGGCCACTCACAATACACTTACAATCTACGTTTAATTGCTAATTTAACAAGCTCATATAACATTCTGGCCTCCTCTGACCGAGGATGAGCCAAAATGCTATTACATTTACCAAATTCCCTTAAATCAATATTTTTATTGTGCATTAATATTATCCTTTCAGCTTCGATCCGGACAAATTCCACCATAACGTGATACGCATCTTCCACAGCGTCACACTCAGCACAGTTTGGTGATCTGGACTTGCCCATCAGAAATGCAAAACTGTTTAATGGAATGTGCCCAGACCGAAGCCTATGGGCAGTCACAATATCAGACCTAGATAAATCAGCACCATCAAACCATGGTGAACGACTAAGACAAGGTTGTACCGTCCTATACCAAATTCCCTTAGTAAGTGACCTCTCATCAAAATATTCCTTCCACATGTAGGTACTTACCTGCTAGAACATGTACATAATACCAGTGTACAAATAAAAACATCTTCATTTTACTAGATAGTGCGTGAATTTTCCCACAATTTGGAAATTAACCACCTGCCGGTAAAGGCTGATGCTTTTGATATTCAAAAGTTCATTTTATAAGAGTCAGATGAGAAATACGACGAGAGTGCACGGCAGGGCACCGGAGGGCAGGCCTCGCTTACACCCACCATTTATAAATTTTGCTCTTTTTACCCATTGTTTACTTTACGGGCGATGTTAAAAATTTTATGATTTCCATTATGACTGACGGCGGCGCGGCTCAAGTTATATTCTGAATAGTTGCCAACTCGATAATTCCAGGTCGTGGATGAAATTCTTTTCGATTGCCTTTAATTTATTAGATGGGGTCGGGCGCTCAATTACGTGTTTCAAATGATTTTAAATCTGTTGCTTCAATATTCTTAAATCTTGAAATATAATTCTCCGTGCTTAAGGTTTACAAGTGTATAATATATGATACGATATGTAGGTGTTCGCCGGGTGTAAACAGGGCAGGTTAAGCACGCTGGCTGGCGTCGACGCTCGTTTTGAGAGCCCTCGTCGAGAGCTCTTCACAAACTGCTCTCTTCAAGCCTTCACCCAACAGACGATTTTTTAAACTGCCCGTTCGTATTGTTTTCGTTTTTTCATTTTATTTCTTATTCAAATAACAGACGCGCTGTTGGTGTCAAAATGTCAGAACAGTATTTGCCCAATCTGTGTAATATTTTCCTCCTACCGAGCGTTATAAGTATAACCTTTCTAAGTTCCAAAGCAAACAGCCGCCGCCATGGTGCTTCTGTCCCATACACTCCGTGTTAGTACAAATCCACGACATAATACAGTGTGGCGGTCGGATAATATTTGGTGAGCGTTGTTTGACAAGCGTGTTCGTGTGTTTTGTTATTGGACACCTCCACTCCGCACACAGTTTCTATTTGAATTGTCCTGACACAAACTAATGGGAGTTTTCAGGAACGCGGTGGCCCTCCGCGAGTACAGCTGTTTGTTCGTACATCTGACGATGCGAGGCTATTTTCCCAAATAAATGGAACATCCAGTAGCGGACGGTTATTTGAATTTCGAACATATTTCTTATCAAGCGACGATAAGTCGAAAATAAATCATATCGGATGATAAGGCATCGATTTTTACGGCAAGGGCTACCGTGCGATAACCTCTTCGGTAGAATTGTAGTAATCGGATAGATAAGCCCGAGAAATTCGTTGTCGTGTACTGTCGTGCACGTGGACTGACTCTGTAAATGGAATATAAACGATACAAGACACAAATTCATGCGGAGGGGTTGGTTATAATCTGGCAACATTTACAAACATGTCACGAGCGCGTTCGTGCTCAGTTTTTTTTCTAGTTTACGTGACGCTGTTTGTCACATCGCACTGGCACTCGAGAAGTCGAGATGCTGACTGAAATGGGTAACTTTTTTTATACAGTTTCATGTTTCGTTTTGAGCTGCAGGGAAGCAATTTAATCTTTCAGCGTTGCTATTAGACTGTTTCTCAAAGCGATAGCGGTGCTCGGAGTTCTAGTTGCGGTTTTTGTTGTCCTCAGGCAAACACGAGGCTTGGTCGCGTAACGTGCTCACGATTTTGTACGTCGTGCTGCATAGAACTAGATGAAGATTATCATGATGTTAATAGAAAAAAATATTGTGATAGAATGTGACGCTTTCGCTTTCCAACGATTAGATTTTTTAGCATTTTGTACATTAATGAACTTCAATAATGTACAAAATAGAATCGATTCAAAATATAATAGTTCGTCGTAGAATAATGTGTCTCTCAACGTCCCGGTTTCTAAAAACATGAGAAATCTCTGATCAGTTCAAATCTCATGAACTGTTGAAGGTAATTCATTAACAACCAATCGTATCAGTTAACATGAAATTTGACAGCTGGTTAGATTTGAAACCAGGTGTTAGTCTTGCTCTATTATTTGGTAGTTGTACTCTAGTATGACTACATTGTACCATTAGTTGTGGAAAGTTGTGGCACATAACTAAGTTGAAGTTAATTCCCTTTAGCGTGTTGCGCACACGATGTCATAAATTTTCACACAGCGTCTGGCGCATCTTCTAGAGTTGACAATTTTATGTACTAAGGCGGTTTGTATAATAAGTAAGTATTACCTATCTTCTTAATTTTTCTTGCCCCTCCCAATTGAGAATGTATACATTTTATACAGTCGTAGACAGTACTGTGAGTGAGCTGTAAAAATGGGCCCATTTTTCATTCAAAATGTATCGTATCAAAATCACTTGCTATAGAAATATTCTCTACAAATGTCAATTTTTTACAAGTGACTATGCTCTTACAATAGTGAGTATATTGTGAAGTATTTCCATAGATGTAGGGAAGCGAAAATATTCTAAGTCTATGAGTATTTCTACTACTGTAGGTCTTATGAGAAGTACATATTACTAAAAAAATATGTTTATGTTTCTGTGGCGCTAAAACGGCTGTTGCAGAAATACTAAAAGGAACATTTACGAGTTATTACTCTTCAGGAATCAGGTGCAAACTGACAGATTTTTTGGAATATTTTTAGTAGCTCCACCTTCCATCATCCACCTCATCTACTGTACAGCGTAAACATAACGATGGCGGGTTTATTTTGATGTTCCTCTATAATGTACTAGACTAACGCTAACGATAATGTTTACGTATTCGCGATATAATTCAGCGACAGGTGGTGGGTTCTGTACGTACAGCACTCGTAGATCGGTCGACGCAGCACTTCCCATCGCTGATCGTAAACAGCCTTGTTTATTTTATTACTACACTTATTTATTATATCGTTAACATACGTACGCTACGATAATTACTTATATTGTACTTGAACATTTTGTTGCCCGCATGTAAATACCTTATAGTTAATTAAACAAAGCTGTAAATTATCGACGCTGTTTCCGTATCGCTGCACATCATTAAGGGCGGAATCCCAATAAACATGTGGTATTCCACAGACAAAAAATCAGGAAAAGATTCCATCTGTCAAACTAATTCTTCGGGATTTAGTCTGAGGGGCACGCGGGCAAAAAGACGCATCAATCAACGCGCCAATGCGCTGCGGGATATTTTTAACATGTAAGACTATTCAATCGTATTTGTTCGATTCAAGTGTATTGCTGGCAAGTTTTGCAAATTTTTATCGCGTCCTCAATGTTAGAAGCAATGGATATTGGTTACCCACAATCATTCCGGTCATCGGAACTCGTTTGAGATAAAAGAAAAACCACGGCTAATTTGTTTGATATGGCGATGGCACGCATATCAGGCTTATTGGTGATGATTATCCCTCAATTAATTGGTCGTTTTCATTCGAATTAATTCATTACAAATTATGCCTTTATAACTTTTTAAAGATTCTGTTTGCTTAATTTTAGTATCCGATCGGTAGATAAGACGGGTTGCAATAAAAACTGCAATTTATTTAAATCAAATGAACAAAATGTTTGGTAGGTAAGTATTCTATTGTTAATTTATTTTATTTTGTTATGTCGGTTCTGATTAAATCAATAAATTTCTTTAATGAATGCACGTGTTGTTGCTTTACTGTGTAATTAAATTCGGAGGGGAGGTTGGGTAAATGGTACATGTAACAGCGCGGCCGGTGAAAGATGGTGGTGATTATTGCACACATTATCTGCTGTAAGATGTTGCTTATTTCCCCGGCGCACCCTCTCTGTAAACACCAGCACCTTGATTTTATTGAAGAAAACTTGCAAGTTACAGCTTATTCCATTATATCCGTCATTACATAAAAATGTGCATCTCTTCAAATCCAATATGTTCAAATGTTAAGTATAAGTATAGTTTTATTTTCTCTTTACAACGTCAGGAATTCTCTGTAATACAAATAATCTAAATATGTAGGTATTAGTGAGTTCAGTTCTAGAATACAGAGCACATACAATCGTAATCTTTTTGCGTCACTGTTCAGGCTATAGACGTAAGTTTTTTCAATTGGCTCCATAAAATATCGCTTCAGTATTTTTCCAGCATACAGTTGTCTCATAAATCGATCCGGGTTCGATTAAGCGAATTGTTTCCAAGTAATTTGCGAACAGATTGTCTAGACTTGATCCTGTATCTATCCGATAGTCGTTTAGAGAAATATATTTTTGTAGTGACGAGAAAACATTCAGTTTTTAAGTAAAAAGGAAGCAAATCAGCAAAACCTTAACCTCTTTATCTATCATCGGTACTTTAGGATAAAGTTCCAAACAAATGGACAAAAAGTGTAAAAAAACATTTTATTTTCGTATTTATTCCACAATCAAAAAGCTGCTAGAATATTTTTTACGGAAATATCGTTAAAAATAAAGTGAGTTCTTCGCGCCTCGGGTCTGCTCTTTCAGACTTTAATTTCACATGGCTTTTGTGTCACAGATCAGCTTTGATCGCAAGACGTTCGGCCAAATCTTGTTAGGGACAAAGCCCAGACTGGCTGACGGACGAACAATGAGGGATCGCATTACCCCACCTCACTTCCGGAACGGTGACTTCGAAAACCTCAAAATTTACACCTGACTACACTTCTGTCTGTCATTTTTTCGACAAATGCTATTACGACATTACCAACGGTCCAATTGCCATGTAATGTAACGCGATATATTACTTTTTTACTATCTATTATGTGATGAATCGTGCGGCCCTCTTGTGGATAATAATATAGTTAATTTATTTTGTAAAAGAGGCTTTTGTTAGTTTTTGCAATTGAAAATTAGTCACGAATCTGTCCTACATTTTCTTCGAAACACTTTATTATATTCTTCTTGATGAGGATAACGCAAAACAGTAATAATTTTGAAAATGTTATTTTTTAATTGAAGCCGTAAAGTTTCTGAGGAATATAAGGTTTTATTGTTTGCAGAAATATAAAAATCTATACGACTTTTATAATCCATTTCAGGATGTAGCATATAACGTGCTTCACTTTTTACGAACATCGATATTAGTATCGATAAATAACCGATTACGAGCGTCTTTTACGAGCAAATCGACTATCTCAAGCGCATTGCGATCCCATATTTTATAGCTGTTTACAATTAAGGCGACAAATTTGGTTCGTGTCGTGTGTTCGTGTCGCAGATTTATAATCGGCTAATTCCGTCTAGCGCAACGCGTCTGAGTAATGGAAACGGGCAATTGGACGCAGGAATAATGTCGACCTACAAAATGTCGGTGTATGTTGGGGAAATAAAATTAGTAAATGTTCCGGGCTCAGAATAACCCAATAGACAAGTAAGTAATTTGTGTAAAAGTTATGGACGCAAACGGTGGCATTCAGAGTGCATGTGACGCCTATGGAAAAACAGCTGCTGATGTCCATATGCGATACTTCACACCATTAGCTTTAACCAGCTATAACATTATCTTTGTTGCAAGCAGTAGGTACCACCTAAAACGTTTTTAATTTTACGTCCAGTATATTCCTAGCACATTATACCGTGTTTTATGGTATCTATTATCACACGTCGTTATGGGATGTGGTAACTGGTAATGCTGTAAAATGTTAAACAGTTGTTTATTTAGCGGTTTTCCGGCCGCTTGTATATTTCTTGTGTCGTAAAAAATGTACTTCATAATGCAAATGTGTGGGAGAAATAATAAACGACGACATTTTTCCCCGCTTATGAAATGTACCCTCGACGACTGAAGTGCATTTATAAAGCGCGCAACTCTACGTTAGTGTTGTGCCGTTTAGTAATATTATCGACTAATTACTTGGGATACGAATTATAGCGCGGCGATTAATCAATGATTATATTGAATGTAGAATAAATACGTTATTCGAAACCAGTTTTATGTGATTTATAGTTCATGGTTATTTAATAACTAGTCATAATCACTGTGTCCGTGTTGAATAAATGTATTTTCTTTCTTTCTTTCTCATAATTTAATGTGAAAATTGTATAGCTTATTCGTTTTGAGTGTAGTGTCAACAAATAAAATTGGATCATAATGACTTGCGTAAACGATTTTTAGTAATATTTGCACGTCCTTATTCTCACCTTCACTTCCATCGACACCTTTGCACTTTGTTTTATTTTCTTGCACGCCTCGTCCGCATAATTCTCCAATAAAGCTTCTGTTGTGCCCTAAAATCTTTACATCCATTCCTCGAAGGGGAACTTTCTATACGAAATATCAACGCGCCCATTGTGCGTCTTTCTATTTTATTCCTTACAAATGGGTTTTTGTACGAATGTAATGAAGGCTTTATTCGGAGGTGCGAATGTAGAATGCGTGAATAGTGAGGAGCACGCGATTCGCGAAGTATTTCGACGGCATTCGAGTTATTAAATTTTATTATTAGAATTTTGGTAGGCAGGCTTTTAGGAATCCGCGAGATGAGGCAAAAAGCGCCGGCCCGTTAGCGTGTCGGGGAATTAGTTTGTAGTAAGATGAAAAAAGCGGGCGCCGGTGCTGGCGGGTGCCGGTTATCTCTACTTATTTGTCGTATCAAAGTAGTTCTTTTTGCCCCGCCCGCCGCCGCCGCATCAAAGGCGCCGCGCACGGTAGCACTCCTGCAGCTTATTACCTATGTGGGAATGTAACAGAACAGCTTATGTCACACGTATTCATTTTTTATTACTTCTCGTAAAAGTTAGTGATAACTCTTGTCGTGCGTTATACTCTAAAGTTATGTCCGAGGTTCGATTTCGTGGAAACAATCTATTAAAATAAAGTATTCAGGTATTGGGTTAACTTTGTGAGATATCTTGACTGGATAAGTGACAGCACCGGTTGTTGAATTTGTTAAAATAAAGATGCTCAATTGGAAAGTTCCTCAACCTCTTTATTTTGACAAGATTCCGCTTATTATACTATTTTATTAAACACATTTGGTTTTATTTATTGTCAAACCGTATTATAAATGTGAATGAATTATAAATGAATATCATTTTAATTTTATTCTTATCTTCGTTTTGATCATCTGAATTATAAGCGAACTATTTTTAGTATAAAAGTCGGAATATTTGATAAAATTTGCATATCAGGCGATCATAATAACATTTTCATCCTTCGATTTTTATCTTATTAGTAGATATTACATTCAGTCCAGTTTGTAAAATCTTTAAATCACTAAATAACACCCCCGAACGAAAACCGCCAATTAAATTCAATATTGCATGATAAAATGTAGACAGGTACAGTCGTAAACAACGGTGCGATAAAACGCCAACGCAGCGCTTGCGCATGTCGTGTCGCGGTCGCAGCGATTTGTCGCGGCGAGACGTCGCACGCGGCGCGTATGCAAATTATATCGTTCTTTATCGTCACTCGTTAGCGGTTAATCGCTTTTATCGCGCCACGAATAAACAAATACCCATTAAGGGCGTTAAAATTATTAATTAATATAATCGCATTCACGACAGTTTCGGTGGCTCATTTGCATGCATACCTGTGTACCTACCAATACCGACGTGTTTAGATAGGTCCTTATTATTTTATGGTAATAGTGTTAATAAACGCTGTCATAACCGTTGCAGGGTCTGTCGCTATGATAGTAGAACCGGTCACAATATTCAAACTTGTTTATCTCGCTTACAAGTCACAACAAATGGGAAGAGATTAAAATTAATTTCTAGAGATTAAAGTTAGTTGCTTATTTTATTTTGGTTTTTCAGATTATTATCTAGTTTCCAGAAATACCTTTACTTTTACTGTTATCCTGTATCTCATTGCTAAAGCCGAAATGCCTTTATTAAAATGATATAACCAAGATGCAGATAAATGATTGAATCTTTGAGTATAGGATTGAATTAATAAGCAAACAATTTAAGGCCAACAATCTATTGATATCATCGGTGTGGGTGTTGCCGTTGTGTAGCATCTCCTATTGGCAACGCAGCAATCAGCTGTTCCATGCAAATAATTCAATAGAATTATTTGCATGAACAGCAAATATTTTTCTTGCGATTTTAGCGTTGGTCCCATAGTTAAAGCTGTTCATAATGATGGATGAGTAAAGTAACCCCTTAAAGGGATCGGGATTAGAAAGGTGGGACCTTGTATTTGGCTAACTTTGTGTAACTGCATGTCACACCGAAATTAAAAACTTGCTACCATCAAGGACATTATACTAATAAACTTCAGAAGCAACGTGAAACCAAAAAATGTAATATAAAAATCATAAACTTTAATGATCTTGGAACATGATATGATCCTTAACGAGACACGTGTAATAATAATAACAACTAAACGATTTCGGAGAAATGTGTTCGTCGCAGGAAGCTCATATTAGGTGGTTGTTATCTGCAGCATGACAGATATAGCTCATTTGTGGCTACTGTAGTTCGTTAGGTAATTTAAGCGGGAGACTGCATAATAAGACGATTCTTCTTTAACCAAAATAGTGACCATATGACCAATGGCTATATTGGCCATCCATGTTAATTCACGCGGACGGATGGTCGTTTGCGCCTGCATACATTCACGTAGAAAATTAGAAATACATGGAGTAGAAAATTAGAAATAGGTACATGGACCTCGGGTCAGCGCTCAAAAATGTCCGTACCGAATATAGAATAGAATAGAATAGAAAATATTTATACTTGGACTAAAACGCGAAAAAGTAGACTAATCGCGCGTCACTCTTCATTTGGGCGAGCGAGCAATTACACGTCAATGTATCTGTCTGTATGATGAAAAATTGTTGTAAATCTAAATTAGGCATCACAATAATACACTCGAGAGCAATGAATCCGGGTCATTAATAAACCTTAATATCTCGGAAACTAAAAATGTTAGCTTATTCAAATAAAAAGCATTTCATAGACCATTTAATACCACTCAAATAAAATTAATAAAAGAACTTAGTTATCATTTGTTTTACTTATTAAAAATACATAAATTAAAAATGCGAAAATTTTAATGCAAGTTTTTTTTTAAATTTCAATTTTTTTCAAATATATCATTTTCTCACATTTTAATACTTTGTATTACCTCCGTGTATTGTTAATACAGATGTCATGCGATTCGGTATACGGCACAAAGTTTCTGAGCCGAAGTTGGGGAATATTCTCGCATTCCTCTATCAACGCAATGATCAGCTCTCGAATCGTATTATTTAAGTAGTATTAAATAGGTCTATAAAATACTTTTTATTTGAACAAGCTAACATTCTTAGTTTCCGAGATATTAAGGTTTACTCTTCTGGTGACCCGGATTCATTGCTCTCGAGTGTATATGACGACATAGGATTTAAATTAATTTGATGGTATTTCTTAGTTTAAAACTTAGGACATTTATTTCGTGAATTTAGTTCTAGACCCTTAAATCCACGTGTTTCTACGTCAATGCCCGCAAATAATAGATTTTCTATTGTATCAACTTTTCGTCGCTTGACGGGTTAAATAATTATTCGTTTGCCACGCATCGACACGCCTACATAAAATAGTATCAAACTAATTGTACATACGTTTGTAACTGTTGGAGAATTTAAATGTTTTTCTCATCTGTTGAAATAGTTTAGGATTCAAAGAAGCATAAATAAGCCTCTTATAGATTAATAAAATGCACTTTTTAGTGTATAAGCCAAGTGTATTTTTAATAGCTCGAGGCAAATTAATTTTAAGTAATTATCTGCCACATGCAACCCTCGCATAAGCTCTAAAAGAAAATGACTGCTCGTCTGCAATGGGTTAACAATATTACAATCAAGAAACCCCACTTGTTATTATTATAAGTGGCTTCAAGAGTTTCCAATTTGGCTGGCACCACTTAAAACTGTGCTTACTCCACGGGGAAGATAATAAGAAAGCGATACGAAAGTGTTTTTATGAAAGACATAAAGAATTAAACGAATTTCCTAATATTTTACTGGAGTCTCCAAGTTAATAAACAACTTTAGAACCACAAATCCCTGAGGTTTATCTCAAACTTGAGTTTATGTTGGACCCAACTCCAGAAAACTTGTCTCAGGGTACAGTTACGAGCGGACCAAAACTTAGCGAACAAAAAACCTCTCAGTAGTCAGTTTTTGGCCATGAACTGAACTTTTTTTTCTCTAAACCAGGTTCTCATGATTTGTGGACAGGTGGCGCGGGCGTCGTTTCGCGGCATCTTTGTGGTAGCTCTTTGATCTCGCCGCCGCATTGTGCGCTCGCGTACAAAACTTTTTGCCTCAAATTGTACGATATTGATGCGTACTGATTTGTTGTGAACTCTCAATAGATTCGGTAGTGCTTAGAAATGTTTGAAAGTAGGCAGAATTGCTGGCGTCATATTTCTCGTATTATTGTAATAAGAAAACTTGGAGTCAATACAAAGGTACAACAATCCATTCTGATAAGTTTTGTTTAAATTTTTATAAATGAACAATGGGACTATCTATAATATCCGTTCACATTACATAAATGGGTAGTAGTCACGTAAATATTTATTTTATTAGTATAAATAACCTTTTATCGATTAACTTAGGATTACCCTACCTACACTCGAGAGCAATGAATCCGGGTCACCAGAAGAGTAAACCTTAATATCTCGGAAACTAAGAATGTTAGCTTGTTCAAATAAAAAGTATTTTATAGACCTATTTAATACTACTTAAATAATACGATTCGAGAGCTGATCATTGCGTTGATAGAGGAATGCGAGAATATTCCCCAACTTCGGCTCAGAAACTTTGTGCCGTATACCTTACCGAATCGCATGACATCTGTATTAACAATACACGGAGGTAATACAAAGTATTAAAATGTGAGAAAATGATATATTTGAAAAAAATTGAAATTTAAAAAAAAACTTGCATTAAAATTTTCGCATTTTTAATTTATGTATTTTTAATAAGTAAAACAAATGATAACTAAGTTCTTTTATTAATTTTATTTGAGTGGTATTAAATGGTCTATGAAATGCTTTTTATTTGAATAAGCTAACATTTTTAGTTTCCGAGATATTAAGGTTTATTAATGACCCGGATTCATTGCTCTCGAGTGTATATAGCAAGCGTGATATTTATCCTACCTTTTGATAACTGGCCGTAAATATTCTACGAGCTATTAATTTCAAATCCAAAGGGAACGATTCGCGATTGTGCTGTGCCGTGTGCGTGGTTTGGCCCTGGTAACGGTATCTTCAATAGTTTAATGTTTTGAAAGCGTATATTCAGTTTTTCTCTTAGATATACAAATGACTCCATTTCATTTTAAAATTAGAGTACCTAGGCCTAGTCCTTTCAGCAGACCATTCCAATATCTGTTATCCATAATTTTAAACCCACCTCTCTGTTGTCTCCAGGTCTAACGGCGGAGCTGTTCTACGTACGTGACGGTCAGATCAACGAGTACGCGCTGAATTTCGTGGTGCCCGTGCCCGCCACCATCGGCGAACTTCACTTCACCTGGCAGAGCCTCACCAGGAAACCGGTAACTATCCCTAGCTTCTTTCACTCTTGATGTTCTTAGGACTGTGAACTACTGTATGTTTGTAGCAAGGTTAACTTTCACATTCCAAGCCATAGACGTTCTCTGCTGAACCTGGTTTCCTGATAACCGCTACAAGGAACGGTCATCAGGCAGTACGCAAAATCGTCCACCTAAAACATAATCTTTAGTTGTCTTTTACGACATTCTCGGCTGGAGAGGCTGCGGCCTATTCTATATGTACAGGGAGGCAGGAATCACAGGACCAAGGTATACGGAGGAAGTTAGCCGCGTTTGATTTACTACTTCATGGGCAACGGCATGCCAGTAAGGGTGCTGAAGTCAAATGATTATTGGCGAGTATGGCGACATTTACAGCCACGTGTACAATTGTCAGTGAGGCACAAAAGGCTTATTTGCAAGTTCATAATATTATTGCTTGAAAAAAAACCTAATATACCCGTGGAATGTGTCAATCTGTACACTATGTCGATGGTAAGAGAAATGGAAGAACTTACTTAATATAAATAAAAATCTTAATTCCGCACAAAACTTGATAGTCAACACAAGTAAAAGAGTTATTTACTCTGTTCACTGTTATTGCTATTTTAAGCAATTACAGAGGAATTTCAACAGGGAAAACGTCTTAAAAAGCGTAGATAATCTATCCAGTCCTTTAAATATAAAAACCAGTTGATATAAATAGAGTTCTATTGGTTTAATAATCGATTTGATAGAACAATCGCACCATTATGGTAATGCGTGCCACGGAACGAATGCGAAATTGATCAATGACCATCGACTATCACACACACGTTCAAGTCAATAACTCTTTATCCTCAATTAGCAAATTGTTTTGATCACGGAACTCATACTTTAGAAACAGCGTTACCAACTGCAGTCAAGTAATTAACTTTTAGAGGAAAGTTTATTCTTCCAAGTCGGATAGGGGTCCATGTTTACTCCCAGCCGCGCAAACGAGCTATTCTTATGGTAATGCGGCAGCCCCTACTCGAATTTAGATAACTTTCTTTTAGTTTCTATGTATATAATCATTATGTCCGCAACATCTGCTCCGGCTTTTGATGGATTATACCGTGTTCTGGAATATTTCTTACATTTTCCTCGTTTAGTTCTAATTCAAATTGCATCGCTTTTCATGCTAATGTCGCCGGTGGCTGATCACGACGCAGCGCCACATTTATTCAGTACGTATCCTGGGCGCTGCATCTCTAACCAAATATTATGTGCATTTATTTATTTTATCCATAGCCGTCCGCACATACGACTCGGACTAAAAGAAATCAGTTGAGCGGCATTGCATTTTGATCGGGAGACGCGACGTCCACTTTACATATTCAATGGTCTGGCAAAGGCAACAAAAGTAGCATCCGAAGTATTCTCAAATACTCACCCGCAAACAAGTTCAGTGACCTTGTCAATAAGACATCTGCTTGTTTAGGATGCTATTTGCAAGTCATACGAACACGCTCGCCAGATTACGGGATGCTTCATCAATTTGAATGTATTCATGGCGCCGTCTGTAGGATTTGATGGCATTAGCTATATTAACTTTGTGTACAACGCTAAAATGTATAATGGATGGGATTTAGTTCTTGCAGCTTTACATCTAAGCTGTTTAATCTATGGATTAACATGAATAAAACGTAAACTCTATTGAAATCGTCCTCGCTCTGCTTTGCTTGCCGCATTTGAAAAATAAATAAACTGCTGAGTTTGGTTCGGTTGCGATCACGCGGCGAGCCCTTCGCTCCTTATCAACATCTCGGCGAGCTTTGTGCGCCGCCACTATCAGATCTGCCATTCCCCCTCACTTCACCGCGCTACTCCCTTATTTATATGGCGGCGCCTTTGACTACGCAAAACAAATATTTGGGAACCGGTTAACTAGCGGCGATGAACGGTCCCGCCACTATTGTCTGTGCGCACCGACTGCCGACTGATAATATTTAATTAGCGGCCGCGGTGTCGCACCTCCACCACTTTACGAGGCGCGCCCGCTGCCTCCGTGATGCATGTCTGATGAGCCAGCCAAAGGGCCCGCGGCAAAAGCTGTTTGTTTAACAATTCATGTAATGCCGCCCGATGATTAGTCAGATAATGAGCGTCTCAAGATCATAATATTTAATAACCGGTTTCAAAACAAACTCAACTCCCAAGTCTCCACCATAACCATAGATTCAACTGCATATGAAACATGTGCAGAGCATTCCTCCCCGCGGCGTGTCACAATACGTTCACGTCATCCACATAAGGGAAACATAAAGCACATCGAACAACGAACATCTACATATTATGCAAATATAGCCGATGGCCAACGGTAACAGAGTATGTCGTTGTATGTCCGATAAAGGAGCGATGTTCGTGCTCCCACGGTGGGTTACTCTCGACATTTGATCTCGTCTGACACGGCTCATGGATTTACCTACACTACAGATGAACCGTTTAGGGTCGCCTTGCGTGCCGTTGTCCGTCAATTGCGCGTACTGATACAGTTACATCGTGATGAGATTGTACCGTTAGGAATGTGTCAAGTCCGCTAAGGTATACCTACCTATCCATATCAAAAGGTTTGGTTGACTGAGTCATGAATGTAAATGTTTTGTTGCAGTTGCCATACACGGTACATGTGGAGGTGACGGAACACCCGGATGCCATGCACCCGCCGACTCTCAACATATCGAGTGAGGGCTACGTGCCTACGGAGCCGCAAACATGGCGAGTGGACTTGCCTTGTACGCACACCATAGCCGCCGAAGTGGACCTCACTATATTTTTGAACGTGTCGACGGGTTCCTCGACCTCTACGTTGCGATTTAGACGGAAAAAGATATGTCTTATAGAGGCGCCGAGACCGGCCGTTAGAGTGGATAGTGTGCCGCATGCGCCTACATCTGCGGATATATTCTACGCGGGAGCTGGTTGTGCTGGCGGAGCGCTTCTGATAGCTGCAGTTGCGGCTGCAGCTTGTAGAGCACGAGCGAGGAAGCTGCGACGAGCACGGAGCGACGAACAAGACGCTCATGCATTCCTACCTGACTCCTCATGCAAGTCCGCCGCCAGCTACACCAGCTACCGCCGTCCTACGTCTCTGCCCGCTGCGGCCGCTGAAGAGAAGGCAAGGGACTTACAACAAAGAATCGCGGAGCTGACGATTCAACGGTGCCGAGTGAGGCTACGATCAGTTGCGATGGAGGGAACCTTCGGCCGGGTGTACAGAGGGACCTACGCGGATGAAGATGGAAGGGAGCAAGAAGTGCTCGTGAAGACTGTTGCCGAACACGCTTCTCAAGTACAGGTAACTATTAATCTTACCGGAATCTGTTTGTACTTATGAACAATGCTTGAAACTAACTTAATTAACTATAACGATTACGTTGTTTTTTAGGTATCACTGCTACTCCAAGAAGGCTGCATGTTATACGGACTTCACCACGAGCGCGCGTTGTCGGTTCTGGGTGTTAGCATCGAGGATCAGACGGCTCCGTTCCTGCTGTACCCCTGGAATTCGACGTGGCGGAACTTGAAGCAGTTCCTCCTAGCTTGTCGAGGAGTTTCGTTGGGGGGTGCAGCAGGCGCGGCACCGCCACCACCGCCGCTGACCACACAGCACGTCGTCAGGATGGCGCTCCATGCGTTAGATGGACTGCTATTCCTCCACTCTCAGCATGTCTTACATAAAGATATCGCTGCTAGGAATTGCATGTAAGTGAGACTTAATATTTCTATGTTTACAGTGAATTCGTTAAATCATTGTTTTCAACAGTTATAGTAATTAATTCTCTTATTCTCAACAGAGTGGACGAAAATCTTCGAGTAATGATCGCAGACAACGCTCTATCTCGAGATCTATATCCGGCCGATTACCACTGTCTCGGAGACAACGAGAACCGGCCGATCAAGTGGTTGGCGCTGGAAGCTCTGACGAAGAGACAGTTCAGTCCAGCGGCCGATGTGTGGGCCCTTGGAGTGTTGCTTTGGGAGCTGACGACGTTGGCGCATCAACCGTACGCCGAGGTGGATCCCTTCGAGGTCGCCGCGTATTTGAGGGACGGGTACCGGTTGCAACAACCTGCCAACTGTCCCGATGAATTGTGAGTATTGCGATTTGGTTATTTCTGTATGACTTGTACGTGAATTTCTTCTGTCTGGGCCGCAGCCAATTTGAATAGTATTTTGGTAGTGGAACATTGTTTATGTTTGCTAATGTAAAGTTCATTCTCCTCAATTACTGGAGTAATTTAAGACCACGACGTCAATACGTGCATATTTTACTATTGTTCATGAAGTACTCATGTTTTTTTTCGTTTAGGTTTGCGGTGATGGCTTATTGTTGGGCGATGTCGCCCGACGATCGGCCGACCTTACCGCAACTGCAGATCTTCTTGCGCGACTTCCACACGCAACTCACGAGATTCGTGTAAATCATTCCTTATTAACTCTTAAAGACATCCCAAAGACGACAATAAAGTGTTAAATAAAGTCAACTATAGTGAGAAATAGAAGGACTTAAGAGGCCTTACCGTGAAGTGTGTGACAAGTGACTGTGTACAGTGAAATTGTTAAAGAGACTGATTTTTATGCGTTTATTTGAATTGTAAATTATTTTATTGACGTAGTTATCACATATTTGGTTTTTATCTTATTGTACTTGTTTTCTATGGACTTACTGTTTTTCCTACGATTTTGCAACATGAGTACACACGGCTACATATCAAGCTATACAGTTCCGTTTTTAGCTGATCTTGCATTGCATAGACTTTCAGTACAATGAGAGGTCAGCTTATACCGTGTGTACCTTCCTTTTTCTGATCTAAAGCACCATTTTCTGGTACACTACACTGTAATTTGCACAATTTCGATAATTAAATGATAATTGTTTGAACTACTTCTAAGCAAGGTAAAAAGCTGTTATGGGTAATTTTAACTTGTTTAGGCAACCACAATCATGCCTTATATTGCTCAATAAGTACCAAATGTGGCAATTAGAATGATCTCATTCAGTAAGCAATGTTACTTGTTACAAATACATATGGGCGACAAATGCAGCGCAGTGTACGAAGTAAATGATTCGTACTTATTTATGTATCTACATGTTTTAGAATAATGATATTAATCGTGGCTAAAGCAGTATTTCCATAAGTTTCTTCTAAACAAAGGTGAAAATTTTCATTTTGATGACTGAAACTGCAGGTATGTCAAGGGATGTTGACTTTTAATACATTGATAATAGGGTTCAAAATCAAATAATTCACGCCTCATAGTGCAATGTCGTCGTGTATCATCAACTACTTGGTTGAATCTCTTTAGTTTGACGCGCCTGGCAGAGATACATAAACGAATGGCATGGCAAAGATGCATAACACGAACGAATACGCCGAATTGGTGAGTCGAACTTCAGAGATTCAACATATTACTACAACTTACCATTCTTTGTATTAAAAGCGAATACAACAAGACAGAGTTGCCTTTTTCTAATTTAATCGAAAGTTCTACTGGTCTATATTTTACTATATATAGTCAATTTCAATGTGTGAAGTTTCAGTTATTAAACCCTAAAATATGTGATAACTATTGATACCATAATGTCATTATCTAATACTACTTCGTAGGAAACCATATTGTTTCAAGTTAGAAAATTGACACTGTAATTTTATTATTTGAACCTCGATACTGCCATATTAGAATAGATAAATTTTGTAAATATTTATAGCTGATAGCAACTGTATTGTTTAATACGTAATATTGAATGTGCCTCAGAGTTTATCAAGAAGTTTATAAGTGTTTAGAGTATTATAATTAGTAATTAAGACTGGACTAGAAACAATTTTAACTGTTTAATAAGATATTCTGCCGAACAATACCTTGTCTATTATTCTTTTTTTTTTTAAATGATATTTGTATGCGGATTTCTCTTCTAATCAATAATTCGTATTTTTACTGTAATTTTTTCATAAAGAGATTGTGAATTTCATTATTTTTTATTGATACGGATAGAATGTTCAGTAAATAAAATAAAAAGATGTTAATTTTGGCCCATTCATTATTATTAATATATTATTCATTAATAACTTAACAGTATCTAATGACGATTAAATCATATTATAAATTTATAATCTAGAACAAAGTACTGATTAAATTAGATACCATTAAAACAAAAAGGATTTGAAGGTATATACCTATTAACGATTGACTTTACTAAAAGTAGGTAATTGATTATTAAAATCGAATTGCAAATGATGTTTGAGTGAGACTTACATTTATGTTACCTAAAGAATACATTTCAATAAAAACTACAATATAGACGACGCGACGGCATTTTTTAAAATGTTTTCCTACTCTGGCGCTATTCTTGATTTCATTGGTAGTCGGACAGAAAAAGTTTATAATAATATAATTAATATTTCCTAGAAATTGATACCAAATATGTTTTGTTTATTTCTAGGAAATGATAACATGAAATATTATAATGTGTTATGAACAACAACGGTTGCATGTCAAACTATCCCTGTCAATAATCTTATTACTAATGTTTTCTAAATAGCGTTAATAGAATACTGATAATGTGGTCGATTCTGTTGCGCACTTTGACAGGACTAAACTAAACTAAGGGCGTTTGTCTCTTTTTGTTTCAATAGAAAAAGAAAGTGACAGAATGATGCGTTTAGTCTAATTAGTACTTCCAAAATGCACCCCAGAATCGACTCCCATGTGTACTCAGACCATTT
Source organism: Allophyes oxyacanthae (assembly GCA_932294325.1). Lineage (NCBI taxonomy): Eukaryota > Metazoa > Arthropoda > Insecta > Lepidoptera > Noctuidae > Allophyes > Allophyes oxyacanthae. The sequence goes on from OW028610.1 coordinate 5,212,301, forward strand.
ATTTGGGGCAGCAATACATTTGTACATGTGTAAATATTGTAAGACACAAATGTGAATATATGAGTGATTAATATTCTAAATGAGTTTTTATTCCTCAACACACCAAGGTTTATCCAGAGACCGGGTTCCTTACTATCTATAATGATATTTTTATACATACTATTTTATTTTATTTTTACTTTATTTTATTTTATTTTAGATAGCTCCTAATTTAATAATGAAATATTAGTTTATTAGTAGTCCTTAGTGTAAATTTGGTGCTTAATACAGTTCTGTCCATATATATTTACCGCTAGCTTTTGTTCGCCATTTCGCCAACATAGATTTACTTGTTCATAATCCCCTACGTGAGATGAGAGAAACCAATTCTCCGAGAAAAACAAATTACCGCTTTTTTCCTTGGCCTGATTTTTTCACAAACCCGAATATGGTCATAACGATCTATTAGATCCATAGGATCTTTCATGGGACATTGTTTACAGACATTCAGTTAAAGAGCGATAGGAGATTCCTACACTTCGAATATAACGACATAGGTAGATGAATAGGTCCTTTTAGGACCAGCAATGCTTTAAAAAGTAACTTGAATGGTATCTCCGTTTACCAACGGCTAGCAAAATCAGCACACAAAAAAGAAAAGAAAAGCACTTCTATTGTGTATAGAAAAATTCCAAAAAAAAAGGGTCTTACTACGAACGAATTCTTATAGCAGGACAGAAATTGAACTGCCCAGAAATGTTCAGTATGAACTGACCTTTCATTGTACGAAAAGCCTATACAGTGCGAGGTCAGCTCATACTGGTGAAGTCTGGGCAGTTCAATTTCTGCCCTGCTATAAGAGCTCATAGTAAACCCCCAGGTAAATAAATAGCACAATACCCAACTATAAATAATTACCTACTTGAAATTAGCAAAGTGCCAGTCATATAGGTCCATAAAACAATGACGCTCAGCGGTGATCACTACTATAGCAGCGCTTGAGCGCGATTTGAGACTCAAATCAGGGGGGGAGCTATTCTGTAAGAACATCTCGTATCTCGATTCGAATCTCAAACTTATTGTCGTTAGATATTCGACGAATTGACATACGATAATAATATAAATATATATTATAATTATATATAATAATATATATTATATATAAAACGATAATAATAAACGTGTAACTTAATAACAGGAGTTCTGAATATGACTATCATGTTCACTCCTATCGTAATTATCAATTCGTCAAATTTTAATATCAACCGATAATAATTTACAGTGCCACAAACTTATCTGACCCGGTGATCAAAATTGGAACTAACGTAGCTACCGAACAAAAATGACTGCCAAATGTCATTTTTGTAGGGAGATGACATTGGTAAAAGCGACGGCATGGCAGCGACGTCATGACCGTCAGATAAGTTTGTGGCACTATATGGTCTTATTACAAAAGATGGTTTAAAGTAAGTTTTGTAAAACCAAGGTTTTAAGATAGCCCCGTCTCTTTTTGTTATTTAGATGACGTTACAAAGTGACGGATATATTTAAAACCTGGGTTTTACTAGACTTGTTTTAAACTAGGGACCAAAACCAGTACCTATGGCCAATACCTGTATTTCTCGGTTACAACCTTTATTATTTTTAAGGTAGTTCGATCAAATTGAATACAACCGGTATTAATAGGTACCGGTTACCAAAATTACCTCTATCTTACACGTGCCGTCAGCATAAAGTCAAAGGGCAGCTCATTTTTAGGTTACCGGCATTAAAAGGCTACCTAAAATTTAGAGGTAATAATGTTTATTTATATTGGTTACCCAGATAGCGGTAACCGTATTATTAGAAGAAACCATAATTCTTCGATACCGGTAAACCTAATTTATAGCGGTTTATGTTTTGGAATAAGGGGTTAAGTTTTATAGGTAGATAAGTGTTTCTTGAACTACTGTCATTCAATAAAATACCGCGGTACCACACAATTGAGGCACTCGACTCACCCCATATTGTATTCAAGAAACAAATTGTGGCATATTTTTCTTACAAACGAGCTGGTTTTATTGCAGTGCGCAACCTACCATACAAATACACCTCGATATTGTAACAAAGTAACATTTGCCACCCTTCCTTGAAGAACCCTACCTTGCTACAGTTATAAATCGACACTATTACTACACAAATACACATTGTACACAATGAGCTGTTCCTTACAATCATGCCGATGATTCATTTTGGCACTAAATAAAAAATATACGTAGGTAGGTAAATACGTGTTCTCAATAAAATACCAATCTCAAAATTAACACAGACTGATAATACGATTTCGAGGCCATACAAAAATTTTGTTTCGTGCGGGATTTGAACTCGTGACCCGGCGACCTGGTAGCGCAGAAAGCCAATCGCGCTAATCGAGCCGTCCGTAAACCTGATAGACTAATGAGGCAGTCACCTGTGTCATTATGATGTGCCAGACACACATTGTTATTTCAAAATTGCACTACTTGGAAATTTCTTATGACTATGAAGCTTCCTATATTGTGTGTGATAAATAATAAAACTAAAGATCACGTAGATTTTATTACTAATATTTAAAAAAAAAGATGAGATATACTCATTTTCACTACATCCCTTTATTAGACTTGAGCATCAACTCCTAATCAGCCTAAATTTTACAAAAACATGTATAAATTAATTATTACAAAATGGCAAAAAACTAAAAAGAACATTACAAAACAACGCAAAAAGAGGATCATCAACTGTAGGCCCCGACGAGATTCGAACTCGTGATCTCCTGTTTACTAGACAGGCGCTTTAACCAACTAAGCCACGGCGCCTCTGACAACTGTGTCGAAATTTTGGAGTACATTATGAAACTCAACGGGCTTGATTTATGATGGCTGATAAAGGTGAATTATTTACAATGTAGCACAAGAACAAACAATTTGTATGGTGTTTAAATAATTACAATTAAATGATGATAACATAGTCGGATATTGTTCATAATAAGCGATAATAAAATTAAATAACGATTATGATAATTAGGTACCTACCTAGAATAAGTACCTACTGAGTACTTAGAATGTTATTAATTTATGGAGTTACAACTAAAACATTGTAAGTATTATTTTATTATATTTATTTATTGTATAATAGCATTGTGTAAACCTGTAGGTATTGATAAGAAGTACTTATCTGAGTTGGTAGCGGTAGCTAAAATTATAATTGGAATACTTATTTACAGGCTTGTCATTGTTTAAATAATAATAAAAAATAGTATTATTGTGATTGAATTTTATGTACTTACCGTAAAATGGGAGTATTTGGGAACCACGGGTTAGCTGGCAATGCTGGCGCCTGGCATTCAGATAAGTAATACCTAATTATTTATAGTTCTTGTTTATTTATTTATTTTAACCGGTTCGAACTGAGGCACAAGTAGAAAATCATTTCGGTTAAAACAAATTTAAATTTGTTTTATATAGGTACCTATAGGTACTATATTGTTTTATAAAGGTTGTCTGGAAGACATCGCTTTTAGCGATAAGACCGCCCATTGTACATGTATATATTTATGATAATGTTTTTTTTTGTATTTCTGGTGTACAATAAAGTTTATTATATTGTATTGTATTGTACCTACGTAGTTTTTACGTGAGTAGCCATCATTGGATATCCATCAATGGTCCGACCATTGATGGATATCCAATGATGGCGATGTTAGTTTTTTCATATTGTTTGGTGTGGCTTCGTAAGTCTAGTACTTATTAGGTACATTATTTGTGTTACGACGACTATAAGGAAGATATCCTACCTATCTATAAATATCTTTAATCTCCATGCTTACACTATGCCACTAAGGCCAAACATGACTGCTCTTTTTATACTTTTGTACATCTTGCATGCAAAATTCATGTAAACTCATGTTTCCACAAATAAAGAATCTTATCTTATCTTATCTTACAATTTGAATCGAACGTCATTACTTACTAAGTAGGTATCTCGAGTTACCTATTGACTATTTATTTTAAAAAAACCGCATCAAAATCCGTTACGTAGTTTTAAAGATCTAAGCATACCTACATAGGGACAGACAGCGGGAAGCGACTTGGTTTTATACTATGTAGTGATGGTGATAGTGATGATAAGTCCACCGAGTGGCATTCAATTAAAAACAGTTTTTCTTGAGTACCTAGGTATAAGTTAGTTTATAAAAAGTTGTTCCTAAGAAAGGCAATCCTTTCTTGCCCCCCCCCCAAACAAAATTCCTGGCTAAGGCCTTGGTATCTACCTATGATTTATTAAATGTTGGAACTATAATAGCTGAACAGTGAACAGTGGAACGTCTGTTTCGTATCTCGAGTTCGATTCGATACCTAAGTACCTACCTACTCGAAACTGCTTTCTTGAATTAGAAGTTGTATCTCCAGTTCGGGACGAGAAAAATACTTGTTCATACAGTAACTACTTATTTATTCTGTGCTCATACATTACCGGTGGTTATATTTACTTAACATCCGTGTGGATTCCACCAAAGAATGGGTCAACCTTTAAACTTAACCCGTAACAATCGTGTTACCCGGCGGGTCTACCGCGTAACTAAAATTGTAATGAACATCGATATCGGTATTAAACTTCAATACGATCGTGAGAGCCTAAACTTTGAGCTAACTAACATAAAATAGCAAAATGTTTGTCGCGAATGTTTTGCTATTATACGTTGGGGAGTTTCTTTCCTTCATTTCGTACTCCATGATCAGACCTTAACTACTTTTATTAAATTATGGAACCACATAGGAGGTCTACCCTTTCATTTAAAACCAAAATCATTAAAATTGGTTCTCAACTGGCGGACATATCCGATAACGATTAAATCAACCTTTTAGAAACCGGGTATAAGTAAGTAGGTATAATATTTACTGAGTCAGCAACGAATAGATTATACATTACATTACATATACATTATATTGATTGGTGTCAATGTAAAGAGTTGAAAGTGGGTCATCGGATAGTGTGAATGTTATCCAAGTTTTATCTATCTACAAATTATTTCACGGTTATGAAAGCTTAATTTCGCCCCTTTCGATGTGGCAGTCGTGGCCGAGCGGTTAAGGCGTCTGACTAGAAATCAGATTCCCTCTGGGAGCGTAGGTTCGAATCCTACCGACTGCGAATTCTTTTTGTGTTATATTGCGACTTAATTGGCACTTTGTCACCATTATTGGGGTAATAATTTTTTTATCAGTCATCGTTATTGCAATCGCCGATGAAACGATCGTTTTATTGCACGCGATGGCAGTATTTTGTTCGATATTTCATTGCGTGGTTATCTGACATGTTCCCATAATGCGACCAAACCAACCCCTTGGTCGCTTCTGGGGTATGTTTTTACCGGAAAAAATATGATGCGTTTTAATGACGTCAAAAAAGACCGGCACAGGGCTGGCTCTGTTCACTTTCGATTAATTAGCTATAATATGTTTATCTATGGTCATTGAGGCCATTAAACTGGCGTTTTATTTGTGTTACGAGCAATATGGCATTACGGAAATTCCCATAGAGGCTATAAATTAGCGGATGTGGAGCTCGGTCATAAAAATGGGAACATGTTCACATGGTAACACATTCATGTGGGTAGAGTTATTGAAATTGATATCTTAATCATATTTGGGTCATTCAATTATCCGCATAATGTAGTTACAGTCTATAAAATATAGCTTGGTATCCGCGACAGCTGTCATCGAAGTGGACAACAAAGTATGAACAACCGTCTCGACAATATTTTGAATTGTTTTATAATTTATTCATATTTACAAAACTATGAAATATTTTTTTATGAAAATCTAACAATAACATTAGATTGAATATTTAAAATCGTGTTTGGTTTTGATGGGAGCTAGGTAGCTGTCGCAATGATTAAACCATAGGTAGACTTAGAATATAAGGGATATTTTATAGCTAATATGAAGAACCTGCTTACGCTATTTTAAAGACTACCTTTACTGAAATATATGATGTAGGTAGTAGAAAAGTATATAATCCTCTTTACAGCATTTCTTAAATATTTTTTGAATATCCAAGGTACCATCACAAACTTATTATATTTTAGTAAAATAAGTTTATGGTTACGATATCCAATAACATGTTCGATTGACAGTAGTATTTTTTTTAAATGAAACATCTTTCTTCAATTTTTTATGCAGACATGTCACCACTAAATAAATAAAAAAAGACTAACAGTTGAATGCAGCGTATACTAGATTTGCAGAGATGACTTTATCTCGCATCGCTTCCAAATATTCAATGTTCTTACAGAAAAACTTATGCGACACTAAGCTCCTAAGAGATCCCTGCTTATCTTGTGAGCTGAGCTTAATTGTCGCAGCACGTGTTCTCGACTCTGCCATATGGCTGAGACAACTACCACACTGCCTATAAGCCAGGCCTTACTCAACAGGGATCTATAAGGATTAACCTCAGCGTAAGAAACTAAGTAGTTAGTCAACTATGTGAAAGAGATCATAAATATTAATCATCCAACTTTTTCTTAGAATAATTTAGAATTCTAATGTTCCAAGTTCCAACATTTATGGAGGGGCAGAAAAAGGGAGGTGTATAGATTCATGTATTGCCACTCTCTATCCATAAATGGGTGACAATACTTCAATCGTTGCCAACGCAAACAAGCCATTTTTATGGGCATGTTTATAATGTAACAGCAGCAGTACTGTATGATTGGAGACAGGTTTCTAGACCTACCCTTACGTGGTACCTTCCTGCATCCGAATCAGTATGGAAATGGTACATTCATTTGCATTGATTTCAATCTAATGACTTCCTTACAGCATCTTCCATTTTTGACACGACGTGCGATCTAGAAGAACAGGATAGAAGAGGTTCAAAAACAACCATGATACAAATGGTGGAGGTTATATCGTTGATATCAAGTGATTCATGAATCATATCAGCCACGTCTACAGCTGAAAACGGATCAGCTAATATAAAGCTATACAGCTAATACTAGACCGACGGACGTGAGCCAAGGGAAATCTCACCGTGCTAAGAAAATGGATTAGTGATTGCAACCTGTGTTTATCAGCGAACTGTACGGGATGGCTTATTCTTTAGCGGGAACATTACCTACGGGATGGCTTATTCTTTAGCGGGAACATTGTGGTCGAGCTTGGCGAGGCTGACACATGCGTCATGCTCGTGAACGGGTGCCGTCTGTCGGAACTGGTCAGCTCGTAACTGCCATGGCAATCTTATTCAGAGGCAATTCATTATTATCCTAGTTTTATTTGTATTCGCATTGAATTGCATTATTCTCGCAGATCTTACCACAACATTGTACTGATAAAGATTGTCAAGATCTATTATTTATTTGAAAAGAGTTTCCATGGAGTTTCTTGCCGGTTCTTCTCCATAGGATCTACTATTTGGAACCGTGCACCTAGAGTCTCGACATTTCATAAGTGCCTGTATCTGGTTTACATGAAATAAAGATCTTTTCTATTCTATTCTATTCTATTCTAGAACCAGCCAGTAATATGCAAAACTATCCAGTGATCCAACAAAGTAGATGGTACCAAAAAATTATCCTTATTTAGACGAAATACATTGGATTGCGCCATCGCCAATTTTGTGCATGAGTCACACTATTTATAGGCGCAACCAGCACTTTCTCGAGATAATAAGAAATTGGCAATAAAGACGTCCTATGGCTGAATATTTCATTGCTTTATACAGAATGAGTCCATTACTCCTCTGACATCTCGCATTTTATCGCGATAAGCGCTTATGGCCCTCAATAGTCGATTGTTGTTAAGAAAATGGGAAATATTTCTGCTCTCAAAATGTAGATACAGGGAGGGAATTGGGGGAAAGAGCTAAATTAAAATTCCTTGTCTCTTTCTTTTCTTGTCTTATGATAAAAGTATGATTGTTTAAGAGAAATTAATCGTCACTATATATTAATACGTAAAGAGAAAACTTTGTAGGTACCCCTTTTTCAGCATATTACGCGCACAGAGGAGTGTGAGATTTGGCATAGTCAAAGTTTATAATTATGGAGTGCAGAAAACTAAAATTACGGTCGAATTTCGACCACTGGGCCAACATTAGTAGTAATAGTCTTCAATAACAAAAGATTCTGAGGTGCTTTTATTTAACAGCTCCATGCTGCCACCTAGACCTTGGGTTCATATTCAATAATTGTAGGCCAGTAGGCCGTCCTTCGTTCCGCTCTCAAGTTAATTCCCAAATTACGGTTCATTCAGAGCATGGAAAAAAAAAACTGATAAGTTTTGTAAATACAAAAAATCTAACATAAATTCTACCCATGGGGAACGAGGCCACAAGTCCACAACACTACACCAAACTCATCAAAAACTAATCAATACTAACCAAATAGGCTTAAATCCAGTCCTGTACTTTTGCGGTGGTAATTAAGTTTTAGTTATGTGTCCTCTAGCATGGGGGAGTAATTACTGATGGGTCTCTTTGTGTTCAGATAACACTGTTGGGGTCTGTAATCCTCGCAAGTCAGATAACCGCCAGGCGAAACAACTACGATTGGACGTTACAAGATAGTGTGGTAACGGCCTAATGTTAAGTGGTTCTTGTGTCGATAGCGTAGATGAATATGGTAGGTATGATTGCGTTTAAGAAATTATCAAAGGTTTGTGATAATTATCACGTATATCTACTTCAAAATACCCTTGTTCAACGATATATATAAGTATATATTTTGGCATTTAAGTAGATTCATTTTATTAAAAATTCTTCGCCCTTTTGAACCTGTCAAGAATGTACCGTAGTTACATTGAAGAAAAAAAATTGTTTTCCGTTCTAGTAAGTTTTGGTGCATTCAGGATTTTTTCGACATTATAGATCTATATTTATAGATTGTAGATCTATGGACACTTTTATGATTTCACGTAAGATAAATCGAGTACCGTAAAGTGCTCAAATGTAGAGACAATTGAATTTATCAGCAGGGTCACGGTGGAGTGACATTGCTTTTGGCACTTCACTCTCTCGTGAAGTTAAGGAGATAAAAATACGATGCTTTATAAATTTAATAGATGGGCAAATATGAGCTTGTTGTATTTAAATACTTTTTATTATATCCAACTCTAACGTAACACTATTTGTGTTTTAACATAGGTAAAATAAATGAATAATTTATTGCTAGATACACGGCTAAATACAAGGCGTTTTAAATAAAATGAAAAATATATATTTAAAGCTTCAAAAAATCATTTTAATAAATTATAATGCCAATTAAATCATCATCACATTCACGGAATAATAATTATACCTACAATTATAATTCCAATTTATTTTTATGAATATAATTTAGTTAGTTTAATTTAGACGCAATTATGTAGATATTTACTTTCACACTTCCCAAAAAATAGTAACATTATTAAATTAATTGCGTCGGATAAAAAAGGGTTATTGTTATTGTATGTTCCTACCTTCATGTTTACATATTTCGAAGCTTCAAATACAAGCAGGTATCTTTTAGAAACAATATCTGTGAATGCATGAAAATTAAGTACTGGCGGAAAAACCAGTGAAACCCCACGTCCCATGAGACTGGATCTTACAATCACCCCACCGGTTAGGCTGATGGAGGGAGCAATCAGACCTAGCTATCTTTAATTAAAATCGGAGACTACGAGTATATCAAAAATCAAGAGCATATTGGGTCTTAATTATTTCTTTTTTTGATATTTAAGGAGGGTTTTTCTCCAAGTTTAGTCGGAAAGGGTATAAAACTGGAAGGGGTTATTGTACTCATCATTATGATCAACTTTTACTGTGGGATCAAACCTACACATTTTTAATCCCCGACAAAAACTACTAGCAAAAACCAGAAGTGAGTGGAAAAAGGAGAGGGAGGCCTTTGCCCTGCAGTGGGATAACACAGGCTGAAAATAAAAATAATAATAATAGATACCAATACCTATTGGCCCTTAAAACTTGTTATTGAAACGTACGAGTGTTAAGTGCTCAAAAAAGTTAGGATGACCTTTTTTTTTCTAGGTTTAACCACACAAAGCCAAGTTAGAGTATGTTTGCATAATGGTACGTTTCAGTGTACAATGAAAATCAAATTGTGTGTTTGTAATTTTGTATTCCAATTCTCTCTCTATCAGAATTTTGCGTAAAAACAAATATTTCCAAAAGGACCAAAATCCAAACAAGAAAATCAGAAATCCAGATCCAAAGATTGTCTAGAAAGTATCGCTTTAAGCGATAAGACCGCCCATTGTGCATTGTTTTACACTGTTTCTATTATGTTTTATTAATGTTGGTGTGCAACATATTTATAACATATTTAACATATTAAAAAATATCATATTTCTATTAATAAAGCATATTTCTATTTTATTCTATTCTATTTCATAGAACAGAAGTTTCCTTACCTGTCTTGTCTGTCACGTACCTACTTTATGGTTTGAATAACAAATGTAATTAGACATTTACTAAGGCAATATATTCTGAAGGAGCCTAATTTTGGAGAAAAATGCCGCGACAATTATTATTATCCTGCTCTGTTGTCTCCACGCAGGTAGGTCCTCTGGAATTTTTCATTTAGAATGTAAAAAATGTTTGCATTTTTAAGAATGAACATTCGCGTAATTAGAACGTGTACCTAAGGTATGTATATCTTTATAATCTTTTTTTATTTGAATGACAAAGAACTAAATTAAGGCAGTAGATACATAATAAAAAATATTTAGGTTTACCTAATAAGAATATTCTTTTATTATAACCTAACCGTCAAAAACCCCCGACTCCAACTAGAAAAAGAGCTGCAACTTTTGACCGGACGAATAGATTTTCATGAAACATAGCTAAGATGATACCCGATTAAAATAGCATTCAATAAAAACAAAACATTGAAATCGGTCCATCCGTTTTGGAGCTACGATACCACAGACAGATACACAGATACATACTACAAACTTATAACATCCCTCTTTTATGTCGGGGGTTAAAAATGAATTTATACACAACCTAGTGTTAAAATATCGATGACGAAGTAAAAGATGCTGAAACTTTCATATCTTAACATAGAACAATAAAAAAAGGCCCATTCCATTTTATAAAAATAATGTAGGTACCTATGTTCAAATTATTGCATTTCCAACACTTCATCAAATTAAAATACCAACACATAATTTATATTTCAAATATTTGCCATGTTAAACGAACCGTGAAGAAAAACAATAAGGAAAGCGGGGAAAATGGAACAGAGTAGAATGTAGTAGCTACTTGATTAAGGCTCGGTACACACCACACGGTTTTGTAGTTGCTAGTTGCACCATCTGGTACTAACGCTGTCAGCTTTCAGAAGTTTGGTGACGACAACATGTTTAAACTTTACGTATTAGAGAATGCAAGTCTGCAGTTGCATCATATGACCTAGCAGCGTCTTGTGGTGCAATGCGGGTATGGCAAAACGACTATACAAATAAAAGTCAACTTTGAAACTAGTTTTTAGTTGTGTTGTTGAAATAATGGACTCAGTAGCATAAATGAGTGTACAGAAAGAGCCTCGCCGAGTCACACTTAAATAGGTACGTTCAGTGTACACTGGGCAATCAGACCAGAGGGTCTACAGCGTAACTAAAATTGTAATGAACATCAACGAGTTTCCCAGGATTATATTGAAATTTATTACCAGAGTCGATGTTCATTACCATTTTAGTTACGCGGTAGACCCTTTATGGTGGCACTTCACTTGGTGTATTTGTATAAAATCGCATTATATGTATGGCCAATAAAAAAATAACTTTTTGTAAACTAAAAATAGTTATTTGTTATACAAGAGTGCAAAGTTGCTTTTTAACCGCGTGTTCAATTTTGATGACCGAGCAAGCGAAGGATCCTAAAATTGAATCACGAGCGCAGCGAGTGATTCAAAATTAGAATCCTGAGCGTTAGCGAGGGAATCAAAAGAGCACGAGGTGAAAAATCTTTGCACTCGAGTGCAACACGTAACTTTTCATTCCACCTCAGCGAGGAAATGACTAAATGCAAAAAAAAAACGTTTAATTCACAAACTTAGTGCACACGATGTTCTAAATTCAATTTACTTTATCCTCTAGAGAATAAAAACGGCTTTTCCACTCAGATATTGAAGATTAAAAATACTCTTTCCGAGATGGTGGGATGAAAAATGTTTTTAAACTGTCATGGTCACTAACATTAGTATTAGAGTTCGAAACGGGGTATTTACCATGTTTATACAAGATGTAAATAAACATGGTAAATACCCCGTTTCGAACTCTAATACTAAAAAAATGTGTTTTTTTTGATAAATAACGCATTTTTATTCAGGTCAGTTATTTGCCAGTTATTAAGTATCGTTCTATAGATTTTGACTACTATTACCTACGCAATAGAAGTCAAAATAGGTAGAACGACAATGCAAAAAGAGACCATTCTTACACAATTGAAATAGCAAAAATAAGGCCGTGCTCGTGTGTCCCAATCCTTATTGAAGGTATTCTGGAGGAGGGTAAGAGTGGAATTATTTAATCTGTCCACGGAAACGGTGATTGATGATACCCATCATAATCATTTATATGATGCGAAAAAACGCTACAGGGATGATCATTAGTGTTGTTTGTGTAATCAAGAGGTGCCAGAGTGCCACTGCCAAGCTAAGTTGCATTGAAGAATCCAATAAGTTTTAGTCACCTGAAGTCGGTGTTTACTTTTCTTAAAGATTTTTTAATTTTTGAGTGGCGTCAACAGGCGCGATTTTCTGTCATTGCCTATCTCCAAAGGTTTACATCAAAACTTCATCAATCGGGACCGGGATTAATTAAAATGGCGAATATATTGCAGAAGAAACATACAAGAAAAAAACATATTGTCGGATTGAGGACGTCATACTTTTTTGAACACGGTTAAAAACGAACATAACACTTGCAAATGAATAAGTAATTCCAAACACGGTTTTTGTGTCGCAATGTATTTATTGATTTCATTAAAATTCTGACACCATTATCATAATAATGATTACCTGCTGTATTACACATGTCTTGATAATTTGAACTCATTATAATATCATGACATTAATGCTTGCAGCGTAAGCTCGTTGCTCAGTGAGTGTCGTGAGTGACTGACCTGTCACAAGAGATTGATAGCGTGGAGTAAAAATCGCTCATGTCAGGTGCGAGCGGGACACGCAATCAATCATTCTTCATTTTTAATCAATTTACTTGCTCATCTATGAAATAGAAAGATTTATTAATGAAAATACTCTGATGTCGATGTGTCGTGAGGTTCATTAGCGAGATTAAAAGTGTTGGTAATGAGGTCGATGATTGGACCGATTTAATTAATTGATGTTTCAGTAGAGTATTAATATTAAAATATTTTGGTTTTATATTGCTGTTCTGTGGTGAGTAATTATTATGGAACAAGTAGTTTGTTGTGGCTTTTAGAAATAATATTTTTGTTATTCCGGTACCTAATAATGTTTTTATTTCCAGAATAACAAAAATATTATTTAAAATAACTTTTGGATTGACAAGATTTGTTTAGACAATGGTGTCGATTCTGTTGCCTACTTTGACAGGACTAAACTAAACTAAGGGCAATTTTCTCTTTCTGTTTCAATAAAAAAATAAAGTTACAGAAGCGTCCAGTATAGTTTAGTAATTACAGGCAAAATGCGCAACAGAATCGACACCTAAAGTACCAGCGACATAATAAAAAGTCGTTTCGTTCGCGTTAGCAATGTCAATATGGCAGGATACAATAAAAAAAAACAGTAGATTTAAAATTCACAGTTCGTTTCCCAAATCTATTTGATCCGATATTTAAAACAAAACACGATCACATTATTATTCAAAAAACACTATGACGTCCAATGTGGCGAAAAACACTCCACGCTTGCGGTTTCGTAACTCGACCCCCGCCGTGTGGCGTGTTACCGGTCGCATTCACCCCTGTTTACCCGCCAAAGAGGTGACACTTCATTTTCCTTTCACTGGGTGTGGATTGTGGAACCCTGCATCCCTTCTACTTTGCATAATGAATTCTCAGCGGCCCGTAAGTCTTCGAAAATTCGTTAAGATTATGACGGCGCGCCGGATAACTGGCGGCGTTTCCGGGAAATCAAATTGATTGTTTTCTAATCCGGATATCTTAATTTTCGGGATTTAACGGGGATTATGTTTTTGCTTTATAAGTACTCCAGACTTTGATGAATTTAACTTTTTAAGAGGAAGTTTATGAAAGGTAGCTCTGACAAAAACGATATTTTGTGACGTAAAAGAGTTTTATTAAAATATGAAAATCATTATTATCCCATTCTTATTTTGCAGCTCTTCACACAACATTGTACTAATCAATATTGTAATCTATTATGTCATTAGAGTTTTCATGTAGTTTCTTGCCGGCTCTCCTCCATAGGACCTACTATTTATTTGGAACCGCGAGTCTCGATATTTCATAAGTGCCTGTCACTAGTTTACATTAAAGAAAGATGTATTCTATTCTAAAAAGGAATAATTAACTTTGTACATACATACGTTATCAAGACTTTTATTATTATTTCAATCATCATCGGTAGCAGAAATATATAGGTATTATCCGATATTGAAATATGTCTGAAATAAATAAAAGCACTCGCGACAAAGCATTTCAAAACATGCATTATGTACATTTCGGTTTTAATATTCCGGATTGGCGTAGATACTGAGGAAAATGCTTTTTCTTCATTTTGTGACGGGAGAGCTAGTCGGTTGTCGCCACGTTCATTTTGGGCCATCGAGCTGTCATGCGGCGCTTCGTTCGATGAAACTCGGCCAAGATTGGTTGCATCTTTTAGCGGTTCATTAGGCTGAACGCTGGCTGTTCGTGAATGTTTTCGATAATTATCTGTTTTCGAAACGGGTGTATAGTAAGTGTTTGACAGATGAATGGTAGTCAGAATTAATCATTGTATTTGTATAAAATGTAGCGAGCGCGTTTACTATAAAGTATACAACGTGTATCAGAAATGCGTGGTCATATTTAAGGGTGTGGATCAGACCATCAAACTGAACAAGTTTCTCAGTTATTGCGTTCAAATTCGAATCGAGATCGAAATCGAAATGTTCTTATAGAATAGCTATGCTGTTCACGTAGGCCATATCGATTCGACAAAGATAAAACAAATTCCATGATATGACTTTAAGCTTCACAATTTTCCCTGTATTCCTGCGATCCCTCAAAGGCTTCTTAAGCCGACACTTCATTTTCTTTAGCCCTTTTTGTACGACGTGTGTTGAGGTGCTCAAATAATACGAGTAGGTGCGAAGCAATATGCGAATATGCCATTCGCTTCCAGATTACATTACATGTAGGCAAAGGCCGAAGGATTTATTTGGCGTATGTATTTCCGTTCGAAGATATTTGGAACGATATTCTGGTAGAAAATGATGGAAAAATAAGGACTGTTTTACAATACTGACCAAAATATTTTTAGTTTTAACGTATGAACACGAATATGAACTTTATGAAGAGTTCTGCAATTTGTTACTGAATACCTATAAAGGAGAAGCGATAACGAATGCCGCAACAAATATCTAAAACCATTATGGTTCAGGAACGTGGTTTCAAGCAAGCTTCAAGTAATTTTACTCAGATTCGTACCATGACCTTATAAGATCATTGAATGTTTAATCTATTCCCTGTTCTAAAAGAAAACTAGACGGACGATATTCGTTCTCGATGACGTCACAAAACGTCTTAGCAATAATCTTAAAGTAATGCTTACTTTAAAGACGTTATAGTACGAAATTTTGATGTAGGTAAAGTTTAAACAATACTGCTCTAAGTGATGGTGGTAGGCCCCTAGCTACAAGTTTTTAAACAGTTTTACAGGTCTGTTTTTTAAATACAAGACGGCGCCTTACCTCACAAAAAACCGAATTTGGAGCCTCCATTAAAACCAAGTTATTCGTTTGTAAATAGCAATGCTTAACTTGTTTATTACTAGCCGTTACGTTATTTCAGTCTAGATATTATAATGTTAATTTTTCAGGCTCCATCCCAACCAAGTACTCGCTTGGAAATTGGAATAACTTATTTATTTCTAGTCGTTACATTTTTTCAGTGTGGCTTTATGAATTACCTAAACGCATTTTTACTTTTCATTTCCACAACATCTGAAAAGCTTTGTAAAAGGAGTTGTAATAAACATTTCTTGTATATCATTTCCCCCAAGTGTTGGAGATCTGCCATCTTTTGCACGACTTAACTTGAGTATCAGGCTCATTCTACATTCCTTTCCCTCAGATTTTGGCAACGCAAGACTATCAAGGTGTTCACTGAACCGTTTTTATAATATAAACAGAGCAAATATAATTAATCAACGTCGTCGCTTGCAGCCATGGGCAATTACCTCACTTTCGGTAAAACAAACACACCAACGCAGAATTAAGGGGAATTAACAAAGCTACGGGGCGCGAATTACTGTAAAATAATAATTAAACTCCGCGTAGGGTTATATCGGTACAACTTAAGTGTAATCAGCGTTCAAAACTTTCCTTTTTGCTCAGAAATGGAGGCTTTGTTATTAATTTTGCACGAATCTCGTACAAATTATTGTGATTATTTGGTATTCAAAATGATGATTTGCGGTTCGGTGTTAAGTAAATTGTTTGCTGAAATTGTGGTGAGATTGTTTTGCTTGTTTTGTTAACTCAGTTTACAGTTTTGTGTTTTCAAAGCATAGATTGAATATGTTTATTGTTAGCTTTGATGTAAACCACTGAGGGGGCTAAATTAAAAGGCACCCACAATATTTTCATAGATGTGTTGATTTTTATACCTAGATTATGGTTGAGGGTGAACTTTATTAAGAGGCCCAACTCATGATTCGGTTTTCACTTTCAACCACACCCGCACTCTCCACCGTTAATTGCGACCAAGTTTGTTTGCGACTGCCGCATGTGGGCTAAGCCGTGTCCCCGAGACTTATTCCATACTACGCCCTCGTGATTTTTGAAACAAAAATCAAAATCATCTTTTGCAATGCCATACATCGCAACTCAGCGTAATCTCACAATTACTTAATTGTTTCTTATTTTATTGACTAACAAGGTTGAAAACATGCATGCGGCCCGCCTGATGGTAAGCGGTTACCGTAACCTATAGACGCTTGTAACACCAGGGGCATCACTCGCGCGTTGCCGACTCTTCTTCTGGCGTGGTAGTAGGAGTCCGTTCCCTAAGTAGCACTGGCGACCTTACTCACCGTTAGGAACACAACACTGCAAAAGAGCAGTGTTATTTGACTACGATATTCTGCAAGTTGGAGGAACCCCGGTCAGGCACCTCCAATTTTGACCGGAAAGTCCTGTAGGCTAATTCACGTAACTAAAGAAGTCCAGTTGCCGCGCAGTTGCAATAAAATATTGATCAAAACAACACATATGGTAATTTTCTTCTTCTTCTTTCGTTATGGCAATTGAGCCTATGTCGACTATTCTGCCATTTGGTATCCTCTGAGCTTCAGTGAGATACGCTCGCGTCAAGTTCGAGAGTCACTGCAATACGATCGAATACGTGAATTAGCCCTCTGATATGCCCTAGAAACGTAAACTAGGCTTAACGGTTCACGGTAATCGTGTTGTAAATCTGCATTACTTGCTCGAAGCTTTTGTCTCCTGATTTGGAAACCAACATACCCCCTTACATAGTGTGTACATAATCCCTTCACGTATCTATGGAGCGTGACTCCGGCTAGACGTGATAAGAGAAGCGGAAGACTGGCCTTATCTCGCTTGTAGGTCGCTCGATATTCGCCGCGTGACGTGAATTTGCAATAATATGACTGTGGTTCCACTGTGAGAGCGAAACTGTTGCAACAAGTTTTGGAAAATGTATAGTATCAGTCAGTATACAGGATATTTTTTTATGTAGTGCGTAAAATTTGCAGTGATTCAGTGTCCGTTCCCAAATGCAATCGCAGTACTAAAATTCAGTCTAAAACAAAATAAAATTTTGATTTTGTATGGCTTGCGCTAGTAAATTATGCGTCCCCCCCATACTAAGTCGAATTTTCGTTTTGTTTTAAAGTGTATCCCAATACTGCGGTTGCATTTAGGAACAGAGACTGAATCACTCTACAAATTATGGGCACTACATAAAAAAAATATCCTGTATGCATTTTATTGTTTCTAAGTATTGGTCATTTGATCCATATAAAAATATTACTCTGTACCTCGTTCCACCACAAGCGAGATACACTGTAGAATGCGCTACTGTGAATTGATACTTCGTTTGCTTGATTTGATTGGTTCCAAACACTACGGCACGGAACTGTGTAAACCTCTGACTCAGCGATGAGGTACCTACTAGCTTGAATAGTACGTGTTTACATCCGTAATTCCTTATTAGCACCGCTTAATACGATTTTGTAGATTCCCAACTATCCCTGCTATTAAATAAAAAAGTCAGTTTGTCTGTTACGTTCTTACGGTTATTTTTCCACACCGATTTCTGGCAAAGTATAATTGTTTTGAAGCCATCATGAAACCTAGAAAAGGACGCAGGGTGCTTTGTTTTTCAGGAAAATTACAAATTTTACAGTGGCTCAAACTGGAAAATAATAAAAATATTCACCCAAAATCTGAAGCACTATTCTACAATATAAGGTCGTACCTTTCTAGTCTCGATCCCTTTAAGAGGTTATTGCATTATGAACAACTTTTACTAAGGGACCAACCCGCGCGGCGGTTAGACCCCTCTTTGAGGAGTGGCTGGATCGGCGGCACGGCGTCCTGACCTACCGCATGACGCAGGTCCTCACCGGACACGGAAGTTTCGGGAGGTACCTGTGTCTGATGAGGAAGGCAGAAACGCCTGGGTGTCACCACTGCGAGGATCGCCCTGAGGACACAGTAGAGCATACGGTGCAAGACTGCCCCGCTTGGGCAGAGCACCGACGTGTCCTCAGGGCGGCGATAGGCGGAGACCTCTCGCGCCCGGCATTGGTCGAGGCCATGCTGCGGGGCGAGACGGAGTGGGAAGCGGTCGCCTCCTTCTGCGAAGCAGTCATGCTATCGAAGGAGGAGGCGGGCCGCTTGAGGGAGAGAATGGCGTCCTCCCTCCAGCCTAGCCGCAGTGGTAGTCGCCCACGGCGTCGGGCGCCGGCCGACGATCTCCGGCCACCGTAGGCGCGGGCATGCGGACAGCGAGTAAAGGGCAACTCGCTGTCCGACCATGGACCATGCCCGGGTCGACGGCGCGTTGTGTTCCACGCGCGCCTCAAAGAACGTCAGCAAGATGACGGGGCCCCCCCTGTAGAGGGCCGAAGCCTGCCGGGGTCGCGGGACTTATCTCATTACCGTGACCCCGGAACGTAAAGGGCTATTGAAGGAACACCGTGGATTTTAGTCAGTACAAGTCTGACAGTCCCTCCCGCCCTGCCCGGGGTGGGAGGATTCATTTGATGATTTTACCACGCTAAAAAAAAAAAAAAAAAAGAGGGACCAACCCGGAAAACCCGAGAAAACACTCTGTTGTTCCATATAACTTATTCAATATTACTCGACTAAATGTATGAAACAGGTGACTTCTTTTTCGCGATTTCAGGGTTGGTCTTGCACATAAAAAGTAATTCATAATGATGAGTACAATAACCCGTTAGAGGGATCGGGACTAGTAAGGTAGGACCATCTATAAACGTACAGCCATACACTCAAAATAAAATACCGAGAGATTTTTCAGCGAAATCGCGAACATTCCCCGTAACGCAAGAGGGATCGCCTACCGATATGCGGACAAAAGCAGAATTTTTATTAGAACCGCTCCTATTGTTCCGTCGTAACAAATATCTAGTAATGAGACCTGATTTTTCTTTTTAATGGGCTGTGCGATTCTCCCTTGTTTAGTATAAAAGGGTTGATAAATTCATTTGAATTTGTTATTCATGTTAGACGACTTGCAATACACTGAAAAAAAGAAATAACCGAACTGTTTCGGTTATTTCAGGAAATAGCCGAATTTTGTTTAGTCATTAGCAAAGTTTATTTGAAATAGCAAACTGGCTTACTTAATAGGCACCAAACTTAATAACCACCTTTTGTTATGTGTTCGCATATAGTTTGATTGTCATTTAATTTGTGTAACTAGTAGACAAAGTTTTGCGAAACATTTTTTTCAGGGTATTGTGCTTTTTGTAGGATAAAATAAATATAAGATCCTACTTTAATAGCGGATGACTCTTTAAGGAATTATAGTACCCATCATTATGAACAACTTTTAGTACGGGACGAACCCGGAAATCGCGAAAAAAAATCAGGTGTTCCATACAAATAATTCAATATTACGGCGACTGCTATCTTCCAAGTGGCCCCATAACACGCGGGTCTCCGCCTTCCGCATCCAGTCTGACCCAGATAACTTGTTCTAAGTTGGTAATTCATCCATTTGACAGCATGGTTGGCGCAGTGGCTAAGCGATTGACTTTCTACGCTACGGGCCGCCGGTTCGATCCCCACACGCAATATTTGTATGGCCTACAGATAATCGTTCCGGGTCTGGGTGTGTGTGCATGTGACATGTATGTTTATAAACTGTATCCACGATACAGGAGAAATTAAAGAGTGGGGGCAAACATGAAAAATAAAAAATCTACAAAACTTTAGAAACTACATTGATATAACTCTATATCATTACATGAATAAAGATATGCTTTTCTGTATGTACAGGTAATACCCTAGATCATCGGTCGCCTCGGTCGGTAACAGGCGGACCGCGGTCCGGATATGGACCGCAGTCCATATCCGGACCACGAAAGGTCGGAACTTGGACCGCCAAATATTGTTAAATACCCTACTACCTATTCAATTTTAATATTTTTTATATACCTGTCACGTAGAATCTATATTGATTAGTTAGTTTAGTACTAGTAGGTAAACATCACAAATATAGATTTACTAGATTCCGCAAGTACCGCGATCTGTATGAAAACCAAGCGTGCCACATGTTTTTTTCATTTTTCTGGAAATCGATAAAAAATTTCAACACTCCATTTAAAATTACTTGCCGACCCCTGCCCTAGATAGTTAGTTTATCAAGTAATTAGGTGATAACGTTAATACTTGTAACTTACCCGCGTAATTAAGTCATTCTCCTAATTCGACAAACTCATTAGTACAGTGACCAGTTACTTAACAATGTACATGTTTTTAGCTCTTTTTCTATCAATGTCATACTGAATCTAGAGAAAGTCACTCAGTATTTAAAGAGGTAACTTTGTTATATTAGTATACCTACATCGTATCAATGTAACTTAGATGACTACACACGACAAAACTCTTTAATGTTGTCACCTAAATACCATTACGCTTATGATCCCAGATGAGGTAAGCAGGTGCAACAGCGGCGGTTAGAAACACTCATTTTTAAAAAGCTCAATTTATAAATGGAAGCGTTACTGGTAGAAAAAGATAATATAAGTAAGTACTAAGAAGTATTAAGAATCATCGTTACCCTTTGTTCCTTGACTTAAAATACACAAAACATGATTTAAAGCCATTTGGAGCTTCACTAAACGATGACTCTTTTAACGTTGAAAGAAGTCGGAGTAGAACAATAGCTTATGGACAGGGCATAAGTAAGGCTCTGCTAATAACTTATGTATGTATGGAGGGCTAAACAAGAGGATCGGTACAAATAGTTCTTTCAGAGCTGGGACAATGGACGTGGGAGGAGGCGGTATGTAGGCTGTACGAGAATAAAACGATATGGATTTAAGTTTCCGATACAGCTAACACATACATTGCAATACATACCTAGTACCTGTAGGTACACACACTGAATAGGTGATGCGCAGTCGGTGCGATATACCCACATATTTTTTATTCTTTTAAATTATTATTTTTTCTACTCAATTTTACACTGTTGCCATCCTAAAATAATGTCTTCTCTGTCTATGCACCTGTCTACTCTACTAACTACTAAACTATCGTGCTGCAAGATAATTAAAAATATGATATGGATATTACCGCGAATTTACCTTTGAATCGCTTGACGTTTCGGCCATGTTGCACGGATGGTCACGAGCAGACTACGACACGTCAAGCGACTTGAAGGTAAATTCGCGTTAATTCCCGTATCATATTTTTAAATACTCTCGTGTTTATTTTAAATTACTTGTAAAAGCTTTAAGCAAAAATATTCAAAATATCCGTATTTCTATAGATCGTGTTTGTGTTTGGATAGAATTTTTAAACGATCGCACTGATATTTCGTTCTGGGGAATATTCATCTGTTTACTCAGCGTATTGAGTTCACAAGATCAAAGTTAAAACCAGTTAAAACGGTTTGCTTCGCAGAGTGAACAACACTTAGTTGAATGTAGGAGAATACGAAATTAAATGAAATTGTTTATTTTGCAATTAGGATTTTTCAATCATCACTTTTCAGGTGATTTTTTTATTTATTGAATGCGAGCCGGCAATTCTTATGATGACCTTTGAAAAAAGATATCAATATAAACTAAGAGGTCATGATTTATTTTAAAGTTCTGGAATGGCCTTTTGAGGAAAGCGCCATAGCAGTTTGAACTTTCGAGCTCACCTGCCCCGAAGTTCGCCTAAATACTAGATAATTATATTACTAGTCAGTAAAGACCACGTAAAGAGCAAAAATGTTTAATATCCGATAATATACCGTTTAAAAACCTCTTTAAATCTCGTCAGTGGTAATACGACACAGCTCAGAATTATCTAGGCAGCAACAGACGCGCGAGGTAATTAAAGTAATTGCCTGCTCATTGCTCACTTTGAGGTGCTTGCCATAGGTCGGCGACCTCGACACGTGGTTTGACATACCTGACTGTGTGATTGTTTTGATGGTTCAGGGTAAGTTTGTTGTATAAACGTGGTGTAAGAACGTAGAGGGCAGAGATCAGCGGGCTGATTGTAGTTCTTTATCAGAAATCGTTCGATTTTGTCTCATTCTAATCGTGTTTTGTGTCGAGAATGGCATATGAAGGTAGATTTTATGGATGTAAAAGAAAAGGAAGGATGCTTTAGTGGGCTAATGGAAGATAAGAGGTATCGATTTATTCACTCTCAAAATTGTAAATATTACATCACGTTATACGGACCTTTCTTTTATTCTGTTCATTGCAAGAAAAAAGCCGTCTGACATCTGCAATTTGTAAGAAGGCCATCAGATTTTAGCAGTGCAAGTGTTCAAGTGGATGCTGCTGAACGTTAAACGTCTTATAATAATAAAAAATCAGCCCATTACTGTTCCACAGTACGTGCCTCTTTTCAGAATGAGAAGGGTTTAGTCCACCAGGCTGGTCTGGTGCGGTTTGGCGGACTACACACACCATCGAGATTAGAAGTCAGAGGTGACTCCTGACTCCTGCATGGAAGGCAAGCGATCAACCGCTAGGCTATCACTGCTTCGTAAGACAACCTTACCACAATTTACAAAAGGGTGGCAACTACTTTGTCTTCTTTATTATTCTCTTCTTGTTGATAATATGTGTTTTATATACAGGCTGGTGACGTCGTTACGACAATAAATGAAACTACGTATTTAGTATCACATTCTGTGACCGTACACAAAATATCTATCAAATCCAATGAATAGTTTAGCCACAGGAACTAATTAAAACTTTCTTAATTTTACACATTTTACGATCTCTATTTCTCTATGTGAAATTTGAAAAGTCTCTGACTTGTTCTTACCAAAATAACCTTTATTTACACGAAAATAATAGATAAAGATGACATAAGTTTCTACTTTGATGTCTCTTCACCTAGGTTCTAGACGAATGAGAGTAGAGTGAAATATTATGCAAAAATTATAATATATACGTGAAAATCGTTGACTTTTTGTGCACGGCTTTCAGAACGTGATACCAAATACGTGGTTTCATTTATTGTCGTAATATCGTAATGTCGTCACCAGGTATGTCTTCCATCTTTTATTTTATTTTACCTGTTTTCTCGGGTATTTCAATTTTTTTTGGTAATAAATACATATTCTTTCTTTCTTTCTTAGCCAAGGCCTAAGGGACCACAAAGTGAATTTTCACACGGATACTTACTTTACTTTTGTTAATTCAAATGTTTAATTAAATAATGTAAAAATAAAGTCTAAATTCCTTTAGCAGATAAAGCTTCATTACCTCGCCCTAATTCTAATACACGGGTTTGTAATTTATAAATCGGATTTTGCCATACATTAGGCGGTATCGAATGTCGCCGTATTAATTAATGTACGCAAACCTTGTTATCCACTCATTTATATTCAAATTGAAACGGGAACCGAACCAAATTTGATTAAATTTTAACGAATATATGATACGCTGTAGTACAGTGTATGGGAAACCACAAAGTTTCAGTTTCCTATGCCATATTTATGTTTAAGGGCGAATTAAGGCAGTGTTTCGGAGAAAATAGGCTTATATTGGTTCATAGTTAATCCGATTTTGGCGGTGTTCCAAATACGATCCGTGATTTTGATCTGTTAGAAGTTTGGTGGGATATTAGTTCGGTCTTAAAATATTAGACTACGATTTAATTTAATAATAGTAACGGGTGTACAAATGGTATATTGAAGCCGAGAGCTACCATCATCACGAAGATTTATACTCCCCTGCTCTACACACACGTAGTTGGTACAGTCTGTTTCATGTGTTACATTGCTAGTTACCTCATCTATATAATAATACGTGAAGAGAAAACTTTGTACCCCTTTTTATGCATATTGCCTAAAACTACGGTTGAATTTAGACCATGGTGCAACCACTAGTTTTCATGAATGCCTAAAAATATAAGTCGTTTTCCAGCAATTATGTTTGCAATGTTACTGGATTTTTATAATTATGGGAGATGTTTAAAATCACTTTGATTAAATGTGATTTTAAGGCTGGATTTTCAGTGATAATGACAGTAACAATTAGGCTAACAGGCCAGGTAATAAACACTCGACTCCATTAGAAAAAAATGAACCACGCAAAGCTCAATCCTGTTTAAACCTCCGAGCACCACGGACGTGGGCGTGGAACGTGCTGCAATAAAATAAACGAAATATTTTCACTATTCGCTCGCGATAACAACCGCCATTGTTCCTGCTGCTGTGCCCTCGCGACCGTAAATCTAGACTAAGGTGCTGTAACGAGCACTATTGTCGAACAACTGTAACACGTGTCCATTGTCACGAGATTTAATAACCAAGATATATTTATACATAATATATAATATTTTGGAGTCCATTACTTTCTTCTTTTTTTTATTGCATAGTGATCGCTCATGCCGTAGTGGAAAGGTTAGCTAGTCAGCATTGGTGGTGGTATCTGGTTGACTGCCCAGGGTGCGCCAGACAAATTCAGAATTCATCAGTCGTGGAGGCTTTTTCCTTACATGTCCAATATGTTTATGTTTATCCTCTAAAACGTTTATCGTATGTCAATGGAGCTATCCATGCATTCATGGGTGCTGTTTTGCGATAAGCCGGAGACCGCGCGTGCCCCCGCCGCGTCTCCTTGCGTTGGCCACGCGGCTTCCCTCACACCTCAATGGTAGAACGCTATTTAGACCTGCTAATAAGAGCAGTGCACTAGGAAAACAAATAGAAACTTCGGAGAAACGGAAAAGGTGGAGCGAGTGAATTGTATATGGTGGAGCGTATAAGGAATGTTAGTAAGAAGTTCCCTGATAGTTTTACTAGTCGTTCGTTTCACTTGCACCCTAGGACAATTACTTCATGTATCCGGATGAAAGTATTCTATGTAATAAT
Organism: Allophyes oxyacanthae; assembly: GCA_932294325.1. NCBI lineage: Eukaryota > Metazoa > Arthropoda > Insecta > Lepidoptera > Noctuidae > Allophyes > Allophyes oxyacanthae. Next base: position 5,238,068 of record OW028610.1, read on the forward strand.
CCAGGATATGGTCTATCTTCGTGCCAAATTTCATCTAAATCTGTTCAGCCATTTATGCGTTATTGAGTAACAAACACCTTTACAAACTTTCACATTTATAATTTTAATATTTATTTATATAACAGAAAGAAAGATAATATTAACTACATACAGAATAATAAATTATTTTTCTGACCGTAGAATGGACTAGAACAGAAGCTTTGTTTAAATTAAATCACAATTTAGTTTATTTTATTGTAAGTAATTAGAATCGTTCCCCATTCTCAAGTATAAACAAAAGCATCCATGCTTTTGTTACATGATTACTTCACCACGATTTTACGGCAAACTTAATTACGTTTCTGTACAACGCTATTGAATAATGTTTATCTCGATACGGCAGTATACACTCGCCACCAATTTGTTTAGCTAACAAGAGGCACATAATTTTGATTTAACTCAAAAAACTGTGCTCCTAACTCGATTCACTTGAAATAGTCCGCCTTTGTTTGTTATAATGTGATTCGCGTCCATCCAATGCCGATTTGTAATGATTTTAATGTAGGAATGATGCCCTTACATGCGATGCATTGTTCACGCCCCCTCAGGACCCGACTATTGTGCTCAAGTGCATTATAATTGCCAGTTATTTATTGTGGCACGGCAGGAGACGTTCTGCTACATAAAATTCGCTCCAACTAAATAAATTAAGCTCGTGTTAAAACATGAAAATATTCCCAGGGCCGTTTCAGAATATTTAAAACGTAATTTTTAGAGTGAAGTCATAAATTATTTTTATTTTCCGCGATCTTGATGTGCGTAAAAATGTTTTATACGCGCGTTTCATTCAGAGATTAGCGTTCATACATTTCTTTATATCAGTTCACTTCTTCAGTTCTTACATTTCTAACACCTATTTTATTAATTTTATCATCAGTTTTTATTTGAACAATTTCGTTCATAACTCTTCTAACTTCTGTTGTATTTCAATTCACAGATTTCATTTTAACAATTTTATTGTAATCACCAAGTACGCCTTGTTGAAATATTGTAAATTTATCCATATTATTATTATTACCTACTCATGTGGACACACCATAAAGTTATTATTAGTGGTAATAATAACTTTATGGGACACACTTAATGTTGCACCTAGCGTCACTTGTATGTAAAGATTAGTATCTATTAGAGGCTGTCATTGAGACATATTTACATTAACATATTTAACATATTAACATATTTTTTATTTCCCTCCTAAATTATAAAACTAAAGTTAATTTCTATTCTGAAAATATCAAGTTCCATTACACCTCCATCCTTTATTACTATCAACTGTCACATAAGCACCTATAATTTTCCGTACCTTTTCTCTTTTCCGTATTGTGTGAAAATTTTGGCATCATTCTCACAATTTTTTGAATACGTTGGAAGTCTGCCAGGTCTCGGTGTTTATTTCGCGTGCTCCGTCGAATTCACACAAGCCGTCCATCAATTAGTAACATATAGTTTCCGTACGTACATGTGCGCTTAGCCCCTCTATAGCTGGCGTCAAATTCAATCGGGTAGCTATAGTTTAGTTAACGTTTAATCCGACATGCTTTGTTAGATTCAGACTCGCCATATGGCGTCTTACAATTTTTTTGTCACCAACTCGGCACAATAGCGGATTTAGATGTATTTGATGACGTTTGAGATTTCACGGAGCCGCCAAATATAAATAAGTACAATTGGTGTGAAATTACAACAAAAAATAATGACCGTTTTAATCGATGAAATGTTAAGCTGCATTGTGTTGATCCTGTCAATGGAGTTAGTTATTCTTTTCTGAGAATATTTTGATTTGTGGATTTTGAGTTATTACGGTCGATTGAGATTTGGTAAAAGCTTACTGTGCATCATTTCAGGTGATATTAGATTTAAGGATCAATTTAAATCTTTCGTTATAAGTATTATCTAATATCCAGAATGAGATAATAGCTATTTTGTGATACCTGGCGCTGGTTTTCTTATTAGGCGGATTTCTATAGAATTTGCACCAACCATCTTTTTAATATGATTTAGCTTTTAGGTGAGGCTTTTCATAGAAACACGATAAGCGTCTGCATTAGAGGTGATCCAAATTCACGTATTGTTGTGCAAATCTTCACCAGGGGGCGCCTGCTACGGCTGTTGATTACGGAAACGGCGGAAACGAATTAGGATGTGGAAGAATGGCAGGAAACGTTGGAGGGTGTTCATATTTTGAATTATAAAGACGGCGTGGTGAGTGGGGTTATTGTAAAGGAAAGTGAAAATCGGAATGCAGTGAATGTTGTTATCATGTAAGTAATTATAATTTTGAACTAAGCCTTCCAAAAAGTAGCTCATGAAGTTACAAAACACAGATATTAGTATTGCCTCATGTGGCCAGTTATGATCTCCTACTCCCATGTTAAACATCGATGTATTGACCTATGCTATAATAATAAGTAAGTAATTCCAGTAACGGGAAACTTTATAATGTTTCAAAATATACGCTAAATAAGCAAATAAACAAACCTTCTAATTATAATAGTCTGCAGGCTTTATTGTGAATTTGATGCAAAAGTAGAAGAAAGCAACCTGAAATAAATACCTGTATCTAGTTTAAGACTTATAAGGTGACTGTATAGAAACTTGTTCAGATTTCGGCTTAAAATAATATAGTAGCTTAATAGCCCGACGGTGTTAAAACTATTTTTGCCATTGAATGCAGAATAACGTCGTAACACGTAACGTGCCAAGCCGTTGATGCAAATATCGCGAGACAGCCGGACGGCGTTCATCATGATGCTTTATGTGGAACCTACGTGTTTGTTTATAACGTGTTGAGCCGTTGGGTTGCTTCGCACGTCGTGTACTTATTGGAGATAATGCCAATAAATATTGGAGTTTGGTCGGTGGTTATAGTTTATGGTGGAATCAGTTGTAAGTATGTGAGGTACGTACAACACTTTGCATGTTAACGATTGTAATTTGTAGAACACGTGTCCTATAGACGATTTATTTTCAAAATGTAGGTATTGATACTACCTACTTAAGCGTTCCGTCTTGTGAGACACACTACATAATTAAGCTAGTGGTACACAAAAGACGTGAGACGGGGTGGAGGGTGCTAACGAAGTGGGGTCAGGGTCAATATTGTTTAGAGAGCCGCTCTAGTTTGCGAAGTAGTCTTCTAACGTTTTATAGAAGAGAATTTTACTTTAATCCACTACCTAGAAGGGATTGGCCGGAACAGGCAATTGATAGCGTGGTGTAAAAGCAGATACGAACCTTTATCCTTATGTATGATAGTATCTATAGTTATAGGTAATGAAATGACTTTCGTTTCTGTATACTACAGCATATAAACGTGATGGAAAACTACAAAATATAAGGGTAAAATAAAGAATAATTTGCTTACCTAAATTAATTTCAGTAATTTAAAGGCAGGCCACCCACAGACCCTAAAATTTACGCTCGCTTCATTGACGTAAAAACACTTTAACCAAGGGTCTAGTACAAAATTTACAAAAAAAGCGTACCGGGTTAACATTAATAAACTTAGAAATACCAACAAACTAATATAAATCCTATATAAAAAAAAAACACCATACGAAGCTTCGACTGCACCGTACTGAAACATTGACGTGTAGTTGCTATGTCGCCCAAATGAAGAGTGACCCGCAATTAGTCTACTTTTTCGCGGTTTAGTCTACATTCGGTTAGGACATTTTTAAGCGCTGATCCGAAGTCCATGTGTTTCTACGTCAATGGCTCACCTCATAGAATAATGCATCCGTGTCGCTTCGGAACTAAGGTTATCTCTCATCCGCAGATCTTTTCTAATTTCACGATTTATCCACAGCGAGTGAAGACACGGAAGCTCTGGTGAATATAAATCACCTTTATGAAGCACCCGAGATCTTCAAGTGAACCTTACTTCAGAGAATGAGAAGTTTAATTGTTGATGTTGAATTTTGTGGAATGGACAGATCGTTCGAGTAGAATAACGTTGCACATTTTTTTGTGATCCATGAAGTACATATTATATTTGAACGTGTAGGTATACCTACTGTATAATATTATATGCACTGTATTCTAATTTTTTGAGGCTTTTAAACAATGAGTTTGTATAATATGGAACTTGCATCTAAATTATAATGAGAAATTTTGTTAAAAAATCAATAATATAAGTTGAGAAAAGTGCATTATTGAAATATTATTTTAAAAAATTATACCTTCTTTGCAAATTATCTTTATTATAAATTACGTAAGACTGAACGTTATTTGAAACATCGGTATCGAGTTTTAACGTCATTGCTTCTCGTGTCCACCATATTAACATGCTATGAACGACAAATGCTATGACGTCATGTCACATGACTGTGTTTAAGCGCGAACATTTGAGAGGTATATTTAATTTTTTTACTATATCTTTATCATAAAGTAAAAATAATAATACTTATGGTCCCTATTGCTATTTAAGTACCTACTTTTCGTAACTTTATAAAGTTACATGAAAGATTTATTATAGAACTACAATAAAACTGCCAAGAAGTCAACCAACGACACGATCGTATAAGTTATTATTAGGGAGCCTTTGCCGATGAACATGTGAATTCATTACACACACCCTTCTTCTCATGAAGCCTCAAAAATGACTATATTTTGCAGTTTGCACCCTAATATTCCGAAGTTGACTGAATGCGCACTATATCTTGAATATTGCCAGTAATATGTCAGCAAATTTGCGTTGCGAGCCCATCTCCCAAGATAGAGAGCTTCCATTACCTACCCGACGATTTGTACATTTCCTTTGGCTTTAAAATAGATCAGCTGTGAGAGAAAATGTTAATAGAGCTCCATAATATTAGTACCTAGTATTTAATAACACAGTGCTTTTAGAAGTCATTATAGATTCTGAGTGAACATAATATATATTATAATTCTTTGTCACAGCTTTCTACACTTCCCATATTAAAGCTGTTTTTAAATTGTTCTTCTTAAGAATCCCAAAGGAAAACCTAAGAGAAAAGCTAGATAACATTGTTCTACTATTTATGTTCATTCGTGTTAAAGTGTTATTTTACAGAAACTCTTCGTCTTTTGTTTCCTGTGTGTTGTGTTTCGTTTGTTTTGAGTGATGATACTGGAGTACGTCTGGCTCGCTGACTGGCTAATCTTTCTACCCCGGTTGAGCAATTCTCATGTCAAAGCTCAGACAGAAGAAGAATGGACTATCTCTATTTAGCTTACAGGATGTTTTTATAAGAGCTAACATTAGCTGCATTAGGTGCTTTGGAACGAGTACTTTGATAACGCGCGTTGCAAATTACGAGATAATAGTATTGAGTGGACACTCCTTTGAGTATCTAGAACTCGAACGCGCGGTATTGCCCGAGCGCTCATCAAGCGCGCGTCACGAGATTTTTAACCCCCGACAATAAGAGGGGTGTTGCGTAGGCGCTTGCCGCGCGCCTAGGAATACCTACATGAGGCGACGTTATACTGTTCATTATACCGCGCCCTTATGTAGTGTGGAACTGTAGATGAATATCCGGTCAAATGGAGTACGATGGAACGCTGAACCAAACGTGCGGTGTGTACGCTACCAACGCGCGATCAATGCGCTAAATGTGTACTAGTTCTAAGTGTTTATGGAATCGGGTGAGAACAAATTGTGAACACGGCCCATCCATCTGACCCTCGCCTGCTTAACATACGTATTGCATTGCTCAGTGCCATTCGCATACTCCCACACACTTCCCTTAAAATGGGCCATTATAAAAATACTTATTGCTATGTGCGCGAGAAATATGAATAAGTGAAAGTATTCCTAACATGGTGTGGAGTTTCCTTTCAAGGTATTACTAGAATTCCATTTTTAAGAAAAAAAAAAATTGTCTATGTGGTGCTTGTCTTGAAATATTTCGCCGCATTTTACGAAATTAATGTGAACAATTAATCACTATTAAAAACCTAATATACAAGGTCCTACGTTTCAAGTCCCGATCCCTCCCATTTGGACCAACCAAATGTAATTGTTTAGAAGGGATATGGTATCTTGGCAAACTACTATTTAAAAACTACGATAGGCTCAGTAGATGAGTATGCGTAGATTATGATGAATTTCCTATTGCTCTGTAAACTTGATATGCTTGGTAAACTAAACTGCTAATATAAAAACCACTGCTGTTGTTTATCGTGACCACAACATAAAGTTGACGCATCGATCGCTATTCAATCCACTGATTCACGCAACACGGGATATAGGATATCGCTCAGACATAACACGATTTTTGTTATGTTTCGTGGTAAACATCACTTTGCTTGGTGAAGACAAAAGCTTGATAAATTGGTGCATATACCTCGTAGCGTAATAGGGTTCTTTGAAATTTTCAAGTTTAAAAAGAATAATGACAAACAAACTGTGTAAACTGTGTCTGTATATATTCCTTATTTTGTGTACATTGAAGGATAAACGAATAAATTGATAATCGGCACTTGGCAGTGGCTGAATCTAATGGTAAACTTGAAATTTGGCTTATTTGGTTGATTGAACAAAACAGCTTTTTTACGTCTTGTCCCATGTTTTGAAGTCCCTAAGTCAACCGAATTCTAAATAAAAATATACACAAGAAAAATAATAAGTCCTCTAATATGAACGTGGAAGTGAAAATCTACGCCATGAAGCTTCCTAATTTCGTTATTTATCGGTTTACGGAGGCGACGCAAAAATTTCCGGCCCGCGACCCTCTAAATCATACGCAGTCCTTTTAATTGAGAAAAATAATACTTCGCGCTAAATTGGTTTGAAATGACCTAATATTTCAACGTGGAGCGAATATGAAATGCCTTTTGGAGAAAAATCTTTCTTTAATTTAGCACTGGACGTAAATACCAGAAGTGCTATAAATTCTCGGGACAACCATTCTTAAAGAAAAAGTTAAGTAGAGCATTTATTTAGTCCGTTCGAATTTATGTGAACAATCACAGTAATGGTAGGTATAATGGGGCAAGCTGAATTTATAACGGCACAGCATGAAGATGAGTGAAAAAATGACCAGAAATTAATTAGTATCTGTCCACTCAAAAGGCAATAAAATTAACAGAGGAATATTCATAGACGATATCTATTAATTATTTCATTTTAAATATTGCTAGAGAGTTACTTTATTGAAACAATAACATCACACACTCTCCGCTAAATCCAAAACAAAAAATCCATTAGCCAAAACCTTTTTTAAGCGGCACCATAATATCGAAATATTAATATGCTGTCACTTTTTCTTTATAAACTAAAGATAAGAACACAAGACAATAGCTAGTTATCACTGTTACAAAATAAATGTAGCCAGGATTTACGAGCCGTTACTCATAAGAGATATGCTTACTTACTTCGTTCGACGCTGGCGCATACCATATCTCGGTTAATTTATCATCCACCGCAAGAAATTGATATATGCACCCAGTCCGCATGCCGTCAGATCGTCTACATAAATTCTGGACTTGTTACACGGTCTTAACCTTGAGGAACACAATGTAATACAAAGGATAATCAACTTTAGTTTTGGAGAGATATAATTTAGTTTTCATTGGCGAGTTTTGACAACTGGTACATGCAAGGAGGCCCTGCATGGTGCCAAAGCCCAACGGGTGGTAACTTCTTATTTGCATACGTGTTTGTTTTATAATAACAAATCAAAAATGGTCGTATGCTTATTAGTGAGCGGATGTCTACCATGTTATTTTTATTTGAACATGCTCTTTTTGACTTCAATGGGAATATTTATGGTTCGTTTGATTGTTATCGTGGAATCAAATGTAATGTGATTAAGGTTTGTTGTTAATTAATGTGTAGTTTTTACTTTGAGATAATTGGGAATAAAGTTATTGGTTTATGAATATGCGTAAACGCAATCGATAATTTTAAATTATGGTTTCATACGACTGTTTCTCGTTATGGTCCAAAATAAAATCACAGTTATATTATGGGATGTTCATGACTTCATGTTTAGGTTTTCATGGCCATGTTTTGTTTCGGGAGCTTGACATATTAGCTAATAGGATACCTGCAGGGCTAGCACGCAGGTGGACAAATCGGTTTTCTACACCCTTTGTTTCCTTGAAAGAAGACAAAACGAAAAAGTAACTTAAGAGACAACACATACCATCACTTTATAGCTAGGTACCTAAAAGACGAATTTTCATTCACAATCAACAGAATCCAAAAGATGTAAAAATCTAATTAAAAATCCATACATTTCGTCGAGTACTTAAAATTGAATTATTTGTATGGATCAGCTGATTTTGTTATCGTGATTTCATGTTTGGTCCCATAATAAAAGTTGTTAATAATGATGAGTACATCTAGAAACACACATTATCTATTGACCTTGTATGTTCTAGATACTCAAAGCCTTGTTTATATATATATTAGTTTTTTTAGCACAATATTTACCTAGACCACTACTACTGACTTAAACGAAATACAGCAAAGAAGGTTCTACAGACCTTTGTTCTTCTTCAGGAAATCCTTACAAATTACTACCCTGACATACTCGTATATTATTCTTAAAGTGAAATAGGAAAGAATCCTATCTCTCATAAAGCACGGCCACACCCGCGGATGCACGCGAACGCGTTACACCCAGGAACCCGAGCGTTTATTACCGAACCCACGTTATTTATGTGAGAACCGTGAGCCATCCGCGACATGTTCGCATTGTAACGCCAATACTACGAACAGGGTAATAGCGCTTAATAGAAAATTAAAGAAGTTGATGATGAAGCTTATCTTTGCGAAAAATAAGTTGAACCCATACGTTAATAAGTTGGATACATTATCTACAAATTCAATTGTAAAATGTTTCGAGTAATAAAGGCTTTTTAGGATTCGCGATATTATCACTTTTATCGCAATTCGGACCGCAGGGATTGTGTTACTTAACACATTGACTCGATTCATCTCTTCGTTTCTTTCGTTTACGAAATATTATGTCCACTCCTGCAGGGTAATCACGATACACACTCGCAGTCGGAATCGATTCAATTTTCACAGTCCAACAAACTACATTGCGCGGTATGCTTTTAAAACCACTACGCCCTACAATGTGAGCAACGCAATGAACACTGTTGTAGTGTCAAAATTGAGTCGATTCCGATTACGAGCGTGCATCGTGATTAGGTAGCAGAATTTATCTTGTCCACAATAAAACACCATACCATAAATATTAAGAAAAATGAGTATACTTTTTCCTGCTTCGCTATTATTGTAGGCATTATATTGGAAGCAACTTGCTCTGAGGTAAAAAGACTGCAGTTTACTATTTACGGAGAGATACAAGAAAAAAACATGTTGACTTAAAAAAATATCTGAAGCTTGATCTTATATTATAAATTCAATTAAGTACGTATTATAACATTGTTGTGATCATAAAGTACTCTTATCATGCCATATTAATCTTTATTTTTATGTAGGGTAAAGTCGTGAATAGCCTGTACATTGTAACTCCAGTAACTGCTGGTTGGAACTTGCGGTTTTCCGTATCCTAGATAATTTATTAGATTATCAACGGCTCGCATACTGCATTGCATACACCGATGATTAATAATGGCGGTAAATTTCTGTAGAGCGAGCTTTAGAGTTAGGAAACTGAGCGAAAACTTAAGGCATATCAAAATTAATAAGGAAAGGAACTTGTTTTGAATCTTGGAGACGAGACGTTACTTTAGGACAAAAATTCAATAATTCACCAAGAAGAGCTGGTAACTCTTTTAAGCTCATTATCAGTTCCTCCCCGGGACTGGATCTATTTTTCTTATTTTATTCGTCTACAACGTTCAGTTTGGACGCCATTTATAAAAAGTTTGCAGCTCTTTACATTTATATGAATACTGTGCCTTGACTTGAGCTGGTTTAATGCTGTTTTGATAAGAATATGACAGATTTGTGCTGACCAGTCTCAATGGATGACACCCGTTCCCGAGCAAGACATGAATCAGCATCGTTTAGCTGAACTATATTATTGTTGAAAGCGCAACGACCCGATGCACAACGCCTCCGTCGGCAGGACACTTGAGTGGGCATGATATTCTCAAACTGCCAGGCTCAAACGGCATTAATTCCAGGCTATTTGATTGATTTATTGGCTCAGCAATGTTAAAATTTACAGTCACAGATTGCTTGATATTTTTAACAATTTTGCTGAAGCGGCTGACCAGTAAGTAGTAATGTTATTTTGAATGATATTAGGACGACGTCATCAACATAAACAAGCTAACAGTTTACATGTTTTGACTAATATGTAACATTATGGTACTTGGCCCTTTGAACTCCATTTCTGAGAAATCTATTGTGTGCGCCATCCGATCGGACCTTAATCGAGCGGAGAGGTCATGAAGACCGAAGTAAAATTTACTATATTCATAACTGTTGGTCGCTTAGGGCCAGCTTTAGCTATAGGTACTTTCTTTTCTTTTATCTGCGAAGGTTTCTGTCTATATTTTTCCATCCACTTTACTTCAACCACACCTGTCTTTTTATAATCAAATAGAGCTAAAAATGAGCTCGTAATGAACACAGCAGGAAGTCTACTTAAGAAAACGACAAAGTTTCTTCAGTATAATTTTGTATCTTAGTAAAGTGTTTATTACTGCGTATGAGTTCCTAATTGTCACAGCTTCGCCTATAGCTTCGTAGATAGGTACAGAAGGCACACTCAAAGCAATGCGCAAATACAAGTTGGAGCACAAATAAATCCGTATATGTTAGCATCAAAATGAAGTGACGGCTTTAAAAGAGTAGCTAGGACGAACTAGAAGCTCAAGGCAAAGACCCGGTTATCATTGTGCAGTTCAGCAGTAGGCTTTGATAGTGCTATTATATATTACGAGTATGATTGATTGCCTCATAATGAAAATGAAAAAATAAAATACTTTAGCTTTGTACATATTTCAATTTCTTACATAACTATGACTATAGTCGGTATGAACTACACTTCTCATCAAAAAAATCGAAACACTACCAATATTTTTCTTTCTGGCGACAAATAACCTAAAAAGAGGATTAATTCTTTAAAAAAAATACACCATTTTATAGCTGGCAGTTTGGCCTTTTCAGTGGTGTATGAGAGTTCCAAATTTGAAAGAATTTTTTTGAATTTTCATCCGATATATGAAATGGAACATTATTTTGAGGCAACGCGTTTACCGTAGTACAGTTAAATGGTGTGTAATAAACACAAAATAACGATTTATTTTAAAACTTACTTTTGGTAATTTGATTATTAGGCTCTATGACATCTGTTAACAAGATTTTTTGTCACCACACAAGGATACTTCGCCCGCAGAAGCCGCTCAAATCGTGTCGTCGCTGAATTTGAGTCTTAGTCAACGTGTTGTGGCTGCAAGACTACATCTAACCCTCTCGTCTGTTCATAGAGTGTACAAACGCTACCAGGAGACTGGTTTATTCACGCGCCGCTCAGGATCTGGTAGGAATCGGGTCAGTTCTGTGCGAGATGACCGATTTATTGCAACAGTTTCTTTGCGAAATCGACGCCTTAACGCTTTTGAACTGCAGCAACAGCTCCGTGTTGTTCGAAGGGTGACTGTGAGTGACTCTACAATTTAACGAAGATTTAAGGAACGTGGATTGGTACCACACAAGCCAGCCAATGGGCCGAAATTAACAACAGACCATCGAAGAGCGCGCCTTCAGATTGCACGTGATCACTTAAATTGGTCATACCTACAATGGAGCAAGGTTCTCTTTTTTAACGAGAGTAAAATTATGCTGTATGCTAATGATGGAAGGAAGAAGGTATACAGAAGAGAGGGAGAACGTTATGTACACTGCTGCAATGAGGGAAAAGTAAGTTATGGTGGCGGTTCATGGACAGTTTTGAGGGGCATTAGTACCGACGGTAAAACAGAACTCCCTTTGGTATCTGGACCACGCCTGCCTGAAATAAACGGTTGTCGTTACATGATAGAATGTCTTGAGGCTCATGTGGTTCCCTATGCACATTTTATTGGCAAAGATTGCATATTCATTCATGATAATGACAGGGCCCATGCCGCAGGAATCGTACGAGATTATCTCAGTGAAGTCAGTATCTCCGTTATGGAGTGACCAGCAAAAAGCCCGAACATGAATTCCATAGAGCACCTTTAGGATGAACTAAAGAGACGAGTTCAAACAAGAGATCTTACTCCAGAGACTGTTGGCCAGCTCAAAAACGCAATTCAAGAAGAATAGAATAACATTCCACAACATGAAGTCATGACTCTCAACTAATCCATGATGAAATGTATGGAAGCAGCCCTAAGGGTCCGGGCAGGGAATACAAATTATTGAATAAATTCTACTTAAACATTTTTTTTATTTTCGTGTTTTAATTATTGCATTTCATAAAATCTCCATACGGGTTAGAAGTGACTTGTTAAACAAAACAAGAAGCTTATGAAAATTTAATTTGAATTTGGAACATTACCATATGGAATTTGAAACCTTGTACTACCTACTATTAAATGACATTTTTATTATTTTCCGAATAAAACATTTTTTTTTAATAATCCATTAAAAACATAAATTTGAGAAGTGTTTCGATTTTTTTGATGAGAAGTGTATATAAAAAAAACACAGTAAAATATTTATTAGTAGCAACTTACAGAAATTTTCAAATTAATAGAATGTATAAAAAATTGGTACCTAAGTAATTTATGATCCAACTGACATCCTACAATTTTTCTAATTGTTTATTTAAAATCTATACGTGAGTTCTTTACCGCACTTTGACATAGTACAGAGCTCCTTCTTTATCTTCTTATTTTGCGTTCTTAGTGTGTGCGTTGTCGTCAGTCGATCTGTCTGTCAGTGCGCCCGCGCCGGTCTGGCGACCACTAAATACGTCTGCGCCAACGTTACTGTTTCCGATACTATTTCCATTTGTTGTTGTTTCCTCGATCTCGTTTACTACACGTGATCGAGGAAGTTTTATGTCTATTGGGATTTTTATTTCGTTGTCATTATGCACGGTAGCTGACAGGACATCAATCGGGGGGAAATACTTTTGATCTCTTTTTAAAGTACCTGTTATACATTTCTGAGTAATATAACTGTCTTGGTCTAAAATTTTTATTTTAGGAATGATAAAAAAGAGAGTTCAGTTTAATATATTTATTTATTTTATTTTATTTAACAATTAATGCACACATAAAATACATGAGAAATATGAAGTAGGAGCATAATGTACAAAGGTACTGCTTATTTCTAAAGAAATCTCTTCCAGCAGACCTGCGAGAGTAGAGATTAAAAAGAAGAGATGTAGACAGTGTGTACAGGATACGGGTAAATAATTTACATAAAATACGTACCTAAAATACATACATACATACAATAAATATACCAATTTAAACAAATATCTAGATAGATATTTGTTTAAATTGGTATATTTTTTTTATATAGATATATTAATGGTCTTTAACTATCAAGCAAGGCGATCTTCGTTCAAAGAAACTTATTAGATTTCTCTAAAAAGCCATACGTGTCATTGTGCCATATACATTATACATGCTTTAAACACGACCAAAATGTTGTTTTCTATTATGTTGCTTACTGTAATTTTCTAATTAAACTAAAAGCTCCAAAGTCCGATTAGATATCAGAAACACGACACACCTAATTTGATTTCCACTCATCCATTGTTTTGTTTCCGACATTCCCATCGAAATTAGGTTACTCAGTCACGATGCCCCCGTATCTGTTCCTAAAATCTGGCCAACCAGGTTTATGGGACAATTCTGTAGGACTTTATGGTTTTACGTTGTTCAGTATGGGAGAGGAGCGCACTAACCATAACTCACGAGTCGTTAAAATTTATTTCACTTTTCGGTATTATGTTTCGCGGATAAATAGATTTATGGCATGTGTAAACCTGGTACAGAATATGAATGCGATTCACTTGTTTAGTATTTAACGTACGTTACATACGTGTTATCTGATTTCCGTAGATTTTAGCTCCTATAAATTTAAAAGTGATATGTCATGTGATCTTTCACCAAATATTAATAAAAAAAAATGCTGTCCTGTACTATATAATTTCGTGGGTTTCTTTCTAGCAATAAATATTCTTGTATTTTGGCTGGTCCATGAAGTTTTATGAACTAAAAAGACTATAAAATGTGCTGGCTATTTCTACGCTAATAAAGTAAGTATTTTGGTCTGACCAAGACATGAATTTCAGGAACTGAAGACTTTAAAATGTGCTGATTTTTTCTAGGCTAACGGACTAAGTAAGCCCAGTTTATCTTACTTTGGAAGTGGAATGACACTTAATAAAGGAAGCTAATATCCTGTTGGACACAGCTTAGTGTCCAATAAAGCTATCATTTTCATTTCCTCATTATGAGATAAAGAATACGGAAATTGAAAACTTGTAAAGTAGTTTGGGAGACTTGTTATAATATTTTATTGCAATTTATATGATTTTAGGTTTTGTTCCATCCTGCTGAGAGATAATTCTGAGATAATGCATGATGCATTTGTTTTTATTTCTTCAGTGATTACATTGATCCAAACTTTCCATCAACTACAACAAAATAGTGGTTAAGTCTACCGTAAGAATTATTTATATCCTTATCATAATCTAGTTAAAGATATACTTTATATATGGATTTTCAAATCGAATTATAATTTCATTTCATTTTACATCTATTTCTTCACAATAAATTGTTGCTATGTTATTCTGAACTTTAAACGCGCCCAGCTTTTGAACAAACTTGATTATTGTTTCAGCTGTAACTTCGAAAGGACTTTCCACAATAAATACTCCATTGTAAGGGACTTCTTATCCGCGTGTCACAACGCTGAGTAAATTATTGCTATTCGTTGTTTGTTTGTTTCAGATGTGTTGACTACTGGCATATGGTTTGTGTAATATCGTGATCTTTTTTCCAGACAAAAAGTACACTGAAGGGGTGGCGAGTGATGTTAGCAGTCTTTTTACTTAACGTCTGTATCATAAAAAAAATGCTGGATTCAGAATGTTTAATAATATTCTAACCATTCGTGTTGCCAACAGTCTGTTAGGAAAGCGCACTGAATTTGCTTAAACAAAGTGCTGGAATCTTGTGGGTTTGGAAAAAAAACGCTCGATCAAAAACATAACAAAGTAGAAATGAAAGAACTTTTTATGAAATAGAAAAGATTCTTGAAATAATAAATCTCACTGCACGGAAAATCCATTATTTGGTTAATGCAAATAAAACAAAACAAGAAAATTACTAGTTTTGTAATAATATCAATTTAAGCGCTAAATTGGACGCCAGGTGCTAAATAAGTTTTTTGGGCGCTGACAGAGCCAGTAAAGTGTGTGATCTAGCGTGAAAAGCACTAAGTTGGCAACACTCTCTCTAACCATCATTAACTCCCAGATACAGACAGGTTTTAAACAATAAACAGGTTTGTACATTTCTTTTTTCCAGCCTTCTGTATTTATATATTTTGTAACCAAGGTATCTATTTGTGCACTATTTCAATCCTCAGGCCGTTACGTTGTATATTATTACTTTAACGAGGTATGGATATCCTCTAATCGATCAGGGTGAAATGTTTCAATGTATTGCCTTGTGAATTTATTGTCACATTGATTTTAGTTAAATTCTGACTAAATATTGGGTGCGTAAGCACTTTAAAGGCTATTAACGATGTATTTAGATTACCTACTATAAATGTGGCTTCGTTTGCTGTTTTAACCAGAATTAAAATGTCTAACAGCAGATTCATAGTTGCCCTGATATTAAAATTAATCATTAAATCATTGCGAGGTGAAAGGCTCGGAATCGACACAGCAAAGGTCACAGTTTTTTTTTAAACTACTAAGATGGCGAACTAACCTACGACCCGCCTGATGCTAAACGGTTGCTGTGCTATGCATTAACGTGTTACCTACTCTCCATTTAAGAATTCTATGATCCTATCATCGGCTGCATAGTTCTAAGTTTACCATAATATCTATTTTCAGGACAAATAGGTCCTTTACATATCTTTACTGGCTACCTTCGTTTAAGAATTCTATAACCGTATCATCGGGTGCCTAGAGCTGTAAGTTTAGCATAATCCGGCGATTTGTCGGGACAGTCCCTGCGGGCTGATAGGCCCCTCATATTTCCCAGATTATCCCACTTCTGCTGAGAGAGGTCAATTCACTTTTCCCCTAAATCTTTGCCTCATTTGAATGTGGGTCTTCCGTAAAAGGGGAATATTCCTCTTACTGTCTTCCGGAATTTAAAAAGTAAGTGAAAAATTTCCAGAACCATGGTTTATATCTACTTCAATAGATTTGAAATCACAACTTCACGAACTCCAATGTCGTAAATATAAATATTTTTACATGCGCTAGCGTTTTTTTACATCACTACATAGTATAAAACAAAGTCGCTTCCCGGTGTCTGTCTGTCTGTATGCTTAGATCTTTAAAACTACTCAACGGATTTTGATGCGGTTTTTTTAAATAGATAGAGTGATTCAAGAGGAAGGTGTATATGTATAATACTTTCATATTTAATGTAAGGATAATAGAGAAATTGCACCAGGGCGTAGCCCCGGGTCGCTATTTTTGTAAAAAGAAAAAACAAATGCTCTTACCAAAGACCAATACTTTAATCTGTATAAACCCAATTTCAAACACAACTACGGGAACCATCAATATGTTGTAACAAGCTCTATAGGTCAATAAAACAAATACAATAAATAAACTTGTTTACCCCTGCCGTGACGTAACCGTTGCAACAAACACATAAATTCTAAGTTCCGTCCATTTCCCCTTTCCTATCGGACGGTTCCGTTTCCGTTTTGACACCGTTGTAATTGTCGTGAGACTGGCCATGTTGATTGTTCTGAAACTATGAAATATTGGTGTTACTGTCTCGCTCATAATTATTATTATTGTCACATTTAAATGTGGGAGGAGACGAATATAATTATACACTTCTCATCAAAAAAATCGAAACACTACCAAGATTTTCTTTCTAGCAAACAAATAACCAAGAAAGAGGATTAATTCTTTAAAAAAAAAAACATCATTTTATAGCTGGCAGTTTGGCCTTTTCAGTGGTGTATGAGAGTTCCAAATTTGAAAGTCAATTTTTGAATTTTCATCTGATATATGAAATGGAACATTATTTTGAGGCAACGCGTTTCATCGGAGTACAGTTAATTGGTGTTTAATAAACACAAAATAACGATTTATTTTAAAACTTGCTGCCTGTAATTTGATAATTAGGCTCTGTGACATCTGTTAACAATATTTTTTTTCACCACACATGGATACTTCACCCGCAGAAGCCGCCCAAGTAGTGGCGTTGCTGGATTCTGGTCTTAGTCAACGTGTTGTGGCTGCAAGACTACATCTAAGCCTCTCGTCTGTTCATAGAGTGTATAAACGCTATCCGGAGACTGGTCTATTTACGCGCCGTCCAGGATCTGGTAGGAATCGGGCCACTTCTGAGCGAGATGACCGATTTATTGCAACAGTTTCTTTGCGAAATCGACGCCTTAACGCTTTTGAACTGCATCAACAGCTCCGTGTTGTTCGAAGGAAGACTGTGAGTGACTCTACAATTAGACGAAGATTGAAGGAACGTGGATTGGTACCACACAAGCCAGCCAATGGGCCGAAATTAACCACAGGCCATCGAAGACCGCGCCTTCAGTTTGCACGTGAGCACTTAAATTGGTCATACTTACAATGGAGCAAGGTTCTCTTTTCTGACGAGAGTAAAATTATGCTGTATGGTAATGATGGAAGGAAGAAGGTATACAGAAGACAGGGAGAACGTTATGCACAGTGCTGCATTGAGGAAAAAGTAAGCTATGGTGGCGGTTCATGGACAGTTTGGGGGGGCATTAGTACCGACGGAAAAACAGAACTCGCTTTCGTATCTGGACCACGCCTGCCTGCACTAAACAGTCATCGTTACATCGAAGAATGTCTTGAGGCTCATGTGGTTCCCTATGCACATTTCATTGGCGAAGACTGCATATTCATGCATGATAATGCCAGGGCCCATACCGCAGGAATCGTACGAGATTATCTCAGTGAAGTCGGTATCTCCGTTATAGACTGGCCAGCAAGAAGCCCGGATATGAATCCCATAGAGCACCTGTGGGATGAACTAAAGAGACGAGTTCGAGCAAGAGATCCTGCTCCAGAGACTGTTGGCCAGCTGAAAAACGCAATTCAAGAAGAATGGAATAACATTCCACAACACGTAGTCATGACTCTCATCCGATCCATGAAGAACCGTATGGAAGCAGTCATAAGGGCCCGGGGAGGGAATACGTATTATTGAATAAATTCTACTTAAACTTTTTTTATTTACGTGTTTTGTTTATTGCATTTCATAAAATCTCCATACCGGTTGGAAGTGACTTGTTAAACAAAACAAGAAGCATAAGAAAATTTTATTTGAATTTGGAACATTAACATACGGAATTTGAAACCTTATACTACCTACTGTTATATGACATTTTCATTTCCTTCCCTATAATATAATATTTTTCTATTAATCCATTACAAACCTAAACTTGCAAAGTGTTTCGATTTTTTTGATGAGAAGTGTATTTAAACATATGATTACTAGCATTAGGTATAGTGGTATTAGCATAAACTTATTATACTAGTGGTAAGATATTAGAAAGAACAGTAGAATGTTTGGATGTGGCAGTCAAATCCCGGTAAAGGAGTCTAAGTTTTCTTATCCGATTTTCCCTACCTAATAAAAATTATCTATAATAAAATTATCAGCTGAAACAATATATTCATTATGTTCTTTGGTTGAATGTTTTTTTTTAATCATATTTTTGTTGAGGTTTCTGTGCACCTTGGTATCTACGCCAGCCTCGTAGGTTCACTCTTATAAACATAAATTAATAACTTGAGAAAGGTAAAATACATACTAATTCTAATCATACCTATCTATGTTTTGAAACTAGAATTTAATTAAGAAAAAGTGTAATTTAACACAATTACAAAAATTTTGTTGCACTATAACATAACATAAAATGACGAATAAATAACGTATCAGTAACGTATATAAAGATTCCTATTAATTATGTCATTGTAATTTTTTTTGTTGTTGTTTTTTTTGTGTCGTAATTTGTGTGAAATAAATTATTTTTCTTACTTCGTATCACTTCATTGATACAAAATTACAAATGCCGTCTCTACAATATATCAATACTCCATCTGTCCCAATAACTATTATTTTATTGACGGCCAGATAAGATGATTAACGATAATTTACAACGTCAGTAGCCATTCGGATGGCCATCGCTCATAACTATTATAAGTTTATAACCGTTAACCGTTTCTAATTGCATTCCTAATAGTCACGCAGACCATAATTTTTATTGAAACGTGTTTGTAAAAACGGGCTAAGTTTTTTTTAAAAAAATACTTTATCATGGAACTTAAAGTTATAATGCATCTTTTAAGTCCTAGATAGTTATCTAAATACGAACTCAGGAACAATTGTTAGCGTTATTCTTTTCTAATAAATAAGGTTTCTAACTCACATTTAATTAAGCCTGTCTTGTGGCTTCTTTGCCTTCTAATTACGGCGGATATTGTAAAAGGGGTTAGAAATTATATTTAGAGGAAAAGTGTCAAAGTCAAAGTAATTTGCTTCCTAGATACATGATTTATAAGATGTTACAGTCAACAAAAGAGTTTGTTCTATATGTTTCAGAATGTAATATAAGAATAGATGATATTTCAGCAATGACTAGCATGCTAATATTGGTTAAAGATAGCATTAAAAAAGAAGAAAACAAAGAATTTTATAATTTTTCAATCAGTAGATACTGCGAACCTGCGAACAGAGGCATAGTGGTTATCACAATCATAAATTAATAATAAGTAAAAGACCCGACTGCTTAAAAGTGAACTTTAAATATAAACAGAAAAGAAAAAAAAACGAGTCCAGTAGAAGTCTAATGCGGAACATAGCGACTTTAACACCATTTTTTTGACCCATTACTAGGAAGATTTGAACCGGTCTCGATTTTCCTCCTTTGCGTCGCGCAGTCGGGTAAAAAGCATTGTGACGATAAAATAAAAGTAACACAAAATAAAAAAAATATACTTTTACATTTTCTTTATTATTATATTTGAACGCATGTTGCTACAATTTTTATTAAAAACCAACAAAATGAATAAAGTTATTAGATCTTAATCAACAATAGGGAACTCGGCTCTCACACTCTTGGACTATTAAACTCAATAGAGAAATTAAAATGGTGTTATGACGTGTCAATAAATACTTAGTTAACTACAATTATACGCACTCTGAAGCAATTACTTAGGGTGGTCTTAATTTTCATATGGTTAGGGTTGTCACATGCCTATTAAAGTCGACAATGGACAAGGATTGTTTACTCTTTCATCGGCCATCAGCTGCGAGAAAAAAGTGGTTTTATTTTCTGAATCATTCTAGTATGTCATTTTTAATTAGAACTTATTACTACTATTCTAATAATCATCTATCTGTCTTTAATTTTAGTAGAGACGATGTCCAGTTTTTTAGGAAACATTAAACAGCAGAATAGGAATAAGATAAAATAAAATTAAGAGATGATACAGCTGGGCTGTTCAGACCTCTTAAACAAGATGACAATCTATTACCATCAAGGAATAGAAATATCATTGAATGACATTTACGGATCCCGAATTTCGACAAAGCCATTTTATCGAAAGGGGTAGAATATTTTAAATGTAAATACGAGTACTTTAGAAAATTGACGTCGATTGAACTTACGACCTCTCAATCACCTGTCAATGTCAAGGCTTGCCTAAGAACACAAAGGTGAAGTGATTTTACTGACAACAGTGACAACCCTACTCGCTTCACAGGGTTATTATTTTCACACACCACACGTCATGCAAAACGCCACCTCTTTACCGTGTTGTGCTTTATCAAGAGTTATTAATTACTGGTGGATACAGCTTATGTATAATTAACACGTGAGTGGTCGCGAGGGAGGTCAAATTAGTTGGTAGAATTTATATTGTAAGTCTTGCACCAAGGGGGCTATTATGTCTGTCATGATATGAGGCCGGTGGGTTTTTGTTCGCGTGAACCTTATTAGAGAAAGGAAACAAAGGAAATTTTGTTAGTGTTGTAAGAAGTGATACTGTAGATTTGTCATCTAGAACTAGTAAACTAGCTATAGGGAATTTGCATCTGAATTATAATAACAAATTAAAATCAAGTCAATAAATCCAGCCCCTATCCCACTGCTGGGCACAGGCCTCTTCTTAGAATGAAAAGAATTAGGCCTCATTTCACCACGCAGGTTGGGGACCACAGACACCATCGAGGACTATAAGAGGTTCTCTCAGATACGCACGATTCCTCACGATGTTTTCCTTCACCTATAACGCAAGTGATAATGTAATTCTGATCCGCACCTAAATTCTGACTGTCAAATGTTCGGGCCGGGTTCGAACTCAGACCTTCCTCCAAACCTCCATAGAAAGCAAGCGTTCAACCGCTACGCTATCACTGCTTAATGAGAAATTATAATAATATTTAAAAAAAAACTCATTATAATTTTAGTTATTTATGGAAATAATGATAAAGAACATTTCTTTTATCAGTCTTGCCTTTTGTAACTCTAACAATTTAATTTAACAGGAACACCCTACGGTAAATGAAATAAATGAGTCTGTAACACTTAAAGCTACGTATAAAGCAGCAAATGTTACAGTTTTTAGTTCCGTTGATCGCGTAAAAGAAAAGAATGCAAGATATTTAGTATCTACTTCTGCGAAGCTGGTCCGTTTGATATTCAGAATAGATACAAGTTTTTACGACGAATCAGTTGAGATTTATTTTTATGACGGAGTTAACGCGTCTTGGAGTTTGCCGCACTAATTTTATACTAAGATTATGGCACTTATCTTTTCGTCAACTGCTTTAACTTTCAAACTTGTTATTTCAATAGGTGTTATAAGATTAAGTTTACCTGTATTAGTATTTCTATCTTGTTAACTTTTTTATTACTAAGTTCTTTCGCTTGTTAGGTTATATTGTGTGTCAGTGTTGTCTTCCTATGTAGACACATGTCTACATAGGAATGATGCACGCATTGATGACAAAAATATCCAAAAACACACATGCGTTTTTGGATATTTTTGTCATCTATGCCTATCGATATCAAAGATGCGGGCATTCGATATCACCGTCATTATTTTTGGCATCGATGCCTACTATAACAAGGGGATACGATGCTGATATTGTTAGCAATACGCATCCATCCGACCAACGATATCTGCTAGAAAACTAAATGGCACCGGCATCCGTTTTCAACATGAAACGGCATCCAATATCCGACATCTGTAACATCGATGCCTGGAATCGTAATTCTAAAAACCCTTATCTCTAATCCTAAGTTAAAAACGTATTTTCGCCTGTCGCTGTTATTATGTATCGTTTTTCGGATGACATTTACAAAATGTATTAATTGATATTTGTTTATAAATATGGACAAAATACATTCGGATTTATTAGAGGTTGTGATGCAGGAAGGTCACTTCATAATTTTGGGGAAATTACCTTACATTACGATATTTAACAGGTAGATACAGCAAAAAAATATTTATATGGAATTATAGACAGTTCTCAATCAAAGTCAAAGTCAAAATTGTAGACTAGAGACTCATATAGTCGTAGTGGGAATTGAAACTTCCTGAGAATTTAAAAAAGCTCAGTTTCAAACCTAACTTCTTGAAATATAGCCAGCGGAATGCGAGCCACCCGTGACCTGACGCTGAAAACTGCTCGAGTTGAAACGTTGGCGTTGTAAAATATAAAAAGTTAAAAAGAAAATGGTAATAACCCGTAATCGCTGTAAGTTATGGACTTAATTAATGTCCTAAATCAACTCATTATGACATTATAAAGATTACTCAATCGTAAATCATAAGGAATTTATCCCGAACTACTAGCAAATTCGTCGCATAAACAGGCTATAAATTATAAAATTAAAAATATCTGTAGCAAACGCGGACCTGCTAAATGGGTCGTGTGTGGGATTAAAAAGATTTCCCGGCTCACTATTGGGTCATAAAAGCTCTTAAATTTAAGGCGATCTGTCGAGACCAAACGCTACGCATTCGCACTCTATAGATGTTTTAATCCTGCACTTGAAATATGCTCGGGGGTAGACCGACCCGCCTCGGGGGAGATCGTCCAATTCACTGACAAGCATCTAGTCGTAGCTGGAGATTAACGGATGTCTTTACTTTTTTAGGGTAGAGCAAAACGATTATTGATATAGAGCAGCTTTCCAAACTCTCTTACTTTTTAGACAACTGTCATAACCATATTGACTTGACATTAGCTAAAGATAATGAAAAACCAAGGTGACTAATGATTTAATTGTTAAATTAGTAATATAAATATAAAGTGTATAAAATTCAAATGAGTACGTCGTCTATTCTTGGAAATCGCTTAGGTATCTGAGTGTAACACACTTGAACAAGATTACCAAATTAATGAAATACTCAGAATAACCGCATTCGGTTATTCCGAGTATTTCTTTTATTTAAATTTGAATATCAACTTGAGGTCATTACCTAAAGTTAGTGATCTTGATGATATTTTTTTTTTTGATAAAATTACATTTCTAACGCCTATTACTATATACTAATAATCTATTTCCTATAAAAGATTTACTTCATAGTGATAATGTTTTATTTTATTCTCAAAGTATAGTCACACCGAATTTATACAAAACACACTAGGGGCTAACTCTATCGTGTGGAAACAATATAGCGACGTGTCAAGTCCCCGCAGGGCAGGGTTACGAAAATTAGACCCCGGGGAGTGAACTGCATCCGACCTGCATATGTGCATGGTACAGTTCATGCGATATGCGCGCAAATACTCCAAATTTAAATGAGAATGTCTACGTTTTTGACACTCGGTTATGTATTTTTTTGCAGAACCAGTTTATTAGGTTTTTGAAACTCTTGCCAGTAAAAATGCAGTGACAAAAATGTATTGGGACGTAATTTTTTTCTATAACAGAAGTTCTCGTGTCACTGCATGGGAATTTCCGAATACCAAGAATTCAGCACGATGACTATTAATGATACCCCCGATAGCAAATACTTATTCAGTATTGAGTTTTTTTAGCAACTCCTTTCATAAGTAGGTTTCTGAAAATAAGGGCTATTATACTTTCTTCTTAATTGGGTTCTCAAGTAAGAAGAAAGAATAATGTGTTTACTTACTGAATACAGCAGATATTTTTAAATTAGTTTTGCATTTTTTAATCCAACTGGCAAGCGGCAGTTGCGCTTGACACAACATAATACAGACTCGTTAGAAATGTTCAAAACAGACTGCAAAACACAAAACAAAGCCATTTTCAATTAAAACTAGAACTCAAACTGAAAAACAAATAGCTAACAAAATAAAAAACTGCAAATCATGTTCCATTCTTGTTGAACAACGTCCCGGAGTCGTCAGGCGCATTCCCAATGAAGTTATAAAGAAATACAGGGGCCCAAACAGCGGGGGTCACTACCTCGCACTAGCGTACAAAAAAGCTAACATGTCGCGCAGAAATTGCGTTACTTTTGTGAAGGGGAGTACTTACGCCAAATAGTGAATAATGTAGGACTCTCATTCATACAGTTAAAAGTTTGAACACCCTCTATTGACTGAACAATCGCTGGGTGTGAAATGATAAATGCAAAGTCTGTTCGTTCGAGTTAGTTTGTTTGCTATTGAACGTAATAAATGGGTTTCTATTATATCGATTCATAACGGGAGTTGCGGTTCTTTTGCAGTTGTGCAGATGAAATAGTCCGTTTATTGCGTACTGAAATCGACTAGACTTGATTAAATAAGTTCTTATTATTTTCTTCTTTATATGGTTAGTTTATAAACAAAGCTATCCAGTTGTTCCTAATTAGTACCCCTTAAAAATACCTCAAGTATACGTATACCTACTTCTATATTCACCAGACAATATCAAATTTAAATCTGATCTATTTAATTAACTGAATATATTCGGCATATAAACCGAATAATTCGGCCGAATACGAATATCTTAAATTTGCCGAATATCGGGAACACCGAATGCTAAACGAATATTCGGCGCATCGCATTAAGACGCACGTTAAATAAAGAATATTTTGAAAAAGATCGTATTTAATTCTTATTTTAAGTAAAAAGTATTTCTTAAATATTATTATTTTTTCTACTTTTATTAGAAATTTAGACTTTGGTTTTCTTTTCTTTTTTCTTTTCTCTCTTTAATTTTGCTTTATTTTTTACTAACTGATGTTTACTTTAGGTTTAGGTACTGTAATATTTTATATGTGGAAGCTTTTTATTAGCAACTTATTTTTTATTTTACATATTGTATCTACTGTTTAATAAAGTTTATTAGTCTGTAAGCTTTCCAAAGAATAAATAAATAAATCTCTAATGATTTTATATTTGACTTAATGTCTATCTTGATATATATGTAGGTATAGGTAAATATTACTCCATCCATTCAAGTAAAATATAGCTAATGTAGATCATAATACAAAGAAGGAAGAAAATATTTCATTTCAGGCCTCCATTACGCCCACTATCCTTCATGTCCCTACAGCCTCGTGAACCCAAGAAAATTTGAAACAAACATCCATTTTTGTACATTTCTCGTTTTTCTTCTGTTCCCACGTCAGCCATTTTATTTTATAATACGCTCATGTATACTTGTCAGCTTTAATAAAAACTATTCCCAAGAGCCTTCATAAAAGTTTCGAGAGAATAAGGAGAGAACTAATTCTTATTCCAGTCAAGTACGAACACTTATAACTTTCAACTGGATCGTCGTACTATGTTTCTATTTTTATGACTTTTATTTTAATACAAGTGTATATTGTTATTGGATGATGGATCAGTTTTTTATTTTTGCTTTGGAATTATCTTCTGGAATAACTAAAATACGATATGTCTCATTTATTTTCTCGTTTCGAGTTTTTTGCCGCCCTATTTTCCATAGGATCTACTATTTGGGACTAAATTTAACGTTTTAAATGTGCCTTTAAAAAGTTTATTTGAAACAAAACGCAAGATGAGTTATCCATACAACAAATACAAAACGAAACGGTGTCTATTGAGTGTTAAAAGTAATGTATAGGTTTGCCCGATAAAAGGAATAAATGTATTACAATATTCATTCAGAAATGAAAAAGACCATTCGAACAAATAATTTTTCGTTAAAAAAAAATCGATCAAACATTTGTCGATGAATGGTGTTTCGTAACTTTGTTCATTCGTAACTAAGACCGTTCTTGGTTTCGATGAATCATTTATTTGAACAAGCGTTAATCGAACATGTGTCATTCGAATTAAAATGTTGGACCCGAAAATGTCAACCATTCTGGATCCAGTAGCAAGTCTGCTATTTATACAGTCCGTTCAAAAAAACATAAAGCACCTTCCTTTACCGCTAGTTTAATAAAATCTCAGCATCTGTGTATTCAACACCAATACACTCTCGGTCATCGAAGACCGTTGTACAATTTCAATTGTTCATTGAGTAACAAAGAAAAAGTTCCTTCTATGAACAAAGGCCTAGAAGAGGAAGGCGCTGGACCGTGGCATTTACACTCGGTTTTAATCAATGAAGTTCTGAAGCGATAGGACTCACCACAAAGGAAATTATTGAGTCGGGAAACGGGTGAGACTCGATGAAGATGGTGGCGCAAGTCAGTGACGGGAGACAAAGAGGAAGGATGTAGAAATTTGATGAAATATGAAGAAAACAGAATAATAAATAATCGATGCCACAAACGAAAAGCAGATAGAACAGAAAACAAAGCCAGCTTCAATACTCATAGGTATGTAGAAAGAAAAACAAAAATATTATAACTACGAGTTATGGCTATGAAATTGTAAATAACAAAAAATTAACTACGCATTTGAATGCACGAGACCCGAATATGCAATAATAAAATAAATTGTGTAATAAATAAGACATTACCACTTTACTCAATAGGGGTGTCGATTTATCCGCATAGAACAATTTTCGTTTTGGAAAAGTTTCCGGTGATAAAAAAGAGACTATCACAAAGTTTTCAGCCATCGTATTTTGTAAAACAATGAATTATAGCCGAAAAGTGGACAGACATTATTAGTTTACGTAGTAATAATAAAAACAGCAGTAAAATTTGATTTACGCGGAAGTTAAAAACCTATTGGTTCGAAAAAAATTCTTGCAGCTGTCATTGATGGACTTTATGGGTAGTAAATTAGCAGAAAAGAATGAAAATAATTTTATAGCAGTTACCTGTGCCCGAAAAGTTCCCTTCGTATTACCTTATAGTTATAAAAAGTGTCAACAAACAGTTTTTGGGACGTGCAAGAGCATGATTTATCACAGCTGTAAACATTTTTTGCTTCTTTTACAAAAACATTTTCGGGTAAAACGCCAGTCGTGAGTCGTGAGTAAACACAAATTCTCTTATCAAAATGGATCGAAATTTGGTGTGTGCCCATGTCATCCTTTATCGTTGACATGAGCAAATAATTCGATATCCGTTTCCCGATTCGTGACCGGTTATCAGGGACGGGCACTTAGAGGACCGGCCTTAGAGTTGCCCCGAAACTACTCACTTCAGTTCTATGATTGGTTGGACTGTCGGTATTCTGAATTCTTGGTTCCTTTGCATAAATTCATATTCCTAAGGTAAAATATTCACTGGAAGTTACAAAACATTTAACTTATAATAATGTCACGGTAACACACGTATCTCCAGTCGCTTGCCAAATATAATATTGCCGTAATAACAATGTTCGTTTAATAAACAGGGAGGTGCAAAATTTTGGGGCATTAAGGAAGACTACCCTTTCTGTTACAGTTAGAGAGTTCTGGTATTAGGAAACTTTAGGTGAATTTTGAAGATATTAAATACCCTATTACATTTCTCAAAAAAGTTAAGTGGGTCTCAATCGACTCTATTTCCCAACAGCAATGTTTCCTCCAAACAACCGACGAAATCGTTATACTTACCGAATTTGAGAAAAATACAAAAACAATTTCCCATACCTTTACTATCAAAACATACTGTCGTATTATCTTTATTCGGAATTGGACCTTACCTAATAACACACGTATCTACTCTGTTGCCAAAACGAGTTCTAAGTCAAAACTTTTCATTGACTCCAGCGTTGCAGCTTTGGCTTTACCGAAGTAAAATTCAGTAAAAATATTCGCTGGTAGCTTGCACCTAACTGCTGCAGTTGCACTCAGATTGTCAGATTCGTTATTGAATTGTGGCAGTCCTTCGACAGCTCTACTTGTATTGATAGCTCTCATTCAATAGACGAATGGTAGAAAAATTGCTTTTCCCAACAATGCGATATATTGTGTCTTGGAATATTTTTCTTGGAATACAAAACGTTATTGCTGCTAGGATAAGCGATACAGATGGCGATATTGAATTAGTTATCATCGGAGTTTTATAACTTGGTTTGGGATAAAAGCGTGATATGATTTTCTCTGTTATTGCTTTGCCATTGCCACATGAGGAGATTTAATTAATTGAATAATTTATATGCATACAAATTCATGAGTATGTAACCTATTACAATTCATTCAAAAGATATGCAAAGGGAATATATTACCTCGTGATCCGAATTCTTTAAATTCCAGGGTCTCGTGAAAGAATCTTTACAGTTACAATAAAACGGAATACGAAGTACGCCCAACAATATCAAAGAACGATAATAAACGAGACGACAATTTGCACGAAATAACGGAAAACATTTCGGAAGCTTCAGTCATAAAAGTCTATAAAATAAAAAAAGTCAGAGTGTCACAAGGGGAACGATCTTCGCGGGTTGTTCGGCCAACTTGAATTACTTCGAAGACTTGGCATTCATAAACGTGAGCGTAATATTTCTTCCTCAAACCACTTTGTTTTCGAAAAGTTTTGTTTTGTAATTTACTTGAAAGTAAGCCTTGTCGAAAATTGCAAACGAGATAAAAATGACAAAGCTGTAAATATTGCCGCCCAGGTTCCGAGATTGCTAATAAAATGGAGATTCGCATAAAAGTAGCGACTATGAATTAATTTCCACTTTGAAGTGAACAAAGGAGAAATATAGAGTGCTTTAACTGCTTTTCTGTACAATCGTATTAAAAGACGCAATTGAGTGGAATTATCATTGAGCTTGTAACCCATAACTATTGTCCTTTGGCTTTTAATCACTCATCTTTTCTCATGGGTGTCGTTAACTTTGATTTCAAATCAGGACGATTAGGCATCACAATCCGCAACTGAATATGAAGAATTGCCTCTTATAGCAATTTTCAAACTCAATTAAGCTGGTGGTGCTCTTTGTTAACACTTAATTAATAAGAACTTCTGATTTTATTCGATTCGTGTTTTCAAATTAAATTATTTTAGCTGATTAATCGCTTGAGTTGGTAAAACGTTAACGAATTTGCTCGTTTACTCTGTCAATAACACTGATTTCGTTATTGAATCGGCTAAAATGTCTTCTTGTTCTCTTTCAAGTATTTATTTAACTATCACTATTTATTACTTAATTTTACTCAGATTGTATATTTGTTAATTTACAATTGATAGGTATATTGTTTTGCACGTATGTGCTACATTGTACAGATAAACATTGCGTTACAAGCTTATTGTGTCTATGTTTTATCCATTCTGTTTTGAATAACAGCACAACATTGTTCAAAATTTCAATCTACAAAGGAATTTATTGCTTTCGCGTGTTTTTAAAAATTCACTGACCAGTAACCACGTGTTATCACTACACAAGTTAGCTTTCTTTCGAATCAATGACACATGGTATGAAACATAAATATCGAACAAAGAACCTATTCGAAGTCCAATCACACAGACCCACGCTAATGCTGATATAAAACCTCATTATAAATCCCCTTCGGATTTCAGTGGCAGACAGGGGTTTATACCGAACGCTGGAATTAGGGATGCGCGGTCACGTACTGGGTATGAAAATAACAAGGCGTTAGATGTATGGACGCAGCTAAAATTTATCGAGAAGAAGTTTTTGTGTTATCGATTTGTTTGTATAAAAATCGAGAGTTTTAATTTCATTGATGAATTTCCGGATGAGTTGATAACTTTTGGTGGATTAGAAAGGGGCGGTGGAGCTTGAATGACCCGAAAAATGAGCTTGTAGATTTTAGAAGATTCATAACAGCCCATAAATATTTTTTATGACAAAAGCATGCTAACTATTCTGATCACGCTACACTTATCTACGCTTTTCGTAACAGTTACGATCAAATCAGGTCAGTTTCAACGGATTCCTCATTTCTTTCTCACAACAAAATATCACAGCTGCTTTCAGCATCATTTTAGCGGCTTTTAACAGAGATCGTCATGTCGCGTCACCATCGGGGGCAGTAAGCACAGGGGCGGATTAGCGCCCCTGACCCGGTGACTCGCTACGTCTCAATCGGCCCGTCTCATTACCACGCCCTATATTGACGCCCGATAAGTATCCTATATTATTATAATTTGTTCCGGGGATGTTATAAGGATTCAGGGGCATAATATTATTTTTTTCTAGATTTTGTGAAGAATATATTTATTACAGAATATGGTAAGTATAAAATAGTATGATGAGACTGGTGTGCCGGGGTGTGTGTGTGTGTGTGTTATTGTAAAAATTAAGTAAAGTCTTTACTTTTCTGTGTAATATTCCATAGATAAATTCATCATCATCAATCAATCATGAATTATCGACATTTGGACTATTTGTGCAAAGCGACATTTTTTTTCTAAATACTTGTCTTTATATTATAATTATTATATTAAAGCTTAGAATGTCGATTTTTTTTTTAAATTCGCTTCTTACAAATTAATAGCCTTTCAACCCTCGTTATGATCTTACAAGTAGTGTGTGGCACGTAACTCGCAATGTCAGGTGTTCCAGTTTCTTTCAGCAAAGTGGAATGAGAAAATAGGTCAAGATGATATTAGGAATAAGATATGTTGCGTATTTTTTTCTGTATCTATCAGTACTTAAAGCCATCTTCTCATTCACAGAAGATGGCCGTATACATAATAAAGCAATGGTGTTATGATCTGTTAAGTACTATCGATTGGCTTGGATAAGTTATCCACTTTGAAAGATGGAAATTTTGGAAGGAGGTAAGTCTGAAAGTTCCTATTGATTTTAGGCGAAATAAACGTGAAGATGAGCCTTAATCTTTCTCATTCTAAGAAGATACCCGTGTCCAGCAGTGGGACAATAATGGGCTGGATTTAATAAATTCGTTACTTTATTCACAATGAATACAGAAAGTAAAATATAATCCAAAAAATACTCTAGGTCGATACTTCAATAAAAGTAATAATGCGCCGGTTCACAATAATGAGGGTGACACCCATTAACAGCACGTGATGCAGCATGCGTGATTTGATTCTGAACGTTCCATTGTGAACAAGTAAGTACAGAAAATCCACTTGGAACAACGATTGATAAGAGATCTTAAAATTTATAATCGGCCCATCACAGTTCTCTATTGGAAATAAGCCTCTCTTGAAAAGAAGGTATTTTCAATGGATCTGATGTAGATGCTCGTGAACAGGTGCCATCAGTTGGGTCTGGTAAGCTTGTAACTGCCATGGCATCATTATTATTACTCATTACACATCATTATTTTTATTCACATTAAATTACATTATTCTGGCAGCTCTTACCACAACATTGTACTAATCAAGATTGTAATCTACTATTTTAAAAGAGTTTCCGTGGAGTTTCTTTCCGGTTCTTTTCCATAGGAACTACTATTTGGAACCGCGCACCTAGAGCCTCGACATTTCATAAGTCTTGTGCCTGTTTTTGGTGTAGATGAAATAAAGATCTATTCTATTCTATACTTATAATACTGGGAAAGCAGTGACCGTAGCACCCTCTCGCATCAGTGACGCCGATGCTTGTCACAGACCGACTTGGGAATTTAGGACTGCTTGCTGTATTCTGCCGTGGTCAGACTGACAGAGCCTCTTCGGCCAGTTACCAAATGCAACTCGTAACGTCATCAGACCAATAGAAATAATAATTCTTGGTCGTACCTACTGGCATTTGTTGATATTCAGTTCTCAATTACAAAAAGACTTGGTACGTAAGTCTTGCAGATGCTTTCTTCTCAGCATCATCTTTATTTAATTCGGCATCTATGTGCTCAGCTCAACTCATGCAGAACTTGTAATTCTCGCTTGCAGTATTGAGTGGACCTTCTGAAGATAACTATTTCGTAGTTCCACTATAAATAAAGTTGGGTCTTGATTGGATTTTGTGCATAGAATTGCAAATATTTGTTTTATGACCACTGTTACGCGTGGCGTATGTAATATTGCTTTGTCAATTGGCACCCGGCAAAATAACGTAGGTGTGTTTGATTATCTACTTCTATTATTTTTGGCAGCTTAATTTATGTTTTATTAATTTCTAATACTGGCTGCACTGTATTATTATTTATGTATTTGTAGTAAGTGTTATTCGCCATTATAAATTCTACATAGGTTTCTTTTAATGTTTAATGCTAATTTTGTGCCTGACTCAATAAGTATCTATTTCAAACCTTCAAATTAATCTCTACCGGGAACAAAGAGCAAGAAGGGCACTAAATACAAACGATAATAAACACTAAGTAAGTCTGAATAATGACATGTTGACAAACACCACATTATCTGCACTTCTACTAAAAGCTTTCTTTTGTTTTTCAAACCAACCATCCACTTCACAAGTCAATAATTAATCTCTATCAGGCAAAGGCACGCGACGTTCAGCCGCAGTCTATGAAATAAGTTCGGAGCTATTTTGTTTACAAACTATTCAATTAAGCGGGATCTTGGAGTGCCATAAAGTTTTGTTGTTGATTATCGCCCGATTAGGATTAAGTGACACGCGATCTGAAGCGGAAACGATATTATTTCCATAGTTGTTCAGCTTGTGTGATTATTAGGCTGATAAGAAGAAAAAATCTACGTTAACAGATAAGAAATACTCATTGAAATTTGGCGGTCTGTGGATAGAGGAAACGAAAAAGTTTCTATTATTGCTTTTGTTCAAGTAATGAAAATAACGTCCTTCAGGAAATAAATTATTCTCTATAGATTGTGCCAACATGCATTTTATTCTGAGAATAAATAAAATTCAAACATGGTGAACCTAATTTACCGATTCTAGAGATTGCAACTTGGTCATCATTATCTAATAGATTTTAACATTATTACTTTATTTATGGATACATGGATAAGAATTATGAACTCTCTATCGACTGAATATAGCCCGAAGGTTTATAATGATGAGGACAACAAACCCTTAAAAGGATTGGGATTAGAAGGGTAGGGCCTTGTCTAAAATAATTATTAAGTACCTATACAGTAATATAATAAAATTATGCTGTGACTTAATTTCTTTTTTCTTGTTTCTTCGTTCGTTAGTAAGTTAGTAAGCGTCGAATTCGTAATATAGATTTCAAACTCCATATTTTATGTAAGCAAACATTGATCATAATGATATAGACGGGCGTCCCTTTGATTTTCATTCCTCTCACTGGTGCATTGTAACCAATACATCTGTTATTTTAATTCAGCATCGTTATTTAAACTGTAAAATGTATGAGGATTCATATAAATCTCACAGCATTATTCTCACCACAGCGCAGTAAGCTTCGATATTAATTATATTGTTAACGATGCAGTAAGTTATGAAAAATAATTACGAAACATCTGATTTTGGACTCTATGCAAATAATTTTAGAGGTGTAAATAAAATGATGCGGTTGCGATTTATTCTCGATCTCAATTACTCATTTCATTGCGCCTGCGTCGCGGGCAGCTCGCAGACCCATACGTCTTGCGGGAGACAATATTATTTATCCGAGTTACACTGACAAGGGGTAACAACTGCGCGCGCAGTGTAAACTCGAAGGAGTGGGCGAGTAAATCAACTATTTGCATCGGCTGCGCGGGCGCAGGGCGGAATGCACGCGACTACGGTGCGCACTTGCATTTTTCAGGGTGTTGGTTTATTTTTCGTGATGTGTAAAATATTTTCAGATGTTGGTGAGGTTTGCTGATTTCATACAGGAAAGAAAGAAAGAAAGAAGACAATGTAAAAAGTACTACACTTTTTAGAGGTGTTTATCTAGACGTAGGATACATTCTAGCAGCTTCTACTGTTCGTTTATTTACAAAAAGCAATTTCTGGAATATTTTCTCATAATTTATCTCACCTTCAAATAATTCTAACAACGCTGGAGAAAAAATTCATTAATACCATAAACAGTAAGCAATGTATAATGTCTTCATTGAATACTGAACACCCTATTAAGTGGCAGTTGCGCTTGCGACGCGGGAAAGGATCTCGTTAGCGACACGCATGCGCGTCCCGCTGCCCGGCGCCGGCGCGACAAATGCGACGTCGTTATTTACACCCGCCACGACGAACAATGAGAATAACATGAAACAATCACCTTAGGTATTTGGATCCACAGACAGTAAAAGTTAAAGAATTATAGTGTCGGTGTCAGTGCATTCTACATATTTTATTTTCGCAATAAAGGTTTAAAATAACACAATTGCCTCGCTTGCAAAATAGTTTTCAGGGTATGTTTTACTGCCTGTTACCAAATTAAACCATACAACTTGATCTAGGTCACTAACTAAGAATTTTGAGGTCTGCAAGCATTTTTTATCATCACTAGCTAAATCAAGTGGGGAAGGATATAGCGGGAATTTCCGCCCAAAATTGGAGCTGCCCGACTGGGGAAGTACATCCATCTTGCAGAATATCGTAGCTAAAACATTGCTCTTTTGCAGCGTTGTGTTCCTAACGGTGAGCAAGCTCGATAGTGCTCCTCGGGAGTGCTTCGCCAGTGCTTCTTGTCGGGGGACAACTGCCAACACGACACGACACTAGTACTACTAGCGTAGAATTAGCAGTAGGGGGGAACCTACGGTTGGCACGCGCGAGTGATGCTCCTGGTGTTGCAAGCGTCCATAGGTTACGATAACCGCTTACTATGAGGCAGGCCGTAAGATAGTAAACCATCTCAGCAGAAGAAAAAAAGTTGTGAATTCTGACACCTGCAATTGACTGCAGTAGTTTGAATAAAGTAACCAATTCATATTAAACTAAAATAAAGCAGCCCTGAAAATAAACGCACGCGAAGTTCGCGTCATTTCTAATTACGTGCATTACGTACGATGCACTACTCAGAGTCAAGTGCAGAGACAATTTACAATCCGCTGAGCGTTTTAATTGCGTGCCGTTTAAACGTATTACAATTTAAACGTGTAGAGCATTTATCAAAACGTCCTGATGTGCAGCCATTATAGAGAAATGAATGAACCAGAGACAACTCAGTTTTATACCGTCGTAAATCATGGAGGTTTTATTGTTCCTAACTTTGTTGTTGGTTTGTGTGCTTTTTATAGAGAATTCTTTTAAATAAAGAACTACTTTATGAGAAGACTATCGTTATATTGCTGGCAGTTAATCCTGTAAACGATTATCATAATATCAGCGCGTGAGTGGCTACCTACTGCGAAACTACGCACACGACACGACTGGTACAGTTCCTAAGCGATTGTGTGCCAGGTGTTGCGGGTTCGATCCCTGCATGGAACAAATATTTTTATAGCCTACAGATATTTGTTCCGGGCCTGGGTGTATGTGCATATTGTGACGTTAATGTCTGTAAACTGTATCTAGGATACAGAAGAAATCCTAGAGTGAGGCAACGTTTCAAAAAGAAAAAAGAAAACTTAAGCCCGTAATAGCCTTTTTCAATGAACCATCAGTTTATTGTATTAGTTATAACTTTTACTATCTACATATATATTTTTATGCCAGAAGTTACAACAAATCTGCAACAAAATATACCTATAAAAGCTCTAACTACAAACACATTAGGAAATGACCTATTTCCAAAAGCAGCTGGGGTCACCGAACGATGCGCTCATAAATCATACCAATACAAAATGAATGCCGTAATTGTCATGCAAGGAGCAGGACTCACTCACGTTTATGATACGCTCGTAATTTTTCAGTATTGGGTTACATGACAGGTGGTTTCATGAGCTTAGCGAGGAGCGGGCAAGGACGAACGAAGAACTGCTTGTATAAAAGTACAATTGACAAGGACAAATTGTTTCTTTGTTAAGGACCTGCGCACACCATAGTTAAGATTGTAGTCAGTTATGTACAAAGACTACCGCTCTAAGCTCCGCGCATACTTGGAATTGGAATAGACTAAAGTGGTATTCTGTCTCAAGTTTGCGGCATTAGAGAAAAATCTTGTCTAAACGTGTATTCGATAGACTTGTTTTTGACTGTTGTTGTTGATTTAAAGTCTGTCTACACTATGCGTTGCGGCGTCCTACATAGACAATTCCATGGTATGCCTAATGCCATACGGTGCGCTGAGGCGCCGCTACGGCGCGGACGGCGTAGCGCCGCATCGCTACATCTTTGAAGTGTGGCGCCGCAACGCATCGTGTTGACAGACACGCCAAGCGGGAAGCGCCAGCATCTGATGCTGGCGCTTCCCTTGGCGTTGGCGTATTTGTACGAATATTCATGGTATATGGGCAATGCAAAAGAAACTTTTTGTAAACTTCACAAATGTGATTTTTTTTGGCCAAATGACGCGAATATTTGTACAAATACGCCAAGTGAAGTGCCGCCATGAGACAGTTTTTACTTGATAAGCGCACGCTCTAAATAATTATGTCAGTCTAATCACTACAGCTGTACCTGACTCAGTAGCGGTTTCATGTCTTACTTAAAATTTTATATCTCAATCATTTGCATAAAACTCTTCTATCACCGAAAACTTTTGATCGGATCTTTACAGTTCCCAAAATTAATGACACGATGCATAAAATTAATTAAGCAATTCAAATAACATCGCCATCAAATTATTTTTGAGTATCAAATTTGTGGTAGCTATCAGAACTGATTGGGTCTATTAAAATGGTCGATTAAATTTCACGCGGCAATAAAGTGGTTGGTTTAGCCGCTATTCGCTGTTCTGTGGTCGCGGCGTCCATACATCACGGCAGACCGCGCCAGACCACGTGCGGTTTAGATCCACAGATAAGCATAAACGTATCCCCAAATATTTCACGTATAGTAAAACGAGCCCTGTCATAAATTTGTATCTGTTTATCGGGCAACGATCGGGTAACTTGAGAAGTGAAGGGTTGAAGGGGATGATGGATGACCAGTTATTTTTATGGTAGTCGGATATCTGATGTGTGAGGGTTAATTAGTCAACGTTATGACGTTTGAAAGTGGCAGTCGTGTAGCTTTTATTGTTCACCAGCTTAGCTGGGTAAATATTGTGTGTGTATTATAAACTTATTAATTTACTCGATACAAATTAAATCCATGTTAGAATAAAGTTACGAGAAGTATTATAGATAGTGATCGATAAGTTCAGAGATCAACATTACAGGCAAATTAAACATCTAAAATTGTTATTCTGCTTCCCAGAGTGAATTTAACTGGGAATTTAACTTCGATGGTAGTAAACAAGGGATGTACTTTTACAGAAACCTTATTTCTATTGTAAGGCGAACTTATTAATGAATCGTAGTTTCCTAGCATAATTAAACGGGGTGGCTTGTTGAATAATGGACATTTTGAGGAGGGAATTGTACTCATCATTAAGAACAACTTTTTTCGCGATTTCAGGTTTAGTTCCATAGTAAAAGTTGTTCACAATGATGAATACAATACCCTTTTTCAATATGTCCATCGTGCAATGCACCCTGTATAGCTTACATACATGTTATGATGTCACAGTCTATCGTCCCCATTGTCTGCACTTCAACCCTAATGCAAGTAACGCCTTTTCAATAACGTCCCTGACTTGGAAGCCGTGCAAGCAGATTGATCGATCACCAGCCACCCCCTGTCCTAGTGAAAAATACGACGATTTGTTGCAATTAGAGAACTTCTTGTCGCTCATCGTAAAATATTGGGGGAGCTTGATCGAAAGAACGATTTTTTGAACAAATTCGAACATGTACATCCGATTTTTCAGCAGCTGAACGAGCGCTCGATATACATCGTTCCACTACTAAGTACTCGATCTTTATAATTGGGGGTTTTGCAAGGGTATAATGCCCAAATTATTACGAAGTACTTATAGAATTTTTCAATATTACGTGTAAGCTTATTGCAGCATAGGTCAGCAAAAATAATTTGCAGAATCGACCCAGTTTGTAGAAGATTCCGTCGGTAATTTATTCTAAAAGCACTGATTCTTTTATTCATTAATTATGGTGAGGATTTGGTATTTTTGCTGAGTAATTTGGCGATTTGGCTTTTATACATAATTATTGTTTGAAATATCCTACATATCGTCGGGGGTAGTCCATAGCGCGTAAGTAACATTGGTAAATTATACCGTGTGAGTGTCAAATTGTATGTACTATTCCCGACGATATATCACCATCTAACACCGATTTATTTATTCCAACGGGTAACACTAGCCTACCTTTTCGAAGCAACTTTATTCGAACTTAGAATCATAAATTCTCGTAGAGCTGGATAATAAAATATGAGGAGGTGTCACGATAGCGCGGGCGGCCAGCGGCGCAGGCGCATTGTATGGAGATATGTACGAGATGTGTTGTGTGCAATAAAACAATGACAGTAAACAAACAAGCCTTCGCCGCCAACGCACCGTCATCGTTATCATGTGTTTTTTTAATTATTCGGTAGTTTGAAGTGGTGTAGAGTCGTTCTTTCTTGGGCTGTCAAAATAAGTTAGAGTTTGAACTTTTCGTGTCCAGTGGAAATTGCACTAGACAGGTTTACTTGAATTTAGTAATGAAATGTATTTTCAGTTTAGGCTCCTGCGGATAATAAAATTGCTGGGTTCAAAGGACCTTTTCTAAATATAACTATTTACTTAAAAAATATCCGGATTTTTTTAACTTGAGCGATAATTGGCTTTTTCCAAAAAAAAATAAGTTATGCTAGTCCTTGTTCGTTCGTTCTTTCAATACGTAACATTAACGCCTCGTCATGGTACGTCTGTCTGTCACACTCGTTAATACTTTAACAGTCTAATTGTACCTTAATGTAGAGTAAAAAAAGCAATTAACGAGCAATTTGTGTGATTACAGGCTATGAACGTGATTTGTTTTATAGTTTTGAAATAGAATTGGATTACCATACGAACTGTATGTATTTATTTATTTAATTGAGGAACTGAGAATTTGTAAGAGATTCAGTGATATAATCACTGGATATAATTAAAGGGATATGCCCATTCGTTAAGGAGGTTTTGGCCAAGTGGCGTCCATAAATACAGCAAATCATAGGCATTAGGGTTGACATCATAGATACAAAATCAACCACAATTTTTTACATAGAACTTGGACAGAATTTTAAAATTTTATGAAAAAAATTCAAGGTTCATACATATAAAATAAACATGGAGTTGACTGGCTAGCCAGTGTCGTCGTGGTAAGCGGGTACGGAATCCAATGTAAAGCCAAGGTTGTCATCGCCATAATACTAATCAAAGTCATCGGATAGAAAATAGCAAAACCGTGTAGGAAAAATCACAATTCACAAAGCACAACAAACAATCCGCAACAAACAAAATGTTAACTGTCAACACAGACTGTCAATTTCAATTATCATTGACGTAGTGATGGCGATTCGGCATCGATTTATCAAAAACCGATGTTATAGAGCTATGAATCGATATTTTTAATAAACTTGAACCAGCAACCAGCACTGCATAGATTTCGGAAGACAATCAATAGACATTTATTTTACCTATTCTATAGAAATTAAACGTTTTAATAAAGGAAGCGAAACAAAAGAAAAAAGTTTTTCAGAAGATCATTCAGTTCTCGATTTATTTGATTTCGATTTTTTGTGACATTTGCCATCACTACTTTTATAAGATTGACAATGGATTGACATAACGTGCGGAAATGAAGATTGCATCACATCATCACATGCATAATTGATTGAATGTCTTTTTAATATAAGTTTTTAATTCCTGAGTGTTACAAACAAATAAATAATAACAATATTTTAGTTACAAAATAAGATATTTTTTTGTATTTTTCACATTGGTGTAACGAACCTGCCTACCTACTGGCCAAGAGTGGGCATTTGCCTTTAATATCTTTCTTTCCAAGAATATGGTCATTTTAGAGGTGTGAAATTGTATATAGGTAGGTACAACATATTTTGCCCATTATGGCGTGTAAATATGGTTGATGCACAGTATTGAAATATTTTATTTTATTTAAAGAGGGTTAATGTCAGAAAAAATTGGTTTTCTGACATTAGCTATAGAGCTAAGCCCATGTTTTGACAATTTCCAATTCTTGGGCGCTTCGCGGCTTGGTGATTTTCAATAGGTACTTTTACCTTTGTTTTTTTCTTCGTGTATATCTGTAATTGTAATCGTTTGATGAATGAGGCCTTCACGGCTGAACCCATTCTTCCTCATTTCGGCGTTTGATCTGGCCTCTTTCGCACGATACGTTTTATCATCAATTTTTTTTTGTACCTATCTACTTTGCCCCTCACTAGGATTTCTCCTGTATCGAGGGTACAGTTTACAAACATAACAACAACTACATACACAACAAATATGCACACACACTCAAACCCGAAACAACTATTTAATACAAAAAATATTTGTTTCGTGCGGGGATCGAACCCGCGGTAGAAAGCTAATCGCTTAGCCACTGCACCAACCGTGTCATCAATTGGATTATATCTACAAATTACCATGTAGTCATAAAATCTCTTTTTTTATAAAATCATAAAATCTAAGAACCAGACAAATAGCTGGCGCATGAAGAAAAGATACTCATAATAAAATGCGTAGGCGACATTACGTCAGTCATGCAAGCGAGGGAAGGAAGTAACTCATACATAATTCACGAACGACGTAGGATTATCGTTCGATACTGTTTGTTAGTCAAATAAGCCATTGTGAACGCTAACATCTGATATGGGGATGGGTAGTCTTTGGGTAGATACGTTGTTACCTGAGAAGGTATGATGGGAATATTTTGAGGGTTAGACTTGTATGAAACAACTATATTCAAGATACAGGGAGTTGAATAAACGAATCATGAGGTAAAGGCGAAGATGCGAAGATTTGAAGAGGCGAAGATTTGAATGCGCTTGGCAGCACTTCATCTCATGGTAAGAATTATGTTAAAAAATACTATTAAAAATAAAACAAAAAATGATTCCTTAAATTCTGATAAAAAAGACTTATACTCGTATGTACATACCACATAGTCTGACATACATATTATAAACTTATACACTAAACTAGGGGATTTGGTTTTGGTTTTGTTTCCCTGTATCGTCGGAACACAACTCTTGCCGGTCAAAAATCTGCGCTGAGGAACTAAGCTACTGCTGCTGCGCTGGGGGACTCCTGAGGCTTAGGGATTTGTGTGTAGCAGGAATCTGGAGGATTTAGGACTTGATTTTTTTTTGTAGTCCTGCTTGACTCTATTTCTAGTGGCTTAGTGAAACTACTCTGTAGTGGGTGGTACTTGGTATCTCCTCAGGTTTAATTAGGTTTAGGTTTAAAGAAACTTAATTCTCAATAAAAACATAATTATGTCACTTACTTGAGAACAATACTAAACATAATTAAAATTACAAAAGTTCGATATCGTCAGTTACAAACTTAAACTTATCTTAACTTTAACTTATTTAATAAAGTATACCCTTTTTTTAGAAAGAGGCATCGAAGAAATCCTCCTAGTCCTTATACACCTCCATTGCATATTTTCATGTTATCGTACATTTCATATGCGCGTAATACGCGAGGAATAGGTACCATGCGCCTTTTATTAATCGCCTTAAAATTCAATTCGAAATAATTAATGAAACTTGAATGTATTCCATTATCTTAATCTTGTCTTGTAATACAACCTTCCGACTTCCTGTACGACGTCCATTTACAGCGTAAAATTGTGTAAAAACTATTTTATTGCGTCCACGCAACGCATTCAATCAAATGCTAGAGCTGGTATTCTGTGTAACAGTGATTGAAAAACTGTGATTACTGATACTGTTACTCTGCTACTGGGATTATCTTCAGGAATAGTTAGCATTTTCTTCTTTTTATTTTTTAGTTTCATTTAGTTTGAGTATGTTTTTCAACATTTTCGATAAGAGTTAAATTGTTAATAATAAATAAAGTATTATTCGTGCTTAGTGTTTTACATAAGACTTTAATATCAGTAAAGGGTTTTGATGGTGCTTTATGATTAACTTTGTTAACATCACATCATCTAAGTATAGGTAGATAATCTATTTTAAGCTAATACATATTAAATTAGTCACCGTCGTATTAAAATTGTCTCGTATTACTACATAAAATATTTTTTACCTTGCTTCAATTACTCCTAGCATTACCTGATATTTATCGTCAACTGTTCCGTTCCCATCCTTATTACTAACAACGTGTAGAATATTAATCGCTTTTATACGACTTCCGGATGCGTCCACGGTTGTGAATTCACAGCTAATGTTTATTAAGACCGATTACGTTTTATTTGTATAGAACCTAGTTAGTTTATTTTATTACGGTTTGGGTTTTGTAAATTGCATTACGAATTATTTTATGTATTTTTTATTCAATCTGTTTAGATCTAATAATATTGGAATTCTTGCTGGAGGATATTGAACTCCAAGGTCTTCAATATAAATGTGAGGAAATATGGGAATTATGGTTATAGTTTTAGAACATCATTGAAAATTTTCTCTCTCTGCTGGTTTTTACGACATTGTAGGACAGTAACGGTTTCTCTAAAAGGGGAGAAGAAGCCGAAAGGCGGTTATAGTACCTACTCATTACTATGATTTTTTTTTACTATGGGACTAACCCTGAAATCACGAAAAAAATACTGCTGCTGTTCCATACAAATAATTGAATACATTCGTGTAGAAGGTACATGGCCAGTCGTGAACGTTTATGGGCTGATGATACTGAGAATAATTATTGAGATGAGAATCCTTCTTGCTTTTCAGCGGGTTCTTATTTTTCTTTGGTGTGGTTTCAACTTTATGTTTTCATTGTATTATTTACATACATCTACTTAGCGGAGGTCTCTTTATTCTCATGCTTGTGATCTGACCCTTTATATTTACGGTTATTTGCAGCGAGGTACGTGAAGCTGCTAGCTTTTTAGCGATTTCATCAAAAGGTCCACCCTCGCTTAATCTATTATCACGACCTTACCATTTCTATAGTCATTACGCTGGACACTAACTACTAACTGCCTTCATCCGTACTTAATTCAACTCCAAAGAAAACTAGTAATTTATGCCTTAACACATTACCCCAATTGCCAAATATACCTTATTCCACTCATTTCATTTTCAGCACTTCAAACTTTGTTCGTTAAACAATAAGATTGAAATTCCTCTATCAAATTTATTTGTTATTTTAATACCTCAGCCATTCTAGCCCAGTGTCCCCTCACGGTCCGGTGAACAACGGACGGGGGCACTTAATTATGTGATAGTGGCGGTCCATTTTAGTAACACTCCCTCTTCAAGTGTTTTGCACGTGTGCTCAGTATAAAGCCACAGAGTATATTTGTTTGCTGACATTATAGTGTGAAAATTCACAAGATGATAATTTTAACTTGAAGATTATTTTACTCTGTGTCAGTAGTCGGTGACATTTGCAAGGAGAGCTATTTTGGGAGCATGTGTGGTTTGACAATACAATTTAAGGGTACAGGGTGTGCCTTAGATTTGGGGCTATCGTCCCTTTGATTAATTCTGTCCTAATGGTCCGGCGGAATTTGTAATTCGGAAGTTGTGGCAGTAATGTTCTTAGTTAAATT
This sequence comes from Allophyes oxyacanthae, assembly GCA_932294325.1. Taxonomy (NCBI): domain Eukaryota; kingdom Metazoa; phylum Arthropoda; class Insecta; order Lepidoptera; family Noctuidae; genus Allophyes; species Allophyes oxyacanthae. The sequence goes on from OW028610.1 coordinate 5,282,008, forward strand.
AATGCTCTTACAATTTGTATGGAATTATCTATAGGGGGTTGGAACGGCAACAAAACAGTTACTTTATTACTGATTGTTTTCCTCTTAGGACAAATTTTCAGAGGTTTTTTATTCAACTTTTCTCTAAGCCACATAATTCTGCGTAATAATTAAAATATTGCTTGTATATCTACATCACGAAAGGGGAAAAATTATCAGTTTTTAACTCTGTAACTAGAACTAACTATGCCTGCGTCTCCGTCCACGGGGAGTAGGGAGCGAAAAATAAAGAAAAATAAATCCTATATCCTATACCTCATGAATTGATGATGCCCACTGTTTTCTTGTCAAACACCAAGATAGTTCAGCCGTTTAATCGTGAAAAGGTGACAAACAGACAGAGAGAAAGTGTTACTTTGGCATTTATAATATTTGTAAGGATTCTCCCTCAGTATCGGAAAGTGATGAAATAAATGCGTAGGTGTAGGCGGTACCTATATTATATCATAATGCTAATTTGAATTGCTATAATTATATTTTTTTAAGACGAAATGAAAAATAATTAAAGTAACATATCGGTTGAAAAAACAAATAAAGTCGTGTATTTTTAAATACCATTTTGTGTTTTTTATTATCTTTTCAAGGTCATAATCTAAAATTTTACAAAAGATACAAACTTACTGATAGAATCGTGGATACAATATTTATACAAATATTCTAAAATTGAAATTCGTAAAACAAACACACGAATATTCGTTTGAGTTTGGACGACAAACGGTCGTAGAGGATTTGAAAATGGAACGAGGCGCAATCACGAAGGATTGTGCCCGAATCCCATTCTACTCACATATCTATGGCCGAACAATCAAAGTAAGCGCTATTGTGAACCACATATTTCCCCCTATGTTGCCTGTCTTTGTAGGAAGGGAGGGGGCAGGGTAGGTCTTGTAAGTTTGGTGTGCAAAAGCGTGAAGGGGTCGCGTGAATGACATTTGCGTAAGCGGCTGCCCGCCCTCAAGATTAGCTCTACGATGATTCTCGTCAGCTTAGCCTTGTGAACAGCGAAATGTATCGGAGACTTCATTTAGACATTGTTATGCAATAATTTAGCCTAGATATTGAAAAGAAAAAAGAAAAAAATAATTGGATATCAATCACTCTATTATAAAACCAATAAATATAGTGAGATAAGTAATTCAAAATGAAGTTACATCTACTATTATCGAACAAAATCATTGGTTACAAGGAATGACGTTTAAAATCCTAAAAACTACACAAGTGGTTATTTACCAATATTTCATAGAAATTATGCAAATTCTGTTAAATTGATATCTAACATATTTCTGTTTTTCTAAACAAAAATATTTTTAACCCCCAACAAAAAATAAGGGTGTTATAAGATTGTAGTGTGTATTTGTATGTCTGACTGGTGGCATCATAGGTCCTGAACGGATGAACCGATATTGATAAAGAAAAAAACCATTTGAAATGTGTCTTAATCGAGAGTGTATTTAGCTGTTTCATGAAAATCCGTTCAGCTGTTCAAAGTTACAGCTCATTTTCAAGTTAAGTCGGGGGTTTTTGACGGTTAAGTTATTAGCTACTCCGCTCCATCGTTTTCTCTGTTCCATGGGTAGGCTCAAACGGATCCCTAATTTAACTGTATCGGCGGCATGTTGTGCACAAAGTTGTAATGGTCGCTTTCAGCCCTTGCTTACCCACAGTCAAATCTAACTAGCTATACAATACTATACATATTTGCTGTCTAAATTTTCAAATGTTGTTTTGTTTAGGATGAAGAGCATATTTTTAACCACTAAAGGAAAGATGAGCTTATACATAGATATAGATACTTAGACTTACCTTAATAAATAAATAAAATATATAATATATATTAAAATAATAGACGTGGTAAGTTTTTAAAAAGGATAAAAAGTATATTTCTTATGTGTGGTATCTCTCTTTTGGTCTGTGTCTTTGTGGATCGTGAAAATTGGCTCTCATAAAAAACAAATAATATTTTATTTATTTATTGAGTTTTATTCCAAATACGTCATACTACATTATGAAAATTCTTTTAACATTAGCATGACAAAACTTGCATGATACAGATATACATATATTTATATATGCATATATTATTTTTACATGCGTGCATGTTGTGTGAGTTTTCTCAACAACAGTTAGGTACACTCCTTACAATTTATTATCGTTTCTTGTTTTTAATCTTACAAGTATTTTCATACGATAAATTATTTTCTACTTTTTAGTCCGTTTCAGAAACGTCGTAGGTAGGTATTTTTTAGTTAATATTTATAGTATATTATTGCATTGTCATCCAGTTCTGAGTATTTTTGTTTATTTTACGCAACATACACATTTAATTTGTTTTATGAACATGTTAAAAACAGCATGGAATAAAAAAAAAAAACCATGGATTAAACTTAAAAAGCTTACTTTAACTTTACGATACGTCAAAAACATTCGTGGTTGGCTGGTAAATCGGATACGGTTATTGTTTCCATTTACTAGCCAGAAAATACTAAGGTAAAATTTTCTAACTAACTCTTTTCTCTTTTTTTTCTCTTTTTTCTCTTTTTTTTTTAAAAACATTGCCCCTCACTAGGATTTCTCCTGTATCGAGGGTACAGTTTACAAACATACATGTCACATGCACACACAACCAGACCCGAAACAACTATCTGTAGATCATACAAATATTTGTTCCGTGCGGGGATCGAACCCGCGGCACGTAGCGCAGAAAGCTAATCGCTTAGCCACTGCGCCAACCGTGTCGTCAAACTACTGCAAATCCCAACAAAATATCAATTGCTCCACCAATTTCAACTATTCCGGCACAGTTAATCCCTCTGGAATTAATTTTCCAGTGAAAAACATAGTTTAAAATGACTTTTACCAACTGTTGCCGAACTTTCCCGTCACTTTTATACGACAAACACCACTTAGCGACCTCACTTTAGTTTTAATTATAGTTTCAGTAAAGCTATGCAGGGTTACAGTCGCGTAGTTAAAACTTCTTCTTAATTTTGCATAGCTTTTTCTATAGACTCTTCACTAGTATTTCACTAGTTAAAATAATTAATTTGAGATTTTTTTTCTCTAGAGGTGAAAATATTACGTGAAGAGAAAACTTTGTACCCCCTTTTTAAGCAAATTTCGCGGAGGGAGGAATGTGATATTTGGCATAGTTAAAGTTTTTTATGGGGAAGGAGTGCAGAATGCTAAAATTACGGTCGAATTTCGACCACAGGGCGACCACTAGAAATTATTAATAGGCATCGTTACGCCCTTTGTAGGTACATGCATTAATTTATACTTACACACTGTTTTATTCTGCTTTTTCTTCTAATGGTGTGTAATAAAATATATTCCATTCTATTTTATCATTGGATGCTGTATAAAAGAACTAAGGGATATCAGTGGAATTTTAGGAATAACGTGTTATTCATAATGCTAATATAATTCTAAAAGATCTCTCTCTCTCTCTCGCTTAAATAACAAAATCTCTCTATTATATTCATTAGTATTAAGCATCGGGGAAATAAAACAAAATAAAATCAAACTTTATCCCGTTAACTTTCGTTCCGAAACTTTGTAGTCAAAGAGCCCGAAAATCTTCAACATTTGATCTCTAACAACCTCTCGATTCACATTGTATGCAAATGTCCCATGTTAAGTACATAATTCCGTCAAAATCCATTGAAACGTCATTAGAATAGTTTTGTAAGGACATTGTCGCCGACTGACAGGGGTCTAAGTTAATTTCCGCCGGGATTCTGACTCCGACTCCTAATGGAGTTGATCTCGTATATAGAACTAGAATATTCGGGAAACTTCGTGTTAACTACGAAATAAACGAAGGTTCAAGCTTCCTTCTATACTCTATTGAACAATTTTGCACAGTCATTGAAAAGAAAAAGGATTAAAAAGACTGCTCTATTTAATAACAACCGCGATTTACAATGGCTGTTGTGAAAAAGTCTGAAAAGAATATCGATTTCTTTCATTTCCTCATCGTCGCATGTATCTTAAAATAACTAAAGGTAGAGTCAACATCAAAAGAAAGCGATGAACAGTAGAATTTCAAAATTGCTAAACTGTTAATTGCAGTAAATGTAACACATGATTTACTAGTTTTGAAATTGACAGTTCATCATTAACTTTTTGATGCTGATTGTATCACAAGATCAAAATATAGTAGGTACTTTGGTATTGCTTCCGAACTACCGACCGTTTAAAACTTAAATTGAATTTCAGACTACTAGTAGCTCCCGTATCAAATGGAACCGTCTGCAGTCATGAATTACTTTAAGAAATTTCGTTACCTAAAAATGTTTAGAGTTGAGTGGTGTCCTTCTTTTATAATTAAATCAGTTGCGAATTTCTCGCTCTCGAAATTTGTAGGTTAATGCTGAATGAGATAACTTTTCTGTTTTTGAAATCCTCACGACCTGATGTGCACGCCCCTATTTATTTTCCTCCATTAAAAGTTTTATGTAATTACGCTTCAACTTTTTCTTGACTTCGGGTAAACAGAGGATTCTTTATACCTCGAGGTGTTGCCACTTAAGCTAACGATGCTTTGCTTATTTATTGTTTACAACTTAGGAGCACCTTACTGACCTATTTCCTTCCCTTTTTCCGGAATTAAATGAATGTCGGCCGTAATATTCTGTTTTCCTTTTCCCGGATTCTCGGAACATGTTGATGAATATTTCGCAAAAATTCTGCCATCAAACTTTAGAAAAAATCAAATCAAATCAAATCGAAATAATTTATTTGTTAAAAAACATAGGCTTAAAAGTTACCAACTTGGTGGAAAATTAAAAGTTTTTATGTACCGCTATGTTTCACCTTTCAAGGCATACAAATATTTGGTAGTAAATAATTATAAAATTTATATAATTTTATAAAATAATATTTAGTAAATAAAATCCAGTGAGTAGGAAATCTTTTGTCAAATACCTAGTAGATACTAATGTGACCCATCACCAATAAATTGTCTCCCACGTTATTAAATCCGACGTACCGCAGCAAAATAAATACACTAAATAAATTATCCGTTTCCAATAAAACAACATCCTTGCTACGCTTCGTGGAGCACCAAGTGCGGGTAAAATACTACGAGGCGATTGTATATTCAAACTTATTTCGTGGACACGAAAGTTGAATTTTGGTTATGCGGATGACAGGTTCGTGGCACGCGACGCATATCTTTCGGGCGTTCGTCGATTTTTCAAAACTCATCCTCTGCGCTTAATCGAGCGGATGTAAACATACCATTTTTCGCGAGTCGCGGAAAAATATCGATATCTCGCATTGTAGTGAAACGAGACAGCGCAATAAAGGGGCTCCCACGAATGAATATGTTTTCGAAGTCTGCAATCATTAATCATGCATTGAGTGGTGGCACAATGCTACGTCTAATGGACGGTTTTGTCGCAAAATAGCGGTGGGTGTAATGCACGTAGCGAGGCTCCTGAACAATGCGAATGAAAGGCTTTGTTTCAGTAAAGATAATTCATCTTGCCTCACGATCTATAGTTGACGAACCTCAGTTTAGTGGATTACTGTCAGATGAAGTGCCTCCGAGGGTAATACGTCTGTTCGTAAAGCCGTCTTAATAAGGATGTGATAGTGTTTGCAAATTGAATAACAATATTACCATCCATTATCCTTTGTCTAACATTAACTTTGGTTACGCCTATTACGTATACTGTACGGTACTCTTACGTGTGTAATTCTGTGACAACATGTAGAAGAGACAATTTGTTTTTTTTATACCACTAATATGGTACTTAAGCATATGACTCGCCTGATGGTAAACGGTTACCTTCACCTATAGACGCTAGCAACACCAGGGGCATCACTCGCGCGTTGTTGACCTTACTACTAGGGTCGTGTTGGCCGTAGGACCCCTACTGCCATCGTGTTTCCCTAAGGAGCACTGGCGACCATGCTCACCATTAGGAACACAACACTGCAAAAGGTCAGTGTTATTTGGCTACGATATTCGGCAAGGTGGAGGTACATCTCCAGTCAGGCAGTATCAATTTTGTTTGGAAGGACTACGGAGGAGAGAACTCTCTCCCTTCTCTCCTCCGTGGGAAGGACCCACTATGCCCTGTCTCTCTTGAAATGTGTTTGAATCTCCAAATAAACGATTGAAGTAAAGATGACTGAGTTTACACACGCAAATGACAGAACATGTTATTTGTCAGCGGAACTCATATTAAACATTATACATGTTACGAATTCAATTTATAAAACATCAAGATCTCTATCGAAAAACGTAAAGAGGACCTTAATTGCAGATCATAAAGTCTATTTTTATCTGAAGTGTAAAGGTGTTTGTGTGTATGTAAATGCTTTACAGGGATGATTAAAAATGGTCCGAAACTATCCATCAAGCGACAAGTCGCCTGCGATACGCAGTGCGTCTTATTTGAATAACGCCCTAAGGAAAATGAATGGCGTGGAGACGATTTAATTAATTTTATTAATGAGCTGTGAATTGATAGCTGTAAGTATAGTTTGTTTTCTATTAGTGTATAGCCCATTACTATCACTTTTAATCTTATTTCTGATTTCTGGCGTTTAAAAAAAAAACTGCGGTTTTGAAACATTTTCGAAATTCAAATAACGACATCTTCATGATTACACCAAATCAAGTTAAATCCTAATAAGTTGAGAGAAATCTAATCCACTGTTATGATTAAAATTACACGATTCAAGGCATAGCATAATATCCGTATAATTCTTGTGTATTACGTCTTATAAATACATATCAGGAGAAAGAGCATTATCATCTTCCGCCAAAAGATACTGCGATCATTACTGGGTCCAATATCTGTAAATGAAAATTGTTGTCAATATTTAGCCCCCAAAATTGACAAAAATTTTCATTTACAGATATTGACCCTACTTTGTATACCAACCGTATAAGGCATTAGGGACCATCCATAAAGTACGTCACACGTTAAGGGGTAGGGGGTCTCACAAATGTGATCATCTGTGACAAGGACGAGGGAGGGGTAAAAAAATCACGAAATTAGTGTAACGTACTTTATGTTTGACCCCTTATGGTAATATAACGACCCAACTGTTTTTGTTGTAGCGGTCTATTATGATGCCCATGGTCACCAATGGACGCTTACAGCGCGCAGCGCCTTTAATTCAGTTTTAGTGACATTTCGACTCCACTCCTGTCTAGTCCTCGTACAGGGTGTGTTCAATCCGGCAGATTGATCGTTCCGGTGTCGTATCGGCCGCGCACAAATTGCGGCTCATTTTAATATTAAATCCGGATAACTAGACTGACAAGTGCATGTATAACTTAGCTTGATCGATGCTGATTGCAAGTATGTTTTAAAGTGTATTTATTTATTTATTATTTATGTACACACATACCTACACATGACAAAGAAAATAAGTAAGTAGTTATTATATAAGGATCGGAAATGTCTTTGGAAAATAGCAAATCTACGGTATTCATCGATAATTTGGCTTAGTTACCTCTACTTTTTTATATTTTTACTAATTATTTTTGATGATACTGGATTTTTATAATTTTTAAACAATTTTAGTTAAATTAATTTTGTGTAGGTATTGAATTTTGATTAAGTAGGAACCTTGTACATAGGTACTTAGATAATTTTGAAATTCCCAATTCCTCTGTATAATACAAATTATTATGAATAATAAAAACAAAAAATAAAAATTATTATCTCTCAAAAATATATTCATAGAAAATCGTTACTCAATAACAAGCACTACTTTACATATCGATTAACTACCGAATGATGGATGGTCCCGATAATAATATGTATCGAATGGATTTATAATCATAATCCTAATGTTTGTTTGTGCCCGTATCTGGCCGGCACAGGCAACACCCTATACAGCCACACCGCCTAATTGATCGGTCCAAACTGTTTACAATACAAACAAACTATATCGTCTCGTGGAAGCTATTAAAAGGTTTGTTTTAGCTTAAATTTCGCTTACTATCGAACATTTTTGCTGTTATGTTATATTGCTAAGATTATAATGGTGGAAATATTATTATTATTATTGCTAAGATTATAATGGTGGTGGTGAATGGCGTATATTGGTGGAAATTTTTATTTTAGATGATTCTAAGATAAATATATTTTATTTTGCAAATATGGTGTAGTAAGTAGTAAGTATATGGTGGTATAAATAATAAATCAAGATCAGCCATTTTTTACATGCTGGCATGCAAAAAATTAAGGTACATGTGTCAGTATAACATGAACATAACTTATCAGTACGTACGTAACGTATCAGTACGTAACGTGTCAGTACGTAATGTGTCAGTACGTAACGTGCCAGTACGTCACGTGCCAGTACGTAACGTATCAGTAGTCAGTACGTAACGTTTCAGTACGTAACGTACCAGTACGTAACGTATCAGTACGTAACGTGTCAGTACGTAACGTACAAGTACGTAACGTATCAGTACGTAACGTGTCAGTACGTAACGTACAAGTACGTAACGTATCAGTACGTAATGTGTCAGTACGTAACGTGTCAGTATAACGTTGAATGATTATGCGTCTGCAAAATGGTAAAATACATTCATGCAGTCTGTATAACGAACTTCACCCAAAAATATCTGAACGTATATTGCTATTTAAGAACATTTTTACATGGTTTAACTTCACTTTCAAGTAAATAGTAGGTTTCCAAAGGATTCTTGGTGTTTATTATTCTAATTAATAGTAAAAACTTTCAAAATTCCGTATTAACATTATATTATCACATGTGTCCATAGATATTATTTATCTACGAATTCTACCGCTCATTCACTGACACATTTACAGAAATCCATAATTAAGAAAGCCATTAAAGTAATTATTATTTATTAGGCATAGACCAGCAAGAGGAGAAAAAGTAAACTTGATTTTACTACCACAATGTGATAACTTGTTGATATTAAATTGAGTTCAATTGAGAACAAGAATATAGTTGAGTGGATGTGCTGGGTCTAAACATATCTCTATTTTGTTTATTTTTCGACCCTTGTTTGTACGGTAGCCACATCTTATCTATTTAACGTCTCCTTGTGTTACTGTTTAACAAAATGTGGAGTAAAATGTTAAAGAAAGAAGCAATTGAAAATGTAATTGGATAGGGGAACCGAAAACAAAGTTGCTAGATGGATGAAACCATTTTCTGAAAAGAGTATTCAAAGCTCAGACCATTATAGAACCTCTTTATAGGTCTGAGATTCAAAGTAGATATAAAAAATAAATAAAATGCAGAAGTCTATGGGACTTATTTTTTACTATTGTAATTAAATTACATAATTATGATAATATTTTTATAATTAAGTATTATAAAAACGATAATCATGCGCTAAAAGACCTAATAAATAAGTTTAAAAACTCTCGTAAATGTTAACCCACGTGTATCTGGCCATCTACATTTTAATTACATAAGTGAAACATGACAAACGCGTTCTTAATTTAAAATTTCTACGCACGAGCACCTCGGAATTACTTCGCGTCGCATCGTTATCTATTCAACATCTACCAGAACTAAAATAGGGTAAACAGGGTCGATTTTTTGTCGCAAAAACTGTCGCGTCATGTGGGGTGCTACGACAGTTTAGTCGCATGTCAAAAGATTTGTATAGAACTAGCTGTGTCATAGCAAAAGGTAGAAACTCATGTTATATTGTACGCGTGTGACACTTTTGATAATGTACAAATTGCATATTCACTATTTTTTATGAGGTTTTATAGGACAGCCGTACTCAATGTAATATACATTACCGTGCAATATGTTGCTATGAATGGTACGGTGGTACCTTTTTAATTCGTGCTAATATTCGATTTTCTTACGATTCAAATAGAACTGGATGAAGTAATCAATGCTCAATCATTTCATCAAATTAATCGATCAACATTATATTGAATAATTATGACCTATTTTATATCTTATATTAGGTCCTTATAGCTGAGGTCCTTATAAGGGGTTAAAGTACTCATCATATGAACAACTTTTAACATCGTACCAACCCTGAAAGTGCGAAATAAAATCTACTGTTCCATACATTTAGTCGAGTAATGATATCGATTTATTTTTAGGGAACAGCTGGTTTTCTTTTGCGATTCCTGTGTTGGTCTTAAAAGTTGTTAATAATGATGACTAGGTACTATAATAACCCTTAAAAGGACATCCACTAATAAAGTAGGAACCTATATAAGTAAAGTATATAAGTATCGATAGTACTTGTATGAGCAAAGATTTAAGATCTTTAGTAATTGCATATTTTAGATTAGCATGTATTTGAAATATTTTACCAACTAAGTTTATTAATAAAAAATATTGATACTTAAACTCATGGGGCTCCTCCGAAATGATCATGATTAAATAACGTCATTCCCAGAAACATCACCCCCGGTGGTTGTCATTCCCACGCGCGACGCGGACGCCTCCGTACAATGCGCACTTTATTTTTTATTTATACCAATGTTTATTTTATTTATCTCTTCTGATGCTTTATTGGGGACACAGACAATAATTTTTGCGACAACCCTAGCGGCACGTGACGTAAATGAGTCGTAATTTTGAAGATGGCAGTATTTACGATGAAATAAATTATTAATAGGGAGATCGTAAAGTAGATATATTTATACGGTTATTTCCACATAAATTATAAATCTATAAAGTACATACCAAAGAGTAGTTTCTGGTTTGACTGGTTAGCTTATTTCAGATCAGTAAAGTCATAATGAATATCCTGTCTGTATTTACAGAACGACTTTATACATAATGAAAATCCTACTAACATGCGAAATTAAATTACCGACTTATTTACTTATTACGTGAAACAAGATTGCTTAAAAAAAATATCTCGACTAAATTGGTATGTAAACATAATATAATTGCGGAGGAACAGAAAGATATAATCAATAAGACTGTCTGGCTCGGTAATTTTACCAGATTATTGATGGGTAAAACAAACAAGCTTGTTCTGAAGTTACCAGTAAAATGACTTATTGTAAAAAAAGTGGGTAATTTTCGATGTGTGTGTTTTTGTCTGGCAGGCATTATTGGCTTATTACTTCATGATGGTGTATGTAAGCGACCTATTCGTACTAGAATTGGTATCCAGACGTCTGTTATAAGAGAAAATGGCCCCGTTCGAAAAACGGAACAGAACACTGATAAAGAAATAGCGATTGGAGTATTTGGAACACTTGAAAAAGAAAATCTAGTTTTTGATGGAAACAGACTATTAGAAAAGTAAAATACTAAACAGCTATATAATAGGGCAGTTAAGTTGTAGTTGGCGTCACGAAAATTCATATTACATTCTACGCTTCGTTCCTAGTACACTTCCTTGCGGTACTCCTAAAGAAACACTTCATGTCTCATGTCCATTACGGATCTCGATTCAGGAGGTTTTTTAGGGTTCCGAACCCAAAGGGTAAAACGCGACCCTATTACTAAGACTCCGCTGTCCGGCCGTCCGCGTCCGTCCGTCTGTCACAAGGCTGTATCTCATGAACCGTGATAGTAAGACAGTTGAAATTTTCACAGATGATGTATTTCCGTTGCCGCTATAACAACAAATACTAAAAAACAGAATAAAATAAATATTGAACCATACCACAAACATGTTTTTTTTTCCGTTTTTATAGATAATGGTAGGTACGGAACCCTTCGTTCGCGAGTCCGGCTCGCACTTGGCCGGTTTTTTAAAATTTATACTACTTCAGAGGCTCAATAAAAATCTTCAAATATTTAAAATCCGAACATGACCGAAACAGACAATGACACACTAGACTCCCAAAATAAAATAAACACAGATTAAAATGAAGAGCATCGTTAGCATGAACGAGTTGTCAGGTAAGAAGGGCTGCAATTTGCAATTTGGTTGGATCAATATCGGCTAACGAGTGTTCGGCGAGATTTTAAATTGCAGCCTCTGCAACTCGATGGACGAACCTTGTAATGAGGATAGGATTTGTTTGTTGAAATTATTTATCGATATTTTCTGTGGTTTTATTTTTATTTATTATTTATGTACACACATACTGACAAAGAAAATAAGTAAAGATATCAAGTACAAAGGCACTGTATTTACCATTTGCATTTTTATTTATTTTTGCATTGTCGATAAAAATGTGTCAATATTTTTTGTTGAAACTGGTGTCAACTGAAGATTTTTTACGTCTAGTTTTGGTCATGCTCCTAATAATTCATTGTGGGCTATGAATTATGACAATACTTGATAATTTTGCATCACCATACAAAGAGCAAACTTTATAGCGGTAGGTAAGTTCACCAATCATCACCCACGTTGAAGAAAAGCCTTTCTTCTTATTCAACAAGTTGGTTATTTATCAAAACCTCATAATCTAACCAAAGCAAGTGACAAAAAAGAAACTGGCAACAAAAAGGAATTATCACTCTAGATACCATTGTTCTTAAAAAGCCAAACGAAGTATAAAAAAATATTCACTCCGATTCCCGTGAAAAAATTAGCAGCTGGTTGTTTTGTTTCATAAATAACCCAGTTACCGGACCGACATAATGCATAACAATATTTTTCTTTGGTTCCTTTTCGCCCTCTTTGCTAACCAAAGGCTGTCTCGAGGCTCTCAACTTTGCCTACTTTCTTATTATGCCATATTTCTTCATCGCCCTCCTTAAATTATGATTAAAATTTACGATAACCGCGAATTTTCCTATCTAGCAACCGAAAGTTGTTTGCTCGACCAACTTTAGGATGATTTTATGCAAAATGTGCTTTGATTATGGGTAAAATTTGCTGTAGTAAGAGCAGTGAGGGGGTTAAATGTATAATTTTTGTTTATTAATTTGCTTAATCTTTGGTAAATGTTTGACAGCATTAAATGCTAAATAATGCCTTAGAGATATTTTATTACTTTATAGCTTTATTAATGTCCTTCTTTCTACACACCATTCTCGAAGATTTTGAGTACTTACGAGAATTGGAAGTAGCTGTGATATAAACTATAAAGCTGATTACTAATATTATTGGAGTATTCATATGAAATTACATATTATACTGTAATACTATCTAATACAGCTTTACTACACTACAAAAAAGATTTTAAGTACTTACGAGAATTGTAATTAGCTGTGATATAAACTATAAAGCTGATTATTAATTATTGAAGTATTCATTTGAAACTACATGCATACATACATACATTTTTACACCACACATTTACATTTTCATCTACATTTTTATTACCATGTTTCCTTGTGTGTACATAAATAAATAAAATAAATAAATACATTATTATACTTTACCTAATACTAGATCTAACACAGCTTTACTACACTACAAACCTCAGACCTCAGAGGACCTAATTACGAGTGTTTTTGATGTATCGTAACGTTCAATAACTTTTGCATTTTTGTTTAATTTTAGGCAATATAATATACACACTTGTTTTATGAAAATCTAAAAATACAGCATACATGTATTGTCAATAAATATCATGGATTACACTTGTACTTTTTTCAAAATTAGCCTACGTTAATGTTTTTTTATAACTATACGTAAAAACAAAATTGTGCACGGCACTCAGGTGTCCTCCCCATTGTTATCTCCTAGATAGACTCCATTATTAGACCCAGTAAACTGTACAAAACCATAACACTTCACGAATAACGTTGCATCCACTAAAAACCATGGACTTCTATAAACTTAATGACCAATTTACCGATGCGCCTCTCTAACATCTTTCTTTTGCAATACTCAGCCTTGTTACCTACATAATAAGGTTTACTTACATTTCTTCTAAATTAAGCGAAGGAGTTGCATGGCTACAACAGGAGTGCATTTGACGCAGGTGGCTGTCTCCATCGTCTTAAGTTACGAGATTCAAATAAATGGTTGTTGCCTTGGAAATTTAATTATTCATACGGATACCTCAGTTTTCGTACCCACTAGATACGTGTTGGAGTATCTACTTACTTAGAAAGCTATCACACGGACATACATTTGATATTGCGTATACTTGTAAAACAAAATTTTAATTAATAAGCTAAAGAAAAAAATATTGAACAATTCATGAAAAAATAAAACGGACAATAAAGACAAAATAGACTTGAAATAAAATATTTTCGTGAAACCATTGCCTTCTCTCTCTTCCCGACTGTCGATCCCACATGGTGATGGGGTTAGCCTTCCATATATTTCGCTCCCACTTCGCTCTATTCTTGACATCCGAGTCCGGAACTTTGCATGTCGCCATAATATCTCTATCTCTATGCACTACATCCATCCACCTGGTTTTAGGTCTCCCTCGAGATTCCCTACCAGGTAAGGACAGATGCAGTGCCAGGTTGCCTATGTAATCCGGTGGTCTTCTCTTTACATGTGTGATGTGACTTGATGATATTAAATCCATGTTGTAGGTGAAACGGAATCCGTCGTTCATATACTCGTACCCTACTTACATAAAAAGGACAAAAAAGTAAAATGAACCAAAACGTAAGTGCTTAAGTACTTAATAATTTAAATAAAATATAATAAGTATTTGGACGTCGCCGTCATACGTCATGACGAAACTCGTAACTTGACTTTCGAGTGGCAATGTATTGTGACCATCATTCTTGAAATTGGGGTTTGCTGTTGGATAACTCTCTGTTATTGGTAACTCGTTATTGAAATTATCACAAAATACGTATGTATTTACCAGTGGCGAAGAGTCCACACAACCCGATTCCCATCGGCTTCCCTTTAGGAATTGTGCATAGACCAACGTAATTTTATATTAATTACTCATCCAACTGACAAACAAAAGGCTTGTTAATTAGTTAGGTCGAGCTCTTCCAGACATGACATTATGTATATAGATTACAAGAGATGGTATGGATTTTTGTCTTGCAGCATTAATTGCAGCAATTTTGAGAAGGCATTTTTGGGACGGCTTCCCCTTTTAAAACTGTCACTCTTCGCCACTGGTATTTACGCTTTTGTATAAGTTTGGTGCGGATTAACTAAATTAATGTTATTAAAATTAAAGTTAATGGGATTACAGTAGGACAAACATTTTGTATTTTACGCAAACTCGAAAGACACAATGCAATCCCCTTCCCTTCTTTACTATTTCATGTTTATAATTTAGTTTTTTTTAAATCATATTGTGTTAAGTCTCTGTGGCAAATAGATTGATTTTTCTTCTTCAATTTTTTCCGTTTTTAAATTCGTTTGCTAAAATGTTACGTAACAAAATACTTAATAATAATTCAGAATCATTGCCTGGTCACACTACTCTTCATTCGGCTGACAATTGACATGCGGTGATTATGGGCCTTGTTTATTTGTTATTATTGTTTTTTCTTTTTTATCTAAACACGATCGTAATTATCGAATGGAAGTGGACGGCCAGGCTTGTGAGTGATTTCTTTTATTTATTATTTTATTTAACCCTTGGGATTGTCCGGCTGGTGGCCACTTATAGAGATGGTGACCTTACAATGCGGCGCGTTTATTGAAGTTAATTGAATATTTCACGGTGTAAGCATATTTTATTTGATTACTCGGTTTGTTTGTTTGATTTGCCGCAATAAGTTAAAGTTGCGTGTGATTTCTAATTGATAGAAACAGTGAATTTTAACACCATAATTGGAGTTGCGTAGGTATCTCGGCAACAAAACAGTCTATTAAACTTAGGTCAATCATCTGTCATATCATCATAGAAGCAGGACCATATTGAACTGGCTCATTACTTCTTAGGCTAATCTATGTATTACGTTCTAGATTATTTTAATGTTTGCTAATACCAGACAATAACAATATGGCTGTTATGATTTACAACTATATAGTTACCTATTCAATTATCGTATCAAAGACTTTGCCGCCAATGATCTAAGCACTAAGGCACGCTACATAATTTCAGACACTCTTCAATCTAACTTGATAAGAACATGACAGATAACTTGGTATGAGTGAATAACATTTGACCCTCCCTCCTTATAAGTAGGGTGTTCATGATTTAGGATTAGTCACGACCACAACTCACTGACTCATTGGTAAATTTTGAAGAGCATAGAATACTATATAACACGTATTATGTACTCCATAGGAAAGAAATCGTTCATATTTTTTTTGCAGACCTCCAATTTCTAAAGATATTTTTTCTTCGAGAAAAATTTAGTTTATTATAAGTATCGTATCTACTTCCTGTTCTACGATGTTGAAATTTAATATATTTTACTTTTTAAAATACATATACTTATATGAAAGTTTAAAAAAATAAAAGCCTTACGCATACTACTGATTATTATTTTACCATCGTATCAGAAGAAATAATTGAAAACACAAGGATACGACAAGTCATTCGCCGGGAAAAAGTATTATGTCTATTTCCATTACCGTCATGACATTTCGTGTTGCGAAAATTGAATTTCAGGCGCAGAATAATGAAATGTAACTCACGAACTTATGTATATGACGGAAGAAATCATTGAATTTTATTACAAGAGTGAAGAAATTATATCGTAGAGTAGTGTATCGTGATCTAGTAGAGTGTGAGGAAATGCTGGTCATTGCGACTCTGAGGCCTTCTATAAGACTATACACAGAAAAAACGACTTTCCAGGCTCCATCCGAACCTAGTTCTCGGTTGGAAATAGCAATAACTTATTTATTTCTAACCATTAAGTTTTTTCAGTGTAGATTGACCCGCGCCTTCATTACCTACGTAAGAAAATTCTGACAGCTATAAAAAAAAATGCATCCCTTTCTCGATTATAGACGTTTTCATGAGAGGTATGGAATAGGACATTTATTTGCGACAGCAACTGTCATATTTATTATACGTAAGCAGGCGCCCGTTTACCCCAGATCCTCGCCCTATCTATTCTTCTTCTAGAGTCGTGTCACAAGCTATCTCATGGGAATCGCTCATGCCGAGAAATGGCTAATGAAATTGGGCCAAAACCACTGAAACTAGACCCCTAAAAGAAATAACCCGTGACACAAAAGAAAATATGCCGCGTGAGAATTAGTATACCTAAGTATAATTTCCATTTCGTCTGAATAGGGCGTTTCCTCTCCAACCAAGAGTACCATAAGTTATGACTAAGAGATTATACTAAAGTGATGGGTAGCTGGGGCCACCTGTGACATAATAAAAATATACTACGATCACCTTGCCTTCCCTACGTTGAGGTTTCCGATGTACACCCCTCCTGTCATATTTCAATTAATGGCGGAAGCCTAATAGCGGCAGTTTCGAGTTTCGACGGATAAATTAATTGTTTGTATTGTATTCAATTATTATTTCTTCTTCGGTAACTTGACCCGTAATTCCAAGAGAAACAACAAGTACTTTAGTAAATATTTTTTTATGAACTGCAGGCTATACTTACCTACCTGTTACCTGTTTTATTATTTTCTATGAAAAATGTGAGATCAGTTTCTCATGGCTCCATGTCTCACTTAAATGTGTGTAATGTGTTTTGTGTGTGTCAATGTTATTCTATTAAAAAAATATTTTTGTTGTCATAATTATGTTTGTTTTTTTTTGTACTTACTGTAAAATTTTATGTTATCTGTTATTTTCTCTGTCTTGTGTTGTCACTATGTCCGTGCTGAATAAAGGTTTTTTCTTTCTAAATTCTTGTACTTACAAAACATACTATACCTAATTAAAGACATTTTGTCATAATTTAAGGACCTACGTTACTAGTCCCGATCCCTTTACGGGGTTATTTTACCTACTCATCATTATGAACAACTATGGGACCAACCCTGAAATTCCGATATAAATTCAAATGTTCCATACATTTAATCGAGTAATATTAAAATATATAAATGGATCACCAGATTTTTCTTTCAATAGAAACCTTATAATATGTATAACAAGACAGTATACCAAATTATTCATATTTTGTCATAATAAAATAAGCGGTATGTTCTTTCTAACTTTACATCCCAGAATTATCTCATCTAATTTCTAAACGATGCTGACAGTACAGCGGTTCTCTCAGAAGTCGCCGCCTGTTTATCTCCTATTGAATTTACATTGTAGCCGATTTTTTGTTCCGTTCGTGACCGCCCAAAGATAACTACATACCATAGAAGCCAGTTATTTTGCATGCTATAAATTCTCTCTACGCTTTATGCCCGCTGGTATTTTTTGCCTTGTTATCGAAGTCTGAAAAACTTATTAATAAACTAACGCTCACTGATCAGCTGTCAAAACTTTTAATAGTTTACACTGTTATAGATCGGTAACCATTTGTTATAAAGGTTCCGTGTTTGACTTGTGGGTTTGTTTTTCTTTTGTAGTTCATTATAGTTTGTTAAAATAAAAATAAAAAATGCAACCCATTAGGTAGGCAGGTACTGCTAGGCATGGGTCTCTTCTCAGAATGAGATGGGTTAAGCCTTAGTCCACCACGTTGGCCCGGTTGGCAGACTACACCACACCATCGAAAACTTTATGAGGCCCTCTGATGCGCAGGTTTCCTCACGATGTTTTTCCTTCACCCTTATCGCAAGGGATTATTAAATTCTGATCCGCACATATATTCGCTAGGCTATCACTGCTCTTCAGTTTTTATTTATTACCCGACTACGGAGAGGGTTTTATATATATATATATATATAAATATATTTATAGTTTGTTGGTACAGGTCTACGAATTTAGGGTAGTTTGACTAAACAATTTACCTTATTATTTTTCTTCTATGGTGCGTTCACAAGGAAATTGCTTGTAGTGGAAAGATTAGCGAGCTAGCAAGATGAAGGCCATAACTGTTCAGGCCCAGGGTGCGTCGTTCGTACCTATTTAGGTTTTCAGGAAGGGGATTTCCATGCAGTCCAACTTTTTTTTAAATCTGTCATGCTCACTTAAATATCTCGCTGATGGTGGCGTTGTGTTTCAGGTCTTGAGTTCCCTTCATTTTGGTCGAGCTTGGCGATACTGACACATGCGGCATGCTCGTGAACGGGTGCCGTTTGGCGAAGCTAGTAACTGCCATGGCAATCTTATTCAGAGGCAATTCATTATTATCCCAGTCTTATTTGTATTCACATTGAATTACATTATTCTCGCAGCTCTTACCACAACATTGTACTGATAAAGATTGTAATCTATTATATATTTGAAAAGGTTTACCATGGAGTTTCTTGCCGGTTCTTCTCCATAGGATCTACTATTTGGAACCGTGCACCTAGAGTCTCGACATTTCATAAGTGCCTGTATCTGGTTTACATGAAATAAAGATCTTTTCTATTCTAAACAATGTTTCTTGCGTACTTACCTACATACAGTCCGTATTTTGTTGTAATTTATTTCTTTTGGCTCCGAAAATACAATGTTATGCAGCATTAGAGCTTCGCGACCTACCTACAGCTACAACGTAAAGGAAAACACTATGAAAATGCAGGTCAAGGTTTATGAAGCTTTTTCCTGTAAAAAGAACAAAAGGGTCCTTTTGTAGGCGTCTGTATTCTGTATATATATTTTTCTATTATTTCTGGTTGCGAATCAGAGTTTGGATACGTAAGTCAATTTTAAACAAGCTTGGCTTGGAATAGTACAACTTATATTTCTTTCTCCGGAAAATCTTACCATAAATGAAGCATAGATCTTTAAGTATAAGACTTTTGACTTGTCTAAAAGTATAGACCCTATGTCTATAAGTATAAGACTTAATCCCAAAATCTTTTTATGATAACCCAGACTAAGTTACTGCCATCGAGCGACAAAAATAGTAAAAGAAAACTGTGAAAGATGGAAGAAAACTGTCAAAAAATGGATATACACTATAAGAAAAGAAAAAAAATTTTCTGTAGAAATACCATGCGGACCACATAACAAAAGACTACCAGAAATTCTCTGTTATGTTCTCTGTTGCATATCTATTAGCTAATTGAACACATTACGACTATTTCGATAGCGATTGCTCGTAATCCTTGACCGGTCCATACGGAGATAACGGCCTACCAGATAACCTGAGTGTTTTCCTCGGAAAACTAAGCACACGCAATATTTAGCAAAGGTATGAGTAGATGTTAGAGAAAGGTAAAGGTAAGTAGTCACGGCATGGGGCCCACTCTGCTGATTGCAAGCGCCATTTGCATCAGCCGTATTGGTTGTACACTTGGACGAAAAAATTGCTGTTTCGCTTTCTTTGGTAAAATGTTTATTTGATGAGAAGGACAGAGCGGCGGGTAATTAAAAAAGAATTGTTATTCATGTTAATCCTAACTTTGGGCAGCGTCTGCCTGTGTGCTGATAACAATACGCCATTATTTTTCAAGCGTTGTACTTGTAAATATGGCAATACAATCAAAGCCCATGATACCGTAACTGTCCATATCTGTACGTGACCCCTGAGTATGTTTCGGTGTTTCTTTTTAGAGGTAGTTATAGGAAATGCCGGCGAAATCCTATGTTACCGGTGTACCTTTATATTAAATATTAATATAGGTTTTTTGTTATCAAAATACCTGTAAAAGCAAAAAAAAATATTTGCAATATAAACAATTTCATTTCATTTCAATAGTTTACAGTAGACTCCATTGTACCAACTTCATAATTATAATGTAAGTATACGTTTATGACTCTTACACAAAAAATTACTACTGTTTAATAAAGAGTATTTCTATTCTATTTTTATTTCTATTCTATTTTCCACGTTCAGTAAAAACCAACTTCAAGTATCGTGGGCTTAAAATATATATCTACATAAATAAAACCAGACCTAACCATTCATACACATTCGCACACATTAGTCATCGGCATTCAGGACATAGGTATAAAAACAGTGGATCAACATATTCCGAGCCGACTGTACCTTTACGAAACTAGCACAGCATCTTGGTAATTTGAAAGCGTCACCCGCGCCCCTCCTTACCGCAAGAAAAACAACCTTTCTTTTCTTGTGGTTTCACTTTCCATAATACAGACCCTTGAGTGAGGCCTATGGAACGTGAGCAATCATGACTATAGCATATGAGATGGTTGTACCTGTTTCAATTCCTTAGATTGGACCAATACCAGAAGATGGTAGTTCATACTTGCGGGTGCCCCAACCTGAACGCGACGGGCGGAACGTCCCGGTTTCCAGGGGTCCGTGGACACGTCTCAATTTACCACCCATGATCGGGATGGCAAATGTCCCGATGTAAGGTGATTCAGAAATATAAAACACGAGCGCGCGCGGTTTAATTTTTTTGATTATGTTGCGATCTCTTGCTGATTAATAATAAATATGATGATTATAAAAATGTTGACTAAAAAAACAAATTTTTTTTAGTTGTCCGGAATGAAAACCTATATCCCGTTTTTTTATACCTTCCGTCCCGAAATTTGGTACGCCGGGTAATTGGTAATTTGGGACCATGGCAACACTAGCTACTTTTTACAGCAGAAACGCGAGTTTTGGCGTTCGTTGCTCACAAAAAGTGAATATTAGCGATTTCGAAGTACTTAGTTCATAATGATGAGTACAATAGGGTTCCTTCAAAGTTTCCCTCGTTTAACCAGTCATACATAATGTTTAATTAAACAAACCATTGTATTTAGTACTATCACCTATATTTTCTTTGTGATTGTGGTTCAAACATGTTCAAGATTCATAGAATCTTGAACATGTTCGCTTCTATAAGAAGCGCAGAAAAATAATTTGACAACCTAACCCTCAAAAACCCCCGACTTTAACTAGAAATACAGCTGTTCTGATCGTCTGAACAGATTTTCATGAAACATAGCTAAGGATACTCTCGATTACGACACCTTTCAAAGGAAAAAAATAATCAAAATCTGTTCTTCCGTTCAGGAGTTATGTCATGATGTCCATGCCACAGACAGACACACAGATAAACACTACAAACTTATAACACCCCTCTTTTTCGTCGGTGGTTAAAAATGTTCTTCTCAAGCGTCCGATCACAAGCCATCAAGCTAGTCAAATAAGGCGCGTTTCTAGTTATATCTCAAATACTGTGTGCAATCCCCTTAGGAAGCACCTTTGAGCTTTGAGCGAGCAATATCCACGTGTAAACACGCTCTATCTTTGCCCGGAAGAGAGTTAGCTCTTTGTAGGTCTCCTTTATGCCCGCCAAGATATCATGACTTCTGAGACTTGCCCGTCTGTTTGATAATTACGAATTCAGTGTGAAGTTAGTCTGTTTGTTAGAACATAGAATATATTTCTGAATAAAATAATATTAATATCTAAACATTCTTTTAGTAGGGACGGCTGTCAAGCTATACATTTTCCGTATATATAAGCTGATCTCTCATTGTACGGAAAGCCGAAAATGTGAGGTCAGCGTAAACTGGAAATGTATAGCTTGATATGTAGCCGTGTGTACCCAGTGTGTACATCATGGTATTATTATGATGTAGGTACATTATATTCAGTAATCTGTGGTTCATTTTATTGTTATGATCATTGATGGTTATCATAGATGCGAGCTAACTTCATAATGAAAACAAAAGAATCTGTATTTTTTGATAATAATCATAATTAAGAATTTAAGCCCATCACACACGTAGCTATAATATATAATATAGCAAGACATATTAAGGCCACCACACACGTAGCTATAATATATAATTATTATAGTAAGACATTATTACGATATATTTTCCATAGAAATCTTCAAGCGACCTCAGACGCAGCTATAATATATATGTATTTCTATTACGTCACCAAAATATGTGGATAGATATAGCAAGACTTATAGTTTTTATAAAATATTATTTGTTACGGCATCTAAATCTTAATTTCAACTTACTAGGCACAAGCCCGGCTAGCTCAGTCGGTAGAGCATGAGACTCTTAATCTCAGGGTCGTGGGTTCGAGCCCCACGTTGGGCGCAATCTTTTGCTGATTGTATTTTAGTTTATGTGTATTTGAGTTAGCGCCATCTATGAACAAACATCGGAAACTTCTGAATCAGCTTGAGATACGAAGCTTTTAGAAGTACACATTTAAATTAAGAGATGGCGCTTATTCCAATATTACTAAAATTAACATGAGTTTCAATACTCATTCGTATAATTATTAATGAATACCATAAACGTACTATAATTTTATGATGAATACTATCTAAATACTTTCTTAAAAATAAAATGAAAAACTTATTATATATTCTTCTTTAGTTTATTTATAAATAATATAACAACATAGCTGCTACAGGAACATGTATTTTAACATAGAAGTTTTCAACGTAGTATGGGTACTACGTTGAAAACACCGGTTCTCGTCCGATCACCGAAGTTAACCAACATCGGGCGCGGTCAGTACTTGGATGGGTGACCGCCTGGGAACACCGCGTGACATTGACTTTTGCTTTTTAGCGAATAATTTTCAATAACCATACTTACAAGAAGATTACTATGTATCATGATGACTATGTTCTGTGCAATGTATAAATGTAGCCACCGTGGACCATCGTTAACCTTTTTGCAAACTAGTTAATGCTTGCATAGGAATTATTATGCGATTAGTATCAGAATAACTTACTTTTCTTCTGTTTTATCAAGTTCACTATTTCTCCAGCCCGTACAGTAATTATCTACGATTTTTCATCATAGTTTTGTATGGAGTAAGATGGTAAGGCAGACTGATTTTGTTGTTCTAGTATCTAGCCATCGAAGAAACCACGAAGAAACGATCGGAGAATAGCGGCAGTAGAACATCAGCCTCTGCTACAGGTACTGAAACACCACAAGTAGGTACATGGATTCTTGCCAAGATTTGATAGTCCCATTTTGATGTATTTTTGAACGATCAAGGAAATTCATTGCATCTTGTTTGGTTAGGCTATTGCAGTCCTATATTAGCGAAATGTCCAGGGTCCTCTTTCTAACCAAGAGCTCTGAGTTGAGATGAAGAAAATAATGATTTACACATTGATTGAATATGCAAATTAATTATTTCAATTATAACATTAATTATCACAACAAGTAACAAACGCTTTAAATATTAATGATTTTGCTGTACCTTTATGCTTAATGTTTCTAAAGATTCAATTCTTTTGAACATAGTATTAAACTAGGTTTCTCCACCTTCAAAACTATCTGTACCTACTATATCAATAATTACTATACAAACTTTTGCGATAACAACCATGACTAGCCAACATTAAGACCATCATTACGTACAGGTGTCTTGTTTCTTATACCATCGACACGGGAGGTAATTGTGCAGCTTCCTTTGCGACATCATTTAGAGCAATTTGTATAGTTTATATAAAACGTAGGTAGCACGCGACGGAAGCCTTATTGTTTGTGTTTGCTATGAGTGACAAGATGACACGACTGTTGTGTATCTCCTTGACTATTTGTGGTAAGAAATTGATGATATAGTTGCTTACATTCCAGTAGATCATTCCTTTTAATCGTGTATACATTCCAATAAAGAAATTACTGAGACATTGTCTATAATGAAGGTCTTTAATGACTGGTTTAGTTGATGTAATCGCTTATAGCCGGGTTTATCCCTAATTAGGCTTAATACGCGCAGTTATTGCAAATCACGACTGACCACTAGTCGTGGCTATAAACAAAGCTACCTCTACGTGTACTAAGTGACTAGTTTTCCGTCAAGATAAACCAGATAAAAAAAACAAATCAGTGTGTTTGTAACTTTCCTAAATGTTGCTTGCTTTGTTCTTTCCAGAACCATTAGAAATCTTAACAAAATGTTTCTCAATAGTTAAGTTTCTTGTGACCATGCACCAAGAATTTGTAGTTCCGTCGACTCTAGACAAAACTATAAGTATAGAATGGTTACATGCAATGCTCAATTCTAAAACTAAAACTAATATTTTACCACAAAAGAACTATCAAACGCCCGACCAAGTTCCCAATGTTAGTCGAATTCCATTCTATTGCTACTGCTATCATTTTGCGACATATCGAATGTCCATTAGTTTAAATTCCCCTCATATTTTCATCTTAGCCATATCTCGATCAATTTTATAGATCTAGGAAAAAATCTAAAAATAGCTCAGTATCAACAGCCAAGGTTGAATACGAATAAAGGCGTACTTAGCCATTGACATTGACAAATGGGGGAATACAGCCTTGAAACGAAAATACACAATGACAAAGGAATCCAGTATACCAAGGACAAACTAAGCTCATGTATTCTGGGATTTTATAGGCAATCAGCTAAGAAATTATTTGCTCAGGTCTATTTATTATCTATATTAGGTAGATTAGATAGGCAGATTCGGAAATTGAGAATTAAAATAGATTTAAGAATTTCTTTCTTTGAATACGTGTAGATTTTGTAGATTGTTACTACTACCTACTAAAGTGTTAATAATAATTTGCACTATAATGTTCACTTTTTTCGGGGTGTAAAGAAATAGCATCTACGAGTGACGAACTCAGAGATCATATGGCGCACCCTGGGCAGTCCTCCTCGATATCACTAATTCACCATTGCTGACTGGCTAATCTTGTAACTACGGCACGAGGGATTCCCGTGTGATAGCTTGTGCCGACTACAGAAGAGACTATGATGATTATTTGCTTATTTATTCCTCTCTTTGTTATCTTCAGAATTTCGCGACTAATTTTCGTAGCTTAATTTTCATAAAGTGGTTGAGTGCTCGTTATCATGAATATCAGAATGGGTTACGAAAAATCGATGTGATAAAGCTGATAACCTGCTACAATATCTGCCATTTGATATTCAAAATTCATAGAACTACCTACCTAGATTGTTGAATTACCACTAGATATTTTTTAAATCGCCTCTTATGACACCCGAGCTATAAAATAAGCTGCCTACTCTTATTAACCTCAAGATGAAAAAGTCCAATCAGAATGTACCTAATGTCAAGCAAATTAAACCCTAGCATTCAGCTATACAAACTATACTTTCAGCTCTAACTGGCTGGAGTGATGGTGTCTCAACAAAAATGGACTTTGGAGAGGAGGAAGTCTTGACAACAGTCAACAATTCCACCAAAGGAGACGATGATGTCGAAGTGCAACATACAATTGTTTTGTCCACTAAACTTAAAAACAACAATCGAAGAGGATTACATAGTCCTAATGATGGTGAGATTACTCGAGGATATCCCTTTGTCTATACCATCTACCTTTTTGGATAGGAGAACTAGAACAATCCTTCAATTATTGATCTCTCAACTGTCTGGCAGGCGTTAGAATAATTAATTACCACGGGTTCGACGACTGAAGATTCCTTAATACTAGATTAATTGTATTTGCTTTTAAAACGATGTCGCATAACTTACGTCCTTCGTTCCACTGTTAAAGACTTGGCACAACCTTTTGCGTATGAGTGGGGCAATGGATGTAATTTTCCGGCCGGCTAACTCACGCCAACTTGCAGAGGCAGGTTTAGATAACCATAGCATAATAATTCGGCAGTGTTTTATGCTATCATATCATACTGTATGCCGCTTTAATAAAATTCAATTTAAAGTTTATTACCTTAAATTAAATTAAGATTTATTGTAATTTCTGTTCTGAATGCAGCTTTATTGATTATTTCGATCGAAAAGTAAACAAGTAAACAAAGTATAAAATTAGATAATGCCAGATTTTACAGCCTGTTGTTATTCTTATCAGCGTCTGTACAAGGATGATGCCACTGACCTCCTGTAATCCCTTAGTTATCTACGAGTATGTTGACATTCACATATTTTGTCACCCGGGGCTTATGTATTTTTGTTAATATTTTATATTATCTAAATTATCTAATATTCACAGGTAATACTGGAGCTCTCACATACAACATTGGCAACAGAGCAGCAAAGGAAGATAGTGGTGAAGTTCCCGTAGTAAACGGATACAAATCAGTTGAAACCACTCATATAAGAACACCAGACACAAGGACTAGGGGACAATTTTACCCTGAATCTGCCTTCATCAATAGAAATGTACGTGACGAGATCGATATATACCCAAATTACGTAACAAATCCATCTCAGTGGAAACCTTCAACTTTCTACAATAACATCAACTGGTTGAATCAAGAAGTACCAAATATTGTTCCAAATATTGAATATAATTCTGGCTGGAAGAGAAGTAGACCGGCTTATCAGACTCCAGGCAAATTCCACAGAAGAATAACAGATGATGGAATGAAAGAGTTCTATTGTAGCAAGTGTAGGGAATTAAACGGACATGGCACGAGAGGTTGTCCACAACAAAGGAGCAACTCATATTTGTATGAGACAACGACTCCTAAAATGAAGTTAGACGGTAAATTGGCGAAATTAAACTAATTTATGTGCGGCCATTGTTTTTGTTCATCCCGTATCCGTAATGTGTGCAGAAAAAACTTGGTGATGTTATCTTGTCGACCTTGAGATGTTGTTCAGAGGTTGAAAGGCATGGTATAATGAGACGTTCATAATTGTGCGCACGTTTCCAAGTATTCGCTAATGTAGATAATGCCTGTTTTCGTATTATTATATCCATATCTTCTTCATCAATGAGTAAGTAAGCATTATAAGAGATGAAAATAGAGGTTTTTATTTAATTACTGCTCGCGTTCATGAGGTAGATGAACTTCTCATTGTTGTATGTGCAAACACTAGACCAGCTTAGATATCATCAATGTAAGAAATACAAAGAATGTATCTAGTTTTAAACTAGGAACTCAGTATCGTACGTATATCAAATGACTCCTAGGAAAACAACCTCAAGGTTAGTAGAAGTCTCTCATCTTGCCCAAATTTAAAATACTTACCCAGGTCCAAACAAAACAAGTCTGCGTTTGGTAAAAATGTAATCATAATTATTTATAAATTGCGTATATATGAATCACGGTTAACTATTAGAGAGGCAAAAACTTCAACCACTTTTTCTAATACTCTCGATTGATATATCAAAATAGTCTATTGTAGTGTTTTTGTAATATTTTTTCTTAACCCGTAAATGAGCAATCAAAGAACGTATAATCATTTTATTGATACATCTTATTTTGTACATTTTTTTGAAAGATCAACTGGCTATAACATTAATAAAATAAAATGTTATACGCCTATACATAACAGAATACAATTTTTACCAGGTTTATACTTTGGAATAAATAAATAACAACTTTACTGTACTTATGTACATTATCTTGATCACTTTGAGGAACATTCTCAATCATATTCACATTATGAGATCCATAATAATTTAAAATAAATCTCGTAGGGTAGTGGCGTTAAAAACATCGTTTATTTCATATTAATTTCCGACCTTATAATGAGTGACTTTCCCGTTGTCGTTAACCACAGTTTCAGCACCCCTGTTTGTCGTTTCCTTCCCATTGACATTGGAGGACGAAGCGAAAGAATTGCTGGAAACAGCGTAGAAGCCACCATTATTTGGTACTGAGGTATCAGAGTAATGGTTTATTTGATCCACGTTCGGGTTGCCCTGAAAAATTAAATGTTGATAAATTCATTGAAAGAATTTGATATCTACAGGATGAAAAATTGTGTACGTGCTCTCACACTGTTATTTATAACGTTATAAAATACTAGCACACTTCGCACGGGTGGACATATAATTATTAAACATTAAGATCTTTTTTACACCTTCTGTTACAGTATTGGAGATTCGTAGGGAAACCATTTAAAAAAAAAAAAAAACTGCCTTTGTTTCTCAGTGATAATATAGCATTCTACTGAATAAAGAATTTTTAAAATAGGTCCAGAAGTTTTTGAGTTTCTTTATTACAAACAGAAATACAAATCTTGTCGATGAATTGGGCTTAAGACAAATGTTATGACTTTTGTAAAACTGTAAATATGCGTATGTTTCCAAAGTATTATGTTTCATACATATTTATTAATAATACCTGAATAGTATTGTTTAGATAGACGTTTGGCAAATAAATATATTTATATTTAATTGATTATTAAATAATTTATTTTTTCATAAAATAAACTTATAAACTGTTTATACAGTCATAATAATAACAGCATCCAACGAATAAACGATGAATGTGATGCTGTATTTTTATTGTTTAATTGTGAAATACTAAAGAAAGTACGTTTGGTGATGATGCATCAAACTTATACTTCCGAAAATCCGCTGCACTGAAACCTCTTTGTATTACTAAATAATAAGGTAGGTACCTATATTGTATTTAACATTAGTTGTGTACCGAGGCCTATTGAATTATACTATCATGCAGTTTAGTCACGACCGATAAGGCCACGCCAATACACAGGCTATGTAAAGACAAGTACACAATATATACTTATACATAAAAAAACTCAAAATACGGACAATACAATTTTTATACTCAGGATGTAATGTAACTGATTGACTACTCTACGATTAGTGATCATAATAGATATTTATTAATGATCAAATCTGTAACATTCTCATATCGAAAAATAAATCACAAGGATGTTAAGGTTAGACAATCTTCAATATTTTAATATCAAGTACATGATCTTTTGTAACAAACAATCTACAAAAACCGTGTAGGTAAAGGTAAAATTCGTGATCTGATCATTATACAGATACATATCGAACACGTACGAGATTTTCTCACAGATAAATAAATAAACAAACTTACTGGATTGGATGGGTATATTGAGGCTACGTGGTGGTTGAATCCTGGGCCTGCGGCTGCGCTGGCATACGCGCTATTTGGGAAATTCGGCATTGGGAAGTTATTGAAGGGGAAGCCGACTCCAGGAAAATCGGTGATTCCAGGGTTCCCAAACCTGTTGGCGAGATTCGGGTGATAACCAGCAGCCTGGTTTGACGACAAGTCAAAGGCTTTCTTTGCAGCGTCGAAAGCAAGCCTTTGGTTTACTATGCTCGATTTGAACGCCCTGTAAGCACAAAAATGTTAATCAAACACACTGGACAGTTAGTTCGCACATTAGAGAGAAAAGCGATAGCGTAGGTAGACTTAGCGGAATTAGTTAAATAGTAAAATATTGGAAAGTTATGAAGATGATAAAAGCACTCCCGAGCATGCAGAGCTTTATAATTTTACCTTCTCACGCGTGATCCTCGATGACCACTAGGACTATAAAATGCAATTATTCATTAAAGTAATATGTATATAGCGCGTCAGGTAGAGGGCGGAGAGATGTGGAATTGTAGGTATCGTTTCGTTCGGTTTTTACTCGACTACGGCGCAGCTAAGGAAGGCTATGTATGGGTGTTCGATCGTAGCTCAAAAACTCCTGATCTGATTTTGACAAATGAGGTGTCGATTGTTTGTCTTTAGTATAAGAGTGTTTTGACACTCTTATACTAAAGACAAACAATCGACAACAATCGGCCTATGTTAAAAAAAAACCGGTCGCACTGTCGCGGTAAGGTAGATTCCGTAGTATTTTTTCAGGTTTAATTTTTGTACATGCATTGTATACTTTGTATGGATGATTTGGACATTTAGTAAGTCCTTTTAAACAATGTATCGTTTAATGTTAGCGGTGTTGCTGATTTATTAAGATTATTCGAAGATTTTAACTGCCTGCCATCTTGAATTTAACTGACCAATTTAGGTGAGATTTTGACCTACCGAAAATATACAATAATTGACATAATAAATTAATAGTATTATGATTTTTATGTATCAAAACTTAACACCGCCTACGGCTTCACAATGCAGTAACCATTAACTCTCAATGAAAAACAACGTGTTTACCGTTTATTTCTGTAGTCGAGTTTAAATTATGTTAGCAATTATTTTTTACGAAACCTGTACGGTGCAATAACATGTGTGAAATTCGGGGCCACCAACTTTTAGAAAGAAGATTGAAGCTGATTTTATCCAAGTCCCTCCGCCTCGAAGCGCATGCATCTGACGACATTATTATTATAAACTTTCCTTACTTATATACTTAGTTAATAGATATATTTCTTATATAATAAATAGTTCTAATATCCAGACTCCTAAACTTCGACCACCAAGCTAGAAAATAAATGTTACAATTCGTCGCCCATCACCATATCTACGCATACGGCTGATCCTCCACCGGAAGCATCTTGCTTCTGACTGGTTTATGGTCTTACTCTTGGAGCAAATTCTCGAGGTTCGCGAAATATGAAGCGCCGAAGTCTTCGCCTGGATAGGCGGTATCAGCGTAAGGTACTGGGAACGCATCTCCTGAGCTTACGAACTGGCCGTCCTTCAAGCCGTATGTGCCTCCGTACCTATTGCCAAAGGAATCCACGGATACGAATGCCCCAGCTCCTCTTGCATGTGGTTCACCTGAAAACAGACAAGATAAATATTTAATCAAAGCATCAAACTGGTTATGTTTCTCGTGACAATCGTGGTACCAGTAATGAGTGAGGATGGTTCTAGATCAACTAAGAACCGGACATTTAAATTTAGAACAATCGTCCTATATAATGACTTTGTGGCAGATAATTAAAATAATATTAAAATAAGTGGACGCCATTGATGGAACTATTGGTAAATAGTATGATGCAGACCCAGAGGATAAGTGGACAGATAATAATCAAAAGGCCAATTTTCATCAAGAAAGCTCTAAATCGTAGTCCATATAAGGGCAGCTCCGCCTACGATGTGGGTAAACTTAATTATATTGACGTCATTCGATACCATTAGTGAAAATGAGTCACTGAATACATCAATGTCAAATCAATTAATTTTAACAATAAAATCGATAAAATAACCATTAGTAAAATGTAGAAATTACGAAATAGGTCCACAATAACCATTTCAATACTGGATCAGTAGGTTGAATTAAATATTTATGTAAAAATTGTTTTTTTGCACATGAACGTTCACCATTACTGCAATCAATATCTTATTGTGCATTTTTATTCCCTATATATAAACAAAAACATGAGTCTAATTAAAAGTAAATAGGTACCTATATCAAGAAGCGTTGGGAAAATCCCATCAAACATGAATGACTGTTCAAAACAATACATCAATTTGAATCGCTAATTTGGTCAGTCATCAAATAAATCTAAATATTAAAAAAAAGGACAAAATTCACGTATTTATATACGTGTAAAAAGTATCTATCATCAAGAATAAACAATTAATAAAATGATTTCGTGTCAAAATGTTAAACATAGGAATCCATTAGGACTGTAGTTTATAAAAACTCAAGCGCATCTGAGATCATTATTTAATCGACGGGAAATCCCATTGGGTATGTTATTAGTGTTATTACGTACTTTGTAATTATGAATTTAATTACGTCTTGAGTGCGAAAAGTTACAGAGCCATAACACTTCGCATTCAGAAATCACGAAGCAAATAGGTTCTTTTGTTATTACAGATAAACATGACTCGATTTACATCGTCTGCCTCAAGATGTAGGTATAAATTTTGTAAAACTTGAAAATTGCAATTACACACTTCATCAAGATTAAAATTTCGAGAGAATTACATTTTTAGAGAACAAAAGAAGTGAGCCATCCGGGTTAAAAAAAATGGTAAATCAAGATACAATTCTGAATTGCTGTTAAATCTCGATTCAAATAAAGAAAGTGATACTAACTTTTCTTTCTTTTTTTTTTAACTACTACTAGTTATAAAATAAAATGTCCAACCTTGCGTTGTGCGCGCTTATCAAGCGAATAATGTACTGAAATCAATAATACTTGTTCCACCGTCAAACAAAGGTGAGCAGTACCAAGAGGTAAACTGAACTAACAATGGTATATGTTGCACACAGAATAATGACGTAAGTGATGTATAGAATTGTAAAGAAAGGTGTTTTTAATCGGACATGATTCGTGAATATAAAAATTATAAGGTTAATAACAACTTTTAATTGTACGGACTTTTAATTAGACCGGTTATTAGACTTTTTGGGATGCTGACTCCCGTAACGACTAGTGTCATAGGTATTCTTATGACAACCGGGACCAACTGCTTAAAGTGCTTGCCGAGGCACGGAGGGGTCTCAATGTTCGAAGAATCGGTCATCGATCCAAGGATTGACCTCGGCAAGCGCCCCTTAACCTCGCTGATCGACTTTTGTTTTGTATTTGTTTTTAGTTTATTTTAAGCTGTATATGTATATATAAATTAAAACATCTGACAAGAGAATTGAATTCTAATTAAAACCTAACCTCCTTATCAGTAGGACCTACTCTTGATAACATCATAAACACAATACCTACTAAAAAATACAGAATTTACATCAAATCACCGGATGTTATATTTTATTCTCGATAAAAATCACGTCTTAGACAGAGTACTGAATGCAAAATGTTATCTTCCATCAAAATCTAAGAGCCATAGCACACTAGCTACTTTTTGCATTAGAATCGCGCATTTTCGCAATCGATAATCACTTTTTAACCGACTTCAAAAAAGTAGGAGCTTTTATATTCGACTGTATGTATTTTGTATTTTTTTTATGTACCTATGTTCACCGACACAACAAACAAAACAACAAATAAAACTGAATTGAATTGAATTGACGTCAATTGCAGACCAATTACTAAAATTATTTTTTTGTTTGAACAGATATTCTCTCGAAGTGGTCCCAATGAAATTTGGTGAAGATATGATGAAGACCTTCGGAGATAGACGATGGAACTCTTCAATGGATAACAGCAAAACAGTCGCGATTTCTGTAGTCGCATAATAATTTATGTATGTTTATGCCACTCGAAATAGAAAAATAAAATAAACTTAAAAAGTAAAAACCGCCATCAAATATCTAAAAAATACTTTTTTTAATATTTAGTAGCTTCTGAAGTCAGGGCCTTTAATTCTTTAATGCACCTAGCTTGGCAGTGGCACCGACTTCAGAAGCTGTTGAGATGTTTTAGAAAATTATTTCAAGCAAAAGTCAGCCAACGAACGCGAAAACGCGCGATTCTGCTGCAGTAGGAAGCTAGTGTGTTATGACCCTAAAAGAATATCTGCGTGTAAAAGAAATCAAAGAAGCGTATAATTTAGCATTGTAAAAATGAAGCTGTCTGTAAAAATGCTAAGAAATATGTTCAGATATTTGGCTAATTAAGATAGATATCAAACCAGCTTTTTGTATTCACAGCACTGCAATTGTTTTGTATGAAAAATATGTAGGCACCTATTGTTTATTGCTCATATAAGTTCAAAGTACGTAATTAATGTGAATGGGGGATTGTTAAACAGTTCTTTTAAAAGGAAAACGTATTGATTTCAGACTACGCCAGTTTTTGTATTAAAACGTCATTTTTCGGCGGTCTTTTAAGGGTACCCGAAGCCCATCTCTATGTGCCGAAACGGACCACCCCGTGCTGAGTTTAGCCAGCAGGATGAAAGATAGAACACGACGGGTTCTCTCTTAAAAAAAAAGGTAGCAACCTCCACATACAAATAGGATAGATTATCTTACACAATTTTTAAAAGGCAATCGTAGGAATCATTTTAAATCTGATTAAGCAATTTTAACGATTCCTTATTTATATTTTTTCGGTTTGAAATTACCTCTTTGTACTATCAATTCTATGCAACAAAAAAGCGTAATCGTATAAAGTGGTAACTGTCAACGAACAATTTATCATCATTTTAAGTCTTATTGCGTGAGAAAGAATCATCATTAGCACCTCGTTCATTACGACCAAGTCATTGTGGAAAATTTATTTGAAATGTATTTCAGAAAATGTTTGAATTTGAATGCATATATGTATTGATGAGTCATTTCATGTTTTGTTCGTCTCTAGTGTTTGTTTACGTACATAAGTTGTGGTTGTGGTTAAAAGTCTTGCAGTGTGTACTTTTTGTACTCCGCATTAACAGCGGTGTCGATTCTGTTGTTTACAAACTAAACTAATTTAGTCTCACTGTCTCTTTCTAATAAAAACATGAGAAAGGGATGGAAGAAATTTAGTCCTGTCGCATTAGTCCACTTGCTTGTTATCAACGTGGATGTAGTTGCCATCGCAGTAGGTTGCATATATGACAAAGGCATAGACTTATTTGACAGTTCTAAATATTTTCTGTCCTTTTTCAATTAACTTTGTAAGAAAGAGATATAATGAAAATTCGTTTATTGCAATATGCAACAGAATCAGTACCAATAGAGTACCTACTATTGTTTGTAGAGACTTGGCCATTTTGTTTCCACGCCTGTTTTTTTTACTGTAGTTCTAAATTATCCCATAGATTAGCAATAATTTATATATGAATCTATAACTCGATTATACAAATAATCTTTTATAATCTTTTCAAGTTATTTCGTTGTAGCGGTCATTGAAGAGATTGTTTATTATTATTTTTTGTTTGTATGTTTATGAGTCATGTTATCTGGCTGGCAACTGCACAGAATAGAATAGAAAACAAAACATCACACCCATCAGTATAAGGGCAATGGAGAAAACAATCCGAAAGTTTTGTGACCCATACAACTTTCACCACCATTATACATTTTATCTCTGAATTATTAATCCGAATACTAAAACGTAACTTAACTTTAATTAAGGAACTTAAGGCACCGACTGACTACGATTTTAAACGCTATGACTGTACTCTCACATTTATAAACAGGACTAAAAATTGCAAATGAAAAATTGGTGTTGAGGACGAAGATATTGTGTGTTATTATATTGTGTGTGTATTGTGTGTTGTGTTGTGTTATTATTCAGAATATACAAATGAAATTGAATAATTTTCTATTTAAAATAAAATTAAAAAATATTAAACATAAAAAAATATTTAAAAAAAATTGTTTTCTCTGATAATACAGAGAATTACTACGCAATCGTCTAATTTTCTTTAGATCCTTTTTGTCTACTGTATTTTTTGCATTGGGTATTTTCAGTGCGTTCAGTCATATTTTTGTGAACATTGAGGTAAGACCCTGTCTTAAGTTTTTTTTTACCTCACCACGGCTATATATATCAGTAATTGGATTGAGTTTCGTGGAGATTATTATATGTTTTAGATTGTTTTAAAACTCACAAGAAAAAAAAAAGTAAAATTGTCTTTCTTTCAAGTCATTCTTTCACTTCAGTCTATCCTAATGTGACATGAGACAAAGACTACATAATATTAAAAAACATTCGGTATATTCGGCGGTTAGTCATTTCTTGGGGCCATACAAATAATATTGCAGTTAATATTTACGGCTGCATACATTGCATTCAGTACGAGTGACAGGTAAAATCGCCATATGAATACGAACAGCTGACGTCATTTTA
The DNA here is from genome assembly GCA_932294325.1 of Allophyes oxyacanthae. Taxonomy (NCBI): domain Eukaryota; kingdom Metazoa; phylum Arthropoda; class Insecta; order Lepidoptera; family Noctuidae; genus Allophyes; species Allophyes oxyacanthae. The sequence continues at coordinate 5,318,124 of OW028610.1, forward strand.
TTGAATCCTATTCAGTTGCAAGTTGCATGGGTATTCGTCATCCTTCTATAAATACAAATGTAAACTAAGTTCCTAACAAGGTTTTTAGATATGAGTTTTTGATGATATTTATTTATACTTCATAATATATATAGAAATGTTACATAAAGTGAATTTAACGCCATGAGGCATTTTCTGCCAGTCAATCTTTGGGCTAAAAATAACATATCGAAAAAGGTACAAAAAAAAAGCATAAATGAAATTGAAAAATAGAGTCTTAACTAATTTAAGTAATCAACACAAATAAAGTAATAAAAAAAGAGATACTTACACCTACACATACTTATACAAAATACCTACATAATTATATAATTTGATACCTACTGTGCTGTTAGTAGGGAAGCGTATATAGCGTTGGACGGCCCTAGCTGTTGGAACTTGGATGCAAACGGCCCAGAAACACGCGTTTTGGTTAGGGGAGAGCTTATGTCCAGCAGTAGGGCCAGCACGGCGGGTGGACATGGACATACCCGTTTTTTCCACCCTTTGTATCCTTGATAGAAGATAATACGAAAAATCGAGATAGAAAACGGTAAAGGGATGGTTTTGTTCTCAACAGTTCCGTGGATAAACCCGTTTTTAACCTCCGACGAAAAAGAGGGGTGTTATAAGTTTGTAGTGTGTATCTGTGTGTCTGTCTGTGGCATCGTAGCTACAAAACGGATAGACCGATTTCAATGCACAGTTTTTTATTTGAAAGCTAGTTTAATCGGGATGATTTTTAACTATGTTTCATGAAAATCTGTTCAGCCGTTCAAAAGTTACTGCTCTTTTTCTAGTTGGAGTCGGGGGTTTTGACGGTTAGGTTAGGTTAGATTATTTCCACATTTTGTCTCCTTGACAAAAGACAAAACGAAAACTCGGGAGAGAAAACGGTAATGAGATGGTTTTGTACCCGATTTTCTCTCTCCCCCTTTTTTTGCCGTGCAGCCCTTCTGCAGTGAACAAATAGGTAAGTTATGCGTATAATAAGAAAAGAAGTAATTTTTAAACATTTAAATAATTGTATTTGACATGGAGGGTAACCCTGCTGATTTTTACTATCTGTTAGAATAAATTACGTTCGTATACGGTTATTAAATTACAATAATGTTGAACAGCTTTTAACCCTTTTGAATAAATACATAAATGAATAAAATATTTTTTCAATTAGAAATGAATAAACAAATTACAATAAAGAATACCTAAATGTCACAAATTATCATGACGATTATTTTGTGTTTTTCCGTTCTTATTAATTTATTGTTTCAGTGAAGTTTTGTCACGAGAAAAATGGAAATCTATAAAACCATCTGTTAAAACAGATTTTTATTATTTCTATAATTATATTATTATAAGTAATTCATACAATTTCCTGTAATTTCTGAACCTAATAGTAATAGCTGTTTTATAAAACACGAAAATTTATCACCTCTATTTATGAAAATTCCCATAAATTCAGTCTGTAAAATTGCAATGAGAGCCAAATAACGTGTGAAGTTATCCTTTGTTCCGTGTTATGTCAATGAACCTAAGACAGATGTTATCAACACAAATAACTTGGCTGTTTTCAATGGGAAAATTTGATTCCGTCATCTTACGTGTAAATACCTAAGTACATAAAATCTAAGTACCTACATAAACATTTTGCCAATTTTAAACGTGAGTGCGAAGTCTCAGAACGAATGTATTTTCACTTAGCACATAATTTAGTGGACAAAGTTATATCAGTTTGGTTCACGAGGTATTTTCCTCAACAGAAACAGAATTTGAAACCGTTTACTTAGAGAATGGGATTAGAAATGACTGCGCCTTTCCGTTCATAGAGAAAGGAGAAGATAAATATTACTAACATAGTGGTGCTACAATTCATTAAAGTAAACGAAAAAATTACTGACTATTGATGTAAAATATGATTTCATCGTATGCTTTTGAAGCAGTGTGCCATTATTTGAATACGTGATGTAAAGTCTGTTCATTTTCACCCATTAAATTCTTGCATAGTTATATTGTAATCTGTATCTAATCAGTAATCTGTAGTCTGTATTCTGTATCTTGCCTCTCGGTTCGAATCTCACGTATGGTTTGTTGATAAGTTACACGTTTATCATTGTATTTCGTGTTTAAGTAGTGTGCCGTAGCAGGGAGGTGTTTGAGCCTTAACTTTTTCAAATAAACAGACTGCATGCTTTGATCTTAGTAAGCAATTATTATTGTTATTGTAAGGTGTACTTCGTTCGCTCACATTTGAATTTTTAGTCTATAAGTAAAAACTTGTTATTGGCTTTCTGTTGACTAAATTGTTGGTATTTAAGTTAAATTAGCTGTAAGTTTTCCATGCTCTAAAATTTAGAGCTTGGAAAACTTACAGCTACTTACAGCTTACAGCAAATTGATTTATTTATTTAGAGCCTAAATAAATAAATAAATTTTAATACGACAAATATCAACCAAACCAACCATAGTGAGATTCGAATCGAGATGCGAGATGTTCTTACAGAATAACTAATATGCTGATAAGCTTTGATGAGAATCTTAAGCCAAATAAAAATGTTCTTAGAGTAATATCTTTAAATGGACGTTTTACAGGTAAAGATAATTTGATAAGTTTTAATACTACGCAATTAGTGCCTTGAATTTATATTGTTTAATCTGAGTTTGTACTCATTAGCTATCACTTTTTGACATGACATCCTACTAAGTAAATTGACAACATCCAAAGCCCTATCAAGGATCAACCAAAGACCTCGCCATTCGGTCATCAGATTTGAAATCCTGGACATTATTACGGAAATAACTCAAAACTGCTGCAACTTTCACTACTTTAACAAAAGAGGTTTCCTCGTGTCTTTTGTATTTGGGCTTTTTTCGAGTATTGTACGGTGTATGAATTTTGGCCCAATTTTAAGAAAAGTTTAATGTTTCGTCATTTGAAACCTGAGAGCCCGTAATCTCTTGCTTAATTTTATCTTCATATAACATCGTATCTGTAGTTAGCATTTGTTCTTCTTCTTCTTTCGTGTCGATGGCTCCTTTATTCTTTGTCGGACCTAAAACATGGCCAGCTCGAAGGCTTTGTTTGGCATTTGTGTACTGATCAAATTTTTATTCCCATGTTTTAGCATTTTAACACCAGAGACGTCTTTAATTAGACAGGTATATAGTTAAGAATTCCATCTATCTATTAAATTCGATGATAAGGATTCTTTCTCTAAATTTTTTAGAATAAATAAAACAAATAATCTTTCTCATTATGTTAATAATATTCTAAGAGTTTAATATCTTGTGATCAAACAAGTTTTATAGCCAGCTACATTCCTTTGTTCTGTTAATTGCTTAGAACGTGAATTTCTGTAGTTATTCATGATTTTAATGTTTTAATATACAGCGCTCTGGGTCCAACAATGATAAATATCGGTTCATTAAGCGGGTTAAATATATAATATGCTGTATATCCGGGTTTGGTTCTACTAATGAATTCATGTATCTATTTACTTTCGCACCCTTTTCTGTTCTATGGCTAAACTGTTTGGTTAGACACTATGATGGTTTAAATTTGCTGATTAAATACGCAATAGTAAGTTAGCTGTTATAGACGGTTTCTGCAGGAGAAGTACCATCATTGCTTTTTGTAGTGACAATGAATTCTAAGCAAGCCAGCACAAAATTGTACACGCCTTTCAAATCTTTATATAATGGATTTTTAAAAGATTTTAAATAAATACCTATACCGATATCTAAACGCTTCAAAGGCAAATTCGTGGTAATTCCCGTTTCGTATAATTAGGTAGCAAATAATTCTTGTATCATTAGTAGGTAACGGCTTCATAATTATAACCGTTATCTTTCGCTAATAACTTAACTTCAAAGTTACATTATGTGACAGTAGCTACACCTTTGTATTCGTTGCAATGACTTCGCAAAATCTTTTGCTTGTCTCACATTGACATAGAAATACTTGCCTCATTATCAGCAAACGGCAATTATAATATTATGACGGCTTTTAAGAGCGTGGGTTGATTTTGATCATAAACTATTATTTAATTTATATTCAATCAATGTTTCGGATATCCGACTTAATATAATTGATTAAATAACGGATTTATAATAAACAAAAGCCAAACAAAATTTATAGCTTTATGAAAGCAAATTATGTACTTCGATTATTCGGCAATAATATTTAATGACTGTGAAATTCAATACAAAGCGAATTGGAGAACTATTTAAATAATTGAAAATTGTTTAAAGCAACAAACTAGAAACGAATTAAGTACCAACCAGTCATTCGCATTTAAAACTATCATAACTTTAATTTTAAATGCTACCAGTGGAATTAAATTTAATTTCTTTTCAAAGCAATTCGTTTTGTCGACTGGGTCTTGAGTGTGTTTCTTTAATTATCTATTTAGCGCTAAAGAAGCAAACGTAAGTCGTAAAGCATTTGATTTTTAACCATTTCCTTTGAATAATGGAAGTGTTACGAACGAACAAAGATCGTTATTCATCTATGGATTAGGAAAATACCAAAGAAACGAAACTAAAATAGTAATTTGCAAAGTAGCACTTGCCTCCGGGCGTTTTGTTTATCGCCTTAGAATTGGCTGAGATAAGTTATTGCTAATAAGAAAGACATCGTGCTGTGATGTATTTGGTTATTTAAACAGTATCGCTGTGAAAGTTTAATAAATCTGTCAACTAATTCTAAATAATGAGCCTATCTTAATTAATTTTAAAGCAGTTAAATCAAGCTTTTTATAACCGAAAATATTGGGCGCCAGGGATTTTATGGGTCGTGTTATATGTAACACCAATGTCTGACTTTAAATCCAACCTAAGGATATTCATCGATTATGTTATCTATAACTATTTAGGGGAAATAATCAGAAATCAATATATAGTATTTCAGCTAGCTATGGAAAGGGCTATGCTTAGAGTCTCTCTGAGGGATCGAATCCGAAATGAGGTGATCAAACAGAGAACCAGAGTAATCGACATAGCCCACAAAATTTGCAAGCTGAAGTGGCAGTGGGCTGGTTATATTAGCCGTAGAACCGATGACCGTTGGGGTAGACGTGTTCTTGCGTGGAGACCGCGAATCGGCAAACGTAGAGTAGGACGCCTTCAGGCTAGGCGGAGCGACGATCTTCGGAGTGTGGCTGGTAACAACTGGATGAGAGTAGCCCAGGATCGAACCAGATAGCGTGCGATTGGAGCAGCCTATATCCAACAGTGGCCTGCTACAGGCTGATGATGATAGAATTTTAACAAATTATTATTTTATTTGTTTACATCACAGAGTAGTTTCTGAATGTTACGTTTCTGGTTTGGCACTAATAAAGTAAAATGTTTCACTATCTTAATTTGCGATCTAAATGTCTACATTGAGAGCTTCGGAGTGATAATTTTCTAAATAAATTGTCTGTGTGTAAATTGATGCCATTTTACAAAACTGAATTAAGTCTATTATGGAAATATACTACTGATTTGCTGCAGCAACTTTTACTATACTACTTAAGTTGTAAGTTGTTGTTTGCCCACTCCATAAACAGCGGCTTAATGTATCTGAACCTTATAATATCAATATTGAAATGGCTCAACATGGTTAAGCCGGGCGTGACTAAAGAATTTCTTTAATGAAACTATTCGATACACTATACGGAACATAAACACATTTAACTGTTGAAATGTAGATGATTTATGCATATTATTCTTATATATCTTAAGTACATATTTGTTTTAGCGCTCTTGTTTGTTAAATTCAATTCCATGCTTTAAAATCGCTTCGAACGTAGTGATGTTAATATCACCTTCGAACCAATCTATTCAATTTAAAAGTTTTATTGAACATCAACGTATTTGCACTCATCAGTAGATTCAGTGGTGAATTGATTGTGTAGTGGGTATGTTCGTGCATACATATCGTTTGAATTGATGATTTTTTCTTGCTATTAATCAGTTACAATTAGGTGTTTTGTAAACATCAAGGTCTTCTTGCATCATCGTCCTAATCTTTTCCTTAGTATGGGCTTGGCTTCGATTATTAAGATCCGTCTTGCGTTTATCTAGGATGGTGTCTACAGCTTCACTCGATTAAAATTCGTTAAATTCGTCGATGTTCACGATCGAAATTGCCATTCGAGAAAATCAATCAACCGTTTCCTACTTATTTACTCGATTGTCGGTGTTGATTGACAGAAACTTAGCACACATGGATGCACCATGACCATCTTGATTTTTATATTTCAGGCCTATATTAGGTAGGTCTAATACTCGGAAGAAGAGGAACAACGCTTAGCTATGAACCGTCGATGATATACTTTTCAATACCTAGTGGTCCCCAAATGCATTTGGGAACTGCGCACTGGTGCGCGTTGGTCTATCAAGCTTGTGTTTTTTTTTTACTTGTCTTTTCCAGCCCTGAATGTCAACCATCCTTTTATTCTTTTCTTTTCCCCGTGCCTTTCGAAACAGGTATTAATGCAGGACTATACAGATAAATAAGCTTAGGTATACCCGAAGTCTTGGTCTGCAGTAAATAGTTGAGTTTTAATAAAATTTATAACTTTCCTACTATAATCGCGTACAGAATGATAAGCGTTTGATGTAGATACTCAACGTTTATTGATTTCCTTTGGAAAGTGTAGTATCTTCGACGGTTCATAGCTAAGAGTTGTTCCTTTTCTTCCGAGTATTAGACCTACCTATAAAAATATATACCTGAAATATAAAATACAAGATGGTCGTGGTCGTCGTGCATCTAAATGTGTGCTTAGTTGAGTATTGAGTGAGTTGAGTGCACAATTGAGTAAATAAGTAGGAAACGGTTGCAAACGCTAAGGAGAACTTGTAAAACCTATAGTAGTACAATCAATATCAAATGTATGTGATAATCAAAGGCATTTTATAATTGCTGAACATATTATTTGAAGATGAATTACCAGTTTTGACATTTGACTCACCATCGTTTACTTTTTGATGTTGACTGTATCTAGTAGATTGCATTTTTATATTGTTTTCCCCATCTGTAGTGTCCTAGAATGTTTTTTTTTTCAACATTGTGAAATAAATGAAGAAAATACTTGATAACCTTGCATTTGTATTCTTATATTTAACTGCTGACTTAAAGAAATTATAAATTGCCTGATTTAAGTTGCTTTTAAGTTATCGTTGTCAAAGTCCCGTTGAGTTGAGAGTTAATCTTCCTGTAATGTGATGTTTAACAAATAAAAATGTCATTATTCTCTCGCGTTTGTCTAACATTTGTATGGAACACATCAATTCGAATTCAGAATTATACATTTAGCCAGCGACTTAGCAATTATTCTTGGACCTATTTATTTAATAGTCCATCTAAACCAGTGGTTCTTAACCTTTTAGTGATGAAGGACCATTTGACAAAATTTCTGCCTTGCCACGGACCACCAACTGTAATTATGACTATGGAGGTAATATACATATAAATGGAAATAAATAAATTTATTGTCGTTGTCAGTTATTCAATATTTTGAGAATGGCTTCGCGGACCACTTCGGGTGCTTCCAGGGACCACCAGTGGTCCGCGGACCACCGGTTAAGAACCACTGATCTAAACTATCCATGTATCTTAATAAATGTATTATGTTTATGACTCCTACAAAACCTTATGTATGTCTATTTTATTCTATTCTAAACTTTGCTCACTTTGTAGCGGTTGATCGTATTCTAATAAAGATTCCTACCTTGCTTTTTGGGTTTATACGACAAATACAAATAGAATTCGTAATGATTAGCGATACATAATTAACATTTTCTTTGTTACAACTTTTATTTTCTCAGATAATATTTGATAGGTTTTATGCATAGACTTATTATCTTTATTTTTCTATGGTTTTATGCCAACCGGAAATTGGTAGGGCCCGCATGTGAACAGACAAAAGCCTGCTAAAATATAACTATGAGAAGTTACACGAATAATACTTAAATGTAACCCAAGTACAACAACTTATGGATCAAGTTCACCAGCCAATATATCGGAGGTTTAAGACCAAACCAGTCGTTTAACATAAACTTTTATGGGTAAAAAGCTGTTCATTTTAAACAACTGACTTATTGTCAAGTACTTCATCTGACGTAATGTAATTTTTCTTGATGCAATGTTTACTATGCACTCAACACTGGTTTTAGTGTTAGTGGATTTTACTACCTATATTTAAATACTAAGTAGAATCTGGGCTGTGTTGATGGTATGCGTTACATGTCAAGCTTATGCCATTTCTATAAAATATAACGTTTATCTTTTATATTGTAATGAATAACACGTAATAGACACGAAATTCGTCATTTGTAAATACATTACAAAGGTACCATAAATAGATTTGAATTGTCGTTAATGAACCGCATTGTAACGATTCAACCTGTCTAAATACTTTTTAATTAGAAATGATTACCTAATGGATAGTTCTGCAATATTTTAAAACGCTTTTATTAGCTTCACCTGTAACTAACTATGTAAAAAAATGTTGAAAGTTAAATTTGACCCACTTCCCGGTTTCCGATTGAGCTGATATTTTGCATACACGTTTAATTTGGATGGCAAAAGCGTTTAGTTTAGTTTTTTTTAAACTATAATATTTATTTTAATTTTATCTTCTAAAATTAACACCAATATACTCAATTATCGAAAAATAATAGGTAAAATAAAAGAAAAATAAACTATAAAACTTACCGTAACTCCAAGCCAACGGTAGGAACACTAAAAATATTATTTTCAACATTATGACACGGTCACTGATGAATTCTAAATTAAATATTAGTGCGGAACGACTTATAACACCTCTAATAAGGTTCAATTAGAGGATCAATACACGAGTAAGTCGGACGGGTGGCGTGTGTGTTGTGATGGCTCTCGGAACACGCGCATTATTAAATATTTTTCACTGCGCTTATCACATCACTAGCGTAGAACAGTCGCGCGTACCATATTTTAAATTTAAATTTTCACGGTTAAAATTAAATATATTATTTTTTATTCGATGTGGATCCTATTATTTTAGTATATTTTTAATTAATTTGAATTCTTGATTTTGTTATTGTAATTATACTTATTAAGGTTAATTGCATTCCTATCTCTAAGTTATTATTTACATTTTAATTTTACCTTAGATTCCTTAGTGAATATTAATTAATTAATTATTGGCATACCTACATAATTGACTAGGTATATTCATCGCCATAATAAATGCAATAAAAAATACTTGTATTATACAGAAAATAGATACAAACTAGATGCATTGCATCCTCAAGCTAGAAAAAAAAAATGCGAGAGAATAACCCCTTTATCTTTTATCGTCGTAAATTATAAGCATAAGGTTCAATATTAGCATTAATATTTATGATCTTAACAGTTTATTATTATAAGTAGGTAATAATAAAGTAGGTTCATCATTCCCTTGGTTTTATCATCTATAGGGCTGACATCGGCGCATGAGTCATGAACTGGTTTGCGAAGCATAAAATTATACTATATTGTGATATATTATTGTAATAAAAAACAAAATATACTGTTAACACAGAGGAGTGCCAAAAGGCCCGTGTCCTTGAAAAAAAAAGTTTTATTTTATTGTATTTTATTGGAAGTGTAATCGGAATGAAGGATTTTTTCACGACTACGTAATTTTATGGCAATAAAATTACGTAGTAACGTAACACGTACGTTACTACGTACGTTACGTTACGTAGTACGTGGTTGGTATGGTAGTAATGAATATAAAATAAATAGTGCATTTTGTTTCCGTTCCAAACAAACTTCAATATTCAATATTTATTTGAAAAGAGTTACCATGGAGTTTCTTGCCGGATCTTCTCCATAGGATCTACTATTTGGAACCGTGCACCTAGAGTCTCGACATTTCATAAGTGCCTGTATCTGGTTTACATGAAATAAAGATCTATTCTATTCTAATATTCCGTTGCTTCCTTCAGCCTTCAGGTATGATTTTATAAAACTAAATATTGCCCTTGTTACAACGAGGGCTATTACCTATAATATACTCAAAGAATTTCCAAAATCGGTTTCGTTACTATTGTATAATAATGCATTAGATGCAGACACGAGTGATTTATTTTTTTATTACAAATCAAACAATCGATTCCATAACTGGAGTAAAAATGATTTAACGTTATTCAATTATAATAAATTGCTTGCAAATTGATGCAAATAGCTGAGCGATTGGACGCGGTTCGAATCCCGCACGAAAAATTATAATTAAGTATAATGGCTTACAGATAGATAGATTTCCATGTGATGTGAGTAAGTCCCCTCCTCTAATGTCGGTCCTTCAATGTTGAGGATCGTGACTCCTTCCCATGATTTTCCTGATACTTGATCCGACACCTGGCTTGACCTTCTTTGCTTTTTACAATAAGTCTCTCTATATTATCGGTGTGTCTGCGGGCAATGTGGCCAAAGTATTTTAATATTCTGTGCAGGCAAACAGAAGACAAGCGATTTTGCTGGTCTAGCTTCAGCTCTTTTAATATAGGCACTGAGGGCGGTCCAGGGAATTCTCAGTAGGCGATTACATATATTATATGACTAAGTAATCACAGATTTTCTGATAATCCAGAATCCAGAGATGCGTTAACTCACTAGCACGCAGATATGTAAAAAGAATCTGATATATGCAGCAGTGAGAGCGCTTGAACGCTTGCCTAGCATGCAGGAGGGTCTGTGTTTCATTTCGGCCCGCACCACTGATTTCGAATTCTTGTGCCAATCAGAATTTGATTATCACTTACATAAATGGTGAAGGAATTAATTAATATTTTTAAATTTATCTTTCTCTTGATGCTGTGTGTACCTATGTGAATTATACAGGTTGTAACAAAAATCGTGTTAATCCCTTAAACCACGCATTTTGCTACTTATTATGAACAACTTTTACTAAGGAAACAACCCTGAAATCACGAAACAAATAATCCGCTCATCCATACAAATAATCTATATATTAATACGTGAAGAGAAAACTTTGTACCCCTTTTTAAGCATATTGCGCCCACTGAGGGGTGTAAGATTTGGCATAGTTTAAGTTTATATGGAGAAGTAGCGCAGAAAGCTAAAATTACGGTCGAATTTCGACCATTGGGCGACCACTAGTTCAATATTACTCGACCAAATGATTGAAACCACAGATTTTTGTTACATATTTTATGTGGCTTCGAGTGTAGTTGAAGATGTGTATCAATAGAGTAAACAGGTGTTTGTAAACATCCGGGGGCAAAGTCATTGGTGTTGCAATAAGGACCTCCATCTAGGGCTCTTCATGAATAACACGCTGGTCCTCAACAAGGATGTACATTAACATTTCAATAGTCATTCTATTTAAATTTGTAGATTTGTTTGTCTATGTACTGTTTTGAGGAACAATGATTTACTTACTGTACTTTTAGGGCAGGCATACAACAGATTTCAAAAGTAACCTAACTATTAAAGTTTGCCCATCATGGCACCGCCCCGGCCGCTGCGAGTTAAGTAAGAAAAAAAAAACTGGTGTTAGGTTCAGTACATTTAAAATTTCTTCAGTAAGATAAAATGCAATGTCTTTGTTTCACTCTCTTTCTTGCTTCGAATTTAGTCCTATTATATTCACCCATTTATGGCGTGCAAACAAACTATACATATTCTTCTTCTTCTTCCTTCGTGTCGGCACAAGCTATTAATACAGGGTGGCGCGGGCGCCGCGTATTTGTGATCGTACACAAAAAATTCAATGAAATCTAATCAGTAGTTAAGCCACAGGAACTAATTTAAATTCTCTTAATTTTACACATTATCACGATCTCTAGTCGAAATTTAAAAAGTCTCTGACCTATTCTTACCAAAATAATATTGATTTACTCGTATAATCATCACTCGTGGAGGCACTTTCCTTGTACCCCACGATACATATTGTCGGCTTGTATTTTTATTAATAATAATATTTTTTATTCCTCAGACAATTAAAATCCATTTTTTTAGTAACAATATATTTATCCTAGGTTATTATAATAGGTGCAGACGAATGCTACGAATTAGTTGGACTCAGAAGGTTACCAACGAGGAGGTCCTGCGACGAATCGGTAAGAAGCGCGAGCTTTGGGATACCATCAAACGAAGGAAAGTTGTATATCTGGGACACGTATTTAGACACGACAGATACGGCCTTCTGCAACTTATTATGATGGGCAAAGTAGCCGGCAAGAGACACATTGGTCGCAGGAAGAAGTCGTGGCTGAGGAACCTTCGGGAGTGGACTGGAGTCTCGAGTGCTGCACAACTGTTTCACCTCGCAAGAGACAGAAAGAAATATGCAGAGCTGACTGCCAACCTTCGCTAGTCGGAGAGGCACTCTAAGAAGAAGAAGAAGAAGATTATAATAGGTGGGCTATTACACGTAGAATACTGTTGGACAACGAGGCAGCCACAACAGACCAACCTTAATTTTAGCTTTCTGCGTTCCTTCTCCATATAAACTTTAACTATGCCAAATCTCACACTCCTCCGTGCGCGCAATATGCTTAAAAAGGGGTACAAAGTTTTCTCTTCACGTATCAATATATCTATAGAATAAACAAATGAGCATCTTGTAGTAGCTTCTAACCGCATTTACTCATTAAACTATAATAATAATTCTATGACTATATTATTATTATCATAACAGCGATCTTTATCGCCATCTCATTTAATTCAAAGGAAATGACAGTGTCGGTAATATTTATCATGTCAAGCTCTTAATTAGAGGAGGATACAATCTATTTGCTTGTGAGATAATGGTGTCGATTCTGTTGCGCACATTGTCAGGACTAAACTAAACTAAAGACGTTTGTCTCTTTCTGTTTCAATAATAAAAGTAAAAACCGACTTCAAAAAACTAAAAAGTACTTAAAAATCTTAACAGCTTCTGAAGTCAGTGCCACTGCTAAGCCCCGTTTTCAAAAGCTGTGAAGATTTTTAATATTAATTTATATTTTTTAAGTTTTTAGAAATCGTTTATACTGGTTTTCATCAGATTTTCACCAAATTTAAATGAGACCACCTCGAAAGTATACCCTTTCAAATAAAAAAAATCCAAATCGGTCTGCAATACATATAAAAAACATACAGTCGAATTGAGAACCTCCTCCTTTTTTTGAAGTCGGTTAAAAAATAAAGTGACGGATGTGTTTAGTCTAGTTTATTACTGATAAAATGCGCATTAGAATCGACACCGAGATTGAATTAATATAGACGCTATTAATCGCTAGCATTATCATGTAAATGCATTCTGTTCAGCATGGGGTCAAGGGTAAATGTTCGTATCTTAAGAGGTCGGAACTCATCTGATGTTATTAAGAGATACTTACGTAACGATTGTAAGCGGTTTTGGATAATTCTGATGCAAATTAGGTACCTACAGGATCAGTGTACGTACACTGGAAAAACTGACTTTGTAGCCTTCATCCGAACCAAGTTATTCGGTTATAAATAGCAATAACTTGTTTATTTATAGCCGTTACGTTATTTCAATGTAGATATGTTAACATTGCGGGCTCCATCCGAACCAAGTACTAATTTTATATTTAGGGGTTTTTGTTAACCCCATTATACCTTATTACAAATTATATTCAACGCTTCACAAAAACAATACTTGTAGTTGTACCTACTAGAGACACCATTCTCTATTTGATTTGAACATACTTATGTAATTATGTAACATGATGATGAGAGAAATAAAGATTTATAAAGATTTATACCTACCTAATAAAAGTAAGTATTCTTTGGTAATAATATACTCTCGCGGAAATTCATTTTCATATAATCGACATCAAAAATAAGAACTGTCGGATGTCAAAACTGGTAAATCATGCGTTATTATTATCTATAAATAAAAATATTATAGTTTAAAAAAAAAACTAAAGAGAACGCTTTTGTCATCCAAACTAAACGTGTATGCAAAATTTCAGCTCAATCTTCTCAGGATATTTAATTATATATTATTATATATTTTTTTTAGTAATAGATTTAAGTTTCTATAGTTTTAATATTTTGATACCTACCTAATATTTTTTTTAATAATATCTACGAATCTCTGTTGAACTACTGCTAAAAAACTACATCATTTTCTAGCCGCCTCCGATTTTGGTTTTGATAAAATGAGCTTTTATTTAACCTACACTGTTTGTATTATATCATTCCTTCTAAACAAGAAATTAATTTTAATCACACTTCAGATTAACTTGTTGAGTTTATTTGGTATGTGATTCGGAAACAAGAGATTTTTTAAAAACGTTAGGGTCTCATATTGTCTAGAAGGGCAGTTATTTACTAGATCTCAGTAACGGAATTATTTTAAACACGGATTTGTGTAATGACCAGAATTTATGGAAGGAAGAAAGAAGGAAAGAAAATGGAAACAACACAAAATAGTTTTAAAATAATATGAAAAAGAGAAAAACAAAATACTTGAAACTAACTTAAACTAGGTACTTATATTTATTAGGCAACTTAGCAGAAACAACACAAAATAGTTTTAAAATAAAATACCCAAAAAAGTGAGAAACAAAATACTTACATAAAAACAAAGCAAGACAATTATCAAAGGTTGTTTTGAAAAACAAATTGTTTATCGTTAACAATGCAGAGGTCTTAACCATGAATCGCCAAATCCTAATTAATATAATTAGCTTATAATGTATCACAGGACAAAGGCTTGTTTTTATTTTACAAACTTGCCAGTTGCCTGATGCTAATAACATTATTTTTCTCGTTTAAAACAATTTTATATATTGAAGGCACTTTGCCTTCTTGTCGATAAAAAATTGCGTATCAATGATTTGTGTAAAACAAGTCCTAGGTATCTACTGTTTTTGTTGATCAATACTTACTAAATAGCGATGATATGTCACAGTCAAAACTCTTAGCCGGTCAAAACTAATTTTGACTGCGAAAATGAGTCAAAATTACTTTTAACTAATGACGTTGTTGGTCTAAAGTACTTTTGACTGAAGTATAGTGAAAAATACTTTTGATTAAAGCCTGCAGTCAAAAGAAAATTGTTTTGCCTAACCTAAAGGGTTAGGTTAGGTTAGAACTGTGCCCTCATAACGCACGAGCCGAGCGAGCGAAGCAAGCGGTGCTGCAGGAGCGGCCGGGGAGTGCGACATTTTGAATTAACTAAATTTTTCAACCGAAACTTGTGACCGAAGTTTTTGTTAGAAATCTTGAATCATTAAAAACGCCTTTCTCAGTTCACGAGATTTATTTTCAGTCGGTATAAAACCTTAACAACCGACAAGAGAGAGAAAAATAAATTCTAAAACATAATAGACAGTAACGATGGCAGATATCAATTGAAGAGGTTGCGTTCGCTACTACTATTCGAACAGTCTCTAATCAAAACTAAATATGACTGATTTTCGCAGTCTAAATTAGTTTTGACCGATTAGAGTTTTGACTGTAACATAATAATACATACAGGCATATAATAGGTGTATGATTAATGTAGGTAATCGTGCCTCACGATCCACCTGTATCGTTCACAGTGGGAAAAATGACGCCATGTAGGTCCGGATGTGTGCACACAAGTCAATTATTTTATTTATTATGTTACTAGATGTTTAAATTAATTATAAAAATCTACATAATGGGTAGGTACATAATATTCTTCTTCAATCTATGAACTCGATAAACAATACACGGTTAGTCAGAAAGGTAAGGTTTACGTTATCGTACTTATCATTATTCGTTATTTTTTTTATCACTTACTCGCTTTGAGTATCTAGTCTTACTCGAGTAATATTACATTATTTGTATGGAATAGCAAACTTTTTTCCTCCATTCGAACCAAGTTAAAAAAAGGTTGTAAATAACAATTACTTGTTTATTTCTAGCTGTTACGTTATTTCAGTGTAGATATTATGTTAACTTTGCAGGCTCCATCCGAACCAAGTACTTGGTTGTAAATAGCAATAACTTGTTTATTTCTAGCCATTACGTTCTTTTCAGTGTAGGTCTAACCGTAGGTGACCGGATACCTAATTAGTATTTGTCAAGTATTAAAAGAAAACCCTCCTACACACTTACTTTTAGTAAACCTAAGGAATAATCTTAAGTCATCAGAAATGTCATAGGTCTTCAGCGAGAGAGAGAGAGATCAGACATCTTAAGAATATCTTGGATAAAAAATATTTTGAGAAAGAGACGTTATTTTTTATTTTCTACAACACAAGGACGCTCTCAAATAATATGGAAACTAATAAAGAACAGTTGAAAATAAATAAGCAACAGTTCGCAAGTCTACATCAACTTGTAGATTGCTTCATTAATTTCTCAGGCGTTCAAATTAAAGCAGTGATAGATACAAAATTCAGTTTATCACCGTCGACTGCAGGACATAGACTTCTGCACAAGTATGAATGTATCACCAATAGTTTTTACAGCGGGCCCTATGTAGCCAGTCCCGTGTTTGCTGATATCACCTTCACTTTTCCGGCACGGTATGAGCCATAAAGTTATTATTAGATACTAGTGGTAAAATAATAACTTTATGGTATGAGCAATTCCTGTGAAATAGTTTGTGCCGAAACAATGGAATGAAGATGATTATGACTTCATCCCGAGTTCATCATCGGTAATTTTTTTATTCTCTAAGTTAACCATTAATCTTTTACAATCAAAATTAAGTTTATTACCAGAATTTTTGTTCATTACCATTTCGGTAGGCCCTCAGATATTGGAATGGTGCACAGAAAAGACTAGCCCGGGACGGTAAAATTTATATCGGTAATATTACCAGAGTTCATATTCATTAATTACCATTTTAGTTTCGAGGTAGACCGGCAGCAGGGCAAGAAAGGGGAGAGAGAAAAATCGGAGACAAAACCATCTCTTTACAATTTTCTCTCTCGTTTTTCATTTTGTCTTCTGACAAGGAGGCAAATAGTGGAGAAAACTAGTTTGTCCAACCGTCGTGCTAGCCCTGCCGATTGTACAGTTAGTCTTTTTCGCGTAAAATTTCCAGTCTATCTAAAAGTTATTTGGAAGATTGGAGGATGATTCTCCAAATAACCTTCATCATTTAGCGTCATAAATCATGCCATCCTTCCTTCCTTTGGTTGTAATTATCACATTTATGTTTGAATTGTGTTGATTCTTTTGTCATGGCAGTAACGTAGTTTCGTTTTACATAAAACTATTATTTGATTTAACCTTCTGCATTGTTATCTTTGAGGTGAGGTTAATGATGTAGGTACTTACTTGATTGTTTCGATAATCACCCATAGTGTTGTAATTGGACCTTTCAGTGTCCTAATTATTAATTTTGGTGTTTATATTCTATAGTACCGTTTCAATTCTATTTCATTCTAATTACCCCGTAGATTTTCTTCTTGGGCATGAATTTCGATCTATGCTACGGAGAGGGGTAATGTGAGGTCGACGTTCAGGAAAATTGGATGTAAAACTTATGCTCAAAATAAAATGTAATCTTAAGCTTAATAATTAATTTATTTACTTATATAATAACAATCACAGTATTACCGACTAAATAATCTCATTTTAGTTCAATACATAGTTTCAAGGTACATTCTAGAATATTTAATATCGGGAACAAAACAATAATATGTAGATAGATAACAATTAAATCACAATCATTTACTGTGAATTTGAAATATTTTGTTTTTTTAACATTATCAATGATATGTTTCCTTATCTTTACATAATTTTAATTCTTCTTCTCCCCTGAACAAGGTGTTAGTTATGTATAAATAATTATTGTAATATTAAATTATACAATGTCTGTATGGGCAATCATTTATACCAAATATATTCCAACAATTTCCCGGTATGTCAATGTTTTGTATAGTAACCCAACGATTACAATTATTTAATAATATGAGTTCTAATTGCCTAGCAGCTAAGTCAGTTAGCATCTAATGACAAAATTACAGCTAACTGACCTAAGCTGGGTAATATTATAGCTCATATTGAGTCCCTGAAATCCCGCAAATGACGATACAGCGTCAGCAATTAATACTTCTGATCCAACAAACTTTTTAAGTCGCTGATGTCCTTATCGAGAATACCTAAAGGTACGTTTTTCACCTGAAAAAAGAAAGATACGTTCTTAAGTTTAAAGGACATAAAATAAAAATAAACGTTTTTCGTTTAAAACTCTAAACTAATCTAGTCGATTATCAAAAGGAAAGCAGAGGATAAAGGCGATATCTCAAGATATTTCTACGCGATACTAAAACACCAGTCTATACAGGGTGACTGGTTGAACGGAGGTACTTATGGATGGAGATGACTATGAAATCGTGAAAATAAAATCTGCTGTTCCAAACATTTAGTCGACTAATATTGGATTAGGTATTGGTATGGAACATCTGACTATTTTTTCGCGTTTGCATGGTTGGTCCCGAAGTCATAGGTGTTCATAATGTTGAGTATAATACACTTCTTCTATATTTCTCTCGTTCAACCACTCACCCTGTATGGTAGGCCAAGCGTGCAAACAAATCTATTTATTTGCAAGGATATTGGGAGACCCACAGTCAGTAGATGACGTTGATTAGATATTTGTGGACGATGATTTATTATAGTTGTTTTTAAGTATAATTATACTTCTCATTTAAGTTTGTTATTTGGTGCATCTACCTTCACTGTCTTTCCTTGTTGTCTGGTAGAGAATGCCTACGGCATTAAGACCGCCTTTGTACATTGTACATGAAGCATTTTAAATAAATAAATAAAATATGATGCTGTTATTATAGCACAGTATTCTGTTTGATGATTTGACGGTACAGTTGGCACAGTGGCAAAGCTATTAGCTATTAGCTTACTGCGCTATGTCAGTTCGATATGCAAAGACATTTTACAATTATTATTTTTTGTAAAATGTCTTTTAAGACCTGCAGATAGTTTTCTTGGCTCTGGGTTTGTGATTGTGACACTATGTATATTATATAGTTCGGTAAAGTATAAAAAAGGACTAATAATAAAAAAATTACTTACATGAAGAGCCGGTGTGCCAGGACTCGGTGTGAAATCGAACTCTTTGACTTTGCCGTCATGGTTGATGACTTTGTGACCACCGAAGTCCTCTGACGTCTTGCCGTCTATGTTGGAAGCGGAGTGGAAAGTGTACTCAGCCTCCCCGTACACATGGCCGCCCTCCAATGGCTTCAGATTACGTACGTTGTTGAATGAGACAGGCTGAAATAGAAAATTGAAAAACCATTAGCATTGAGTATAGTTTTGTGCATAATATTGTAAAGCTAGGCTCTATGAATGGTATAGAATTCATTTCAAATATCAAATTAAAGCTGCAGTAGATTCAGAAATTATGTAGGCATTAAGATCGGGTGGTGCGGCGACTCTATGCGTGTGTGTCAGAGTAGCCGAGCCCGCCAGGCCGCCAGGTCATGTAGTCGAGTGCATGACCTTAGTGACATTCATAATCATATAGGAATAAAGGTTTTATGCAAACGGAAACATCAATTATTTTGATTATTTTGAAAACGTATAAAAAATGTTGATATTATTTTGATTTTTGTTTGCTAACCTATATTACCTCTTAAAATATTTTGCATTATTAAAATAAGACTTTATTCAACGTGTATTATAAGTGCGTGGTCATATTAAATTTAAGCGTGTGGATCCATCAAACTTTCTCCATGGAACCAAAATCGTACCTATAAGCGATTTTTTTTTGCAATTCTTTCCCTCACGCGTTTATTTCCCTATAGGCTACACAGAGGTTTACTGTAAGTTGGAGACACATATTTCGCCGATGCCGTTATTAAGCCCCATGCATTATGAGGCGAGCCTATTTCCATCTACGTGGAACAATTCCAAACTCCGGGCTGCTATTAAGAATTTCCATGCAGAAAAACTCAGTAACACTGCCCTACCCGGGGCTCGATCCCAGGACCAATAGTAAGAATTATGTGTTTTTGTGAAACATACCTTCCACGACGGCTCTTTCGAAAAGTCTCCGTTAATTCTGTAAATAAGAAACAAGATCAATATTAACAAAAAATAAAAGGAGAATCTGTCAGTAATCAGTATGCAACGCATTGGCTACTCTATCCCTTCCCGCTGCTGTCTACAAATTGTAGGTAGTAGCACAGAATAGATTAATATTTGGAACAATTACAAGCACAAATATGTAGAACAGTCAAAGGTTAATTTTAGGAGAACTGGTGATTAAAATCTTTTGACATTGTTCACATATAATATACTTGCAAACAATATAAATACTTGGGCTGTGTTCATAGATTTCACATTCAATAGTTATTCAAAAAAGTCTTATGAATTTCGGTATTTGTATACATATTTGAGCTCATGACTGCACGAGGTTTTTTATAGCTATATAGCGGTTCACCTGATGGTAAGTGATCACCGCCGCCCATGAATATCCGGAATACTATAGGAGTAACCGATGCGTTGCCGATCTTTTAGGATGGTGTAGGCTCTTTTCTAGAACGTCCATATATAGCTACTGTTTAAAATTTTAGGAATCATGTGCCTACTGCCTGTTATGATTGTGCATTGCTTGTTTTTTCAGAAAATAATTGAAGACTCCTCGGGAAAAACTATGAATGTCAGTATTTTACAAGCTTTTTTTGTTAAATTTACCTTTACTGTTAGCATTCTTTGTGTAATATAATTGATCTACAGTAATAAAAATTGAAACATAGGCTTATAATAATAATAATATAATAAAAATTGGGTCAAAAGTTAGCTGTAATCATTCAATTTCAGTCTGTTCGTACATCGTATAAAGCCGGGATGTTCGCGCCCACAAACTTTCAAAATCGTCGTTGTCAATTTGGTAGCAAATCCGCACTCATCACGTTAATAAAAAAAGGTTAAAAAAATAATTGAGTATTGATTGGTCTAGATTTGATTGGTGACCAATCAATAATCTAAGAAAAACAGTTAAGTATATATCTGAATAAGTACAAAAAAATTAGATTTCAATAATTCATTTAAATATAAGTTATTTTAATTAATATAAACTTAAGTTAAACATAATTATAATGCAAAAACTAGGAATGCCAGTGGCATTCCAAAACAAATAGTTACTTTTCTCGAATTAAACATTTATTGAAATTCATTGTTTTTCCAAAGTCTTTAATTACTTATTTAGGAACCATAGAGGCTGGACAAGTTTGATGTGTTCGTGATGGCACTAGTGATTATTGATGCCAGGGTAAAGCCAGGCTTCCACTGCGAAAGGGTAATGAGCAAGTAATAGCTGGACGGAACGGACCCCAACTAGCTAAAATAGGTTTTACCTTCCATTAAGAAAGAGTTTTGACAATTGCCTTCCACAGCAAAGGAGAAATGAAGAACGAGTTCGTTATTAAATATTTTTACTCGTTCAGTCCTCTCCGCTAGACTCTTTGTTCGTGGAAGCACTTCTATGAAGTTTACCAGAGTCCGTAAGGAGCACGCTCCACTGCCAGTGGAAGCCCGGCTTTACAATTAACATAAAGTGAATGTACCTAGAACCTAGCACAAAAATAAATAAAACTTACTGTGACTCTTCTTTTGGTTTATTTATTTCAATTGAGCTGTTAAACGGTGGGAATTAATTGTTATTAATTTATTACCAATGGCAGTAGATGACTAGTTGATTGAACCCCTTAATGCTAACTAGAGAGATTATAAATAAATGATTTTTTTCCATCCTTAAAATTTAACGGGATCAAAGAATTCTATTTCATATAACATACATCTCACATGCACATACATCCAGACCCAAAACAACTATCTGTAGATCATACAAATATTTGTTCTGTGCCGGGTGCGAACCCGCAGCACGTAGCGTAAAAAGCTAATCGCTTAGTCACTGCACCAACAGTGTCGTCAAATTGGAAGGAGTGCAAGGATAGATCTTCTTCGAATGGTGAGACATGATATCATCTGGCGCACCCTGGGCAGTCAGCATCGATACCACCACTACTGACTGACCCATCTTTCTACTACGGTATCAGTGATTCCCTTGCTCATACTTAGCTCATGTCGATTCTTCAGAAGGAGAACGCGTATAAAAAGAATCTCACTTAACTACAGTAGAACAATTTCGCCAATTCCTGTTCTTTAAAGATTGAACCATGTGATGTGGATCCTATATTGACCTACTACTACAATACAGTAGAAAACAGTTTAATTTTACTTGCGACAATTTATCGGCCTATTCAGCTTTTTCGGGGAGCCCTACTTATTATTTCTATGGCTTTTTCACAATACGGTACGGCATTTTTGACGTGTATGTCGGTTGACAAAACAAAGACAGGCGCGCGATTGGAACTCTTTTGGCTCGGACACTTTTGAGCATAGTAGTAGGTCAATGGGACCCAAGGTATTATTTTTTATGTTACTGGTCATAATGTACAATCTCAGTTATCATCAGATTATCAGTCACTCATTATTGTACGATATGCAATTCATCTACGTGCTCGTGTGCATGGGAATTATGATGAAATACCTATTTAGATTTCTGTGTTATTCAAGCCTTCTCATTAGCTTCCAGATTATTTCTGAGAGATACGGCGCTCCTTGTACTTATGAAATGATTAAGCTCATTAGAGGAAGATACTTATATTACGCAAGTAGGTACCTATATTAACAAGGTCCTACCTTTCTAGTCCCGAGCCCTATAAGGGGTTATTGTACTCTTCATTATGAACAACTCTTACTATGCTTACCAACGCTGAAATCACGAAAAAAAATCAGCTGTTCCTACCTATTGAATGTATGGAACAATTGGAACAGCAGATTTTATTTTAGCAATTTTTGTTGTCCCATAGTAAAAGATGTTCTTAATATGAGTACAATAACCGCTTAAAGGGATTGGGTCTAGAATTGTAGAACCTTGTAATATTTAGAAAGCGAGTTTTAATTTAATTATTTTTTTTACTACAATTGCGAAATTGTATTTTTGTATTCAGCATTGGTTTGTTAACTTTTACCCCCGAAATGCTTGGGATTACTTGAGACTCCTGAGCATCCATTTCGGAAATTTCATAATCAAGTTGATACTTACAACTCCTGTACATGGTCCCATTGGCCAGCCTTTGCCGCCGCGACAATGTCATCGTATGTCGTTGGTGCTCCTGAAATGAGTAAAAATATCGTTAGTTTAAAATACTAATTAATAGATTAAAAAATGTTCATATAAACTGAAAAAAAAAAAACAAGACCAGTAGAATTCTAATGTGGAACATAGCGATATTAACATTCGGGACCCATTATTAGGAAGATTTGAGCTGGTCTCGATTTTGAACCTCCCTCATGACAATTTTGACGTGACCTTTGAAAGCTAGCATGAGCTCTCTGAAAAAAGGCAGTAAGCTAACGGGTAAGTGACCACAGAGCCCGCAGGGTAATTACGATGCAAGCTCGGAATTGTACGGATCGATCCCGATTACGAGTTTGTATCATGATTACCCTGCTGCTCTCCGGCATTAACTTGGGAAGTAGGATGGTTATCCTGCCATTTGATGGTTGCCAGAGCCTCACTTCTAGCTGTAGAGCGCATCACACAGAATAGACAAGAAAATTGATCAAGCGCGCGCAATGTTGGTACGTGTCATAAGTTTTATGACGTCTTTTTGTGTTAAATATTCGTATTACAATATATTACAATATTTGATGAAACACAGCATAAATAGGTAAAGATTTAAAAATGACCTATCAATTAGGAACTCTATCATAACAAGTTTATAAATACGGAACTTGGTTACAGCCACGTAAAAGATGATTCTTTGCATGACAATCAATTTACACTTCATTTCAAGCCGACGTTTGGATTCACATTTTTGATAATATTTGCACTGCAAACCAAGCAGAAGACTTGTCATTGTAAAATGCAATCTATTTTAGATTCTAGTCCCACATCAGGACAAATATTTGTGGATGCAAAATATTTGTTGAGAGTTCGTCTGCAAACCTATCGATCACAAAGTAAAGGTTATCGCGTTCCTTGACCATAATTAGATGCGCGATTGTTTTTTTACGCACGTAAGACTCGGACTATATTCCTCCGGTTTTCCTCAGTTTGGAGAGGATTTTTCTCCGTTAGAAACAATTAACAAGCACCCGGAATATCGCCAGTACGGGAACAGTATTTTCAAAACAAATTCCGGAAAACGGATGCATACCTACAGGATATTTTTTTATGTAGGGCGCAAATTTTGCAGATTGATTCAGTGTCCGTTCCCAAATGCAACCGCAGTACTAAAATTCACTCCAAAACAAAATAAAAATTTGATTTTGTATGGCTTGCGCTAGTAAATTATGCGTGTCCTCCATACTAAGTCGAATTTTCGTTTTGTTTTAAAGTGTATCCTAATACTGCGGTTGCATTTAGGAACAGAGACTGAATCACTACAAAATTTGCGCACTACCTACATAAAAAAATATTCTGTCTAGTCCGAGCCTAAAGCTGACATTCAGAGACGACAGAAACGAGTCTAAGCGTGCACTTACGCTTCCATCTGTCAAAATTTGTTCGTAAGTTTGACAGATGGAAGCGTAAGTTCACGCTTAGACTCGTATCTGTCGTCTCTGAATGTCAGCCTTAGTCCCTTCTCGCTTCTTACCGAAAGTGGAAGCCAGGGCTTCGGAGCTATATATAGTATTTCTATCGGTATCCAAGGGTTACCTACAAAAAGGTACTGACTCCGTGCAAAATATTGATTTTTGGCAAAAGAGAAAGTTTCGGATGATCATTGATCATAGCGAAAAGTCACTAAACAATATCAAAGTGAATACATTAAAAAAGATTGTCTTCACTCATTTTTATACAGTATTTTAAAAAATAAGCGCAGATTTTTTTTTTACAAGTTTATTATAGGTATTTGTAGTATTTGTAAGACTAATTACATATTGCTTATAATATTTAATTAATGCGATTAGCCGAGGATCGGGCCAGATGGCGTACGCTTGCTGAGCCCTATTTACAGCAGTGGACTGCTATAAGCTGATAGAAATTAATATTGTCTATTATTTTTATCAATAGTAAAAACCTAGCACAGGTTTTTACTATTGATAAAAATAATAGACAATATTTTTTACTATTGATAAAAATAATAGACAATATTAATTTCTATCAGCTTATAGCAGTCCACTGCTGTAAATAGGGCTCAGCAAGCGTACGCCATCTGGCCCGATCCTCGGCTAATCGCATTAATTAAATATTATAAGCAATATGTAATTAGTCTTACAAATACTACAAATACCTATAATAAACTTGTAAAAAAAAAATCTGCGCTTATTTTTTAAAATACTGTATAAAAATGAGTGAAGACAATCTTTTTTAATGTATTCACTTTATCCTCAAGGCTATTATGGAGCTAACAAGGTGTGAAATATTTTCTATATTATTTCATTGTACCTACCTAATGTAAATACGGGGTCATTCTAATCTCGTCTCTACGATTTTAATCAAATATTATTTTTTTAACAAACCAATGCTAATTTTATGTTTTTGATAATAATAATAAATTATTTCAGTCCGTCGTAGAAACAATACGAAATAGTTTACACTTGATTTCCTCCTAAATTATGGCTGATCATTTATATTTGAGCAAGTAAAATAAATAAAAAATATAGAAGTTTACTTTTCTTATTCTTTAATGTACACAAAGTATGAATACAATGTTGGAAAGTATTCCATATTATTATTTACATATTTTATTATTGTTTGCAAATTTTGGCCTTGTCGCATTCCACTGGGCAAAGCATCCCTCGATCTCCAAGCGCGGTTTGGTTGTTACAGTATGTAGTAGTATTACATGTTCTAGGCCCTACCTTTATTAACATAATTTATGACTTACCTAATTACCTACAGGGGAAACCCAATAACTTCACTAGGTCGTTAAGCATTGGTTTTTAAAATACAATCTAGAGGTGCTATCGTCGGGGATAGTACAATACCGCGTAACTAGCATTAGTAAATACCGCGTAAGTGACGAAATTAGCCAAATTGAGATTTCACGCCAAGTCACAGCTGACGCTGATTAGCACTCGTTGAAATCTCTCATCCTCATCTCTCTCTCTCAATCATCTCTCTCCTGAAAAAAATGGTATTTGACAGTTACGCGGTATTTACCAATGCTACTTACGCGGTATTGAACTATCCCCGACGCTATACATTTGAGTTCACAAAAAACGCACAAAATAAGATTATGTTGGAAATTTTAATTAAAGAAGTATAAATACCAGGCGCTGTGACATTTTCCAAATGTCGTAGCATTATGCTGAGATGGGGCTATTTTCGGCCTCATACAGGTTACTTATTTTTTTTATTAATATTTTCTAGTGTTATTTATTAATATTATATTTGCCGACACCAAATAAAAGGGCAGGAGAATGATGAAGAAGATTTTTTGTGTTCTTTACCGTGTTCCAAAACAAAATCCTTTCAAATAAATAAATCCAGCTCATTACTGACCTAATGCTGGGAACGAGCTTAACAAAATGAGAAGGATTAGACTTTAGTCCACCACGGTAGCTCTTCTCGCGACTTGAAATCTCTTAGATTATAATCATCGGGAAACAAAGTCAGGGAAGGAATTCCACTCCTTAGCAGTCGTCAAGACGGAAGTCTTAATGAATGCCAATATAGGAGACGTTAATTAATTCAATATCATTGAACTTGTTATGCTGTTTAGCAGCCGGCCGTGACATAACCTGCATGGTTGTTGACGTGTGCAATGTTTGTCTCAAATATTTGGTATTTTCACAATATGACCCCCGAAGTTATTGTCAATGCTACGCGTAATGTCAATTTTAACTGTGATCTTAAACATTTTAGCAGCTTTTGTTAGTAAAGATGCAGAAAATATCTAGATGCGTTCATCTGGAGACATATAAAATAGGTACCTACTTAAGTTTGTTTGTCCAGAAAACTTATCTTATATCTAATGACTTGATCGTGTTTTTCCTTCCCTCGTGAGACAAGAACGAGGATAAAGTCCAAAGTTATTAAAGTTACATAACGAATTAATTACAATGCACAACTTAATATTAAATATTATATGTGCACACTTGAGTTAAATTTAAATTTTTGCGAATATAAATTTGACTGGCTCGAAACCATGGCACCCATCGTATCGGCCTTAAACATGGTTTGTCGGAAAGGGTATATACAGTCGAAAGGGGGTTAATGTTCTCATCATTATGAACACCTTTTAGTATGGGACCAAGACTGAAATCGCGAAAGAAAACTGCTGTTTCATACAAATCATTCAGTAACTATTTACTCGACTGATGTATGACACAGCAGATTTTTTCAGGTTTGATCCTATAGTAAAAGTTGTTCATAATGAACAATACAAGAACCCCCTTTCGCCTTTGTGTACACTTTCCGATTAATCATGGATAGCCTTTTCCTAATTATGTAAGATGTGATCGGTTTCCAGTAAAATGCAGTAGATTCCTGGCTCAAAATCACAGTTTTAGTTATATCTAATAAATATTTGCGATATTAATTAACTACTTCAAAAAGGAATTCAAATGAACAAATCGGCAATGATTTGACAAATTACGCATTTGAGACAAAAAACGTTGATTGTCAACAAGAAGGGTTTAAGTGCGGAATTAAAAAAATACATGTGTACATATTTACTTCGAGTACATGGAAATAGGGCTATCAATAGATTAACCGTCGCGTTCAACAAACCGTAACGACTTTTAATTGAAATCCACTAACTCAGAATCAGTAACGAAATTGTCCTGCTTATGCAAATGAAATTACTTATTTCGCGACAATTTAAAGTTACATTCAAGCGAATCTATTACAAACACCTATACGTAGTATCTTGTTTTGATTTCCGGGTTACAGATTTAAATATCAAGATAATTAGTTGTGCATTTTAAGAACATGATTAGATGCCATTTAAACTTAATGATTTTTAGCAAAAACATATTTTAGTATAGGTACACAAAATAGACAGACTGTCATGACATAATAAATTGCGTTTCGATTTAATCGCACAAAATCGCTAAAATTTGTCGTCTTTTATGGATTTTAATTCGGGTGATGTTGTTGCTTACCTTGGGTGGTGATAACAGCAACCACTAAGACTAACGTAAAGGCGATTCTTGCCATTTCGTATGAATGTATTATTAACTAGTTTCACGTAAACACGCGTACTCTGTGTGACTCCTCGACTCTAAATGCCGCTATCAGAACCGATTTCAAGGCTTATATCGAACGCTATTTTCTACCTATTATATGTATGTGGTCAACAGGATAGGTATTCTTGAAGGGTTTCCTTTATTTTTACCGCATTTAATTATGATTTTTATTGCAAATCCATTTAGCTAGCGCCATTTTTTGGTGTTCTGTTTTCGAATCCAATGTTTTATCTTTTGTATTGTAGGTACATTAGTTATTTTGCGTTTTGTCTTAGAAAACAAAAAGATTTTATGGAGTTTATAATGTAAGCATTTTAATTTATAATGAGTTTATTATTCCGAAATTGGTTTTTATTTATTTAAACTACATCGTTTTGTTTTTTGTTTATCGTTAAGAGCTGAATTAGAACACGTGTTATTTGGTCGAATCATTTACAAGTATATAAAACCCTTGAAAGATTATTTATAGTTTTATGACGGGCAGGTGCTGTGCTAACTAGAAAATTATTTAAACATAACCTGTCGACAATCGTTTCGTCGAGATAATCCATTTCCCATAAAAGAGGGAAGTAATTTACTTAGGCCTCCTCAAAGGAGAAGTTTGTGACGCTCAGAGCCAGACCTGGTGCTAAGATGACGCTGCTACCCAGATAAGATAAGATATAAGAAAGAAAGAAAGAATTTTTTTTTATTTGTTTGCTGCTAATTTGCTGTTATCTAATAAATACTAATAATTATAATTTTTCATAGATCTAACTTCAAAACTTAACTATGTACAAACTTAAAGAAAGAAAATTGGTTATTGGCACATAAAGATCAACAACAATAATAAAAGAACATAAGCTATTTACAATGATAAATAAAAGTTTATAATATAAATATACATAATTTTCCCATAGTGTCAAAAGGGCCACAGCTCAGCATAAAGTGAAGCAAAGCATGGTTTTCAGCTGCAACCTACGAGTGCAATTCGCTCGAAACTTATAAATATAATGTTTTTATTCATGTAAACCATATACGCGTACTTAAAAATAGTCAGACTCTAGATGCCACGTTCCGAGGTGTTGACTTCCAATGGAGAAGAACGGGCAAGAAACTCCATGGTTACCTACTCTTTTCAATTCAGAATTTCTTACAATATTTTATGGAAGTACATTGTTCTAGAAAAGCTATATGTGAGGACAACGTAGGCCAATGTTGTTATAGGTACAAGCCTGATTACAACTTTTATAAGAAGTTTTAGATAAGATTGCCATGGCTGCTTTGAGCTGACAAGTCCCAACAGACGGCACCCGTTCAGAAGTATGGCGCATGTATCAGGTTTATCGCCGAATTTCATGGGTTAGTAATTGGAGGGTTTGCCGCATCCAGCCTCCTACTTCAAGCTTACCTGGAGCTTGACGATGGAGAAGTTGGATTGTACGAAGTTTTTCATTGTTCCGTGGTTACCTGTACTAAGGTGGGTTGTTGAATGATAACGTTGTTGGGATTTGTATTCACGGTTGTTCTTGTATTTTGCCAATTAAAGTTTTTTTTTTATATAATAATTTATTATGCTATCATAAGGTCCTACATTTCAAGTCCCGATCCGTTTAAGGAATTGTTATACTCATCATTAAGAACAACTATTTCTATGGCACCAAACCAACAAAATAAACAGCTGATCCCATACATTGAGGCAAGTAATATTTAATCATTTGTATGGAACAGCTGTTGTTTTTGTTTCGCAATTTCAGGGTTAGTCCAATAGTAAAAGTCGATTTTAATGACGAGTACAATAAACCCAAAGAGATCAGGACTAGACCTTGGATCATAGGAACTGAACAGTGCAATATATTTTATTGTGCTATGTAGGAAAATCTAGATAACATTACCAATGGCTATTTGAATGTTAACCATAAGTAGCGGACAAAGGCATCCGAAATCCAAGCGGACGAAGTCGTCCGGCACATCTGGTCCTAAATAAATACTTATTTTTTTTTAATATTATACCGAATTGTAATTTTTATTTAATTATTCTGACTGTGTAATTATTGATATTTTTATAATTGCGATTTTTTTTTTTTTTTTGTATTTTAATTTTTTTTTTCTGACGTGTAATCTTCTTGTTACCAATAAATTGACTATGACTATGACTAAATAAAAAGTAAGAATATTGTAACTTATTTTAGTCATCTAACAGGGCAACCTATCATTAATCACTAATGATCCATGATTGTTATCTTGAACCAGCTCAGCAAGGATTTCAGGTAGAACAAGGTTTGACTTCGATAGCAATGAACGATCAAGAAGTTTGATTTATATGGTGTATTTATTTAAATATTCCTCCACATTTAGATTTATAATATAAGTACAGGGTGTAGGTGCAGTGGCTAAGCGATTAGCTTTCTGCGTTACGTGCTGCGGGTTCGATCCCCGCACGGAACAAGTATTTGTATGATCTACAGATAGTTGTTTCGGGTCTGGGTGTGTGCATATGAGATGTATGTTTGTAAACTGTACCCTCGATACAGGAGAAATACAAGTGAGGGGCAAAGACAAAAAAGATATAGTACCTACATCTATAGATACCTACTCATCATCAACAACTTTTACTATGGGATCCACATTGCAATCGCGAAAAATAAATCAACTGACCCATACAATAATTGAGCTGATGTGAAATTGCAAGAGGTCATACAATAAATCTTTGCAGGTCCAACTCACCAAGGGAGTACAGAAATAACCTCTTTATCGAAATACCATGCCACCCCTTATCCACGTATAGCACGGGGTGCAAAGGAAGAGTGTATTAATTGACCTCAAAGTTCACGAATTACTGATTTATTCAATATTTTATTATTTTGCAATGTTAAGTAACACAATACAAACCAATTTATGTTTTTTTTTGCATCGAGTTAAAATATTTACTAAGGAAAAATACCGAAAGAAACTTTAAAACATTAATTAAATTAAAATCTTTGTCTGTGATTTTAATAATGTAGGCAATGAATATTCTGTATATTTATTTATGACGGTGTCGACAGACACGCAGATTTTTTGTTGATTGATATATTATGCAGGATTAAAGAAACTCAGATGTAGTAGGATATACATAATATCTACCGTCAAAATTGAGTATAATACAACACCTTACCTAACAAATTGAGTAAATCCGTGAGTTAACAACAAGTTTTGTCGTATATTGATTGATGAATCTAGAAAATCTGTAGGTAACTTTTTCAGTTCACTCTTTTTCATAAACAGCCTGTATATTTAGAATCCTTTATACAGGTGACAAATTAATCACTTGCAATTTTCAAGGGTGACATGTGGCATAGTATTGGATGTGTCATCACTGACAGATACATCTTATACAATATTGCTAGTGATTAAATCACCATCCTCTATAGATCTCAAAATCTTCCAACTCAAACAATCCTTTATAGCCAGCGTGGTGAATAGGATAATGATTTGGCTTTTGGGAGAACCTTCTGAACTGAATCGATATTGAATTTGTATTGAAAAATAAATTATTATTAAATTAGTAATTCAAATACCCATTGTGATTGAGTTGGATTTTTATAACTATTGTGCAGATCAGGCATCTGGTAGAGTATGACGGAACTTATACTAATTACAGTGTCAACTTATTATACTTACTCATATTCCTGCAAATAAATAATTCTTATTCTTCAGCAACTCGGTCAATCCTACAGAATTTAGTTTTTTATAATATGTGTTTATGTGTTTTTAAAAACAACAAAAAAGGAAAAAGCGCAAATTCAATAAATTATGTTGAGGGATTCTAATAATCGTTTAAGATTTTTTCTGTATTTTTTTTCTTCACTATACAAACCTGTTGAAAATGCGAATAAATAAAAAACTCGCTATGGTAATGTACAAAATTATTTTTGTATGTGAGTTGCGTTTCACCTTAGCCTATTGCACCGGCAAAGGGCATTGACATCGTATCAATAAATTATATAATTATAGGTTAAAAAATGTTTTTTTATAAAAAAAAAATGCTTTTAAAATAATCAAATATAGCACCGTTCCAAGCATAGCCGGACTTAGATAAATACATGAGGTACACCTGTGATAGCCCAAGCAGAGGTTAACTGTCACTGACCAGAGTTGCCAAATGACATATGGATTAAATACATCAATGTGAGGATCTTATAAAATTTTGGCTGTTATACAGGATATTTTTATGTGTTGCGCATAATTTGTAGAGTGATTCACTCACTATTCCTAAATGCAACCGCAGTATTGGGATACACTTTAAAACAAAACGATAATTCGACTTAGTATGGGGGGGACGCATAATTCACTAGCGCAAGCCATACAAAATCAAATTTTTATATTGTTTTAGAGTTAATTTTAGTACTGCGGTTGCATTTGGCATCTGACACTGGATCACTCTGCAAATTCTGCGCACTACATAAAAAAATATCCTGTAGGTTCGGCATTAAAGCTGGAGAAGAATTGTTACTAAATACTTAGCCTTTGGTCTTTACTTCGTTCGCATGGTTAGTTATTTCGTCCCCTTATATCTAATTTGAAGTAAGTAGATTTTCCCAGAATCGTATTGTTGTTGTACAATCAGCAACAAAAGTTGAGTATCTAATATCAATGATTAAAAAATTAATTAAATATAGATAGTACTTTTAAAATACTTACGTAAAAATGGACTTCAAAAAACTAAAAAGTATAAAACTACCTTCATTGTCTCTGCATCACCCTAAGGTTGTCTGGTAGAGAATGCCTACGGCATTAAGACCGCCTTTGTACATTGTACATAAAGCATTTTAAATAAATAAATAAAACTATTTTCATAAAAAACTTAACTCCTTCTGAAATCGATGCTACTGCTAAAGTGCATTGAAGAATTAAAGGCCTCGACTTCAGAAGCTGTTAAGTTTTTTTATGATATTTTAAAGATTATTCTTTATTATTCTATTTTGAGTGGCATATAAATATGCGATTACAGCACAGATATAGATTTAAATATCTGTGGATTACAGTAATCGCGAGTGATTTGCTGTTATCTATTAAAGAGTTCCATTGTCTATCTCCGAAGGTCTTCTTCAGATCTTTACCAAATTTTAATGGGACCACTTGGGAAGAATATTCTTTCAAACAAAAAATAATCATTAAAATCAGTTCACAATTGGCTACGATATCGCTGAAAAACACAAAAAAAGGTACAGTGAAATTAAGAACTTCCTTTCTTCGAAGTCAGTTAAAAGAATACTGTGAAATTGTTGTTGTTGTTAAAGCTGTACCTTGGCTCTATAACAATTACCGAACAAATTAATATTTTTACTACATTTAACAGATTGTATGAACAATAGCTATCGCTCCATGTTAAACACTTTTATTGCTGACCATACCTTATCCACGTCAGGGGTCCTCGAATACTTTGAAGTTAATTCGCCTACGCCGTTCTCCTGAAATTGGATATGGTAATGTTGCCATTGTCATGTCACTCGTATTAGTCATTTCTTTGCTGTATTTTGCGAACTACCTAAATCTAAACAATACCTGATAACGTCATAACGTAATAGGTTTTACGTCACACATCTGTGTTATAATGTTGCCATATGAATTGTCAATTTATATCCGACTTCATAAAAGGAGGAAGTCCTCAATTCAAGACTGCTCGGTTGGCGTAGTGGCAAAGGATTGGCTTTCTGCGCGACGTGAGGTGGGTTCGGTTCTCGCACAGAATCAATATTTAAATGGCGTAGGTTTAAATAGTTGTTCTGGGTTGGGTTTGCGTGTATGTAAGGTAAGGTTTGTAAACTGTTCCCACAATACAGGAGAGACTTCTTCAGAATAAATAATACTAGTGGTCGCCCGATGGTCGAAATTCGACCATAATTTTAACTTTCTGCACTCCTTCTCCATAAAAACTTTAACTGTGCCAAATCTCACACTCATACGTGCGCGTAATATGCTTATAAGGGGGTACAAAGTTTTCTCTTCACGTATTAATATTTAGATAATAATTAAATAAGTACCTAACGGTTAAATAAATAAAATAATTAATTTTCCGGATTTACTTGAGCCCAAAAGGAGGGTAGGGGAAAACCGGGCAATGGGAGTCAGCGGGTAATGGTGGTCACCCACATATCTCTAAAAGTACAACTAATAGAAACGCGTTAACGGTCCTCCCCGCCCCGCTCTGTTCCCCTCGTATCGCTGCGAGCGCGCCGTGCCAATATGGCGACGGCCTAGAGAATGAGAGGTGTGTTTTGGTTTTGCGGCTCGCCGATGTAAATTTTCACGGACGCAAAATAAACAGTAAGTATTATAGTTATTGATCTACTTGTATGTTACTTTTTTACGCCTTTACTTGTAAATTCAGTGTAATGATTTCATACTTAAATCCCGAGTGTTCCTAATATATATTTTGTATTTATTTATTTTTCTTCATAATATACTTGTGGGTAATGAGAATCGCTAGTGACCACGATTTCCCGCAATGTAAAAGGCATACATAATTTTGTTATTTTTGTTTTAGATGCCGAAACGAGTTAGAACTACCACAAAGGCTTCCTGGTCTTCTGATACTTTAGAAAAAGCGGTGAAACTTATTGAAGAAGATGGTTTTTCTATACGAAAAGCTGCTAAAGTGTCGAACATTCCATTCTCGATTCTACAGAAAAGATTCAATAAAAAAAATAACTTGGCACCACGTCTGGGACGGCTGACTGTGTTTAGCGCTGAACAAGAAAAAGAATTGGCCGACTTGATAAAGAAGATGGCGATTTTTGTATGATCCTCATTGCCCACAAGGTGACCTCAATTACCCGTACCTCAGTGCAATGGGAGTCAAAACAGTTATTTTTTTGTACTTTTATATTTCCCAAAGATGATTATTCATGTGATGATTAATGATCTCAAATAATAGCTAATTAAGTAAACTTTGTTATGAGGCGGTTGCAATAAAGATTTTGTTTATTTTAACTTTTGTATTCTAATTCTTGCTTAAGTGACCCCCATTACCCCTTTCTCCCCTACTTTTTTTAACCTGTAGACATGTTAGTATGATTTATTAAACCTGCCCCAAATAAGTATAAATACTGGTGGCTGGCTTGACCGCAATCCAGTAAAAATCGCTTGGTTGCCAGCCCACAATTTTAATTAACCGTATGGTATTTTTTTCAACCAGTTAAGATAGCAATTGGATGCTCATTGAAGGCATTGCAGTTGTCACTTAGCTAGGCGTGCATATAACACAACAGGGGGCTTACGAACTGTTATAGCAGGGCAGAAATTGAACTACCCAGACATTTCCAGTATGAGCGGACCTCACACTGTATAGACTTTTCGGACAGTAAAAGGTCAGCTTATACTGGTAATGTCTGGGCAGCTCAATTTCTGCCCTGCTATAAGAGGTCGTAGTAAGCCTCCTGGTCAGTAGGAAAAATTAACCCGTTACAGAAAATAAAAATGAAATATAATTTACTCGTTGGATTTTCCAGATTATAAATTATTCATTGATAGTGGTAGGTAATCATGAGACTATAAGGTAATCTGTAGGCAGGTAGATACTAAACGTAATAGTCGTTGGCTGCAATTTTGGAACTACTTTTACAAGGAAAACCTTCGATGCCCACGAAAATTTGTTATTGACAAAAAAGAGGGGTGTTAGATTATATATCTATGGGTGTTATACTTATAAGTTTGTAGTGTGTATCTGTGTACCTGCGTATCTGTATATCTATGTATATGTCTGTGGCATCGTAGCTCCAAAACGGATGGTCCGATTTCAATGCAGTTTTTTTAATAAAAAGCTAGTTTACTCGGGTATCATTTTAGCTATGTTTTATGAAAATCTGTTCAGCTATTCAAAAGTTACAGCTCTTTTTCTAGTTGGAGTCGGAGGTTTTTGACGCGGTGGTTAGGTTATTCTAATAAGTATTCTCTTCTAGCCACTTTTGGCTGTAGTGGCCGCTATATTGAACTGACGTCACGGATCGGAAGCCCTGTCGTTCTG
Source organism: Allophyes oxyacanthae (assembly GCA_932294325.1). Taxonomy (NCBI): domain Eukaryota; kingdom Metazoa; phylum Arthropoda; class Insecta; order Lepidoptera; family Noctuidae; genus Allophyes; species Allophyes oxyacanthae. Next base: position 5,354,279 of record OW028610.1, read on the forward strand.
CCCACTCAGGATTTTTTTTAGGCCTTTATTTCATCTTCACCAGGTACTAATGAAATTGTATGATAGGTCCACATTTGCAGATATAAAAAAATTGAGAATGACAACCAACTCTTTACCGACTAAAAAAAGGAAGAGGTTTCATATTCTACGCGTACTTTTTTTATATGTTTGTTCACCGATTTCTCGGAAACGGCTTAATCGATTTGGATGTATTCTATTAAGGTAGATCTCAAGGTGGTACCATATATTTTTCTATGACGTGAAACACTGTTTTTCAGAAAATCGGCAAAACACGTTTTCTATATTTTCATTTCATGTTTGTTCCCGGATATCTCCGCTAGTTGTGAACCGATTTTAATGATTTTTAACTGGAAGGGCTGACCTTCTTTCTTCTTCTTATTTCTTCTTTCTTTACCATAAAAATGGTTAAGATCTGATCATGGAGTACGAGATGGAGGAAGGTAACTCCTCAACGGTTAACAGCAAAACATTCGCGACAAGCATTTTGGTCTCGTCTTAGGCTTTTAATTTTTCAATGCCACTTAGCTTGGCACCGACCTCAGAAGCTGTTAAGTTTTTTATAGCCATTACTTTATTCGTTTTAGTTACTTGAAGTCGGTTTTTACTTTTTTTAAAGTTTATTTATTAACGAAACTGAAATTTATAATGAGTAAATAATTCAGTTTATCTTTCATTAGGGCCCCTTGGCCCCTGATATTACTTATACAAATAAGTACCTATAGTCTCAGACAAATAATTTTGTAAATAGAAGTCAACATTCTTTAGGATGGTTTGATAAAATAATACAGAAAATCATCGTCTTTTGAAGCTAGTTTATTGGAATTATTTAAATAAATTTACATGACAATAAAAGATAATCATTATTACAACCAAAAATCCATTTTAAACAATAATTTATAATGTAACACAAATATATGAAAACCGGTACCTACTTTAAAATAAAGATGTAAATGTCAACGTACTTTTATGCTCCAGTTTAAATTAATAATCTCTTCAAATATTAATAATATTTTAAAAAGGGAGAAACATGATTAATTTACTCGTATTTTTATTATTTTCCATTTAGTATATGTGAAGATCTTTACAAATGATTGGTCGAAGAAGGAACTATAACACTGTAGCAGGCATTAAAATAGAAGTTAGTAGATATAAATAATTCTTGAATGTGACAAAAATTACACAAGTTTTAAATTAATCTTTGTAGATCCTTTCAAATATGGTGAATTTGTTTTGACATTTACCTCGCAGAATAGCCTTAAAAATCTAAAATATATCATGCTAGGTCCAGACTAGAGAGACACTGCGAATGCCTCGTCGCTTGTGTTATAGGTATTTAAAACATTAATGTTAGCCAAGCGCCAACGCATCAACATGCAAAATTTGGCAGGCGCTCAAACTATACTGTAATATTTGTAAACACTCAGCAAGTCTGGACTCTGGAACTAGCACTATATATTTTAAACCTACTGAAATAGTTCAACAGAAAAATTATCAACCAAGAACAAGATAATTAAATAATACTAAGTCGTTTTTATTAAACCAATTTACAATCTTAACACTTAATGTTTGTAATTCCTATATCAACTGAAATTGTATTTTATTTTTGAAGATAACTGAATTTAAGAAATTAAAATTAAAATATCAAAAAATTTTACAGTTCTTTGTTCACATTTTTTTCCGTTGAATTATCACTGAGTTTAAACAGTTCTTATAGGAGTTTATTAAATTGTTGTCATATTATTTGAATGTATATTCGACCTTTTTTCTTATACCATCACTGTCGTGCATGATTTTAGTTTTGGTCACCCCCCCCTTTGAAGATGAAGTCATGAAAGATCTTTGCTGGTTTGGACCTGCGACTGGCGGTTCTGGCATGTTCATTATCTGCTCGGGGTTTAGCAACTGCAATTACATATATAAATTGTTATGTGGGTAGAATTTTTATATTTTCATGTCTTTCAGGAACCACATGACCTGTTCAATACCAAAATATTAAGTTCTACCACTTTTAATCTACGTACCTACTGAAAAATCTTTTGTGGACAAACTATCCGACCAATGTCTATCAATCAGTAAGTCAACTAGGATCACAAAATGATACAGGCTAACAGTAACAGTAGGTATTTTTTTTTTTTTAACTTTGGACCTACTATGATTTCTCCTGTTTCGATAGTACCTACAGTTTACAAACATACATGTCATATGCACACACACCCAGACCCGAAACAACTATCTGTAGATCATACAAATATTTGCTCCGTGCGGGGATCGAACCCGCGGCACGTAGCGTAGAAAGCTAATCGCTAAGCCACTGCGCCAACCGTGTCGTCGAATTCGTTATTCGAATCGTGAATCGTGATTATCCAATAGGAAAAGCGGCAAATGTAGAGAAGCAGCAGAAGCAGAAGCGGCAGGGAACGTTACATACAATAGGGTCAATTTATACTATAACTTCTAGAAATACTGCGGTACTATATATTACGTTCATTACTTCGACTAGACTGGGGTCGACTGGCTCTCAATTCCTTCGCACCCCATTCTATCCGGTGGACACGCAGGTTGAGAAATCTTTCAAAGGATTTTGTACAAAGTTACTCGGAAAGGGTATTTAGAGTCCTACTTTTCTTGTCCTGATCCCTTTATGGGATTATTGTACTCATCATCATAAAAAACTTTTAGTATGGGACCAACGCAGAAACAAAAATCAGCTGTTCCATACATGTAGTCGAGTAATATTGAATTATTTGTATGGAACAGCAGATTTTTCAAAAGTCAGGATGATGATGAATATCAGAGAAGTGTAGGTAATGATCAAAAGCTTCTAAATACTAGTAATAGTAATATTGATAGCATTACTATCATTTACTCTTTTCAATGTAAGAATTCTAAACCCAATAAATGAATAAATGTCTAGCCTTTTCTCAAGTATGTTGGGGTCGGCTCCCAGTCTAACCAGTTTCGGCTGAGTATCAGTATTTAACACAGAGTGACTGCCATCTGACCTTCGCCACCCAATTATTGGGAGACACTGATACTTGATTTGGCGGTTGTTAGACTTATTGGGCTGCTGACTCCTGTAACGACTGTCATAGGTATTCGTATAATAACCGGGACCAACTGATTAACGTCCTTTCCAAAGCACAGAGGGTCTCGGTCGATGTGTGAAAAACGGTCACCCATGCAAGGACTGATTGCCGCAAGCGCTGCTTAACCTCGCATATTGATTGATCTAAGCGGTAGCTAGATCTAGCGTCGAGCCTCATAATTTTAATATTCTTATAAATAAATATTACCAAAAAATAAATATTTAAAATAACTTACAGGGGGGAACATAAATGGAAAAAGTCCTAGTCCACGTCCAGGTGCAGGAGCTCTGTAAAATATATTAAAAAATACAATGATTTAATAATTAGAGGCTACGTGGCTATCGCGTAGATCGACTGATGTAGGGTATCAGTATCTCGCAGTAATTGGATGGCAGAGGGCAGATGGCAGTTGCTCCATATAAAATGCTTATTCAGCAGCATTTAGTTTGACTGGCACAATAATTGCCAGAATGATCAGGAATGTAGTAAAACCCGAGCAAAGCGGTATGGTTTAACAATAGTACCAGTAGTAGTAGTGGTTATTATAACTAGTGGTCGCCCATTCGACCGTAATTTTAGTTTTCTGCACTCCTTCTCCATATAAACTTTAACTATGCCAAATCTCACACTCCTCCGATGCGCGCAATATACGGCGTACAAGTGTCCTTTCCTAGCTTGAATTTTTTAAGAATTTTTTGACAAATGTAAATGACGGATCTTTTTTAAAAACATATTTATAAGCTTTACTTGAAACTAAATAACAAATCAACATGTCTACTTTGGGTGCGTTGTTTAATTCGTCAGAAAGTAACTACTCAAATACATTGTTCATTCATTCGTAAGTATGTAAACTTGCTTTAAGAGTAATAAATAAATTAAAAAATAAACATTAGCTCGTGTATGAAAAACGGTAGCTATTGGTCAAGTTTGTGACAAATTCCAATAAACTTTAACTTAAGTAAGTGATAGTTAACTTTTGACTATAGGTTATATTCCCCCTCAATGAAAATAATTACAATAAACATTGTTACTCACCCAGCACCCGCAAAGGACCAAGCAGGTTGGGCTGGAAAAAAAAATATGAATAAAAATAATATAGTATAATTAGTGTAGACAGAGTCAGGCACTTATTTTGTCTCAAGACAGTCCGAATTTAATTGCCACGTTCCAAAGTGTTGATCTCCTATAGAGATGAAAGGGGCAGAAACTCTATGGTACCTACTCTTTTATTACAATATTATATAAATACATTTTTCCCGCAAGGTTATTTAAACACAATGTATAACCATGTCTTAACTGGACCGACCTGATTGCGATATCATTCGGAATTTTTTGATAATACTACAATAGGAGTTATGATCGACCAGTCCCAACAGATGGCATGTTCACAAAGCTAACATAGTGCAAAATAAAACAATTGAACATTAATTATTACTCTATTCTTCGTTATTGTTAGTACCGTACAGTATACACAGTACGTGGCACACAAAGTGTAATAAAAAAAAACGTCTTTAGCTAAACTTAATAATGTTTAATAAACATTATTTCAGGTGCTGCAAAACATTGCGACTTTTATTTAAATGCAAACTTTTTAAGGATTTTTCATAAATTCTACATTTTCAAAGCCTTCTAAAATTCCATCACAAAATTTTAAAATAAATAATTTAAAAAAATATTATAGTTTAAAAAAAACTATAGAACACGCTTAAGTCATCCAAACTGAACGTGTATGCAAAATTTCAGCTCAATCGGAAACCGGGAAGTGGGTCTTTATCTTCCAAGATTTTCTTACATAGTTAGTTAGTTACAGGTGAAGCTAATAAAAGCGAGTTAAAAAAAATGCTGTGTAAGTTTTTTTTATACGATAGATAAGGAAGTAACGACCAGCACAGTTAGTCAAAAATTCGTACTTTTTTGAAGCACCCTATTTGATGGTTAAATGAATAATTCACCACAAATCATAATAGTGCATTGGGCACATAATCACTAGACTGCACATTCGTAGAGAGTTTTCCCTGTTGTCAAAAAAAATTTGAAAGACCAGATTATTGCTATCAACATAATATATTTTTATTTAAATTCGAGACAATTTGTTAATTTTTTTGACAAAAAGCCATAGATATTTTTATCCTTTCAGTGTAATCCCTGAGCCAATTCACTGATTTCAATTGATAACTACGATTCACGGAAATGAACTAAATATAAAATTATTACTGAAAAAGAAAGTTTGAATTACGTACCATTACAACTAGCCACCGCTAAAATCGCCAAAATTATAATGATATTCGACATGTTCAATGAAACTGAATTATTTTTAATGAACAACTGTTGGAACCAAATCTCACAATATTATGGAAAATGTGGAAAATGGTAGACTTATATATTGGTACCATATGTTTACAACCTTGAAACGGTCAATAGTTTTGTTAATGAACGTCTAGGGGAGGTTCGGGTAAACTGAAACTCTCTTATAAGATTTTTGGATTTCAGGAAATTCAATAATATATCCTAGCCTTTTTTAAATTATAATTTCTACGTACTTGTGTTATTTTTCTTATTGGTTTTAACATAATTAGATGAAATGAATGTGAAGATATCAATTAGGTCAGGTACCTACCTAATTGAATTTATCACTTTTATTCATCGTTATCCTAGCTTCCATTCAGAAGATATAGAAATTCACTAACGTTTTAAATATTGTTTTCATCATTTAGGGTCATTTTCCTGGCATGCAGATTTGCGCCAGAGCGAGCGTGTCTGAACCGCATGCGTGCCGCCCGCATCCTATCGTTTTATACATGCTTTTTCTGTCCTGCGTGTGGCCCGCTGTGTGCTAAATCTCGCATGCGGGCCAGACCCCATAGATTATATAGTCCAAAAAGGCCTCGTGACAGTACAAAGTCCTTATTTTCAGATTATTTAAAAATTAATACACTTTCTACAGTGGTTTCATTTACCCCTTCATTCGTGCGTTATTATTTGTAATGTCCATCATAAAAATAATATATTTTGGAAGACTCATTAGAATATCAATGGGTTGATGAATATGTGTCTTAGCCGATTATCGTTATGGCCGTTCATTTCTTTTGTTAAAATTTTCTCAGAATTGGAAACAATGTTAATGGTAACAAATGGCAATGGAAAATGTGTTTTTAAGGCCTGCTGAAATATACATATACGTGCGTCAGGGATTTTCGTTGAAGTAAAAAAAGAAAACTCAGACATCGATGTCTATAGATACGCTCTGTCATACAAAGGGAAGCTAAAAAAATGAGACGTATTTTTTGAAGACGTCAAATTCTAAATTCAACAATGTTCGAATTATATTTAAATAGAACAGCGATACATGCACTAATGAATAGCTACTGTTATTATATATTTATTATTCAATACAAAAATTAATAATTATGTTTGTAAACGGCATTTGACTGGTGATCAACCACTCCATTTTTCTGAAAATGGAGTACCTGACACGTCTCACTTTTTGAGTTCACTGCATATCTATAGACGTCGATGGTTAAAGATGATAGATTTTCTTTTACGTCTTAAAATGTTATTTAAAATTATTTAGTAAACTCAATAATAATTACAGATTGATCCTATTCGTTAAAAAAGGTGTCCGTAGCAGGCAATAAGTGTGAATAATTTTTCTGCAGAAATATGAATCATTGTCTTTCTATTGTCTTTTCAAGCATGTAATGTGCGTATTTCGCCGACATAGGTAAATGACGCAGTAGTGAAGCAATGTACCTGTTCACAGAATTGCAAGTTTGATCCCCTTTGACCCGTTGAAGGCTGATCACCGCTTTGGGATAAATACCTAAGTATTTGAGGAATAGGTTACAGATATTTGTTATAACTGTAACTTTGCTGTCTCTCTCTGATATTAAATTGTTTGAAAGAAAAACAAAGAACACATAATTTCTGTAGGATCATATTTTGAACTTAGACGAGGGTTTGTTTTGAGGGATCTATAGCGTTCAATAACTACTTATAATTTAATTGTGTAATGTATAGAAATATTAATATATTCCGTGTAATGGGAATAAAAACTTCAAAATTGAACGACTGTGCCTTAAAATTACTAAAGTATATTAATTTACTTTATTCAAAATGCAGCTGAATAAACAAACATTACTTGTCTGAGAATGTTATATAGTTATTCAATGTTCGCTTACTCATGCACACATACGAACATATAGATACCAAGTTATACTTTGCCCTAAAGCTTATTATCGCTTACTACTGTTAGACTGTTTTGTTTTGTTAACCCCTGTAGGTGGCATACGACCACGGCTATCCTCTGAACATCACTATGAATGAATATATATCTATTAATATTTTCTTGTTTCATACCTTTTCAGTGGTCGGGTTTTAGTTTTTGACCTTATTTTTTTGACATTGAAATGTTTATTTGCAAGAAACATGGTTATGGGATGTTAACAATATTAGAGGTACATCATGTTCCGCCTGTTATGGGCATGCAACAGTATTTTTTTCGGATTTTTATGGTACATACTACACACACTATGCCCATTGCGCTATTAATAATTTAATTAAATAATGACCATTTATTATTATGTCCATGTTGTATACTTCATATTTGATATACTAATAAGTACCTAATACATATTCATTAATTGAATAATTTCTTAAAATTTTGTTATTATTGTAATTTTCACTAAAGCATGCTGAAACTAAGTAGGCGAAATATAAAAGAAGCTCTGTTACTTACAATACCATATTTCAGACAAATAAAGAAATATTATTCTATTGTATTCTAAAACCAATTTAACCAAATAAAGCAATCGATCAATTAAATTAAATATAAATAAAAAAAGAAGTAAAAACTAACCTAACCGTCAAAAACCCCCAACTTCAACTATAAAATGAGCTCTAACTTTTGAACGGCGGAACAGATTTTCATGAAACATGGCTAAGAACGCTCGGGATAAAATTATCTATGACACAAAAAAAACTTAACGTAAATCGGTTCATCCGTTTGAGAGCTACGATACCACAGACAGATACACGGATACACAGACAAACACGTTAAACTTATAATTCTTTTTGCGTCGGGGGTTAAAAAGAGAAAGAAGAGAGAGAGAGAGAGATGAATACGAGAAATCTGAGGCGCGGGGTGGGTTTACACTCAGACCCTCTTGCATGGGTGCAGGCGAGGAGAGCCACCGTTCAACCGACGAGGTTACCATTGCTTCATAGCAGTATACTCGGAAACTTAGAATTATTTAAGGATTTTAATTTAAGTATAAATTTTAAAAATCTAGTGGTCGCCCACTATTCGTAATTCGACCGTAATTTTAGCTTTCCGTACTCCTTCTCCTTATAAACTTTAATCTCACACTTCTTGCGCGCAATACGCTTAAAAAGAGTACAAAGTTTTCTTTTCACGTATTAATATATAGATAAGTCCATATCTTTGACAAACAAGTTCAAGACAAATAGGTAAAATACCGTAGGATACCCTCGTCCAAAATTCTCTATGAATAATGCTCATTTCATTTCATAAAAAGAAATATTGCTAATTGTAGTTATTGGAAATTCAACTCTGTAGGAGCGTGTGAGTGAAAAAAGGAGAGGGAGGCCTTTGCCCTGCAGTGGGACAACACAGGCTGAAAATAATAATAATAAATAAGAGCGTGTGCTCACCTTCACCCTAGTCAAGGCTTTTATTTGGACAAACTAGTCCTATAAAAATAAGTCAGCGACAGGCATAAGACAGAGAAAATACACTAATCTTAAACGTCACCTTCATTGCTCTCTTCAAGCAGTAGTAACTAAGAACTACTTATATGTATGTATGATATAATATAAAATTTAGAAATAATGATAATTTGTATAATTCTTAACTGTAATGTTGTGTATGTATATATATATATTTTTTTTACCATATAAATTGCAATGCCTTAACAGGCAACTAAGTACTAAGTCCAACAACCTATTGTTAACATCTTTAAAATGCTGTACACTTAGTTCGCAATAAAGAATTTGACTTTGAATTTGAATACTTTAACTGCAAATTGAGCCCCTGTCTCACTGCTGGGCACGGACCTCTTTTCAGAATTAGAAGGGATAAGGAAGGGATAGGCCTTATTCCAGCACGCTGGCCTGGTTGGTGACTACATAGCCCCTCGAGAACTTTATGGAGCCCTCGCAGATGTGCAGGTTTCCTCACGATGTTTTCCTTCACAGTTAACGCAAGTGATAATCAAATTCTGATCCGCACATGATTTCGAAAAGAGAGAGGTGCGGGCCGGTTTCCAACTCAGACCGTCCCACATGGAAGGGAAATGTTCAACCATTAGGCTTATCGCTCTCCTAGATTCAAAGTTAGGGTTTTATTTATTTGCAGATGCATAGAAGGCGATTCTGCCAAAATGTATGACGTAGGTATTTTAAGAATGTATAAGTGGCTTACCTTTATATAGGTAAATAATTCTTTTTGATATACAGGTATATAAAACACTTTATATTTAAATAAATAATAATAATTAAAAAATCAAATCCGAAGTAAAAGAAAAGCCTTTGCTGAAGTTAATTAAGGAATTATAATTTTTTGCTTACTTTAGTGCAATTGGGTAATCCGTTTTCGTTGTAAACCCTGTAGAAATTAGATATTCAAAATCTTTGTCTTACTTTAAAGATTTTTAAAGAAATAAAATACGTTAAATATTTTAACAAATTGCATGTATTGTAGCGCCAAATCAAATTTTATTTATAAAAGTTGTAATCTAATAAATATTGTATTTCACTGCATCATTTTAGTAATCGATTTCATGGATCGAATGTACTTTTATCCGATAAATGCTACAATTACATGCCAAAACTATACTATTAAAATTGCTTGTTCCGTGCAGTGTATTATAATTTATTTTTTATTGTTTATTTTACAAAACAAGAAAATGATTTACTTTCCTGTCAATATTTTGTTTTAAATAAAGACTACATTGTACCTATAGATCGGACCTCACCTCAAGGCGGAAATCATTTATTTATAGATGTCTTATTCCTAACAGAGCACGATTTTTTTTACATATCCTAAAGTAAATGCAGTATTTTTACATTTTCATGAAACAAGTGTGTATGTTGCATAAAATTAAACAAAAATGTGGCAGTATTGAATTTTTTATTTATAATTAGCTTACGTTAATGTTACGATACGTTAAAGATATTCGTGGTCGGTCTACTGACAGGTCCGCAATAACTGATGATTATATTACATTACATATTTAAATAATTAGAATGGTATAACGTAAATTTTTATTTATTTAATTTAGTATCTTTAAGAAAATATAGTAATAAGGATTTTTATCCCATATCGTTGTAGGTAGTTTTTAAACTTCAGCTTGAGTAAATATCACGAAAGAACAAAAACATACCTGTTATAATTTATAAATGTCTTCATTATCTGTAAGAGCAAAATGTAGAGATACTGTTTTGATTTATGAAATAAATATCAGGAGCTTTACTTAAGAATGGCTTACGTTATTTTGAAATCTACAGTACCTACTTATTAAGTTGACGTACTCGTATATTACATCATAAAATCTACACAGCTAGTTAAATAGCTCTTGACTAAAATTTGAAGTGGGCTTACTGTCATTATTGTAAGTTAGGTACCTACCTAGTCTTCATTTTCTACTTCTGGGACTTCTTTAGTCTATATTCTAAGCTCTTAGCAGCCAGTTTATGACATGCGAAAATATCGCGATCGCTACTGTCAATCGCTAACTGTCAACCGTTGTAGTATCGTAGGCCATTCTGACAGCAACGCGATAGCAGATGGTTTGCGAACGACGTAAATATTGTGATAGCTGCCGCAAATTTTGTAAATGTTAATATTTCGCTCGAAAATCATTAGTAATATGGTTTTAGTTAAACTTATTGGTATATCGATATATCTGGCGATGGTATCGGCGACTAAAGTGCAGTACAAACAAGCAAACAATCTATGCCTTAAGTAATACGATTATTTTTGAAGTTTTACTACAGTGCGTCTGCGTGTTAGCTGCTGTCACGTATATTACTCATTATTATGAACAATTTTTACTAAAGGACCAACCATGCAATCGCTGAAAAAAATCGGCTGTTCCATACATTTAGTCGAGTAATATATTTTTTTTTCTATGGAACTGCAGATTTTTGTTGGCGATTTCCGGATTGGTCCCATTCTAAAAGTTGTTCGTAATGATGATTATCTACTATATACCCTTAAAAGGACCTCCGCTAATAAAGTAGGACATTATTATATCGGTTATGGACAATTGGACATAGTCATAGATGGCTATAATTGATCTTCAGGTGAATCACCTTATTACACCTTGCTTTTGGTGAGTCCTTGCACGTAAGTTCCCAAGTACTACCTGCTTTAATAGGTTAGGGGGACACTAGGACTTCTCCTGTATCGTGGGTATAGTTTACAAACATACAAGCACACACATCCAGACCCGAAACAGCTATCTGTAGGCCATACAAATATTTCATCCGTGCGGGATTCGAACCCGCGGCACGTAGCGAAAGCCAATCTCTTAGCAACTTCGCCAATCATGCTGTCAAAATAAATAGGTTTTTTTTTCGTATTATGCAGTGTACCCCTTAATTATCTTCCGCTTTAGAATATAATATCTGGATTTACTACGAACATGCCAACGTGTTGTATGTTGATTTAGATTAAGGGCCGGGACAGATCATCACGACGTCGTCGTCTTGACACGTTGCTGCGCCCCAGTGCCACGTGTTTTTTTTTTATGTCTTCTTAATTATTGCAGGAGGAGAGTATTCTTCTCCTACTATTGTCTAGTACGGTCCATATCTCGAGAGAAATGCCATTATATGTATCATCGTACGATGTGACGACTCGTAGTTTTTCACGACGCGGCGTCGCGCCTTGTTACGGCGTCGTGGTGATATGCTCATAAGGCATGCGTCAGACACGGTCAGCCCAACTCCACTTTGAGTTTTGTGGCTTTTCTGAGCTACGTAAGTTAGTGATGCATGTTTAAAGCATAAACTTATTATATAAGTTTATGGTTTAAAGCCTAATGCGGTCTTTCGAACAAGTTCTGTAAAATAAATACTGCGCTCCATTGTACGTTGGCAAACCTTCTTTGTTCGTTTTTGGTTATATAGGTAGTAATGTATCATGATATTACTATATTATTCGTTGTATAATAACAACTAAATATATTTTAGGGGTATAAAAGTCACAGAATATTTGTATGGAGGAATATATTCGAAATGAGGATATAATATGTTAAAGGCATCATTGCACTGAAAAGGTTGTACAAATATAAAAATTGAATAAACAAACCCCTCTCCGCTCGATTAAGGGCCGATTAATTTGATAATATAATAGATTTCCAGGAACTGGTGGTCAAAGAGATAGAGTAAAGTATTATAATATTTATTTTATGACTCGAAAAGGAATGGAATTAAATACAAAACTTAAAATTACACATATTTATACAAAATACAATAGTGTGGAATATATTGATGTAGTTATGAAATACAAGCCTTGATTTAAGTTAGATTAAAGTTTACGTCCATTATTAAGAACTGAAAGAACAAAATTCTTAAATACATTAGTCTAGTTTCTATTAAAACAAATGGACATCAGCGCAAGCACAAATAATAGTTTAATTGAATAGGATCAATCCTGGAAAATAATACTTTCTTCTTTAACTGAGCCGTTATCATTCTCGAGTTTGCTTATAGTTCCCCCTTGTTTCTGCACGCCGTTTATATTAGAGGAGTAGGAACTGCTGCTCACTGAATGGCCATGGTACTCTTCGTTCTTGCCCGGCACAGTATTCCTGATCGTGTCGCGAGATATCGGCTTTATCGGCTTGAAGGGAGGAAAGGTAACAAAGTCATCGAAGCCTCCGAAGCTGTCGAAGCCCTCGAAGGCCTTAAAGGGCTTGAACTTGCGAGGTGACTTAAAGGGCTTGATCTATAGAAATGAAAAATAATTATATGAGTCAAATTATTCAAAATAAAAGGGAATGGAAGGGATTGGCACGCATTGTAAAAAGAAAGGTAAATTATTATGTTCAGATAAGTAGAAAGAATTTGCATTTGTAGAAAAAGTCACACACATCACTCATAGTATACCTGTAACGTCATCATACGCCTTGTTGTGTGTTACTATGCGTTTCAAACTTTCAAATAAGAATCATTTTGTGAAAATTCACATACACATTCAAATCAATTCACTTCAGTCAAGTGAGCGGATGTTTAACAAAGACCCCGTTCATATGTTTTCTCACTTGAAACGCATAGTACATCCCGCGATTTTGATACTGAGATTCAAATCTATCGGTACCACAAGAAATGTGTCGGAAGAAAAAATATTACCAAACAAAAATCATGAAATCGTGGAATATTGTAAAAACTCTCAACTTTGGAAGGTATTGCTGCTACAAAAGAAGTCAAACACATGTATGGAGAAACCATAGATTAAGTAGGGAGAAACAGAGTGTGAACCTATAAAACATATATGTAAATATTGCACAGACAGAACTACAGCCATAAAGATGTATAAAGTAGAGTATAAAGCCAGGCTTCCACTGTCAACGGAGCGGGCTCCGTACGGACTCCGTTTAACTCGCAACGGTAAACTTCATACAAGTGCTTCCAACAACAAAGAGTCTAGCGGAGAGGACTGGACGAGTAAAATCGTTTATTATATCGAAATAGTCAATAACGAACGCCATTGTCAAAACTCTTTCTAAAAGGAAGGTAAAACCTATTTTAGCTTGTTGGGGTCCATTCCGTCCAACTATTACTTGCTCATTACCCTTTCGCAGTGGAAGCCCGGCTTAAAAGTATCAACACTGTTTGAAGGTTTTAGTGATAACGTGACTACATACAATATCTCAGTACAGGAAGCTGCAAAATAAATAACAATAAATTGTTATGCTGGATGAGAAGAAGCCGTAGGTAGCCAATATATCGGATGGGCGTAACGGCCATAGCACACTCAATACTTTTAGCATCATCGTCGATGCTGTATCGCGTTTTGGCGAGTCGCTGCATCTGGCAGAGAGGTGAAGCGAGGGGGAGAGCGGGAGAGGTCATAGGATGCCAATACCTCAAAAAATCGCTGGGACTGGCATCTGAATGTGTGCGGGGTATAGCGTTTAGTTGCTTATTAGTCGTATCGAGCATCTAAATGATGCTAAAATTAGTATCGAGTGTCCTATGACCCTAAGATATGAAGTAATTCTATAAAGATCAATCAGCAAAAATATTTATTTCTATTTTGTTTATTTTTGTTGTCACTACGTAAAATCGTAAAAAAAAGACGTGGGAAATGGGAATCAAACTTCATATTTTATATCCTGGCTACGGCAAAAATATGGGAACAGTAAAAATTAATTATCTATACCTTTGCGGCATCGGGTTCAAAAGACTGTAACAAAAAAGAAATAGTTTTATAATTATTGTGCTATAGAATAAACCCTTATTAAATCTTAATAAAAACGTGTGTTGTGTGTTTTAGGGCCTGTTTACACGAGCGTTGGTGTTAACGCTAAACTGTAGCATTAAATTTTCATACAAAAAAAACTTTTAAATATAAGTATTATTAAGAAGCATTAGCGCTGGCTCGTGAGAACAGGCTCTTAAAAAGTACAAGTATAGTTCGTCTTTGTTAATTTTTCAGGATTACTTATAATTTAGTGCATGATCATGTTATTTACCTTTGTCGTAGTATTTTGGTCCTGTATTTAATAATAATTAATTTTATTAATGCATGTATATGTGTATGTATATCATTAACTATTTATTAATATAAAATTTTATCCATCTATTGCATATCGCTGCTAGTGGTAGTGTTACTGCTTACCGAATAAGTACTGAAACAAAAAGTAAATAAAAATGATGATTTATGCCTCAATAGGTATTATATAATATGTACCTATAATCATTCATATATCTATAGAAATACATACCTAGTCACGATTTCAGGCGGTGTATCTCCAGCTGAAAATTAATTATATTTTGGTTAATTCCCTACACACCATTCATTTATTTTTATAGAACTTAAAAATGCGATTTTTATCAATGAAATAGAATAGAATTGAAGAGTAGCTGTAATTCTTGATATCCATCATAAAACCTCGGGTACATACATTTGTGTATGGTTACTTTTCCGTCTTGGTTGATGATGATAGTTGATCCACCTTTTTTGACAAGATTTCCATTTTCATCTGTTTTTGCTTCAGACTGCGACGAAAATACTACGCCATTGTACGTTCCTCCATTAGGTGAAGATGCTCCATTGGCTATGTCTTGTACTGATGGCAGCGGGGGAAATTTAAAAGGTGGCATACTAACGAAACCAGGGAACTGGAAGAAGGGTAGTGGTGGTGGAGACGGTAGAATTGGGAAATTCAACCCAGGCAGAGCTGGGGGGGAAGGGAGGGGAGGTGGGTCCGCAAAACGCAACGTCATCTGTAAATAATGACAAAGACGAACTATGCTCATCGAACTTATTTTATGTATGTATTGTGTAATGTGTATGTGTCCTTAGACTGATTGAAAATCTTACCATTGGTGGAAATCTGAAACGAGAAATTATTAATTAGCATAATTTCTGTTGGGTTATAGAAATATTTTACGATTACCGATAAAGTCAGTTGCATGCACAAACATTTCTTACATGGTAGGCGAAA
The DNA here is from genome assembly GCA_932294325.1 of Allophyes oxyacanthae. Lineage (NCBI taxonomy): Eukaryota > Metazoa > Arthropoda > Insecta > Lepidoptera > Noctuidae > Allophyes > Allophyes oxyacanthae. The sequence goes on from OW028610.1 coordinate 5,370,081, forward strand.
ACAATTTAGTGTTGTATTGTCAAGTTAAATGATGCTTGTGATTGGCCACCTCACCTTAAGACTTAAATTAACTGATATTACAGACATATTAACGTTTGTATTACTTGATACTTGATTTAATAGGGTAGGCCAATGACATTTTACAAATAGACGGGCCATACACCAACATTAATGCACTACAAAATGGCGTAAACTTTACTATAGCTACATAGCAGTACATATACAGTATACAGTGCGCGAAGAAAGGGAAAGAAAATGAAAGCCACCTTACGCCATGTCGGTTGTTAGAAAAAGATGAATATAGACGTTTAGGTACGTGAAATTAGCTGCTGCATGCTCATTCTCTTAGCCGGTGCAGGGCATTTGCCTTGCATTTATCTTGCCAATATAGAGCGCGAGTATTTATCTATTTGTAAAATGTCATTGGGGTAGGCAGTGTGTTTTTGTCTTTATGGAGTGCGTGCCACTGGATAAAGTGTAGGCATCCTTTTTGAAGAGTAAATTGTCCATGGAGACTTGAAGAGTGCGCTGTAGGAGTCAGTGTGGCTGCTTTTAATTCTGCACATGTTCATTACTTACCCTGGGAATCCAGTTCCATGGTCGGGCCATCCTGGATAGCCAGCTAAAAATAATTGGCGAAAATTAAATCCTGTTTAGGTGGAAACAAAAATAATAATAAATATTAATATATTTTTTTGATTAATAAATAAGTAGTTGTAAATATAAAAATAATGTAATTATTAAAATTAAAAGTTAATGTTTGGGTTTTTTTCGCATAAATGTGAGAGTAAACAATAAGTTCGTAGTAGTCAATTATTAAATAAAGTATTTTTATCAGGAAAACTAATTCAAATGGATACCTATTGAGATTTTAAATGACAGAGTATATACGGCTCAACCTTTCTAGTCTCGATCCCATTAAGGGGTTATCGTACTCATTATTATGAACAACTTTTACTATGGTACCATAGCAGAAACTGAGAAAAAAGAATCTGCTGTTCCATAATAATAATTCAATATTACGCGACTAAATGGAAACACCTACTATTTGGAACCGCGCACCTATACTCCGTTCGAAATAACATTAGAAATTTAAATAACTCCATTTACACTTTATTTAACCGATTTTGACTTCTGTTACGTTGGTGACATGACAAATTACAGCTGCTGTAAACATTTGTTATCGTAAATACGTTTTTGCTTTTAATGCCATCCTTATGCGTACGGAATAGAAGTCAAAATCGGTTGAATACACTGTAAAAGGGTTTGTTAAACGTGTCTAATCTTATTTCAAACGGAGTATAGTCTCGATATTTCAAAAGTGCCTGTATTTGGTTTACACGAAAATAAGATCTATTCTACAGCAGATTTTAGTCTTCGCGATTTCACGGTTTTTCCCATAGTACCTATAGTGGGCGCTGGAGGCCCATTTCCTCCCTTAGTTCCTTCTCCTTTCCCCGCCCTTTTTCCTAACATCATCCTAAAAGGTCGGCAACGCATCGGTGACTCCTCTGGTGTTACGGATGTTCATGGGCAGCAGTGATCACTTAAATTACCATCAAATGAAATGCAAGTTCGTTTAGCCATATACTTATTACAAAAAAAAAAGTTTCCCCAAGTAACAACTATAGCATAGAATGTTTTCAACCCTCGTGGAGACGAGGCCAAAGAAGCTGTGGGAACCGTGCGAACAGTTACCTATAACCCGAAGATGACGATCTAGTAGGTATTGTATTTATTGTTCAACCGTTCGTTCTAAACCTTATAATATTTAAAAAAACATAGTTTTATGTAGGTATTTGTATTTAGGTATCGTCTCTATGAATTTATTTACGCTGGCAATATTTACACAAGTGGTGAACATGGCAGTATAATCTAAGGTTATAGAATGTTCGTGTAGTCACATTGTAATGTATTGTTCTAGAAAATTTATATAATTTTTATTCGCTTTAATATGCTTAATAGGTACCTGTACTGTATTTAACTAATTTACTATACCTAAGGCACGATGAATGATTTACTAATCAAAAATTATTTGTAAATAATATGTCACAAGTTATGATTACTGAATTTATACTAAAATCAATAACCTTGCATTTGGAAATGTCTTTTAAGTTTATTTATAACAATACAAATTCCATAGATTTACAAATAAATTAAAATATTTACGAGTTTCATTGACTTGACTTGCTTTTCATAATACGGTCTGAATGCCTAAGGTATGCTCTGTCAGACAACTTTAGGGTGATGCAGAGATAAAAACATGGTAGATGTACATTCCGTGAAAACTCAATATTTTAATAAGTAGCGCAAAATAATCCATAATTGTTTTACTACGCACTTATTATCACTTTCACAATTAAGATATAAATATTATCACTGATCCTAGCACATTACACGTACCTCTGTCATTGACGATAAATTTCTAAACAAACATAGGAAGGAAAAATTAAGTAGGTAATACGTAAATAGGCAAAACTTACCGCTCGCAACGGCCACCAAGGAAGCGGTCATAAGCAGTGTCGTGAACGCCATTATATGGCGGAGATTTTATTACAAGTGATAAGCTATTCGTGTATGTACAGCATGAATAGTTGATGAAACACTGAAGCTCTTAGCAATAAATATTCTTTAAATATTATTCATTCGCTGTTGTTCATGGGCCAAGCTGTGCAAATGTGTGACGAATGCCGTTTACGGGGAAACTTATTCAATACAGTTGAGCGTCTGAAAAATAGATCACATTAAGTATAATGCCGCTTTACATGTCCAAGCAACGCGTGTATGTTGGAAGTTGTTCAGTGCCTATTGCCTCTTGTGTACGTATATGTACGTACGGCCATGTTACTCGACTCATATGTAAAACCAGTTTAACATACGTCGATGCACTGTACAATCGCTTTGTTACACGTGGTTTACCGCCTCAGTTTTCTGTCTTTGTAAATCTTCTGTCAAGATCGGTATGACGAAATTTACGCTATTGTTGCTTAACAAATCACAATTTATTACCAGTACTCGGAAAATATACCAATCGCCGATTTGTTACGGCTGGGATTCTGCGCATATTGAATTTGGTTAGGCTGTACATTTTCATACAAGGCTTCTATCTTACTAACCATTGCTAGTTGAAACTATTACCCGTGCATCTGGTACAAAGGTAGACTCTGTAGATAGACCTAGCTTGGCCTCACAGTTTGTTATGAATACTGCGACTTGTTTTTGGATAGATCACCTATATGTTTGAACTGCAACTGTTTACAAAATTAGACGTGTGCCTAATTATTGGTATTGAAAAAAAAATATACATGGAAACCTGAGTCGCATTTTGGTCTGATCAGACTATTCGATCAGACTATTGGATCAGGAAATCTAAAATGATGTTCCTGATCTAAAGCAACTAATGAGGTGCAATGATCCTATCAGTTATCTAGTCTGTTTAAATAGACGTTCAAGGTAATAAACTGAAAAGCACATTGTCTAATTGAAAACTGAATGAATAGCACAATATGTTAGCTTCATTGTATCTCCAGGAAAAGATAAATAACTAAGTCGTTTTGAGAATCTTTCAACATCTTTGTTAGTTTTAAGGTAAGACCACACTGAGCGTAACTGCACTGCAACGGAGCGACGACGCGGCGACGCGACGCGGCCAAATATTGTTTATAATGAAATCGTGTCGCACCGTGTCGTTACGCAGCCGCGTAGTGCGTTCTGTCTCATACAATCCCATATAACAATATTTGACCGCGTCGCGTCGCGTCGCTCCGCTGCAGTGCAGATCCGCTCAGTACAGTCTTACCTTTAGAGTACTCGTAATTGGTGCATGATTTATTGTGTCAAAATTCTGAGGTCTCTCAATACAGTAAAATGTTATATTCCGATAATGCTCTGCCACAATAACTAAAAATACATCTAACAAATCACTTCATCCCCTATTACTTATATCTAGATTAGATATAAAACGGCAATACAGGCTAAGATGTTAGACTGACGAACGAGAGGTCTTGCGCTTTTGACGTATATATGGGTCCTCCTACCACAACCAGTAAATAAATAGTAGTAAATAAATAATAACATTAATAGTAATAAATTAATAATAGTAGTAGTAGTAAATAGTTTTTATTTGAGGTTTCAAGAGGAATACAGGGAATACTACTTAACTGCAACTTTAAAATTTTGCATAAATTTTATCGTATGTGATCGCTGAAAGACCAAAACGAATTCTGGTATTATTAGAACTCTTCAATATTAATGAAAGTGTGTATTGTTAAAGTAACATTACTTAACAAAGTGAGTTGACTCACATGTCATACAGTCATTCACACAATACTAAATTTAAAACCAAATTAAATATATATTTACCTTTGATATTTGTCAATTCCAAAGTACTACAGCTGTAACTAAATTTATTAAACTATTCAAAAACATGCATTTGTCTTCTTTAGAACAAAAGATCGCTTCTGCGCACTAGTCGAAGGTAGGCAAACTGAAGCATCCACTGATGGATTATAGACTATTTTTTTAGGCTAATTTTATACAAAAGGAGCAATGGACATTCAAATGTATCTTTTACTGGTTTTTATGACCATAATATCTTAGTGATAAATACGTGTACAAACTATTCGTGAACACTCTTTCGCACTGAATGATTAGAACAACCATTTCGCAAAACGTGACTTACACCATTTTTTATGGAGACTGACGCATGTTTTCCAATAAAACACATCAATAAAATTGATAAGACAATATATACAAAAATGTACATCGTTACCTATTTGGGTGTTTTTTACTTACATTTATGGCTGTCCTAGAGGAGCAAAGGCAAATGTGCATGGACGAGCGACTGAAAACTCTATACACTCATACTTATATGAGAAATAAAAGGAAGGAATTTCTCCCATACTTCTCGTTATACAAACATGGCTTTTAATGACCATATTAAATCTGACGTGTATTTGCATTAACCGTACAGTTTTCAAGGAAAACAAAACTGATAACTCTTATAATAATGTTTTATGCATGTAGCTATTTGTAATATTATTTTTGCTGATTTTAAACGAATTTCTGAGGAAATATATATTTACTGCAAAAATTACAAGATCAGGTTAATTCTACTATAGTACCTAAACTAATTCTCGGAGGAAACACAAAAATATTGGGGTATACTCGTATTTTCGTGGAAAAGGTTTCAAAATTGTTTGGGTAGATTTCTTTGCCAAACCACAGTTATATCTCTTTACTGTTACTAGCCTGTCGCATTCGACTGCTGGCAAAGGCCTCTCCCCTTGATTTTCATGTTGTCGATTATGTGCCAATGACGACCAGTCTTTTTTAATAAGTCTAGTTCACCCCGCCATCTCCTTCGCGGTCTGCCGCGTCGCCGTTTTGCTGTATTAGGGTCGACTGCGTGGTTATTTTGGCCCACAATTCAGACGACATACGGCAGATGTATTCAGCCTAATCCCCTAAGCTTAGCGGCTTTTAGAGTTACGTCAGTTATTTGCGGTTTGGAGCGCAGTGTTGTGTTTCGAACCTTATTCGGGAATTTAATACCCTGCAGGATAGTACGCTTCATTGAATGCTGGCAAATATTGCGTTTGAGCTTCTGAATGTTAGTCAAAGACCAAGTATGAGAACAGTAGGAAAATCTTTATAAAAAAAACTGTCCTATGAAACATTTCTAAAGAGGAAGAGCAACTATGATACCAGAAAAAGACCAGTTGCAGCCGATGCTTATTGATGTAATTCAACATAGTCAACAAATAGTTTAGAACCATTTCCTTGATTCTAGGAGCTAGAACATATTGTATTGTTTCTTAGGCGGAGAGATATGGATCGTAGTAACTGAACAAGTTCACAGAAAAAGTAGCCGAAGCCGGACACGTTTTGAGGCCAGTGAAAAAAAACTTCAAGAACGAGTTATTACGCAAAGATGCTGCAATAAGCAGCCTACTGTTTTACCGTGTTTTGGTTCACATCCGCGTTAAACTACGTAGGTGGCGCCAATACTGACCACGGGACGTGTGACGTCATCTGATGGATCCTTGCTTTACAAAGAGCGCTTTCGAAGTTGCAGCACTTCTAGGGTTATATAACTCTGACGTCATGTATGCACGTGATGCACAATATAACAATGCAATATTCTTGGGGAGATTGGAGATTGGTCGTGTAAAGCGCGGCTGCAACGTTTTTTCTAAATTTAATATGACCATTGAATAATTAAAATTGAATAAATCCACTTAGAATTATAAGAGTATATAGTAGTAGTATATTAACACGTGATGAGAAAACTTTTTACCCCTTTTTAAGGATATGATGCGCACGGAGGATTGTGAGATTTGGCATAGTTAAAGCTTATATGGAGAAGGAGTGCAGAAAGCTAAAATTACGGTCGAATTTCGTCAGAAAAATATACTTGTACCTATAACACTCGTGACTTCATGAGTTCATAAGTGTTATACAATATTTATATAGAGTTGTCGTTGATATGTTGTCCTGTAATATTAAACAGTAAAATCATTATTTTGAGATATGCCTGTTTGCATTGCGGTTTGTATGCAATGTAGTGTTGAGTGTTTCATTGAAACAAACAACCATTTACTTACTGTTTAAAGTGAGTTAGTTCTAGAACAATTTATGCTTAACAATACAATGTTACTCGGATTGATAAGTGCGGATAATCCAGAATTTTGAACTTACAGACTCCACGTACAGGGGATGAACAACCGGCAGTCCACTGCACTTCTAAAACGAAGACATTTCCCGGATTCACCAAAGTGTGCCAGTAGATTGATCACCGCAAAGCCATCACACCTTCTTCCACAAACGACGTTGGTGGCTGTCATAGGCTCATGATATTTACGCTGGCAAGTTGGATGGAGAATATGGACACCCTGCCATTTGCAGGAGGTCAGAGCCTCGTTGATCATTGGGTCACTAAGTGCAGGTAAGGGTTTCAGTTGGAGAAGCTGGGTCCCACCGTCACAGATTTAATAATATTGTTAAAAAATGTATGAAGATAACCTGACCGTCAAAAACTCCCGACTCCAACTAGAAAAAGAGCTGTAACTTTTGAACGGCTGAACAGATTCTCATAAAACATAGCTAAGATACCCGATTAAACTAGCTAACAATATCACAACAAAAAAAAAAGGGCCTACACCATCGTCAAAGGTCAGCAACACATCGCTAACTCTGGTGATGCATTTTCCTTCCTACCACTATTTAAAAAACATCTGAGTCCGTCTCTGACTGACTATTGTTCAGCATAGCTATTCTGTAAAAATAATATAAAATATTATATTTAAAAAAACCTATAGAACACGCTTTAGTCATCCAAACTGAACGTGTATGCAAAATTTCAGCTCAATCGGAAACCGGGAAGTGGGTCAAATTAAACTTTTTTAGTTTGTACTTAGTTACTACTTTGGTAGTTAGTTAGTTACAGGTGAAGCTAATAGAAGCGTGTTAAAAAAACATACGGGTCGAATTGAGAACCTCCTCCTTTTTTTTGAAGTCGGTTAAAAATATCTCGCATCTCGATTCGAATCACACTCATAATATCGGTTGTTATTGGATGAATCGACATACGATAACTTGATAACTGAGCTGTGAACGTGCTCTAGTCATATTCAGAGCTCCTGTTATTAAGTAACACGTTTAATATTTTATGTCAATTCTTAAAATATCAATCTACAATAAGAGTAAGATTCGAATCGAGATGCGAGATATTCTTACAGAATAGCTGCTTATTGACAGATCCGCTGACAAAGTCCGGATCCATACAATATATAGTGCCACAAACTTACCTGACGCGGTGACCAAAATTGGAACTAACGTCGCTACGGAACAAAACTGACATCATAGTGTCATTTTTGTACGGAGATGACATTGGTAAAAGCGACGGCAGCGACGCCATGGCCGGGTCAGATAAGTTTGTGGCACTATAATTGACGTCAGCGATGACTGGTTCTGATAATCCTATCATTTACGAACCAAAGGCGGATCTTACTCATTATAATATTACCGGTTGTATAACGGTAGTCAGAAGAACAATAAATGTCTGATTCAAATATATGCAATCATCTCTAAAGTCGCTTTTCATGTATAGTCTACCTATTAAAAGTAACCGGATTTATCATAGGTATTGGAAGATGTAGAAATATTTTAGGATTTTATTTGGGAAGGCTATGCAACCACAAAAATAATTCTTATGTAAAGAGAAAGATAAATTCTCACCTAAAATAATGGAACCTCGTATCATATTGTATATCAGTAATATTTTACTGGCTTACTCGTACATGCGGTAAAGCCGTCCATACTAAGGACTATTTTACTATACAAATAATTATACAATAGGTACCTACTTTGCCGTATATTAACACTGCAATCCTAAGACGTTTTGTACACATATGTCGAAAAACTACTTGTTGCTAAAATGCACCCAAGTGTTCAGACATAACGCTAAGCATATTAAGTAGGTACAGAATTACTCAATTTACTTAAAAATGGAATATTATTGTGAGTAATTGAGATCACAAACCCCCCCAATATTCCCCTAAAATCTCCCCACTACGGGAAAATGTTTGTTCTTTGTGACGAGAACACAAATGTATACAATATACATAGTATAAGGCTCGGTTCACACCGACGTGACGACGGTATAATGTTTTATTTGCGTTTTGCTAGAATAGCTTGGGTTTCACCAGAATACGCGTGTGGTGGGAATTTGCAACGCAGTATAGCGTTCATTATACATTTGGCGTCTATGTAGTTGTAAGTTTGAATGATTAATCGAATTTCTTATAAAAATAAATAAAATTTTGTTAAAAACGAAACATCATTGTAATAAAATAAAAAATATGTAAAAATTTGCAGCATGAATGATAATAGCTATCCCATTTGCTTCTCTGTTCCAAGGCGCTGGAGAAAGTGTACAGTATTTTTAATCTATGTGAGAGCTTCATCAAATACGATGCATGAGAAGAAGTAGACGACACCTACTATTAAAACAACATCACAAACGAGCAGAGAAAGCATCGCAGTCAAAGATAGTTTGCGTACCAATACTAATATACCTAACTAAGTAGCGTCCAAAGTCAAAGTCAAAGTTAGCAGTCCAGTGTGCAGAGAGCCTTATGGTCGCTTAATGTATTCATTCCATGTCCAACAAATTAAGCAACGCGTTCAATGTCATTGCTAGCTGATGCGTACGCGGCGATCGATGTAAAATTGCGTATCTGCGCTAAAGAATGATTATATTATAAATAGAATAAAACCACGCCTACGATTGCATAACTTTGCGTAAAATAAGATCTTAAGTTTTTCGAAACACACTGCGAATTAAAACCGTGTCATTTAGTAATTCTTAACACATAAACATGGTTGAAAATTACTTTTGTAATAGCTGAGAATTCATTTTATCAGATAAAAACTAAGCGACTAAAATAGAACTTTGTTTTCTCATTCATTCCATTCATTCGAAATTATTCCCGATGGATTCATTCCACAGCCGCTCTGCCCTGCAATCTTCGAATTTGAGGATAAGTTTGTGTAAAAATGTACTTCAAATAAATAAATAAAATCGTTTAATTCAGATTACTGTCCATATTTTGTTAATAACAATTATCTTAAAAATTATGTTAGTAATCAATTATTCTTATTATTACATTAATTTTAAAAATAAATTATAACTTTAATGCACTTAGTTTCCCTTACTTCAGCGTCCCATCGATGTACAGCAGTGCATGAAAAGATCTTTCACAATTAAAGAAGCCTGAGATCATTCTCGATTCTCGAAAGAAGTGAAGTGGCTAAGATTAGCTAGTCAGCTATAATGGTATCGAGACCATTATAGCTGACTAGTTAATCTTTGCAACTTCACTTTGACACTTTTATGAATGAAATAAATATAGTCAACTTGTAAAAATACATAATAGTTTATGACTATATCTATACTAATATTAAAAAGAGGTATTTGTTTGTTTGTATGTAGGAGGTAATCTCTGGAACTACTGAACCGATTGTAAAAATTCTTTCACTAATAGAAAGCTACACTATGCCTGAGTCATCTAGGCTATATTTTAGTTTTATAAAAATAAAATGATTGGATAATAAAAAAAAAAAAAAAAAAACAGCTAATATTTTATAAAAGAATTTAAATTAATAAGACATAAGATTGCAAAATAAATACTACAATATGGTTCGATTATTTAATGTTAAATATGTACTAAATATCATAATTGCATTGTTCATATCAATAATTTCATATGCGGAATTTAACACGCGTAATAAAAATAAATTTCCTTTATAAATACCGTGGTTATAACGAGCAAACGGATTTGCATGCTTAATTTCTTTTTTCTTTTCTTTTTCTTTTTTTTTCTTTTTTTTTAAAAACAACGTAATTTATTTAAATGTCTGTGTGCCAAATCTGTTATTTAACTGTAAATAATAATAAAAAAGGATTTTTAAATGATATCGGGGGCAAACGATCTTTGGGTCACCTGATGGCGAGGTTGTCAACTTTTTTTAGAAGTAATAAAATATATTTGATTTCAGAGAGAGTAAAAGGACGAACGGAGACTTAAAAAGCGTATAATTGACCTATTAATCTTTTTAAAAATCTGTTTTTTTTTGGTACTTGCAATAGTAAACTATGTGCCAAAAAGGTAGAGTTAATAAAAATAGAGTATTGTAGCGTTCTTTATTACTGTTATAGAATAGAGTAGAATAGATATTTATTTCATGTAACACTTATGAAATGTCGAGACTCTAGGTGCGCGTTTCCAAATAGTATCTATAGATTATTATACATTATAAAGTAGTATAGATTATAAAGTAGATACACCTACATAAAATAGAACACAAAACTCATTTTAGATTACGGTTGGCAATTTAACCCTACCTGATAGTCTGTGTTCATATCCGCAACACAGAGCAGTTGCTGATACGCTACTGACTTTGTGTGCCCTTCCCAGATTGGAGGCTTGGGGTCTGGCTTCCAGTATTGAAACACGACGAAAGAAAAAAATAATTTCTAAAGATTAAGACTAACATGCTCTCTGAAGCATATGTCGTTATCATGGGTCCCAATTATCATACTACTTATGAATAATTATGAAGATCGTCACAGATATTCATAAACCCAAAAATTCGAGAACCTGTCTGTATCTCTCAGAGTCAGGACTTGGGTTGCGGAAACCTGATGTTAACTGGATTTGGTAAGGCAGGAAGCTGACCGAAACATAGATGGGAAAATGGGCCTCGTGTTGAATTCAAAAGATTTAGAATAATTTATTAAATACCCATAATAATATAATGTAATTACAAACAGTATTTTTGACAGACAGTGTATAGTCAATGCAAAAATTAGCTGATCATTCTACTGAGTTTTAAAAGTTTTTTTATGAAAGGACACTTTAAAATTATATATTTTTTTAAATATTATATATATAGAACAGTGTTACTTTATCGAGTAGTGTAATGGATAGGTAAAAACAATAAATCTATTATAAATTAAAAATTAATTTACTTTACATTATGTCGCAGACTGTAGGTACAGAAGTGCCCAAACTTTCGAGACAATGACGAGACAAATAAGGTCAAGATGACTATGTACGTGCATTATTTTATGAATGAGTGGCTAGACGCTAAGGCTGCATCATTCGAAGGTCCACACTCTTGTCTGATGAAAACTCAACCGTAATGTTGGAAATAGCTGCTGCAATGCGCAAAAAGCATTGTTTCAACAACGAAACAAATGAGCATTTTCTGTGGTTTCAATAACTACCATCGTTACTTGCATTTGAAACAGTTTCTTGTTGCGGGTTGCAATATTTCATTGGTTGCAACACTACAGGCGTAAATAGACTCAGCTTATATGACGATATGCCACGTTATACAGCTGACGCAGGAGTTATCACATTAAATGTAACCACTTAGTATCACGTTCCGTGTCCGTACACAAAAAAACAATCATATCCAATTAGTAGTTTAGCCACAGGAACTAATTTAAAATTTCATAATTTTACACATATCACGATCTCTAGACAAACTCTAAAAAATTTACAACGTATTCTAATCAAAATTATTTCTATTTACAAGTGTAGAACAGATAAAGGTGACATACATTTCTACTTCACCTAAACGAATGATAGCAGAGTGAAATTTATTGCAAAAAAAACTTGCATAAAAATCGCAGTTTTTTTTTAGTACGGCATTAGAACATGGTATCAAATACCTACATGGTTTCATTTAATGTTACTCTGTATAATGTTTGAAATATCAGCATCATCACATAAGACAAGTCTGTTTCTGAATTGGTCGTAGTTAAACAAAAAGGATCCAACCCACCTTCTAGCAAAACTAGTTCAATTAGTTTAAAGCAAACTTAACTTGCGCTTTGAAGGAACTTGCTCTTAGAGAATACTGGAAACGCTTCATCTTGTCTTAGGTTTTTTTTTATAATTTATAGAACGTATATTTGAAATGCGTGCTCATATTTAAGGATGGCATCAAAGTGAACAACTTTCACTGCAGGATCAACATCGTAATCGCGAAAAAATCTGCTGTCTCACACGTTTGGGTCGAGTAGACATTGAAATTTTGTATGGGACAACTGATAATTTTTTCGAGATATATTATATTAAGTAAATAACATAATGATATATAGACGACCTATTGAACAATTGTCTTTCCTATTCGAGCTACCTATATCTGATTACTCAAATAATTTTTTTAGGTAGCATTTCTATAACGGCTTTTTTTTTATTCGAACCACCATACTTTCTGAAACTCTGAAATCATTGAGACAGTGACTAAGACTGAACGCCTTTCAAAACAATTTGCAGACACAAAGTGACTCATTAGAGATAAATAAGTCGTTTACCTGCGTGACACAGACCATATGCATATTTTGCTTGTAAAGATTACTAATTTATTATCAATTCGTTTAATTTATAGAAAGGACCTTTATTAAGGACCCTTATTGCTTTTTTATTTTAATATAAGGCCTAAACATGATAGCAAACTTCCAGACAGCGTGATAAAGAAAACTGACATTAGGCACAATATCTAGTATTATATTGAAACTTAAGCAACCAATGTTAGACGTGAGATATCTTTATCCAGAGATGCATTGAGTGGTAACCCCGACGTAATAATAAAATATAATGCAGATACATGTGCGATAATGAGCACCGAGCCGATTGGCGACCGTGACACAGGACGTGTGACCCCGGCCCTGTTCACATTCACCTTACACTTCGGACCAATATTGCTTAGGGCTATCACATGTCACAGTCATTGATTCAGGAGGTGGTGTGGGGGTCACGGTAGTTCTGTAAGGTCACAAGTCACAACTAACACCCAGTTTTTCAAAGGCTGATCAAAAACCAGCCATCAATAATCTCATGTCTGTCTCATGAATTGATTGTTGATGTTGGTCAACCAATGACAACCGCTAACATGAAATTTAGTATGTTTAGAGATTTGACAAGCCTTACAGAAACCGTGGGTAAGTAAAGCCATTTGATACACAGCCCGTTGTAGGTAAAGTAATTACCGCAATAGTTAATAAAATGGATGAATGGACGAGAGAGAGAAACAACGACTACCTTGGCTATGTAGGTAATTCCTGAAATAGTTGATAATATAGAAATATGGAATTGACATGAATAAGTTGTTGAAGTGAATTGTCATTGATGACTGACAAAAGTTAATTCTGTTTTAAAAGAGCCTGTAAAGGCCCAGCTGATATAAAAGAACTTTGACTTTGTGAACCCCTCGCCAGAGAGATATGCTCAGCTGGGGAGCGGTCTGAAGAGGCAGATCCAGAGACGCAAGGATTGAAGAAAAAAAAATTGTATCTACAACAATATCTGTTTATGAATGCAACTCACATTCATATGTATACATACCGATAATTTTATTCTCAGTCTTTACTGGATGTAAAATCAACAAATCTAAAATTCCGATCACTCAAATTTTGACATTTGTGATATTGCGCCAACCCTGAGTATTATAACGAAGGTAGGGACATGGCAATTTGCCTTATAACTGCTACTTTAATTTATGACAAGATAATAGTAACTTGACGTATAGGTCCTGCCGTAAATTATGTAGTAGGTACAAAGTTACAAGGTTCGAACAATGAACATTGAGGCACCAATACCTCAACGACCGTCGAAGTAGCGACTAAGAGATCATGTAACGGGTGGAGATCGAACTCATGACCTTTTAATTTCTTTAGAGGGGTTACCAGGAATACTAGTACTAAGGACAAAGTAAGGATCACATATTACTAATTAACTTTAAAAAAAATAGTATACAAGAATTAGAACAGATGGGAAATTATATGGAATTAATATGTATCCCTGCGACAGTCCGATCGAGTTAAGAAAATTATCTTGTTCAATAAAAATAGACACTGACCTCTAAAGCGCTAATTTAAACTTTTGGCATTTAGCTAACGATCGGACAGTCCTATGGCCAAGAACAAATACTGTCTACCATTAAGTGACGAAAATCTTTTCAGGCTTTCTTTGAGATCATTTTATCAGACAATAAACAGAAGTACCTAAAGATATATACAGTTTTTCTTTAAACCTATTCGCAAACCAGATATGAACTAAATATTTGAACATAAAAAGTTGCCCCCTGACATTTCGAATAAAATTGAATATCTATTTTTGTAATTCTACGACCGTTTAAGTCGATTTTATAAATGGACACCGTTCATTAGGTTCGTAATTTATATTAATGGTCTTAAAATAAAAATACCTCACAACGAAAATTATGCTTAGAAACATACTTAGTAAGGTGCGCAGTTGAAAATGAAATAAAACGTCATCTGCTTCCGTGGCTGACCACACAATGACAACGTGCTCGGAGTGTTTAACTGTACTAATAAAGTGGGACACTTGGATTTCCCAACCACGAGCTGCACCTTAGCCATCAAATTTTCCCGTTGCTACTAATCTCGCTCGAGACAATCAAGTCGTTAAATTAAAAAGGAGTACAACTTTTATGGGCAGGGGCATGTAGGGGGGATGGATAGTTGGCAGGATGTCGTCTCGGGCGCAGCCCAGTGGGTTTTCTGAAGGCTGCGGCGCGTGCCGCATGCCAACACCGCGGATGACCTCGTGCGACCCTATTAAAACAAGATACATCGTCGATCTCACGTAGTCATCAGAAGACACAACCATGAGGTTCATCTACACGTGTTTATGCTTCGCCTCTGTGCTCCAAATAGTTGTGCCGGCACCGGCGAACGGGTTCGTGTTCCCGGATGACCGGAGACGAGAGAAGAAACTGGAGCCAGTGATCACTCCACCCGTTCTGCCTGTTTTGGAACATTTGGAGCGTGATCCCAGTACATTGTTGCCGCATGAGAGGCGGGCTCCTGGGCCCAGTCAAGTAAAGCCGAGATTCGGGTTCGGCGGAGGGTTCAATGTGGCTCCTTCCGGGAATGGCGGGCTGACAGCGAGTGTCAGCAGCAGTGCTAGTGGTCTCGGTGCCAGCCAATCAGCAGCGCAGTCGTTCTCTTTCGGATTCAACGAAGGCTTCAGCGCTTCGCACTCCGCCAGCCAAGCTTCGTCGTTCAATGGATTCGGCAGGTCAGTCACCTCATTGTTTACACGATATAAGTAAATATTCGGAATTTAAATTAATGAGATGGATGAAAGACAGTATGTCAAATAACGGCTACAAAACTGTTTTCCACTTGGTTTACCTTTAGATATTTTTGGTTGTTTAGTTGGGTCTTTGTTACTTTCTAACAAAGATTCTTTGCTTTCAAAGCGAAACAGTGTCGAATCGAAAAATTCGTTTAGGTTATAACATACGGACAATGGTTTATCCCGCAACTCTATCGTTACAGACTGATTAGACATATTAGTCATTATTACTTTGCGGATGAGTAAATAGTGTTTTTTTTTTCATATATAGGTATATGTCAAATACAGACGTCATCTGTATGAAATCTCCTAATTCGGGTTTCCCAAATGTGACTCACTATGACAACATGTCATATGGCTTACTTTTACATGAGTAGGTATGTCCATACATACATAAATTATACGCCAATATCCTATTTAGTAATAACAAAGTATATTATGATCCAAAAAAAATGCCAATTTAATGTTTCAGTTGAAAATAAATCTCACAATGGCGGAATATTATGTTATACAGTATGTTCCGGGATAATGTGCACAAACAAAATGGGTGAAACTACACCAAAATTTATGGACAATAAGAAATCGAATAAACGGTATTTCAACTAAAAATTCTTTGTATTAAGGTAACAATAATGATGGTTATGAATATAATGTTGCATGGCAAATAAAAACAATCCATAAACAACAGCCATCAAGTTAAAAAATAAGTTTATCGAATATCTTTAGAATATTTTGTGTTATTTTCAATAAATTACATTTTATGAATCCTCATATTATTTTCTTGCCAAAAAATTTTTTTTAATTATGTGACATAATAATGTATTTGGATTTTTTTTTTTTTCTTTCGATAATAATTTTTCACCCGTCTCCGATTAAGCACATTATCCAAAGACACACTAAAATAATTATATTTTTCCTCCTTACTATATTATATATCTTATGATATTATACTTACTATTATTATTTACTATATTATATATATATGAAACATTTTTTGACGTATGGCGGTAACTGTTGGATGGAATACACATGCTCTTAAAATTCTGTAGTACCTATAAGTATGTTAATCAGTAGGTACGTAGTGCGAGCTAATTAATTATGTTGACATAAATTATTAATTATTTAAAAATGCAAATGTGTTATACCAATACAAAAGTCCATAAAGGATAGGTCAATTTGTTCACATTAAATATTTAATTATTAAATAATAAATTAAGATCATCTCGTTTGTTTAGTAGGTAGTAGGTTGTATATGTATAAATAAGCATATCATTAAAGATAGTATCACCACAATTATTTAAAGGATTCAGGCTATTATAATAAGTAATTAATTCATAAAATTATAAGTATAGGTACCTACATACGGCTACATATCAAGCTATACATTTCCAGTATAAGCTGACCTCGCATTGTATAAGCTTTCCGTATAATGAGAGGACAGCTTATACTGTACTTAGGCATGATATGAATCAACATCGCACAAAGTGCTTCGCTTCCACATTTATAATAATTACTAGTGCAACAGTTCCTTGTTGGAGTCTGTTTCCCGATGAAAATCTAGGTGTCTTCAAATCTCATAGTGAGATATCTTCTAGCAAGCTTCATTTTAAGCATCCTTGTCATTTAAAGAAAAATCTGCTATTCCATACAAATAATTCAATATTACTCAACTAAATGTAATTTAGTTAATAATAATTAATTTTTTTCGCAATTTCACTATAGCTTCCATTATAAAAGTTGTAGGTAGTTGTTGTGTTGTTGTTTATACTGATGAGGAAAAAGCCCTTAAAAGGACCTCCGCTAATAAGTATATAATAAATGAATAACATAAAGAAAGACTCTCTAAAATAATAGAACAGCTCTTTTTAATAACTGACTGTGCTGTATAGGAGCCACCTTCTGTGTTATTATATTTAGCACTATACGAGAGACACACTGCGTGTCTAAATTCATAAAACAAATACCAATATTACGTCGTCACATTTATCGCAACTAGGTCAAACAAATGTTATGACTTAATACGTAAACACCTATAATGTATTACACTTAGTCTCGCCCCTTTCTCACTATGCATAAGCAAATAATAATTTAATAGTTAATAATTTAAATTTATATTTTATTCCATGATTTTAATAATTATTTCCGGCGCCGTAAAGACAAAATATGACTGTCATCTTGTATGCCTGTATGTGTACTATACTTATGTTTTGAACAATAAATGATCTTGAACAATGTTGTAAGCAGGCTATATCACATCTTTTCAATAAATGCGAATTTTGTAATTTTGTAACCATTATGTCATATTTTCCGAAAGCGCGGCGTATGCGCAGTCGTACTGTTATGAAAGGAAGAAAAAATATGACTGTTGTAGAGATGTCAACCCAATTTTTTAATGAATATGAAAAAAAAAAACTTACATTGTTATGAGTTTTTGTAGCGACGTTTCTTTCATAAAAATACGACTCTACCTATGCCTTTGGAAAAACGATATAAAAATGACCTACCTAATTACTGATGTGATATATATTTTCAGCTAAAAACTATATAATTATTTAATTTTTCAGTGGCTTCAGTGGAAGTCAGGCGAGTAGTCAAGCGGGTTCATTCGGCGGCCCTGGACAATCTGGGTCGGGAGCGGCTTCGTCGGCCGCAGCCTTAGGAGGCAACTTCGGCAATAACTTCGGCGGAAACTTTGGCGGCAGCCAGAGCCAGAGCGCCTCTTCGGCTTTCGGCTTCAACTCGCTGAACGGCTTCCAGCAACAGCAGCCTGATGTAAGTAATCTTTACTTGATAGCTTAGTAAAGTAGAGGCCATCAGTAGCCTTTTACAGTGTGCGGTAAAGGAACTTTTAATTCGCCCATTAGCAGCCATGATACGTGTCCTGTCGCTCGCTCAAAATTGTCGCTTGGCGATCATAAGTAATGATTTCATTTGCATGCCTTACGCGCGTTTGTGGCTGTCACGCGCGTCTAATGCGCGGTCATGCGCGATTCAGCACATCAAAATAATTGCTACGATGTGCGTAGTAGACGTAGTACAAGCTGCGCAGCTACGTGCGTAGCAGTATTTTTCTGCACTAAGCTATTAGTAGTGCCTTGTAGCACAGTGCACTTTATACGCAACAACTGCTTGCGGACACCACGAAAAGCATCTGTCTTTTGTAACAAATCTATGTCGACGTACGCATTTAAGTCGGCTGTTTAATACTTTAAATGTATATGAATAATTTAAAATATAGTTAAGTAGGTATAGCACATTACTTCTAAATCCATATTCCAGCAAGAATTTGAGAATAATATTCACGGGAATAATACAATCCAATTTGTAACAATCATCTCATTATTTATTTTTCACTTTCCAGTACTTCGGCGATGGCCTCTTAGACGTCAGACACAGGGGTGTACCCAACTTCCCCTTCCCCAATTTTGTGGGTAGAAGCAAGGGAGTGGGTGCTGCGGCCTTCAGGAGTGGGAAAAGTGGCCCTACATCGAGAAACAATGACGACTTCTTAGCTGTCCTAGTCTCTGACTAACCGACTCTATTATTAGGTTATGTATTTGAAGAATTCTCAAAGTGCGAAGCAAAAGTCAAATCTTTATTATTCTGCTACTTGTAGCAAATTTAAATATTTCAAAACTAGGAGAAATTAATAATTTATTTATTGGATACATACTTATGTTTTAAAATTGACCTTATGTGTACAAAGTTGCTATACAGATTTTATTGAGGAGTTATTGTTACTCGCGGTTTCTTCCATGCGTTTTATTTTTATCAAAATAAAATATGGCCCATATCACACACGGATTAAAAAAAATACATTATAATGATTGGTGACAAAATTAACGTCGGCTATCGGTTAATTAAAATATTTGCAGGTAAATCTTAGGCTATATTATATTTCTTAGGTTTTATAATATAACCACTTATGAGAGATTAGCACCATCACAAATCTGAAAATGTTTTTTTTTTTTAAATGATTATACAGAGTTGCTTCATTAAATCCACTGTGACTCAAATTTTGTAACCTGAATTAAAATCATGCAAATCCGATACATTACGACATCAACATTAATGGAATTCCGATCAAACTAAACATTATCTCATTCAAAATTTCGATAGCAGTTGGGAAAGCTTATTAGTGTTTTACAATCGTTAAAAAATGTTGCCAGGTGCGATTACGATTGCGATACTATAGTGTTTACCTAACTTCGTTTTTTAATCTGACACTAGTAGTTGCCCAGTGGTTGAAATTCCACCAAATATTATAATTATATTAATTTTATCTGTCTGCACTCCTTGTACACTCCATATAAACTTTAACTATGCCAAATCTCACACTCCTCCGTGCACGCAATATGCTTAAAAAAAGGTACAAAGTTTTTTCTTCAAAGAAATACGTGTAAGTAAAGATTATACGTGTTAAAATTGATTTAACAATATTCGAAGCGTTTCATGTCGCTGCTAAGGGCATAACAGTTCTCAATGTTTGTCATTTGTTTATTTCGCTTCGCCCTAGTTCTGTGTTTAGTCACTAGATGTCACACTATTGATGTGAATACAGAACGAGAGAAAAGGCAAACGCCCACTCTTGGCCAGTAGGTAGGCAGGTTCGTTACACCAATGTGAAAAATACAAAAAAATATCATAATTAGTAACTAAAATATTGTTATTATTTATTTGTTTGTAACACTCGGGAATTAAAAACTTATATTAAAAAGATATTCAATCAAATAAGCATGTGATGCAATCTTCATTTCCGCACGGTATGTCAATCTTATAAAAGTAGTGATGGCAAATGTCACAAAAATCGAAATCAAATAAATCGAGAACTGAATGATATTCTGAAAAACTTTTTTCTTTTGTTTCGCTTCCCATATTAAAACGTTTAATTTCTTTAGAATAGGTAAAATAAATGTCTATTGATTGTCTTCCGAAATCTATGCAGTGCTGGTTCAAGTTTATTAAAAATATCGATTCATAGCTCTATAACATCGGTTTTTGATAAATCGATGCCGAATCGCCATCACTACGTCAATGATAATTGAAATTGACAGTCTGTGTTGACAGTTACCATTGGTTACCATTTTGTTTGTTGCGGGTTGTTTGTTGTGCTTGTTGAGTTGTGATTTTTCCTCCACGGTTTTGCTATTTTCTATCCGATGACTTTGATTAGTATTATGGCGATGACAACCTTCGCTTTACATTGGATTCCGTACCCGCTTACCACGACGACACTGGCTTGCCAGTCAACTCCATGTTTGTTTTATATCAACCTTGAATTTTTTTCATACAATTTTAAAATTCTGTCCAAGTTCTATGTAAAAAATTGTGGTTGATTTTGTGTCTATGATTTCAACCCTAATGCCTATGATTTGCTGTATTTATGGACGCCACTTGGCCAAAACCTCCTTAACGAATGGGCATATCCCTTTGTCGTGTGAGTATTATGTACCCAATAGTTATATTTTAGCGTGCAAACATAATGCTTCGGATAAGTGGTTTCTCTGATATTATCGTAGTTCAAACAAAAACTGTTCCAATTTCAAATAAAGAACTAGATATTACCTTTAATCTGGAAAATTGAAGTCTAAATAATATCAGTACTATTATTTGGGTCCATTGAATACCTCGTTTACTATTGATTTTTTATTAATCTGTGTTCAATTATTATTTAATTGAAACTATTGATATGTTTACGAACAGATTAAGGTGTAAGGTAGACTGCGAGTTATTTATTAATTTATTACTAAGATGTTGTGTTAATAATATACCAATGAGAAAATAAATATTGTGTTTTACTATTTTAATACGCATTGCCTACCCAATAAGCCGATGATGATGAAAATTGGTAACAATTAGGTGACCCGCATACTCGTACTATGCCGTTAGACTTCTAGTATAACATACTAGAGACCCGCGACGACAAAGTATGTGCAGTGACTAAGCGATTAGCTTTCTGCGCTACGTGCGCGGGTTCGATCCCCGCACGGAACAAATATTTGTATAATCTACAGATAGTTGTTTCGGGTCTGGGTGTGTGTGCATGTGAGAAGTATGTTCGTAAAGTACCTACCCTCGATACAGGAGAAATAGTAGAGAGGGGGAAATTTTCTAAAAAAAAAACCGCTCCCGGCTTCGCACGGGTATACTTCATCTACTATCCTTACATTAATTATGAAAGTTTTACACATGTAAATGTTCCGTGAAAAATTATCTAACTGATGGTGAAAACCGCATCAAAATCCGTTTCGCGGTTTAGGAGGAGTAAGCGGATATACAGACAGACAGACGTGGAAAGCGACTTTGTCTTATACTATGTAGAGAAAAGATAGAGAAGATGCGTTTGGCGCCTCCATGAGTAACGATACCCGAAATCGTCTGGTGAACCCTGGGTAGTGAGCCTCAATGTTACCACTGCTGACTGGATAATCTTTGAAAGAAAGAAAGAAAGAAAAAACGTTTATTAGACATCACAAAGTAACCGACACCGAAACAATAAAATACAACATAAAAGTTATTAAGAAAATAAAAAATAATTAACGTATAAAACAAAAAACAACAATTAAAGTTAATAATAATAGTAAAACAAAACTATTCATAAATATAAATAACAAGGACAGAAACAAAAACTCGACTTCTTCGACTACGGCATGAGTGATTCTCATACGATAGCCGACACGACAGATGAAAAAGGCGCCTACAAATGGCATATTAGCAAAATGTTTCTATTTGCACAATCTAGAAAAGGCAGCACACACAATCTAAAAATTCAAGGGTCAAGCACTACAGAGCAGTAAAACTAACTGCGTATGATTGATTCATTGATTCCATCAAATCAGCCTATGGCAGTTCATTGTTGGGCCTCCTTAAATAGCGCCTGATTGAACAATTATCAGGGAATTTTCTAATCATGAATGATAGTCAAAGTATAGATACTGTTTATAATACCCAGAGGCACAGATTACGGTCCAGAGGGCTGTTGATCTGCTCCCTTCCAATCTCTCTTCCGTTGGTAGCAACCTTTTGGAATTCCATAGTACATTTGTAGAACACCCATAGGATGCCTATCACAAAATTGTTCTACTGAGTTCGACAGCCGACGCATCGCACTATGTAGCAATTTAGCTATTGTTTGCTTGCTTTTCGACACAGGACTTCGCATTAAAAATAAGTTCTATAGAGTTCATGTAATAAGTTTTCACTACATCAGCCAGATCTCATCTATTAGAAAAAACATTGGAATCCCCATAGATGTAGGACAAATAATGAAACAATCCTACGCGTCGGAGCGAGAGGCATGACAAATTTACTATCCAGGGAGGCAATTCTCGTTTCGTTCTCGCAAGATCATCTCAGAATCGAAAATATTCTAAGTCTATGGGAATCCCTTTACGCTTTCTTATTGAATTGAAGAAGCACAGGAGAACCCTCGCCGTAGAACCTCAGCATACAGGTTCTACGTACGTACTAGTTATGTTTTGTTTCTTAGTAGCATACGAACAAAAACAGGTACAGGTTGAAGATGTATCTCTCATCTTCAAGGACCATGAAACCGGTCCAGTCCCGCCTTGGATAAAAATATCTGTATACTTTTTGTTTTATCCGCTTGTTGCATCTTACTGCTTGTATGCTTTTTTGCGACAACAAAACATTATCAGAAGCAATTAAAAGAAAAATAAATATTTGTCTGGTTAAAATAAAAATTGGGGGCATGATTGATGACAAGGGAAATACAATAAAGTTGGTCCGACTAGAATAAAACAGAATAAGTAGAAAAGATTTTATTTCATTTAATCTAAATATTAGACACTTTTGAAACGATAAAGATTCTAGGTACACGGTTCCAAAAAAAGTTGGTCTTATGTAGAAGAATCAGCATGAAACTCCGAGGATACTCTTTTAAAAAAAGGTTATTAATTTTGTATATATAATATAACATTAATGTTTTTTTTATTATTATCTTTATATATATTATATATGTATATACGTGAAGAGAAAACTTTGCAGCCCTTTTTAAGCATATTGCGCGCACGGAGGAGTGTGAAATTTAGTTTATATGGAGAAGGAGTGCAGAAAGAATAAATTACAGTTGATTTTTTTAATAAATTTGAATGCGTTTAGCAGCACCTCAAGTGATGGATGATGCTGCCGAGGGTTGATCACGCAAACTCAAATAATACAGTTAATGAAGATTCCTAAATTATACGAATCGGGGAACATTGACGCTGGCAGAGAATTTGGACTCCTTGGCCGATCGAATGAGAAACGACGAAGCAATGAGCATTGTGCGTCAGTACATACTTGGTCAGTACAAGCTGACAATAGGACAACATTAGAGAACGATGTAGGGTAACGTGAGATAAATACTAAAAGTAGTACTATGATTATGTTCTCATATTTACCTACAATTGACGCAAATTCATTTGGCAAGGCTTTATTTAAATGAAAAAATATTGGTTTAGAATTTACCCACCAACTTGATATCAGAATGGCGGCTCACTAAAATAATGTTTTCGAAACATACGGTAACGTATACATTCATACAAATTTTAGTACATTATCGAACATTTCTCGTATTCAGTACAGTTTGTATCTATTGGAAATCATACACCCGCCATTCTGACCGATACGGATTTTCCAGGTGTTCCGTTGAATTGTAACGACCACAAATACTTGCATGAAACATTACGTAATTTGCCTACAAACAAAGCCAAAGTTTGTCATACACGGATCATCGTTTACAATCAGGACATGCCGGTGACTCACAATTTTGACTCTGCTCCAACCTTCTGATTATAAATGATCCTTAAAATGGAATTTCGTACAATGAATACTAAAGAGCACAGTAGCCAATATTGGAACAGAAACGCGCGATGAATTTTTTGAATGCTATGATTGAATACCTCCTGTATTCCATAAGATAATAAGAAATTAACATCATCGGCTCAAAAAATATCGGTTTCACTTTATCTATATTATATAAATAAGTGAAGAAAAAAATTTGTACCGCTTTTTAGACATATTGCGCACATGGAGGAGTGTCGAGATTTTCATACGTATGTGTAGATAGTAGATAGTATTATTTCATTATATTTACTTCCAATTTAGTCCTCAGCTTCTTTTGAACACAAATTTCGTCTTCAATACACGTTATTTTTGTGATTTGCGACCGGATTTTTAACACGCCGGATACTAAATGTTACAAAGACAAAAAATCAATGGGCAACGAATTCTCTTTGGAAAATTAAATAATTACTAATCTAACCGTCAAAAACCCCCGACTCCAACTAGAAAAAGAGCTGTAACTTTTGAACAGCTGAACAGATTTTCATGAAGCAGAGCTAAGAACCTAGACCAGACCCAATCTATAAAACCTCTACAATTTTTACCTACCTAGGTATATATTTCATTATACCGGGTGGGAATTATAAACAACCCATCTTTAAAATCATTGATTTTGTATCGTTTTTCATCAATGACATTTTACAAATAGATGCGTTGCCCGTCTCTATATTGGCAAGATAAATGCAAAGGATCTGCACCGACTGAGAGAATGAGCATGCGGCAGCTAATGCCGCGTAACTAAACGTCTATATTCATCTTTTTCTAACAACTGACATTTAGTTACGTGGCATTAGCTGCTACATGCTCATTCGCTCAGTCAGTGCAGGGCATTTCCCTTGCATTTATCTTGCCAATGTAGAGACGGGCAACGCGTCTATTTATTTTTCATCATAAGTATACCCATAGACTTTATCTAAGTAACGGGAGCCCCTACTTATTATTTCTATGAGTACCAAGAACATTGTACATAAAACTGGACGTTGCGGCTAGAAGAAAACGGTGAAAACCAAATAAATGGCCTTGAAATAAATCAGTTATTTTTTGCTTCTCTTTCATCAGGGTGACAAAGATTTTTATTTGCGTTGGGATATTATTAGGAATTAAGCAAGTAGAAATTATTCATAATTGAGCACGTATTTGTTTGCTAATAGTTAGGTACCAAAACAATAACCATATGTACCAAATAGGTAGGTACAAAATTTTGGTGAACCCATGGTGAAGATTTAACGTGTCATCACTTGGTCCAAAGTTGCGGGTTGATTTATGGATAAATTAAACTTTAAAATAAGTAAAAACTAACTTCATAAAACTAATAAGTGCCTAGCTAAGGTGCATTGAAGGATTAAAGGTCCCTACTTCAGAAGCTGTTAAGTTTTTAAAGAAAATATTTTATACTTTTTAGCACAGTTTATTTTATTTTTCTATTTTGAGTGGCATAAATAATACATAAATATGCAACTACAGTAATCGCGACTAATTTGCTGATATCCATTGAGGAGTTCCATCGTCTTTCTCCGAAAGTCTTCATCAGATCTTCACCAAATTTTAGTCGGTTTAGCCTTATGTCATAGTGCTCCGCTTTATAGTGTAGGCAACAATTTTTTGCAGATTTATAGAAGTTTCCTTTCAAAGGTATGTTGGACCACCATACCACCATCTACGCCTTTTCTCTGGATCGCTTGGAAAACTGAAACAAATGCAATCGTGTTTTCAATCATCTAAGAAAGTCCACTGATGTTAGCAATCAATGATCAGGGGGCCTAAAAAGGCCAAATTGAGCAATTCATCTAATGATCTGCTTAGTAACTGTCAAACAGTTGATTGCTGAATATGAACCTTATGCGGATGACAATAAGAGTCGTCAAATATGTAGATATTTTGACATTCGTAATATGAATCATATTATGATTCATCTAAAGCGGCCTTTTTAGCCAAAGCTTTTGGTTTGACCAAGAAAACTTCTGAAGATTTTGAATTCCAGTTGGACTTTGTAGCTCATTACACAACCACGAAAAATCATATCACGTTAAATTCCGCCTCAAGCAATCATTTATGGTCACTCTACTCTTCTTTGTTTACTAACATTTTATCTTGACGTCCAATCTAATAATGCGACTGTTTCCTTAGTTATATGCTATATAACCACATAAATAACTAAATGGTGACATTTCACAATGAGAGAAACGTTTTTCACACAGTTTTAAATAAAAATATAGGCAGATCTTTCTAAAACTGCGTAAAAATATGTACAAATTGGCGTAATTTTTAATATGGCATCAGCGCACTTACCTATGAAAAATAACGTTTGATGTTGGGTTCCAAACACTTCCACAATCTTTAAATATACGATACATGATTGAGCACTGTTAAATAATTAGTATATCCTCAGAAATCGCCTAGCAAACACTCGAAGTGGAAGAAAGTTGACAATGTTGACATGTCATTTATGTCATTGAAATTATTATTTTTACAGACCATCAGTCTTACCAGCCTAGGAATGCATTCATAAAATTGGGGTAAACTTAAATATCATAAAATAATTATTTCAATCAACACATCCTTTTTATAGGCAGAAAAAATTAAAGATGACTTTAAAAATACTAGAAGCTTTTAAAATAGTTTCTGGATACCAAATGGCCCTCAACATAAACATTCCTATCTATTTGTGCACAACTATCTTGAAAACTTTTACTTTACTCTGGTAACTTGCAAATTATATATTCATATTCATATTCTTTATTTGCATTCCACAATGTACATAAGGTGGTAAAAATAAAATTTGGTAGGTTACAATCATGGACCCTGTAGGGCACAGCAAAATATAGGAGAGGAATATGATACTTATGTTTACTACTGTTGTATAAATAGGAAGATGGTACTTATGTTTACTTATTGCTTTAATTTATTAATAAATATGGATAGCATATTATAATTTTTAATTTATTAATAATATTTCCTAATATGTGTTTAGTTTATTATAAATTATTATTAACTAATAGTTATGGAATTTAATGTATTTTTATTTTATTTTTTATATCTATTCATTTATTTCGTTTTATTATTACTGTTGTATTATTTATAGTATTATTCATTTAATTTAATTGGAAATGTTTGTTTATCGTTTATATATTCATTAATCGTGTAATAGGCTTTTTTAATAAGTATTTGTTTTATTTTGTTTGTAAATGTTGTTTCGCTGTTTTCTGTTTTTATTGATTCTGGTATTTTATTATAATTTTTTATACACATTACATAGGGGCTGTTGGAGTGTAGCGTTATGCGGGAAGATGGTAGCATTAGCATATTTTTATGCCTTAATGATCGGCCAGTATGTTTATCTTCGCGTCTTGTAAATAATGATTTATACCTATTTCCTAACAAATTTCAAAAATGTATATGCATGGAAGGGTGAGTATTTTATGTTTTATGAAGAAAGGTTTGCAGCTATCAGTCTGATTTATGTTTGTGAGTATACGGATTAATTGACTATATATATAAAGCTCGATTACCACTGACTGACTCACTCACTCATTGACATAATTGTTCTCCCAGAAGGAGCCGTGGGGGGTTAAAGTCATGTATGAGAGTCATACACCTCGAGGTCCAGTGAGTCCGGGAAAAATCCGAAATGACCTGAAAGTGGAACCCTGACCGGAACTGCCCTACGGATCTCGAAAATTACAAGTCGCACACCCATAGTGCTGGAACTAAAAATGTCAAAAACCCTGGGCCGTTTGACGAGCCGGTGAAAAAAAGATGGCGTCCATACAAAAAAAGATGGCGGCCATACAAAATTGAAACGCTCACCGTTCCGCAACCGTCAGAGATAGTGGGGGGGTGTTCGACCAAATGTCATAGAGGACGACGGGGGCTTTCCGGTGGGGGTCATAAAAATCCAAGATGGCGGATTCAAAATGGCGGCCGAAAAAAAAAATGGTCCGAGCCGGCTGAAAATTGGCATCCAGGGGTTTTCGGGGGCACCGATTCATAATCCGGGATCAAATTTATTTTTCCGCCATTTTCCAATATGGCCGCCATACAAGTGTTCATTTTCGATTTTCACCCAATTGTTCTCCCAGAAGGAGCCTTGGGGATAAAAACCATGTACGGGAGTCGTATAGAGGGGGGTCCAGTGACTTCAGGAAAAGTCCGAAATGACCTGAAAGTGGAACGCTGACCGGAACTGCCCTACGGATCTCGAAAACTGCAAGTCGCAAACCTATACCGCCTGAACTAAAAATGTCGAGGACCTTGGGCCGTTTGACGAGCCGGTGAAAAAAAGATGGCTTCCATACAAAAAAAATGGCGGCCATACAAAATCAAAAAACCAAATTTTTTTTAGTTATGTTACAAACTCCACCCAAAAAGCCCACGCGGGCCGCATGCGGCCCGCGCACCCGCGCGACCTCTAGTGATATACTATAAAGCTCGATTACCACTGACTGACTGACTGACTGACTCACTCATTGACACAATTGTTCTCCCAGAAGGAGCCGTGGGGGGTAAAAGTCATGTATGAGGGTCGTATAGAAGGGGGTCCAGTGAGTACGAGAAAAATCCGAAATGACCTGAAAGTGGAACCCTGACCGGAACTGCCCTACGGATCTCGAAAATGAAAAGTCGCAGACCTATAGTGCTAGAACTAAAAATGTCAAGGACCCTGGGCCGTTTGACGAGCCGGTGAAAAAAAGATGGCGTCCATACAAAAAAAGATGGCGGCCATACAAAATTTAAACGCTCACCGTTCTGAAACCGTTGGAGATAGTGGGGGGGTGCTCAACCAAATGTCATAGAGGACGACGGGGGCTTTCCGGTGGGGGTCATAAAAATCCAAGATGGCGGATTCAAAATGGCGGCCAAAAAAAAAAATGGTCCGAGCCGGCTGAAAATTGGCATCCAGGGGTTTTCGGGGGCACCGATTCATAATCCGGGATCAATTTTTTTTTTCCGCCATTTTCCAATATGGCCGCCATACAAGTGTTCATTTTGGATTTTCACCCAATTGTTCTCCCAGAAGCAGCCGCCGGGGGTAAAAGTGATGTATGGGAGTCGTATAGAGGGGGATCCTGTGAGCTTAAGAAAAGACCGAAATGACCTGAAAGTGGAACACTGACCGGAACTGCCCTACGGATCTCGAAAATGAAAAGTCGAACACCCACACTGCCGGAACTAAAAATGTCGAGGACCCTGGGCCGTTTGACGAGCCGGTGAAAAAAAGATGGTTTCCATACAAAAAAAAATGGCTGCCATACAAAATCAAAAAACCAAATTTTTTTTAGTTATGTTACAAACTCCACCCAAAAAGCCCACGCGGGCCGCATGCGGCCCGCGCACCCGCGCGACCTCTAGTTTCTTTTATAAAATAAATAGTGTAGGAGCATCGGTACTGTTTCCCCACATAATTACGCCGTAGCTGAGCCACGCGTGAGCATAGGCATAATAAGTGGTTAATGCAGTTCGTATATCGGTCGTCTTTTTGATCTCATCTTGTTATTATAGTATGAGTGAGATGGAAAACATACCTAAAGGTGAATGAACTCCCATTCAGTTATTTTTTCTAGATGCAATATCCAGTTCTATCTTTATTAGCAAAGAAATACGTGCTCAATTATGAATTGACTATATATATAAAGCTCGATTACCACTGACTGACTCACTGACTCACTCATTGACAGAATTGTTCTCCCAGAAGGAGCCGTGGGGGGTAAAAGTCATGTATGGGGGTCGTAAACCTTGAGGTTCAGTGAGTCTGGGAAAAATCCGAAATGACCTGAAAGTGGAACCCTGACCGGAACTGCCCTACGGATCTCGAAAATGAAAAGTCGCAGACCTATAGTGCTAAAACTAAAAATGTCGAGGACCCTGGGCCGTTTGACGAGCCGGTGAAAAAAAGATGGCGTCCATACAAAAAAAGATGGCGGCCATACAAAATCAAAAAACCAAATTTTTTTTAGTTATGTTACAAACTCCACCCAAAAAGCCCACGCGGGCCGCATGCGGCCCGCGCACCCGCGCGACCTCTAGTGATATACTATAAAGCTCGATTACCACTGACTGACTGACTGACTGACTCACTCATTGACACAATTGTTCTCCCAGAAGGAGCCGTGGGGGGTAAAAGTCATGTATGAGGGTCGTATAGAAGGGGGTCCAGTGAGTACGAGAAAAATCCGAAATGACCTGAAAGTGGAACCCTGACCGGAACTGCCCTACGGATCTCGAAAATGAAAAGTCGCAGACCTATAGTGCTAGAACTAAAAATGTCAAGGACCCTGGGCCGTTTGACGAGCCGGTGAAAAAAAGATGGCGTCCATACAAAAAAAGATGGCGGCCATACAAAATTTAAACGCTCACCGTTCTGAAACCGTTGGAGATAGTGGGGGGGTGCTCAACCAAATGTCATAGAGGACGACGGGGGCTTTCCGGTGGGGGTCATAAAAATCCAAGATGGCGGATTCAAAATGGCGGCCAAAAAAAAAAATGGTCCGAGCCGGCTGAAAATTGGCATCCAGGGGTTTTCGGGGGCACCGATTCATAATCCGGGATCAATTTTTTTTTTCCGCCATTTTCCAATATGGCCGCCATACAAGTGTTCATTTTGGATTTTCACCCAATTGTTCTCCCAGAAGCAGCCGCCGGGGGTAAAAGTGATGTATGGGAGTCGTATAGAGGGGGATCCTGTGAGCTTAAGAAAAGACCGAAATGACCTGAAAGTGGAACACTGACCGGAACTGCCCTACGGATCTCGAAAATGAAAAGTCGAACACCCACACTGCCGGAACTAAAAATGTCGAGGACCCTGGGCCGTTTGACGAGCCGGTGAAAAAAAGATGGTTTCCATACAAAAAAAAATGGCTGCCATACAAAATCAAAAAACCAAATTTTTTTTAGTTATGTTACAAACTCCACCCAAAAAGCCCACGCGGGCCGCATGCGGCCCGCGCACCCGCGCGACCTCTAGTTTCTTTTATAAAATAAATAGTGTAGGAGCATCGGTACTGTTTCCCCACATAATTACGCCGTAGCTGAGCCACGCGTGAGCATAGGCATAATAAGTGGTTAATGCAGTTCGTATATCGGTCGTCTTTTTGATCTCATCTTGTTATTATAGTATGAGTGAGATGGAAAACATACCTAAAGGTGAATGAACTCCCATTCAGTTATTTTTTCTAGATGCAATATCCAGTTCTATCTTTATTAGCAAAGAAATACGTGCTCAATTATGAATTGACTATATATATAAAGCTCGATTACCACTGACTGACTCACTGACTCACTCATTGACAGAATTGTTCTCCCAGAAGGAGCCGTGGGGGGTAAAAGTCATGTATGGGGGTCGTAAACCTTGAGGTTCAGTGAGTCTGGGAAAAATCCGAAATGACCTGAAAGTGGAACCCTGACCGGAACTGCCCTACGGATCTCGAAAATGAAAAGTCGCAGACCTATAGTGCTAGAACTAAAAATGTCGAGGACCCTGGGCCGTTTGACGAGCCGGTGAAAAAAAGATGGCGTCCATACAAAAAAAGATGGCGGCCATACAAAATTGAAACGCTCACCGTTCCGAAACCGTTGGAGATAGTGGGGGGGTGCTCGACCAAATGTCATAGAGGACGACGGGGGCTTTCCGGTGGGGGTCATAAAAATCCAAGATGGCGGATTCAAAATGGCGGCCAAAAAAAAAAATGGTCCGAGCCGTCTGAAAATTGGCGTCCGGGGGTTTTCGGGGGCACCGATTCATAATCCGGGATCAAATTTTTCTTTCCGCCATTTTTCAAGATGGCCGCCATACAAGTGTTCATTTTGGCTTTTCACCCAATGGTTCTCCCAGAAGCAGCCGCCGGGAGTAAAAGTGATGTATGGGAGTCGTATAGAGGGGAGTCCTGTGCGTTTAGGAAAAGTCCGAAATGACCTGAAAGTGGAACACTGACCGGAACTGCCCTACGGATCTCGAAAATTACAAGTCGCAGACATACAGTGCTGGAACTAAAAATGTCGAAGACCTTGGGCCGTTTGACGAGCCGATGAAAAAAAGATGGTTTCCATACAAAAAAAATGGCTGCCATACAAAATCAAATATCATATTTATTTTGAGTGATGTTACAAGGTCCACCTAAAAAGCCCTCGCGGGCCGCATGCGGCCCGCGCTCCCGCGCGACCTCTAGTAATTTCTATAAATTTGCTTAATTCCTAATAATATACCAACGCAAAAAAAAAAATGTGTGCTGGGACCTGGGACACATAGTAGAAGTGAAACTTCAACGGACAATATATCGTCTACCTCCTCCACGCGGCCGTAACGCTTTTTCGTGACAGAAATTCCTAATACTCCCCGTCTATGTATATGGAAGTTTCACTTCAAAACTTGGTCACCCTGATGAAAGAGATGCAAAATATAACTGATTTATTTCAAGGCCATTTATTTGGTTTTCACTGTTTTCTTCTAGCCGCAACGTCCAGTTCTATGTACAATGTTCTTGATGAGTACCTATACCAACGCCAACGACCTGTCATAAAGATGAGTTGATAAGACTCGACTAACTTCAGGAGCTGTCTTGAAAAAGGTAAAAAATTGTGTCAGTCATCGTTCCTTGGGTCAAAATGCAGTACAAAAATAACACAATCTGACAATATCGTAAGTCATACCCATAGAAATAATAAGTAGGGCTCCCCTGTCATACCCGACCAGTACTATCGTATTCAGCAGATTATCTTATCACTAAAGTCATTTTGGGTTCACACATAGTTCAAACGTACGGTCAGTAACAAAAATAGATTAACATAGAGCGATAATTAATGTTTTTATACCTGCTCTGTAAATAAAGTAAAAATGTTAATTTGTTATACTCCGTTTACAATAGCATTAGAAAAAAGAGGCTCGTAGAAGCAGTAGTGCAAAACCTTTTATTTCAAAGTTAAGTTATAACTTTGTTGGATAAATCTGAGACTACTAAATACTGAGATAAACGAAATAAAAATAATTTTATTTTAAATAATGCTTTATTTATAATAACATCTTCATCACACATTACAAACTTACAACAAAAGGAATGAATGAAACAATAACAAAATCACAGAATATTTACGTCAATTTCACAGACGACATAAACCGGTAAAATTAGAAAAACCCGGCTGTCACAGCTTATGAAGGGACTAGGTGACATTTTAGATTTGGTAGAATTATAGTGAAGCGAAAAACATTCTCGATATTGTTCAATCCTGCTTCTTTTAGGTTTTTAGCATTGACACTTTAATTTTAATTTGGAATGAAATAATATATCTAAATAAAAGCCACTTAATTTCATAAGATAAATAGTTCAAATGATTACAATGAAGTGTGACAGCTGGTATTTAAATAGATATTAATACATTTGGCGTTAATCGTAACTGTAACAAATTTAATGTATTTTTGTTACAAAGTGTACATTAAAAAGAACCTTTTTTAACTTCTGTCTAATGCTATTGTAAACGGAGTATAAGTATCTAAGTTTAAACCTAGAATCCCATCGAAATTTGATTATCACTTGCGATAACGGTGAAGGAAAACATCGTGAGGAAACCTCCACATCTGGGAGGTCCTTATAAAGTTCACGATGGTGTGTGTATTCGGCCAACCCGCACTAGGCAAGCGTGGTGGACTAAGGCTGTAATGGAGATAGGTCGGACATAATCATTACGAACATACATGAAAAAAGATGGACCAAAACTGTCACGCTTTGACCCATCACGGGACCTAGAGGCAGGCCTAAAGCACGGTAGAGTGACGCATGGAATGATGACATCAAAAAAGTAGAATGGAATTGGACATTAGAGGCAAAAGACAGAGAAAAATGGAAAGAGCTACAGGAGGCCTTCACCCTAGAGGCGTCCAAACCATTATTTATAAACATAAAATTGTAGAAGAAATTCATGCACTTTAGTGGCTATATTCAGTTAAATCCAAAAACCTAATTAATTTAAAATTAGCGTAGATCATCATCTGCCTGGCCTTTATCCCAACTACGTTGGGGTCGGCTCCCAGTCTAACCAGATGCGGCTGAGTAACAGTATTTTATACGGAGCGACAGCCATCTGACCTCCGCCACAAAAAAATTAGCGTAGATGTTTTTTATTATTGTTAAGGTTTTGGAAATAAAAAGGTCTTCTTTTTTTATTTAAAGATCTAAATTAATTAGGCAGTTTTTATTTATATTATAGGTAACTCAACTTTTGTTGTTGACTGTACGTACAAACCATTCTCATTGTATTCTAATTACTTATAAATAAGCATGAAAATTGAACATCCTCATTCCAGCAGCAGTTTGATAATAAGTTAATCAAGTAACAATAATTATGAAGATTTTCATTTTCATTGTGTTATTAATGATAGGCTTAATATCTGTCGTTGCTAAACGGCCATCATACAGTCGTGACCCATGGGCTAAGGAGAACGACACTACCCATGACTACACCGGAGAAGAAAATTTGTTATCTGCTAGTTACATCCGTTCAATGTACAAAATGAAGATACCTAATAATCAATAGGTAAGTAATACTTTAGGGCACATGGAAAAAACTAAACTACAGCAAAGCACCAATTTAGCTTGGTTAAAAATTCTCATCTGCATATAATCAAGATTTATTTAATAATAATTATTATTATTATTTCCTTTATTTAATTTTTAACATACTTTTATATATTTTTAAATAATTTTACAATTAAATAAAAAAAAGATTATAAAAACATTTAAAAATACAAAAGAGTAGTAGGCCACCGGCATCGGGAACAGGGTCCAAGCTAGCTTAGGGTAGCTAGGGTAGCTTGGACCCTGTTCCCGATGCCGGTGGCCTACTACTCTTTTGTATTTTTAAATGTTAATGTGCGTTAATGTTAATGTTGTGTAAAATTATTTAAAAATATATAAAAGTATGTTCAAAATTAAATAAAGGGAATAATAATCATTTATTTAAAGACAGCAAAGATCCATTATATAACAAAGTATGCACAAATAACAATAAAATAAAATACAATACATTAATTAACATTCTACAAAGAAAAGAAAATACATTAATTACAAAATTCAAAATAAAATATGTGAATTACAATTTAAAATCATAATAAAATGAAATACTTTCTATCTAAATTCAAAATAAATATAAAAATTATAGGTGGTCTAATACTCGATACAAAATCCAAATGTGGTTAAATACAGCAATGCAGCTTTGTTAACTTTGCAGGCTCGGAACCAAGTTACTCGGTTGTAAGTAGCAACAAGTGTTTGTTTCTAGTCGTTTAAATTTTTCAGTATAGACATCCGATTGTATGTATAACCAACTAAACTATTTAGTTGGATTTATTTTCAGCGACAACTCTTCTCAAACGCAATCGTCAATAGTCGGTAAGACGCGCACACGTAAAAATATTATTACTTGTATTAAATTATTGTAAATTTTGGTTTGCCAATCACTGGCTCTAGAGATTGTACATTAGTACAATCTCTAGAGCCAGTGTAAAATTACTAGAACCAGCGTAAAAGCGTATATTACTTAGTGTCATAACCTCGTTCAATCGCAGTGCAGCTAATTGGGTTCAAAAGATTAAGTACTAACTATCTTTTGAATCTAAATAACGATATCAAACTTGGTGAAGTGGTTGAAGTAACAAGAATCATGACTTCTTTGTTCATTACATTATTAATCGTACCAAGAGTCTTGCCTAATATTGCATCAAGAAAGAAATGAGAAAAGCATTTATTTGGCACAAAACAAGACATACTAGAATGATAGACATAGGTAACAAGAAGGCGACAGATGCATAGATAGAGAAAATATTTTTCTTAAGTTGGCAATAGTGTAAAATAAAGATCTTTATCAAAAATATGTGGGTATGAGTCGACTGAGCATTACATTTTGACTATTCGGTGTGTGTCCCGAGCTGTAGCAATTGGGTGTCCAGATCAGCATGTGCCAGGCTATTTATACCTGACACTGGTGGATCCCGGTTATGACACACGCACCACGGTGCACTGACATAGGTACGCACCATATAAAGATGCAATGCCACGCAGTGTGAGGTTGAGATGTGCAACGGCGTAATTAATATTCCGTTTAATTTGTTACTGGCTAAAAACTTGAAGATACTACAATGCGCGTAAAATATAATATAATTAGGTAAGTTAGAATAAACAACATGTAGGTAACATAATAAACGCACCCCCTGAAAGTAGATTCAGATTGTATTACTGACAGATATTGTTCCGGGTCGGGGTGTATGTGCTTGTGTGATTGCAACGATGCTGCATCGCGTTTTAGGCGACTCGCTGCATTTGACGGAGAGGTGAAGCGAGGAATAGAGCGGGCGAGGTGGTAGCACGTCAAAGCCTAAAAAAATTGCTGCGACTGGTATCTGAATGTTGCGACGACACGGTTGGCGCAGCGGCTAAGCGATTAGCCTTCTGCGCTACGTGCCGCGGGTTCGATCGCCGCACGGAACAAATATTTGTACGATCTACAGATAGTTTTTTCGGGTCTGGTTGTGTGTGTGTATGCATGTGACATGTATGTTTGTAAACTGTACCCTCGATACAGGAGAAATCCTAGCGAGGGGCAATGTAAAAAAGAAAAAAAAGTTTGCGGAGTGTAGCGTTCAGTCGCTGTATCAACCTTCCGGAAAGCGAGTATATCGCTAGTCATCATCATTCTCCTGCCCTTATCCGATTTTATTTGGGGTCGACGCAATATGTCTTTTTCTTCCATTCATCTCTATCAGACGTCATTTCCAGATTTACTTCCTTCACATTCATGTCATGTTTCAAACAGTCATCGCTAGTCGCCGATGCTAAAAGTGTCGAGTATGTGCTATGACCCTAAGTACGACCTCTAAGACACATCAAGAGGACACACAGTACAGTACAGTAACTGGGAGGTAAAATAACAATGAACGAATGAAGAAACACAAATAGTCGGGTGACCATTAAAATCAACATCCATGTGGAAATCTGTCGACGCCAATAAGAAAAAAGTTTTTAAGATGAAACGAAATGATATTGTCAAATTAATAATAATGACAAAAACATAAATGGAGCGTACTTTCAAAGATTTTGTTCATCAATTTAAATATTTTGTTAATTATTGCAATCAACAACAAACATAAAATCTAAAGTGCCTCTCAAGAATTTTCCTGTTTATTTACATAATTATGTTATAAATTTTATGTTTCAAACAACACAGATATTGGCATTTTTTGAAATTTATTTGTATTTTGATTCCTTATGACAAAAAAAAAGAAAGGCAGAATTACATTACAAGATTTAATATTATACCAGTAAACATCGGTCACTCTGTCCTGAGACTTGACCGTGGTGACTAGGTACCTGTTTAAACCATTTTATTCAGTCAACCTGTCCATATAGCCTTGGTTGAAGTATCGAGATATAAGTAATATAATAAAATAATATTGTGTAGATTAACTCAAATCAGTGAAGCAAACGCACACGCTTCTCAGTGTTTTATTGTTTTATATTATCTTACAAAATACATTCTCGACTATTCATACTGAAGCAGTTGTAAGCTTGAAGTGAAACCATGAAGATTTCCTTGTTCTTTGCATTGTTTATAATCGCCATATTTGCAGTTGGTAAAGTTCATTCTGCTAAATTGCCACCGAAAAAGCCAGTCACAAAAACTACTATCGAGGATGACTTGCCCGATAAACTTTTACCGGCTGTTACTATCCGGGGATTATACAACCAGTAAGTGAAACAATCATTATTAAAACGCTTTAGCGCTCCAAATATTCATACAATATAACCACAGGATATCATCAATATGATATAAATAAAGTAAAGCACAGTATACAGTACAGTAAAGTTCATTAAGATCGCATAGTTCCGTATGTAGTTTCGCGAAAATACGCGGGGCTTCGCGAAAACTCGGATGATGCCGTAAATGCGGTCACATTACGCGATCGTATTGAATTGTTGATTTCTAGTTTAGTAATTTCGCGAAGCTTTGGACTGTGTCGAGTGTTTTTGGACTCGAAGGTCTCGTTCATTCGCTTCGCTCACCGTTCGCTTACGAGTTTTACGCCATACCCTTCGAACCAAAAGGGTGGGGAGTCAGGGTGCTCTTAACTCCTAAGGTCGCTTCGCTCGCTCCCACCCTTCATATTTGTGTAGAGTAGTAGTTTCCGTGATATTACTGAACTAAAATGAATAATTCAGTAGGATCGCGTAATGTGATTGTCTTTACGCGATACTTAATCCGAGATTTCGCAAAAAACCGCGTGTCTTCGCGACACTATGGATTATGCGATCTTACGTCGACATGTGTCATGTACATAGAAATAGTACAAGTACTGGAACGCTTAATAGTGCCGTAAAGCCGGTCTGAGGGAGAATACTTTGTGGTAACCGTGTCCTTGTCTAATAGGGTAACCATACATTTTAGTTAAAAGTAGGACATGATAGAAATATTTAATTATGTTATGAGAATAGTTATCAGGTAATTAACTACTGATATCGAATAGTAAGAATTGTTTTTTTCCTAGTAAATAGTGAAATATACGGTCCATACAGTGTATCTAAACGTTCTTACAAATATACATACACCCTTTTGGTTATAATTAGAGTCACAGGCAAGGCATAATATATAAATAGGCATATGCAAGGTTACTATATAATAAAAAAGAAAATTTAGAGAAAATTTCGGTCATTGCGGAAAAATCCGGACATTTTCTTATACACAGATTACGTGTATAATAAAATGTCATGCGTGAATATTCCGGACATCTGGCAGCTCTAGTCATAGGAAACATTAGATTTTAACATTTTAAGATACAAATTTAATTCCTCTTCTACTTTTTCTTTCTTTTTTCTTTTTCTCTTTTAGCTTTGCGACCATCCTACGACCTTTCTTTATGAGATCTTTCCTATTATAGCAGAAAGGGTAACCCATGCTTAGTGCTGCAGAATCGAATATCACTTATTATAATATTCTTGTTTGGCAAACTCAAGTATAATCATCATTCACAACATTAAGCAATAAAACACAATGAAACTGGAAACTGCAACATCTTCCCATTTACTACAAAATCCTACATGCCCTGATTCACCAGATGTTCCTGCACGTACAATTTATTTTGCACGTACAGTTTTTTTTCTTTTTGTGGCTATCTGTAATGTCAAAAATGATCTTCATTATGGCACAATATCTAAGTACAATATCCAATCCAGTAAAAGTTTAATCCATCTAACTATACTAATAGGAAAATATTAAACACAAATAAACAATAAGCAAAGTGTGTGAATCTTAAGTTTGTGCAATGTGTTATACTTTATATTAGTATAAACTATTACAGACCAGACAATTACACACAACATTATACAACAGACACATACAACAACTGATAATTATTAAACATATTACAATAGTACCTATGGTAATATTGAAGGAACTGCTTCAGGTTTTAATTTTATTTTTGCTGCTGTTAAATAATTCATTATCTTTAAAATTTACGCCACAAACACATGCGAACTTTTACACACTAATGTCAAGGTTCTTGGCTGTTATCCATAACACCCTCTGCTTATTATCAGCTGGAATCCTGAAAAAAACAAACATGGAATTTTAATAAAGTCTATCATTTTATAAGAGATACAAAAAAACATTATTATCTATTCGGCACAACAAACAACAAATGATTTCAACAAATTAACTTAAACTTTATACAGGGTTATTTGTAAAACACCGGCAATGCTTTAAGGGGTGCAACTACTCATCAATATGAACAACTTTTACTACGGGACCAACCATGAAATCGCGAAAAAAAATTCAAACTTTTCATACATTTTGATGGAGCAAGGTTAATCTTTTGTATGAAAAGTTTGATTTTTTTTTCGCGATTTCATTGTTGTTCCCATAGTAAAAGTTGTTCATATTGATGAGTAGTTTCACCCCTTAAAGCGTTGCCGGTGTTTTACAAATAACCCTGTATGTATACTTATACTATACTTGGAATCACTCAAATTATACAAAACAATAAATGCATCGAAAATATGCTACGCATTACAGATTATGGAAAAACAAATCCAAATTTATTAAATTACGTAAATTATTTAACTTAGTGGACTGTATGTTATGTGAAACGATCTAAAATAAGTACTTGGAGCAACTATATCCCACAAAATAAAAATATATTGTCACACTACTCAATGAAACTTACCTATGGAACGATATTCCACAACCAGGATAATATTCTCGCTTGCACCCAATCATAACTCAAGTATTTACCATCTTGTCGCCAAAAAATTATTCTAGGCACAAAAATAATGTTTGATCACGTTTATTTCTGAACTATGAAAACCACGAATGTTGACAATAGGTTGACAACTAAGTTGACAATGTAAGCCATTTTGAATGATGTAGTGTTTCCCGCATGCAAACTTCTTTAACTACTGGTATCCAAATATTGTAATAATCAATCTTATTGAATAACGTATGGAAATAATAATATTTAATATAATATTTAAAGCACGTCAATTATAATTTTTATTATGTTTATTTTGATAGCCGTGGGTAGAAGTTTCATTAGTTCTAATATGTATGTAAAAACGATTCTGAAAATACCAATTTAGTAGATTACTAAGTTGATGAGTAATGGCCATGTGTGCGAGAGGGACACCGCTAAATCTCGGGTGACTTTCATGTGGGCACAAAATTTCGTACAACTAATTATAGCAGTAAGCTCTCTAGTTATAGGTACTATGTATTATCTCTATGGTCATGTATAATTATATTAACAATATCTTGACGTTTCGGTAGATATCGGTAGATATTATATTTTGACATTTAGAAACGTCAGACGTAGGTACAGTGCTGCCATAGATTTACAATTTCGCTCACGTTCCAATTTTGGTCACCGGGTCAGATAAGTTTGTGGCACTATACCGTGTGTAGTATTGAGTGTCTGGGCCGCATAGTAGCTTCACAAATACAAGTAGGTACCTAACTCTACAAAAAATGTCTTGCAACTCAGATTTAACCTTTGTAGATAGTAGACGTAAATCTGATGTCAACACAACATTAGAACGTTAGATTTCGGAAACCTTTAAAACCTGTTATTTATCGAACACTAACATTCTACATAGCTAAACTATTTAAAATACTTAGGAAGTTCCTGTTCATGTAGAAGCTGTTTAAAAATATGCATAGGTAATATATTTTTTTTGTAAATTCAAT
The DNA here is from genome assembly GCA_932294325.1 of Allophyes oxyacanthae. Lineage (NCBI taxonomy): Eukaryota > Metazoa > Arthropoda > Insecta > Lepidoptera > Noctuidae > Allophyes > Allophyes oxyacanthae. The sequence continues at coordinate 5,411,816 of OW028610.1, forward strand.
GCTCTGAAAGATAGCTCATCGTTATATAGCTGTAATCAAGACAATTCATGGAAGCAAGCCATTTAGCGCGCTTACAATAAAAAAGTTAAATACTATAAAAAAGGTACCCTTATGGTATTAACCGGTGTGTAGCGCAGTGCGGACTGTTGCCAATAAATGTTCTCGTTGAAGCCCTGCCACCAAGGTCTTGCAGCTTACTGCAAGAATACAGCATCTGCGCCTTTCCTAAGTTCTAGATGGCTTCTTCAGTTAGCGCAATATCAATCTTGCAAAGGACACCTTCAATTGTACAATACCAACCCAACTTGCAGGTACAATGAATTTTATCACATAAAAAGGAGAAAACATTTTTTAATTTATTCTGAGTTCTCTTCTCAAATTATAGTATAATAAAGTGTATATTTTAATCATTTGTTACAAAACATTATTAGTAAAATTAAAAAATTTACAGTCCAAGTTTCACCATAATCAGTCATATTCTATTTACCAGTCTAAAAAGTTTTACCATGTTATATTATTTTGTCATGATGCAAAATGCTTGAAAGAAAAATTTGTATTTTTCAGCATGCGTGCAAAGATGTAAAAATAATATCTACCCGACGCGAAACCGAGAGCCACATATTTTTCCCCTAATTATGATTTTTTGTACTTGGCATACCCTGGAACCGGCTGATTATGGAGATATTGAAGGTTAAAGTCACTATTATTATTATTTTGATTACGTTTTTTTAAGCAAACAATAGTTAGGTATTTGTTATGCAATGTTGCAAAGTTGTTATTTGGTGCGAGTGCTTGTATTGAATATCGAGCAAGCGAAGGATTCTAAGAGTGAACCACGAGTGAAGCAAGTGGTTCAAAAATAGAATCCTGAGCGTAGCGAGAGATTCAAAGGCACGTAACGCAAATAATTTTGCAGCCGTGCGAAACACACAACTTTTTATCTCACTAAAGCGAGGAGAATGTTAGATGCCTAATTATATTTGAATTTTTTTTCTTCACCACTCTACACTCTCTCCAGGGCCGCAAGTCTGCTACCTCCTGCTAACTCAATCGTGGCAGAATGCTCTCGTGATTACAAGTAACAGAAATAAGCAGACTTGGGGCCCAGGTCTGTGCTCTACAGTCTACACCATAGTTCGTTTAGTTCACATTTCGAATAACTTTTCCACGCTAGCGGATAAAATATACTTTTGCGCAAAAATTTCTTAGAATTAAGAAAGCCTTTCCGAGCTAGTGAGATGAAAAGGAACATTACCTACTGAAATTTCTTACGCGCCATGCTTCCATACCGACCAATCACTTTCTATCACTTTCTACACATACACACAGTCTGTTGCGAGCGTTACATTGCGAGCTATACATACACCTAACAGCATTTTTTAATACCTAACAATATAATTCATTTCGCAGCAATTATTTTTGGACAAAGTTACTTGGTTTTATGTCCAGTATGCGCAGGCTTAGGCTTTGAGTCAGCAATAAATAGATCGGATGTGTTAAAAACAGAGTTTAAATTTAGAATAAACTTTGTATTGCATTGACTTATGCATTGAATGACCTAACTAGTCTAGTAAATAATATTATCTTCAGCGTTTTTCCCGTGACTCAAAATACTTGCGAATTGTCCTCAACCACTTGCTAACAAACCTACTTTAATGGCACATTGGACTTAAGTAAACAATCAACTGGTCTAATAAATAATTGTCATCGTTGGGACAACCGCAAGCAAGTGTGCAGTGTCATTTGTTACAGTAATTATAACTAGTGTGATCATAGTAAAAAAAAGTGTGTTAATTAATTCAAACACTGTAACATTTATAGTGATTAAATTAAAACACTTTTTACAATTTAATTTTTAAAAGTATTTTAATTGAATCTATTTCTGGAGAATCGCCTAAAGGAGGATGGCGAGATTGGACCCAAAGAATGTTAAATGTGGAAGTCAACAAAGTGTAAAATTTCTTGATTCTTGATACTTGTGGATTCTTGACGACTTGACTTTACCTATTGTACTGACGATTCTGCATCCCGACTTTGACTACCGCATTTCCCTTTCTGTAACGAATTTCTAGTGTATTGGACTTTGTTTTTAAATACTAACATGCTATTTTTAGGTTAACTTGCAGTACCTTTTAAATCTCCCAAAAGATTTATCTTTTCAATTACTTCTTATTAATCTTATATCGTTCTACATTTAAGTGACCAAGCAACGCTACCGCTAATAGTTGGTCCTAAATTGTTCTCAATATCGCCATTCTCCTTTATTAAAATTCAAATATTCAGTCTTATGACCACTTTATTCAGTAATTCCGCCTACTCAGCCTTGATTAATGAATCATAGATGCAATTGAGGAATCATTAATATTATATTGATGACCTCAAATAAGTGAAGCGGACATACATATATTGCAATTGTATTTTTATTTTATTTTGATTGATTCATGGAACTAGCAGATCGAAACTTGAAGTGAAATCATGAAGATTTCTTTGTTCATTATATTGTTGATAATGGCCATAATTTCAGTCATTGATAAAGTTAATGCTAGTGTATTGGAACCAAAGTACAGACCCTTAGTCATCAACACTACTACCAAGGATGACTTGCACGATAAATTATTACCTGCTAATCAAATCCGGTTACTCTACGAGCGGTAAGTACCTAATACCGATACATCTCCACTTACATGAACCTGGCTTGAAGATGATCATACACATTCCAGCTTCTCAGTGGCTTTAGAATTTTCTACAAGCTAACTATGCGCGATCATGACAACGCTCGCCACGTATTTAAGGTTGTTTATCAACCGACCGTTAACCACAACTCCTTCTCCTCGACTATAAACTTTCCAAGATAATGTTCTCTAAGTAGAAGTTCAAAAGCAGCAGTGATAATAATCCATTCTTGGCACTCACCTCCTCGTACCCTTAGGATTATCTTGCGGTCTCATCACCTCCATTCACCCCATATTTTGCTATATTCTTACCGTTTAGTATCTATTACAATTATCTAATAAGTATGGAGTTTAACACTATCAAAAGCCTTTTCCTAATCTATAAAGTAAAGATTGAAAACATCCATATTGTTAATATCGAACCCAGGTCCATCACCTGACCATATAATTTATATTCTTTATTTGCTATAAATAGTGTAGTTACCTACATAGAATGGTGTTAATCACTTACACTTCATATCGTTACAATTACTAACACCCGAAGGGAGTACGTTATTTAAATAAGTAGGTATTAATATTACAGAATAAAGTATTGTTGGTTTATTTTAATAAATTACCCGATTTAGGGTCTATTTCATACGAAATTAACATTCAAAAGTGGTCTATATAACATTCATAATTTTGTACTATGACCATTTTAGCTCCACCATCGACAGTTGGTCTTTTGGTCACAAAAATAGTTCTCATTTCGTTTCATATTGAGCGACTGCCATGAATCGTAATGATAATGAACTCGTCTTCCGCGAATCATCTCAAGTGTGTGTGTCTTGCGTCCGATCTCGTTTCAGGGTGAGCGACTCTTACCTAAGAATTTATGTTAATACAAATTCAACATTTCAGTAGAGTGCTAAATAATCTATACATTAAAAACACGACATCCATTCCAGTTTTAACGTCCGACCAGTTCTTTCGTGTTGGCTAACAACAACAAATTAAAATGATTAAGAATTATTTGTTCGTATTAGTTATATCTGTTGTACTGTGTTTTGTAAATGGTTGGAGAGTGTTTCCTTTGCCCGATGCGCCTGCGCCGGTACAGCCAGTAAATGCTCTGGTGAAGCCTACTCCGGTGCTCCCTCGGTTAGCAGTAGGCAGTTCAACTTCTGACGTTTCTCTACCGAAAGCGTTTAACATATCGCCCTCGAAGGTGCAACCCATTTTGTCCGTCCAAAAACCCGGTGTGCCATCATCAGATCTACTTCCTCCTAAGGTATCTATAATATGAAACATTTTAATTTATCCATTATCAAGTGTATTTATGTTTTTATTAAATTACCAGGCCACACATCAATATACTTTGAATGTTTACATTACATCTTCCGATATCTTTAACAACACTACAAAGGTTAAACTTCTGTTTTGTAAATTGAATAACAATAACTAGTGAACTTTAATGATACTCGTCATTATACACAGTACGATATAATACACGTGTGCTATCGTTAATTGTTACTTGTGCGTTCTAGTCATAACAAATTAATCTTGCGTTTAAACGTTAATGACTGTATTTTTTTTAACCGTCTATTTTATGTCAATTGGAGTAATATTATCGAATATGTTTTATTCTACAGCGTATGCAGTTTGCTCAGGAGCATTTAAAATTACTATTTAAACCGGATATAATGACGACCATACTGTACCTAGCCTAGGATTGTGTTGCTAGGAGCCAAATATCAACACATGACTATAATAATATCAGCCGAAAGACAGCCTCACTATCTTTTCATCTCTATAAAAACGAATAAAAGTAAAAGTAAAAAATTAAAAAAAAAACGAACCAAACGTCTTCCCGCAAATATCATCAGGACCGTTGGCATATTTAATCATCGTCATCATCATCACCAGCCTATCGCAGTCCAGTCCGGGCTTCTCAGATCAGAAAATCTCCAATCGCCAGAAAATAGAGACGCCAGCATGATTTAAGGGTTTGACGATCACGTGATTAAGAGAATGTAGGGCATAGAGGGATTATCCTCTCAGAATTGGAGCTGCCCGACTGGATAGTACCTTCACCTTGCAGAATATAGTAGTCAAATACCACTGCTCTTGTGCAGTGTTGTGTTCCTAAAGGTGAGCAAGGTCGCCAGTGCTCCTTGGGAAAGTGGTAGTAGTGTCGGCAACACGCCTGTGATGCCCCTGGTGTTACAGGCGTCCATTGGCTACAATAACTACTTACCATTAGGCTATGCTAGTTTGCCATCAAAGTTGTATAAAAAAAAGACTTAAGACCGTTTCATAGCTTATGTCATTTTGCTAGCGTTTTTATTTTTTGACTATCTATATAAGATATTGTCATTTTGTCTACACCCACTGAAAATAGAGATCTGACCAAAAAAGGAGACATCGCAGATCCACACTTCGTTTCAACCTTTAAACTAACCATCACTGCAAAGAAAGAGATTTTGACAGTTATCCAGTAAGGTATTTACCTTACTGGATAACTGTCATAATCCTAGTTTACTTTTTCCTGAATTTGGCTTCGTTTTACCCAGATGCAGCGGGATAGCAACGTTTCAAACGTATAGTTTTTAAATAATATATTCTTCTTTCTTTCTTTTTAAAAACGTTGCCCCTCACTAGGATTTCTCCTGTATCGAGGGTACAGTTTACAAACATACATGTCACATGCACATACAACCAGACCCGAAACAACTATCTGTAGATCATACAAATATTTGTTCAGTGCGGGTATCGAACCCGCGGCACGTAGCGCAGAAAGCTAATCGCTTAGCAACTGCGCCAACCATGTCGTCGATATTATACGTACTACAATCATTTGTAATACAATAGTTGTTAATAAGGAAAATTATGTATGGAAAACATCTTCAAAGTCATCAATCAAGTTTTGTGATCATTTACTCGTTATCCAAGGTTAGCAACTATTTATGCAAGTATTTGGTTCTTCAATATTTGATATAATTTAAGTGATATGAACGGTTAAAGTGCGGGGCTCTGTCAACCACTTATCTATACGTACTTCTATTTAAATTAATATGTGAAGAGAAAACTTTGTAGGTGGGTTTTTTGCGCGCACGAAGTAGTGTAAGATTTGACGTAGTTAAATATATATAAGTATATGAAGAATATGAAGAATTCATATATAGTATATGAAGAAGGAGTGCAGAAAGCTAAAATTTATATACAGGGTGGTGACCACGTTACAACATTAAATCGATAGTGGAGAATTTAAATAGGTAAAATGTCAATATGCTAACTTTACGGGAGCACATTTTCAAGATTTTTTTACGAAAAGATTCATTATTAATTTATCTAATGGATTATTTTCTGAAAAACGTATTTCTATAAATCATAATTATTATGATTTAGGTACTAGAATATACTTTTTACAGAAAATAAATATAATACTTTTAAATGTGCTCCTGTAAAGTTTACATATTGGCGCTTTAGTAATTTTGCTTTTCCAGTGTCGAAATGAAACCACGTATTTGGTGGTATCATGTTGAAACCGTACACTAAAAATCAACGATTTTCACGCATGTTACTTAAATTTTGCATAATATTACACTCTGCTCTCATTTGTCTAGGTGATGGGACATCAAATAGAAACTTATGTCATCTTTATCTATTCTATACGTGTAAATAAGATTATTTTGGTAAGAACAGGTTAGAGACTTTTTTAATTTCGTCTAGAGAGCGTAATACGTGTAAAAATAAGAAATTTTAAATTAGTCGCTGCGGCTAAATTAGTGATTGGATTTGATTGATTTTATGTGGACGGTCACAGAACGTGATACCAAATTTGTGAACTCATATAATGTCGTAATGTCATCACCATCCTGTATAATATGTGGTCGAATTTCGACCACTGGGCGTCCACTATATATGAATCCAGCTATTTAAGTTATTAGTCATTACTTGCTGCCCCAATGCACTGGCCTCTTCTCAGAATGAGAAGGGGCTTAAGTCTATCTTATCTTATTTATCTTAAGTTTATTGTTTTGTATTGTATGTTTTGTTATGTTGGTGTGCAATAAAGTATATTTCTATTTCTATTTCTATCGCGCTGGCCTTTGTGGGTTGGCAGACCATACAACACATAGGTACTATCAAAGACTTTTTGGAGCCCTCCCAGCTGAGATTCTCTTCACCGATTTAATACACAATTAGGACAATTTTTCTTATACAATATGAGTTATGTGAATAATATTATAATAAATGATGTAATATCTCAAATTATAATGTTTGGAATCAACTTTGTTGCATCCATTACACCTACGACTGACATTATCTCCATAGTCGTATTCAAATGCATCAGTTGTAACAATCTGCTCTACATTCGCTTCCGTGTCATATTCCAATGACATTTTAAAATGTTAGTTTGCTGATTTGCTTACAAACAACACAATGGTAAACAAAATCCATGCCTACGCATTCCTTATAAGATGCAAAATCAAAAACTGACAAAAAAAAAATCTTTTTTTAATTTGGTTCACAAAACTGAATTCTATCATAAAAAGGTAGATTTAAGAAATTATCTGATAGCATGTCGTGATAGTATCCTTCTAGGTGCGAACACAGCTCGTATAATAACGGTACCTATGATATAATTAAACTAAACTAGGTACATATATTATAGGATTGTAAGTTAATAAACAAAAATAAAAATAGAAAAAATTACATAAATATAAGGTACATTTCCAGGGCTGTAAAGGTGTTTGCCTACTGCACCGTACCATGCCGTAATAGGAGCGTATCAGGCAAAATAAATAACCATCACCCGCCATCATCGCCCGTAATAATCAGCTTCTTCAATCATCTGCATAAAGTAGATTATTTTTTTCGAAATGAGCCTATCCTCTCATGGCACGGCGGCCAGTGGCGGAACGTTCTACTGGGCATTGTCTCATACAAATCTATACTAAGAATATTTTTAGTGTGATACGCACCTATTATAGTCATGGTATGGTACGATGCAGTGTGCAAGAAACCTTAATTTTCAATTAGGTATTATAATATGAAATCCCCAATAATATTTTTGAGTGTCAATGTTGAAATTGAGATGAGATCTCAAAAGCAAGACTTTTTATGAAATTGAAGATTATTTACTGTCTTGTGACTTAGTTTTATGATTATAATCGAGACAAAAGCCATGTGTACTCATGTTTGTTTTCTTTATTTCAGAACTAATATGTCTAAGGTCGCAACCAATAACCGAAAATGAAATCTACTGGAAACCGCCTCTTTTTGGTGCATTTATGAATCAAAGAACAGTACTTACTAATAAATAACAAGTCATATACATAAGAATTTTAAATGGTTTGTTTTATTAAACGATTTGGAATTTCCCTCATACATGTAGAATTTAAGAATCATTCTCGAATACTCGATGTAAATTCATTTTTCATAACAAAATGTACATTTATCTGTCAAATTAAATTACACGGTTTATAATTCTGTTACGAGTGTATTATTATTGGTTTGTCTTCGTAGGGTTGCCGCTTCTCTATAAGCTTACTAGGTATTTTGCCAGTAAATTATCTATTATTATTATTATTTATTATAGTTATACCTTCTATTGCACTGCACAAGTGGATAAGACGCTGCCTACCACTGCTAATCAAACTTATATTATAATTTATGCAAACAATCATAAGGACACCTATTCCAATAATATATATCTATTTTAATTTATTTACTACTATGCACACTATATTTTACTGATTTCTACTTTAGTAGTACAGTTAATTACTTTATTTGTATTTAATTGTTATTTCGGGCGTATGGCACCCTGAGTTGTAGTTGAAAACCAGCGTGGGGTGATCAGTATTACCGTACTGCCACCCAGCATTTATTTATTTATTTTATTTATTTATGTACACACAAAGAAACATGGTAATAAAAATGTTAGAGACATATGAGCACAATGGAACTACTTATTTCTAAAGAAACTTCCAGTAGTCCCGCGATTGGACATATGGATGATAGACACGTAGACACAGTGTGTAAAAATTACAAAAATATCTTCTTTATATCACTTAAACTTATGGTATACTAAACTAAACCAATAACTACATAACTAAAGTTGAGAGAGTTAAGCTCGCCTTTGTGCATATATTTTTTAATTGTTTATTTTTTGTATATTCAATATTTTGTGTACAATAAAGAATAATAATATATATAAGAACTATGAAATAAACTACATAGATAACAAATACAATGAACTACGTATACCGTACGAATAAATACCTATCTAAATATATAAAAACAAATACTTATATATAGGAATTATGTATATATAATTATATTGTAATGGACAATCATTACTTATTATCATTATTTATTAGCATTATGCTGTGCTGGCCCCTTTGGCACTAATTTACTGGTTTTTTATATTATTATTATTTTCTGTATGTTTTTAGCATGTGAAGTCAAGAAAGTCATGAAAAGGATTGAGGGCGCCACTTGTATATTCTCTTGTTTATTTTTAATATATTAATGCCGAAAACATTTTTTTATCACAAAAAATCTACACAGAATAGTAAAATAAACACATCGTTGTACCCAAACCTACGGTACTTATTTAGGGTTGCGAGCGAAGAAGAATTTTAGTTCCTTCAAAATCCTTTTCATGACTTTCTTGACAGACTGTATGTGTCAATAAAAATATTTCTTTCTTTTTAATTTATAAAGGTACATGTTTTTCTATTGAAACAGAAAGAGACAAACACCCTTAGACAGAATGTGACAAATAAGGTGAAGAGGGTGGAGAATAATTAAAGAGAGAATTAAACTCACAACCTTTTGTCAGCATAAACTTAATTCGGTCGTAGGTAGGTACTTATATTATAATGCCCGTCACAAAAAAAAATACTTTTTAAGTCAAATGCGTGGTTCTCTCCTGGCTCAGCCCCGAAGTGGTGAAGCCCGTCGAGGAGGTGACCCGCGGTGGTGGTGACCTGCAGTGGTAGTGTCTCGCGGTGTTGAAAACACTCGGGGTTTGTGGCACGCCGGGTGGTGATGGTGCCGATAATACCGGTACGCCAGCGGACAAGATACCGACTGGTACCAGTGTTCCACTATATGTGGCACCCGGTATTTTAGCCGATACGTAGTTTAGTCCTGTCAAAGTGCGCATCAGAATCGACACCATTATCGCGTAAATTTCAAAGATCGTACAAGTTATAAACTAACTTAATATTCATGTCTTCATGTTCCTGCTAACAGTAAACATATACATACAATATCTGATAATATTATTTTTAGTTTGATTAAGTTTAGTTTTTGGTAGCAGCCCTATTGAATAGGTGCGTTACGTAGGCACTTTGAACATGATGCCTTTGTCTCGCATCTTGATCATGGAGAATTCCCCGGTGACCAGCCAAACCACTCTGTTTTATGACCAACATAATAAACATACAGAATTTATTGCGTTTTATTTCTCATCATTGTACAATAATTATACCATCATTCATTGAATATAGTGTTGTGTTCTACTTCTTCTACACTTATTAGATGAGTAAGGCATGGCGCATATAACTAGACTACTTATTGTATTATTAGAATAGAATATAAATATTATATTTCTCATTTAAATTACATAGTAGGTAGCAAGGAAATACATCATATAAGAGGGAAAATATAAAATGGTCTTGGACTCAGCATTATAATTGGCAGCGCAAGTAATGCCCAACTACTGACATTATTGTTATTGTAATGTTAATGTGGGAAGGGTCTAAGTGTATTTAGTATTGACTGACTTAATTGACAAATTAATATTCAATCCCTATATAAAATTAACTAGATCTATGTCGGCTAATAGCGTAGTTCAAAATGTGTTTGTGTTTAACGTAAACTCCTTTCTTTTTTGTAATAAAATTAAATTGAAGCTGAGTACCTACTGTCACTACTGAGAGAAGTAGACTGGGGAAACGACATTTTTAAAATTCTGAAGACCTTATTATCTAATCTACCCAATAAAGACAAAAGTAAGTATCTAGACATGAATGATCGCTGAGATATTCGTAAAAATACATAAAATACAATAGTAGATACAGAAAACCGGCCAAACATCTCTTGCAGGGTACTAAAAAAAACAGACTGATAATCTTGGCATGATAATCTCAACATTAAGCATTATGTTTACAAGAGGCAATATAGAATACATTTTACCTCAATTACTAAACAGAAGCAACTTATAAAGGTAAACCTATAAATACAAGTGGACGAAATATTAAAAAACATTTGTGTTGATATTATCCTTGTGACACAACCTATCAGTAATAATATAATGCAGTGGATATCAATTATATCTCTTCTAATTTTAGTGCAATATAATGTGGCTAAAGAAACTCATATATACAATGTCTCAGGAATTGATCTAGTTGACCTGATACGTGGCTTTAAGCCAAAAGGAAATGTATTGACCCTGACGAAAGTCAATGAAGACCAAGCAAGCCTAGGAGATGGAATATACTTCGAGCCTGAAGACGAAGCTTTGACTGGAGAATCCAAGTATCTGCATTATAACGTAAGAGACACTCATGTTTAATTTGAAAACGATGATTTAAGGTTTCTGTTTAGATAATTATAAATAGACGCTAACTGATACTGATTCGGAGTAACTGCTGGACTTTAACAACAGGCCTAGCACGGTAAACCAAGACGATTGCTCTTAGTGCTCAACTAAAATATAGCAAAGTTGCACTGTGAAAGTGAAAATGTACCTAAAACAATTTGAAAAATTCGTGACATAATTTTGTCATGGCATTGTGCTAGGCCAGTTGAAGTATTACAGTAGTAACAAATGTTGGAAGCAATAAGGAAACAAGTCGAAACTATGCACTATGGAGCATCCTGATAGCCTGTTTCTCAATTGAAATGTTTTAACATTGACTAATTTGCCTATGGATTCTTTGAGAGCTGTCTATAGTATACTTCGAAAACTATTCATCTAATTAACTAGAGTCCGTAGAAACTCAAATGAAGGACATTGTAAAATGTATAACAATATACATCGGAAATTATTTGGATACAATTTTGATGTACTATCTAGGAAATAATTATGATACAAATAGCTTGAGACGACCTCGCCCCTTCTAAAAAAGCGTGAAATAATAGCAAGCATTATCTAACTACCAAACTTGTTGATAAAAACGCCTTACAATTCAGAATGTTCACACTCTAAGTAATACGGATATTTAGTTGCGAATGTTTTGCTTCCAAATTGATGTAGGAGGAAAGAAAAATATGAATTAAAAAAAAATTGACATAGATAAGTTTACTTTTATTGAAAGTCAGTTAAGATAGTAAGATAAGACATACATAGTTGAAATAACTCTTAAAACTTTAGTTAAAATTAAATCTCCATCATAAATTTCCTAAAAAAAAATTACAATAATCTCGTGAGGAGATAGAGTCGAATTTATAAGGGAAAGGGTTACTATTGTAAAAATATAGAGCATGGCTTACACTTGAGACATCTCTTAACTTTTATCCATCATGTGTATTTCAAACACAATTTTATGTGGTATCAAAATAACAAGAATATCTTACTTAAATCTCTTTGTATATGAGGCAACGAGATTAAAATAAAGGTAAGGATTTATATCTTTTGCCGGAAAAGGAATTAAGCTCTTTTTGGTAGACAAAATAAAAATGAGTATTCTCTTCTGTTAAAATCAATCAAAATGCTAATCGAAATTAAGGCAGTTTAACTGCAAAAACAAGTAAATCCAGCACATTACTGTCCCACTGCTGGGCACGGGCCTCTTCTCAGAATAAGAAGGATTAGGCTATAGTCAACCACGCTGGCCTGGTGCGGGTTGGCGGACTCCACCCACCATCGAGAACTTTAAGAGGGGCTCTAATGCGCAGGATTCCTCACGATGTTTTCCTTCACCGTTATCGCAAGTGATAATCAAATTCTGATCCGAAAACAACATAATTTAATATTATTTACAACTCAGCATTTTTTTAGGGCAAGAATTGGCATTGCTACGCGCCATTAATGATTATTATCAATTAATAATTATATTGTTTTCAAACAGTTTTAAACTTTTAATTTGTATGGTTCCAGGGATTTGAAAAAAAGTCAAGTTTGGATAAAAAACCAGCACCAGTCACGACGAACAATTAAAAGTGTTTTGTTCAACTTCATGTTCAAAACCGGACATCAATCACAATAAACAAAATAAATTGTTTTGGGCATTTTTATTTCGTACCTCAATCAAGATAAAAATAAATATAAAAGGTCATTAAAAAAACTTTGATATTTCATAACTTACTTGATGCTTACAATACAGGAAGTTTACTAAATTACTTCATTCTCTTGGAGCTGTAACATCATGTTGTTTTCCTGAGTGTGTCCTTAGGATGTACATCAGTACAAAAAAGTTTTAGAGATGAGCTCATTGCTTACTATAAGCATTGTAACTACACTTCGTGGCGATCTTATTGATAATTATATGTCTGTGTAATAATACATTTGGTTTTAAAACGAATATATACTTAAGTTTAGCTAAAGAACATAGTAGTCTTCGAACAAAGAAATGATTCTATATGGTTCGTTTTGCGGAAAGGGGTATATGCAACACAAAGAGGGTTATTGTAGAAACCCATATACATAATTATTCGTAATTCACCGGCAACCCTTTAAGGGGTGAAAGTACTCATCGATATGAACAAATTTTACTATGGGACCAACGAAAAAAGAAACAAACTTTTCATACAAAAGATCAACCTTGCTCGATCAAAATATGTGAAAAAATTGAATGTTTTTTGGTCGAGGTTTGACATAAACTCGTTTTTGGGGTACTGATTGATACTTACTAAATATAATCTTAGAGAGTTTATAAAAGGTATCTTCATTTTATAAAATTGATATCTCATCTGCCTGGCCTGTATCCCATTCCCAACTACGTTGGGGTCGGCTCCCAGTCTAACCAGATGCGGCTGAGTAACAGTATTTTATACAGAGCGACTGCCATCTGACCTCCGCCACCCAATTACTGGGAGACGCTGATACCCTAAGGTTAGACCGGTAGTCAGACTTTTTTTTTTTTGGGTTGCTGACTCCCGTAACGACTGTCAAAGGTATTCGTATGACAACCGGGACCAACTGCATCCGAGGCACGGAGGGGTCTTGATGTTCGAAGAAATGGTCACCCATCCAGGGACTGACCGCGGCAACCGCAGCATAAAATTGATATCTACGGAGGCAATTTCGAATATGATTTTTCTTTCCTTCCTGTGGTTATTTAACAATTAAATATATATGAATGTTTTATTCCAATCCTATTTAACTACTGGTATCAAATGCACGAATATAAAATTAATCAGATGTTTTTATACATCGCACTTCATATGCATTTATCTCGTGACTAAACAAGAATGTTGGAGCTTGATGTCCATCATTTTATAAATCGTGATGTTATTGAACAAGGATCGTATATAAAGCTTTCCTATAACAACAGGTACACATTTAAATTCGCACACGATGAGAAATACTCGTAGATTACTAAAACTTTTAATTTTAGTCTTCATTTTTACTAGTTTTGCTAGAAGTGAAATAAGTATGGATAGACGAGTCGTATTGGTAGCACCAGTTTTAGCTGCTAATAGAAATGCAAGAGCTCAAAGAACAGAAACGGCAAAAGATTTCCCCTTGCTAACATTATTTGCCACTGATGATAAATCTTCAGAAGTTGATGGAGCGAAAATGAACGAAAACCCCGCAAATCAACAGCCAATATACGTTAAAGTAAGTTTATTTTTTAAGCTGAAATTACCATTTCAGATTCCTAATTTAAATCAACTATGTCATGTATTTAAACTCGAATGTGTTTTAGAAACTGGAAGACACAAAACAGAGATATCGTGAGATGTCACAGAAGAATAAGCAGGATCTATTTGATCCATAGATGATATTAACATACTTGGACAAAAAAAGGACGATGATGAGCATTTATAGCGGAACGAATTCAGTGATGAAGATTTAATTGCCCATAAAAGGCAGAAGGAAGTAAACGCCATTAATACGCAAAAGCTTAAAAGCCGTCGCGAAGACTAATAAAAAGTTTCCATACCGTCTATATTTGTTCTGGCACATAATGGCGCTTACACTGTTTTGCCTGCGCTTCTATGCTGAATGTCGATAATCGTGTTATTTTGACTTTTAGAACATCATAACATGACCCTATTCATACCTAACGAATATATTAAAGTTAATTAAATACAATTTATTTTTTACTAACGAATTAAAATAAAATTACTTCATAAAAACTTGATGTTTTTATTCCTATTAATTGTGGCGTCTAGAAAAATTCCATAGTTAGGTAATATTGGCATGATACTATAATAATAACATATAATATATTAATAAAAACTTGTAACTTTTAAACACCGATTTAATTATACCTGTCCTTATTATTTGTATGCCAACTAATAGAGATGGCAATAGACTTAAGAGCTTAACGTTTATTAGTAACGTAATAGGTGTAAGTAGAAGAGTAGGTATTATTATTTTTGAGGTAGCATCAGCAGTTGATACTGTATATAGTGGCTCCCGCTGAAAACCAGTGCTGTCGGGCTGCTCGCCGCGCGACAGCTTAAGCTGAGCGGAAGCCTTTTTGACACAGCTGCGACGTACAATCCATTTTTAATTTTAGTTAAATATTTTTCATTTTTTTTTGTTTTACATGTTTTATACTTTTATTTTTGTTATATTATCTTTAAAATTGTTTTTGTGCTGTGTCAAATAAATACTTTTTTTCTTTCTTTCTTTCTTATATAAAGTGTAGGGTTATATAGCTGTGATGTCTGTGTACCGGGAATCCTTCTGTGTAATGTGGAAGAAAACACCGACGTCTGTATACACCGAACAGCTTTATTGTACTGAATTAAATTACAAGTAATGTGCAATTATAATAATGTCTGTGTGAACACGAGCTTCAGCATAAAATTTTCGAGTGTGCTCGTACATGCTCCCAATACTCAATACTCAATTCTTTATTGCGTTCCACAAATCGAAAAAAGAAAAGAAAATGTAAAAATATGCCTTAAGAATTAACAATGTATAAACAATAATATAAAATTCTATGACTTAATACCTAATAACTTTCACAGTGAGCTGACCGTGTACGACCTACTGTTCTATATGGCTGGACATGAAAAAATAACCAGAGGGAATAAGAATAGATAAAATAGCTACATTATTAAGATATTGATTTAAAATTTAATTAATTTTAACCCTCACTTTAATAAGAGTAAATTGGCTTTCAAAGACGTATACGTCCAAATTATAACCAGGTATATAAAGGTAAATATGTTTCATATTTACTTATTAATGTGCTAAATAATTTTATACTTGAAGTTTTTCAATAGACTTTTTATTGCAGGGCGATAGGGCATTTTTATTTGAGCAATTTTAGAAGGCAGAGTTCTTGGATATTTTATTTATTATGAGCTATTAATTCATTTATAATATTTCGATGAACCATGATCACAAATCAATAAACATGGTATTAGGTAACTTTGTCTTTAAGGTACACCTCTGCTTACTCTTTCCAGGATGAATATCATAATGGTTTCATATTGAGATATGCACTATATTTTTTCTTTCTATGTTATCTGCAAATTTTTTGTCTAGTATTTATCTCATCAGACAAAACAAAAACTGAATATAAAGTATCTACTTATTTAACTTTAAATGGATATGTTTCCCAAATTAAAATGAATAATGCGTCTTAATTAAGCAGCAAATGAAAATAAAATTACAGGTTACAAAAAGTTGCAGTTAGCTGCTGTTCAGCCGAGCGTAGTCGACATCCCTAGCGGGGGTTAGTCGAAATGGACTTATAATAAAATATGACTTGTGTTTAACAATAACCAGAAATGTACCTATTTTACTACCAAAAAACGGAAAAATTCTCACCAAATTGCGTTGACAAAATATCTTTTATCTATAACTTTCTTTTGTGTGTATTAATTACATGTTCGCGGCTTAGAGGTAGTACAATGCTTTAATCCACTGACTTCCCTATCCCTATCCTATATATATATCTTTAATCCCTATCTTCTATTTTTTATATATCGTGAGTAAATTTTACAAATATACATTTCACATGCACACACCCAGACCCGAAACAACTATCTGTAGATCATACCAATATTTTTTCCGTGTGAACTCGACGCGATTACGCTCGTAGGGGCACGGCTACGTGCGTAGTCGATTGTAGCAACCTGTAGCGAAAAGATTTTATCGGCGCGACTACGTTCGTAGGTGCGCGGCTACGTGCGTAGCAGATCGTAGTAAACTGTAGCCGCACGGCTACGCGCGTAGTCGCAACGACCGCTTGCTGCATGGAACCCGCGCGCGGCGTCCCAAAACATCGCCGTGTATAAAAAGACCCATCTGTTTCGTCATTAGTCAAATAATACATGATCTATTATAAAAGTACATATATTTCAGCAATAAGAGTTTATAACCACTTACCTGTAGATATAAAAAAACTGGATGGAAAATTATTTAAGAGAGTTTTAATAAAATGGTTAATTAAAAATTTATTTTATAATATACAAGAATTTTTTACCAAAAAGTTGTTGTAATGTAAATTATTTTCAGGCTAACCCATACTTGTAGTGTTAGCTTTTCTCGAAATACTATTGCAACACCCGACTGAGTAGGCTGTTGATACCTATATTTATAAAAAAACCTTTGTACACAGTTTCTGCAATAAATGTCTTTGTCTTTGAATAATAAATTAAGTTTGAATTAAATTAGTTATTTTTGCTACCGAAAGCAGCACTTAAAGCTAATATGATATAAGAATTATTCAGTCGTGTTATTCGAAATAAAACTAACTTAATTTATACAAATTCGTTTTATTTTTCTTCACGTGTTTCCACTGAGTGAACACGAGATCAGGTAATTTACCTTTTCCTTGGTAATTGAATATCTGTACGTAGATATAAGTAATTATGAAACGCATTGATATACTCCTAGCTCATAGCTCAAATAATGACGCTCACTAATGCAACAAATTAATCACTTGATACCTACACAATATACATATATCTTCCGCTTCTTTTAGTTTCTTTACAAGGTAATAATAACCAAGAAAAATGAATGCAGTCTATCATTGGAAGTCAAGTACCTTCTTCAATTAAGAAAGTGTAATGAAATGAAAATACAAGTGACGTCATCTAATTTGATGAAATTGTTACATAAAAATTTATCTCCTGATGTTAAAAGAATTCCTTTGTGTGTAACCTTCTTCTGAAGAGTCGGCACGACGTCTCACATGGGGATCGCTTATGCCGTATTGGAAAGATTAGCCAGTTAGACCATATATTTTTCGAATGCCCTGTAAATTCTAAATCCTTTGACCAATATCTTAAGGATTCTAAAATTAAAATTCCTCTCCCATTAATTTTCATTCCCTCCTTACTCACTCATACTCCTAAAGTGATCCAATTTTTTGCAAAATTGATAAACGATAATAATATCTATCTATTAAATTGTAGTTTAATAATAATTAAAAGTATTACATTTAAGTTAAATAACAATATTTGATTAACAAATTCAACTAATTCTACCACTACTCAAAGTCTACCACAAAGTAAGTAACTATACAAAAGTTCGATGATCTACCTTGATATTTATCACATTGAAACTTATTTATAATGGTAAAATCTAAGTGGATCCAAAATCTGAAATAAGCAGAATATTTTCAATAGTTTTTATTAATATCACAAATGACTACGTTTATATTATCCACTAGCATTTATTCCTCCATATCTATCTATATCTTGGTATATGATCCGAATACAAAGCCGGGCCCACACAGTCGTGTTATTAGCGGTCAATAATATCGCAGATCAGATATCTGTTTTAGTACATTTTGCATTAAGACATATGCGATCTTACACACGCTACGATAATGCGTCCTAATACAAAATGCACTAAACCAGATATCGCAATAACGCATGCGATATTATCCACCGATACAACGCGGCTGTGTAGGCCTTTGAATTTTTCCAAGATTGACCATGGCCGTCTTAATTTTATTATTCAATCAAGTTTTAAACAAAGTAAAACTATAGTTTGCGAACTTATCGTCTAAATTTACGTCTTTATATTTAACAAAAGACCCATCTTCGTAATCTAGCACAGAAAAGAACTTGTTCACTGTTATTAAATATACATAATGCAAATTGGCTAGTATGTAACATCACGTTTTTTCGTTCAACCTCAAGTACCTACTTGTATAATTATCCTACTTTTGTTTATCTATAGAGCGAGTTATATCATAAGAGTGTACCTTAATTAAATTATTTGCGTCATATTGGAAACAATCGGACTTATCCGTTGGTCTAAAACGTCATCGTGGGAATTGACCGTTCCGCGATCTGATCCTGCCCACTGGTCGCAAGGAAAAACGCGTCATATAAATAGGTTTGCTTTGTGAGTCCTCCATCAGTGATCGCGATGGGATACAGTGGTGTAGTGGTTAGCGCGCTGGCGCTTTTTGCGCTTGCGACGGCGATGCCGTCAATCGGCGACAATACTTTGGATGGTGGGGAGCAAGTGGTGTTCGTTTCACCGGTGCTAGCCCCCCCGAGGGAGTCCCGGTCGCAAGACATGACGCGGTCGGGACAGTTCCCGATACTTATACTCCTCGCCCAGGTGAACCCGGACTATGTTCGTTCGGAACCTGAAGCCAAGTCCTTAAAAGGAATCTTTCAGCCTATTTACGTTCAGGTGATTATTTCATTGCTGTTTTATTGGATCACTATATTATTATACGTTTGCAATATTTAGATTTATTAAAACCACCATGCTCAAGACAAATTACATAATGTTATATCACGATTTGTACAATTAAGTAATGAGTGTGTAATTCATGACAAGTTGAATATATCGTGCAACTTTATACAAGCTTACAAAAATCCATGGAATAAGTCACATTCATAAATGTATGAAAGTGTAAAAAACTATTTTCATAGTTAAACTACTACATAATTTATATGTATTTCAGGTAATATCAATATCAATTTTATTATTTATTTCTCTAACAATGTCACTATAAATACAGAAGGTGCTTGATTACATTTATCTACATTGTGAGAGCTGATGCCTGTTGTAGGTTTGTAAGACAAACCTGTATCAATATCAATCACACACAACGCAGTTGCATTCTATTCCATAATAGTTAAATCAATTGTTATTTATCTAAATACATGCAAATAGAAACAAAAAAATATTTTAGTATGGTATGATTTAAATAACAAAAGGAAGAAAAAGAAGCAGACGTTGAAACAAGTGTATGGAAGTGGGTGATGTATATTGTGGTTGCTGTGATGTGTGTGAGGCATGGAGTACTATTGTAATCCATGGTGTGAGGGTAGCTAAATTGAAAGTGAGTGTATGATTAACTGATAGTTCGAGACCGATAGGGAGTTCCAAAATTTAAATTTTATTCTTCAAAATGCGAATTTTCTATAAAATTGTTTAAAATTTAATTCAATTTCCCTTGTATTTGAGACTGTCATTTATTCATTATCGAGAGTATTAATCTCCATAAACATTTCATTTTTAAGAACAACTAGTGTCAGTGCGTTCTTAGCACCAACTGAGGGGGTCCTAATAGCAATAAATCGGCTTATACATAGCGGACAAGAGATGAGGAAGACCAGGATCATAAGAATAGATAAATTAGTCTGAATTACTGTAAGCAGACAGCTAAAAATATTGGAATAATAATTATAATTGCAATATCAGATTAACAGCTTGTAAACCATCGTCAGCTTAATTAAATCGTAGCCACAACATAAAACAAAAATATAATCCATACATAATTGCATAATTACTGTTAAGAAAAACCTATGAGGTTCTGTTTCAAATGAGTAATTGCCTACCTACAGGTACCATTGACCGCTCATAAAACTCCATTGTAGAAGGAAATCCTTCGATGAAGTTAAAATTGGCCAAGTAATTAAATTTTAAACCACTTTAGTGGTTTTCGATATTGATTAGTTTCTTCCCAATGGGTGTTATAGGCAGGCATCGTTTGTTTAAATCCACCAATGATAAACCACGATAAACATTACGTAACACAAAGTGAATAAACTTGTTTTACATATTTATAAGTTCGAGACTTGCATTAATAACATTGATAAATTTATCCCAATTGTTTTACGCAGAAACTCGAGGACCAAGAAAGACCTGCACAACTGAACAGACAGAAACGCCATTTGAAGAAGAAGAATTTCTCAGGTCAGAGGAGGAGATATTGCTTTCGGGGGTGGTTTTGGCTTTAGCGGAGGGGTCCATAAATCTTGAGACGACTGCGGGGGCTATGGTGGCCACTGTGGGTGCTATGGAGGCCACTGCGGGGAGTATGGTGGCCACTGCGAGGGTTATGACGGCCACAGCGGAAGCTATGGGAGCGGCGACGAAAAACTAACAAAAAGTTGTTAAAGTGGTGAATGGGCATGGTTACACTGCATGACACTTGCTTATATTTTGCACCTAATCCTTTTGCCAATGTAAAAGCACACCGTAATAATAGATAGGTACCTACTGAGATTTGCATGACAACGATTTTTGGAACGTTATATCTATAAACTTTATAATCTGGAACCAGTCTAAACAAATAATGTTAGATGTATTTTATTAACTATTGGCAATGAACGTTATCTTGCTTAGTACAAATTTATATGCTTATAGCAATTTTCGGAATTATAAATAAGGGAGAAGATTTTCAAGCCTTCACATTTCGAACACAAATAATTCTGCACAATATTTCAGGGTACAAACATGTCCTACAGGCTTACTTATTTTATTTTACTTTCAGGTCACGGCGGTGGCGGTGGGTATAGCAGACCCAGTGGCGGATGCCAACCCAGCTACGGAGGAGGAGGTGGAAGTTTTGCATCCTCCCAAAGCAGTTCTTATAGCGGCAGCTACGGGTAAGACAATTGTCTAATTTATATGTATAATTAAAACATGTAACAGAAATGACGCACACACTCAAACACGCCAATTAGAATATTCAGTTATAATCTTTTTTTTTTTTCTCTATACTTTTAGCAGCTGAATCGCGCGTTGTCGCATTCGTTATCCACTTTTTGTAAGCAAGAGGCAGGCTAAAAGTATCAAGTGTGGAACGAACGCGTAGTTATACTCATTCTGGACGAATAGTATGAACACATTACAAATCTACGCACGCACACAGTCGCACAGAAAAAAAACCTTCTTATCTTTTTTCCTGTTCGTTTGTTTCGATAGTTCAGCGAATGGGTGACTGTAATTTACTTCGTTTTAATTATTTATAGGATACAAATTATTTACCTCAATTTAAAATGGCTGAAATCGATTCAGTGGCCGATTTTTAACAAACTACTTTCAGGGTGTGCTTTTATTATGTTACACGATGTATACAATATAATATTCTCTCAGAATAGGTATCTCAGTTTTCAATTGGTTAAGTAGGTATAGAAAACATTTGTTAATACATGAAATGTTATATGTATCTTTTGTTTGATTTAGCGTTGTTCTGACATTATTGTGCATACTAATCAAAATTCCTGTTGTTATGACATATCTTACCTTATACGAGAAGTTAAGATGGCTAACAATTAGATAATTTAATGACAAAAGTCCATGTTTGTGTATCTCCTTATATGTACTAGATTAGTCGGAAAGTATGTATATAATCATACATAAACCCGGAACGGTTTGCCACTAGTATTTCAAGATACAAAGTTCAATTTATTTACAGTTAGTTATCTTTTTTTGCAGGAAGCGTTAACTTCGGAGTCCTCAGTGAAATTACCGATTGTTACGAAGTGCATTGAACCAGATGTATTTGATGGTGACCGGACAATAATCGCTACACACCAAATAGCTTTAAGGCGGGCCACATAGCCGCGTTATTGCGATAATGCGTCCCGCGTCCTCGCCACACACGCCCCGCGGGTCCACCACGTAACTAAAATTGTAATGAACATCAACACTGGTAATAAACTTCAATGCGATAGTAAGACGCTAATCTTAGAGCAACCTTGTAAAAAAAATACCGATCATGAAGTTGGGACTCCTATCTTCATGATCGGTAAAAAATTTACAAGGTAGCTCAAAGTTTAGTCTCTCACGATCGTATTGAAGTTTATTACCAGTGTCGATGTTCATTACCATTTCAGACGCGGTAGACCTGAGTCGGACGCGGGACGCATTATCGCAATAACGTACCTGTGTACCCCCGCCTTTATAACGAACATGTGACTTTTTTTAAGGACAGTGGACTTCTTCTCAGAAAGAAAAATTAATTTGTTTATTAACTCAATAAACTATGAATGTTGAAGAACAAATTGATTAACCTTCGAGTTACGTAGTCATTCGGAAAGGTTTTTAAATCGAGGATGGCCATTGGTCATATAAACAGATTTTTTCTGTACGCAACGACGTCCACTCAAAAACGTATTTATTTGTTTTTATCAAGAACTGAAACAATTTTTAATTCATGTATCGTGTATATGTATAGCAATTATTCTCCAGCCAATAAAACTAATTACATATTGTTATATGCTCACTTGTAATTTTGATAAGTGATGGAAATACAGGATTTTTTAATACTTTGTTGTTTTAATTCACGTACCTACTTTGTCTGTTAGGTTTCTCTGACCTCTATGTCTATACGTATAAAAATATGTCCGAAAACGTCCATATAATATAACTTTTACTCGTAATAGGTAGTTTCTGATAGAATAAAATATAATGCGATAAAATTATAACTCAAAAATAATAATTAATGGACAGGTTAGTTCATTTAACCCGTCAAGCGACGCAATGTATACACAATAGAAAATCTATTGTTTGAGGGCGCCCTACAAAGCTGTGACCGTTCGAAGTCGCTACCTATTTGCCTAATTGCAATTTTTAACCCCCGACAAAAAAGAGGGGTGTTATAAGTTTGTAGTGTGTATTTGTGTATCTGAGTATCTGTGTATCAGTCTGTGGCATCGTAGCTCCAAAACGGATGGACCGATTTCAATGCAGTTCATTTATAATTGAAAGGTAATTTAATCCGGTATCATCTAAGCTATGTTTCATGAAAATCTGTTCTGCTATTCAAAAGTTATAGCTCTGTTTTTAGTTGGGAGTCGGGGGTTTTTGACGGTTAGGTTATTATGCGATAAGCCTCATGACACCAGCTTATTCATATTACTAATTAAATATATAACACTTATTTAATTTAATATACCTAGTAAATCAAAATAATATATGTCTCAATTACAATCGGAAATCTCCAAACTATTGAACTAAGGCCTTTCACGTGTTTCATTCGTCACGTTCAAAAGTCATAATCACTTTAACACCTACTACACTGCCGATATGCGATGGCCGGTGGCGGACAGTTGTAATGGCCTATCTTGTATGGGACACCTGAAACACACGCGGTGGCGGTGGAGTACAACTGAACCGCTACGGTAAGGGATTTTGTGATAGGTACTTCTAAAATATTCTCGGAAAGTATTGTTAATAGCTGCTGCCCGCGGTTTCACCCGCGCGTTTTATTTTTATCACAATATAAAATATAGCCTAAGCATAATGCATAGGGATAGTGTAGCATTCTACTGGTGAAAGAATTTTTTAAATCAGTCCATTATTTATTTTATTTATTTATGTACACACAAGGAAACATGGTAATAAAAATGTTACAGACAAACCATCCATCCATTATTTAGAAATAATGGATTTTTTCAGGTTATTTATTACAAAAATACAAATCTTTTCACTTTATAATATTAGAGGAGGTAGATATTTTTTTTTGTCTATTTTATTTTGACTACATTATGAGGTCTATCGTATTAGTAACAATTTTACTTAGGCTATGCATGTTAGTAATTAATGACTAAAACATATTGATTTCGGTTGGCTAACGCCCACATAAACGGGCTGTCTGCTCGGGCGGCTATAATCGCTTGCAGGATAATGTTGGGACTGTCACGCAGCCGGTGAAGTAGCGAGGCAGATTTTTTACGCCCTGCATCAAAGCTGTCAGTGCGTGCATCGCCAAACATAGCCGAAGCGCCACAAAAGCGTGGCAGTTGCAACAACACCCTGAACTTGTTATTGTATTGGATACGCAGATCATTGCAAGCCCTTTCGGTATATCATGCCTACGGTCGATAATATCGCAGATATCTGTTTTAGTACTAAAAAGGATATTATCGAACGATAATAACGCAACTGTGCGGATTGCCTTTATTTGATGACAATAAAAACTTCTAATTTAATTTAATGGCACGGTTGGCGGTGTGCTTGCGAGATTTGAATAGAATAGAATAGAATTATATATTCTATTTGCATAAAAACATGGTACATTAAAAGGTCTTACAATTAACGTGATCGTGGATTACATGTTTTGCCATACACACAGCATATTATTGGATTAAATTCCTAAAAATATAATATTTAAGGCGCTCACCAGCGGCACGACAGCGACGTGACGCGACATGGCACGGTAAAGTAATATAAGTTCACGTTTGACGTTGTTTGTTACTTTAAGACTAGCTTTAAGAGTATGCCATTTGTGACAATTAGGTTAATACTACAGGGGAACAATATTGTGAAAAACATGTTTTATTACGAAAATTGACCTTCAAAGAAACAAAATTTTCCAAAATTAATCGATTTTCAGGATGGACATTATTAATGTTCTTCCCTTCATTTCAGATGACAACTGTGGCTAGTATCACACCAGTACAGTTCGACCACGTTATCCGTGAACAGAGTGATGGCGCTGTTGGCTAAGAAAAAGCATTTTTGACAAGACTTCAACTGTCAAATCGTATGAATTTGTTGTAGTTCCATTTTCTGCCACTTCACAGATAAGTTGGTAGTACTGTAATCAACGACCCTTTCATCGTACCATCTAGATTCTAGAAGATTATAGACCACTTAAAACTAATATGATATTAGAATTAATCGTATTATTGGAAATAAAACTCTAATTATATATAAATTAGTTTCATTTTTCTTCGCGTGCAGTTTGCAATGATTGAACTGAGTTCAGGTAATTTACCTTTTCCTTGGTAATTG
Organism: Allophyes oxyacanthae; assembly: GCA_932294325.1. Taxonomy (NCBI): domain Eukaryota; kingdom Metazoa; phylum Arthropoda; class Insecta; order Lepidoptera; family Noctuidae; genus Allophyes; species Allophyes oxyacanthae. Next base: position 5,437,613 of record OW028610.1, read on the forward strand.
AATATCTGTTCGTATAATTATGAATCGCATTGATGTACCTCAAATAATGATGCTCGCTCATGCAACAAATTGCACTAGAGACCTACTTTAATTTGTGAGGAGTGACGAAACAAAATATTATGATATTTCCAACTTTTCACAAAATCTGAAAAACCTGTAGTATCTATGCTTTTATAACAATTAAAAAAACGAGTGGAATAAAAGTCCTAGTGAAGGGAAACTATTACTTATATTTTATTTTGATAATAATACTTTATTCTTAACTAAAAATGAAAATAATAATTATCATGATTTGATCCGATCAGAAAAAAATTACATTATTTGTACTGCGAAAACTGAATGGTGTCGGTCATAATTTATGACATTAATCTAGTGAGGTGGCCCACTCTGCAATTCATAGTATTGTGTTGTTTTTTCATTATTGTTTCAATTTATTATTTGAAATATTGATTATTCTTTAATATGCAATTCTTAAAAATAATTAAATAAATTCCAGGTACTATTATTTTGGATTATGTATGATATGTGGAGGAACGTGGTATGGTGATTAAAAAGGGAGGAACCTCCGACCAGGCGACGAGATATTGCTGGTGGGCCGAAGCCCGACGGTTGAAGTCGGACAGTTGTATTATACGTGTTAGATACGATAATAATTTTACTTGCGCGATGCAGGCCTTGAAATCTGATTGGTCGAATTCATATTTACGCGCCACTGCACTGTAGTTAGCTTGTTTGCTTGCTAAGTAGTTAATCTATGTGGCGATAGATGTCGCTACATGTACCATTAGTACGTAGTTTCGTTATATTAAACCTACTGTCTGTCGACTTCTTTTTCTCGATTTGTTTGTTTTTTTTATTGTAAGCGTTGGTATCCGGTTCTCTAGAAGCACTTGAAAATCTGCTTATTTTGCAATATTATTTAAGGAACTTAGTTATACTCCTTTTCGTTCATTTTGCAAGGTAATATGTATAGCCAAAAAAAATAAAGGCAGTCTACCGTTAGCAATCGAGTACTTCAATTAAGGAAGTGTTATGAAATGAAAATACAAGTGATGTCATGTATCGATGACATTGTTACATAGAAATTATCTCCTGATGTTTAAAGAATTCCTTTGTGTGTAATGTTCTTCATCTATAGAGTCGGGACGAGCTCTCACAGGGGGATCGCTTATGCCGCAGTGGAAAGATTAGCCAGTTAGCAGTAGTGGGTATTGAGGCAGATTGCCCAGGGTGCACCAGACGATCTCTGGTTTCGTCGCTCGTGGAGGCTTTTTCCTTAATGGGTCGTAATTCACCATCGTCGTCCCAATGCAGATTGATAGATGCAGTATAATAAAATAACATTGAATAACCTATTTACTATACCTTAGTAAATTATCATAACTAGTGGTCGTCCTGTGCTCGAAATTCGACCATAAGTTTAGCTTTCTGCACTCCTTCTGCCAAATCTCACACTCCTCGGTGTGCGCAATATGCTTAAATGGCTACAAAGTTTTCTCTTCATGTATATAGATAATATATAGATTAATTCTGTCTGCATCCAAAATCTGAAATTAACAGAATATTTTCCATAGTTTCACGAATGTTTAAGTTTTTATTTATATTGTCCACTGGCATTTAATTGTCTATTTATCTTGATATTTATAATTCGAAGGCTTAAATAACAAGTTTAGCTGTGACCACATAGTTCGGCTTTTTATTATTCAATCAAGTTTTAGCCGTAGTAAGAACGAGTTTGCTTACTTAATGTTTAAATCTACGTCTTTGTACTTAACAACAGACTCATCTTCGTAATCTGGCACAAAAACCTTAAAGAACCTGTACGCTATTTATAAGTATGTATCCAAACACACGGGCGAGCATCCGGTTTATGGGAATAACCAGCTTAATACGTGCATGAACTCCACAAATTAGCAGGCATGTAACATCACGTTTATTCGTTCAACCTCAAGTACTTGCATGTCATCTTTTTGTTTATCTATAAAGCGAGTTATATCTGATGAGTGTACATTAAGTATTCGCGTCATATTGGAAACTATCGGACTTGTCCGTTTGTCTACAATGTCATCGTGGGAATCGACCGTTCCGCGAACTGATCCCGCCGAGTAGTCGCAGTCGTAGGCGGTTCATGACGTCGAAGCGTCCGCAGGAAAAACGCGTCATATAAATAGGTTTGCTTTGTTAGTCCTGCGTCAGTGATCGCGATGGGATACAGTGGTGTAGTGGTTAGCGCGCTGGCGCTTTTTGCGCTTGCGACGGCGACGCCGTCAATCGGCGACAATACTTTGGAGGGTGGGGAACGAGTGGTGTTCGTTTCGCCGGTGCTAGCCCCCCCGAGGGAGTCCCGGACGCACGATACGACGCGGTCGAGGCAGTTCCCGATACTTATACTCCTCGCCCAGGTGAACCCGGACTATGTTCGTCCGGAACCTGAAGCCAAGTCCTTAAAAGGAAACCTTCAGCCCATTTACGTTCAGGTGATTATTTTATTGCTTTGTTTTATTGGATCACTACATGCGTTTGCAATATTTCGATTTATTAAAAATGCCATGCTGTTATATCACGGTTTGTACAATTAATGACTGTGTAATGCATGATAAGTCGAATGTTGAAAGTTATATATCGTGCAACTATAAACAAGTTTACAAAAATCCATGGTTAAGTCACATTCCTAAATGTATGAAAGTGTAAAAAAACTCAGCTTTATTTTGCTATATTATTTCTTATTGAAACTAAAGTAATAATTTACAAATTCGTCATCGTTACGTTGAACTACACATGCGTACAAACGTGATAGTTAATGAATACCTATGTATTTCAGGTACCCAATATCAGACACTAACAGCTCGTAAACCATCGTTTGCTTAATTAAATAGTAGCCACAACACAAAACAAAAATATCTTCCAACTTATTTGTATAATTACTGTTAACGCAAGAAACAACCTTGTGAGCTCCTGTTTCAAATGGCATAAGTAATTCAATAGGTGCCATAGGTCGCTTTTAAAAGTTTATTGAAGAAAGAAATCCTTCATTGAATTTTTAAGAGTGACCGGTTATTTAGATTTTATATTTTTTTGTGGTTTCCGGTTTAAATAAGTCTCTATCCAATCAGCAAGGATTATAATATGTCTTGTGGATCAACAGCAGCGTCTTTGTGCGCTAATAATAACTTAACTACTGCCAGAACCGATTTATTTTCGAAGCATGATTATTATTATTACTACCTCACGACCATTTACTATAGAAATCTATGAGGTCCATGTTCAGTACATCGCGTGCGAGTATTCCTCGATTTCGACCATAGTTTCCGTCAAGCCAAAAATGAATGAAAACAAAATGCGCGCGCATTTCAGTGAAAATGTATAGAAAATATTTTAGACCTGACTGTTACTTACAGTTGAAGTTAGGAAAACTCTCATTTGAAGTAAAATGGATTTCTGCGGATTGATGTGAAAATCTGAACAGCAGAAGTTGTATGGAAAAGTTTTCATACATTTTATTGTACAGCCACACTCATACAATAAGGGATTTAAAAAATGGACCGGTGAGTTCCGGATTATTCATCTTTCAGCTATTCTTAGATAATATCCATTGGTAAAATGCGGTCCTTACATTTTGCACACTCAACTACATCCAGCGCCTGCACTAAATTTATCCCAATTTTTTTACGCAGAAACTCGAGGACCAAGAAAGACCTGCACAACTGAATCGGCAGAAACGCCATTTGCTGAAGAACAAGTTACTAGGAATTGGAGGAGGAGGCTTTTCTTTTGGCGGTGGTTTTAGCCATGGCGGAGGTGGCCATGACTTTGGAGATGGCGGCGGCGGCGGTTACGGCGGCGGTGGGGGCTATGGTGGGGGCCATGGCGGTCACAGTGGGGGCTACAGCAATCACGGCGGAAGCTATGGTGGTGGCTACGAAGAACCAACAAAAGTAATAGTTGTTAAAGTGGTTAAAGAACATGGTACGTATACACTGCTTCACAACTTTTGCACACACACTTTTGTTTATTTTCGCACCTAGTGTTATTTGCCAATCTAAAAGCACACCGTAATAATACTGAGATTTGCATGATGTAGATTTTTGTAACGTAATTATCTATAAACTATATCCAGAACCAGTACATACAAACATAAATAATTTTGCACAATATTTCAGGGTACAAACTGTCTACCAGGAATTACTTATTTTATTTAACTTTCAGGTCACCACAGAGGCGGCTATGATGGAGGAAACAGTGGTGGTGGTGGTTACGGCGGAGGCAGCGGTTACGGAGGAGGTTACGGCGGAGGAAGTGGCGGCGGCGGAGGCGGAGGCGGCGGCGGTGGCGGCGGCGGCGGCGGTGGCGGCGGGAGCGGTTACGGTGGCGGTCAAGGCGGCGGTTACGGCGGCGGTTACGGAGGCGGTTACGGAGGCGGTTACGGCGGTGGCAATGGCGGGGATTATGGCGGTGGCAATAGCGGCCACAACGCAGGAGGTGGAAGTTATTCTTCCTCTTCTTCTAGCTCCTCCTCTAGCAGTTCTTCGAGCGGCAGCTACGGGTAAGCTAATTAGTTGAATTTATATAAAACATGTAACAGAAATGACGCACACACTTAAAAACCTCAATTACAATATTCAGTCATAATAATACATTCACTGAAATTTTCTTTTATGTGCTTGAATATTGTTTCTTAGTTATAGTCATTGTGGGCGAATAGTATGGACGGACACATTACAAATCTACGCTCGCACATAGTCGCACGAGACAAAAAATCTTTATGTCTTGACTTCTTCATTTTCCTTTGTTTCGACAAGGTTTCGACTATTCGATGAAACCGACTATAAATTGGTCCCAAATTATATGCAATCTCGACATTACTCTTTAATAACTAGGTATTTTAATTACAATGGGTAGTCCATGTTTGTGTACCTCCGGTATAAACTCGGTACGAGGTTGTTGTACTCATCATTATGACCAACTTTGTTTATGCGACAAATCATGAAGCCGCGAAAAAGAATTTGCTATTCCGTTAGTCGAGTAATATCGAGTTATTTGTATGGAACAGCTGTTTATTTTTTCGCGATTTCAGGGTTCGTCCTGTAGTTTTTTTTTAATAATTATGAGTACAATGATCTTCCTGGTTTAGCAGTCTGCAGGTTGTTCAAAGGTAGAACTGGCTTTTGGACTTTGTCTACTTTGGCTAAGTCAAGACAGCCGTCTTTACTTTAATTCGATCATTTAATTAATAGATTTTTATTAAAGTTACAACTTTTATTTACATAATTGATTTTTATTAAAGTTCTACTTTTTATAAATTTGCTTTGCAATAATGCCCCGGTAGTATGAACTTCAAATACTGTTTTCGGCACAGCTCGTAATTTAAAGCGCATTCAATCCTAAACTACTAATCAGAAAATTTCAATATTTGTATCTATACAAAAAACCTTTATTTGTACACCAAGCGTTTCTTTTTGGGGGACTTTTTCAACTTGGTAATATAAGTAAAAAATAATCAAGAAAGATTGCTTGTAAAGATTTATAAGCAAACTCCAACAATAAAGAATCTTATCTTTTTTTGCAGAAAACGTTAACTTCGGAGTCCTCAGTGAAATTACCGAGTGTTACGAAGTGCATTGAACCAGCTGTGATTAATGGTGACCGGACGATAATCGCTACACACCAAATAGCTTTAATTACGAACATGTTACTTGCTATATCATATCATTATACTGGACAGTGGACTTCTTCTCAGAAAGAGAAATAAAATTGTTTATTAACTTAAAACTATGAATGTTCAAGAACAATTTCATTAATCTTCAAGTTACGATTCGGAATGGTTGTTAATTCCAATATGACCATTGGTCATGAGAACAGATTTTTGCTGTACATGACGATGTCCACTCAGAAACGTATAATTTGTACCTATTTATCAAGAAGTGAAACAGTTTTTTATTCATGTATCGTGATACGTATAGCAATTATTCTCGAGCCAATAAAACTTATTGTTATATGCTTACTTGTAATTTTCATAAGTGATTGAAATACAGGATATTTTTAATACTTTGTTGTTTTAATCCATGTACTTTGTCTGTTAGGTTTTCCTGACGTAGAAATATGTCGAAAAACGTCAGGATAAAATAACTTTCACTCGTGAGAGGTAGTTTCTGAAAACGCGACCAATAGGTCGCTGTCGGTCGGCTCATCACTTAAAAAAGGCAATTGGGCAAATATTTGCCCAATTGCCTCATGACATAGACTTTTACATATTATATAGATATATATTTAATTCAATATACATAAATCAAAATATATGTCTCAATTACAAATGAAAGACTTAAAGCTGTTGTAGGTAATAACTTGGCCTTGGCCTTTCATTATGTGGCTTTGCCACAATCATCTCGTTTGACAGTCATAATGTGCAGCCCTCATCACCGCGGTATGCGTTGGCGGTGGCGGTGGCTGCAGCGGTGGCGGTGGCGGACAGTTGTGAAGGCCTATCTTGTATGGGACACCTTAAACACACGCGATGACTGTGGGGTACAACTGAATCGCTACCACTACGGTACCGCGGTAGTGTGGGTGGCGCGCAAACGCAAATACATAATTAATGATGTGGTTATTATAGTAGGGTATTAAACCAGGTCTTCTCTATGTCACAATGATAAGCAATAATGCGATAATACGAAATAATAACACCTATTCACTGGCTATTGTAGTCTCATTTCCTAGAAAAAATTGTATAGTGCCCGTGGCTTCACCTGCGTTGGTATCGGTACAGTTCTTCCAAAAGTTACTGCCGAATTTTTCAGGACCTTTCCCGGGACAGGAGTATCCCGGGAAAGGTCAGGCTCAGCTCCTACCGCTTGATTGAGAACCACTTTGGCAATTTTTGACGACATTATTGGCAGTGACTTACCGATTGGCTTTTTGCGCTACTTGTTGACGATTCGATTCCCGCACGGAACAAATAAGTATTTTTATGGCCTACAAATAGATATTAAGTCCACCTTAAGTACCAGTACTTACATGAAGAAGGTCTGGGTGTGTGTGCATGTAAGATGTATATTTGTAAACTGTACCCACGATGGCCACGATACAGTAGAAATCCTAGTTTTGGGCAATGTTAAAAAATATCAATTAAGGTACAGCCATAGCTGCTCATTTTATTTTTATTCATTTTATTTTATTCACAAAACCTCATAAAGTCATGATTCATTAAAGTAAGTAAATAAATTCGTGAAAAAAAACCATGATTAGGCATCACCGGTTAATTGCTCCATATACACTATTTCTGTTAATACGTAATGGTCATAGAGCATGCCTATAAAAGAACGTAGAGCGTATATCTTTAGTGAATAGAATAGAAGAATCTTTATTGTACAGCGATTTTTTTTGACATAAAATATATGTGCTAAGGGCGATATATGGTAGAAAATTAAATGTATTTTTATGTTGGACTGGCCTGGTATCTTCTAACTCTTTATTTGTATGAGACCTGTGTACATCTCATAAATAAAATACAATCAAACTTATAAATATTAAAGTTATAGTAGCATGCTTTAAGTATAGTTTTTTATACAGTTCTATTTTTAAGTATTTAAAAGCGTTCAGTTAAGCAGCATACCTATTTTTTGTCGTATTATTAAATTAATTGCTACTCAAAAACCACACTGGCAAGAAGTATAAACCATTAAAATATTAAGATGATATATTGTAGTTATAGTTGTTTTGTTTGGTCTTGCATTTACCCTTGAGAAATTATTTTATGAAGTAAGTGGTTTTTATTGGTGTTGGCTGAAAAACTTTTCTATGTAATTTAGTACATAGAAGGTTGTTGCCACCTAACCTAGAATAACCTGTACCCATACTATTAAACTAATTTTGGTTTGTTCCCACTTGTTCTACTAAACAGTCCTACGGTAGAACTAATGGGATTTTTTTTTCTCATTAGTCCTACGATATAACTTGGTACGAAATATTAGAACTAGTAGGAGTCTCTATTCACTCTTGTTCTACCTGTTCTATGAAATAAGATCAATTGGATCGATTTATGCAAAAATGATCCAATCCACACAAACCTCATTTCGAGATAATTGACTTTAAAGCTTATTGCGGTATTTCTCTGGCTTTGTAATGCTAAATGTTGTGTTTTTAATTTTATGTAATTCTAAGTGTACTAAACTAATTTACATGCATGTATTTAGTGAATAAATTGTAATAATTTAGTAGATATTCAAGCAAACTTGCGCCTGGATCATTTTTACAAAATAAATTTTGTATGGAATTAGCTGTGTAGGCTGTAGAAATAAAAATGCAAAAATGTTCCAAAGTATGACAAAAATAGTATCTCAAAAATGTTTATTATTATTGTTTTAATTAAAAAAATACAAAAGTTACCCTGCTCCTCATCTAAATCAAAGTCGTTCACAACAATAACCATCTATATATATCGTCTATTATTGCATCGGCTCCTTTCAGTTTTTTATAGTAATCAATGCAATAATTTGGTATAAGATGGAATAACGATTTCAAATCTTTTAACTTCATTTTTACTTGACTGCGCGACGCAAAGGAGGGTATTGTGTTTATCAGCCTATGTATGCATGTATGTATGGATGTTTGTTCCTTTGTGGCATTCTAGAGACCAAAGACGTGGGCCGATTTTGATGAATCTTATGTCAATCGATTTATCTTAATCTGGCGCGTGTCACTAAAGACATGACAGTAATCAAAACTCAATATGGCCACAACCAGACGCCATATTGTGAAAAATAAATAAAAGTGACGAATTAAGATAAGTGGGGTATAATTGAATAGGTTTGAAAATCATTTTTAGGTTTCTTTTATAAAAAAAAATCTTGTCCTTGTCATGTGTGGTTTCAAAATTAAAGGCTAATCCAAACCACCAAATACCAATAACCCAAACCAACCAACCACCAATACCAACCAACCAACCCAATAACGGTTACGGTTACGGTGTTATTGGTGGTTAGACCAATAACTTTATTGGTCTGAGGCTTGAAGAGACGATTTCATAAATATATACATATATCTTAATACCTACACTAGAATAACTCGACATTAATAAACCTAAAAAAAATTAAATAAAGCAAATTAACAAAAACATTGCATAAAACCCGACTGCAAAAATACAACCTAAAAAGATGGAAACAAGATGAAAAGAAAACCAAGTATCCTTAATCAAAAATTATAACATGCAGTCGGAGACATTTAAGATGTAACGAACGCCATAAAACATGCCTCCGACTGCATGTTATAATTTTTGATAAAGGATAGGTACTTGGTTTTCTTTTCTTTACTTTGCCGTCATACAAAGCCTGCCAAACGGCCTGCCTTCTTTGTGACGTTGTCAATGTGCTCCCGAAAATATAATTGATTGAAAATGAGAATAATAAGAATGTGGAGTCTTTTTTATGATTAATATTTCTTTTGTTTTGAGCCAGTTCACTTTACTCTTAACATTAAATGTTTTGCTATTATTTATTTTCTTTCTAGAATTTGAGACATACATAACACAATGTCTACATACATACATATTATCCTAAAGAAATTGAATAAATTTTCATGCAAAACATACAATTTTATTGTAGGTACAAAAAATGGCACTAAATGCCTACTTATTTAAAGTTTTCGGTATTAATATAATATTCTGTTTATCGCCGAGATATTTATGATAATTTTATATTAAACCGTGAATCCATTTATTAAGAATTAAATTTTTCGTATTTCTCTATATAAACAGATATTCATGTGGCCTAAATCAGTGTAATTCTATAGTCGAATGTTATTTGGAATTGAGTTAAAATGATTCAAGGATATTGGAACATTTAAACAGAATGATTTTTGTAATATTTTCCATATTGTACAAAAAGCATAATTGTTCCAAGTAGTCTGAATCATTATAGCAAAAAACAATTTACACATGTCAAGGACAACCAAGAAAATGCAAAAATGATTCTAATAGCTTGAAACACTTATGCATTTTAAAAAATGGTCTTTGACATGACAACTGTGGGTTGGATCATACTGATTTTCGTCAATTATCAACATAGAGTTATGAGTCTTTGATATGCTAAAATATACCTTATTTGGAGTACATAGGTCACAAAAACTCGAAATTGTCGAGGTTGTGGGTTGGATCGTTTTTGCATAAATCGGTCCAATTTTAACTTGCAGTTAATTCTCGTAATGTCTGTGTCACTTTGAGGAGGACAATAGCAACAGAATGACTTTTAAGTGCGTCTTAAAATTGAATTGTGGTTGTGTTTCAGTATTCGGGGGTCAGTGCCTTATAAGGTAAGCACAGTAATAAAAAAGAAGTTAAACGTTGAAAATGGTTTAACGAGTTTTTTATTAACAGTTCGCAGGACCAAAGTCGTATAGGTATTATAATCCAAAGATCACATGAGAACGTTTGTGGCCACAGTGTGTCCATATCACAGACACTTTTCCTACAACAAGATAAGGTGTCTTATTGGCCAAGATTGCGTCATAATCATATAGAAACTTATATTATTATATACCATCAATCGTCATCGACGAAGTCTAAGTAATAATAATAACATGGAACGTGTCTTGATTAAGGCCCTCTTATAGCACGGAGAATTGCTGTGACCACAAATATAAATATATACTTTATTTGCAGTAAATAGGATTTATTTTACGGTGCGTGGTATAGGGAGCTGCGAGGCGGGCGCGAGCGCTTGAAATGCTCGATATTATCTATTTTTATTTTATAGAATAAAAATCTAACGACTATATTAAAAACCAGTTTTCAACATGACCTAAACAATAATAAAGCCTATATTTTGATATAACTTTTACATGGTTTCATAATGGAGTTTAGCGAGGAACACGTTTTAAATAGCGATTTAGTATCATATTTATGATTTATTTTTTATCGAGCCAACTATTATAATTTATGTTTCTGTCTTCACACAACACTTGAACATATTTTCAATTTTGATAAAATGATCTTGTTTTTGCGCAATATTGTAATTAGTTAGATTTACAGAGGGTCAAAAAAATCAAATAGTATCTAATTAACTTCGCCTTAAATTATAATGAATCCTGCTCTTCTATCAAATTATACCTATTCATACCATAAGACGTTCACCCTGATCTCATCGTTAATTACGACACCTGATACCTACAATACCTACTGCCTATTGAGATATTTCTTGGTAAAATCAATGTGAAGTAAACAAGAATGTTAGATTATAATCATTATTGTTGGAAAAACCACAAAGTAATGGGGAATTCTTTGTGTTAAATAACATGAATGTAAAAAATTAAGACGATTAAAATACGTATAAATACGTGCGTAGGTTAATAAATAAATATCAACATTCTATATTTAATTATGTAAAAAAACACTAATCTTTCCCGCGACATTTTTCGTATGTTTTGAAATAAGAAACAATAAATTTCCGCCTAACCTTTTCCCAACTACGTCGAGGTCGGGTCCCAGTCTAACCAGATGCGTCTGAATATCAGTATTTTGCACGGAGCGACTGCCATCTGACCTCCGCCACCCAATAACTGAGAGACACAGATAACCTAAGGTAAGACTGGTTGTCAGACTTTTTGGGCTGCTAACTCCCGTAATATTCGTATGACAACCGGGAACAACTGCTTTACGTGCTTTCTGAGGCACGGAGGTGCCACGATGTTCGAAGAAACGGTCTCCCATGAAAGGAGTAATCACGGCAAGCGCTGTTTAACCTCACTGATCGACTGATCTGCGCTGTAGGTATGAGCCCTCTGAGATGAGAATCATTCTTTGTACTTATCCAATGTATAAGGTAGTAGGTACTGGTAGGTAGGTAGGTAGGACACCCAGAATCAAACATGAATAGGTTCTACCTAATAGGTCGAGAGTGAAGGTTGTTAGCGTTTTGGGAATTTGTCCTTTGAAACATCACCTACTCATCATGTTCTATGAGCTATGGAGTACCGCTAAACGGACTCCAACACCTATATTTTCAGCGAATTGACGGCCGCCTCGTGCAAATACACAGCAGCCAATTAAGCTGAAACAATTGATGGCGTCCCTGGAGAATGGAGTGGTGGGAAGAGCTGCACAATCCAAGCTATTAATTCAGCTGTTCTATTTTTCGCGTTGTCATGTTTGGTCCCATGGTAAAAGTTGTATATAATGATGAGTGGTGCTTTGATTACGTAAGAAAAATCCGACAGCCACAGCAACCAACAAACAATGCATCCCTTTCTCGCTTATAAATGTTTTCATAAGAAGATATGGAATAGGACGTTTATTTGCGACAGCAACTGTCATATTTCTCATACGTAATCAGGGGGCGGGACTAGTAAGGAATCTTGTATGTTGAGTTTTTAGATGATTTTCTAGTTCAAATTGCCATAAGTATCGTTAAAAATAAACTGGTTACTCTATTCGATATCAATAATTTTAATTACACTGAGATATAGCAGTCGTTTATTTAATTACACTTGAATACCTAATGATAAATCTTTTTGATTTAATTTAAGTTAACTGAACTTTAAACGGCATAACGGACTTGCCATCACCACTAATAAGTGTCGAAACACGTGAGTGAGGGTACTCCCCTGGCCACGTGTCTAGGTATACCTACCAGATTTTTTTAATACTATAGGTGGACAGTGGATTTATGAGAGGCCTATACACAGCAGTGGACTAGGTAAGCTAATTTGATTGATGTGTAAGAAGACCATCATTATTTACGGCCGCACTTGCCGTGCAATCTATAGCACGTACTTTGACGTAGCCACAGAACACAGAAAAGAGGTTTCTGTGGACGTAGCACATACTTTATTTAAGCTTATTTATATGCCTGGCTTATACTTTAATTTGGAATTTATCTAGGTACATAAAACGCTGAAATTGTGCTGAGAACACGCTAAGACCGACGAAGTCAATTAACAAAATCTGAAAATCAGTAAAGAAAGTACCTAATTCCACAGCAGTCAGAGCAAAGTTCTATGGATCAGCATTATTAGATGCGATAACGAATCATTAACGCCCAAGTTCACCGACAACATAAGAGACGTTTAGACCAAAATCAGCTGTTTAAACATGAATTTTTAAATAAGTAAACGGCCGATTTCATTTCAAACATCTTTTGTTGGTGAAAATGGCTCTAAATCATACTTTAGTAAATATTTTGTATGTAATATCTATCTGTTCTAAGGAGTGAGTTTAATTATTCACTTTGACTGCCCCATTGGTCTAGTGTTCGCAAGAGCGACTGCTGAGCGTGAGATTCTGGGTTCTACTCCCGGGTGAGCAAAAAGTGTTATTGGGTTTTTCTGTATGAAAATTCTCAGGTAGCAAGCCGAAGTTTGGAACTGACCCAAGTAAATCGCAACAGACTCGCCGTTCAATAACGGAATCGACGTGATATGGATGTACAACAGTACTCCTCTGCTTAACCCTTCGGGGAATACAGGCGTGACAGTATGTTATGTTTAAAATAATTATTCATCAAGCGCCTGCAACAAGAATTTACGCTTATCAGAAAAACTATTGCTCTTCCCATTAAAAGTAACTCCAGCCCATTACTGTCCCACTGCTGGGCACAGACACAGTATATATATATATACCTACATACAGTAACTCAGCTAAGACGTTTTTGTGACATCGACAAGCGGAGCGCTAGGGATGTCACTAATATTTTAGGAAAATGGTTTTTATTTTTTTAGTTACATTTACCTACTGCAAACATAAATTAATACTAGTATTGGCCCAGGGCTTCGCTCGTAAGTACGTAAGTAGTATGTAAACTACATGACGATATTTAAACAGGAATTAAAAACATGTGATGATTCTTAAAAAAAAAGATGGGAATGGATATTTTTTAATAATTGCGATTTGTTGTTGGTAAAATATCCTAAGCGTTAAAGTATTCTTCAGAAACACGATAATTCAGTGCCGGTTTCTTTACTGAATCATCTCGGAAAATCAAACGAAGCAATTTGGACCGGCTGAAAAAGATAATGTCATCACTATCAACTATCCCACTTTACGCGGACCCTCAGATATCGATTTTGAAAGCAATTGGTCCTGTAACTAAAAAGATAAAAAACGCGGCAATTTTTTTAAATTCTGACTTTAAATAAGTATTCAGAGGTCATAGGGACTCTCAGATATCGATTTTGGAAGCAATTGGTCCAGTAACTAAAAAGATCAAAAGGCGGCAACTTTTTAAAATTCTAACTATAAATAAGTATTCAGAGGCCATATGGACTCTCAGATATCGATTTTGAAAGCAATTGGTCCAGTAACTAAGAAGGTAGAAATTGGCGGCCATTTTTTAAATTCCGACTTTATATATGGATTTAGAGACTATACGAACTCTCAGATATCGATTTTGTATATAATCGGTCCAGTAATAAAAAAGATCAAAATGGCCGCCATTTTTTTTTTCTGACCATAATTACGATTTCAGAGAAGACACGCATTTTCAAAGCAATCGGTCAATATTGACAACAAATTCGTAGAGAAATCGTAAATGAACATTCATTATACCTTTCGATATCAGCGGGAAATTTAAAAAAAGCTAACTGCTGATTTTATATTGAGGAGTTCAATCAGCCGTAAACACTACAATATAGTCCTGTCAATATAATTAATATAGGAAAATATGGGAGCAACACAAATTGTGACCGACTTTGTCTCGAAGTAACACCGACTGACAACCTTTGAATATTTCGCTGTTACCTAACCGAACCTAACCAAGAAATCCCTGTAGAGCACACGTCTCTGTGTGTGTTTGAATTCGGAACGTAAGTACGTAGCTTAGTGGCACAGACCTCTTCTCAGAATGAGAAGAGACTTTAGTCCACCACGCTGGCCTAGCGCCGGATGGTGGACTACACACACCATCGAGAACTTTATCAGGCGCTCAGATGTGCAGATTTCCTCACGATGTTTTCCTTCAGCGTTAAGTGATAATCAAATTCTGATCCGCACATAAATACGCAAAATCAGAGTGCGGGCCGGATTCGAAGTCAGACCCTCCTGCATGGAAGGCAAGCATTCAAACTCTAGGTTATCACTGCTACCAATTAAAATAAGTAATATTTGTTACAGAAACTGCTATTAAATGAGCTACTGAGCCATTTTTCATAAATACATTATTAACAAGAAACTATCAGCTAGATAAACTATAATAAATCGAACGAAATAACATATTGAAATAATTCACAAGGAAACGACGACAAAACTTTCATTGAATTGGCGATCGAGAGGTCACGAATTCAGGATTCCAAAGAAACATTCATTATCATAAAAAGGAAGGAAACTTATTACCGAAATATGTATGATATGACATGACAAAATATAAATAAAAGCGCCTGTAACAAGAATAATAACTTTCCTTGGTGACAAAGTAAAACTATTGCTCTTCTAAAACTTGTAGGAGTTATCGTTGTGACCTCAAGCTGCAACAAGTCGCAAAACCAGTCTTTTTACCTGTAAGAAGACTGGTTTTTCGACTAATTGCAGTGTGCACCACCCTAAGGACGACAAGTCGGTGGAGCATCGGTGTAAGAAGACGGTGTGTTGGAATAATTCGAATAGCTATTTCGACCTGAAATTCGGGTAAGGTGCACCGCGTGATGCGCTATTTTTAAGGTCAGCACTATGAACAACTTTTACTATGAACCAACCCTGCAATGGCGAACAAAATATTTGCTATTCTATACAAATAATTAAAACTCGGCTAAATGTATGGAACAGCAGTTTTTTTTTTTCGCGATTTCATGTTTGTTCCCATAGTAAAAGTTGTTCATAATGATGAGTTCAATAACCCCTTAAAAGAATAGGGACTAGAAACGTAGGGCCGTGTATACAGGATATTTTTTTATGTAGTGCGCATAATTTGTAGAGTGATTCAGTCTCTGTTCCTAAATGCAACAAATTAATTTTAGCAAAACAAAATTAACCCACTCGATTAAATTTTCGTTGATAACAAGCAAGTGGATTAATTTCACAGGACTATCTTCCATCCTTTTCTGAAGATTTCTTATTAGAAAGAGACACAGTTTAGTTTGTAAACAACAGAATCAGCACCAATTTCAGGAGGAAGGGCAGCAGCGTCCTTCGTTGTGCTCTTATCAACATACTACGATCAACAATCCGCCTAACAACAGGGCTATCACGGCAAAAAAGGGACAAGAAAAATCGGGGACAAAACCATTTCTATACCGTTTTCTCTCTCGTTTTGTCGTTTTTCTCCTGACAAGCAAACTAGCGGTGGAGAAAATAGGTTTGTCCTTGTCCACCCACCCCGTACTGGCCCTGCAAGTGTGTCAAACAATTCCCGTAAGGCCAACCTTTTGAGTGCAACTGCGTAAACGTATCGCCACCATGCCCTGTACGCTAAGCCACAAATTCAGCGCAAATATCTACAAAAAGAATAGGAACAGAATTAATTACAATAATGTCCGTATTTCGTATTTTCGTGGACTGAGTATTGACGTGTATTGACGTCGTTGGCATACAGGGCCTGCGGCCTGCTATCGCTTGACATGTATAGACGTCGGTCGCGTTCAAAAATTAATTGTTTCGGTCATTGAGAGGGGATGTTCGGCACCACTTCTAACACCTTTACGGACTGGTACGATGATAATGAAGTCTAATGCTTTGTGTGGTGATAACTCAGACCTTTTCTCTTTTCCAAATGAATTCCGTGGTTATGGAGAGTTTTTAAATGCGTTTCCGGTTTTTTCAACTATTGAAGATTTCATAACGATATCTGAATTTAACATGCTATTAATACTCAATAGATACATGCGCATCAAAATGCATTTAAATATTCATGCAATTACTTGCAACAATTATTCAGTTTAACTATTATGGGTAATCGTAGAGCAGCATCTAAAGCGACGTATAATAAGGTTATCAATGAGTCGGGACAATTAAATTATCTTTGTGCTAAATGATGATGTTCTGAGAAGCGAATGTGAACGCACCCTAAGAATAGAATATAATTTATATTTAATAATCAGATTCAGACACTTAAGAAACGTCGAGACTCTAAGGCTGACATTCAGAGACGACAGACACGAGTCTAAGCGTGAACTTACGGTGAACTTACGCTTCCATGTGTCAAACTTACGAACAAATTTTGACAGATGGAAGCGTAAGTTCACGCTTAGACTCGTTTCTGTCGTCTCTGAATGAAAGCCTGAGTTTACGGTTCCAAATAGTAGGTTCTACAAAGAAGAACCGGTAAGAAACACCACGGAAATTCTATAGTACGTTGTGGTAAGAATAGCGAGAATAATGTAATTTAATGTGAATAAAAAACTTGAATAGGATAATAATATCAAATTGATTTGCGTCTGAATAAGATTGCTATGGCAGTTACCTTCTGACCAGTTCAAACAGTCGTTGAGAACATTAGAATGCCGTCGCTCAGTGTAGGTACTTCTTCTTCTGTTGAGTCGACAAAAGCTATCACATGGGAATCGTTCATGTCACTCGTGGAGGCTATTTCCTTGCACCCGACTTGTAGGTAGGTATTTATATTCAGCCACATCAAGGCTAGACTGGAAGCCAACCCAAAGTTCATTTGTGATGTACCTTGTGATCTATTCTGAGTTAGAAACCTTACAGCTTATATCATCAACAGAAATACATTATTCTCCGTTTCATTATAACACGTTTATGAATATAAATTATTAGTTAGATATTAATTATGTCTAAGTTAGTAATATTAATAATCATTATTATTATTCACCAGTGATCACGAATGATACAAAATACACCTACCATTATAGTACAAAACAATATATCAAAATATAATAATAAAACAATCATAACCTGGGTTGCAGGAAGATACAATCAAAATAATTGTTACTTCCGCGAATCCACATCCTCATAAATATTATTTTTTAGTTTTATTCTAAACCCATGGCCGTCTGTTATTTCTAGATATCAAAATAAATGAGACTGTTGTTATTCTTTGCTAAACGTTTTGGTTCATTTGTTAAAGATAAATTGAACATAATCTCTACATTCGATTGTTTATCGTAGTCGATACTATATGACCATACGAGATGCCTATAGACAACACCATGGGTATATATACACAGGAGCAGTCAAACGCAGTTTTCTATAACAACTAAGTAGGTAATATATAGTTTTGTCAGAACGCAAACAAAAGATAATATTTTGGCTACGGAATCAATCAAACTGAACAGCTAGTTCTCTAGGTGACACAGGGACTACATGAATAGTTAGATATTTTGTCATAAGTCCAAGTTTACTCGGACTTTTTTTACCTAAACGTTTTTAATGTTTACGCAATTTTTATCAAACCTAAAAAAAATTATAACATTATTTTAATAATTTTTTCAGTTGCAAGTTGTGCAATATCAGTAAATAACGTCGACGAAACATGCGTTTACAAATAGGTATTAATTATATAGTTATTTTATCAATATTTAACTTCCTGCTCCGTGATACGTGACAAGAATCTTCCTAAAATTAGTAGTGTAGGCGCAGATAACATTTTTATTTTTTCTCTTTAGCTTAATCATCATCATCATTCACAGCTTTTATGAACCCACTGCACTCAAGCTTCTTCATTCGAATTGATGATAATCGAATAAATTATATTAATACTTTAACAAGTTAAAATTAAATAAAAAGTAAATGAACAAATACGTCGTTACGATATAAAATTATCTATATGTGTAAGTATTTGTGACTACATACATATTATAGTGTGTAGAGTGTTGTGTGTTTGTGAATATTTTGATAATAAATCTGAAATACATTCAATACCCAATCACCGTAAATATTATCTAGCGAATCAATGGTAGTTTTGTTGGAATACAATTTACCTTAATTGGCAGTCGTGATCTACAGTTCACAGGGACTTGTTGATAAACAATGATAAGTCAGATCGTTCGGGTTGTACGTAGTCAAGTTTAGGCAGCGCGCAAGGACTTTTTAAAATGAAATGCTAATTAAAAATTAAAACATTTATTAAATTTAAAGTTACTTGCTAGTTCGCTAGTCTAATGTAGAATGAAATAATCCTAACTTAAAACTATCGCCCCACCAAATACAATGGTGGTCTGTTTGCCTAGTAAGCTGAATGGGTCACACAAGTTTCAGTTACACTGATAACATATTTCTATGAACCATTCTGCTTACGTTGACAGATTGACCGTCCTTAGGGTGGTCCACAGGATGTAACTCCTCCCTCCCCAAGTTTGAAATTATCATTTTGTACACACAGTTTGTACATATGATAATTTCGAAGACTATATATAAGAACACACACAATAAAACAGTGCCTATGCTAGAGCCGTATTGTAAAACACTGATTAGGATTTGCACTATTTCCACTTATTTCACTGATTTCACTGTCATATTTTAACAGTTGTAGATTAGCAGAATCCATTCCATCCAGGTTGATGGGCTTTCGTTTCATGGTAGCTGACGACGATATCTCTTGACGTCATCAATGGTCACAAGAACTGGATGGCTTTTCTAATGTTTGTTGCAAATTTCGTGAGATCAGTGACACAGTTGTCCTCGGCTAATATCAGATCCTCTTCGTTCTCATAACATAGGAACGCGCTTCTTCAATTTCGCGACTGGGCTTGGAGAGTGATTTTGTTTTCAACCCTTTCGCAAGGAAATATGGATATTTGGGTAGTACTAGTATAATGGTTGTTTGGTTATTATGGGAATTATAAATATAGGTAAGGAGAACATTCTAAAATAATTATGATTGAATTTGCTGAATGTTATCTGATTTTGTTTACTTTAGGCTTTTAATTCTATACATATTTAACTTGTAAATATACCTCTAATAAAACAACTATTAATATGTTCACTAAAAGCTATAAATTTTATACATTAAAATCAAGTTTAAAATCTAAGTTCTTAAACTAGTTTTAAATCTAATATCATAACTACCTATGATCCATTTTTCGTAACATACGAAAAATAAAGCTTACGAAAGCTTGACCTTTCTTTACAGGTAGCAAACTGGAGTTTTGCTAATCTGCTGCAGATGAAGGCCCTGGTATGGGATCGCTTGGATTACCAGAAGGATAAACCTGCGAAGGACGTTGAACGTCTTTAATGGGTACTTTGGTATTACGATTTTGTGTAGTATTTGGAACAATATTTCTTTTAATCTTTCCAGTATAGTAAAAGAAATATTTAATTTTTAGTTTTATATATTCTTTTATAAAATTCCTAACAATGTTTGGTTCGTTCAAAGGTAAGCGCACTTCTAAGATTTTTTGTTTATTTCTGGATAGGTCTTTATCTGACATTTTATCTCTGTTCCAGGTGTATACAAGAATTTGATTTGGTTTAGTGTCTATTGCCTCTTGTAAAATAGGTATACCTTCGGAATCCATATCTTGCGCGGAATGTATCGTATCTGTACTTTTCGAATTTGGTCTTTCAGAAGCTGTTACAGTACTACTGCCAACAGAGGGCATAGAATATGGTGACTGACGGCCACCATTTCTTAGTGAAGGAATACTCAATGTTTTCTCTGAATCGGATGATAGCGACATTGGAGATAGTGATTTTTCACGTAATTGGCTGGAGTCCCCAATTTCATCAATAACTCTATCTAAATATCGTTGTAATTCCTGTTCACTTTTATCTAAATTTACTTTCATCGAAACATCATCATCTCCACCAACTGCGTTAATTCTAATCTGCGATAAAGCGTCGGCATTAACATTTTGTAATTTAGTAGGCACTTGAACTCGAGTTTCGGATCGGGGCTCTAAATAAATTTCATAAGGTGAAGTATAAATAATCGGTATATTCGTGTTACATGTCTGCAAAACCTGATTTTTCATGTCTATTTTGGCTTCTAATCGTTTTAAAAGTTCTGATCCTATAAGGCCATCAAATTTATCATCTACATTATAAACATAAAATTTATGCATTAATGTCGATTTAAAAGTTTTTAATAATCGGGTATAAATCACTTCACTATGTTCGCTGCGTGCATGAGTACTAATGACTACAAACGGTTCATAATATTTAAAATCATTGAAATACTTATTCGCCAAAGCTTCACTAATAAAAGATCTGTTACTTCCGGTATCAATTAAAAATCGAGAGTCTATCTCAGGCAAATAAATGTGGGGTAATCTTAAAATACTGTCACAATAATTAAGGTGTATTATTGTCTGGGGGTCTTGTTCCGAGGCCGTTGGTTGAAAATTTTCATGTTCATCTATGCCCTGACTGTTAACACAGTCTTCCGTTTGTTCCACATAATTACAATTAATTTCAGGTAAATCTTCAAAATAAACATCACAGGTTGAAGGGTCTGACTCATTGTGGTAAAATAATTTGTTTACCATATTTTGCCTAATCGGTGCGGTACGCATAGAGACATCGGTATTAACTTGATCTGAAGATTTGTTTCTATTATTCCCGAATTGATTCGATTGTTGACCTTGAACGTTATTAACAAAAGGCCTATAACCTTGTTGAGGCACAATACCAAATCTATATTGATTTTGCTGAAAATTATTATTTTCAAAAGGTCTAGGTTGACCTTGAATAGGTATGCCAAATTTAAAATTTTCATTTGAATTAGGATTATGAGTAAATGTAGGTTTAAAACCTTGAATCATATTCTGTGTAGGCTTAACGAATTGTTGAGGTTGTTGAGTCGGGATCGGTTTAACTTTATTATTTTTGGCATTGTATTGAAAGTGGAAATTTACTTCTTCCGTAACAACACTTAGTGCATTCTCTAAAGTAGAGCAACCTTTTAGTCGTACTATACGTAACATGTCTTCCGGAAGGTTATATAAAAATACATTTAAGGCTGTGTTATTATATATTATTAATTTAGCTGCCTTTAAGCTTTCGTCGGCTATTAACTGAATTTTTGAAAATAACGAGCTTCTAACGTTTTGAATTCTGTGACAAAAATCTATATATGACTCACTCACTTTAATTTTTAAACTTTCCAACTCGATCGCTATACATTCCTCCGAGCGAGGGTCACCGAAATGCTGCGTAAGTATGTTACGTAATGCTTCCCAAGTACAAATATTCTGATGATCACTTAACAAGGTCGCGGCTCTACCAGTAAGTCTACTCGTAATTGAGTGAAATACATATAATTGTTGAGCTGCATTGCCTGAACTTGGAAAACTTCTTATTACATATTCGCACTTGGAAAGAAATAAATTTAGTAAATTTTCTTTTCCGTCATACTTAGGAATAATGCACAAAATCTCTTTAGGGATCAATGCTACTTGTTCCATGTTTAAAACTTATTTATAATTAATTATTATAACACACAAAAATAATACAAAACGCACAAAAACATAAAAACAGGAATAGAAAAATAGTAATAGTAGTAAAACAAAATGAAACACAATAATTAATCATACAATTACAGTTAAAACACTTAATAAACGCTTACAATAAAAATCTTGTTCACCAATGTTTGTGCAAACAAAATCAGATAACAGCTGAGCTCGACTATTTGGTTCAAGCTCGGCAAATGGGGATAGGCAGGAACATTAAAAACAGGATGCGAAAAAGTTTACTCACAATCTGCTCAATGCCATCTCCCGTTGATTCTCCATAGACTGCTCACTGCACTGCTCACCGCCACCAGACTTATTTTTGTAGGTTCGAGGATATCCGCGTAACGCGAACCGCGCTTTTATCGAAAAAGCTGCGCGACCGGACCTATTTTTGTGTCCCTAATTCACAGCTTTCCGAAAGCAGATATCCTACCGGCTGCGCCAGTCAAGTTTAGGCAGCGCGCAAGGACTTTTTAAAATGAAATGCTAATTAAAAATTAAAACATTTATTAAATTTAAAGTTACTTGCTAGTTCGCTAGTCTAATGTAGAATGAAATAATCCTAACTTAAAACTATCGCCCCACCAAATACAATGGTGGTCTGTTTGCCTAGTAAGCTGAATGGGTCACACAAGTTTCAGTTACACTGATAACATATTTCTATGAACCATTCTGCTTACGTTGACAGATTGACCGTCCTTAGGGTGGTCCACAGGATGTAACTACGTAGGTTAGGGTCAACAGTGAGTCATGTAATCGCCGCTTTATTTTGATATAGGTACCTATCTACTGCCTTATTCCCACGGCCGAGTAATTCAATTAGATAAATAGTTTTATAACCGTCAAATGCTCTTTTATAATCGTTCGATCGTTTAATAGTTGGATTAGTTATTTTGTTATTATTCCGTCTACAAACAATTAAATAGTACGTTAATTCGATATGATCGTTTGGTTCTAGTTTTGATAGTTCAGTAATGTTATCATGTTATTTTATGACTGATAGTAGTTGTTCTGTGTCAATTATTACCGCTCGATATCTGGATACCTAATTAGACTTTACCAAAAATATTATCTCAGGTCATCAACATCTTGCAAAGAAAGCCCGATTGTTTTGACTCCGAAGTCCGCTTGGCATTCATTAGGTTCTATTAATCATTATTCCAGATATTTCCATGACACACCGTGATAATCATAAATGTAAAATGGCACTATCGTAAACGGAATAAGGTTTACTTTTACTAACTGATACCTTAAATTTACTTATTTTGATCAATTCGGTTGTTCCCATGCATTTGACGATGACTGCGGGTACAATCATTGAGAGAGTCGCCGATTTTATAAGAGCGCTTTTCGATTATCGAGAGCACTAAGAATCATTCCAGAGAAAGTCCTATTAAAAACTATTAAGCAGAGTTTGCGTATTGGGTGTCAACCAGACAGACAAACTGACTATTTTTAATTAATTTAAAGGATTTTGATCATTCCCAGTAACACCCTTTGATTTTATCATTTGATTACCCTGAACTAACTCTTTTAATACGCTTTTAATTATTAGCTTCACCTGTAACTAACTAACTATGTAAGAAAATCTTGGAAGTTAAATTTTACCCACTTCCCGGTTTCCGATTGAGCTGAAATTTTGCATAGGTACACGTTTAGTTTGGATGACAAAAGCATAGGTTTTAGTTTTTTTAAAACTATATATAATATTAATATTTATGATAAGCATACGAGGAATATGAACATAAACAAGAATTATTCTTACTACAGGGAAAATACATGTTTTACTATCTCATTTCAAAAGATAATAAATAGTTTATGCCTACATAAATCGCTACGAAGTTACAATGCCTTAAAAATTATTATATTGCTTCCTGAATACTGAGTGAGATCTACTCATTAAGAAGAAACTAAATCAGATATTGTGAATGCCAAGTAGTTCCTTAGCCCTCATCAGCTGTTTTGAATGACAGGTATTCACTGCTAGATATACCTACCTAATTTGGGATAACCTAACCAACCTATCCGTCAAAAACCGCCGACTCCAACGAGAATTATATCTCTTCATCAACTAGAAAAGAGGTGATGATATTCAAACGGCTGTGCAGATTTCTAAAACACTCTGGATTAAGACACCTTTCAAACGAAAAAAACTTAAATCAAAATCAGTTCATTCGTTCAGGAGCTATGATGCCACAGACACGCAGATACACACTGAAAACATATACCACCCCTCTTTTTCGTCGGGGTTTAAAAATACAATGACCCATAATTGTAGTAGAACATAGGTTTTTTTCATACCTACAGATGATAAGCACATCAAGCAAACGGCTCTTATACTCGTAATGCGACCAACTCTTAAATCGAGAAAGCAATTAATTCTATTCTGCTTAATAAGAATGATGAATGACCACGCATTTCTGATAACCGTTGTATGTACAGACAGCTGCTACCCACCTGTTGCTGTTACCTCAAGTATTAACTTTGTAAGTGACCAAATAATGCAGCCATCTGCACAAAACAAACTTTTATACCAAAAGCAAGAGGTTTGAGCGTTAGCTTCAGCTTCAATCTCGGTAAGTCTCTATAAACAAATGGTGTCACCTGAAACTCTTGTGTATTTTGTTTGTGCTTCTGTATCGGTATCCAAGGTGCAGATCAAAGGGTTTATTCGTCAACTACTATTGAACAGAGTCCTAACTCAAATGACATGATTTTAAACCAAGTTCTGAACTTTGACTCTGAACCATACTGTATCGAATACAATATACACCACATAGGATTTATTCGCTTTCAATTATTTATTTATCTTCTGGATTTAAAACCACAATAAGAATAAAGTTTTCCTCATTACAATCAGCAATTCAACTGTCACACAAATTGCTCACATTAGGGTGTGTCCACATCTACCAACGCGCACCGAATGCGCACAATTTTTTTATAGAGATAACAAGGCGCGGCAGCTGTCCGACATTCGTGTCCATAAAATAAGTGCTCAATCGGAGCGCGTTCCTAGATATGGATGTACCCTAATAT
This sequence comes from Allophyes oxyacanthae, assembly GCA_932294325.1. Taxonomy (NCBI): domain Eukaryota; kingdom Metazoa; phylum Arthropoda; class Insecta; order Lepidoptera; family Noctuidae; genus Allophyes; species Allophyes oxyacanthae. Next base: position 5,462,978 of record OW028610.1, read on the forward strand.
ACCTAATACCTAAGTATTTTACGATAAACTTTATTTCTGAGAAATACCTTTTCCATATTTTAATCAGACAGTATTTTACGTAGGCACTAGTTACGATCGTCGTAACCTTGATTTATTGACGTACGCACATCGTAGAGATCGTAGGTCAAATAAATAAACTTTCACGTTTATAATATTTGTATCGATAATATTACAAATCTAGAGTTCGTGGCTAACTAACGCATAGATCGATCTATCTGCTGCGCTTGCCACGGTCAGTTCTTGGACGGGTGATTATTCTTTACACATACACATGCACAAGGGTTCCTCGGAGAGCAAGTTAAGCATCGTGGATCAGTCCCAGTTGTCATTATCACACATTTGACAATCATTACGGGCAATCAGCAGACCAATAAGTCTGACAACTGGTCCAACCTAGACTGAGGGTACCTATCGGTATCTCCTAAGAATTGGGTTGCGGAGATCAATCGGTAGTAGTGTTACAAGATGTCCCGCTTTTGACGGGACGTCCCGTTGTTCCCCCGTCGGATGTCCAGTTGTTCGTCGTTCCTCTGATGTCCCGCTTTTGACGGGACGTCCCGTTGTTCCCCCGTCGGACGTCCCGTTGTTCGTCGTTCCTTAGAACGCGTCCCGCCAGCACCCTGAGCGAGATGCCCAAAATCCAGCGATTTCATCTAATTAGGTAGCTATTTGATCCAGTAGGAGTAAGTAACGTAACGTAAAGTAAGTAAACTATAGAACACGCTTTAGTCATCCAAACTGAACATGTATGCAAAATTTCAGCTCAATCGGAAACCAGGAAGTAGGTCAATTTTAACTTCCAAGATTTTCTTACATAGTTAGTTAGTTACAGGTGAAGCTAATAAAAGCGTGTTAAAAAAGAAGGGTCTGGTCTTTCTATAAGACTGAAGGTCTATAAAAATTGTTCTGTGGACCGTGGACTTTGGGCGGTGTGATCAACAACAAGAAAAATAATTATTATTATTCTAGGGTGCAGACTGCATAAACAACCTCTTTATCTCTTAAATTCTGCCTAGTGACATTGTACCTAACGTACTAGACTTATGAAACTATGATCCTTCACCTTTCGGCTCATTGCTATCTATAGAGATGTCGGTTTTGTTGCGCGCGCGCATATCTCGGACATATCAATTGATTTAAATTTTTAGCATGCCATTATATTCGATAATGCCAATATTTATTTTGTATTCGAATATTTCAACGGAAAAGTTGTTTTAATCTTATTGAAACTCAAGTACCTACGTGTACGTAACGCGCTGCGGTTTTTTTTAACGCAAGCCGGTGACGCGATATGCTTTGAGTCCAATTTGCAAATACTCCAGTATTGGAGGACCATGATAATAAAAATATTACTCAATACACATACATAGCTCTAAAATGGTTAAGTGGGTAGTAGTAGTAAAAGCTCCACCTACAGCCCATTATCGATCTATCTGTGTATAGTATGTTTGCTGCAAAAACCGTACAAGTTTAATGATTATAATTTGAAGCGAAGAGCTAGAAGTAAGCGGGCCTGGTCAGCTTGTAACTAGTAATTATTCTCGCTCTTACCACAACATTGTACTAATCAAGATTGTAATCTATTATTTTAAAAGAGTTTCCATGTAGTTTCTGTCCGGTTCTTCTCCATAGGTCCTATTATTTGGAATCACATACAGAACCAAATAAAGGCTCTTATGAAATGTCGAGACTGTACCTACAGTCTCGACATTTCATAAGTGCCTGTATTTGGTTTACATGAAATAAAGTTCTATTCTATTCTAAGCGTTTTTACCATGAATTTAGAATATTTTCGTTTCCCTCAATCTATGGTTTTTACAGTAAAACATAATTATAAAAGTAGGTAATGTATGCACTACGTTTTAAAATTTAAAATTTTATCCATATTTACAGTCGCGGGACTACTGGAAGAAATATCAATGGAAATAAGTTATTCCATTGTGCTCATGTCTGTAACATTTTTAATAAATAAATAAATAAAATAAAGAAATAAAATTCAACACCTCATCTATATTGTTGTTTAAAGAACTTGCAAAACAAGGATAACGAGGGTAGCATCAGGGGAAGGCCGGGAGCAGGTGCGTCGACCTGCGCGCGAGCATTGACCGACAGACCGGTGCGCGTCCACCATACCGGACCGAAACGGTTCATAAAGCAGTTTGATGCGGATGACCACTGTAGATACTCATTATAAGACCTTTATCTAGACGTCTTCTTTATACTCCACACGGCCATTGAGTTGAGACCTGCTTCTCGGAAGTTGCAAAATAGTATAATATGTTTGATAAAATCTTAGACAAAAAATATGGATGATGTTACTAGTACCCTTATTCACTATAACAACCACGCTCTTATTTTGCTTAGATTTATCAAATTTTGTATAAGAATGACCCAGATCAGCGCAAGACATCAAAACTATGCATTTTCAGTATAAGCTGACCTCTTATTGTACGGAAAGCCTATAAAATAAGAGGTCAGCATAAATTAGAAATATAGGTATAGCTTGATTTTATATAGCCGTGTTTGCAAACTCATAGTCTCATTCTGTCTTTTTACAAAATATGGTTTCTAACAAGTCTTGTAAAATCCAAGTTTTAAGATAGCCCCGTTTCTTTTTGTTACATGACGTTAGAAAGTGACGGACATATTTTAAAAAAATGGGTTTTACTAACTTTTGTAAAAAAAAAAATCTCTTCTATTAGTGTATGTTCTAAGTGTATGTTCTGTTCTGAAGTAATGACGTCAGCAATACTGACTGCATTCTTTTCAAAAACATCTCTGGAGACCCTTCTCCGTCCTTAGAAGTGAGATTGATAGCAAAAACTACGTCTATGGAGATTTATGATTCCAGAAATAAATATAGACGAATCTGCTACCTCAAGTGTAGGATTATTTCATCAGCAACATCAATCTCACTCTCCTTTGCCCCTCCGCCTGTGTTTTTGACGATAACGTCAACAACTAAGGGCCTGCGCCCACTGTCGGCACGGCACTGCAAGGGATTAATTTCTAACAACTCAAAATAAACCTTATGAAATAGACTTAGAACTTAAACGCTACAGCAGCTTATGCATGCTGCGCCATGCCGCCATGGGGCCTGCCCCTTAGACTTTCAGACTTCATTGGAAACTGCAAACTTTGAATTAGAAAATGCTATTATTATAATATTTTTAGTTGTTCCATGCAGTATTGCCATTGAAATTTTAATGCAAAATTAGCTTTACCTGCCTCTATGACACTTTTATTGTCGACAAAAAATTGTTGAAAGATGCAAGAAGTGCAAAAGAACATAGATTTTATGTAAATAAATAAGTAACATACTTTTGTATTTTGTACTCTTTCTATAAAATACTATAAGTACTTATTTTTTATAAGTAGCTTATTCTGAAAAATACTATATTCAGCAGAAATAATTTTGGCAGCCCTAGTTTCCAGTGCTCCAGTATTCATCAATATTGCAGCGGTTGGTGACAACCACAGAACCACTGTTGTGTGGTGACAACAACCTCTAATATTAAAGCATTTCATATTTCTACTAGTTGGTTTTACTCCTAAAGTTATTATTACCCTAATAATAACTTTATGGTTTTACTATCCTATGTCACATAAAGAATTTCTGCTTACAATGATTTATAAATTCAATTCAATTCAATTTAAATTTATTTCATAAATATTTACAATATAAAATACCTTTCATTGGTCCCAAACTAGGCTAGGCCTGTATCTTGGGCACCTTGGGAGGATTATGTAAGTACTGAATATTGTAACATGATATTATGGCACGTTATGGGCAGAGAGATTGCTGGAACGTGCTGACAAGTTATACTTCTAGTTATTCCTAAATAAGAAATGATTAAAATGATATCCCAAAAAGGAAATCCCTCAATTTCCTCTATCGCAGATCACTATCTGTCATTAAGAAAGTTATAAATGACATAACTTTATGTTAACAACTGTAGGTACGTGTACATGTACCGACGACTTAATCAGCTTATCTAAATTCTGCATCTTAACTAAACACGCAACTAACAATTTCTTTCTAAAAGGAAAGCCTGTGAAAGCTAACTATTTTTAACCCCCGATAGAAAAGAGGGGTGTTATAAGTTTGTAGTATGTATCTCTGTCTGTGGCATCGTAGCTCCAAAGCGGATGGACCGATGTCAATGCAGTTTTATAATTGAAAGCTAGTTTATTCAGGTATCATCTTAGCTGTGTTTCATGAAAATCTGTTCAGCCGTTCAAAAGTTACAGCTCTTTTTCTAGTTGGAGTCGGGGGATGTATACTAAAACGGGGTGACTTTAATAACAACAAATCTTTAGAGAGCTAAACTTCACTTCACACTGCCTGATTTTCTGGTGCTCATTTTCTAGTTTTATGTTTGGATTTATTTTTATTTTCATTTTATGTACCTAATAAATAATTAGGCAGTGTTGTCGATTCTGTTGTGCACTTTAAAAGGACTAAACTAAACTAAGCGTGTTTGTCTCTTTCTGTTTCAATAGAAAAACAAAGTAACAGATGCATTTAATCTAGACAATCAAAATGCGCAACAGAAACGACATCAATGTATATTAAAATAAATAGGTATCTATTATTATCGAACAATTTTCCCATGATCTCGAGGAATAAAAGTATAGCTTTTAATCAATTTAGATTTCGAAGACTCCATAATAATAAATAGAACTAATATTAGCACAATCTATGTTTATACTAGCTGTTGCCCATGGATTCACCTGCATCCTATAGGAACTACCTACTTCATGTAGACATCGATGACTTCATGTGCCTAGATGTTTGCCTAGTCCAATGTGTTTTTGATTTTTTTTATAACTTTGCCCTACACTATGATTTCTCGTGTATCGTAAAATATTGTTAGTCAAGGACATAGTCTATCTGAGTGCCAAATTTAGAATAAAATAGAATAGAAAAACATTTATTCGGCACAGTACATAGTGAATAATTTATCTAAATCCATTCACGCACAGGTAAATGGTTGTATACTTCATCACAATAGATCTTCTCATGTCGCAGTGACAAAGGGGCTTGGAACCCTACCGCTTCTAAAATAATAATAATAATAGGCACCCATTTATGCGTGATTGAGTAACAAACAAACTTTACAAACTTTCACATTTAAATATAATTATTAGAATAAGATAGCTATTCCCGTAACGTAGAGACGGTCTTTCCATGTAAGACCAAGATATACCTACGTATTCAAAACATACCTAATTAATTTTTATCTTACGATTCCAATGAATTATTAAAAACATAACATTTAGCGGAAACACATTAATCTAGATAATTTCAGGAACATAACACAAAAACAAAACTTTATTTTGATTTGACTACTTGTTATTCACCGATAACATATTCTATCTTCGTCATCGGGGCTGATGATTAACCGCTGACACATCAGCTATTCCATACATTTAGTCGAGTAATATTGAATTATTTGTATGGATCAGCTGTTTTTTTTAATTGTCTGGTTTGGTCCTATAGTAAAATTTGTTCATAATGATGAATACAATAATCCCTTAAAGGGATCGGGACTATAAAGTTAGGACCTTGTATATGCTGCCTCCAAAAGCAACGTTTTCCTTCCATAAGTATTATACCTATAAATCATTTTATGGACTTTTCAACTCGATGGTAAGATACTTAGAACAATAATCTATAACAATTCTAACAATATGGCAGTCGTTATGGTCATGACTGAGTGCTATTAACGCTAATATTTTATGTGGAAAAGCAGAAAGCTAAGTAATTATTATGACCGTTCTCGTAGACTTTCACGTTGCTTTCAGGGCCCTAGTGTAAGTTTATTTTAACGCGTTCTGCGTGTTGGCCCGCTCCGACCTCTTGACCAATCGGAGCGCCGAACGTGGTCCATGCGTAAACTCGAGATGGTTAAAACTTACACTAAGGCCTCATATCGGCCCGGTGAATGTAGCTCATTGAAATTTACCTTATTTTACTAAAACCTGGAATTACTCAGTTTACAATTCTCTGTGAAAATTAAGTACGGATTTTTATTATTATTATAATTTAATTGTTTTAGTTTTGGTTTTCTGGGACTAAGGACGTTACTTGTGTGGGGGCAATGCGATTGGATACCTTGCCCCCTTCTAGTCATCGTTGTTCTTTTGTGTCCTTTGACAATTGTGACTGAAACGCTTTAACGGTACATCCGTTGAAGCGTTTCAGTCGGCTGTATGTCTCCTGTATGAGCTCTACGTATGACTCGATAGCGGGTTCCTTTTGCAATAGATCCGGTATGGATCTTGGATTCGTAACTGAATCTCGGGCAGTTTTGTAGGGATTAGGTTTTTGTTTTCCCGGGCCCAGCTTTCCTGCAGGGCTAGCAGGGCATAATAGGGAAGAGAGAAAATCTGGGTCAAAACCATCTCTATAACGTTTTCTCCTTAGATTTTTCGTTTTGTCTTCTGTCAAGGAGACAAAGGGTGGAGAAAACTGGTTTATCCACCCGCCGTGCTAGCCCTGCAGAGAGTTTATAGTTACTTATTTATGACATTGCGCTAGATATACACAATGTGACTTTATTGACTGTCGTCTAACCTCTGCGCAATCTTTTATGTAAGTAAATATCAACCTGCTTCTGCTTGACTGTCTAGGATTTGTGGAATTTTTGCCTAGAGACTTCTTTGACTCTTTAGGAAACAGATTTTAAAGGGTTATGCTCGAGCAGAGCTCCTGGAGTGCGGATCTTAATGAAACTTGAGAAAGAACAACACTAAAGAAGAAAGAAATAAAATACATTTATTTCACTAATGAGACTTCTCTAAAACATTCAACCTAGTTTTGCAACCAGTGTATTTCTCTTTTAATTTCCGCTTGCTACGTAGGGAAAAGGAAACTGATTTCATTCACACTTCTCCCTACGTAGGGAAAATATCAAATATAATCTTCTCGTGTTTTCCTTTTTTGAATGATCTTTTCATGTTATTAATTTCCATAAAATACAACACCTCTTTTACTGTGATTTTTTCTGTAGGCATAAATTTTGGCTTAGAGTCGAAAATTGGGGGAAAGGGCATGTCCTAAAGAAAAAGAATATAAACTCCTTCAATCGATGTTTACGACAGTTACAGAAAAATTTTGAAATTAGTATTCGATTTCTCCCAGATAATCATTTCAAATATATTTCATGTAAAACCTACCTTATAAATTCTGTTTCCCCTCCATTCTCTCCCAACCATGCAACATTCGTTTTAGTAGTTTATTCAATTCAATAGTTTGTCGCAGAATTCCTTTCCGCAATTTCTAGCCAGAGCATGTAGGTTTATTATTCAAAATAATGTTCAGTTTCTATATGCCATACCTATACAAAATGGTAGCTCATGAATTGCAAAACTCTATGGAAAGTACTTATATTCAAGTTGTTTTGGTTGTAAGTATGTTGTTCTTACAAATATGAAAATAAACAAGTTGCGATATACCTACTACCTAGTATTCATAAATATAATTACCGGCAAATGCCGCAGATTAAAATGTCCGCCCTCGTAAAATTTCCTAATTTATTTGAACAGTTTCATTTCAAAGAAATATTATGTTGACCTCCAAGCTAGATACTCAAAGCCTCCAAGGTTTGAACACAGAAGCTGCAGTGCTGTCAAAAATAAGAATTTTCAGTGATAAGTTTCATTATAGAACTTAACAGGCACAAAGGTCGGTAAGATAAAATAAAACTGGAATAAACTATAACACATAAGTAAACAAATAATACAAACACATTACATGCACAATTGCACATGCATTATCATGTCGGAAATTCATAATGAATATTTTTTTAATAAGTAAGTAAGTAATAACCCAAAATGATTGTCATCACACATAAACTAGGTAGCTAGACCTAAGTGGGTTTTTCATCTGTTCATCTCATAGAAATAATAAGTATTATTTCTATGGGCTCCTGTTACTTAGTTAATAAGTCTATGGGTCGTCATTCAATCAAAATACTTTTTTTAAACCAAAACCTAACCCTTTCTGAATGAAGATTTTATTTTACTTTATTACCCAGAAAATTGTGTGAAAATTGCAATGATCACTGATGAAATTACTTAAGTAGGAACCATACCTATAGGTAAAGGAAAAGACAAGAAGAACATCACACCCATTGCTGGAGGCTAAATGTAGGCTGTAATGATTTTTATTTTTTGTATTGTTGGTAATTGTATTGTACGCTTGACTTTCTCACTCTATATCTCCATTTCTCTCAAAGTGAAAAAAAAAAAAAAAAGTTGAAAACAAAAAGAAAAGAAGAATTGAAGTTGTTGAGTTGAGTTGTTGTTGTTTGAGTGTGTGAAAAGTTTTTATTTCAACTGGGCCTTTGCAGGCACTTTCAAAACGTCGTGATTCTAGGTGCACGGTTCCAAGTGGGTTGGTCCTGGAGAAGATACCAGCAAGAAACTCCATGGATACTCTTTTCATAAGTCAAGATAATTATCTAACAATAACATATGGAGCCGCGGGAGCGGCCCTAGATAACATTCGACCAGAATTTACACAATACAAAAAAAAAAAAAGGAACAGCAAAGATCTTATTAAGTACTACTACAATTTAAACAGTACAAGTACAAGTATACTTAACACTCAATCCACTCAGTTTTCAAAACAAGGGAAACGTTATTAAAATTAGCTTGTGAGGACAGAAAGCAGCGGGTCACCAGGGAAGCCACATGTGCAGAAAATAGTCACTTCCATACGTCTCCATCGTCAACATAGTCTTTGATCTTGTAATAGGCTTTCTTTATGAGGACAAGTTTAACGCGAGTTTTAAACTTTTTATCAGTAAGATCGGTTATACTTCTTGGCAGTTTGTTGTAGAAGCGTACACCGTTCCCTAGAAATGATTTATTTGTTTTGGTCAATCTAAACTTAGGGCCCACTATTTTGTGTTTATTTCTAGTATTAATACTCTTTCACCCAAAGGTTTTCCGGTAGAAAACACATTCTGCCTTAAGCTCGCCTTTGTGCATAGATGCATCTGTAAATTGTATTTTTTTGTATATTCCATATTTTGTGCACAATATAAGAGTAAGAATTTCTAGAAATATTAATGAAATCAATTACTCAAATTCATATATTTAATTCTAAACCATCGTATCATGAATCCGTATTACATGAAACTAAGTTTTCGAACTTACATGAGAAAGTTACCGTACCTAAACTTTCTCCTGAACAATAGAGGTATTGGAACTTATCTATCTAGTGTTAACTAGTGCAAGTATTGCACTACTTGCTAATGGCAATGTGTGCAGGTCCTAAGTCCTTTTAATCCGGTTATGTGAGCGCGCGCGCATCATTCGCTAGCCCGCAGTCATAGGCGCAACCCGTCATCTGTGCAAGCGCACACGACAATATACCGCGAATTTTTGAATTTTTTTTTATTTTTATTACGTTGTTATAAATAAACCCAATATGTACAAATCGCTAATTGTTCTTTGTGTGGTTTTCTGTGTTGTAATTGGTAAGTTTATTTTTTCATAAATTAACAGAATATGCTACTAGAAATAAAATTTTCTATCTGAAAAACCTATAAGTAAAATTCGAACCCCAAAATAGAAACATCTAAAATCTAAATCATTTTTGTTAATGCACTTTATAAATGTCTCTGCTGCATGGACGAAATCAATTTATTTTAATAGCCTATTAAATCTTTATGATCTAACATACTCGTATGCAACATTAAAGAAACATAAATCTCAATTTAAACCGTAGTACTCACGTACCTACTAACTTTTTGTTCATCAGTTCGTAATCAACTCTCAAAGAACATTTAACAAAAAAGCTTGTATCGAATAACTAAGTGCTAAAACAAAAACAGTTCACGACGCTAATTATAACGTATTATCAAAGTTACTCATAGTTTTAAGTCACGGCGAAGTCGGGCGTGGGCCAAATCGTGACACGATGATCCTTTTCCGCAATCGTGAGCCCAGATCGTACTTTTTTTTTCATAATATACATATTCAATTAAAATCTATTCAGTATTCATAATAAATTAAAATATATTCATATAAAAACATCCGTTAACAAGTTTATAATCAAATTATGAGGCGATTCGAAAATCTAACCGTCCGACACGTATTTTGAGACGCTAATTGGTCTTGTAAAGTAAAGACGAGTGCCGTTATGTTTGACCACTTCTAGGTAATTAAGTTGTAAACTTACTAACAACGTCCAGTGCAATTGAATTATATTCTATCATAATTAATTGATTAATTAATCTGCGGTTACCGAAAATGTTTATTAAGTTAACGCGTAAGTCACGTTCACGTGCCATATCGTGTTTAAAAAACAGTTTCTTGTTTGTAAACTTCATGGGTACTTGGTTAATGCACCGGTAAAAAGTTTTAAGTACGCACTTGTTTAAAATAAAACAGTGAATATTATGAAAGAATACATTAGTTCAATGACCTACTTATTAAAGGTGACAGGGATTGAGTGCTTTCAGGAATACTGAAAAGAAAAGTTCTAAAGCGCTACGACTAACTTTAAAAACTGCTAGCTGACGACAAGGCAACATTTGCCGAACTACAACAAAAGAGGTCGTCTAAACCACTTGATGGCAATGAAATGCTGTATACTACCTGTCTGATCTAAGATCTTAGAGACTAAGAACTAGTTAGACTCGTCTTTATACTAACTTTAATTTTAGTATCTACAGAAACGGTACCCACGAAAATACGACAAAATTTAACAAATTTCATGTTTTAATTAAACAATTTAAAATAAAACGATTATCTTAAAACAATTTCCGTAGAAATATTCGATAATTTGGCGCGAATTAATGGCTGTTCTCTATGTGTGCCTGTATCTGATAAACAAACATTTACTAAATTTATGGGCTTATAATATTCTATGCATGATTAATAACAGACTTATCTCATTGCCCATCAATATTAGTCATCTTACCGTACGTCTTTTTTGCACACCTGTTTTTATTATAATCAAAACTCTGGAAAATGATATCATCGGTACAGGTTAAACTTATTCCGGGAAAGGTTACGTTGCCTTAAGAGATCCGCAAACCATCGTCGGAAATTAAAACGATAAAAAATATAATTTAACAGGCCATAGACAGGTGGAATAGCGATGAAATCCTATTTTCAATATCCAATATCGAGAAAGCTCCAGCGAAGCTTGTTGCAGTGAAACTTAGTGAGCATTGGAGAGTGCACATAGCAATAGTGTGGGACATGGATCGTTTATGGAAGGAATTTTATAATAATGCAAAAACAAACTTGATTGGGCCGGTCGGAGTCGTCGAGTTGGGTTACACACCACTGGACAGGACAATGACTCACATTACGACCCGTCCCGTCGCGATTAGAAAGCTTTTATATAGTTTTTATATAAATTATAATATATTTCCATAATAAAAGTTTATATAATTACTGTAGAAATTGTCTAACAATCGAGATAGTAGAGATTAGTTATTTATAGATATCTATTGGATAAAGACAGAACCAAAGAGTACAATAGTATAGACAGAACACAATTAATATATTATACCAAATTAAGATTAAATTATGTCCAATAGAACGTTGATAGATTGATTTTGATTTTATTAATTTTTGTTTTGTACAGCTATATCAATTATAAAGTACAATACGGACTGCTCATTCGATCGATCCATCATTTGTTCTGCAATAATTAAGACGTACAGAAAATGTGTTAGCATTAAATTAAGCGTAGTTAAGAATGTCAGGATTGTCGTCATTAATTCACAGTTGTTTAGACTTATATAGATAAGAAACTTGCGACTTGACTCTTCATTGACCCACTTTCGTGGTCATGTAGCAAAACTAGTTGCATTTCACTCCAAACGTCTTTATTAATTAAAATTTTACTTGGTATAGCTAACTAGATTTTGACTGATTTTAGACTTAATATTATGTCCCGCGATGGAATTCTAATAAAAGTCTAATTAAAGAAAATTCTTCATTATTAATTATTACCACATTTCATGTTTGATGGCGAAATCTACCACCTCATTCATATGATATATTTCTAATAATAATAGAACCCGGCAAATGGATCCATTTATAAAGTAGATATTTTTTGTTACACCATATCAATATATCTCGTGACTTTATAGATTTAAAGTGTGAATAGGATGAACGATTATAATTACTCACGTAGTTTAATTGTATTACTTTTTTGCCCTATCTCTGAAAAAATGTTCTGCGCAGTAAAACTGACGATATAGTGACCGTTTTGTCTGATACCTAAGTTCAAGCCAATCAACTGCGTATTAGCCGAGTTGTTTTCGGTCTATTTTTGAGACGAGACCGATAATGCTGTATTTACAAACATTTTTACAATAACAAGGAAAAACCGAAAAACCTAACAGACATTCTGTCTAAATTCGAATTTATTCCAACACGTGCAAATGTTGGAAAAAAAATTATTTTACCGAATTTCGACCATCAAAAATCTGGGGCAAACAGTGAATCAAAGAGCACTATGAGACAAAGATACCTTCACTTGTGGAGATACTTGTATCTGAAAATGTACGCTGGAATCTGAATCTTATCTGAGTTAAGTTTGAGAACAAAATCCATAGGAACTGTGGGAAAAACCTAGATGGTTAGAATTTACTCTAAAACGTGCAAATATTGGAGATAATTTTATTTTACCGAATTTCGAACATCAAAAATCTGGGGCAAACAGTGAATCAAAGAGCATTATGACACGAAGAGACCTCCACTTGTGTACTTGTAGGGATCTGAAAATGTACGCTGGAATCTGAATCTTATCTGAGTTGAGTTTGAGAGCAAAATCGATAGGAACTGTGGGAATAATTTAGGTGAAATGTGTACTGGACAAATGAAGCAGTACAGTTAGAGTTTTGACAAGCAAAAAGTCAGCCTTGAGATGGACCGACCGTTAGAAAGCCGGTGCGGCCACTCATTCACATCACCACGACGACGCTAACACACGACCAAACTGGTAGTTGTTAGAACATTTTATAGGTAATAAGAAAGGCATTTTAATTTTAACGGCATTCGGGTCTTTTGTGTGAGCAATCAGTTTAAAAAGGTTCATTACAACGGTGCTTCTGGATGCAGTCTCATCTTATAAGCTGAAGTGTATAAAAACACTTTTTTGTTCAGAATGTGTGTTCATATTTAAGAGCACCCATAATATACCTATGGTGTAGTTTCCAGTTACAAAAGGTCATCTCCATCAATCATTTCAGTCTATTAATGTTCCCGCTGTTGGTAATTTTCTGAAAGAGCCTAGCTATAATAGGGTACCTAACTTAATAGACCATCCTTTTAAATTTTTCTTTTTTGGATACAAGAACCGGGCATACCTACCTAACGAAGTAAATGTCAATGCTCCCAGAGTAAATCTTTTTAAGTGATAAGCAAGGAGCTTCGCCCTTTAATGATAGACGTCAAAGCTTACATTAATTAATTATTTCGCTATTTATAAAGTTGATAAGATACGAGCACCATGTATAGTGAGGTCATGAGGTGACAGCTGGTTACCACTCCATCGAAGATTCAAGTTTTACGATTGGTGCGGAATGTATGATAAGAATGAGTATAATGCAGGCTTCCTTGCCTTTCATTACATTAATTCAATCTTTTTCTATCAACGTCTACAAAACATAATCATGTCTTCTCGCGAAACTTAGATATGTAAAAATAAGTCAATATGATCGGTTATAATTTCCAAGGCCGATTGAACAATTATGTAATTTTAATAGTATAGTGCAATGGCCGTAGAACTTGGGGTTTTGTGTAGGTACTGGAACCATTAGGCCAAAAGCCAGCAAATTGTCTAGATTCATGCACGAGTGCGATTCTAACCGCAACACGTTTCTGATTACCGACGCGACTCCCAAATACCTATGCACAATTTGATGATCCCCATAAGGTAAAGAAACCAAACTGTAAGATTAGGTACCTAAAGCTAATAATAAAAAAGGTAAATGTATTAAGCTTTAAAAGCTAACCCAAATCCATAACCTCTCGCTGACCGATACACTGAATGAGTTTCGGTCAAGGTTAGGGTCGTTTTGAAAAATTACTTATCTCCGTACCTATTATATTTGTTGGCTTATGGGTCTTGTATCATAACAATTATGACTCGCATAAATTAAATTAAATTTATTTATTCCAGGTTAAACCCGTCTCACATATAAATTTGATCACATTTTGACAAATAAAATTACAATAAATTAAATTAGAGTAACAAAACAATTAGAATAAGCGAATTAAATTACAACGATATTAAAATAATCACATTACGAATTATATAATTTGAATAGTTTCTTTGACGTAGACGTAACCAGCAGATTAGCACGACAAAAAAGGGGAGAGAAAAATCAGGGACATAGCCATCTCTTTCCCGTTTTCTCATGCCGTGCTAGATCTCGAGACTAATAAATTGGGACTTTAATCCATAAACTTATTATAGTTTATGCTTTAATCCACCGTTAACTGTCACAAAGAGATAAAATATTCTTATCCCTCATCGCCATGCTGGCAAAGGGGATTTTTGGTTTGTCCACAAATCGTGCTAGCCATGCAGAGGGATGGTAGTAGCCAGGTTTTTTGATTCAACCATGATTCAACCCTGAAATCTCGAAATCCAAAACCCTAAAATCATAATAATATGGATTTGCAGTAAAAGAGTCGCTAGACTCTAAGTAAGAAGTCCTCCAAAATCAAAAGCCTATTCAAAAACCTTAGCCGTCAAAGGTAGGTAATCAAGTTGATAAACAAATAGATACCTAGGTACACCACCTACCTACCTACTTGCCTGTTTTCTTTCATTTCCGACGCTCTTACCACAACATTGTAATCTACTATTTTAAAAGAGTTTCCGTGGGATTTCTTGCCGGTTCTTCTCCATAGGACCTACTATTTGGAACCGTGCACTTAAGTGCCTGTATTTGGTTTACAAGAAATAGAGATCTAGGTATTCTATATACTCTACTAAATGCGGTACATCTGTTCTTTAAACTATTTAGGTACCTACTATTTATTTAGAGTAATCTTACTCAAATAGGTATCTACTCTTTCAATCTTCTTTTCCATGGATTCGAAGCCTATGGCAAAACGTAATTGAATTCCAAGATCTCATCCGCATCTGTTACCACTGGGTAAAAAATAAGATAGGTACCTACCCAACCGTCTAACTACGCAGAAAATCTAAGTATTTATTGCACTGAATTGCAGCAATTGTCTAAATCAAAAGCTAGATTGCTCGAACGTGATCCCCGGTACGGTACTTACAGAGATAGGTATCTATCTAGAGAATCGTTTAAATGTGTCTGCGTCAAACGTCCGAGTGGCTCGGCTTGCTCATGACCTCGATACTTACAGATTACCTAAGTCAAGTAACATTTTGCACTCCATAAGTATCTTCAGCAGGAAGTAATTTTCTTGTCATTGATTTTACCATATTTAGGTGAAAGTCTGTGCTAAGACGGTTGTATTAGAGGCATAAGACCATACTCAACTAATTGTAAAAATACTTTGAATCTTGTATTATTAATTTATTACCTAAATTAGAACGGTATAGGCAAATAGGTAATGTTACCGCTATTAAATAGGTACCAGTCGCGAAGGGTGACAGATTTAAAAGGAGAAGCCGTCCCAAAAATGCCCTCTAAAAATTGCTGCAAGACAAAAATCCATACCGTCTCTTGTAATTTGTAGTTGTAATATATAGTCATGTCTGGAAGAGCTCGACCTAACTGAGTAAAACACCTTTTTTTTGTCAGGTAGATAAGTAAATATGTGAGTTGGTCTATGTACGTACCAATTCCTAAAGGGAAGCCGATACGAATCGGGTTGTATGGACTCTTCGCCACTGATAGGTACATATTGATATTTAAGACATTTTCGAATTACTATCACAGATGAGCTTTATAATAGTCTTTCACCATCGCGTTGCATCTGCATTCAAGAGTAAGGTTGCCACCCATACTTTATAATAAAGTATTGTACGTTATTTTGGGCAATCGTACTTTATACTTTAATAGCGACCCGTCCCCGACTTCGCACGGGTGCAATTTCTCTACTATGCTTACATTTAATATCAAAGTATGTAAGTATTATATCTACATATAAACCTTCCGTGAAAAATTATATCTAACTGATGGTGAAAACTACATCAAAATCAGTTGCGTGGTTTAGGAGGAATTAGCGGATATTCAGACAGACGCAGAAAGCGACTTTATATTATACTATGTAAAGATAAAGAAGATGAGAGCTATAAAGTACGTGAAAATACTTTCTTTTATCTATTTTGACCTTTCAAAGTTTTAGTTTTCGGTTTACCAAAAGAAACAAAAGTGTTATGTGATTTTTTGCGTGTAACCTGTCCCTAAACTCAATATCAAATGAATTGTTTATTTAACTTAACTTAGACAAAATGTGCGGATTCAAAATAGCAAGTCAAATAAATAATACTTTATTTCCACACGTTGTACTTTTTTTTTGTACCCTAGAAAAGTAAATATATCTACTTAATTTGATAAAAAAGTGGTGGCAACCCTATTTAAGCGGTAGGTTGAACGACCGCTATAACAAGGAAAGCGACCCAAACAGGCCCGGCTAGCCATTATCTAGGTATTAGCAAATTTACGAGGCAGGGATGCATGAGGTCTGATCGTGCATCACCCGATCATCTCGTGCTCGTGCAAGCAGTTGCATAGGTACCATTCGGTCACTTTCTTACTCCCAGGACTCGTTTCGTATTCAAATCATTTCGCGGCCATTTTATAATATCTAATTAAAACAGCTTATAGTTTTTACCACTGTTAAACATATGTTCAGAAATACTAGGTAATTCGATACTTATTTAAATTACTAGTGGTCGATATTCGACCACATGTTATAATTACTATATATATTTTCTGCACTACTATTATAAACTTTAACTACCTATGCTAAATCTCACACTCCTCCGTGCGTGCAATATGCTTTAAAAAGGGGTACAAAGCTTCCTCTTCATGTAATATCTATAGAACAAGTAAAACTGTTAATTTTGCGTGTCCCGTTTTTAATTTTTTCGTGGATAATGTATGTTTCTATAAAGTTTATAAATTGAACCTAAGTAGGTAGTCACGGAAAATTGCACCCACAGTCGACATGCAGTAATTTTAAATACCAAGAAAAGGTGTATTGAACCTAACTGTAGGTAGGTAATATTATTATCACACATTAATCAAATTAATGATGAGTAGCGTTTATAATCGGTCAGGAGTTCAAGACTTCCATTACAACACCACTAGTGTCCGACCGAAGGTCAGTTTTTGGCCAAAGCCGATTGTTCGGCTTCCGTCATAACTTTCAGCCAAAGCCGAAGCTTCAATTTTACTTAAAAATCTTAAAATACAGCCTAAAAAACACGTACAACAATGAAATTCAATAGGTACTTACTGGTAATTTTGATTAATGCATAAGGTAGGTACCTATAGTGTTGATAATAATACCATTAATAACCCCCGGCATCATTTTCCGAACCACGGGCGACCCGCGCGTGCGCATCGATCACTTTCGTTCGTTTTCGGCGGCTGGACACAAAACTTCGGCTTCGGCAAAATTTCGGCTCATTTTCGGCCGTTGTCGAATATGCGGCTGATGGTGCGTTTTTTGGCCGAAGCCGAATATACATATGGCCTTTCGTGCGTTTTTTAGCCGAAGCCAGATCCTCGGTCGGACACCTATTACAACACTACCTACGTGTCATCCACCATAGCTAGAGGTCAGCTGTCGTAGGTCATCTTACGTAAAAATCATTCATTGTAAAAAAATCAATTTATTTAGGTAGGTAGGTACTTACCTATTCTATCAAATCATTGTGTAGAAGCGAATTATCCAACTTCAAGTCCCCATAAGATCACGCACGGTACATCCCTAATGCTGACTGACGAGGCTCTAGCGAACAACAGATAGGTACCCGCTTACTTAGCAGGATGGGATAACCATCTAATTTGCCAACCTAAACACTAGGCTGATGACTGTGCCGCGTTTTCTGCTCATGCGAGACGGCTGGCTGGTCCTGTAGTCAAAAGCCCATTCGGCCAACATAGCACCAAATGAGAAGAATTCTATTATTATTTCCAGCCGTTGGCAACGTTGACGACGTTAAAATAACATCATAATTTTAGCAGAGGCGGACCTCGGCAAGTTTAAAAATATTGAAAGCTCTGTTAGTAATATCTTGTCTCAATTTCATAAATTGCTTGAATAGACATCGATAACAAACTTGGTATGAAATTGTAGGTACCTATATTGACCTTGAAGTATACCAAACCTTCAAAATTGATGTGCCGCTGCATCTCCCGTTAGATTTAAGAGTCGTAGCCCGTAGGCGATAAGGGGTTCTTCACAACAACTCTACGTTCGGCAATTCCTGACAGCTTGTGCTGACATTTTCACGATTATTCAATAGAAATAGTTAACTGTCGGGCTATATGAAGAGGTTCGTACCACCCCATAACCGCAAGGAAAAAATAGGAAAAAACAGATGAAACATTGTAGCTAATCCTTCCACCGCCCACGGCCCGCCGGCCGTCCGGATGGCTCCGGTATATGGATAGAGCCCTATATAACCTACCTATATGCGTGGATATCTGTGACATCGAGTTGATAAAACCCGAGAATATTCACCCCACCAACACGAAGTATCCGAGTAAAACGACGTGTTTACTATTTAGTCTAAAATAAACAGTTCTACCAAGTGACGTAT
The DNA here is from genome assembly GCA_932294325.1 of Allophyes oxyacanthae. Taxonomy (NCBI): domain Eukaryota; kingdom Metazoa; phylum Arthropoda; class Insecta; order Lepidoptera; family Noctuidae; genus Allophyes; species Allophyes oxyacanthae. The sequence continues at coordinate 5,481,744 of OW028610.1, forward strand.
TTTTAGTGATCGTTACCTCTTCTTTAATAAACTGAATGGTATGAAAATAACATTATGAATGTCTATTTCAGAGGCTCGTCCCAAATGGCAGTTCCTGCCACCGAAGCCTGGTTACGTCCCAGTCTACATCAGGTCCGGGGACACACCGCTTGAGGAAATCAACCTGGATTTGGCAGAAGCTTTCCACGAGCTGCCAGCCGGCAGGAGCGCTGGTAAACAGCTAGAAGCATCTCCGGATATCCCCGAACAAGCCGACCAGCCGCAACCCGACGAAATCCCAGCCCCTGCCGACGAAATTGTCGACCACCGCCCTTATGAAAAGAAACTTCTCGAAAAGAAAAAGAAAGTCACCTTCGAAATCCCGAAACCGATCGAACGTAGATAAATAAACGTACTTAAGTCTTAGTTTTAAGTTACTAATTTTAATTATTACTCAACTCAAGTTCTGAATACTCAGTTTCCTAAAGCTTGCCATTAGCTTTATTTATTTGAAGTTATTTATTAACGCAATGTGTAATCGTAGCAGTTTGCCATTTTGTATTTAGAAGTACTAACTCTCGATTCTTATTGAAGTAAATAATTTATTTTATATGACTGTCTTGAACTTCTTTGAACCATCTTACGTTTATAGGTAGGTACTTACCCCAAGCCGATTAAGAATTAAAAATATAAAAAAAAAGTTTTAAAAGATGTAGAAGTGAAGAAGAAATTTCCCCGGCGTGAAACTAATCTGCGTCCTCAAAATGCTTACCCAGTATACTGCCTCGGTACAATCAGCAACAAAAGTTGATTAACGGTTGTTTGTATCATATCAATATTTAAAAAAGAATACTGCCTAATTAATTTAGATATTTACATGACTTAAGGGCCAGCATTTCATTGATAAAATTGATAATGAAGTAAATCACAACTAAAATAGAGTTGAAAATAGCGTGCAGATAATTCCCAATGGCGAGTTCGTGTCTGCTCCTTGAACTGTGTATGTACAACCATTGTACATACACAGTTCAAGGATCATTAAATGTAGTACTTTTGAGACCAATGAGGCGATGAACAGTGTAATGCTTTGTGAAAACACATAATGAGTTAACGACCCGTGTTCGACTCGACCCCATTAAAATGGTTTTTATACCCATGACACACTACTATCCACAACCAATCAGGTTAATACATACATACATACCATCACGAACATTCCTCAAAGGGTAAAGACCGATGTACCGATGTACACCTACATTTAGCTGATGCCGTTATAAGTGTATCAGAAATACGTGGTCATATTTAAGGGTGTAGATCAGACCATTAAACTAAACAACTTTCTCCATAGGACCAACATCGTAATCGCGAAAAAATTATCAGCTATCCCACAAGTAGGTATACATTTTAATTTTTTTAAAGAAAAATAGAAAAAAAATCTGAGAATTTCCTAACAGGGAAATAATTCCCAATAACTCTTTGCCCAAACCGGGAATCGAACCCAGGATCTCACTCAGCAGCCCCACGTGCTACCAATAGAACAATGAGATAGTTCTGAAGCCCAATTCTCGTAATTAATTTATAATATGACTGAAAGTTGACCGAACTGAGATTATATTATGAATTGACAAAAAGTCATGTATTCTACTCCTCTTAAAGTTCAGTCCGATTCCAGTATGATTTGGATTCAATCTTATTACAAACTCATTTCAATCTCATTTTTGACGTTTGTGTATAGACGACTATGTCTATGGACGAGAGTGTCAATTTTATTATCTGTGTCAGTTCAAAATGTTAGCTGATGGCTGAATACCGATTTGCCTTTTATTCAACTTTCGATCTCATTACAATATAATGTCACGTTTGACGTTGTTTGTTAGGGTAGGAGCAAGGAATATAATACTCAGGGGAGAAGAATCGTAACTCTATAGTAAAAATATGCAACCATAGCGATACACACATACACGACACTAGCGCCGTAGCGGAATAGCAATAAACCTAATCCGAGCGGGAATATTCAAAACTGGACCTATATTTTAGGTATGGATAGCATGAAGAGGTTTCTTTGTATGGATCGTTTCTTGAGATTATCAAGATATCTCAAGAAACAATCCATACAAAGAACCCCCTTCATGCTGAAATTATAATAATAGTTTTTTATGGCAATTGAAACAAGTAGTTAGTATTGATTTATAATATTTTATTTATATAAGATAGGTCACGCATAGTTTCATAAGGTCACTTGGCACATTTTCTATAGTTATTAACCGACATTTTACACAAAGAGCACACAAAGTTTTCCACGAATGTAATGATAAACACAAAAAATAAACACAGACTAACATAACCTAGAAAACGTCCTGTCGTAACTAAACACTCGATTTATAAACGACTTTTCGTTATAACGTGAAGATTGATTGATTGTGTCCATGTGTCACACAAGATACACTCTAAAAACGTATCTGCAGGTGGGATAAATTGAAATAATAGTTACAACAAAATTATATCAACAAACAATGGAGATTGGATTGGCGAGTATTCAATATGGCGGCCGGTCGGCACAGACAGTGTGACCAGTTGTTTAATGTTTGATGCTTTACCCTGCGGTCCGAATTGCGATAAAAGTGCTAATATCGCGAATCCGACCAAATTTAATAGTCACAAAGTTGGGCTATTGAGTAATAATAATGCTTGTGGCGTTCGTCGGGTTCGCGATAATATACTTTTAGCGCAATTCGGACCGCAGGGTTAAAGTATTCCATTTTTTCTGGTGGTATACATTATCAACACACACATGTAGAAAGTTATGCATGTTGTAAGAGCAAAATCGTTTGTATAGAAGACGAGGGAGGTTGGGTAGGAGAATACCATTTGTGACATTTATGACATTGGTAGTAGATCGGAATGAGATCCCAACTATATTTTGAACATTTTTAATTACGAGAATTAGGCCTCAGAAAGGTAATATTTCCAATAAAACGATGGTATACGAAATATTCTTATTATTACTTAATAATTAATATATAATAACAGTACATAAGTTAGTCGTCCTACATATTTACAAAAATATTCATAAAGGTATACAATAACTTAAACACGGAATGTGTTTAAATTGTGATCGCAAATAGGAGAATAGTTGTACAAACGACAGTTACTCGCTACTTGTCGGTCGTACTGCCGCAGGCTAAGGGTCAGTACATATCTGACGGAAAATGCGTCGAGCGTATCATCATCGGTTGAGAGACGCACTAACGCATCTTCGGTTGAGAGTGAAAGGTTGAATCTTTTATCATATAATTGTCTGTTCTGGCGTTACGCAACCGATAATATGCGACGCATTTTCCGTCAGATATGCACCGACCCTAAAGGCGCGAACATACTGGGCGTAAGTAACTCCACGGTCTATGATGTTTGACCTTTGACCACCAGTTCCTGGAAATCTTTTATGTTATCTATTTAATCGGACCTTAATTGAGCGGAGCGGTTGAAGAAAGTGTCGGCGACGTCACATAAGATAAGTCTGTTTGTAAATTGTACTGGAAAATACTGGAATCTTATTGATTCTTAAGTCATCTCTCCGTTTCGCTTCAGTGGAAGCCTTATACATGAATGCTCATGAACATATCCTATCCTATTCTTAGTTTTTATTCACATTAAATTACATTTCTCGCAGCTCTTACCACAACATTGTACTAATCAAGATCTATAAAATATATTTTAAAAGTTTCCATGGAGTTTCTTGCCGGTTTTGCGCATCTGCAGATGGCAACAGATTTGGTCGCTTTTGGAATCTATTTGACGTATTGATCATGGATCGATAAGCAATACCTAAATCCTATATTTGTTCGATTTATGACGACAAAACTAAAATCGAACAAATGTGTAGGCACCTAAACATTGTCTGATTTAAAAAAGCTTTCATAAAACACAATTTCTACCTATACATATACAATTAAGATCTCCTCATAGTCAACATAACGTTAATTTCCCATATAATAGTCCTCAGGTTAGTTATCACTTCCTTTAACTGTTTGTTTTTTAACACCACCTGTAAACAATATTAAAGATATTTAAAATCCTATACAGGTGAGTATTTTTCGGGATCTCTATTGCAGCTATGCTAATCGTTAGAGATAAGAAGATTTGTTCTTAGAAATCCATCAAGTTTTTAAATCGCATTAAAACTGCATTTAAGGATTTTAGAAAAAAATATTAAAGGGAATCAAAAATTTAAAAAAATATCCCCGAAAATAGCACCTCCTTTATATTTTAAATAACGAACAAAAAGTTATATGGACACTTTTTTCTAATGTAAAGTAAAGCGAAGTTAGGCTCCAATATTTGTTGAACCTACAACTGCATCAACCCTACCAAAAGACTGAGTTCTTCTTTTCGAAAGATTATAACCTGTGAGCGACCAGGTATTTATCATAGGCATACCATATTAAGTGCCTAAAGTGGCCAGATACCTTAGTTTCGGCATTCAAATTCAACAAAAAGATTATACACAAGTGAGTAGCTCATAAAATTCATGGTGAATTAAAAGTAATAGATAAAATAAAACTTAAGAATCTTCTTACTTGTTCAGTAAGTTCTCGATTTTCTTCTAGAGCTAGTCTATATGACTCCGTGTTTCGCCTTTCATCCAATGCCTTGTTCTCTGCTTCATCCTTGAGTGGTATGAGACTTTCCATGTGAGTGTACTCCATTCCCTGAAAACAAAAACCAGAAACATTAACATCACACTAATCTGTACTTACTATAAAGCAGAACATTTGTTTATGAGACTAAAATAATCATGAATTCTCCTAAAAGCAGGTTACATTTTTTTAATCTTGATTTTCTTTCTGTCAGGCTTTTTTTTTAATAACGAAAACGCCACCCCTTCAGAGCATACAAACAGAAAAAAATCTTATACCAGACTAACCTAACCGCTACCTTAGACCTACCAAAATAATAAGATTGTCTGCAAGAATTCGCCGAATGCGATAAGACCGCCCATTATACAATCTTAAAATGATTAATTGTAATTATTATGTTAAATGTTCCTTTTTTATCAGGTGTACAATAAAGAGTATTTCTATTCTCTTCTATTCTAATAATTTTAAAAAGCTTCGTGGCCTCCTCCGACCTTGGTGAGGACCAGCGGGTCTACCGCGTAACTAAAATTGTATGAACATCGACATCGGTATTAAACTTCAATACGATCGTGAGAGCCTAAACTTTGAGCTAACTATTACTATGAGCTAGATATTTAACCAAAATATTATGAGTGTCCTCAACGACTCCACATACAGCACAATTGTCTTTTCGCATCATAAAAAACCAAGTTAAAGTAAACTCTGTCAGTACCTGGCAAGTCTCGTTACATTTCTCGTAGATGAGCCGTAGCCTCTTGAACAACAGCCGGATCGTGCGCAGTTGCTCCTGCATTTTGGCTTTTTTATCATTACTCGCATTTTCACCGTTGTGTGTGCCATTTGGAGGCTAAAAAATAAAAAATGTACAGTTATTATATTTTTGTTTGTTATGTTATAAGCTCTGCAAATAGACATAGTGTGTCAGATAATAAGGTATAGTATAATTTAAACCACTTATTTAAATAATAGTAATAGTAGCAGTAATAGCCTAGCGGTTGAACGTTTGCAGGAGGGTCTGAGTTTGAAAGTTTGAACAACACCTCTGACTTTCAGAATTTATGTGCGGATCGCAATTTGATTATCACTTGCGATAATGGTGAAGGAAAAATATCGTAAGGAAACCTGCTCATTCTCAATGGTGTGTGTAGTGCGCCAACCCACACTAGGCCAGCGTGGTGGACTAAGGCCTAACCCTTCTAATTCTGAGAAAGCCCGTGCCCAGCAGTGAGACAGTATGCGCTGGATTTATTTATTTAATTATCTGATTGCTTTGCAATGGAACTTAGAACATAGTACGCGAAATCGAAGGTTACCATTTTATTCGTGTTTTTCTTTTTTCTATCCAAAGTGCACATTTGTAAGATTGTTAGAACTTACTTGTATTGCTTTTAACGTCTGGAAAACATCTTGGGTCCTGCTAACAATATCCTGCACTGTCTCCTGACCAAACCTGAAAGTTTATGAAGCCACAATCAGTTCCATATAATAATTGAGATTTTTTTTTAAACAAAATTTATTATTATTATTACTATTTAACATTTAGGGCCTGTTGAACCATGTTACAGTAAAACAAGGAGTGTTAAATAGGCACTTAGTTTATAAAAACACACATATCTGGTGTATTCCATACATTTCAATACACATTCGCCAAACTTAAATCTTCACAAGCCGGTTAATATCTTTGCAATGTCTGTTTTTCATCATAATTCTCAAAATAATGTGAGCTATGAATAATATTTACTACTAAATCTGTCTTACAGCTTCAAAAGCAATGTGACCCGATACCATAAAGTTATTATTACTAGTGGTAATAGAGGAACAGTCTCTTCATTATCGCGAGACCAAAAAAGAAATACCTACATATGTTAGCACATTTGACATGTGTGTGACGTTTAGGGATGTGACTTTGACGACTCCGCATTATCGATATGGCCGTGTTATTGTGAAATTATAATATCACTGAATTGACAATATCCCTGCAATATCGATATCAAAATCGGCTATACTAATAAGGATTGGAATAATATATCAATCACAATCCAAAAACAACATTATTTATCAAGAGTAGCGTTGTAATCTGTGGACGTGTATTTAATGCTCTACCTAGCGAGATTAAAGATCTACCCTTCCAGAAATTTGTTAAAAATTTGAAAGCTTGGTTGAGTGAAAAAATTTTTTATTCATTATCTGACTTTATATAAAAAATCTTGTAAAAAATTATCTGACAATGCGCTTATTATGGGATTTGTTAATGCCTAATATAATGTCTTTATGCATCTTATATTAATTTATAATAACCTGCTATTAATGTAATCAAATTAATTATGTTTGGTAAAAATAACAAATATTAATAATGTACATCTTCAATCTTGATATTTGCATGTCACCACTATGACTAAGTGTTATGGATCTAAGTATTTTATAAGACCGAACTGTACCAATACTTACAGCAAATAAATATATTCATTCATTCATTCATTCATCATTTAGAATCTGCTAGGCTAAATTATGTACTAACTTATAATCTTTTAAAATAACCAATTAAATCTTTCAAATGTTCTTACTAAAATACCATATTTGACATATTTAATCTGTCATTTTAAAATATTAAAAGTTACGTAATAGAGGTTTATATTAGGATGGCAAAATTATTAACGTCACGAAAGTGACGAATAGGTAGATAAGTAAAAAGAAATTTATTGTAATCATTCATTATCATATTCATTATTTCTTGACGTCAGACGTTTCGGTTTTGATGTTGAAGGTTCTGGTGATAGGTCCCTGTATTTGTACACTGACACAGGCCGAGAAATGTGGTCCGGAAACCTGGACGTTATGAAGTTAGTCAGTCAATATAATGAAGTTATTTTTTTCACCAGGCTACTCTTTGTCTGGAAATAGCGCTATTTTATGCATTTTAATATGCGACAGAATCAGAATCTTCGGAATCGTAAGTTTGTTTCTTGTAGAAGCGGACGTACGATTCGGAATATTCTGTCATCTGTGGGGCTAGTACAAAATAGAAATAGAAATAGACGACACGGTTGGCGCAGTGGCTAAGCGATTAGCTTTCTGCGCTACGTGCCGCGGGTTCGATCCCCGCACGGAACAAATATTTGTATGATCTACAGATAGTTGTTTCGGGTCTGGTTGTGTGTGCATGTGACATGTATGTATGTAAACTGTACCCTCGATACAGGAGAAATTCTAGTGAGGGGCAATGTTTAAAAAAAAAAAAAAAAAAAAAAAAAATGCGGGTATGGGCTATGTACGGTAGGAATCATTAATGCATGAGCAGTCTCACAAAGCAATAGCTTGACGCTAATGGGTTGACTTACGACCTTCTTTTACGAAGTAGTTGCTATTTCTATACTATAGACACTCACACACATGCACTGTTATCTACAATACAACTGATTGTATTCCATAATTTCAATACTGCTAGTATATCTCAAGCCAGCTAAGTTGATAACGTTCCCTGGTATTCTTTGATGATTAGTGAACTGTGGGTTCTAATCTCACGTGCGGTTATAGTTTTTTTAAAGTTTTAATAATACTCATAAATCTTGAGGCATTTATTCATCAATGTTTAACGTAGTAAGTAGTTCGATAATAATAACAGGCTTACCGCGATGTCTCGTTCGTCTTCACTTCGTTTTGTTCATATAAAATGAAAAGTTAGCAGGTAGACAACAGAAATATGAATAAATTATTTAGATTTCTGTAAGGTAGACAGATACAGTTACGAACTTACGACTCAAGTCATTTAGATCGAATAGAACCTTATTAGTGTTGTTATTATTGGTTAGTGATGTGTGATTGAATCTAAATAATATTCAAAATGCAGGCTAATATAATATACCATATATATAGTAACCAGTTTTAGTATTTTGCTTATAGATGTTTATTAGTATTTCTTTTTTTTGTTCTAGAGAAATACTGTGAGTCGGTGGATTAAGACCACGAATGAGGACGAAAGTAGCCCTGGTAGACGATGGTGAACGAATATGAAACAAGTGGTTACATAACAACGAAACGTTTTGCAGAATTATTCGACATTTCATTACTAACTGTTCGCCATGCACTCCACGCTGAAGGTTTCCATCACTGAAGACCAGCTAAAAACCCTTTTTGACAGAAAGACGTAAACAAGAACGGTCCACACGAGAATAGTTATTTATACTTACTTCAACTGGGACACTACTATATCTTCAGATGAAGTAATGTTCAATCTAGCCAAAAGGGAAGACTTCATTTATGGTGTAAGGATAACACACGCTGTAGTGAATAAAACATAGTTATATGTGGAAGTATTATATGATAATATGTCATGCTGCCTACTGTCCTCATCGTTTATCTAGCTGAAGAGTTTAGAGTTATCTTCTGTCCAGGATAATTGTCCGATTCACCGGGCGAGAACCAAAATGTTATAGTCTTCTACTAAACGTGTCGACACTTACTTGAGTTAGTTAATCACTCATGGTTTATTCGTAAGGGGTAAAAGATTTAAGTTGTAACGTTTGAGGATTAGTTTCAATCCTCTTTTCGTCAAGAAAACGAATACTTAAACATAACCGCAATATCTAAATAAGTGTTAACACTTACTTGACTGTATTGAGAACAGCTGTGGAAGTTACAATAAATATCTATTAATAATTTACAAATGTTATACCCTTACTAATAAAAGCTTGTAATTTTTATTCACTCATACATTTTCTTATCAAAGAAAAGAGATTACATTAAACATAACCATATTATGTTATTTACTGTCTGCTCATCTTTTATAGGTATAATATTTAAGATGTAATTGCTGGCCATATTACATATAGGTCGGTAGTTCAAGAATTAAAGTTGGTCTAGTTTCAATCCTCTTTTCGTCAAGAATATGATTATACTCCGTTCGAAATAACATTAGAAATTTAAATAACTCCATTTACACTTTATTCAACCGATTTTCACTTCTATTACGTTGGTGACATGACAAATTACAGCTACAGTAAACATTTGTTATCGTAAATACGTTTTTGCTTTTAATGCCATCCTTATGCGTACGGAATAGAAGTCAAAATCGGTTGAATACACTGTAAAAGGGTTTGTAAATTTCGCTCACGCTAGATTAAAAATCTATGCGACGGCAATATACTTTCTTTCATTTTATTTAACTTCTTAGTGTGTGTGGTAAATGTGGTGATGTCTCATTACGTTGTGTGTATAACTCACACAAACAGCTCGTACGCACCATCGCGTCGCATTCGAATACAGTCTCTAATATGCTCATGCATTTCTGATCGTGTACTGTACGTACTATTAAAATGTTGTAATAGTACAAACATGGTGTGAATAGTGTCGAGTGCCCTCCGGTGCGTCAGAAATATTCCGACTATCATTTTCTGACAATGTGCGGGGCCGGACTAAATCAACCTTTCAATATACAAATAAGCAAGGATTAACAATAACTCTCAAGTTATGCAATGGACGAAACTAGGTAGTACGAAAAATTAATTTGGAAATATCGACATATCGATAGATTTTGTACACACAACCTATGCCAAACGGTTTAATTTTCACGAACACAATATTTTTTTATCTTACACATAATTATGTAAAATAATATATTATTTAGAAAATAGGGGGCTTACTGCATGTTATAAACGTATTACTAAATAATTTTAGGAATATTTTCTATGGAAATATGCACTCTGAAAGTAGTATTGCACTGTACGGTATTTACCTGTAAAAGGTCTCTTTATTTGCATTATTGCTGTAAGTTACACTGCAGTCTAACACAGGACACGAAACCTTTTCGATTATTGATATTTATCCAATAAAATACAGAACGATTGTGAAGAAAATCATAAAATAATACGAGATCTTATTTTGACAGGCGGCCCTAATGGTTCATAAATTGTTTCAAATTGGTCCTACGAACATTTAATTGTGTCTCTTTCTCGCACGTAGGATTTTCCTAAAGATCAGTTTCTCACTCGCACACTGTGTTCCTCTATTACCACTAGTAATAATAACTTTATGCCCTATACATACTTGCACAACGATGCGGTGTTAAACTCCTTGTTCTGCGGCGGTTGCGCGGCGGGCGGCTGCGCAGGCGGCGGCGCGGCGTTATTTGAAACTGTACCTCCAGTCTGCATGCCACCTAGATATGAAAGAAAATAAAATAATCACAAAATACAATAAAATGATCAACCAGTAACTATTATTGGTGGATCATTTGGTATGTATGCAATATGAATCAAAAAGAAGATTTTTTTTAACTAGACAGAGCTGCATTTGCAGTTAAATGGTCTTACTCAACAATTTCTTATAACTTGTCACTGCATTAAGTAGGGAAATCAACTGATATTTTTGGTTATTCAAATTGGTTATTAGTTGTATGCTGAGGAATAGAAATATAATATGGGTAAAATTCATGCTCAATAACGATACCTGTTTGCTGAACAGTCTGGGGCCCCATGCCTGCACCAGGTCCACCGCCAACACCAACTCCCATACCCTGAAAACAATTATTAACAAATTAATTACTTTTTTTTACAAAGATACAATGACATTAAATTGCCTCTAAGCCAGGAAATGATGATATAGGCTTCAAAGCAAACTTTGCTGTAGAGTTTTATATGACTTTTTGTCCTGGCAGAAATATAGAAACATGGATGATAATATAACCCTATTAAAGTATTTATAATCCTAGTGATTAGTTCACTTCTATGTATTGTACAGCTCATCTATTCTATCCTGTGGATTTTAAAAGTTAACAATAATGTTGTTATAATTGATACTCCAAATATCTATATAATATATTCTATTAAAATATACAAATAAATTACTCAAATGACAGACCAGTACTCTTTTAGAATTACTCAGATAAATAACACAATATGTCAGCTAAGCGCTTTAATGAAAGCAAACATCACATAACTGCTTGTCAAAAGTGCCATTACAAGACAATATGCCCTACCTGCGGTCCCATCCCCATGTTCCCCATCTGGTTCTGCATAGTAGCCCCATATGGTGGCACCATTTGGTTGCCCATGCCCACCATCCCTCCAGTATTAGCCATCGGCCCACCCATCACACCTGCAATATTATAATATAAGGTTGTTTATTTTGTAAATATGGTACTGTAGCAACATCTATTACTACATGTATTATAACTACATTTTCTCCCTAATATACTTACAGCTACAGTAAATCTACAGCTTCATTTTGGGGCAAATAACTAAAGAACTTACATCATTCTTGAATAAAAAAACAAATTCAATACCATTATTTTAACACACAAACAGTATTCCCATAAATAAATTAAATTAACTGACGGTCATCTAACGAAAATTTGAACAGCGGTGAAGGAACATCCTGAGAAAACTGCACACCGGAGAAAGCCCCAAAAAGTTTTTGATGGTGTCCCACACTAGGCCGGCACTGTGGACTAAGACCTAAACCTTCCTTATTTAGAAAAGTGATCATGCCCAGCAGTGGGAAGGTAATGGGCCGAATTACATGAACTTGCAAGTTCAAAGACCTCAAACCGTCAGCTGTGTCAATGCGAGAACAATGGCTATACGGGCACAAACGTACCTAGTTTCGTTCTGCAGATTTCTGGTGGGCTAAGAAGGCACAAAGACAGTACGATTATATCAGTACCTGCGAGCTGATTCGGCATAGACTGCATTTGCCCGCTCATCGGTCCCCCACCAAAGCCTGATCTCATGCCGCCAGCATTGCCTTGGAAGTTTCCAGGAAATTGATGCCCTTGACCAGCCATGGTTATGTGACGTAAATAGTATTTATTGTTCAAAATTAATAACAACAGCAATCAACACCAAAAATACAAAATAATGGCGTCGTCGAGCGTCGTCAGGCGTAATAACTGAACACACCCAATAATGACCCTTAGATTATAGAAGAGATAGTTCTTTATAGTTGACGTAAATAGTATTTATTGTTCAAAATTAATAACAACAGCAATCAACACCAAAAATACAAAATAATGGCGTCGTCGAGCGTCGTCAGGCGTAATCAAAGACTACAATAGTATATTATTACGCCCATGCTATGGCAACTAGGAGTAATACAAAAATTTCGCTAAAATACTGAAAACAGCGCCGTCTAAGAAAAAGTTAGGAGAAACAAAATTACGGTGTTGCTATATTTAAATATATGATTCTTATGCTGGGAGTTTCCATAAAATAGAAATCAATAAATAAAATAATTATCACAAGTTATTGGTAAAGTGAATAAAGAAAAATAATAGTGTAATAAATTCAAGCATATTGAGGTTATTAGCATCAGCACAATAATACAGAAATCATATTTTTGTATTTAAAACGTGCACAGTTTTGTTTTCTTATGGGCACACTTGTATTGCAAATGGCCGGTGTGAGAGTGTTTACGCTCCTGCGCATTTTCCTTTTGCAATAAAAGTCTCATTGTTTCGCAAGTGCATCTGCTATCCACGTTGAGTTGAGCCTCTGTTCCTCCGTGTTGCCGTGCCGCGTTACAATATTTCTTTCGTTTGTAAGTTTGTGTTGAGTTGAGTATCCTCCTCCGTGGGACGACATACCGAAAGGATTAGAAAACTTGTGAAGTTACTGTGGATTACTGACTGCGCATAGGCACTCTTTAGAGTTTGGACCCATAATTGCAAACAGTGAACAGTGAACTTCAACCATGTCACAAAATTCTTGCTGTGTACCAGGATGTGTTGTGGTTAGGAAAGATGGTATGTAAATTTTGTTTTTCTACCTTTATTCGCCTCACCTGGAGGGTTACACTCTATTCGTCATTATGTTTCACATATTGCTATTGTAATAGCCGCAGAGTACATTATATAATATATACCATTTACAAGGAGGCCAACGTTATAACAGTTATTTTTATCAACCTATGTACTACAATGCTACATTAAATTGAAATTGATGTAAATACTAATTGTAAAGGTCTCCTTGGTAATTTAGTGATACAAGGAATATACTACTCTCTAACGACAGCAGGTTAATTGATTATGGGATATCAATTTTACGGTCTAAAACAGAAAATTACTTCTTTTTCAGCGCAAATTTCTCAACAACTTTATGATATCCGATTTTTTTAATGCATAGTTATACATCTTCTATTTGTCTATGCAGTTGGAATTATGATAACAACTCAATATAAATTAGGAAAAATAAAAATCAAACACGTTTTTACGTAAGCACAAAACACCAACTTTTTCGATCACTTGTTTAACTTACTGGTAACGAATAACACTGTGAAAAAAAAACGTTAGTACTGGGAATAGTTTATTATGCAACCTACAATTTAATTTTTAAAAGACAATTGAATTAGTACTTTAAAAAAATCCTTATAAAATCATGTACAAAACCGACGTCAACGCTTAAGAATTTATTGAAAATTGCAATTAAGTGGTGAATATTTTAAAATTTGAGGTGTTTATCTACCAAATGAAATTATTTTATTTTATTTTTGACTAAATATTTAGTTGTAATAAAACATCTAAATAATGTCTTATAAGTTGAAGAATTGCAACCGTTGTTTAAAAAAATTAAATTCATAGACTTAATAGATATAATAACATAATAATTTTTCAGTGCAATAATTTGCACTGAATAAGTCGAATTTTCTGTTTTTCGAACTCGAAACTGATAGGGACCCTTAATTATATACATATTTACATCTAACTAGTTGTGTCATTTTTTCAGGTGTGCCTCTACACCATTTCCCGAATCCAGAGACACAGCCAGAGAGATTTAAAACGTGGATTTCGAATATTGGTGGTGCAATAGCTACATTGGATCATCTTACTGTCTATGAGAACAAACGTGTCTGTCATAGACATTTTGAAGATATTCACAAGTATCCAACGAAAAGACTGAGTAAATTAGCAATTCCAGTATTGCATATCCCAGGTAATACTATTGTTATACTATAATAATCTTCAATACATTTATTTTGTAGAAGCAAATAATAAACATAGACAATTTTTTAATATTATTCTAGATCTGGAGGCACAATCACTTGGTGAAGCAGTGGTTATGTCAGTCTCTGAGAAGTCCCAACGAAATCCACTACGGGAATATAATTTTAATACATCAGGTATGTCTTTTATTACAAAATTTTTTTTTGGTTCAGATTTATTATCTTCTTTTCAAACCGGTGTGTGATTGCTTTTTTGAGCCTCAACTGAATAAAGTTATTTAATTTTGTATTTCAGGACAACATATCATTGAAGCTACGAGTATAATAAACAAGCCGGCCCTAGCTTCAACATCAGCTGTTTTAAAAACACAGTCAGATGATTTGATATCAGGTTTGTATATTTTTTATAAAGTGAGCTGAATAAACACCCAAATTATACATTATGTTTAAATATTTTTATAGATTTATTAAGCAATCAAATCATTTATTAACAGATCATAAAATCCAATTTGTTAGTAATTACATACACTTCTTAAACACTAGTACATACATTTGGCCAATTATGGTAATAATTATTAATACTTATTAATGATGTCAACACAATCAAAAATAATGTCAAAATCATTCATCATAATGTCGAAATCACCACTAACTAAAAACAATAATAATAAAAATAGTCAAAAATCTATAATGATCAATAAAACATTATTTCAAAGCATGATTTGAAGGTTTTTTTTTATTTTTATTGAAAGATAAAATCAGCATTAGGATAAGTTGTGCACAGTTACTAGCAAGACACCATCTTTTCCATGAAAGTATTTTTTGCAGTGCCTCTCATATATTTAATAATATACAGAGACCTATTTGAGACATTCCTAAAATAAAAATATTTTTGAAGAACCTTCATAATGTGTTTCAAAATGCTACTACTCTGTAAAAGACTTCTTATCTACAAATCACTCGTCCAAGATAACTTTCTATATACAATTATATTTTTTTTAGGATATTAGACTACTTATCTGGTAATGCAAGTAATGATAATTTATATTTAATTTCTCTGATATGTCATTTTAATTATATTGATAAAAATACCTTGATGATCGATGACATCGGGTTTGAGATATATTTATTCTCATTAGAATTTACAATTCACTTACATGAGAACACATAATTATTAGCACAATGACATGTACCTGCCTAATTCTGTTTTAATTTAAATTATAAACTTATATCAAAATCTATGTGAAGAAAATGTATTCTGTATCCACCTATGTAATGTGGATTACATTATAGATTATAATAATGAATATAAAAGACATACATTACATATTTACAATATAAACTATTTGACAATAAAATAATAGAATAAATTCAGCCCATTACTGTCCCACTGCTGGGCATGGGCCTCTTCTCAGAATGAGAAGGGTTAGGCCTTAGAGGCCCTCTAAGGGGTGCAGGTTTCCTCGCGATGTTTTTCCTTCACCGTTAAGGCAAGTGATAATCAAATTGCGATCTGCACATAAATGCTAAAAGTCAGAGGTACGGGCCGGGTTCGAACTCAGATCCTCCTGCATGGAAGGCAAGCGTTCAAACGCTAGGCTATCACTGCTTGACAATATGAATATTTAATTTACAGGACATCAAAATGTTGTTGTGGAGTTACAACCTGACCAAATTCAACGCAGGACCCAGAAAAGAAAGAAAACAATGAAATCAAAAAGTATGTATATAATTTAATATAAAACACTATTACTGAATTGCACAATTAAACTGGAATGAAGATCCCGCCCAAGGTTAGGTCATAAATGTAAAAAAATACTTATTTACTTTGAATACTTTGAAAATATTATCAGCTACAATGAGAGGCTAAAACATTATAAAATCACCTCGTTAGCAGACAGAAGGAAACTGGCCGACCTGATATTCCCGCACAAAATATTTAATGGAAGCGTTTGCCGCGAATAAGTAGCTATAACCTATTTAATAATATCCCATGATCCAGAACAAACCTAGGGCATTTCGCCGTTCTGTAGGCAATTTAAAGACATATCAAAATGTTGTGATTTGGATATTGCTCTCAGTAAAATAATGTTAATTTTACTAGTGTTTCTTATTTTTGAATACCTTGACTGCTTGGAAACCACTGGCGTTGTGTTTGCTACCCTAATAATGACGGTTTGAATGACCTAATATATACGACGTTTTTGTTGTTCCGATATATTTGTGCAAGATGGGTGTTCTGAACAATTTGACGACCATGGTTGACAGGATATCAGTGATTACTTTGGATGTTTCTAAATATTAGGTCACTTTGACTGCCCCTAACAATATGATGATGACTATACCTAGTAAGTGAATGCTGTGGTCTCCTATAATTGGAGGCGCACAATTAATACCAACCAATGAAATTATTTCAAATGTCATGTGTCTGTGTAGACTTTGTTGGGAGGTCCTATAAATAAATAATATACTTCATTTTTAACTCTTGAATATGTAAATCTTTTTTAAAGCTTGATTATAATTTTGTTTATAAGAAAATACGTGTTTTTCAGGTCCTCGTGTAACTTTGGCGCAACATAAGGAATATAAATCGATTTTGAAAAAGTTAAGAAAATGTGAAAGCGTTAAGAAGTCTTTTAAAGCAAAATACATGATTGCTAAAAAAATGAAAACAACAACTGCATTCAATATTGTTTGTAAGCATATGTCTAATACTGCGAAGTTATTTTGCCAAATGCAAGCGTCTCAAAGCGGCAAGAAAAAAAAAGGAAGGCGATTCACGCTTGATGAAAAAATATTGGCGTTGTCTCTTTACAAACCATCTCCAAAGGCATATCGCATACTGAGCAACATATGTATTTTGCCAAGCCGAAGAACCTTACAAAATTTACTACACAAAATAAACCTGAAAGCTGGAGTAAACAACATAATATTCGAAAATTTAAAAAATAGAGTCGCCAAAATGCCTAACAATTACAAATATTGTGTTTTAACTTTCGATGAGATGGCAATTGGACCCGGTATTTCCTACGACAAAAGAAATGACAAAATATCAGGATTTGTAGACAATGGTGAAATAACCGGAAAAGAATATTGTGATCACGTACTGGTTTTCATGATAAGAGGCGTTGTGAAAAAATATAAGCAGCCTCTGGCCTATTATTATTGTAGTGGAAGCACTAAAACTATGGAATTAAAGAAACAAATAAAGATTATTATAAAAAAAGTGCAAGAAACAGGACTGAAGGTCGTGGCAACAGTATGTGACCAAGGCACCTCCAATGTGGCAGCTATAAACTCCTTATTGAAAGAAACACAAGAAACTTTCTTACGCAATGGACAAGAATATAAAGAGGGTTTTTTTGAGGTGGAAATGGATAAAATTTTTCCAATATATGATCCACCTCACCTCATAAAAGGTATGAGAAACAACCTACTTACAAAAAACCTTAAATTTACCATTAAAGGTAAAGAATGTATTGCAAAATGGGACCACATTGTGACATTGTACAAAAGGTGTCCAGGTTATAGAGGCGTGAAGCTGGTGCCTAAATTAACGGCTCACCATGTATTACCTGCATTAATACCAAAAATGAGGGTTAAACATTGCACTCAAGTGTTCAGCCAATCAGTTGGAGTAGCTCTTGGATTTATGGCAGGTAAGCAGTTTGTTATTTTTATTAATTTATTATTGTGAATGTTTATAGATACATAGCTTTTAATTTCCTATCTGTCTTTACTAATGTTACAATCGTGAAAATATCAGTCAGGTTTTTCAATGATATAGGCCCAAGTTCACCGACAATATAACTTATGATTAGAGCAAAATCTGTCGTTTAAACATGAATTTTTGTATGGGTAATCAGACCATTAATTTTAAACATCTGTTATTTTGTGGTTCAAAATGCCCCGTAGTCTATTATCATACAGCCAGATTTAATTGCCAACTATCGTGATCTGCGGGTCTACCGCGTAACAAAATGGTAATGAACATCAGACTCTGGTAATACACTTCGATACGATCGTGAGAGATTAAACTTCGAACTACCTTGTAAAAAAGAAAAACCTATCATGTAGTTGAGACTCCCATCTTCATGATCGGTATTTTTTAACAACGTAGCTCGAACTTTAATCTCTCACGATCGTATTGAAGTTTATTACTAGTGTCGATGTTCATTACCATTTAGTACGTTGGAGACCCGCTGAATA
The DNA here is from genome assembly GCA_932294325.1 of Allophyes oxyacanthae. NCBI lineage: Eukaryota > Metazoa > Arthropoda > Insecta > Lepidoptera > Noctuidae > Allophyes > Allophyes oxyacanthae. The sequence continues at coordinate 5,500,502 of OW028610.1, forward strand.
TTGCCATAACCACCACCCTCGACAAAACAGATTTGTAATCGCAGTATGTTAATTTCAAACATGATGATGCTACTTCCAATCTTGTCATAATCTCTTAGTAGATATTTAAAACGCGCACAGAAAATGATAAGGTGGCCATGAGAAGACAAGCAATTGTTATCGATACAAAAAAATAATAATTAAGAAACAAAATAAAATAAAAACACTTGCATCTGAGGGCCATTTATTTATTTATTTAATTACAACGGTTGTGTTACAACCAATTACACTGCCAAAGTACATTAGCTACATTTTTCAGCAGAATCCTTTTGCTTACATTAAGTGAATAATGAGTGCGAAATAAGCCCTTAATAAGTCGAAGTGTGTGTGTGTGTGTGATCATATTGTTAATCAAACTAAGTCCAATGTAAATAAGTTTCGTTCATAATCATCATACTCGCCTGTTAAGTTCCATTGCTGAACATGGGCCTCCCAATGACTGCTACCATAAACGGTCTTTTGGGACATTGCCAGAATCACCACACTTGGTATACGGATTGCTGATTGCATGTTCTTAGCACAAATAAGGATGCTGTTGTCCATCCTCTTTACATGATCCCTAAGTCGCCTTTTACGACACGCTCAGACGGAGAGTGGTGGTCTATTCTTTACCGAGAATCACACCGATGGATAGTCGTGTTAATATATTTTATCTACTTTGCAGGATATGGAAGTCTAGAAAAGGAAAGTACCGACACAGCAGATTTACTCATGTTCTTCGATGATTTGTTTGACAGCGTCAATGGGAGTTTTAGCGGGATAAAAGGAGGAAAAATCTACAGGGCTGCAGTGACCCCAACCTCACCTCACCACAAATTGTGGAACTATAGTCTACCTATTCTCAAAACCATGAAATTTATTAATTCAAATAACCAAGGAGTAGTGCCTTCGTTGTCAAGCTGGATCAAAACCATAGAAGGGTTTAAATTAATTGTAAAATATTTAAATTCCAAAGGGATTAACTCTTTATTGCTGCGCAATTTCAATCAAGACGCGTTGGAAAACTTTTTTGGGGCAATTAGAGCTCATGGTTACAGCAACATTATGCCTACGTCGTCTGCATTTGAAGGAGCCTTCAAAACTCTATTAATTAATAATATTTCATCCTCACATTCAGTTGGCTCAAACTGTGAAAAAGATGACGGTGTTTGTCTCCAATCACTAAAATATTTTTTAGCGAAACCAGGAGACAACAGCTCTACTGAATGTGAAGGGGAAATTGACAGTGCTCATTTAAATGTAGAACTTTTAAATACAGACGACCTAATACAGAGCCAAACTCCAATGGACGTTGAAAGAAGCGCAGCAATAGGGTATTGCAGTGGGTGGATAGCACAACTTGCCAAAAAGCATATTTATAAAAACTGTGTGGCCTGCAGAAACAATATGGAAGCAGAAGAGCTACAAAGTTTCCACAAATATATAAAAATGAAAGAATTTGGCAACAAAAGGTGGTTGTGCTATCCTACAAGAGCATTGTTTGATTTCTTTGCCCAAGTGGAACATATATGTATAGAAATATAAGCAATAAAGAATATATATCGGCATATATAAAATTAATTATAAATGTAAATGTAAATTTATCATATATTACTTGTGCTGAACATAAAGATAATTTGCGTAATTATTTAATAAATAAAAGCACAATGTTTTTCATACACAATTGGTGCAAAGATATCAACAATGTTCTCATTGGAAAAATAACCTTTTGGGATATAAATGATCCTATGAAAGAAAAGGCAAATAGACACTATCTAAAACATAAAGGAAGAAAAAGAAAAACACAAAATAACATATTAAATGTATAATTTAGTTTAGGAGTACTTAGACTCTCATTTTGTACCTATAAATTCAATATTTTCCCAGTTTTTCGTATTTTTACATAAGTAAACATTAGATATTGATATAATTTTGATGTCTGCGACAGCAACACATTTTATGTAGATAAATTCAAATGATTGTTTGCCTTTAAAATAGCATGGTTAAATAGTATTCATGTAATGTTTATAAAAGTCGCAAAATATACAAATTTACACCATTGATTGAATTTAGAAGATATTTATAGCATAATAAGTGCATAAAAAAATATTATGTTGATTAATAAAAATAAAAATTTACACAAATAACCAAATACTTCTCAAAAATTTCTCTAACATATGCAAAATTGCAAAAAACCTGGATAAATATTGAATTTTCAGCCACAAGCTGGAGCATCCCTTTAATATGCAGTGTACATAGTTAAATTTATTTTATAATAAATTATGTTAAAATATTAACTGTTTTATTCATAATTTTCAATAACTCTTCCTACGTCACTTGACATATAATACGTACCTAGTATGCAGCGTACAGCTATAGGTATATGTAGCTATAGCTAGGTACCTATACCCTTAGTTCCCCTACCGAAAAAATAGATGGCGTTGCGGTTGATATTAAGGTTAATAATAAAAAAAGGCCGAGCTGCCTGTCTATGTCCGATATACTATTGTAGTCTTTGACTACAATAGTATATCGGACATAGACAGGCAGCTCGGCCTTTTTTTATTATTAACCTTAATATCAACCGCAACGCCATCTATTTTTTCGGTAGGGGAACTAAGGGTATAGGTACCTAGCTATAGCTACATATACCTATAGCTGTACGCTGCATACTAGGTACGTATTATATGTCAAGTGACGTAGGAAGAGTTATTGAAAATTATGAATAAAACAGTTAATATTTTAACATAATTTATTATAAAATAAATTTAACTATGTACACTGCATATTAAAGGGATGCTCCAGCTTGTGGCTGAAAATTCAATATTTATCCAGGTTTTTTGCAATTTTGCATATGTTAGAGAAATTTTTGAGAAGTATTTGGTTATTTGTGTAAATTTTTATTTTTATTAATCAACATAATATTTTTTTATGCACTTATTATGCTATAAATATCTTCTAAATTCAATCAATGGTGTAAATTTGTATATTTTGCGACTTTTATAAACATTACATGAATACTATTTAACCATGCTATTTTAAAGGCAAACAATCATTTGAATTTATCTACATAAAATGTGTTGCTGTCGCAGACATCAAAATTATATCAATATCTAATGTTTACTTATGTAAAAATACGAAAAACTGGGAAAATATTGAATTTATAGGTACAAAATGAGAGTCTAAGTACTCCTAAACTAAATTATACATTTAATATGTTATTTTGTGTTTTTCTTTTTCTTCCTTTATGTTTTAGATAGTGTCTATTTGCCTTTTCTTTCATAGGATCATTTATATCCCAAAAGGTTATTTTTCCAATGAGAACATTGTTGATATCTTTGCACCAATTGTGTATGAAAAACATTGTGCTTTTATTTATTAAATAATTACGCAAATTATCTTTATGTTCAGCACAAGTAATATATGATAAATTTACATTTACATTTATAATTAATTTTATATATGCCGATATATATTCTTTATTGCTTATATTTCTATACATATATGTTCCACTTGGGCAAAGAAATCAAACAATGCTCTTGTAGGATAGCACAACCACCTTTTGTTGCCAAATTCTTTCATTTTTATATATTTGTGGAAACTTTGTAGCTCTTCTGCTTCCATATTGTTTCTGCAGGCCACACAGTTTTTATAAATATGCTTTTTGGCAAGTTGTGCTATCCACCCACTGCAATACCCTATTGCTGCGCTTCTTTCAACGTCCATTGGAGTTTGGCTCTGTATTAGGTCGTCTGTATTTAAAAGTTCTACATTTAAATGAGCACTGTCAATTTCCCCTTCACATTCAGTAGAGCTGTTGTCTCCTGGTTTCGCTAAAAAATATTTTAGTGATTGGAGACAAACACCGTCATCTTTTTCACAGTTTGAGCCAACTGAATGTGAGGATGAAATATTATTAATTAATAGAGTTTTGAAGGCTCCTTCAAATGCAGACGACGTAGGCATAATGTTGCTGTAACCATGAGCTCTAATTGCCCCAAAAAAGTTTTCCAACGCGTCTTGATTGAAATTGCGCAGCAATAAAGAGTTAATCCCTTTGGAATTTAAATATTTTACAATTAATTTAAACCCTTCTATGGTTTTGATCCAGCTTGACAACGAAGGCACTACTCCTTGGTTATTTGAATTAATAAATTTCATGGTTTTGAGAATAGGTAGACTATAGTTCCACAATTTGTGGTGAGGTGAGGTTGGGGTCACTGCAGCCCTGTAGATTTTTCCTCCTTTTATCCCGCTAAAACTCCCATTGACGCTGTCAAACAAATCATCGAAGAACATGAGTAAATCTGCTGTGTCGGTACTTTCCTTTTCTAGACTTCCATATCCTGCAAAGTAGATAAAATATATTAACACGACTATCCATCGGTGTGATTCTCGGTAAAGAATAGACCACCACTCTCCGTCTGAGCGTGTCGTAAAAGGCGACTTAGGGATCATGTAAAGAGGATGGACAACAGCATCCTTATTTGTGCTAAGAACATGCAATCAGCAATCCGTATACCAAGTGTGGTGATTCTGGCAATGTCCCAAAAGACCGTTTATGGTAGCAGTCATTGGGAGGCCCATGTTCAGCAATGGAACTTAACAGGCGAGTATGATGATTATGAACGAAACTTATTTACATTGGACTTAGTTTGATTAACAATATGATCACACACACACACACACTTCGACTTATTAAGGGCTTATTTCGCACTCATTATTCACTTAATGTAAGCAAAAGGATTCTGCTGAAAAATGTAGCTAATGTACTTTGGCAGTGTAATTGGTTGTAACACAACCGTTGTAATTAAATAAATAAATAAATGGCCCTCAGATGCAAGTGTTTTTATTTTATTTTGTTTCTTAATTATTATTTTTTTGTATCGATAACAATTGCTTGTCTTCTCATGGCCACCTTATCATTTTCTGTGCGCGTTTTAAATATCTACTAAGAGATTATGACAAGATTGGAAGTAGCATCATCATGTTTGAAATTAACATACTGCGATTACAAATCTGTTTTGTCGAGGGTGGTGGTTATGGCAATATTCAGCGGGTCTCCAACGTACTAAATGGTAATGAACATCGACACTAGTAATAAACTTCAATACGATCGTGAGAGATTAAAGTTCGAGCTACGTTGTTAAAAAATACCGATCATGAAGATGGGAGTCTCAACTACATGATAGGTTTTTCTTTTTTACAAGGTAGTTCGAAGTTTAATCTCTCACGATCGTATCGAAGTGTATTACCAGAGTCTGATGTTCATTACCATTTTGTTACGCGGTAGACCCGCAGATCACGATAGTTGGCAATTAAATCTGGCTGTATGATAATAGACTACGGGGCATTTTGAACCACAAAATAACAGATGTTTAAAATTAATGGTCTGATTACCCATACAAAAATTCATGTTTAAACGACAGATTTTGCTCTAATCATAAGTTATATTGTCGGTGAACTTGGGCCTATATCATTGAAAAACCTGACTGATATTTTCACGATTGTAACATTAGTAAAGACAGATAGGAAATTAAAAGCTATGTATCTATAAACATTCACAATAATAAATTAATAAAAATAACAAACTGCTTACCTGCCATAAATCCAAGAGCTACTCCAACTGATTGGCTGAACACTTGAGTGCAATGTTTAACCCTCATTTTTGGTATTAATGCAGGTAATACATGGTGAGCCGTTAATTTAGGCACCAGCTTCACGCCTCTATAACCTGGACACCTTTTGTACAATGTCACAATGTGGTCCCATTTTGCAATACATTCTTTACCTTTAATGGTAAATTTAAGGTTTTTTGTAAGTAGGTTGTTTCTCATACCTTTTATGAGGTGAGGTGGATCATATATTGGAAAAATTTTATCCATTTCCACCTCAAAAAAACCCTCTTTATATTCTTGTCCATTGCGTAAGAAAGTTTCTTGTGTTTCTTTCAATAAGGAGTTTATAGCTGCCACATTGGAGGTGCCTTGGTCACATACTGTTGCCACGACCTTCAGTCCTGTTTCTTGCACTTTTTTTATAATAATCTTTATTTGTTTCTTTAATTCCATAGTTTTAGTGCTTCCACTACAATAATAATAGGCCAGAGGCTGCTTATATTTTTTCACAACGCCTCTTATCATGAAAACCAGTACGTGATCACAATATTCTTTTCCGGTTATTTCACCATTGTCTACAAATCCTGATATTTTGTCATTTCTTTTGTCGTAGGAAATACCGGGTCCAATTGCCATCTCATCGAAAGTTAAAACACAATATTTGTAATTGTTAGGCATTTTGGCGACTCTATTTTTTAAATTTTCGAATATTATGTTGTTTACTCCAGCTTTCAGGTTTATTTTGTGTAGTAAATTTTGTAAGGTTCTTCGGCTTGGCAAAATACATATGTTGCTCAGTATGCGATATGCCTTTGGAGATGGTTTGTAAAGAGACAACGCCAATATTTTTTCATCAAGCGTGAATCGCCTTCCTTTTTTTTTCTTGCCGCTTTGAGACGCTTGCATTTGGCAAAATAACTTCGCAGTATTAGACATATGCTTACAAACAATATTGAATGCAGTTGTTGTTTTCATTTTTTTAGCAATCATGTATTTTGCTTTAAAAGACTTCTTAACGCTTTCACATTTTCTTAACTTTTTCAAAATCGATTTATATTCCTTATGTTGCGCCAAAGTTACACGAGGACCTGAAAAACACGTATTTTCTTATAAACAAAATTATAATCAAGCTTTAAAAAAGATTTACATATTCAAGAGTTAAAAATGAAGTATATTATTTATTTATAGGACCTCCCAACAAAGTCTACACAGACACATGACATTTGAAATAATTTCATTGGTTGGTATTAATTGTGCGCCTCCAATTATAGGAGACCACAGCATTCACTTACTAGGTATAGTCATCATCATATTGTTAGGGGCAGTCAAAGTGACCTAATATTTAGAAACATCCAAAGTAATCACTGATATCCTGTCAACCATGGTCGTCAAATTGTTCAGAACACCCATCTTGCACAAATATATCGGAACAACAAAAACGTCGTATATATTAGGTCATTCAAACCGTCATTATTAGGGTAGCAAACACAACGCCAGTGGTTTCCAAGCAGTCAAGGTATTCAAAAATAAGAAACACTAGTAAAATTAACATTATTTTACTGAGAGCAATATCCAAATCACAACATTTTGATATGTCTTTAAATTGCCTACAGAACGGCGAAATGCCCTAGGTTTGTTCTGGATCATGGGATATTATTAAATAGGTTATAGCTACTTATTCGCGGCAAACGCTTCCATTAAATATTTTGTGCGGGAATATCAGGTCGGCCAGTTTCCTTCTGTCTGCTAACGAGGTGATTTTATAATGTTTTAGCCTCTCATTGTAGCTGATAATATTTTCAAAGTATTCAAAGTAAATAAGTATTTTTTTACATTTATGACCTAACCTTGGGCGGGATCTTCATTCCAGTTTAATTGTGCAATTCAGTAATAGTGTTTTATATTAAATTATATACATACTTTTTGATTTCATTGTTTTCTTTCTTTTCTGGGTCCTGCGTTGAATTTGGTCAGGTTGTAACTCCACAACAACATTTTGATGTCCTGTAAATTAAATATTCATATTGTCAAGCAGTGATAGCCTAGCGTTTGAACGCTTGCCTTCCATGCAGGAGGATCTGAGTTCGAACCCGGCCCGTACCTCTGACTTTTAGCATTTATGTGCAGATCGCAATTTGATTATCACTTGCCTTAACGGTGAAGGAAAAACATCGCGAGGAAACCTGCACCCCTTAGAGGGCCTCTAAGGCCTAACCCTTCTCATTCTGAGAAGAGGCCCATGCCCAGCAGTGGGACAGTAATGGGCTGAATTTATTCTATTATTTTATTGTCAAATAGTTTATATTGTAAATATGTAATGTATGTCTTTTATATTCATTATTATAATCTATAATGTAATCCACATTACATAGGTGGATACAGAATACATTTTCTTCACATAGATTTTGATATAAGTTTATAATTTAAATTAAAACAGAATTAGGCAGGTACATGTCATTGTGCTAATAATTATGTGTTCTCATGTAAGTGAATTGTAAATTCTAATGAGAATAAATATATCTCAAACCCGATGTCATCGATCATCAAGGTATTTTTATCAATATAATTAAAATGACATATCAGAGAAATTAAATATAAATTATCATTACTTGCATTACCAGATAAGTAGTCTAATATCCTAAAAAAAATATAATTGTATATAGAAAGTTATCTTGGACGAGTGATTTGTAGATAAGAAGTCTTTTACAGAGTAGTAGCATTTTGAAACACATTATGAAGGTTCTTCAAAAATATTTTTATTTTAGGAATGTCTCAAATAGGTCTCTGTATATTATTAAATATATGAGAGGCACTGCAAAAAATACTTTCATGGAAAAGATGGTGTCTTGCTAGTAACTGTGCACAACTTATCCTAATGCTGATTTTATCTTTCAATAAAAATAAAAAAAAACCTTCAAATCATGCTTTGAAATAATGTTTTATTGATCATTATAGATTTTTGACTATTTTTATTATTATTGTTTTTAGTTAGTGGTGATTTCGACATTATGATGAATGATTTTGACATTATTTTTGATTGTGTTGACATCATTAATAAGTATTAATAATTATTACCATAATTGGCCAAATGTATGTACTAGTGTTTAAGAAGTGTATGTAATTACTAACAAATTGGATTTTATGATCTGTTAATAAATGATTTGATTGCTTAATAAATCTATAAAAATATTTAAACATAATGTATAATTTGGGTGTTTATTCAGCTCACTTTATAAAAAATATACAAACCTGATATCAAATCATCTGACTGTGTTTTTAAAACAGCTGATGTTGAAGCTAGGGCCGGCTTGTTTATTATACTCGTAGCTTCAATGATATGTTGTCCTGAAATACAAAATTAAATAACTTTATTCAGTTGAGGCTCAAAAAAGCAATCACACACCGGTTTGAAAAGAAGATAATAAATCTGAACCAAAAAAAAATTTTGTAATAAAAGACATACCTGATGTATTAAAATTATATTCCCGTAGTGGATTTCGTTGGGACTTCTCAGAGACTGACATAACCACTGCTTCACCAAGTGATTGTGCCTCCAGATCTAGAATAATATTAAAAAATTGTCTATGTTTATTATTTGCTTCTACAAAATAAATGTATTGAAGATTATTATAGTATAACAATAGTATTACCTGGGATATGCAATACTGGAATTGCTAATTTACTCAGTCTTTTCGTTGGATACTTGTGAATATCTTCAAAATGTCTATGACAGACACGTTTGTTCTCATAGACAGTAAGATGATCCAATGTAGCTATTGCACCACCAATATTCGAAATCCACGTTTTAAATCTCTCTGGCTGTGTCTCTGGATTCGGGAAATGGTGTAGAGGCACACCTGAAAAAATGACACAACTAGTTAGATGTAAATATGTATATAATTAAGGGTCCCTATCAGTTTCGAGTTCGAAAAACAGAAAATTCGACTTATTCAGTGCAAATTATTGCACTGAAAAATTATTATGTTATTATATCTATTAAGTCTATGAATTTAATTTTTTTAAACAACGGTTGCAATTCTTCAACTTATAAGACATTATTTAGATGTTTTATTACAACTAAATATTTAGTCAAAAATAAAATAAAATAATTTCATTTGGTAGATAAACACCTCAAATTTTAAAATATTCACCACTTAATTGCAATTTTCAATAAATTCTTAAGCGTTGACGTCGGTTTTGTACATGATTTTATAAGGATTTTTTTAAAGTACTAATTCAATTGTCTTTTAAAAATTAAATTGTAGGTTGCATAATAAACTATTCCCAGTACTAACGTTTTTTTTTCACAGTGTTATTCGTTACCAGTAAGTTAAACAAGTGATCGAAAAAGTTGGTGTTTTGTGCTTACGTAAAAACGTGTTTGATTTTTATTTTTCCTAATTTATATTGAGTTGTTATCATAATTCCAACTGCATAGACAAATAGAAGATGTATAACTATGCATTAAAAAAATCGGATATCATAAAGTTGTTGAGAAATTTGCGCTGAAAAAGAAGTAATTTTCTGTTTTAGACCGTAAAATTGATATCCCATAATCAATTAACCTGCTGTCGTTAGAGAGTAGTATATTCCTTGTATCACTAAATTACCAAGGAGACCTTTACAATTAGTATTTACATCAATTTCAATTTAATGTAGCATTGTAGTACATAGGTTGATAAAAATAACTGTTATAACGTTGGCCTCCTTGTAAATGGTATATATTATATAATGTACTCTGCGGCTATTACAATAGCAATATGTGAAACATAATGACGAATAGAGTGTAACCCTCCAGGTGAGGCGAATAAAGGTAGAAAAACAAAATTTACATACCATCTTTCCTAACCACAACACATCCTGGTACACAGCAAGAATTTTGTGACATGGTTGAAGTTCACTGTTCACTGTTTGCAATTATGGGTCCAAACTCTAAAGAGTGCCTATGCGCAGTCAGTAATCCACAGTAACTTCACAAGTTTTCTAATCCTTTCGGTATGTCGTCCCACGGAGGAGGATACTCAACTCAACACAAACTTACAAACGAAAGAAATATTGTAACGCGGCACGGCAACACGGAGGAACAGAGGCTCAACTCAACGTGGATAGCAGATGCACTTGCGAAACAATGAGACTTTTATTGCAAAAGGAAAATGCGCAGGAGCGTAAACACTCTCACACCGGCCATTTGCAATACAAGTGTGCCCATAAGAAAACAAAACTGTGCACGTTTTAAATACAAAAATATGATTTCTGTATTATTGTGCTGATGCTAATAACCTCAATATGCTTGAATTTATTACACTATTATTTTTCTTTATTCACTTTACCAATAACTTGTGATAATTATTTTATTTATTGATTTCTATTTTATGGAAACTCCCAGCATAAGAATCATATATTTAAATATAGCAACACCGTAATTTTGTTTCTCCTAACTTTTTCTTAGACGGCGCTGTTTTCAGTATTTTAGCGAAATTTTTGTATTACTCCTAGTTGCCATAGCATGGGCGTAATAACCATGCTATGGCAACTACGAACAATCAAAAATTTTGATTTATTTATTGAAAACAGCGCCATCTAGCCCATAGTTAGTAGAGATTAGAAGCTCGAAAAATGCGATGTTCCTATATTGAAAAATTAATAACAATGCTGGGAATTTTCTCCCTACAAAGTGTTATTAATAAAATATTTATGCTTGATAATCCAAAAACGAATATGGAAATAAATGTATATTAAATAAATAGGCATTTAAATATATTAAACCGCAATGGAATACAGAAAAAAATATATTTAATCTTATATCTTTTCACAGCAATTACGGAGATTCCATTGTCGTTATAGCAACACTACAATTCACAATTGCAAATGTCTGCTGCGCGTGAGCAAAGAGTATGTAATCACTACGTTTATACGCGTGATACGTATACGTATATTATACGTATACGCGTGAGTGTTATTGCTCGTACGGATTTTGCTTTTGTAATAAAGTTTTGGTTGTTTCGCATATGCATCTGTTATCCACGTTGAGTTGAGCATCTGTTCCTCCGTGTTTCCGTGCCGTGTTACAATCTTCTTTGTTACGTACGTCCGCAAGTTGAGCTTCCTGCTCCTTGTCGCCGAATCGTAAACTTTCCAAGAACTTTGTGAAGTTACTGTGCACCAGCATAGGCACTCTCTCTGTAGAGTTTGGACCCATAATTGCGAGTAGTGAACAGTGAACTTCAATCCAGTCATGTCACAAAATTCTTGTTGTGTACCTGGATGTCTGTCGACTAGGAAAGCCGGTATGTATCTACCTGATGTTTTCTATACTTATTTTCTGTGGCTTAAATAGTCTAATACCTACCTAGTCTGATTTTTTTTGGCATTAAGATCTGTTTCAAAATGTCAATTTTATTCTTCCAAATGCAAAGTTTCTATGAAATTGTTTTTAATTTATTTTAATTTCCCCTACATTTAAGACTGTAATTGATTAATTATCGTTAATATCTACATAAACATTTCATTTTTAAGAACAACTAGTGTAAGTACGTTCTAAGTACCTACTGGCATTCCTAATAACATAAAAATCGGCTCATACTTAACACTATATCCAATGTTTCACTAAAAGCAACGTGGAAAGATTGAGATCCTGAGTCCTAGTTTTGACACTGATAAATTGATTACTTTGATTCTTATGTATCGCTTGTTTAGCTTACTGGTAACGAATAACAATCTGAAAAAAATCATGAGTACTGGGCATATAGTATATTATTATGCAACCTACAATTATTAAATTTTTAAAAGTTTATGGAATTAGTACTTTATAAAAAATGTGGTCCACTTTGAAAAATCCTAATAAAACCATGTACAAAACCAATGTCTATGTGTAAGAATTTATTGAAAATTACTATTAAGTGTTGAATATTTTAAATGATTACTTGGAAACGATTGCCACCCCCAGCACAAAATTGTTAGTGAAATCACCATTGTACAGATAATATGTATTTTTATTGTTACTACTTTAGTAACAATATTTTCAAATATCTCTAACAAATTAATAGTATAGTTTAATTTGAACATGCTACATTATAATGATACTACTACTAATATTATTTATGTAATTTGTAACTTGTAAATCTATATTTAAATATGTAAAGATTAATGTAAAGAAAGTTGGTGATTATTAATGAATAAAACTTTTGACTTGCTTAACGTAAAACAAAATCACAGTATTGGTAAAGATACCATTCAACCAATATAAAGACTGGATCTATTGAGAAGTTAAAATTAAAAGAATATCTGTGAATCTCATACCCAGATTCGCTTTGTTACGATTTTAGTATAAGTGAGTGTAGATAAATAATAAGAAATCAAACTTCTGACTGATTTGACTTTTTTTTCAGGTGTTTCTCTACATCGGTTTCCTAATCCAGAAAAGCATGCAGAGAAATTCAATACTTGGATTTTAAATATTGGGGGTGAATTAGCTACAATGGATCATATAACTATCTATGACAACAGGCGTGTTTGTCATAAACATTTTCAAGACGTTCATAAGTATCCAAAGAATAAACTCTGCAATTTAGCAACTCCTGTACTGAATATGCCAGGTAAATTTTTAATCATTACTAATTCATCACAGATATTAGGGTTTGTACTTAAAAGGTGAAAACATAATCTTTATGGTGAGACTTTCGTGTTGGTGCCCATTGATTTCTGTGATTATTGTAGCTATCGACTTGAAATTCGATATAGTTCTGAGTAATGTAATAATAATATTATTAACATGTAACACAATAATTTCATTTATTCTATTCTATTTATTCTATTCTATTCTATTTAATTCTATTCAATTTAATTATATTATTATTCTATTTAATTTCATTTATTCTATTCTATTGTGATTGCATCACAATCGCTTTCCTTGTGTGGAGTTATTTCACATGGTATAGTGCATAAGGGCCATGATCACAAAATTTAGATTGAAATACAAAATGGTTAAAAATGTATTTTTTGCTGTTAGAGTCATATTCTAAAGGTGATGTGAATGAATGTAAATATTACTTCACAAAACGTTTTCTTATACGAAACTGAAAGTTTTTAGATTTCTAAAATGTGTGTATAGATAAAAATTAAAAAATTATGTCAAGATTGTTTACCTTTAGTAAATTACCTAAGCAATAAAACAAGTAAGTAAGTATAAGGCGTAAATTGTTTTCTTTTCTAATTTTCAGAACAATCGTTTGTTCAAGTCATAACAGAGGAGCCTGCCCTACCTTCTACATCTGCTGTGCAAAATATTAAATTGGATTTTCTTATGTCAGGTTAGTATCTTATTTATTGAATTCTCGGAGTACCTTTTTAAGATTATCAGTGAGTCTGTAATGTCCGGTTGTCTGTCTATCACAAGGCTCTATCTCATAAACTACAGCTAGCTGGTTGGTATTTTCACAGATTGTATGTTATTATCCTGGCAAATACTAAAAACACCAAAAGGTCTCCATAGGAGACGCCCATATTTGAATTCCTTAAAGATTACAAATTTTTCAATATATTATTATTATGTATCTTCAAAGTGGCTAAACATTGTGGTGTAAAATTAAGACTGATTATAGTTAATTACTTATAGTTGCTGGTTTTATTATACTAAACACCAGGCAGACAAAAAAGTCGGCATCTAGTTCACAAGGCAAACAAGTTTAGGGACCTCTGGCTTCAATTGATGTTTTTATTTTTATTTTCAGATCCATCACACATTGCAGCTGAAACACAAGAGCCTGCCCTGCCTTCTACATCTGCTGTGCAAAATATTAAATTGGATTTTCTTATGTCAGGTTAGTATCTTATTTATTGAATTCTCGGAGTACCTTTTTAAGATTATCAGTGAGTGTGTAATGTCCGGTTGTCTGTCTATCACAAAGCTCTATCTTATAAACTACAGCTAGCTGGTTGGTATTTTCACAAATTGTATGTTATTATCCTGGTAAATACTAAAAACACCAAAAGGTCTCCAATAGGATATATTTGAATTCCCTAAAGATTACAAATTTTTCAATATATTATTATTATGTATCTTCAAAGTGGCTAAACATTGTGGTGTAAAATTAAGACTGATTATAGTTAATTACTTATAGTTGCTGGTTTTATTATACTAAACACCAGGCAGACAAAAAAGTCGGCATCTAGTTCACAAGGCAAACAAGTTTAGGGACCTCTGGCTTCAATTGATGTTTTTATTTATATTTTCAGAACCATCACGTATTGCAGCTGAAACACAAGAGCCTGCCCTACCTTCAACATCTTATGTGCAAAAGACTCAGTTGTCAGATTTTGTTATATCAGGTTTGTATCTTATATTATTATAGTATACATAAAGTGCTATTAACATATCCAATAAAATCAACATCATTACTAACCCACTTTATTGGATAAGGAAATGGGATATTGTCATAAATATAATATAATACTTGGCATGATCAGTGATCGCAGTGTGTTGATATAAGCACAAGGGGAATGCTGCCCCATTCTCTTGATTTAATCCCTTTTTCACGATTATTATAATTAATTATTTCATTTAAGATTACTTTTATTTTTAAAGGTGTACAATATAGAGTACTTACCATTTACAAATTAATAAATGTTTTAGACATTATGTATGGTTCACGCAGTAGCTCCAATTAACTTTCTGCGCTACGTGCCGCGGGTACGATCCCCGCACAGAATAAATATTAATATTTGTTAATTAATTAATAGTGGTTCCGGGTCTGAGAATGCATGTGATATGTGTGTTTGTAAACTATACCCTCGATACAGGAGAAATCCTAGTGTGGGGCACCGTTTTATATAAAAATAAATCAATACAATATATTATAATAAATTAACACTGAATTTACAGGAAATCAAAAAGTTCATAAGATAAAATCCAAGAAAACCCTAGGAATTGTTACCAAACAAAATGAGCGACAAATTAAGAAAAGGACAAAATCAAAAGGTATTGTATCATAAATAACATAATAAATACACATTGAAGTGGCATTCGATCAGTGTTGAATATCATAAATCCCTAATTATTTAATTTACTTTATGAATAAAATAATATTAAAGTCCTAGGAATTTTAACATGACATTGGTTACTTATTAATTTTCATGGTAATAGTTTGACTTATGATTAAAGATATTTCACGGTTTTTTTCAGGTCCTCGTATATCAATATCGCAACACAAGAAATTTCAATCTGTCCTAAAACAATTGAAGAAATGTGAAAAAGATAAACTACATTTTAAACGAAAATATATGATTGCTAAAAAAATTACAAAAACAAGTGCATTTAACATTGTGTCCAAGCACATGTCGGCTACTGCGAAGACATTTTGCCAAATGCAAGCCTCCCAAAGTGGGAAGAAAAAGCGAGGAAGGCGATTCACATTAGATGAAAAGATTTTGGCGCTGTCTCTGTACAAACCGTCTCCGAAGGCATATCGTTTGCTAAGCAACTTGTGTATTTTACCAAGCAGGAGAACACTGCAAAATTTGCTACATCAAATTAATTTGAAATCAGGAATTAACGATTTGATTTTTGAAAATTTAAAACATAGAGTAGCCAAATTGCCTGAAAATTATAAGTACTGTACTTTATTATTCGACGAGATGGCTATTGGCCCAGGTATAGCATTTGACAGGAGAAATGACGAAATCACTGGCTTTGTCAATAATGGGGAAACGACAAAAAAAGAGTACTGTGATCATGCCTTAGTTTTTATGCTAAGAGGTACAGTAAAGAAATATAAGCAGCCTTTAGCCTATTACTTTTGCAGTGGAAGCACCAAGGCTGCTGAATTAAAAATTCAAATAAAAAAAGTCATTTTGAAAGTTCAAGAAACCGGGCTGAAAGTAATAGCGACGGTTTGCGACCAAGGCGCCTCCAATATGGCTGCCATTAATTTATTGTTAAAAGAAACAAGAGAAAATTATATCCGCAATGACAGAACATACAAAGAAGGATTTTTCGAAATTGGAGATGAAAAAATGTTCCCAATATTTGATCCACCACATTTAATGAAGGGGATAAGAAACAACTTAATCACAAAAAATTTAAATTATACAATGAAAGGCAAGGAATGCGTTGCCAAATGGAGCCACATCGTGGCTTTGTATAATAGGTGCCCAGGATACAAAGGCGTAAAACTAGTGCCTAAATTAACATCGCATCATGTGGTGCCTGCTCTTATACCTAAAATGAGGGTGAAGCATTGCACTCAGGTTTTTAGCAAATCCGTAGGAGTAGCGCTTGGGTTCATGGCAGGTAAGCAGCTTTTTACTAAACACTATATATTATATTATTAAGGATGCGACATGCCACGATCCGTGAAAGCTATGGAGTTTGCATTCCTGAAAATAGCGAACTATATTTCTTTACAGTACCTATTAAAATAATCAGTGATAGTTTAGTGCTGAGACTAATGAGCTGCCAAGTCGGAGGTCTCAAGTTCGATCCTTATTCGGCTTATTAGAAATGAATTATCACTTGCTTGATCGGTGAAGGAAATCATCAATCGTCAAAATTGTAAATGTCCACTGTTGGACTCCATATGGACTACTGTAATGAGTAGTAGTTGTTAGGTCCCTAAACAGTGACATTTTCGTTGCAGATCGGTGATTTTAGTATCTTGTTATCATCTTACTTTAAAATGCTGGTCATTGTCTTGATATAATACCTTAATCACCATTTACAAAAACTACGCCACGGACAGGGAGAGTTTACAATTGTGTAATGTAATTATTTTTTGTTTACAGGATTTGGGACTTTGGAAAAAGAGAGCACCGACACAGCAGACTTACTGATGTTCTTTGACGATTTATTTGATAGCGTCAATGGTAGCTACAGCCAAATAAGAAATGGGAAAATTTATAGGGCCGCAGTGACCCCAACCTCACCTCACCATAAATTATGGAATTATAGCATTCCAGTGCTAAAAACAATGAAATATATAAACGCTAATAGTCAGGGAGTAGTGCCTTCTTTATCAAGTTGGGTTAAGTCTCTTGAAAGCTTTAAAAGAATCGTTAAACATTTAAATTCTAAAGGGATTAACTCCTTATTGCTGCGCAATTTTAACCAAGATGCTTTAGAAAACTTTTTTGGGGCTATTCGAGCTCATGGCTATAGCAATATTATGCCGACATCGTCTGCGTTCGAAGGTGCATTCAAAACCTTATTAGTCAATAATATTTCATCTTCACATTCCGTAGGATCAAATTGTGAAAAAGATGATAGTGTTTGTCTCCAATCGCTAAAATATTTTTTAGCGAAGCCTGGAGACAGCATATCATCTGAATGTGAAGATGAAATAGACAGTGACTTTATATCATTAGAACTGCTAAACACAGACGATTTGATAAATAGCGAATCTCCTATGCATGTTGAAAGAAGCGCAGCAATAGGTTATTGCAGTGGGTGGATAGCACAACTAGCAAAGAAAAATATTTACAAAAATTGTGTCGCCTGTAAAAATGATTTAGAAGAAGATGAAATGCAGAGCTTTCACAAATTTATAAAAATGAAAGAATATGACGATAAAAAGTGGTTGTGCTATCCGACTAGAGCATTATATGATTTCTTTGCCCAAGTAGAAAACATTTGCATAGAAGTATTAAAAGAGCATGCCAACAAAAAAAAAATATCAAATTATATAAAATTAATCATTAATATTAATTTAAATGTAAGTTTTTTAACCTGTATGTTACACAAAAATGATTTAGGGAAATACTTAATACATAAATGTACAATGTTTTTCATAAATAATTGGTGCAAAGATGTCAATAGTATTCTCACTGGCAAAACTACTTTTAGGGATAATAACGACCCCATGAAAGAAAAAGCTGATAGGCACTACTCCAAACATAAGGGTAGAAAGAGGAAACGTCAAAATACATTATAATTATGTTGATATTATAATGATGTATATCATAATTATGTTGATGATATAATAAAGCTATATAAAGAACTTTGTGTATTATTCATGATTTCTAGTAACTCCATTTTTAGCTAAAACAATGAATTTATTATCTTGGCGTATTATTTATCGATTTTTATTAATACCTGTGAAAGGTATTAATAAAAGTCAATAAATAATACACCAATATAATAAATTATCTTGTTTTAGCTCTAGTAAAGCAGTAATGCTAACCTATACATATAGCAACCTATATCTATATAATATTGCTAGGTAACTACGTATACGTATAGCTAGGTAGGCCAGGTTGGTGTAATAGTTTCGGCTAACTTGAAACCAGATGGCGCTATTGTTGACAATTCTCTAAGCATTAAAAAAAACACTGAGCTGCCTGTCTATGTCCAAGTATATATTGTAGTCTTTGGTAATAACTGAACACACCCAATAATGACCCTTAGATTAAAGAAGAGATAGTTCTATAAAGTCCTCGAGATCTAAAAAGCCACTTTTGACACATATCATTTGAGTTAATTTGGGATGTGAAGCGTATAAATCGGTAACCAAAAATAGCGATTTTTATATTAAATCGATTTAAAATTCTAAGAGTGTATAATCGTTTAAAACTATGAATTAAAAATCGAGAAAAATTCATCTGATAATGAATTTATTAATGTAGTAGGCACCGAATTTAATATGAAATCGAATTTCTGTAGGTATCTTCATAGAATAATAAAACATATCCATAATTTCATGCCAAAATTATTTATCCACTTGTTGTACCAGTAATAATGGTCCACCAGATTGATTCACGTTCGAAGTACTCACGTAGTTTCCAAACCAAGTTGCGCGATTTACTATTCACAGTACGAAATCGAATAGACAATTTGAAAAAAAAAATTGTAACGGACGGCCGAAATCACAGTATTAGAATCCAAGTATAGCAAGCTAAGTCAACGTAAAAAACGGGAACAGTCCAAAATCAAAGCCAGATCACAAAAACAGAGGTATCGAGAAATAGAGAGAACGGACAATTAGTCGGAAAAATCGCGAAACACTGCACAGATGTCAATAACATTACTGCCGGTGTCAAGCAAATTGTGATCATAGAGAAATTAAATTAATCATAATAATATATTGTACGTGTCATACAGCCTTTAAAGAGTTTTTAATACCTACGTAATTTTATACTGATATTTCAAACGATTTTAACGATTCTAGTGATCACATCCCTTTATTTAAAAAATAAGTGATTGAGAACGTAACCATTTTTATGATATTTCGGCAGTAGATAAACATGTATTTTAAAAATATTTCGATGCTAAAACAATACATAAGAAACTACATACCATGTTAATTTATACGTATCCTATTTTTTTTAATAATTTCGTAATTATTATCAAGTGTATATTCAAAATAGTTTTAAATCACAGCCTATAGTAACATTGTCAAGTTACATTCTATCGTTCTTTATATCTGTCAAAAGGGACTTCTTAGATCTCGGGGAGTTTTTTTTTTTTTTAATCAAAGGACCTGAGTACCTGATGTCAGTGCAAGGGCTACGTTCAGTGATTCATTTTTCGGTTGAAAGTCACTCGTGCGAATGTCGCTCGCTCATCGGGAATAATTGAACGATCAATAGGTGCGTTACGCGAGTGACCAATCGAACGACCTCAAAATATCTGCTGCTGTATCCTAAGACTACAGTCATTGGTCGGTTGATAGCAATGCGACCGAGTGCGACTTTCACCCTACTATTTCACGGAGTGACCAGAGTGATCGTCCGACGACGCTCGCTCAAATAACTGAACGGTTTAGTGTGATCACCCGGACGATAATGCGTCGTCGAATTCGTCGAGCGTCGTCCGCCGTAATAACTGAACCCTGAGTATTATATTCCTTGAACTGAACACACCCGAATGTCAAAACAAAACGGTGTTGCGGGTTGCTAATTGCGATTTTTGATTTCTCCCCTTAAGCCGGGTTCTCACGACGCGAAACGAGTTTTATTGATCAAGTAAAGAAAAAGTAAAATTCGAGGTGATCAATTCTTGATTTAATTTGTGAATTGAAGAATATTTATTAAACATATTAAGTAGATTATTAAGTAGAGTATTAAGAGAGCTCGCTTTCAGAAAAGTTGATCAACTTTTGTTGCGAAAACATGATTGCCCTATTGCTATTTTGGCGTTCAAGTATGACATCATCAAGCAAGACGTTAAAACTCATTGACCGTGAGAAGGGCCTATCGGAGTCCGTTTTGGTTCAAGCATGAGAAAAGCCATTGGTGATAACGAAATTCGTTTTTTATTATACGTACTTCAACTTAAAGTTAACCGACTGACTTGCGTTGTGAGAACCCGGCATAATATGAAATGTTACTTTTCAGGCACATCCGGTAACTTTTGAATAGAGCCCACTGGCAACACTGACTAGAGCCCACTAGCAATGGCAACACTTGTTTGAAAGACCCTGAAAAATTGGCGGGATTAACAATCATAATTTTTGTAATAAACTTACAAACCTTCTAATAGAAACCTATTATGTACTGTTTTTCATCTAAAATGATCCAAACGACTAATTACTGTCCACAGTAACCTGTAATAGTGACTACCATTGATGTCTAGTGCCTATTGACTACGGTATTTATTATTATTTGGCTTCCTGCGTATTGTTTTACTGAGTTCGCGCATTATATGTCAGTCTTACTCATAACTACCTGAAGAGTGAACCTTCATTCCAGTATTTGTCAGGTAAGAAGTAACTTTCTTTAGATCTATATTCCTTTCTTTTGGCTAGAACAACTTCATACTATCAACTTATCTACTAAATTCTGTTCAGAAT
Source organism: Allophyes oxyacanthae (assembly GCA_932294325.1). Taxonomy (NCBI): domain Eukaryota; kingdom Metazoa; phylum Arthropoda; class Insecta; order Lepidoptera; family Noctuidae; genus Allophyes; species Allophyes oxyacanthae. The sequence continues at coordinate 5,521,917 of OW028610.1, forward strand.
TCGTTAAAAAAAAAATTAAAATTAAATAGGCCAAAACCAACCGTTCATAACTGTCAGGCCATCCTATTCCCATTTGTAGGTAGTGTCGTAAACAGGCAACTGAACGATCTAACTTTTAGCCGGGCTTCCACTGGCAGGGCTCCATTTAACTCGCAACGGTAATCATAATAAAAGTGCTTCCACCAACAAAGAGTCTAGCAGAGAAAACTGATCGAGTAAAAATAGTTATTAACGAACTCGTTCCGATTAAAAGTGGTCGAAACTCTTTCTTAGTGTAAGGTAAAACCTATTTTAGCTAGTTGGACACCGTTCCACTCGGCTATTACCTGCTCATTACCCTATCGCATTAGAAGCCCGGCTTTACTGGATAGTTCCTACACCCTACAATACCTACTCGCCATGGATCTTTGTGTCTGTGAAGTTAGGTTCAAAATAATGACACAACCCAAACACGTCGGAGTGAAAAACACGCAGACATTCACGACCCTGAATCGACGCGACGCGACTCGTAGCAGCTTCAATTCGTGGCGAGTACTGTACACATACTGACAACTTTTAATAACACGGTACCTATAAAAATTGTTAAATATGAAAAGGACGATTATTGATTAAATTACCTATTATTCATTATTGGAAAATGTAGCAAATTCTGGTAAAGCCTGGAAGCACTTTTTCAATGATGGATATCTACAGACTGTTATTATCTTTGAATTATTTCAATGCAGAAGGAAAAGTTGTTCTGACTCCTTAACATTATAGTAGGTAATAGGAATATAAATAATTACAAATTGTCTGCATATAGGTATCCCTAAGGTGACCCTTGAACTGGTTAGCTCGAACTTCCAATGTAGGATAGATAGGGCTGATAGTGATACCTACCGACCTATCAGATTTTTTGTGTTCTAGTAGGAACTTAATGCACTAGGAATAACATGGCATTTGGTATAAAATACACAAGCAAAAAAATCATGCTTTTTATGATGTATTTATTATTCCTAGAATAAAAAAGTAGGATATGATGACAAACTACTCGCAAAGTAATTAATTCTATTCTGGTAGATAGTGCTTTGCCTGTTGATCTTATAAACTTAGTCCCCTTCCTTCTCCTTTCCCTCCCTTTTTTCTTACACCATCATCAAAGGTCGGTAACGCATCGGTGAGTCCTCTGGTGTTGCGGATGTTCATGGGCAGCGGTGATCACTTACCATCAGGTGAACCGCAAGCTCGTTGTCGTAAAAATAACATAGTTGTAGCATTAATTTTTCTTTTGCACGTCACCTCTCGACACATCACTAGCTGTAAACTAGGTTACCCTGAGGCTAGGGTACTGAACTGATGAACTGTAGCTTGTACCGTGTGTCACCTACAGACATAGGTATATATAGACCTACCTACGCATTTTTTAAGTTTGCCAGAACGCATTGTGTTCAATTTTTGCAAGGGCCATGACAAAAATGTTATGATTAGACAATAATATCTAAACATGATATAAAAACTAGAGCAATTTATTTTCCTGATGATTCTGAATAAACTATTTTATCTATTCAACGCTATTTTCTAGAATAAACACCTACCTACCCATTTTATATCATTTATTTTGGTGCATCAACTTTGTCAAAACGTTAAGTTGGAACCACGCCAAACGCTTGACGACACAGATTCTTTTGCTACTAATCTTCAAATAGGTATTTCTTTTTATAAATACATTGAGATACATACTTAGGTAGGTACGTGACAAAATAAAGTATTGCTGGTTTCGGGGAGTATAAAAAAAACACCCAGTGTACCTTAAAATTTATTTTCCATTTGATATTATCCTAAATTAAGTAAGATAGTATAATTTTAAATTAATTATAACAGTTATTAAGTATTTATTATGAATTTACGTTCATATAGTTATGTAATACATAATATAGTAATTGTGCTTAAAATTACTGTGATGAAATGCACTATTATGGACAGTTCAGCGCGAAATGGTCGCACTGAAATTCTTATACATTTGATGATAATGTGTATATATTTTTTGTATTTTAGGTATATAACTTAGTTCAATATTTCATCTATATATAAGGCAAGATGGCCACAAATATGGCTAACATGGTACTATGTTCCGTTTGGTACGCATCTATATTATTCTACTTACATTTAAAAGTATAATGAATGTATATAATTCAATATATTGGACCGAATCTTGTTTTTAAACTGTGACAACACCGTGACGCGATAAGAGATTCGATTCGGTCGGTAAATATTCAACAATTTTTATTTATCTTCCACATAATAAATAGTTATCAACATGTAGATTTACAAATATCAACAAAATAAATTACGAATAACAGCATATTACAATTAAAATTAAGCTTATAAACTATGTATCAGTGATACCTACTCGGTCTAATGCCGCTAACTTGTACTATGTCGCCGGCCAAGTCCTCGCTTCTCATTTTGAGATAGATCTTATTCCCACGAAATCAATGATTGGCTGCCAAATGTAATAATCAGATAGGTATTATCAATATGCCAAAATCATACAATGCTTAACTGTTCAGTCCTTAAACTGCGACTGAACAAGTCGTTTAGCTATAACAGTTTTACGAATATATTAATTTATACTTAGGTGACTACCTAAGTATACATTCTTATTATTTTCTTAGATGGAATGACCAGCGACTGTCTATAATTCAATACATTAAAATTATATGGACTAGTAATTGAATTATCCTAACTAGTAAGTACCCTATACCGCTTTGGAGAACAAACTATAAGTAATAATATTAATATTACAAGGGCGTATAGGTAGTGTACAAAAAATATTTTTGTTTTTACTGAGACAATAATAAGTACATTACTTAAAATTACATTAATTACTTAGCCCCTTATTGCTCTCCCTCAATCTTAAGCTAAACCAAGTCCATTTTAGAACTTATTGAGCAACATGAATATGTTAATACAGAACTAGGAAACCTAAGAATTATCTATGGCGTCTTACAACCAAAGCGAATCGACATTAAATGCTTCATTTTGAATGAAGCTATCGATGTGACGAGGCCTCCATGTCTTGCACATCTAGAGCTGGCATTGGAATCATAATAATATAATAATAGTATGCATTTTTATCATTTTCAATCCATACGTTTATAGGAAGCAGGCTAGGTTTTTATCCGTGTTTATGTGTTGAAATGTGAAAATCCGAATATAGATTATACTGGAGCATGTGTCCGCAGTAATATACAATGGATTGACGCGTAATTACATCTTAATAAATTAAAAATATGTGATGAATGATCGAAAACGCATATATTCACTGCAATATAAGTAATCTTAAAAATAGCTGTCTGACAGGTCTAGCGTTTTTGCAAGCTATGATCGATAGATGCCACAAAATTATGAGGGAAGTACAATATTTCTTTCAGATGATTTATGTCAAGAAACGTATATTTAAGTAAAAGCAACTAAAAGGTCAATAAAATTCATAACTCGGAGGTAGGTTAGACCTACTTCAATTTCTGTGAATAACAAATACAGACAAGCGTATGTACAGTCGGAAATTTTTCCAATAGACTATCCATAAGGCTAAAATCGTTTTTGCCCGGCGTCCAAACGCAGAGTTACTAACTCTAAGCGGCCCGCAGTTGTTCAAAGTATTTTGTTTGCGAAATGTATCACCGCGAAGTATTTTATCGTAACTGTATATGTACAAAATATAGGTACATTATAATAATATGTGAGACTTGAATTCATAGTTGAGTCATAAACTTATACGAGTAGTTTCGATTGGAAATATTTGTTTCAATGTAACATTTAAATAAGCCAAGCATAATAATAATTTGCTTTTGCTGACGCTTTGCTGATTTTCAAATGGTAAGAATCAAAGGAACGCTGATAACGTTTTCTTTACATAATGTATTTTATTGTCATTTAACAGCTGTTTGTTGTATAATTTTTAAAGGATAAATGAAGGGTTTACTATGTCTAACTATTCTATAAGTATAAAAATAGGTATGTGATGTTAGGAAGTTGACTGAATGAGGCAAGAATATTTCAACATTGGTGCTTTTTTATAAAATACATACGAATAAGTAGATACGTAATTATTACCTACATAGTTTCATCACCGTTTAACAGGTTAAGTACCGAGGTCTTACTTCTAAATAAAAAGCTCATAGCCTTTGGTCATTCTATAATATTTTTGGTTTATGGATTCAACTAGATTCTAGACATTTAGTCTAAATATTTGGCCTTTCTTCTATCCGTGTATTTAGATTTTCTAATGACATGGTTTGCTATTGTCTTTAGCTACAGTTCGACTAAAGACACTGAACGTTTGCTGTAACAGCTGTGTCATTATTTCTTTTCATTTCACATTCAGACCTATAAACGTGTGTTAGTAGTTCACGACTTCATTACTGTTGATACCTTTTATTTACAGAGACACTATAGTAAGAAATATTTTCTTTAAAAACTCAGATCTGAATTCATAGCAACAAACATCGTGGGTGTCCTCAGTAATGTGTCCGAGAACTAATGTTACGTCAAACCTATTCAAGCCTACTGCATCCGTGCCTCTTGTAGCTGCGGGGGGTATGACAGCGGTGGCAGTAGGGGACCCTGCACGCCTCCACCTGGGAGCGCATAGTATTGAGACATATAGCCGGCACCGCTGGCTGCTGCTGCCGCTGCTGCTGGAACATGACAATACATTGCATAAAATAAAATGTATGATTAACTAGAGTTTCAAGACCTTAGTTTTAATGAGGCAAATTCTATGGTTTATATCGTGATTCGACTTTGGAATACCATATTTTTTTGGCTCAAGAAGATAAAATACGTAATATCGAAATCATTATCACGTTTTTAGTAATTTAGAGTAGATACGCCTTCTTCGTAGCTTAACATCATCTGAGGTAGTAGTTACCATTCAAACATCTGGAATAAAATGAAACGGCACAAACCTGCGGCTGTAGCATAAGGATCGAATCCGGCTGCGGCGTACTGCTGCTGATAAGCTGCTGCCCCCTGCGCTGCAGCAGCTTGATACTCGTACAGGTGGTTTGCAGCAGCAACTGCCGCGGCGTGCTGCAGCTGAGGCAGCTGCACCAACCCACCCGCTCCCGTGCCCACGCTCGCTCCCACCCCGCTCATCGCGTTCATGTACCCAGGAGTGCTGTACATGTATCCAGGTGACAACCTGCCAATTTACAAGAAACTTATAGGTACTCAAAAATTCTAGTGATAATAAGGACGTCAAACTTTCAGATACTTCAGAAAGTAACTGCAAATCTAACGCCTACGTGTCACCCGCGATGTCATCTCACCGAGCTCCTCAACATACTCGTGAGTTGACATCAAATAATTAATACTCTTTAAAACTTTCACACTATACCTAGCCCCAGCCGCCTTGACAGGCACGAGCATCTAGTCTTGTTATGTTAGTAGACATCGATAAACTGTTAAACTGCTGTATAATTATGTAAGTATGCGACTGTTTGCCTATGTCCCCGCTGCGGAACCGCCGCCGTGCGTCATTGCCAGAAAAGTTTAAGAAAACGTAATAAAAATATACAACGGGCGGCACTCCGCCTCGACCGAAATATCCGGACCACTCGGAATTTGCCTATTTATCGTTACATCGTCTGAACAGTCGGAGAAATTAAGATTAAGATGGCCGGTCCAACGTCCCATTTTTGTTACGAAATAACGAGACACATCTCTATAATTTATGTTTCGAACTCAGTAGCAAAATATAAATAGATTAGCTGTTGCCCGCAACTTTGCTCGCGTGGAAGTTGATATTATGGATTTAATTAAAACATGACAGAATTGCAAACTATCGTCTCCTAGTTAACCCCCTTACTCTTAGGGGTAACATTTTGGAAAATCCAGAAACACGTGTTCCATTTTTAGCCGAAAGGTCAAATACCAAAGCTTATGGTATTATCTTTCAAAATGACGGATTTTCATTAAACCTTTCATCCCCTATTTTACCCCCTTAGGAGAGGAATTTCCAAAAATCACTTCTTAGTGGGTAACTACGTCCTAAAAGGAACCTACTGTCAACTGTGACTGTCAATATTTCAAGTTTCTATCCCCAGCGGTTAAGGCTGTGCATTGATAGATCGGACAGTCAGTCAGGACGAGTATTTTTTATAGATAATAGTTTAAAGCCACTTTTAATTCGTGAACTTAATTACAAAGACAAAGCTGATTTTACGTAGGAAAAACTATACACGGTCTTCTTACCTTTCTAGTCCACAGACTAGAAGAAAAGTTTGTAGTAAAAAGGTTAATTGTACTCATCACTATGAACAACTTTTACTATGGGACCAAACCCTGAAATTACGAACTAAAAATCTGCGGTTCCATACATTTGGGCCATACATGAGAGCAAAATCATTGTTCCATACATTAGAGCAAAATCAGCCGTTTATACATGAATTTTTTTAAGAGTAATCGGCCGATTTCCTTTTAAACATCTGTTAAATTGTTGATGAACATGGCCCTTAGTCGAGTAATATTAAATTATTATGTAATATTTGTTTGAAACAGCAGATATTTTTTATTTCAGTTTTGGTCCCAAATGAAAAGTTGTTCGTAATGAGGAGTAAAACCCTTAAATAAATCGGGACTAAAGGTTAGATCTTATAACCCTGTATGTGATATCATAATGAAAACTGATACAATGGATTCATACATTATTCTGGACCCGTCAGCGAGCGCCAAAAGTGAGAAGAGGTCTTTAAAAAAAAATTACGATATTGTTTGCAGTTTTTATAACTAATTAACTTGGAAAATTTCATGCAAGGAAAAAATTCAATTTTGATGAGGCAGTCAAATCCGCCTTCAGGGATTTTATTGATCATCGCTCCCACAATTTTTTCAGCAAAGGAATCAATGAACTACCTATAAAATGTTCAAAGTGCATAGATAACAATGGTATATACTTTTATTGATTTAATACATAATTCCATTTGAAAGTTCCATTGAAAAGTTTTTCTTTTTCCATATAAAACGCTAATTTCGTAAGGACCTTAATATAATAAAGCTTAAAATGGCATAAGGAGAAAAATGTCGATTTTGCTTAATTCACTTATGAAGGCAGCCAAGTTTGTTCAAGAGCTTCTCAAAGCGGCTTTCAGCCGCGTCAGCGTTTCTAGAGAGCCCTCTTCATCCACACTATTAACCATCGCACCGCTTTACTGTGCAATTAGTCGTCTTTTTCTATCTTAATATGATGTGATAGAGACGGGTTGATTGTTGTTGGTTCTATTTCGTCTAAATTAGCATGGTAGGTACGAGAATCGGAGGCAACACGCATGCGTTTACCACGCCCGCCTCAACGCCCCGCCCGCCTAATACGCCCACCTGTGGTCTACTGCTGTATCGCAAATACCTACGACCCGTTGGTATTAAATATAGTGAAAGAATAGACAAGTGTACGTCACATTTAATAACTCACAAATAACATTTTGCCAATCCTCATATTCTTAAATATGTAATTTACAATCGTCCATCGTTAATCTGCGATTATATTGCTTTGGTGTATTTTTATACTTTATACTCTTAATTGATCCCCGAGTTAATATAATTTATCAACATAATAGATAATAATAGATATGTATAGTAAGTAGTAGGTGAAAACAAACAGCATTATTAAAACTGGCATATACTCACACAAGCTGAGCTGACACATCTACTAAAATACAAAACACAACCACTTCACTATTCTGATAGCTAATAGAGGATCGTATGTTAAATGCCACTTTCGAAGTTCCTCAGAGAAAGTATATAGTAGGTAGGTATAATAACAATACATTTCATGCAAATGTAATCGCAATAATATTATTAAACTAAGCTCAACAGATAGGAGAAACATGTGATAACATAAAACTATTTCTAAAGTTAAATTTATTTTTTAAGTATAGATAACAATAACGCTTAATTTCCTACATACCTACGGTATAATTTTATATATGTATAAAGTCAATACTTTAACGTGAACTGTAGCTAATTTTAATACCATTAGTCACAGAATCGATCGTGTGTAGTGTAGACAGCGTAGCATTTTGGATACTAATGATTGCTTTGACTCATAAAAAGTATCCAAAATTGGTCTCCTAGACATCACAGTAACACCCCATTTGATTGGAAACGAAAACAAAAGCGTTAATCCGATGAAAGCTTTCACTTGATTACATTCGATTACAACAAGAGTGTCTCTGAATAATTTATTGCCAGTTGTGTTGGCGTGGTGGCCCTGGCTGAGCATCGATCGCACGTCATGTGTAATTAACCGGGACACGTGGACTGCAGGCCAGCACACGCGGGCAGAACGTGTTCGCGTATAGTATCATGATAATTTATGTTAGACAGCACGGCGGCAGCGGCGGCGACAGCGACGGCGGCGACCCGGCCGAGAGCGCGCTCACACCTACGCACACACAGCGCGCCCTCGACCACCGCCGCCGCCGTACTACGACAAAAACTTAGTAAGTGTATTAAACGAAATCCACCACCAACAAAACTCAATTCAAATCAACAAAATCTTACATGAAAACGGCATAAAACATAAAAAGTAAAGAAAACATTGAGTGTCGAGAACGATGCGTAAAGTGTGACGGCGGTGGGCGGCGCCCGCGACCCACAACTTCGACGCCGGCGCCGCCCATGCTCCGGTATAGCTTTATAAAACGTAAACATTAAAAAACCCAATCGACTAATTCACACCCAAAACGAAAAAAAATCCACTCTCACGCTCACGCTTGCCATAGATACCTATGTGAAAATGTTTGATTATTTAGTCTAGGTGTGGTCCGCCGGTCGCCGCACCGCTAGCCGTCCGGAGACACCGCTCGCCTCATCTACCGAGACAAAAGTCAGCATACTGTATCCATACTGTTTTGTGATATCACCCTGGACCTCAGTTCTAAAGTTCTGATTTCGAAGCCATTAATTCTTGGGAACGTCCCATTCAATATAGCTCGTTATATTGCATTATTTTGACGTGTGATTTACCTAAAGACATCGTAAATGTACAACAGTACCTATGATAGATGTTTGGTAGATAATGGCAAAGCTATTAAGTAGGTAATGAGTTTGGTACCAACGTTCAATTTTAATCGTGGACATACAAACGCAGGTACGATGACACACAATTAAGAATTAAATTTACGGTCTATTTCTCCATATATGCGATCTACGAGTATGATCAAGAAATGGTTGTAGGTTTTACATAAAATATGTTTTAATTTAGCAGAATCTTTGTCTGATTTTTGTCTCGTGAGATGTATTCAGAGCGGCATGCGGCGCCGCTAGTGCTGGCAAATATCGAAGTGTTGAACCACTGAACATTGATACATGATACAGATATGGTACAGAGGCAACGAGCCGGTGGCTTACTCACCCGTAAGGCGAAGGCAGCACGGTCTGATAGCCGGCGCGGACGCCCGCCGCCGCTGCCGCAGCCAACCCGAAACCTGAAAAAAATACAACTATTTATAACAAAGTCGCCACACTTCACACATAAATGAGGTGTCGGAAAGAGGACATGTTTCGTAAAAAATATATTATGTATAACTATTTTAGTGACTACTAATCTTTCATCAAAAGACATTATTTTCGGTCTTACTTAACGGAAGTAGCTAGTCGAGTGGAGTCAAACTAAAATATATTACGAAGAGATTGGACCACATCCAAATGACACGAGAGTCAACTTAGCGCAGGCAACGTCGCTGTTAATTTCTTTTTATTGCATTGTTAAGTCGCGCGAGGCGGCGTCTATTTTAGTCGCTCGCCGCCCGCCCGGGCATCGGCATCCATGGACATACCTCTTGACAAGAAGACGACAAACACTCGCTATAAATGGCTTTCGATCTTTGGCACGGGCCAATACAGAATTACTAAAATGCTATCTAAAGCATCTTCCACCTTGATGGGCGGTGGTAGCTAAGCTGACGACATTTCCCGGGTGCCTACACGTGCGTTACACGTATGAGTTACGGATGGTTTATTATAGGTTTAGCGATTTCGAAAACCAAATGACATGTCGTATTTAGGAAATGTGCAATCACAATAATGGCGTGCTATTATCATAATCTCTGATTAATGGTTAATATTCAGAAGAGCGTGACCTCTATAACCGGCCTGTAAATAAGTTTGCTATTGTGTGGTGAAATTTCACCGGTGATTACAGTGGATCACATCCGTAGCCTCTCCGGATGGTGTTGCGGTTCGTCTGCTACGAGAGTAGATAGTGACCTTGCTGCTTTCAATACTTAGGTATTGCAAATCTATTTTATCTATCTACACACGGTGTAAATAATGAATTAATGACGGGCAAATCATATCTTAATAAATTTTATGAAAAGCGTGAATGACCCATGAATAAATTCATGGTGATTTTCTGTTTTATGTCCAGCGCAATAAGTAATAAAACGCAGTCGGGTATAACTAGAGCTGATCGGCTCTGAAGTCTGGGGTAATCGCGTGCCATAGAGTGCGCGTGATGTGCCACCGCATTTGTTCGATCGATGCGGTACCATTTGACGGCCGAGGTCGAACCACTGTCCACCACAAAGCTTATCTTGATTCATTAATTTTTTTCTTTCCTTTTATGTCCATTGTCACACGGCCTAAATGTAGCGCGTTGGTCTTTTGTTGCCCGTATGTGACCCAGATAGATTTTAGTCGTAGGTAATCGATTGTCAAATACTATACAAAAGCCGAACCGTTGAATTTATTCACAACAATGTAGAACAAATATGACTATATTATGACGCAGTGCAAACACGCTTTGAAGCTAAAACTCAAATGAATCAGTCGTAAAGTATGGCGGAAATTAGTTTCGAGTCCTCTCCTGAAAAATATATCGGGCGTACATAGGTATAACAAATAAAGCTTTGTTTTGAATTCTTGTGCGATTTTTTTTTCAGGACGTCGTTTTGTTCTCCGGTCGTCGAACTGCAAAGCCGACAGTAAGTGCTTAACGTCGCTTGTAAGGATTCTACGGAAATACGATTTTAGACGCGAGCGGAATGAGCGGGATAGAAGCAGAGTGTTATTTTATGTCTAGGTATCCGACTCAACGTATGTAGACATCACCTATGTATTTTCAATGCCACTACCAATTACCATCCATACTATGTACAATAGTATACCAATAATAGTTTTCCATAGAGTTCATAAACATGTCTAATTTTACATAATCGGAGCATCACCCAGTGTAATTATTTCGTTTATGAGTTCGGCTTGTACGAAATCTGTTTGTGTTGCCAAAGTCCCAATAAATTCGTGTAAAACATTTAATTAAATATAAGAACACGGTTTCATGACTACATTGTAGAATAAATATGTCGTGTTAGTTTATCGGTTCGAGAATAGACCTAGATGTGTCGTGGCCCAGTTTTGTATGACCAAACTGGCCGTGTTGGACTCACGGCCGTCACGGTTTTGTATTTGGCTAGCCTTTGATCTGACCGGTGTCGTCTTCCACAGTGTCGGCAATCAATCCGACACTATTTCAATTTATTGCGGGCCTGCGTACGTTTACCGGGAGCAATTAATTACACCCCTCCCCGTCGCGACATCAGTTCCTGGGACACTTATTTTTGGATAAAACACGTGCGCGGTATGATGTGTATGCCAACGCCGATTTTTACGGCCACTACCAGTCAACTTTAAGTAACTTGAAAGTCATGAGATTCGATGTTTTATTATTTGTAAATCATTATGAACTATGCGCATTTAAACACTTGCATCGAACCCATCTGTGTTCCATAATTTCCCAGTCCGGTTACTTAGAGAAAATTGCAAACAGAGAAAACAGATATGAAGTAGTAGGTAGGTATGCTTTGTAGGTCCCGACAAAAGATAAGCTGGCGAGGAAAGATGAGGCTCTGGCTCGATGCCAGAACTGGTGTCGCGGCAGAGTCGGCCGCGACGACGTTCCCAAAACTGCGTATATTTAGACAAAATAAAGAGCGCGCCGAAGACAAAACGAGACGCAACTCTGTTTTATAAATAACCGCGTCGTTCGCCGGACGGACTCAGCCTCGCTCGACCAACCTCTGCACGCCAGCTGTTGTACATAAATAATAATTAAGACACGAAGAAAGCTTCACTCGTCTATCTTTTGAGGATCATCAGATCATGGTAGACAAAAATGAGAGTAGGTACGCAGGTACATCAAAAGAAACGAATGTATTTCTACTGCAGTTCAAATGGTTTTAAATGTAGCTTGTATTTAATCTACAATGTAGGAGGATTATCGGAGGATCGAAGGGCTTCGTGCGGAAGTCGTGGCTGGGGATCGTGTTTCAGATGGTGACAAAAGGAACGGAACTACTACAGTGAAGTGTTCCTGTGTGAACAGGGGTCACTGCTCGATGCTAGGAGTGTACGCTGTTTTATGCCAGCTACCTACGGTCATAGCTCTAGCGTTCGGTTTCCTTCAACGCACAAATATAATTTATGTTGAAAATTTTAACAGTTTAAATTAATCGTTGGCTTACTCTTTTCCTGGATAGAAAATGCACACATACAAATGTTTCCTATCGCATTTGCAATGAAATTAACTAAGATTTTTGGGTCAGATGCCACGCATCCGCATGATACGGAAGACGCTGTTATTTACTTGGACTGCGTTCAATAACTTCGAGGTTATTAGTGTGGCGACCGACGTCGCAAATTAATTAATCTTTGCGCTCACTGTACATTAGCTAAATCTGGTTTAATTCTAAATAACTGCATTTACAAATATCTACAAACTATGCATGGAGTTGTGCGTTGGTTCTTCTTAATTACTATATCAAGCCTAGAAATCGCGAATTACCACAGAAGATCGCAGACTCAATTTGAAACAATCATTAACCTCAAAGTCTTCCCACCTTCAAATAAAAAATATTAATTGTAGCAATAGTAAGTATACCCTATTGATATAAGAACTTTACGGCTATTCATTTATAGTTGAAATCACATCAAAGCGACATTGTGGCGGTAATTACAAGTTTCCGTTGCAATAAAACAAAGATAGCTAGACCTATTGGTGTGAAACGAGATCGTATCACGGTCCACGCGACCGCCACCGACTGACCATTATGGCTTCGCTTCATACAATTATAAACGATGCTCGCCACGTATCGATTTGTGGTTAGCCTTTTTGAAGTTTTGCTTATAAAACTAAAATGGATCTAATTATATGGAATCACTATCGCATACAATACATAATTATATATAAAATACGCAAAAAAATAATCTTACGAAGTACCTACTCGTGTAGTAAGTATATTCTGAATCTAATTTAAAATCATGGAAATTTTAACGTTTCTAAGAATAATAACGGCACTGTTGTGTGAAAATGACTAATTCTAAGTCATACGATTTCGTAGCCAAAATGTTTATAGGTATCTAAGTCAACACCGGTTTGTCTTTATCTACACCTGGTGCTAGTACAGCTATAAAGAACAATTTGAACGTACCTACACTGGGTTCAAAGATTGCAAAATGCGCACAAAACAACGAACCGCCCGCCCATCATCTAAAAAACACCATTAGCTGAGTCATACAACTTACGCTGAAAAGGAACCAGCCACCGCACAATTTCATCCAAAATTAACGTAGAAACTACGCGTTTGAAAATCGGTTAATTAAATGAACCAACTCGCTGTGCCATGATATCGATTTTAAGTGAGCGGCGCGTGCGGACCCATCATTGCATTCATCGCCTAAATCCCAAAGACTAAATAAAAATAGTCGCTGGGGTGTGTTGGCCACTGCGGGGGGCTTGGGCACATGCATAAGTAATGCACAAGCGAAGGGCGCTCGGCGCACGCGATCCGCCTGCAATGCCAAACACAGGGACACCCCTTCCGAACACCGCAAAGGGCCGAGGTATTAATCAGTGATGACTTACATACTCAATTCTAGTAGAAGCAGTACAATAAATGACTTATGGGATTCTTATTAAACCTTTTAAGCGTCACTCACCTACGGTGCAGTAGGTTTGCATTATCACCTAAAAGCGACCGAGCTTGAAACTTAGTAAAAACCTATCCCTTCAATTTTTTATTTTCGATTGAACTTATGATAATCACAACATTTTAACATTATTCACGGTATTTGAGTATAGTCACTGTATGAAACACAAAGGGTCACCAAAACTATTTACTCCCAAACCCATCGTGTTATTAGTCAAATACGGATTACCTACATTAAGAAAATAGATCTTTTTTTATCCCGAAAATCAAAAAAGTTCTTTTCGCGAGTATAATGAATGATATACCTTAATAAATAATAATAAAAAATCAGTCCATTGATGTCCCACTGCTGGGCACGGCTGTCTCATAATGAAAAGAGTTAGACCTTAGTCCACCATGCTGGCCTGGTGCGGGTTGGTGAACTACACACACCATCCAGGACTAATTTATGAGGCCCACAGGTATGCAGGTTTCCTCGCGATTTTTTCCTTCACCGTTAACGCAAGTGTTAAATAAGTAGATAATATTTGTTTTATTTAAATATTGCATCATCTAAATATGCCATGAAGTTTTAAAACATTACATAATTTATCAAAACAAATATAAATAGATACCTACCGTTTTACAGAAAGATAGATACGATTTCTTGTCTAGATATAGTTAATTGGACAATAGTTAATACGCTGACAGTAGCTAATACTAAGAGATAGCTGCAACTGTTTTCATGCATGTTTACGGGATAGCAATATAATTACGTAGAGCGCGCGAGACCAAAACGACGTAAAACTATTTTAATTTAAGTTCTCATTAAAGCTATTGGAAAACTTAATAGGTAAGGAAAATGTAAGAAACGCTTTTGTAATTGACGTTCTTGATAATGACTTAACACGTTCACTGCGTGCAGTAATTTTGGGTACCTTCAAACTGGTGCGTTACGAGGCAAAGATCATGTCGTACTAGACTTTTTTCCAGTGCGGAGCTAGGTCCAAAGCATCTCGTACGGTACTGTTACTTTAAACTAGAATATCTTCATGAAAACTGCTTGGTTTTTTTTTTGGATTATACCATTAAATAGTGTATTGTCTGTTTATTATATATGTCGGCACGCCCGAGGATTGGTTCAAAACTGACATAGTAATCCCATAAAACATATTACGAGATGAATCACACCCCGCCCCGCACCCAAAGAAATCAAAATACGAGGCGAGCTCAACCGCGTATTGCATCTTATTCCAAAATATCGATAAACAAATAGGGATGTAAACAAAACAAGAAACAAAATTATCGAGGAGCATTTGTTTAAAAAAGAAAGCTTCTTTTGAATTATAATGTTTTCTATGACTTTGACAAGGAAAACTATCAGTAACATTCTGATTATGCAAATAGTGTAGTAATTTTTCTTTCGTTACTACTTTCACCGTCGATTTGGGGGTAGTTGACAAATCAAGAATGGAATCACTTACTTTGTTATCTTATGTATGGGGTGGTGACCTCGGTGACACAATGGTGGTTAGTTCTTGGAATGTACGCCCTGAACTAGGACTAGTATAAATATATCATATGTACCAGCTGATGAGAAGCACGACTAATCACTTCTTTGTAGAGCGAAATGGATTTTGGCCTAGTAACATTATGTTTTAATAAAAGATAATTCTAAAATCTTCCTTGATCTCTTCCTGTGTATAGTTTTGTTTACATCCATAATTAATTACGTCCGTCATTTATCGACACAGTCACAACAATGCTCAGATTTATCGACCTGCCTCGTACGAGATCGTTACGAGGTTCTATGCACCCTGTACCGCACGTAAAGTAAACATTAACTATTGGATCGGTACGAGGCGAAAAATATCTCGTACGTTTTTATTCAAAAATTAAATACTACTGAAGAAGGTCTTCAAACCTATATTAGTCATTTCACTCATACAACGAAATTTGTAGTAGAAATTCAATGCGCACGAGCGAGAGGAATAGCTTTTTCGGCCGCGCACTGAGTGCGGACGTCGTACGAGGTTTAATTCGCCACGTAACGCAGTGAACGTGTTAAATACCTATTATTTTAATTGTTTGATAATAATTAATTCAGAGATTATATTGTTTGAAGGCCATTTTAGATATTAATTTGCAATTATTTTTTATCCAGCCAAAATAGTTGCAACGCGTTTTGGAATGAACCTATGACATAAGAATTGTTCAAGCGAAATCAACTAGCTACTGTTAACGCCTTAAATTTTTTAACAATCGGTAGTTATCCAAATGTGGAAATAGTCGCCAAGTCTAATTTTAAGTTTACAGTGTAGCTATATGGACTTCTAAGAGTTATTACATTAGTGTTTTATTCGAACATTGCTAGACGCTGGTCGAATGTTCTCTGTTGGAAGCCTTTCATAGACAGGTGTGAATCGATTACTGCGGTGCTCGTTCCACTCAATAATTCATAGTGTCGCCCCGTGTGTTTGGACAAGTGGTCCGTTCGGCCTTCATCAACACGCCCATATAATAAAACTTTAACAATGTTTTCATAATCGACGCCAGGCCCGCTGAAATCGTCCATTGGTTGCAACCACTACGACGTATTTAGAAACTAGGCTACACAAATTTCTTACCACAGCAGTTAACGTGTACATTATGTACGTAAACAATATACCTACCGCCGCGGTACAATGTAACAGCAAAATTCAATCTCCATTTATTATATTGTGGTGTAAAAAATAAAACACCTAATCAAACAAAAGCGAGCATTGTTACAAAAAAAAACGTCTCCATCACACATGTGTTTAGCAATATTTCTTAAAAATCTGTAAATACTTAGAAACGGTACCTACAAGGGAAATGCCTACCAAGCCTTGGCTGACACATGATGAATTTATCATAGTAAGCTAAAAGATTTTTAAGTACGAATAGCACGATATACATTTCCTCCAGCTCATACGCGCTCGTGGCGTGCTTATTTATTTTGGCGCGAGCCAAGATGCGCGGGCGCCGAAGACAGACATGCCGTTACGCCTCCATCAAACCCGGTGAATGGATTTCCATAAAAAAATATTATTCTGAACTAACCTTAAACAGACTAGGTACCTACTTGAAGCAAATCTAGATTTATTATTTCTGAAAAACATATTCTTATTTCTGACATGGATATCAAGACCTACAAGCTTATATTTTGTAACAGTATCAGTATAATGTAGCTTAATATAGGTAATATTTGCTCATGGTCATTAAATTCAGTCCTTTTTACTCTATGAATAATGGAAATGAACAACATATTATTATCACAAAAATGTTAATCTCTTTGACAAACTTTGTATTGCGCTGATCGCGGTGCGCAAGCGTCTTTTTTTACAGTAAATCGCAGCCCCTTTGTAACGGTAACGGCTAAAACGTTGCTCACGCATTATGTAAGGACAAAACGGTCTCCCTAAAACCGGCCTAGCTAACGGTCATTTCTTTTCAAAGCACTTCAACTGAATCTAGATTAACCCGATCCTAACCTGCAATTGCAACACGACTTTCGGATGTACGAACAGACTCTGGGAATATTATTTCAATGTATTTTAGTATAAAGGTACACGCTTGAAGGGCTTCGTAAACAAACAAAATATGCCCCAGGCGTTGTGTGTAAACCAATTTTACAAGACACAGAATGTAGACTAAACAGGCTCTGCAACGGCAGATTTAATGCGTTTCCCGCACTGTTTCCAGACTTGTGCTAAAACTAAACTGTTTGAATCAAATATTTAGGCGTACGTTCAACATGCCACATACGTCGAAATTATTTAGCATTGATATAAAATACATTTTTTTGAGTTACAGAAACAAAAAACACATAATATATTAACTCCGATATCCCACGTTTTCTTATGAAGTATCGTATTTATATTAATAACATGTTATTACAGCAATTGAGAGTTATTTGCTGTTATGCATTGAAGAGTTCCATTGTCTATCTCCAAAGGTCTTCATAACATCTACACCTAATTTAAATTGGACGACCTCGGAAGAATACTTTTTGAAGCTAAAAAGAATCAGTTGACAATTAGCGAAGATCTCGCTTAAAAGTATACAAAAACATAACATAATTATTGTAGAATAACCTCCTTCGTTTTTGAAAGTGTGTTGATAACTACGTGTCGTTAAAAAAGTTAGAAGCTAGCAATGCGATGATAAATAAATTGAAAATATTTTAACAAAAATATCGGAGAAAAATAATCGACTTGAATCTCATCCCGTAAAAATAGACAGTTTTATAACCGCTGATCGCGAAAATTACTCCATCAACGTTTTACCAGATCAACTTATTGGTCCATTTGTATTTTTGTTTCGTACGCCTTATAGTTTACGTAAAGTGCGAATGCGAAACGTAGCCTTTATAAACAAATATTCGAATGAAATCCAACAAATCGAAGATTTTAACGATGACGTAGGGTGGCCACGCGTGGTGCATGGACGCACTCGCCGCGCCGTGCGCGCAGTATATCAGAGTGTGGCATATGGCGTGGCCAGTATAGCGAACCAGGTGTCTCGTCATGCGCGCCCGCACCCATTGTGTAGCACCCCTCCCCGCGGAACCCGCGCAACTGTTTTCAATGTGTGCACTACCCGACACATCGAACAATGCCGCGACCTCCAGCAAACGTAACCGTAGCAAAGATGCGGATCCATTCATTTGTTCTTTATTTTTCTCAGACATCTGACAAAGATTCGAGGATCAGCTGTTCGGACCGTCAATGAACGGGTTTTAGTAACGGCCATTTAATATCTGGCTAGACTGGAACTCTTATAAATCAGCTGTCGTAAAGGCTGTCGTATACAAAGGCGATGTGCCAAACTAAACCATTCTTGTAGAACAAAGTTAGATTAATTAATCAGTGTTTGTTCACTGGTCGTTTGATTATTATTCGTCCATGATTCATGACCTTTCGATTTGTAATTTGTTATTTATATTGACCTTTTTACTCCAATAGTTGCCTAGGACGACCAGACCATGTTCTAAAACAACAGCAATTTAGAACAGGTTCAGTTTTGTATGACATCCGTTTCATAAAATACAATTCCATGATACTAATCAAACAGAGACAATTTAATTTAATCTGCAATCACTTTGAAATTGTAATGGTTCTTTTGCATAAAATTATATGTGGCACGGGTTGCCATCAAGGTATTGTTGATTGCGTATGCGCGGAAGTTGCATTATGCTGTGTCATTCATGTTACTCGCCATCGTCACTGACTATGTGATGGTCTGTTATAGTAAATTGGTTTATGTGCTGAATCGTTTGAATCTCTGCCAATATACTCTGCACTCGGCCCGAACGAATTGATTACAGAAATTCTAATAACTCTAATTATGTGAATGAAACAATATCATTCATAGAAAGGAGTGCTACCTGGCGTCTGTATGTATTAAAGTCTCACGGTATCCTTGTTGCAATAATATTATGACTTGTCTAAACTTTTAGTAGGTAGGTATATTACTGTTCAAATCAGTAGAGATATATTTGAAAAAAATAAGCACCCAAGACACTGTTTGTATCTTCACAGATAAATCATAGTAAACGGACAGTACCTATTTTTACATTTAACGTTTAAAATACTGTGGAAATAATAGAGGATTGACCCCTAATAGCAGTAGACAGGGAAATGTGGAAAGAGGGGAGGGAGGCCTTTGCCCTGCAGTGGGACACCGTAGGGTGTAACCCGCGTTACTGCTGAGTCTGTACAAAATTTTAATTTCTACACTACTATAATATATATTCATATAATATTATTGGTCGCCGACTATAAGCATATTTTGTTTCAAAACTTTATCGGTGTACCTACACATCATCATCATTCCATTCTACACTTCTAAAGAAAATCAAAATCGAATTTTATACTGACATAAAATGTTGCTATAATCTATCTGCATGTGTCTATACCTATAGCTGTTATATCACTTCATACTGAAGATAATATTTCATATCCGTCAAATGCTCTGATGCAGAACGATAGACCAGCAAGTCCATTCATCGTGGCGCGTTATTTCAAAAAATACATAGGTACTTATTCTCTTTTATTGATATAGTCTAATATATAGGTACGATTGCGTCATTATATAAATGGAAGGTCTCTCATTAGTCTAAATTGCTGGACTGAATTACGAACTATGAGTAATGACGTATCGATCGATCAAACATGTCACGGGGTAAAAGTGTAGTCATTGTGTTGTCCTGTTGTTATATTTTCCCAAGAAACACCCTTTTTATCTCTTCTTGTATCAGGAATGTAGATGCAGTGATTATACAAAGGTATGTCACCTTGCAAGGGTTGTGTTGGTGCGTGTTCGTAGGGCGCAATCAATTAGCGAGCCGCGTATACCGAGCACTTCCGTTTCCGAGCGTTTAGGGACT
The DNA here is from genome assembly GCA_932294325.1 of Allophyes oxyacanthae. NCBI lineage: Eukaryota > Metazoa > Arthropoda > Insecta > Lepidoptera > Noctuidae > Allophyes > Allophyes oxyacanthae. The sequence goes on from OW028610.1 coordinate 5,542,275, forward strand.
TCCGGCGGGGGCGGAACAGTGTTCTTTCCCCATGTTCCACGGTACAACGCAGCGAGACACTTTTTAACAAACTTTTAGAATTAAAACTTTAAATCGTCGACTTAAGGCTTAATATTTATTGAAGGTTTTTAATATGTCCTGTGTTCTATTGTACTAATCGCTATTGTATCAGACACGTCACCGCGGCACTCGCAATAAATTGTAATTAATGGTATTGCTGCATAATACTTTATAGATAATAGGTGCATGTTGCGCTTATGATGTGATTATGATAGAGTAATTCAACTGAATTCAACAGTAATTCCAAAAAAGCTAACTATTATTTTTATTTTATCGAGCCTCTGACAAATTCTATTTGTAAATCGATACTTATTAATTTGCGTCTAAAAGTTTAACATTTGATATTATATTTTACTCAAATCGAGAGGAAGCATTTGTGTTTTTTTTAAATTTAATTTTAAGAAAGGTTGTCTTGATTACTTTAGAAGTATTTCCTGGCATTCCTGAATTCTTTTGCCGCCCGCTCGTATTATTGTTGGATGGCACTTTATTAATTATATCCACATACTCAGAGATAACCATGAAATAAATTGATATCACTATCGGATTGCTATCTCAAACTAATCGAGCGATATAATAAAACGACCCACTTGTAGGTTAGCGGTAATTAATTCTAATACTTTTCGTGATTCACGCTTACTTTTACTTTAAAGAACCAAGTTTCTTTTACAAATAAAAAAATTTACATGCTAATGAATAATGGAATAAGACTGCATAAAAAGAGTAGATATCGCTGAAAAACGGAATCAAACCAGAAGGTAAAATATATTCAAAAGAATTACGGCCTTTACTTAATTATTAGTTTGTCACCATTATGCATTATGTCAAACGTCTAATTGCTTAAGAAATTACGACTAAGCAATCATCAATAGGAAATGAGATATACGTAGGTAACGTATATCTCATTTCCCAGGTCCAAAATTCACGGCCACCATTTACACCAAGTCAAGTACCCACCTACCTTAATATTTTTGACTAGCATTTTAGATAGTTGATAAACATAATATATAAATGTTAAAGTACTCAGCACACATGTACAGTTGACCCCCACGAAGGCATTGTATCTCACACGACGCGATCTCACCATTTTTTGTCCGTTGACAACACGCTGACTTCGAAAATGAAGGCGAAACCCAAAAAAAAGTCATGTGTATTGTACGAACAAAAAATGTTCCTTTTACAAACAGCTGAGCGTTGATAAGCGTTGCTCCGGAGGTTATACAACCCTAGGAAAACAACACGACACCCGTCAACATAATGTTCAATGATATATTCTTCGTCCGTTAACGTTTACTGAACCAGTTTTATGTCCTTTGATTTAATTAATCCTACGAGAACTGTTGGGCACTTAGTCCGTATTTACATAATAAAGGTATCCGCTGATGCGCACATTTTTTTTCTTGTAATCACGTAACGTTTTTATTGCAACAGATGCCTATCGCCAGCAGAGTAATCATAATACAGGGTCGTAATCGGAATCGCTTCAATTTTGACAGTAGAACAATTTCCATTGCGCAGCGATAGTTGGAACAATGCAAGGAACATTCTTGTATTGTCAAATTTCGAATCGATTCCGATTACGAGCGTGCGTCATTTCGATCAATCGTGTTCGACGAACATTTTATATTTCAAAGTTTTCCAACTACCTTTTTTTTCCATTTTTAAGCACTTGAATGATTGTATGTAGGTATCTTTTAACTACAATATAATGACACTCGAAACTTTTTTAGCTACCTCCGTTATTTTTGACCCATTATCACTTTTAATTAACTAAAACTTCACTAAACTAAGGCGACAATGATTCTCAAGTTGACTGCATACTAAAATGCGCGCGATCTAGCTTGTGCGTATAACGTAAAAAGTTAAAAACAGTATTTATCGTTTTAAATAAAGAATCGTTAATTTTATAAATTCCAATTACCATTATTGAAGTGTGTTTAGACTTATCTAATCGGTCTCGTTTCCCTGTACAATGAAAATCTCTGTTTGTAAAGAACAGAATTTGTTTTGTTTTCACTTTTGTAAAGCAATTACCAAAATTATATCAGACATGATAAATGAAGTAGGTAGGTACATAAATATCACATTCAAATGTTTGTAATTGCTAAGAAAAATTATATTTTACAAAAAAAGAAAAGTTTATTTTTACTAAGATGTCGTGTAATATCATTTATATGACAATTGACACTTTATGTAATATAGAACAGGAGCTGGCTTTCTCTCGCAGAATGCAGTCTCAAACTAGGTAATACAATTTGTATTGGTTCTACCCATAGACTTACACACTGAAGGCGACAGGCAATTTTATTAACACTTGTGACTTATGTACTTATTTAAAACTTTATTTCTACCATAAAGTTTCAAATAAGTGCATAAGTCACAAGTGTTCGCAGGTTAATAATGCCCGTCGCCTTCGGTGTGTTGACCTATTTCCCGCAGCCGGTTGTAACTTATCTTCACTATCGATAAGGTAAGCGTGTCACTAACCTGGCGCCAGGTTCCCTCTGGGCTTGGCTCCGAGTATGGCAAGATTCACGTTTGCTTTCCTCCCATCGATGATAGGATTCGGGTCCTTGCATGCTCTCTCCGCCGCCGCTCGGTCACCCATGATCACCTGCAAACAATTTTAGAACTCAGTACCTACTATACATTTTTATTTTACATTTTAAACCGAATCTATTTAAATATCCAATACGTTGAAGGATGACGTCGAGTTGACATTACCTATTGTAATGCATGCGTGAGCCGCGGGTCGCCACCTCGTCGCTGCTACTATCGAAACAACCAATTTAAACTGACCTTCCTCGTCCCCATTCGTAGAGCTTTAGCTCTAAATAATGTAAAATAAAGAATATACATCGGGGGCTCAATTTAAAGTGGAACGCAGGTCTAAGCAAATGCTTGATGACCTCCAGATATCGAAAGTCTGGAATAATTGTAAATTCAAATATTCTACTATGTAGAATTATTTTTTTAGACGTGTGATTTTGTTTAGTGATAATAGGTACCCATTTAATAGGGAGACGGGTGAGATCAACATACTATTCAAATATTTTTTGTCGTATGTTCGTAAAATAACCTTTATTTAAGTACATTGAACTGAAGAAAGCATAATATTATATTCTCTATTTAAAATTATTTATATCTAATTTTTAAACTTATAATATTAACCTTTTTAGAGTTTGTTAACGATAATCCCACATTATACAAAAACAGCCAGCGAATTTTGGAATTCAGTAGGCATTGTATGTAAATTGCCCCCGATACAAAAGAACAAGTATAATTAATTATTATGAGTCGGTTTGGTGCAGACTTCATAACGTTTGTAAACCGTACAAATCGTAGTTAGGCGCGGGGTGCGATAACGAATCGAATACTATCAACGTTCTGCTAACTGCCTGTTAGTTGATTGGTTGTGTTTGATTGTGCTGCCGTAGATCTCTTAGTAACGCCTAGGCAAGTATTTCAAGCTCTGCTAGTCGAAGCACATGTCGTATCGTTATGGGTTATGTTCCTAAAATGAGAATGATCATGATGAATGATCGCATTTAATTTGTACGAGAGTTTTTTCATAGACAGGTATTTCTCGTTTGAAATGTTCCATTACTTGGTACCGATAACATCATACTGCGGGTGGTACTCAGCCTTAAAAGCACGGTATACAACAAGACTGTCTTTTGTATGTCGGTCTACAGGGAAGGTTGATATTTGTTGATAATGAACATAAGAATAGCAAGCTAAATCCTACAAGACGCTAACCTCTATGAGCGCTATGTTACACGTTTTACTCACTCCATGTGAGAATAACTAACCCACTATAAATAGAAATAGACTAATAAAACATCAAGTTTTGATACACTACTCAGAAAGATAGCTACTGAAAACGGAAGTTTATTTTGATAGAAAATACATTGGCCGTTTTAATTCAATTTTTTTAATGGACCTGATTTCCAAGACGATTTTTTTTTATAATGTCTTGGTTCATATTGTCCTTCGTTCTATACTTACAAAGACTTTGAATACTTTCTGAGTCAAACATTCAAGTGCTCTGCTAACTTATTCACAACCGTTCAACGGTTCAACTTATCGACGGTAGGTATGGTTCCTACATACATAATTATTAGAACGTCATGCATTTTACGTGAAACATGACAAGAATGCACGGCGTATTTCCATTTTAATTTTCCGATATGGTCGGTGATGCCCTAATATGACACTTCGGCATTAGGGTCTCCGCACATTTATCGACGCCGAAGCGGTCGGAACAGATTTGTCTATTGAAAATGTTGGCGTCAGGGATCAAAATTTTTCTCAGCAATTACACAACATTCGTAACTAATTATTTATATACTTCATTTATCATTTTCTTTGACATCATTTTGGTAATTGCTTTACATAATTAGTTAACTTTTACTGCAGAGAAAATAATATCAAAAACTGTTCTTTAAAAAGAGAGATTTTCATTCTACAGGGAACCGAGACTGATTTAAATAATCGAAAGACGTCGATTGCACCTTATAGACATGAAGCTTTTTCCGATCGACCTAAGCCGATTCCGCGTCGAAAATGTGGGAAACCCTTAGTACCCATATCGAGACCCACAGGACTGGGTAAGCGAAAGTCCGGGCAAAAAGTTACTTCTGGCATGCAGTATATTATTGCTTACCTGTTTATTATCCTTTCTTTTTAAATTAAGCAGCACTATATCGCCTGAAGCACGTAAAGACATAAATTATATTGAATGCAAAAATGCACCGGCGCTGTTATTAAGTACCAACTTATTAAGTGCTAGCACTATAGTGACATATTCCCCACAGTTGCGGAAACATAAATAAATAACACACTCCATTGTCTAGATAAAGACAGTCATTATTTTAATATTCCTTGACTAGATAGAGTTTAGAATATCCTATTGGAGCAATTTGTATGGCCTTGACAATATGAAATAATAGGAACTTTGCAATTTTCTCGACTTGTATTTATAGGGGCCAATTTCTTTTGCCCGACTAATATTTTAAAATGAAAGGGTTTGTGAATTTCAAACGGTATCTATTTTTGTCACTAAACTGAACTTATCCAAACGCACTTATATAAAAATGAATAAAAAACTAAAGTAAGAGTTTAATTATCCTAAAAATTAAAAGAACATTGTTGAGTCGTTAACGCAATTAATACCACGAAGTTTTCTTTACTCTATTTCAAATAAATTGTTGTTTAAAAAGAAAAAAATAAGAAATAAACATGGTCGTATTTCTTTGGTAATGTTATAGCAGCCTTAAGTCTACGGCGTAGCCCGTAGTGTGCCCGTAGCTACGGGAGGCGTGTCCATGTTCCGCCCATATTAACGCTGTTCAAGCGACACTCTCTAATAAACTCAAATTGACAGTGTTATCATTATTATTTTCACTGAAAACGTAGCGAAGAAACATAATAAAGAATTTATTTATTTCTTTTGTAAATATGCAAGTAACTAACAATATTCTCATGATATGTTTTTTTGTGTAAGGCATATTAAGCGTGTAATGGTTTTTTATTTACTGTCAATTAGAGAAATAATTGTTTATAAGTATTTAAACAATTTACCTATCTCAAGATAAAAAAGGTGATTTTTTGTTTAGTTGAGTAATAATGTAGAATCTGATAATAAACTTTTTATAATAGCTTATTATCAAAATGTTTTTTATTGTTTATGAAGGCTAAATTATAATTATCGATTTTTTTTGTGAGTTACATTTTAATAAAATTACCTATGAGTATTTAACGACACACATCTACATATGCATCGGCATGCTTTACTTGTTCTTTGACTGTCTATAATTATCATGTTTAAGCTAATGCCAATGCTGTTTATAACGTATCGGGTCATCAAAAAAATGCAAACAAAAAAGAACTTAAAAAACTAAAACCCGATTACGGAATGATCAAATCATGATATTTCTTCTTCAAATTTAAGAGCCTTGCTCTTGTCGGTGTAGCTTATACAGCTCTCTCCATTTTTCCCTGTCGAGTGCAGTCTCCCCTTTTCTTTTATTTAGCTCATGTAATTTATACATGGCTTCCTCTACCTCTCCTTCTATCATGATACTTACCTAGTTAAAAGTCGGACGTCTCATAACTTAACACCACAACTTTGCTTTTTGTTATATTATTACAAATTTTGTTATATTACCAGCGCCTATTTATACATAACTTTTTGCACAGAGGCTCAGTTTCTCCTCAACTCCCAATCACAATTCGTTAGCAGAATTGACAAGCCTGCGATACTTGCATCCGGTTAGCGATATCAATAATAATTGACATGAGCCACCAAAAAGTAACAAATAAAAATAAAAGTTAAAAAAACGAAAACCCGACTACGACAAAAAAACAAAAACACATAAAACAAGTAGTGTTTTGTTGACAGCTAATTGAGCTAATGGTTACTGGCGAGTGGCGTTACTGTATTGTGAAGCCGTAGGCGGTGGACGTCAGACTTTTCACTAGGTATCATGATTGTGATCTCTCAAAACTTAACACCTTGCTTTACATCTTTTAGTAATTTTTTCCGTAGTCGGGTTTTAGTTTATGTAACTTTTATTTGGTTTGTATTTTTTTGATGACGTAAGCCTACGGGCGCTTATTAAATCAGCATTGGTCATATTTAACATGATTATATAGACTAGTGGCGAAAGGTGACAGTTTTAAAAGGGGAAGCGGAATTGCTGCCATTAATGCTGTAAGACAAAAATCCATACCGTCTCTTGTAATCCGTATATATAGCCATGTTTGGAAGAGCTCGACCTAACTGAATAACAAGCCTTTTCTTTGTCAGTTGGGTGAGTAAATAATATAATATTACGTTGGTCTATGCACCAATCAATTCCTAAAGGGAAGCCGGTGGGAATCAGGTTGTATGGACTCTTCGCCACTGATATAGACAGGCAAAGAACAAGAGCGTGACGATGTATGTGTAGATGTATATCTGTCGTTAAGTACTCATAGGTAACTAAGTATTATCAAAATCAGCTAGATATTAACAAGTCAATTACCACATCATGTAAGTTTGTGAAACCTGAATAAGATACTTTATTTTTTTCAGGTTTTTCAAAACTTTTTCTTTTTCTTCAGTGACGTAATGTGACAAGCCATTTTGGTAAGTAAATATTTAAATTATATTATGTACAATACCATAAACTTTGTTGTACACCAAAAATAAAACCGATGATATCTTCATTTTCTAGTTGACGTATGCGCATGGATACTACTACATTATTTACAGGTACAGAGCAGCCACTCCTTATAAAACTATTAGATTAGATATTATAATACAAGATAGCGTCACCGGACACTAAAATTATTAAAGAATAATTTGTTAACTCTGGTTTCTTATGTAAATTTGAATTTGATGTAGATAGGTATATGTTGGCAAAAAAGGGTTTTATTTTAAAACTCCGAGTGATTTGGTGATAATGATAACGATTACAATTGATAGTCTATTTAATCACTAATCACGTCGTTAAACATATTTATCTTTACCTATCTTATTATACTTCCTAAGAATCTGATTTTGAAAAACTTATGGAGCATGTGCACGTAAAAAATATTAGACGATAGGTACATATCTATAATCAAAGCAATGCTAATGATCACTGCAACTTGGGGGTTTACGGGATAACTAAAATGGTAATGAACATCGACACTGGTAATAAACTTCAATACGATCGTAAGATACAAAACTTCGAGCTACCTTCTAAAAAAATTACCAATCATGAAGTTGGGACTCCTATCTTCATGATCGGTAAATTTTTTAGAAGGTAGTTCTAAGTTTCGTCTCTAACGATAGTAGGTATGAAGTTTATTACCGGTATCGATATTCATTACCATTTTAGTTACGCAGTAGACCCGCAGGTCGAACCGTCAAGTGAATTGGCTTTAATTCCCGTACTATATGTTCTAATTGTGCCACGGAAAATAAACTTTAAATCATTTCAAAAAGTTTTTGTGTCAGTGACAATCAGCAAGCACCTTATTTCATTCGTTTGCTTATTTATGGTTTTCTTTTTCTCAGCATCTATTGCGTTTATTGTAACGTTCAGGTGGCTACCCAGTTCCGCGGCCCGTACCGCTATCAGATGACACTCTTTTGTTTCCTACGAGTACTTCAGCACGTCCCGGCTGGAGCCGGCTGCCGGTCGCTTCGACCCAACGGCTATGTAGAACAGAGGGACGTGCAATAACACAATCATTCTTAAAATTTTAAGATAGATATTTCTGTAAAAGGTACATAAACCTGAATTGCAGGGTTGTGAAAAAAGAAACCGAAGCTCCAAATGAAAAATGCAGTGACTTTCAACTTAGTCATTGAATAAGGTAGAATGATGTCAATGCTTAAAGTAGAAAAAATTCGTGTATAGAATATGTTAAATGCTTGTGATTATCATACTCAAAGGTTTAATGTAATATATTAATCACCATGAAAAAGGAAGAACATTGCATTATTCCGGGGACTAAATTTTAAACCTGTATATATTTCTAGTGCGTATGTTAATCAATAACAGATTTTGGTTTACGACAGATTTTTTATTGTGTTTAGTATCATACAACTACCTAAAACTTGAAACCATAACCAACTGGCAATAAGTTAGCGTTTACAAATTGAATAATGATTTAAAATCCATGCATATCTATCAATACCAAATCTTTGATCGATTCTTGCTTACAAACAGCACAGTAATATCAATTATGTTCTAAACACCCAATAAAACGTCGAAACAAAGTCATTACATTATGAAGTTTATTAGGAAAATGAAATTTTAGTTTGTAACACATTTTGTAGTGTTACGAACGATGAATTGCGATTATTACAGCTATTTGGATGTCACAGCGAGGGTGCTACGCGTCGTGTTCCCTCAGGGTCCATCCACCCCTAGCACGAATTGAAAATGGGGTTGTGATTCATTTCCCACGAGCCCCACGCTGCACCAAACAAAAAGCCTCAAACTTTATTACATTAAACTAGCTGCATTGAAAAAAGCGTCATTTACTGCATCTGTTGGTTAGGAATAATACCTAGTGTTTGCAATAGGGCCAATAACTTTGTAAGCAATCATCAAATTATACCGCGTAGCTAATTCATTCTTCACACAATAATTCGCTAAGGAGTATTGATTCATAATTATGAAATTTTAGTTAGTTTAGGATATTTTTAGTGTCCATGACATGTTTTATATTTGGCACAAGAACATTTACTCCCGATATGACGCTGCATTTTCCCGAAATGAAATACGTGAGCGACGATGATGTGTCTTTAAAGAATTACGCATCATGCCCTCTATTTTCAGTGCCTCAGTACTTTGTTTGACATTTATACCTGCGTGGAACAACTTCCGTGTTTGATGTAATTTCGCGATATACCTTGTATGTGTTGTATGTACTTAGCTGCCGGTGGGTTAGGTATAATGTAGGTAGCAATGAGGTGCGATAACGCGCTAACTGTGCGATACGGTCGGTGTTTCAGAGCCGACACGAGTCGACTGCGCACGAGCATTAAAAGTTTACGTGTCAATTTAGTTTCACATAATGCTTTTGTTTCAACAGAATTAGTAAATATGTCAATTTCTCCAAATTGCGAAATTTAACGAAATCTTATCAAATATGCTTAGTGTACCTAAGTAAAGAAATACTCACAAAGCCATATCCTCTGCTCTTGCTGGTCTGTCTGTCTGTGATGACGACTGCCTCTTCTATGTCGCCATAGACCGCGAAGTGTTCCCTGAGGCTCTTGTCTGTAGTGTGGTACGGAAGTCCTCCGACGAACAGTTTGGTCCAGGTTGTGTCTTTCTGGCCTGGCAGCGCGCCCAGTGCCAGGAGCCCCTCGGACTCGGCCGGCAGAGCGCCCGCCATCAACATGCCTTGCACCGCCTCCGTCGCGCCGACCAAAGTTGCACTCTGCTAACACTGTCACTGCCGCCGCTGTAGCGGTTTACAAGTCTCCGGGTCGCACGAGTGTGTAGGTTAAGTTACAGTTGTAAACACTGGTGTTTGCGGGAGCGACCGTTCGTCGTGGTGGTTGAGCGCGGACTGATGCTCGTTCGGAGCGCACGTGGCGCTCCGGTACTAATTTTAGCCCCCGCCGCGCCCCCCTCGTCACCAGATGCGTCGGCACCACACCGTCCCGGCCACATGCGTAGCGTGCCTTACCATGCCCTACTGCCTGCTACCCTCCACTCACGGTTAATGATATGCCTCGTTATCACAGTTGTGTTGGTCTTTAACTTTACTAACTTCTACGCACCTTTTGCAAAATTCTGTTGTTACATTTCGATATTACCTTTAGTATGTCTTTCTTTCCGTTTTTCAGGCACGGGAATGCAAGATTCAATATATCAATTTGTGAACATTGATATTTTTTGTTACTAAATAGTTATTCTGTATACTGTCATTGGTAATTACCGTGATTCAATGTTTACTAGTTTTAATATAGATCTTTTAACCTTTAATTACCGGGGTATAATAATTATTGTAAGGGACAAAACCGCACCTCCATTCAAAAGTAGAACAAAGACAGGAACATTCGAAGACACGCGTAAATAATCAGGAATGGTAATGAATAGTTCATTTCTGAACAATGAAGTCACAATACACTTCTAAAGAATAAAGAATAATATTCTTTAAGAATTAAGATTTTATCTTTATTCTTTGCTTTTCGCTATGACATTTATAAACTACAATGCTAAATATGCAGAGTTTGCATGTAAATACATAAGGGAAATTTGTGGAACAATCCCAATACTTACAATTAATTTATGAAATTATATATAAGTGAGTGTATGGAATATCTGGAATGAGTACTATGGTTTATGCGTTAATTACTAAAAAAAATCGGTTCACATCCCGACATGTTTAACATTATAATAATATACTTACGTAAGTGCGTAATAGAGGTCATAACAATACAGAAACTAACTACTTTGGAACGTATTTCCTATGATTCGAATCAATCGTGCACTATGTTGAACTGAAGGACTGCACACATATTCATGATCAACAAAACTATTTTCATGATAATACAAGCAGCTCTCATTTGCATTTGCACGACACACAGTTAACTCGATAAATAAATCGAACGTGTGCGCAGACATTTGCATATTAGACTCTTTTATAATGACGTAGTTCAGTAACTTTAACTTACCATCTGTTCGTTTAGGGACACTTATAAATCCCCAAGAAAGCCTTCATTGAGAAATAAAGCCTTATTCCCTGCGTTTTTACACTAAAATGCAAAAAGAAAAATGTACAATTTTCCCGACGTAGCGTAGGTACGGCTACGCTGCTACGCACGTAGCCACACGTAACTCCATTGAGAATATTTCTTTATTTTAACCTATTTATAATTTGATATATAATATACCCTATATACATTGCATGGGCGTAACCCAGGGGGTGGTTTTTGGGCTAGAACCTCCCCCGTCCTCCAATCCAAAATACCTACTTAATTCCCATGTTACATTTGCAATAAAAATTGCGAATTTAGTAGGCTAAATCCATATCAAAAAGCTACTTGAAAACCCTTCTCTCAATAATGAAATTCTGGATTTTTTATACATTCTGTGAGAAATAATGTTTTTAAACTGTCATGGTCACTAACATTAGTATTAGAGTTCAAAACAGGGTGTTTATCCGTGATCATGACGCTTGCAACAGTGCCGAAATATCGGAAACTCGAAACAATATATAAATATGGTAAATACCCCGTTTTGAACTCATTCTTTAAGAGTACCTAACCTACAGTTTCCATAACGGTATAAGATCTATCTACGCACCAGCCATCGACCATAATATGGTTATACACTAGACTTTAAGTGTGACTTTTTATTGTTCCAGGTAACCAGAGAATCGAATTGAATACCTGACGCATTCTGTAGCCCAATAGCTGAGTAACAACCAGCATAGCTTTCTGTAAGAACATCTCGCATCTCAATTCGGAACGTATTCTTATTGTCGGTTGATAGACATACGATAACTTAATAACGGAGCTGTGAACATGCTCTAGTCATGTTCACAGCTCCCGTTATTAAGTTAAAACGTTTATTATCGTATATCAATTCGTCAAATATGTATAAATCGAAAATAAGAGAGAAATTCAAATCAACTTCCGAGATTTTCTTACAGAATCCCCTGATACTGATTATTGTTGCTTAATACTTTTTTGAACCATAATATGCCTTTAATTTCAAAACTTGGTATCACGAATCACGTTAATATGCAAACTTCCATAGCTTATTGCCGTTTGATGCCATGTGTGGGCGGGTTGATTAAGCCGGTCATCTTGTTTTAGTTTAATCCCAAGATCTAGACGGGTGAATGTGAGTGATCGAAGTATTAATCTTTCACCAGTATTTGTATTAGGAAGTCTCTTTATTTTATGTGGACTTAATGAATGGCTGATCGAATTGGATTTTAGAAAATTCGTGCATCATTACCCTACATATGTGATTCCACAGCTGGGACGCAGACCTACTTTCTGAAAGGGACTTGGTCACCGCGCTGAAGTATTTAGGATTGTAAGTTTCCATGATTGTACCTAAGTCTTATGATTGTTATCCGAGATATCCCGCGCTGTCAGTCGCCAGAGCCTCGTGTCATTGACATGCACTGCGTGGAAGAGAGGATGACGTGTAGGGAGGGGAAGCTGAGTGGATCAACATACCCTCACCCCTAAATTATCAATGTCGCCTTGGAAACCTCTTTAACCCGTCAAGTGGCGAAACATAGACAAAGTAGAAAATCTATTGTGTCCGTGACACCGGCACAAAATAGATAGGTACAGAAGGCCGGCTCCATACAACGAGCAATATTAGGTACACGCACTCATAGGCGCGTAGGTACAACTGGCAATTTTTCGGCCGCCTGCTTACGTATAATAAATATGACAGTTGCTGTAGCAAATTAACGTCCCATTCCGTATGAAACCTCCTATGAAAACTTCTATAAGCGATGAAGGGATGCATTGTTTGTTGGTCGCTGTGGCTGTCAAATTTTACGTAATCAAGGTGCCACCGCTGCCGGTCGATCATTTGCGCCCGGCACGGCGCGCGGCGTAGCGTCTAAAACGCAGAGTTACTAACTCTAAGCGGGTCGCAGTCGTTCAAAACATTTTGTTTGCAAAATGTATGATCGCAAAGTATCGTGACTGTACGTATGGCGATCTCAAACTAAGTCAAGCTAACGTTCGTGTGACTATAGTACGACCGCTTAGTAACTGAGTCGGTTGGTGCCGGAGTTTGTGAAGAAGTTGCGATGTGCGGCGAGATGTCAGTCACAGGCCCATGTTACGCACCATAAAGCTTGACTTAGCCAATAGTAGGCGTGTGTCACACTCCCTCCTCCAAACCGCGAAACTACCTCAAATTCAGACACCCACCGTCTGAGTTAAGTTTCAGTACTTACGTGTCTATGTGTGCGTGCGCTTGTAATAGCTCGTTGTATGAAGCCGGCCTTCTGTGTCTATCTATTTTGTGACACTGGTGTCCTTCTGTGATAATTATGACGAATTCAATAATATTATCTTATTCTAACAACTTGTGGCTGACTTATTGGTCTATTGGTCGCAAGCGTGGCTGCTGAGCGCGAGGTCCCGAGTTCGATTTCTAGATAGTAGGTACAAAGTGATATTGGGTTTGTCTCTTTGAAACTCTCAGTAGCAGCCAGGACTTATGAATTGTGTCCGGTAGACAGTAATAGGCTCGGTACTTAATAACGGCATCAGAATAAACTTTTTACTAAAAAATAACATGTAGATAAATAAGTCCTACTATTATACTACCATTGAGGATTGGCGAATAGCGCTGGATGTTAAAATACGAGTTTACACCTAGTTGGATAGCAGATGCTTTAGAATAATATAGCTCAATGTCTATAGCCTCCTTGATTTAAGAATTTATTGCGTACCTTTTTTGCCAATTAAAAATTACCAAAAATATCGCAATAATTATCTGAAATCTCCATAATACTCGTTAAGTTGTGAGTTGTCACAAGATATTTATAATTGTCAATCGGAATCAATGGTCGGTTTCGTATTCGTCCGGGCCGGAAGCGCGAGTGTGGTGCGCCTGCTGTGGGAAACGCATTGTTCTTGTGAACACTATGTGGAACCGATCGCTTCCTCTACGTCACTATGTTCGGCCTGTTACGACTCATAATCACACACTACTTCCTTTTACAGTACTGTACTTATGTACATTGAGAGGTATTGAGGTGATCGTAAATAACATGAGCCGTATGAATTCCTGATGATTTGGCAGTTTTATTTTATGGTCGATTTTAACATCCTCTAATCAAATTGTGTAGAATATCAACATATTGATAATTTACAATGAATTTACAGAATGGCAAAAAATTTTTTTTTGCCATTCTGCATTATGGTGTAAACCATAATTTAATATCACAATTAATGGTGTCCAATATCTATGCGATGACAAAAAATATTTAATTTGATGAAGAGAGATGATTTTCATTCTGTTAGACGCTGCCTCCCACATTGTTCTTGTTTTCTTCTACATCTTCATCTATATGGTAGATCGTCTCCTACGAAATCAATACCTTAAGTATAATAGTTAAGCAGGTAGAGATCTATTAGAAGACGACAAAAGGTCTCCAACAACAAGGTCCAAATGCATCAGCTGCGAAATCAGCTGTTCGTAACGTTTTTTGCACATTTTTTTATAACAATTTTGGTGTACGAATTCCAAAAACTAGGTAGTCAGAAAGAGAAACGGTACGGTACCTGATATGAAGGGTGAGGGGTGCCGGGTTCATTGATCGCGTCTATTGTCGAACCAGCGCGTGCGACGGCAGCTGCACCCCGCCGCCCTACGCGTTGGGGTAGGCAGATGGTAGATATTGAACTTTTTTTCTATAAAACAATATCTATTATGCGTGATAACTGATAAGTGAATAAACGGGTACAGCGATATGCAAATGTTATTCAATAGTATTGGCGATTCAATGATTTACTGTCCTACAAGCCTTTTTTTGATAGTAGTCATCAGTAGTCATTTTATCACTAAATATTGTGTATTTAAAGTACTTTAAATTATTTATTTAATGTTACCACAACCAACACAATCATACATAATATTGTCAGTCCCTTGAGTTTCACTGGCATATTATACACATTTTATAAACAGTTCATTCTTTTATACGCCGCACTAGGATGTCTAGAATACGAATGTTACTTCCGTGCGGGAATGAAATCTGCGACCTATCGCACAAAATGCTGCGCCAACTGGGCTGTACAAAATGTTCTTTATCCATTTCAGAGTGGTCCTCCTTATAGATGTCGCCGTAGGATCACGTAGGTAATTCCATAGTCAAGCGAAAACACGCGGGGTTTCGCGAAAACTCAGATTATGGCGTAAACGCGGTCACATTACACGATCCTACTGAACAACAATTCAGTAGGCTTAGACTGAGTGTAGTGTTTTCGGGAAATTATTACGTCATACCTATTCTTTCCTTCTATCATGATTGAAAACGGATTGGTGCAAAAGATTAGTAATGAAGGAAGACGCTGCCTCCCACACTCTTAACATACGTAATTATATAAATAGGTAGATATCCAACGCTGCTAGCTTTAATTCAATAGCAATAGCAAAGATAATAACAAAACTTGTGCTATTTTTGTGTTATCTATTAGATCATTTCCTTTTCCAATGCATTTTCCTAACGAACATACCTACTTAAAACTATGTTAAAGAAGAAATAAGAAAGAACTGGCCAATTTTCAAATATCTTAAAATAGTTCCTACCATGTATGTTAAAGGTACCTACATGTATTACCAGTTTCTCAAATATACAAAGCGAAGCTAGCTATAAATCACATTGTTTTCATAGAAATGAGCCAATCACACTTGTAGAATTTTCTTCAATAAATAGCGTAACCAAGTTTTTAGATAAGAAAAAGCGTGTTTCAGTAAAAGTCATAGGTATAACGCATTTGATTTTGTCAATCATCGGATTATTTTACAAAAAAGTGATCGGGCTTAAACGTAGACGGAGAAACAGTCCACGGGCTTAAAGCAAGGCTCTATAGTAATTAAATCTGAGTCTGGGTCGTCACAAACAATATGTAGAGATTTTTCACGTTGATAATAAACTAACCTCTTCGCCATATAGACCTTTAAAGACATGAGATTTGGTCGAGTTACTCAAGGTAGTGTTATAGGGCCTCTTGTATTTCTAATTTATTTACCCACTATACATTGGAAAATGGTTGGTCGGAGGCAGTTACATACGGGATACCTACTAAACTCGCGGTCTGTGTACCGACTTGTACATCAACTTTAAGTTTAGCTCATTTTATCTATTTAATTTTTCTTGTATTACCTACCACAGTTTTACTTATAAAATATTGGTCTTCAGTGGTATTACTGGGAAATAGTAACTGATATCCTAAGATTGGAATAATTTTTCCGACTTTTAACTAGTCGAAATTATTATCAAAGGTATATTAATATGGAAACCGGGACCACAGCTTATCCTGCTCTCTGAAGCACGGCGGGGCCTTGATATTGCGGGCAGTGAGCACCCATTCAATATGACCGCGGCAAACTTTAGTGGCCATTCATTGGCAATGGACCAACCAAGTCCAAACTAAATTCACTCATTGTCCAATGAGCATTACAAATAGAAAATTTTAAGTAATGACCTTAGCGTACTTTACCCTTACATTTTCAAAATTTGAATATTAATTTTATTTAGTTCATCCGCTAAAAGATAATTAATCTAACCCTCGACATGATAAATGTGGATGCAACTAGAATGAAGTAGACATATACGACGTATCATTTCGTATTCTATGATTGCAGGCTGCTCCACACATTACCGGCTAATAGGCCACTTCTGCGCCCCTTACAGTAATTTCATACAATTGTTTGCAAAATAAATGCAAACTGCAACTTCATCAAGATTTTGCGTTATTCGGATGAGCTTAACTACATAGTTCATTATGAGTTGACTAACAATTTACATTCACTAGTTATTTTTAAAATAATCATTACATGTATCACACCCGTACATCACCCGTGTACATCACCCGTGTACATCACCCGTGTACATCACCCGTTTGCCAATCTTATTGGGACAAATATTTGTTATCACCACGATGTACCAAAGAATGTTAATACATTTTATAAGGTTTTTCCTATGAAAGCTCATGTAAACATAATATATTATAATTATTTTCTAAAACCTAATATTGTCCCAGATCTTCGATTTCTAAATACGCAAAGCTACAAACACTTTTACTAATTTAAAAAATAATAATAATATTGAAAATAATTGAATTGGCAAGAACTACGACATTACCAATCGCATTTCCGACCGTTCATGCGATGATGAGACCTATAGACAAATTATTGCCAAATATCTCAAATGCAATTGTAAGAAATTCTTTAACACAATAATGGCTTTAACACGCCATTTTTCCCTTAGAAAGGGTGCCATTGGGACGCTTTGTCATAAAGTTCTGTCTCAGTAACGGTAAGAGGTAGCTACTCGTATCAGATCCCAAGGAGGCTCCCGTTGGGTCCCGGATAGGTACCGTTATTTCTGCGCTTAAATTAAAATACCAGGTGAGCTGGCAAATAATCTAAGCATATAATTCTACAACAAAAAAACGTTCTAGCTGTTCGATCTGTACGTATGGATTGGGGAGAACGGCTGCCGATTTTTGCCGCTAGAGGCGCCACCACTATACATTGCCCTTGTTCCTAGACATTGCCATTTTCCCATTCAGCATGTAAATCGTGGTAATACAAAACCTTCAGAATCTATTACGTGACAGAAAACATCAATACCCACAGTCAGGGTATTGATGTTTTCTTACCGATAGCATAAATCAAGCATAAATAATTGGCCGCCAAAAAAAAGCTGACTTCTTTTTTTTATACAGTGGTGAATATATTAATTTTGGCTAATCTTATGTGAATTAATAAAAGAAAATTGTTGACAAGTTATGGATTATCCTTAATCGGTTTATCACATTGCTATTAATTTGCGGCCGCTATTTAGATTTGCCCGGTCACTCTGGGAAAACCAATTGTAAGAGAATTCCAATAAAACTGCATTTATATATAAAATTAAACGGTACCAGCGCTTATTATTTGTGTAGTAACAGATTCAAATTGCGACCAAAGAATTGCCTATAATTTGAAATGGTAGACTGTATAGAAAGGCTTGTAAGTTGTACCTATATTGGAAAAAAAAATTGTATGCTGTCGACTACGCCATCTAGTGCAGTATTTACAGACTAACTAACGCTGTAGCGTAGTCGTAGCGTCGAGCGTAGTATACTACGCTCCGTAGGTACTACGAAATTCTGTAGTAGATAAATAGATGACGCTACGACGCTACCACAGGGTTATACCATAAATAAGTTTATGGGTTAAATAATCTCGCCTGCTAAATTATTCTTAATTATTATTGTTTTCGATTTCGTTTTAAATAATATTTACCTAAATAAATACATTTCACTTAGCAACATAGTGAAAACACAATTCAAAATTCTAGGCTACGAAAGCAACAGAAAATACCTATATTCCTACAGGTGACCTGGGTAGGTATTGGAGACCCAGAACCTCGCACTCGACAGCCGCTGCTACTATATCAAAGAGGATAAGTTAATCCTTACTAATTCAATTAATAAGTTACAGAATTATTTCCACTCCTACTTACAATAATTGTAATAGGTTATAACTTTGAGTATCTAGAACTATTATATACCATCCAATGATCCAACGCTCTGCTCAGTCACTCATATAATATCATTATAATATACAGAAATAATTATGACGTACTGTTTCAAGGGTGACGTCACATTTATGTGTCTTGCAAGAAATCGGTCCTGTCAAAAGAGGTAAAAGAAAAGAAGATCAATCGGGTTTTCATAAGCTTACTGTGCAAGCTTTGATGTGCAAGGTATAGAACAAATCCAGGACCAATCTTTGGACATTAGATTACCATTGACCCGCTAAGAAGAAGAAGATAGCTTTTTACCTCCTAGTACACACAATTCATGCTGGAGTCTTTGAGAGGTCTGTCTCGGGTCCATATAAACCTATAAAACAGACAAACACTTTATTCATTAAATTATACGTCAACAATGCACATGCTTTTATAATTTCAATTTCATAATTCAATCACATGTATAAAAAGGGGTAAAGGGTAATAACATATCTATTATTTACATCCACCCTCAATTTCTTACTAAGATGACGACAGACAGACTGGTCCATTGTTCTAAAAATCGGAAGAGTACAAATATAGTAATCTGTGATCGGAAGGGCGGCCACCGACTGTGTGGTTCTAAGTTCAATTCCTAGGTCAGGAAAAGTGTAATTTGGATTGTCTTTTAGGCTATTCTCTAAAGCAAACATGGTAATTATCGCACCTTGGGATGGGACTCATGGCACCTTATCATGTCATCGGCACAGATTTATAACACATCCTACTTACTAATTTTTCTCGTAAAGCTTCTGCTATTAATTTCTAAATCTGTTTTAATTGTAAAATGACCTAACAATCTATGATACTGTTACATTGACATCCAAGACAACAAAATTACGCGCCTTGAGATATCACAACCACAATAGAATGATTCACTATTGTAGTAAGTCAGCCAGCCAGATCAAGGTTATCTGCACCTACCCGTCATTGTACATTAATAAAATAGAATACAACTGTGACGTCATAAAGCCGTTAGTACTCGTAGTTAACCTGCGAGCTAGATTACTTTTATATAGTGGGTGACATCGGTTTATTGGTCGTAAACGAAGTTCTAGAAATGGATAGAATGTTATGTTTTTATGTCTTTCAAAATAAAAATAGCTGATATCGTCGTTGATAGTCCCATACCGCGTAACTAACATTGTAAAAATACCGCTAAAGTATGTACCAAGTCTTTAAAAAATAATCGAAATTGAGATATCGTGCCATTCACGATCAGCTACCTTATAGACGCGAAAACTCAATTTTGAAAACTGAAACAATTGCGATGTAGGTATAGTACTCGCAAATCTTTATGAGCCCTGAACTAAATCTCTCTCTCTCTCTCTCCCTCTAGCATCTATAATAATAGGTGCTAGAGGGAGAGAGGGAGAGAATTCAGAGGGCTCATAAAGATTTGCGCGTACTGTACTCTAAAAACGAATTTCCCTTTTCAAATTAGAGATTATATGGAATGCCTCCGGTCTTCTTCTGTCGAGTCGACAAGAGCTATGACGTGGGAATCGCTCATGCTGTAGACAGATTAGCCAGTCAGCAGTGGTGGTAACAAGGCTGACTGCCCAGGATGCACCAGACGATCTTACGTTTCGTCAATCGTGGAAGCTCTTTCCTTCGCTCCAGTAGTATTCCTTCACAATCCTTATCCGTATAATGTTAAGACATCTATAGTTGATACAACATTCTAATTTGTATTTTTTTTTTTTTTTATTATTTATTTCGATATTATTTTTATTATTTATATTTAAAATCGAATACAGATAACTAACTCATTATGGCCATCCATTGTCGTTTTTTAGAGTAACCATTTTAAATATCCAGCAATAATGAAGCTGCTAATCGACTTTATTGACTTCTTTTTTTTCACCTAATCGCAATTTATTACTAGAATAAAAAACAAAAACTAAGTATAGATTTCATAGTCCACGTCAAACGAGAAATGTTTATAACTACATAATTTCAAGGATGTTTTGGTTGAAAAGGATAATAAAATATATAAATATTCATCAAAATTATCATTTTAATAGTTGTTCATAAAATATACTTGTTTTGATGACATTCAAATCACAAAACCAAGTACAAATTACATACCAAATGAAATAAAAGTATCAAAACTGCAGATATTTCGTTGTTTTCTATCACTGTTTCTAGCCAATGACATTGTTTCTAGCACTTAGTTCCAACACCTTTGACATTGGCAGAATTGTCGACATCGGCACCACTTGCCATAATGAAAAATAGAATAGAATAGAACTTCGGTACCTAGGTGTGTTGTTTTCGTAGAAACCTGTCCGCCCACTTACACAGGTATCTAGGTGACCCGAATTTCATGCTTACGTCATACTGCTGAAACCTTGCCCTTTCCAGTTATGTTGTGCTCATATAAAGCTCACCACTGCCCGACTACCTTAATAATCTAAGTAACGTACAGCCTACATAACAACCACGAGCGATAAAAAGCCCATTGGGAACATTTTCGTCAATAGTCTACGCTGTGATGAGTACTGATGACTAAAGACTCGTCACACGACGCAATATGAGTCATGAGTAGTCATGACGATGACGTGTTGCCCATAAATATACCAATGATATATATAAGGTTTCCTTATGTTGCGGAATGTAAGCTTTTATCATAGCTACAGGTAAATTAAATATTTTTTCAGAAATTAAACTCGATTGGCCAAGTGCCTTGTATTTGGTAGATAACAATTTGAGTTTATATAAAAAAAGTAAAAACTGACTTCAAAAAGTATAAAATAATTTTCTTAAAAAACTTAACAGCTTCTGAAGTCGGGGCCACTGCCAAGCTACGAGTAGGTACATTGAAGAATTATAGGCCCCGACTTCAGAAGCTGTTAAGTTTTTTAAGAAAATTATTTTATACTTTTTGAAGTCGGTTTTTACTTTTTTTTAAAGTTTATTTTATTTTTCAATTTTGAGTGGCATAAACAATACATAAACATGAGATTACAGCAATCGCGAGTGATGTGCTGTTATTCATTCAAGAGTTCCATTGTCCATCTCCGAAGATCTTCATCAGATCTTCACTAAATTGAAATGGGACCACTTCGAGAGTAGACCCTTTCAAACAAAACAAGAATCATCGAAATCGGTTGGCGTGATGTTGAGTTATTCGTCCATTTTTCGCGCACATACTTAATGCAAATTTAAGACTTATATGGTTTTCTCATGGATTTCACTATCGGAACTAGACCAAATTAAAATGGGACCAATCGGGAACCACCAGCTTTCAAATAAAAAAAGAATTATCAAAATCGGTTCACCCAGTCCAAAGTTATGAGGTAACAAACATAAAAAAAAAAATAAAAAAAAAACATACGCGTCGAATTGATAACCTCCTCCTTTTTTTGGAAGTCGGTTAAAAATGATCTCCACTGCGCTAACATAGCTGAAAGTGGAATACACCTGTAAATTTTATTTACCAGATTTTCTTCTCATCATTCTACACAAATTTTATTAATTATGGAACCAAATCGACTGCACATTTTGACTCAAAATTAGGTATCCACTTTTTTATAATTATGAAACAAGTTTTCCTTTTTTCCGATTTCAGATTTGGCCCCTTTATACTATGGTAAGCAGAGCAAGGCCTTTTAATTCTAGTTATAAAAAATTGTGGGTGTATAATTAGATACTGAAAATAGGTCCTATCATGCCGTTAATAAGAACTATCGGCTCATGACCTAGCAAGTACAAAACAATTACATGGATAAGTAGGTACGTAAATAAAGTATCATTAGGTCAACTAGACAACAAGTCGAGTTCGTAGATGATTCATGAATAATCAGACCGTTCAAATGCCATTTATATGATACATGACGATATGAATGATGAAGGAGTTCGTACATCTTCATAAATAACAACTGATTAACTACTGGAAGGTATAAAATTGAGCTAGATGGCCTGCGCTTAGAGAGGCCTATATCGAGCAATGGACTGCTATAAGCTGATGATGATGATAAACTACTGGAATTGTCCGCTAATCTGCACAGAATCCGATCAAAATTTACTGGCTAAAAATATTGCAAGAGACAAGTTTACGTATCTCGGCTATGCACTCAGTTGACAAAAAAACGATCTGGAATTTTAGTAAAAATACACATTAGTCCCAGTCCACCTCTGCGCTGCCATTACGCGTCAGACTAACCTTGACCATAGTAAGGCCTGTGAAGGTCGTCTATAGTTTGATTTATGTAATATTCTTTAGAGATTATCCTACTCATTACACCGTAACTTCAACCAAGTGATACCTTTACGCAAAAATTGCTGCTTACACCTAGCCGACTCATCATAGCGTAACGAATATAGTGCATATTCAAAAAGTAAGAAGTGCGGTAGATAGTGTAGTAACATCGCACTTAAAACTTTAATGAGAGAACTTTATTTTAAAAGTATAGTATGACATCATCTATAGTTACGTCGCGTCGCGTCGGCGCGGCATCGAGGCCACTTGATATGGCGCACCAACTTCGCTCCGCAGGCCCCAGTTTGAAATAGCACTCGCCGTGGACACCACGTACGTTCAATAATTCAGTGTCAAAAATCAAGTTTTTTATAAATCATGGCTAATATAATGGGTGAGTAAATAAATAATTATATTTAAGCATTATTCTATTAATTTAATGCAAAATTTAGTTACTAATTTCGTGTTTTCCGTGCATCTGTGACACCGGTACATGACATGATGCTTTCAGACCTTAAATGTTTTTATGTAGGTAGGTAGTCTACATTTTGGGATATCTCCAGACTCAGATTTGTAATAACCTAGTCGTGTTTTTGACAAGCCGGTGCCGCAAATACAGGACCGGCGTTTTGTTGGCACAAGGCCAACAGCGGGCGTTGGTGATGCGGCATAGAAAATTCGTTAGAAACAATCAATACAAACATTCCACTCGCATCAAACCACTTTAGTTATTATTATGACAAGTTTGAGATAAAAACCAAACGGCTGCAGTACCTACCTATGTAGGTATGATTATAAAACTATTTTTCCAACAAGAATACCTACCAGATATAATCTCCCACAATTAGTGGTTTTTATTTATGTTTGTTAGGTCACATTGTTTGATTGTCCTTAGTAAACGTTGTAATGTATGAGATCATCCTCAATTCCGTCGCCATCGAAGGTTGCCTTACTGGTTCTAGGTGTGAGCATAATTAATATGTAGCTATTTTCCTGCATATATGTAATAAATGAGTCAAATATTCCATGTAGGTAATAATTATGATAAGCTAATAATAATCTATCTACTTTAGTATTAGAGTTCAAAACTAATGTTTAGTGACCATGACAATTTAAAAACTTATATCTATCTACTTATTCACAAAAAGTAGGTACCTAGTCATTATTGTCTTAGGTCTGACTTAAATTGGTCTAATTGACCTAATAGATCTCTGCATACCGTGAAAACCTGACGACTCGACTGATAACGTTCAAACATTGTTTCAAAACACGAAATACAAACAATATGACAGCAGCAACTTATCACCTACCTACTAATCTTTGTAAACAACGATTTTAAACGGTCACTGATGTTTAGCAAAAGATGATTTTTTTATGAGCTAGAGGTGAGCGAGCAGATCAATCGTCACGGTAGATTACTCATTTAGTATTACCCATTATAATATTCCAAAGTCATGTCTATTCTAGACTTGTGGAATCCTAACTCCTACAAGTACCTAATTGTCTGTATAACTACATCTACCTACCTAAGAAAATGCATTCCCCAAATTGCGAAGAAAGCCGAACATTTGAAGATGTTCACTGTCTACTTATGGAATGTACTAGAAACAGTAAGGAAAGAGAATCACTGATGAGTAGGTACAATAAAAGTAAATACGTATGATATTGTTCCTTAGAGGTAAAAACATATTAGCACAACCTACATCTCAAGCCGCAAACTTAAATAAGTACCTACTGAATTGTTTGTGCATCATCACTTCATTAGTTAATTCATAGTGTTATATTTCGAATACCTAAATAGTTTAAGTTATAATGAAGCTGACATGCCATTAAGGATAAAAGCCTCATAAAAATTACAGAATAAAAGAAAATATAAAAATATCCACCATATTATCATAAATATCTACATATTTTAATATACCTACATAAACAGGAAAGTTTCTTCTAGAATGGTGGAGGAGTAACTAATAAGCACAGGACTGCAAATTGCTAGGGTGTGGCAAAATGCCGATTACAATGTAAAGAAGAAAACTCGACGGCTAATAACGTAAACTAGAAGCGTTTTGAGACTTGCGTGTAGTCCAATACTGACCTACACGGATAAATATCATAGCTATCTAAAGCCAAATCAACTTTAGTTCTCATAAACTCAAAACATGCCTATATCTTTAGAATAATAACACAATAATGATTCTAAAGTCTACCACTCATTACGACCATAAGTCAAAGCATTAGTAGGTACCTACATTATAAATAAACCTTGATTCGTGTACTAAGTTTACTAAGTAGGTAGGTACCATTGAATTGTTTAAAAGCATAGTTTGTAAAATATTCCACATTCCACCTTGACTGAACGCGCAGTTATACATACCTACAGTAGATATAATGTAAAGGTTGAAGCTACATTGATTTTATAGGATGACATCATCGAATTGGACCACTTTCATAATAAACGAGGCGAATGGCACGACTGCGTCCCACTACGCAGTCGCAATGGACGTGTTTGTACTGTCCAGCTACAAAATAAGGTCTAGACAGCAATGAAAAGCTTCCACTACCACTGTGACTTATGAAAATAAAAAAGTAATCAATTTGTGGGTGCTGCCGAGTGTACACCTCCTTGCTCGCATATCAATATACCGGCCTATATTTAGAGTCTCGTTAAGAGTCATGATTGGAATGGAAGGCGACGCCCGTATATCGTTAGACTAAATAGGAATCGAGGAAAGCACTAAGAAATGTTCACAGAATTTTAAATACTTTGTAAGTCATCGACCTCGCAATAATTGGAATGTTAGGATCTAGACCAGACCGAAGTAGAAGAGTACTCTATGTCTGAGCTTTATAGATGTAAATAGGGGCAGTTTTTAAGCGAAATGTAATAATCTATAATAAATTATCTGGAATTATGAAATCTAAGTAAACAGTAGACTGGATAGCTTTTGCGGTTGTAAAACCAACTCAGTACCTATTGTTTTGATAATTACATATCTGCATTTGCTTCGTAAGGTTTAAAGACCGCCTTGAGGCAAAAGTAAAATTCTGCGAGATTTTAGAATTAACAACAAGTTTATCTATACCTACTAATATTATTATATATATATTATATTATATAAAGAGGTTTGTTTGTTTGTACGTAGAGGGAAATCTCTGGAACTACAGAACCGATTCTAAAAATTATTTCAATAATAGGAAGCTACACTATCCTTGAGTGATTAGGCTACATCTTATTTTGATAAAAATGAAATTCGCGTGTGAAACCGCGGGCAACAGCTAATATAATTATTTAATTGTTTACAGACGTAGCTACTGAGGACAAACTCGAATACCATTTCTTCCCGGTATCGAGCGGCTCCGTGCAGTTCAAAGTCAGAACACCCAATGATGCTCACATCGCCCTTACTATGGGACCGCAAGAAAGCGATCCTATGATTGAGGTACGTAATTTCATATTCTTTGTACTTAGATACTTTTTATTATAGACAAGTCCAAAAAATATATTGCTTTCCACTATATTGCCAGGTCTTCCTCGGAGGTTGGGGCAACACAAAGAGTGTTATCAGGAGGAACAGAACTAAGCCAGAAAAAGTTGAAATCGAAACCCCTAACATCTTGAACGGTGGTGAATTCCGCGGTTTCTGGGTACGTTGGGACGGCGGCATCATATCTGCCGGCCGCGAGGGTGAAGCCATCCCCTTCATTTCTTGGGCAGATCCCGAACCGTTCCCTATCGCCTTCGTCGGAGTGTGCACCGGCTGGGGAGCGACTGGCTCTTGGAAGATTGAAGGTAACTAGTGTTAAAGTAATGCTATAAATCCGACATTACATAAAATGTACCCAACAATATAAAATTATACCCTTTATTATCAGATGGGGCTGAATTCAATACTCCGGACAACTTAGAGTATAAATTCGGACCCGTCCTCGCGGGTTCTCTGACATTTGAGTATCGCGGTCCCCACAACTGCCATGTAGCTCTGACGCCAGCCCCCGCTGAGGTGGATCCTATGTATGAAATTATCCTCGGTGGTTGGGAAAACACCAAGTCTGTTATTAGACACTGCAGACAGAAACCAGATAAGGTAGTATAGAATGTCGTGTTCGTCGTTGTGTGTTAATACATAAAATTATTGGTACGTTCCGTTTTAAAAATTCACTGTTGACCCATAGGTTGAGGTCCCAACTCCTGGCATTATGAATCCTAACGAGTTCAGGAAATTCTTAATCGAATGGAGGAGCGGCAGAGTGATGGTCCGTGACGGCGAGTCGGGCATGGTTATCATGGAGTGGGAGGACCCCGCGCCAGTTGGTGTCACGCACTTCGGAGTGCGTACTGCCTGGGGAGCTCGCGGACAGTGGCGTATTACCCATTTCAACAATCCCGGCGCACAGCCACGTTGAGTGTTCTTTTAGACATTGAGAATGCTTTAGATGTTAATTGCTGACTTCTGATCCGCATTCGATGCGTTTAATTTTTATTCTTTCTCGGTAGATAAGCCAAATTTAATCGATGTAAACACCACCTTGTTAGACTAACAATAAATATTGTGTCTTGAAGAAAATTGCGTGTGTTTGGAATTCTGACAATTGGTATAGTTGATCACTAATTGAAGTCTGCATTGGATGTAATGAATTGGTTGTCGGTACGTTGGGTACATTTTGTGACTAAGCTTTTCTTTTTTTTCTTTTCTTTGTTCTTTTATTTTCGGAACTCAGACCGTTTGATTTTCTTTCTAATTTTAAACACATTTTCTTTCTACACGGACACGCATTTCTTTCTAATTTTATAACCTACTTATAGTCTGTCAAGAAAGTCATGAAAAGGATTGAGGGCGCCACTTGTATATTCTCTTGTTTATTTTTAATATATTAACGCCGAAAACATTTTTTTATCACAAAAAATCTACACAGAATAGTAAAATAAACACATCGTTGTACCCAAACTGACACCTACGGTACTTATTTAGGGTTGCGAGCGAAGAAGAATTTTAGTTCCTTCAAAATCCTTTTCATGACTTTCTTGACAGACTGTACTTACTTCTAGCACTTGATTGTAATAACATTGCTACTAATGTCAACATCGTTCATGTTCACCGGATTTTGGTTGCATGGTTAGCAGTATTTATGATAAGTGCATTACTTATTTATACGACTATTATGAACTAATTGTATAAAATACTGCAGACCACTGCAGATAAGCGCTGATTGGCTTTTTTGAATGGCGCATGCATAGACAAAAGAAGAATGTATGCCGTTTGGTGGTGTCAGTTTTCATAATGTAGCTAATTGAAATATCGCTGAGATATTGATCCATCTACCTATAAACATCGATGCCTATAAATAGCAAAAGTAATTAATGAAAAGATACACTTTATCCCATTGCATGTCGTGCATCCATGTCGTGCATCCATGTCGTGATAATTCCCTCCTTGCTTGTTATAGATAGATGTACTGTCACTCTGTCAGTGGCCAGTGTCAATAGCTGCATTTTTCAATTAGTTCAGCTTATTCATGTAAATTCTTGTACCCGTCGCTATTTCGATTAACAAAATCCATTTATAATTTCCAGTAGCTCCATCAGCGCCAGTGGCTGCACCCCTGTACGCCGCTCCACCTGGCTACCCCGGCGCCGGCGCGCCTGTGGTGACCGGTGGCGCTGGCAACTGGGTAGACGCCGCTGCCGGACAGATACCCCCCGGCGCCGTCGTCGGTGGACAGGACTGCAACGGTGAACCACTCTACGTCGCCAGGGCACAGCACGAGGGTGCTGTTCTGCCTGGAAAACTGTGTGCTTCCCATGGATGCGCCTTCGTGCCCTGGGGAGGTACAGAGCACGGCAAACCTGAATACCAGGTAAGTTCGACAATGCATTTCGTTGCGGGTTCCAACTTAAGACACTTTATCATTTTCCCTGGTTCACACTTAGGTAGTTATTGCTAAGTAGTATGTATAATATGTTTGCCACTGTAATCTCTACTCGCCATTGTATATTCTGGATAACAGGAGTAACAGTGGTATATAAGGTGTGACGATGTGTTTAGGTATCCCAATAAAATAAATGCACTCGATCGCATAAATTTGAAAATGGACAACGCAGAAAGCACCAATACAAAATGATGATAATTTCGCAACTTTGCAGGTCCTGGTCGGCGGTCCCAACAACTGGGTGCGCACAAACGGTGCCAACGTGCCTCCAGGAGCCTTCGCCGGCGGCCAGACCGAGGACGGCGAGCCCCTGTTTGTGGGCCGCGTGAACCACGAGGGCAGTGTCACCACTGGCAAAGTCCAGCAGTCTCACGGCGTCTGCTACATCTCCTTCGCAGGACAGGAGCTCGGCTTCCCCGAATACGAAGTCCTTATGCCTTAAATCAAAATCTCTGTTTAATGAATCTCAGGATTTGTGCGTACGTGTAACTTAGGAAAACTGCTTCCACAATTTATATGAGCAATTAAATGGTGCATTTAGTACCTAGGTACATAAAAATTATGTCACGCTGTGCCTGTTCGTACGTATGTTAATTGTTATAATGCACTGCATAATATTATTTTGTCTGATGTTTAAATGTGTACCACATAAGTAACCACATCTACGTAATATTTTTGTTAAATTATTATAAAGTACCTATAAATATTTATATTTTTCTGTTTTTTTTAAACCCTTACCTTGCGAATCATCCATCTACAGTTCACCAGAAAGTATGCGTATCACTACGTTACAGTTCACTACTGAACACATTGCCTCCTCCAGAACGACGATATATGCCCGTAGTTATCACGCTAAAATTGTCTGTTACCGTCTCGGAACACGGAACTTAAAACTCTAACGAGGTCTCGGACTTACAAATATCGAGTAGCATAGCAAGAAACATTTTGAAAAGCTAGAATTATGATCTTACCCTCCTAAACATTCCTATTAACAGAATGATCGCGAATCAAAAATATTAAATTCTGATATATCTACCTATTGTAAAGATGGACCCAGTTGTCCGACTTTTTAGACTGCTGACTGCTCATAACAATTTTCATAGGCACAGGTAGGTAGTATCTATATAAAAACCGGGACGACCGTAGCGTGCTCTTCGAGTCTCGGAGGGGCTTCGATAAGTAAGAATGGTCACATTGGTCATCGCTGGTCAAGGTGGAATTATAATTTGTCACAGCTTTCGTCAAACCGACTATACTAACTTTATAGGTACCTTAGGTCAAGGTGCTGCAAATTGCTTATGAAAGAAACTCGCCATAATAACATGGTGCATTCGTGATGTTACGACATATTAAATATAGCGCTACGTGTAGTTTAGTATATTTAGGTAACAATATTCAGCGAGGCTATTAATGCAAAGCTGAATACCTACTTACATTACAACCATAGATTATACACTAATACTGATAATTACAAGCTTCACTTAGGTATACTTGCGCGAATCTGCCCGCGTAGTTCAGTACCTACCACACGCGCTGCGGCTCGCATATTTGTCCGCCCGCCTAACCGTTCAAACTGAAGCAATTCCAGAGCGGATAACTTTTTGGTTTATTGATGTAGTTAGTCCACTTTTTAACCGACTTCAAAAAAGAAGGAGGTTCTATATTCGACCTTTTAATATTTTTAATTGTTCACGGAATTCTCCTTCAATTGTGGACCGATTTAGATATTTTTTTGTTCGTATTGGTGGCCCTCGTAGTGGTTCCATTTAAATTTGTTGAAGATCTGATGAATCCCCCCCCGGAGATAGATGATGGAACTCTTTAATGGATAACAGCAAATCACTCGCTATTGCTGTAGTCGCTTATTTATGTATAGTTTATGCCACTCAAAATAGAAAAATAAAATAAACTTTAAAAAAGTAAAAACCGACCTCAAAATTACTAAAATCTATAAAATAATATTCTTATACAAGGCTTCTGAAGTCGAGGCCTTTATTTCTTCAATTCATTCAGCTTGGCAGTGGCACCGACTTCAAAAGCTATATTTTAGAAAATTATTTTAAGTAGGTAGGTATACTTTTTTGTACTTAGAAATCGGTTTTTACTATTTTAAAAGAGCCCTACTTAGGTATTATTTCTATTATTATTACCAAGAACCTTATAAAGCTATAAGGTTCTTGATTATTACTTACGGCTGGTATTTAATATTACAGGTATAGGTGGTTATTTTTCCAGTCTGTTGTATACATGGAGATAGTATATATACCTATGTATTCTACATGGAGATAGTATACTATTTCTATGGTATTCTCCCTCTAAATTAAATATTCTTATAACTAAGTCTCATACCGACTTTACGTCACTATTCAGCGTTCCAGTACTTGTAGGTACTATTTCTATCTATGCTCGACACAGCTGCATTGTGGGTCGCTCGAAGCCGTTCAATAATTATTCCCAAAGCGAGCTCATTATTCGAGCGACATTCGCACGGGTGAGCTAACAATACACACGAAAAATAAATTACTGAACGAAGCTTATCAACCAACTGTCACAAGGCTGTATGGCTCTGACCTTTGCCTGCTTTATAGCAAATCAAATCTCTTAGAAATCAAACAACAACAACAACCAACTGTCAAGTCATGACGTCAAAGTTGTAAAGGAAGAGGATACAGCTGGATACAGTAAACTGTGCAGTAAACAGTGAATATTTGAATGATAATTTTAGTATAAAAACTGGGATTCAGTATTTTACTATTGATAAAATACAAAACATAAGTGCATAATCTGTTCCAACCATCAAACACTAATTGATTTGATTCACCATGGGTGAACTAGTAGGTAAGTCAAATATTTTGTTACTACAATATAGATATCTTGATTTTCCAATATTTTATATACCTAGATACTTCTTACCTATATCCTTAGATGATCATGATAATCACCAATTATTAAATAATAAAGATTCCATGTGTGTTAGTAATATAATTGCATCATCATTGTATTCAGGTATCATGAGTCACATTTTTTACAGAACTCATAACATGGCCAAAGCATCAAAATTTATTTTTTAAAATCTCGAGCAGCGCTATTAACTTCGAAGTTAAAGCTCCTGGTAATGCAGGCATTGGATTGTCAAGTAAGGCTGGACCAACATGTGATTTTCTTGTGAGTATAT
Organism: Allophyes oxyacanthae; assembly: GCA_932294325.1. Taxonomy (NCBI): domain Eukaryota; kingdom Metazoa; phylum Arthropoda; class Insecta; order Lepidoptera; family Noctuidae; genus Allophyes; species Allophyes oxyacanthae. The sequence continues at coordinate 5,574,401 of OW028610.1, forward strand.
CCTCCTACTGTAATGCTTTGTAAAGAATTATTAATAAAACTAGAATATATATAGCAGTGGAATATTAAAGACCCAATTTTAACCATATTCTAAGCATTGTATTATTACAGATTGGCATAGGCCATAACCGGCAGTCATGGATTAAGAAAATGACAACAAGAGTTAGCAAAGAGACTGCAGAAACACCAAACATCTTGTCTTCACAGGAGTACAGGAAATTTTGGGTTTCATGGTATGGAGACCTCCTGCGTTTTGGCAGAGAGGGAGAGACCAAACCGATAGTGACCTTCAGTTGCAGAAACTCAAACCTGAAATATGTAACATTCTCTGCAGTTGATGATAATAGAACCCCTGTACATTGGAAAATTGAATGTAAGTATTATTTATGCAACTTTGATATTTTTGAAATATTCATAAGATAACTTATAAACTTTAAAAAAAAAGTAAAAACCGACTTCAAAAACTAAAAGGAATAAAATAATTTTCTTAAAAAACTTATCAGCTTCTGAAGTTGGTGCCACTATCAAGCTAGGTGCATTGAAGAATTAAAGGCCCAGACTTCAGAAGCTGACAAGTTTTTTAAGAAAATTATTTTACCTTTTAGTTTTTGAAGTCGGTTTTTACTTTTTTTTTAAAGTTTATTTTATTTTTCAATTTTGAGTGGCATAAACAATACATAAACATGAGATTACAGCAATCGCGAGTGATGTGCTGTTATTCATTCAAGAGTTCCATTGTCCATCTCCGAAGATCTTCATCAGATCTTCACCAAGTTGAAATGGGACCACTTCGGGAGTATACCCTTTCAAACAAAAAAAGAATCATCGAATTCGGTTGGCGTGATATTGAGATATTCGACCATCTGTAGCGCACATACTTAATGCAAATTTAAGACTTATATGGTTTTCTCATGGATCCCATTGTCAGAACTGGACCAAATTAAAATGGGACCATTCGGGAAGCACCAGCTTTCGAATAAAAATAGAATCATCAAAATCGGTTCACGCAGTCCAGAGTTATGAGGTAACAAACATTAAAAAAAAAACAAAACAAAAAACACGCGTCGAATGAGAACCTCCTCCTTTTTTTTGAAGTCGGTTAAAAAGAAGTGTGCAGACTCCTAATACCTGTTATCTTACATATATTTTTATGTACCCATACTAGTCACACTCACACCCACTACACTAAATATCCAGGCATAATGAAGATATTAATATTTCTTATGTTTATTACTACTGAAAGTGCAGTAAAACCCTCACTAAGAACTGACAAGACAATTTTAATAAGTACATTGAGAAGATGTGGATCCTTCTGATTATTTTGCCTATTATACCAATGTAATAACATAATTCATTGTTAATTAACTCTTTTCAGTGCCACCTCAATTGGAAAAACCAGTCTTGAAACCCATTAAAGGGGGTGAACTGTACTGGGTACAGGTAGATGCAGAAACACAGTTCCCAGATTGTGCCTACATTGGAGGCTATGAGAAAGAAAACCTATACATAATCAGGGCCAAACACCGAGGATCGTTGACACCTGGCAAGTTTGTGTCCTCTGAAGGTTTAGGCTATATTCCATGGGGAGGCGATGCTAATGTTAAAAATTCGTTTGAGGTTTGTCATCTTTATTACATACATAATTACACAACTACATAATTATCTATTGCTGAAATGTTTTATGCAATAATAAGCTGAATTTAATATTGGAGCATAAAAACATTCTTGTTACAGGTCTTATGTGGATTTGATTGTACATGGGTGCCAACTAAACTTGATAACATACCAATTGGAGCAGTAGTTGCCGGTCACTCGGAAGACAGTACACATGAAAAACTGTACATTGGACGAGCTAAGCATTTAGATCACATCATCCCAGGGAAAGTCCAACCCTCTCACAAAGTGTGCTATATTCCATATGATGGTAAAGAAGTAGGTGTGGAAAACTATGAAATAATGATAATTCCTGAGAAAAATAGATGTGCCAACAAGTTTATGGTACCTCCTATCGAAACTAGTATGAGTGAATCTGACAATGAAAATGATGATATTGATGATCATTCCATGAATTATGAAGATTATGATGAATTCTTTTATGCAGACAATGTGTAATTTCGCACCCTCTTGTTTCCTTCATGTCTTGGGACTTCCATCAAACGCAAGTATTGAAGTGCCAGGTTATCTATAAGCTAGGAAGTTAACGAAATTTCTTTTACCTAGGTACCTGTACTTTTATTTATTACCATAAGTTTAACTTAATTAAGAAAATAAATGTTAATTAAACTACACAATTTTTGTTATAATTTTTATTATACTATTTAATTATTAACTATAAAACTGTAAATATTTCTGTGTAATTTAATTTCTCTGTAACTGTTTATTTGATATACTTATCATAAAACCTGTGGTATTCCATTTTCTGGTATAACTAATATTTCATATGTAGATACTTCAATCTCTTTGCCATTGAATGGCAAATAGCATAAATTATAACGTACATGTACTTTGCCAGATATAAGTTTGCCTTCTAACATAGCTCTGCCTATATACAAAGGGTCATGCTGTACTTCAGAATGGCCACCAATAAATGCATTTGATGGAATATAGTTCGATCTAGTTTTTATCCATTGTCCATTGAACCCACATAATATCTGTAAATCAAATAATTATTTGTAAGTGGATACCATATTGATTAATAATAAATAATAATCCTAATGGACAAGGTGGAACCAGGTGTTTTGAATGTTTTGATAAATAATTTTTAGTCTTGAAAGGGGGTTAGCAAAAATCACGAAATATCACAAGGGGGTGTAGTAAGATATCACGTGTATTTATTTTTTCTTTAAACGTGGCTTGATGAAACCTGTATTTCTATTTATAGAAATATTCTAAAAAAATTAAGATTCTTTGTAGGTACTAAGAAATACGCGTGATATTAGGTGGGGGCTGGGGGGTTAGTCTTAAACCGCACGGGGGAGGGGAGGGGGGGGGGGGGGTAAAAATGCTGAAAAAAACATGTGATTAATGGACATTGGACAGCCCCTATTAAAAAAAGTGACAATACATTAGTATTGTTCAAGACCCAATGTGGCCTCTTATGATCTATCTGCCATTGATTGTCCTTTTGCTGTAGGTTATCTGTAAAAGGTACCTTATACAAATGTTTTCTGTGAGACAAGATTATGTATCACACAGATGTAATTGCCAACAAAATAAAAGTAACCATTTCATTTATACATACCTCAAATTGTTCTTTGGGATGTTCTCTATGGCCCCAAGGGACATATGCTAAACCAGTTGAAGGCACATATTTTCCAGGACATAGTGAATTATTGTGGTATGATCTGGCTATGTAAGTCAGTTCATTTTCAAATCCACCAATCATAGCATCTGGTGGCAATTTGCCATTAGACATAGGAAGCCAGTGCAGACTCTCTTCAAACTTTTTATAGGAAACAGGTTTTAATACAACTGGTGATGCTAAAATTACAAAAAAATATGTTATATATATAATTTTAAAATACTGCACTGAAAATAACTTGAAATAAAGTGGTATAAATTAGATAAAAATAAAATTTTAATTTAGACTTAAAAGCATTATTTCATTGGTATGTTTAAATAATGAAAATTGTTCAAAAATATATAGTTTATTGTATTAGTATAGAGTTAGAGTAGAGTAACTGTTAGCCTGTTGCATCTCATGACAGGTGTGTCTATTTCACCCACCATTCATAGTATAGCGTATTATTATAAAAATAAATAATAATAAAATGTTTTTATAATCTTTTTTATATTTAATTGTAAAATTATTCAAAAATATATAAAAGTATGTTAAAAATTAAATAAAGGATAAAAATAATTTATGAACTGTTTTTAATTGCCAAGAGTCTCAACCGACACCTAAAGAGGTTCTCACTGGGTGGCTGCAACTAGGGCATGATTTAGAAAGCAGTACTCCTTGACATGGTGTGCATTGTTAGGAGGTTCCTTTCTCTAGAGCCCTGACACCCAGCAACTTGGACCCTGTTCCCAATGCCATTGGGCTACTACACCTTTATTTTTTTATCAAAAATTCTTTGTATCAATATATAAAAATATATGTTGTAAAATTGAATAAAGAAAATAAAAATAAAACATACTTTCAATTATCCACTCCACAGGCACCATATGCCTACATACTGTTTTAAACTTAACAAATCCTATTTTGTGTTCAGAAATAGTTGTGTCATATACAAGAAAAGGCTTGTGTTCTCCTACAGCACCCATTTGAATTTTATTGTTGAACCAAGTTAGCCAAATCTCTTGGAATTCATGAAAACTTGAGAGATTTGTTATGGAAAATTTCTCCTCTTTTTCCTCAGGCAAATTCATTACTTTGGTTACATATCCTAGTACAATCTGTAAAGTTGATTAAATTTGTACTATTATGGTGTAGGTACAACTACAGAAGTACAAAACTTTAAAAAAAGTTACAAACTTTATATAGATGAATGTTAGGATCTTGCCTTGATATCAATTTTATTTCAGGACCATTTCCTTCAGTCCTTATTTGGAACCGTATACCACCACTGTCTGCCTTGTATAGAGCATTACGCTCATATGGCTCGATAACTGTGAACAAAAAAGGCCAGGAACATTAAAAAGGACCATAGTTGAATTGGCCTAGAGTAAGTTATAAAAAATTATGTACCAGTTAGGTACTAGTCAATAGTCACAAAAATGTTGGATATCACTGTGTTCACAATTTATTTATAAATAAAATGACTAAGTACTTATGCATCATAACGCAAATTCTTCGGAGATAAGGTAAGTACAGTTTTTCGCGATTGAAATGCTAATTCTGACTTTGTTGGACATACCTTTATAGTCTCCCATTATTATGTCACATACAACGATACAAATAACGAAAAATAATTTTTACAAGTATCAGGTTAAACTATCAGGAGGTTAAATAAATCATTTTGCATTACGTCAACAAGCTTATCAAAGCGATGTAAACAAACATCAAACATGTCAAGATATTGACATTGGCAAAACTGACAGATAAAATATTTTTTATTTTTCCTGTGTTGCCGCATTACTGCTCAACTCAAGACTCAAGCTCAACTCAATGGCTACGTTCAGTAATTCATTTTTCGGTGTGAAAGTCACTCGAGCGAATGTCGCTCGCTCAGCGGGAAATGATCGGGAATAATTGAACGAATTGAATTTGGCGACACGGTTGGCGCAGTGGCTAAGCGATTAGCCTTCTGCGCTATGTGCCGCGGGTTCGGTCCCCGCACGGAACAAATATTTGTATGATCTGCAGATAGTTGTTTCGGGTCTGGTTGTGTGTGCATGTGACATGTATGTTTGTAAACTGTACCCTCGATACAGGAGAAATCCTAGTAAGGGCAATGTTTTAAAAAAAAAAAGATCCACAGCTGCGGTACGCTAGTGACCAATCCAGTGACGTTAGGAAACCAAGGCTTCTTTGGTCATTGGACCAATCGAACGACCTCAAATTATCTGCTGTATCCTGTATCCATAGAAATAATAAGTAGGGCTCCCCCCAAGAACCTTATACATAGAACTTGGCTCCCCCCTACAACAATAAGTCTATGCCTGTATCTTATGCAATCTTATGACTACAGTCATTGGTCGGTTGATAGCAGTGCGTCCGAGTGCGACTTTCACCCTACTATTTTACGGAGTGACCGGAGCGATCGTCCGACGACGCTCGCTCAAATAACTGAACGGTTTAGTCAAGTGTGATCACCCGGATGATAATGCGTCGTCGAGCGTCGTCCGCCGTATTAACTGAACCAACCACAAACTATATAGGGATGCTAACGCATCAGACGGAGCACTCCCGAACAAAAAATCGAACATTTTGGTTATCTGTGGACCTCTTTTATAGACTTTGACAAATGTTTACTTTTTTTGAAAATTCTGCGAATTCGACGTACTGATTTGAAATCAAGCCTTTTAAGCTTCATTAATATATTTTAATAAACCCCCCCCCCCCCGCCCCTTTGGGTTCATAATTTTGAGGTAGCTCCCTGATGTTTTAAGTGAAATATTATTTCAGGAATAATACTATACAAAGAAAAGACTCATTTATAATTTTTTAACTTTGTTTTATATTTAATAAAAGCCTATAAACTACATCCAAAAAAAAAAACACGATTTCTGCTGTGTTCTTCAGTGTTTTGCTGACTGCATTGCCATCAGCATAATGAGCTGCAAGAAGAAAAAAACAACTTTTATAAGACAAGAATAAGAAGTACCTATTTATTATAATTATGGAACAATTATGTGAAAATCATCATCCTCTTGCCCTTTTCTCTATTTTAGGTCAAAACATCATGATTTTTTGTCCGTGCAGCCATCAGCCATAACCACCATGTTAACTAAGTTCTATATCAGTTTATTGATTATTCCAATTATTAATATTCGCATATGACACTATAGTACATCCATCTTATGTACAAGAATTTTTCTAGTTTAACACATACCCAAGTATTGTGTGAGTGGATCATTTATGACCCACACATAATAAAGTAAATAAATCATTGGTCCTACCTCTTGCTATAGGTGTATTGTTGCCAGTGGTTTCCTTATGAACTTCAGTCAGAGGATGAAGGTAAGAAATCTGAAAAAAGAAAATAGGTATATTGTTTTGTGATTTCTTTCTGGAGCAGTGGTAGCCTAGTAGTAGACTTATGGGTTCAATGTATGTAATGAGTACAGTGCCAAGTAAGAATACTAGGCTGAGAGTTCGGTTCATATGAACATGTAGAATTGAGGCATATATGAACTTGTTTCATGTAATCAAGCTATTACAAGTCCAACTTCCTCTCTCTGAGAGGAGGCCTTGTGTCCCAGCAGTGAGAACATAAAAAAAGAAAAAGAATAAGAAGGCTGATTAATGAGCTTCAATAATTGAAGTTTCTGTTTACCTGTTGTTGGGGAATCTTCAATAGATGGAACTGTGTGCTTGGAAGTTGAAGGCATGGGAATAAATTCTGAAAATAAAAATAGTTTTGTTTTTTTATTTCAATAATATTACATGGAAGATAAATGGAAAGAGGGAAGGGAGGCCTTTGCCCTGCAGTGGGACATTACGGGCTCATAATAATATTACATAAGAATGTATAAAACTGGCTATGTTTTGGCATAATTCTTTTTCTGTTCTATGACTAAATAATATAAAATAATGACACCTTATATACCTAAAACACATGTATTCACTTAAAACTTTTGTAACTACTTCATGGAATTTGATAGAAGATTTTTTGGGGACGGTGGTTGCATACCATAGGTACATACTTTCATAACATGTAAAGCTGAAGTAATGCTGTAGCCTAGAAATTATATAATTCAAAACTAGAGGTCGCGCGGTGCGCGGGCCGCGAGCGGCCCGCGAGGCCTTTTTAGGTGGGGTTTGTAACATGACGTAAAATAAATATGATATTTGGTTTTGTATGGCAGCCATGTTTTTTTGTATGGAAACCATCTTTTTTTCACCAGCTCGTCAATTGGCCCAGGGTCCTCGACATTTTTAGTTCGGGCACTACAGGTCTGCGACTTGTCGTTTTCTAGATCCGTAGGGCAGTTCCGGTCAGCGTTCCACTTTCAGGTCATTTCGGACTTTTCCTGAACTAACTGGACTTGTAACCCCCCCTCTATCTCTAACGTTTTCGGAACGGTGAGCGTTTCAATTTTGTATGGTATTTTTTTTTTGCATGTTAGCAATGTTTTTTCACCGGCTCGTCAAACGGCCCAGGGTCCTTGACATTTTTAGTTCGGCGGTTTGGGTGTGCGACTTGCCGTTTTCGAGATCCATATGGCTGTTCCGGTCAGGGTTCCCCTTTCAGTTCATTTCACACTGGACCTCTTATGTGACTGTCATTCATGACTTTTACCCCCCGCGGCTCCTTCTCCGAAAACAATATCTCCAAAAGAAGCGTTTGAATGGCGGCCATATTGAAAAATGGCGGAAAAGAAAGTCGATTCCGGTTTATGAATTAGTGCCCCCAAAACCCCCGGACGCCAATTTTCATCCGGATCGGACCATATTATTTTTTGGCCTCCATTTTGAATCCGCCATCTTGGATTTTTATCACTACCACTGGAAAGCCCCCCTCGTTCTCTATGATATTTGGTCGAGCACCCCCCCTCTATCTCTAACGGTTTCGGAACGGTGAGGGGTTTGAAAAAGAAGAGGTCGCGCACGCAGTGCGCGGGCCGCAAGCGGCCCGCGGGTGGCGGTTTTGGTGGAGCTCTTAAATTAACTTAAAAAAAATAAAAACACGCTTTTGAAAGTGCCTGCAAAGGCTGTTGTAATAAAAAACTTTGACTTTGACTTTGACTTTGACTTTGACTTTCACTTTGACTTTATTTTTCGTTTTCTTCCCAGCAGACCCTTTCATTTGATACCAATATCATGATGGTAGATAAAAAAAAATTGTCTACCATCTTGGGGCGTCCGCCATATTGAATTAAGTGTGACGTTATTTTAGTTTCGTAGTCTTCTCAGCAAATCCTTTCATTTGATACCCATATCATGGTAGTGCATAATACATAAGTAGTCCGCCATATTGGATTTAGAATGACGTCAGTTATCTAACTATGCATTGTCATCCTAACGTGTGCAAAATCTCACCTCAATCGGAAACCGCGAAGTGGGTCAAATGTAACTTCCAAGATTTTCTTACATAGTTAGTTACAGGTAAAGCTAATAAAAGCGTGTTAAGAAGCGTTTATATGGCGGCCATGTTTTTTTGTATGAAAGCCATTTTTTTTACCAGCTCATCAATCGACCCAAGATCCTACACATTTTTAGTTCGGGCAGTATGGGTGTGCAACTTCTCATTTTCGAGATCCGTGGGGCAGTTCCGGTCAGCGTTCTACTTTCAGGTCTTTTCGGACTTTTCCTAAACTCAATGGGCACCCCTCTATACGACTCCCATACATGACTTTTACCCCCGACGGCTCCTTCTTGGAGAACAATTGTGTGAAAATCCAAAATGAACACCTGTATGGCAGCCATGTTTTTTTGTATGGAAGCCATCTTTTTTTCACCGGCTCGTCAAATGGCCCAAAGTCCTTGACATTTTTAGTTCTAGCACTGTAGGTCTGCGACTTCTTATTTTCGAGATCCGTAGGGCAGTTCTGGTAAGCGTTCCACTTTCAGGTCATTTCGGACTTTTCATAAACTCATTAAACCCCCCTCTATACGACTCCGATACATGACTTTTACCCCCCGCGGCTCCTTCCGGGAGAACAATTGCTCCAAAAGATTCGTTTGTATGGCGGCCATATTGAAAAATGGCGGAAAAAAAAAGTTGACCCCGGATTATGAATCGGTGCCCCCGAAAACTCCCGGGCGCCAATTTTCAGCCAGCTCGGTGCAACTTTTTTTTCGGCCGCCATTTTGGATCCGCCATCTTCGATTTTTATGACCACCACCGGAAAGCCCCCTCCATCCTCTATGAAAATGGTTCGAGCACCCCCCCGCTATCTCCAACGGTTTCGGAACGGTGAGCGTTTCAATTTTGTATGGCCGCCATTTTTTTGTATGGAAGCCATCTTTTTTTCACCGGATCGTCAACTGGCCCAGGGTCCTTAACATTTTTAGTTCCAGCACTGTAGGTCTGCGACTTGCCATTTTCGAGATCCATAGGGCAGTTCCGGTCAGCGTTCCACTTTCAGGTCATTTCGGACTTTTCCCATACTCACAGGACCCCCCTCTATACGACTCCCATACATCACTTTTACCCCCCATGGATCCTTCTGGGAGAACAATTGGGTGAAAATCCAAAATGAACAATTGTATGGCGGCCATATTTAAAAATGGCGGAAAAAAAAAATTGATCCTGGGTTATGAATCGGTGCCCCCGAAAGCCCCCGGATGCCAATTTTCAGCCGGCTCGGACCATATTTTTTTTTGGCCGCCATTTTGAATCCGCCATCTTGGATTTTTATGACCCCCACCGGAAAGCCCCCGTCGTCCTCTATGACATTTGGTCGAGCACCCCCCCGCTATCTCCAACGGTTTCGGAACGGTGAGCGTTTCAATTTTGTATGGCCGCCATCTTTTTTTGTATGGAAGCCATCTTTTTTTCACCGGCTCGTCAATCGACCCAGGGTCCTTGACATTTTTAGTTTCGGCACTATGGGTGTGCGACTTGCCATTTGCGAGATCCGTAGGGCAGTTCCGGTCAGCGTTCCACTTTCAGGTCATTTCGGATTTTTCCCGGACTCACTGGACCTCAAGGTTTATGACTTTATGTATGACTTGTACCCCCCACGGCTCCATCTGGGAGAACAATTCTGTCAATGAGTCAGTGGTAATCGAGCTTTATATATTAGTGACTAGAGGTCGCGCGGTGCGCGGGCCGCGAGCGGCCCGCGAGGGCTTTTCGGGTGGAGCTTGTAACATTACTCAAAATAAATATGATATTTGGTTTTGTATGGCAGCCATGTTTTTTTGTATGGAAGCCATCTTTTTTTCACCGGCTCGTCAAACGGCCCAGGGTCCTTGACATTTTTAGTTCCGGCGGTATAGGTTTGCGACTTTTAATTTTCGAGATCCGTAGGGCAGTTCCAGCAGCGTTCCACTTTCAGGTCATTTCGGACTTTTCCTGAACTCATAGGACCCCCTTCTATACGACTCCCAAACATGACTTTTACCCCCGACGGCTCCTTTTGGGAGAACAATTGAGTGAAAAACCAAAATGAACACTTTTGTATGGCCGCCATCTTTTTTTGTATGGAAGCCATCTTTTCTTCACCGGCTCGACGATCTGACCAAGCTCCTCGACATTTTTAGTTCCGGCAACCTCGGTCTGCGACTTGTAGTTTTCGAGCTCCGTAGGGCTGTTCCAGTCAGGGTTCCACTTTCAGGTCATTTCGGACTTTTCCTGAACTCACAGGACCCCTTCTATACGACTCCCATACATAACTTTTATCGCCCATGGCTCCTACTGGGAGAACAATTGTGTGAAAATCCAAAATGAACACTTGCATGGCGGCCATGTTTTTTTGTATGGAAACCAGCTTTTTTCACCGGCTTGTCAATCGACCCAGGATCCTGGACATTTTTAGTTCAGGCACTATGGGTCGGCGACTTGCCGTTTTTGAGCTCCGTAGGGCAGTTCCGGTCAGGATTTCACTTTTAAGTCATTTCGGACTTTTCCTGAACTCATAAGACCCCCTTCTATACGACTCCCATACATGAGTTTTACCCCCAAAAGCTCCTTCTGGTAGAACAATTGAGTGAAAATCCAAAATGAACACTTGTATGGCGGCCATGTTTTTTTGTATGGAAGCCATCTTTTTTTCACCGCCTCGGCAAACGGCCCAGGGTCCTCGACATTTTTAGTTCCGGCGGTATAGGTTTGCGACTTGTCGTTTTCGAGCTCCGTAGGGCAGTTCTGGTCAGTGTTCCACTTTCAGGTCATTTCGGACTTTTCCTAGACTCAAAGGACCCCCCTCTATACGACTCCCATACATGACTTTTACCCCCCATGGCTCCTTCTGGGAGAACAATTGGGTCAAAATCCAAAATGAACACTTGTATGGCGGTCATGTTTTTTTGTATGGAAGCCATCTTTTTTTCACCAGATCGTCGATCGGCCCAGGGTCTGTGACATTTTTAGTTCCGACACAGTGGGTGTGCGACTTATAGTTTTTGAGATCCGTAGGGCAGTTCCGGTAAGCGTTCCACTTTCAGGTCATCCTGGACTTTTTCTAAACTCTTAAGATCCCCTTCTATATGACTCCCATACATGACTTTTACCTCCCACGGCTCCTTCTCGGAGAGCAATTGTGTGAAAAATCCAAAATGAACACTTGTATGGCGGCCATGTTTTTTTGTATGGAAGCCATCTTTTTTTTACCAACTCGTCAATCGACCCAAGGTCCTACACATTTTTAGTTCGGGCAGTATGGGTGTGCGACTTCTCATTTTCGAGATCCGTGGGGCAGTTCCGGTTAGCGTTCCACTTTTAGGTTATTTCGGTTTTTTGCTGAACTCCCTGGACTTCCCTCTATACGTCTCCCATACATCACTTTTACCCCCCGCGGCTACATCCGGGAGAACAATTGAGTGTAAATCCAAAAATAAACACTTGTATGGCGGCCATGTTTTTTTGTATAGTAGCCATGATTTTTCACCAGTTCGTCGATCGACCCAAGGTCCTTGACATTTTTAATTCTGGCAGTATAGGTCTGCGGCTTTACGTTTTCGAGATCCGTAGGGCTGTTCCAGTCAGGGTTCGACTTTCAGGTCATCTCACTGGGCCTCTCTCTGTACGACTCCCACACATGACTTTTACCCCCCATGACTCCTTGTGGGAGAATAATTGCTCCAAAAGATGCGTTTGTATGGCGGCCATATTGAAAAATGGCGGAAAAAAAATTTGGTCCCCGCCCGCGGCCCGCGGAGGTTGTGGTGGAACTCTTAAATTAACTTAAAAAATAATTAAAACACGATTTGTAAAGTGATTTGACTTTGACTTTGGCTTTGACTTTCACTTTGACTTTATTTTTCGTTTTTTTCCCAGCAGACCCTTTTATTTGATACCCATATCATGATGGTAGATAAGAAAATCTTGTCTACCATCTTGGGGCGTCCGCCATATTGAATTAAGTTTGACGTTATATTAGTTTTCGTAGTCTTCTCAGTAAACCCTTTCATTTGATACCCATATCATGGTAGTGCATAATACATAAGTAGTCCGCCATATTGGATTTAGAATGATGTCAGTTATCTAACTATGCATTGTCATCCTAACTAAACGTGTGTGCAAAATTTCAACTCAATCGGAAACCGCGAAGTGGGTCAAATTTAACTTCCAAGATTTTCTTACATAGTTACAGGTGAAGCTAATAAAAGCGTGTTAAGAGGCGTTTGTATGGCAGCCATGTTTTTTTGTATGAAAGCCATCTTTTTTTTACCAGCTCGTCAATCGACCCAAGGTCCTACACATTTTTAGTTCGGGCAGTACGGGTGTGCGACTTATCATTTTGGAGATCCGTGGGGCAGTTCCGGTCAGCGTTCCACTTTCAGGTCATTTCGGACGTTTTCTGAACTCATAGGACCCCCTTCCATACGACTCTTATACATGAGTTTTACCCCCGAAGGCTCCTTCTGGGAGAACAATTGAGTGAAAATCCAAAATGAACACTTGTATGGCGGCCATGTTTTTTTGTATGGAAGCCATCTTTTTTCACCGACTCGTCGATCAGCCCAGGGTCTTTGACATTTTTAGTTCCGGCACAGTAGGTGTGTAACTTATAGTTTTTGAGATCCGTAGGGCAGTTCCAGTAAGCGTTCCACTTTCAGGTCTTTTCGGACTTTCCTGAACTCTTAGGACCCCCTTCTATACGACCCTCATACATGTTTTTTACCCCCGACGGCTCCTTCTGGGAGAACAATTGGGTGATAATCCAAAATGAACACTTGTATGGCGGCCATGTTTTTTTTGTATGGAAGTCATCTTTTTTTCACCGGTTCGTCAATCGACCCAGGGTCCTCGACATTTTTAGTTCCGGCAGTATGAGTGTGCGACTTGCTGTTTTCGAGATCCGTAGGGCAGTTCCGGTCAGAGTTCCACTTTAAGGCCATTTTATTTTAGATTTTTCTTAACCTCACAGGACCCCCTTCTATACGACTCCCATACATAACTTTTACCTCCCACGGCTCCTTCTGAGAGAACAATTGCTCCAAAAGATGCGTTTGTATGGCGGCCATATTGAAAAATGGCGGAAATAAAAAGTCGACCCCGGATTATAATTCGATGCCCCCGAAAACCCCCGGACGCCAATTTTCAGCCGGCTCGGACCATATTTTTTTTTATTGCCGCCATTTTGAATCCGCCATCTTGGATTTTTGTGACCACCACCGGAAAGCCCTCCCCATCATCTATGAAATTGGTTCGAGCACCCCCCCGCTATCTCTAACGGTTTCGGAACGGTGAGCGTTTGAATTTTGTATGGCGGCCATGTTTTTTGTATGGAAGCCATCTTTTTTTCACCGGATCGTCAATTGGCCCAGGGTCCCTGACATTTTTAGTTCCGGCGGTATAGGTTTGCGACTTGCCATTTTCGAGATCCGTAGGGCAGTTCCGGTCAGCGTTCCACTTTCAGGTCATTTCGGACTTTTCCTAAACTCACAGGACCCCCCTCTATACGACACCCATACATCACTTTTACCCCCGACGGCTCCTTCTGGGAGAACAATTGTGTGAAAATCCAAAATGAACACCTGTATGGCAGCCATGTTCTTTTGTATGGAAGCCATCTTTTTTTCACCGGCTCGTCAATCGTCCTACCGTACTCGAAATTTTTAGTTCCGGCACCGTGCGTCTGCAACTTGTAGTTTTCGAGATCCGTAGGGCAGTTCTGGTCACGGTTCCACATTCAGGTTATTTCGGATTTTTCCTAAACTCACTGGACCCTTCCCTATATAACTCCCATACATAACTTTAACCTCCCACGGCTCCTTCTGTGAGAATAATTGTGCGAAAATCCAAAATGAACACTTGTATGGCGGCCATGTATTTTTTTTCGAAGCCATCTTTTTTTTACCAGCTCATCAATCGACCCAGGGTCCTCGACATTTTTAGTTCGGGCAATATGGGTCTGCGTTTTGCCGTTTTCGAGATCCGTAGGGCAGTTCCGGTCAGGGTTCTACTTTCAGGTCATCTCGGATTTTTCTTAAACTCACTGGAATTTCCACTATACAACTTCCATACATGACTTTTACCCCGCACGACTCCTTTTAGAACAATTGCTCCAAAAGAAGCGTTTATATGGCGGCCATGTTTTTTTGTATAAAAGCCATTTTTTTTTACCAGCTCGTCAATTTACCCAAGATCATACACATTTTTAATTCGAGCAGTATGGGTGTGCGACTTCTCATTTTCGAGATCCGTGGGGCAGTTCCGGTCAGCGTTCCACTTTCAGGTCTTTTCGGACTTTTCATAAACTCATAGGACCCCCTTCTATATGACTCCGATACATGACTTTTACCTCCCACGGCTCCTTCTGGGAGAGCAGTTGTGTGAACATCCAAAATGAACACTTCTATGGCCGCCACCTTTTTTTGTATGGAAGCCATCTTTTTTTCACCGGTTCGTCAAACGGCCCAAGGTCCTTAACATTTTTAGTTGGGGCGGTATAGCATTGCGACTTGTAATTTTCGAGATCCGTAGGGCAGTTCCGGTCAGCGTTCCACTTTCAGGTCATTTCGGACTTTTCCTGAACTTATAGGACCCCCTTCTATACGAATTCTATACATGAGTTTTACCACCGAAAGCTCCTTCTGGGAGAACAATTGAGTGAAAATCCAAAATGATCACTTGTATGGCAGCCATGTTTTTTTGTATGGAAGCCATCTTTTTTTCACCGGCTCGTCAAATGGCCCAAAGTCCTTGACATTTTTAGTTCTAGCACTGTAGGTCTGCGACTTCTTATTTTCGAGATCCGTAGGGCAGTTCTGGTAAGCGTTCCACTTTCAGGTCATTTCGGACTTTTCATAAACTCATTAAACCCCCCTCTATACGACTCCGATACATGACTTTTACCCCCCGCGGCTCCTTCCGGGAGAACAATTGCTCCAAAAGATTCGTTTGTATGGCGGCCATATTGAAAAATGGCGGAAAAAAAAAGTTGACCCCGGATTATGAATCGGTGCCCCCGAAAACTCCCGGGCGCCAATTTTCAGCCAGCTCGGTGCAACTTTTTTTTCGGCCGCCATTTTGGATCCGCCATCTTCGATTTTTATGACCACCACCGGAAAGCCCCCTCCATCCTCTATGAAAATGGTTCGAGCACCCCCCCGCTATCTCCAACGGTTTCGGAACGGTGAGCGTTTCAATTTTGTATGGCCGCCATTTTTTTGTATGGAAGCCATCTTTTTTTCACCGGATCGTCAACTGGCCCAGGGTCCTTAACATTTTTAGTTCCAGCACTGTAGGTCTGCGACTTGCCATTTTCGAGATCCATAGGGCAGTTCCGGTCAGCGTTCCACTTTCAGGTCATTTCGGACTTTTCCCATACTCACAGGACCCCCCTCTATACGACTCCCATACATCACTTTTACCCCCCATGGATCCTTCTGGGAGAACAATTGGGTGAAAATCCAAAATGAACAATTGTATGGCGGCCATATTTAAAAATGGCGGAAAAAAAAAATTGATCCTGGGTTATGAATCGGTGCCCCCGAAAGCCCCCGGATGCCAATTTTCAGCCGGCTCGGACCATATTTTTTTTTGGCCGCCATTTTGAATCCGCCATCTTGGATTTTTATGACCCCCACCGGAAAGCCCCCGTCGTCCTCTATGACATTTGGTCGAGCACCCCCCCGCTATCTCCAACGGTTTCGGAACGGTGAGCGTTTCCATTTTGTATGGCCGCCATCTTTTTTTGTATGGAAGCCATCTTTTTTTCACCGGCTCGTCAATCGACCCAGTGTCCTCGACATTTTTAGTTCCGGCACTATGGGTGTGCGACTTGCCATTTTCGAGATCCGTAGGGCAGTTCCGGTCAGCGTTCCACTTTCAGGTCATTTCGGATTTTTCCCGGACTCACTGGACCCCCCTCTATACGACTCCCATACATGACTTTAACCCCCCACGGCTCCATCTGGGAGATCAATTCTGTCAATGAGTCAGTCAGTGGTAATCGAGCTTTATATATTAGAGATTATATTCAAATCTATATTTTACATACCAGTTTGGGGCTGTATTTGTTTTTCTTCATTTTTAACTTTACAGTAGGAATGATCATGTTGCTTCCTCTTTCTAGTTTAGTCATGATCCAAGGATACTTTCACATTTACTGAAACAATACATGTAAGTAGCTATAGTTAATTATTCAAATTATATAAAGATTTCTCAGAATAGAAATTCGGTCAGTGGGTCATCTTAGGGGAAATTCAAAGGGTTAAGAGTATACATAGGTCGGAATCAAGAAAATGTTAATGTTTTGTTAACAATTATAGAATTAGATCAAAAATCAGTCTACCCATACAAATGCATTGACCGTTAGTGGAATGCAATGATTCAACTATAACAACAACAATAATTAAAGAATGCGTTTTCGCATTTGTGCTAAGCATTTTTTTATAAAATAATAAGAGCGGGTACTTACCAATTCCATCAGGCATTCCGTTCGTTATTTCACATAATAAATAAGTTTGGAACTGCATTTTGATGAAGACGAGTTTTTAAATAGCACACTGTAAAACTTTTCTCGTCAAAATGTTCTGCACACACGAAGTAGGTAGGTACCTTTCAAGATCTTGGGGACTCAAATTCCGTAATGTTCCAACTTGATGTACAAAGTTTGATCCAGGAGTCCCGTCTCTGATTTTGGTATTTTGAAAAACGCGACGTCCTTTCGTCTTCTCTCACAACAAGCTCACAACCCACAACACAGCATATATTGTACAAATTTGCGGCGTTGCAAGGAATATTACATAAATTGAGAGTAATGCATAAAAAGCTATTTATTTAATTATTTATACACTTTGAACTGCAATGGCGGTTGACGGCGTCGTACCCTGCGGTCCGAATTGCGCTAAAAGTTTAAGTAATATTATCGCGAACCCGACCAAAGCCACAAGCATTATTATTCCTCAATAGCCCTTATATTTTGTGACTATTAAATTTGGTCGGATTCGCGATATTAGCACTTTTATCGCAATTCGGACCGCAGGGGTAGGCGGGCAGAATGACGTTAAACTGACGTCACGATCGTTCCATAGACTTTTGTGACGTCATAAATCGTACTGGCATCAAAAGGGTGAAGTATGAGTCGGGGGGGTTGAGGTAGCTGTCAAAAGCTTTAATTGAGCCATAGAGACGAACGACGAAATAAAATGTTCTAAGATAAACCCCTGTGGAACCAACTGAACACCAGTGTTACCAACTCTCAGAAATATTTATCCCCAAAGCTAAAGTTAAAAACCCCTAAAATCCCCCAAAAAAAAAACTCTGTAAAAATTATAAATAAATTGTAATAACAATAATTGAAATATTTTCAAAAAGTTTAGAGCCAACTGCGTCACAATCATTATAAATTTCACAGTAAAAGTCAAGAATAAAAAAATCCCTAAAAATACCCCTAAAAAAATAAAACTCCTAAAAAAATCCGAACCCACTTATTTACCCCCTAAATTTGGGGGGAAAACCCCTAAGTTGGGAACACTGCTGAACACACCCAATGGCCCCCGCGGGCCCCCGCCATCGCCAGGCTCCCTCGGTCATACTTATCTGCGTTAGCATCCCTATATAGTTTGTGTACTCCTCACTCGCTCTCGCGCGCGCGCACGCGCGCGATATGGTCTGGCCAACGAAAGCTGTCAAAGAAAAGCGGCGGCAATTTGAAACATCTGAAGCTGTCCTCCATAAACTTATTATACTAGTGGTAAAATAATAAGTTTATGCTGTCCTCACTCCTCATTGACTTTAAAGTGCGTAACGGATAGAATAGAATAGAATAGAATAGATCTTTATTTCATGTAAACCAGATACAGGCACTTATGAAATGTCGAGACTCTAGGTGCACGGTTCCAAATAGTAGATCCTATGGAGAAGAACCGGAAAGAAACTCCATGGAAACTCTTTTCAAATAATTAATAGATCTTGACAATCTTTATCAGTACCTACAACAAGAACATTGTACATAGAACTGGACGTTGCGGCTAGAAGAAAACAGTGAAAACCAAATAAATGGCCTTGAAATAAATCAGTTATATTTTGCATCTCTTTCATCAGGGTGACCAAGTTTTGAAGTGAAACTTCCATATACATAGACGGGGAGTATTAGGAATTTCTGTCACGAAAAAGCGTTACGGCCGCGTGGAGGAGGTAGACGATATATTGTCCGTTGAAGTTTCACTTCTACTATGTGTCCCAGGTCCCAGCACACATTTTTTTTTTTTGCGTTGGTATATTATTAGGAATTAAGCAAATTTATAAAAATTATTCATAATTGAGCACGTATTTCTTTGCTAATAAAGATAGAACTGGATATTGCATCTAGAAAAAATAACTGAAGGGGAGTTCATTCCCCTTTAGGTATGTTTTCCATCTCACTCATACTATAATAACAAGATGAGATCAAAAAGACGACCGATATACAAACTGCATTAACCACTTATTATGCCTATGCTCACGCGTGGCTCAGCTACGGCGTAATCATGTGGGGAAACAGTACCGATGCTCCTACACTATTTATTTTATAAAAGAAATTAATCCTTAATTAATATTAATAATTAATTAATTAATATACTCACAAGCATAAATCAGACTGATAGCTGCAAACCTTTCTTCATAAAACATAAAATACTCACCCTTCCATGCATATACATTTTTGAAATTTGTTAGGAAATAGGTATAAATCATTATTTACAAGACGCGAAGATAAACATAATGGCCGATCATTAAGGCATAAAAATATGCTAATGCTACCATCTTCCCGCATAACGCTACACTCCAACAGCCCCTATGTAATGTGTATAAAAAATTATAATAAAATACCAGAATCAATAAAAACAGAAAACAGCGAAACAACATTTACAAACAAAATAAAACAAATACTTATTAAAAAAGCCTATTACACGATTAATGAATATATAAACGATAAACAAACATTTCCAATTAAATTAAATGAATAATACTATAAATAATACAACAGTAATAATAAACCGAAATAAATGAATAGATATAAAAAATAAAATAAAAATACATTAAATTCCATAACTATTAGTTAATAATAATTTATAATGAACTAAATACATATTAGGAAATATTATTAATAAATTAAAAATTATAATATGCTATCCATATTTATTAATAAATTGAAGCAATAAGTAAACATAAGTACCATCTTCCTATTTATACAACAGTAGTAAACATAAGTATCATATTCCTCTCCTATATTTTGCTGTGCCCTACAGGGTCCATGATTGTAACCTACCAAATTTTATTTTTACCACCTTATGTACATTGTGGAATGCAAATAAAGAATATGAATATGAATATATAATTTGCAAGTTACCAGAGTAAAGTAAAAGTTTTCAAGATATTTGTGCACAAATAGATAGGAATGTTTATGTTGAGGGCCATTTGGTATCCAGAAACTATTTTAAAAGCTTCTAGTATTTTTAAAGTCATCTTTAATTTTTTCTGCCTATAAAAAGGATGTGTTGATTGAAATAATTATTTTATGATATTTAAGTTTACCCCAATTTTATGAATGCATTCCTAGGCTGGTAAGACTGATGGTCTGTAAAAATAATAATTTCAATGACATAAATGACATGTCAACATTGTCAACTTTCTTCCACTTCGAGTGTTTGCTAGGCGATTTCTGAGGATATACTAATTATTTAACAGTGCTCAATCATGTATCGTATATTTAAAGATTGTGGAAGTGTTTGGAACCCAACATCAAACGTTATTTTTCATAGGTAAGTGCGCTGATGCCATATTAAAAATTACGCCAATTTGTACATATTTTTACGCAGTTTTAGAAAGATCTGCCTATATTTTTATTTAAAACTGTGTGAAAAACGTTTCTCTCATTGTGAAATGTCACCATTTAGTTATTTATGTGGTTATATAGCATATAACTAAGGAAACAGTCGCATTATTAGATTGGACGTCAAGATAAAATGTTAGTAAACAAAGAAGAGTAGAGTGACCATAAATGATTGCTTGAGGCGGAATTTAACGTGATATGATTTTTCGTGGTTGTGTAATGAGCTACAAAGTCCAACTGGAATTCAAAATCTTCAGAAGTTTTCTTGGTCAAACCAAAAGCTTTGGCTAAAAAGGCCGCTTTAGATGAATCATAATATGATTCATATTACGAATGTCAAAATATCTACATATTTGACGACTCTTATTGTCATCCGCATAAGGTTCATATTCAGCAATCATCTGTTTGACAGTTACTAAGCAGATCATTAGATGAATTGCTCAATGTGGCCTTTTTAGGCCCCCTGATCATTGATTGCTAACATCAGTGGACTTTCTTAGATGATTGAAAACACGATTGCATTTGTTTCAGTTTTCCAAGCGATCCAGAGAAAAGGCGTAGATGGTGGTATGGTGGTCCAACATACCTTTGAAAGGAAACTTCTATAAATCTGCAAAAAATTGTTGCCTACACTATAAAGCGGAGCACTATGACATAAGGCTAAACCGACTAAAATTTGGTGAAGATCTGATGAAGACTTTCGGAGAAAGACGATGGAACTCCTCAATGGATATCAGCAAATTAGTCGCGATTACTGTAGTTGCATATTTATGTATTATTTATGCCACTCAAAATAGAAAAATAAAATAAACTGTGCTAAAAAGTATAAAATATTTTCTTTAAAAACTTAACAGCTTCTGAAGTAGGGACCTTTAATCCTTCAATGCACCTTAGCTAGGCACTTATTAGTTTTATGAAGTTAGTTTTTACTTATTTTAAAGTTTAATTTATCCATAAATCAACCCGCAACTTTGGACCAAGTGATGACACGTTAAATCTTCACCATGGGTTCACCAGAATTTAGTACCTACCTATTTGGTACATATGGTTATTGTTTTGGTACCTAACTATTAGCAAACAAATACGTGCTCAATTATGAATAATTTCTACTTGCTTAATTCCTAATAATATCCCAACGCAAATAAAAATCTTTGTCACCCTGATGAAAGAGAAGCAAAAAATAACTGATTTATTTCAAGGCCATTTATTTGGTTTTCACCGTTTTCTTCTAGCCGCAACGTCCAGTTCTATGTACAATGTTCTTGACCTACAATGTTGTGGTAAGATCTGCGAGAATAATGCAATTCAATGCGAATACAAATAAAACTAGGATAATGATGAATTGCCTCTGAATAAGATTGCCATGGCAGTTACGAGCTGACCAGTTCCGGAGTTGATACTATTTAATAATCCTATTGAATAGGTAGGTAGTAGGTATCAACTATAGTCATAGATAGGGACGAAGACAGCTTCAGGTGTTTTAAATTGCCGTTGTTTTTCTCGGTCAGCTTTCATTGGCCAGACTCTACCCTACTTAGAGCATATACCTAAGGTTATCAAGGAAACACTTTGGTTCTAGATACTCAAAGGGGAAACACGAGTTATGCGGGTTCCTCAGAATGAGTCAAAAAGAATATAGTACCTACCCTAAGTTAGTACCTCATATTAGGTATCTACCTACTAAACTGTACTAACTCCGACTTACTCTGAGATAAATTTTCACAACTTTTATTATTGATTTTTTAGATAATTTTCAACTTCATTTTAATTTAGATACACGTTACCTAAAACATAGGTCAATGACTAAAGAATCCTCTCTCATAGGTATTATTGTTGGTGGCAGTATTATTTTTATCATACCAAAAGAACGTTGTTTGCCCATCTTCGTATTTTTTATCACTATGGATCCCTTGCTTTACTCGTCGCATTTTACGACATCCAAGTATAATAACCCAAGGTTGAAAACTTGTTGAAAAGGGTGTGGTCCTGAAATTGCCTGAAACCCCTAACTTTCGAAGTCCACATTTAAGTAAAAAATAATAAGTGGGTTCCTAGATACTGGCCGAAAAAGTCTGAACTGGAAGAATGAAGAATAGACATATTTGAAATGAATGTCATTCTCTAAAATGCAATCAAATCTAAAGAACCTGATAATAACGTCTGAATTGAACTAATATCTCCAATAAATAAAAGGACTGTTTCTAGAATAAGTTTTGATATTAGCAATACCTACAAAATGGCTTCAGGCACACCGTCGGAGCTCGCTACTAGCGAGATGCCTGTCTCCGAAGTGGGAGGAGAAGGTTGGTGTTCACTATACTCTCAACCACCAACCTATAATGCTCTCACTCACAAAATGTTATTTTGGGTGTTTATCCAACATTGTATTCGCCATTTAATAATTAAACATAATATTAACTTTAATGATCCGATTAGGTAGAATAAAGCCTGAAGAACATCGCTGAAGAAACAAATATATATTATTTTTAGTTTGCAGTGTTTCTTATCTATTTTCTTTATTCATTTGATTACCTACATTATAATATTTTCAGAGAAACATAAAAATAAGCATGAATTAATATAGAAGTGGATGCCCACCGATATCGGGACAGGGTCCAAGCTCGGAGCTATTATTATTATTAATCTTTTATTCATTTTTTATACATATTATTTATATTTTTAAATATTTTTACAAAACTATATTAAAAAACATTTAAAAATATGAAAAAATTGTAGCCCACCGGTATCTAGAATAGGGTCCAAGCTACCGGCGGTCAGGGCTCCAGAGAAAGGAATCTCCTGACAATGCGTGCCGTGTCAAGAAGTACTGCTCTCTGAATCAGGCCCTTGATCCAACTGCCTAACGAGAGCCTCCTAAGGTGTCGGTCGAGACTCTCGGTAATTAAGCCATTGGCCGAAACGACTATCGGCACAATGATCGCTGAATCCACATCCCACATGTCGACAACCTCGCGAGCCAAATCAAGATATATTATTAATAATTATTATGAAGACAAAACTTTGTACCCCGTTTAAAGCATAGGTAGGTAGGTAGGTAGGTATTGCACGCACGGAGAACTATGAGCTTTAATTATTATGAAGACAAAACTTTGTACCCCGTTTAAAGCATAGGTAGGTAGGTAGGTATTGCACGCACGGAGAACTATGAGCTTTAGCATAGTTAAATTAGTTAAATTTTATATGGAGAAAGCTAAAATTACAGTCGAATTTCGACCACTTGTCGACCACTACCTATGTAGTCTAAATATTATTATATTAGATTAATATTTCCTTTGTTGATTACATATACATATTTTTTTAAATTTTTAAATACATAATATTATAAAATTTAATAAAATATACATTTAAAAACACAAAAAATAGGAACCAACCGGCATCGGGAACAGGGTCCAAGCTACCGGTGGCTAGGGCTCCAGAGAGGAACCTCCTCACAATGCGTACCGCCTTCTGTATAAAGCCCTTGATCCAACCCCCCAACGAGAGCCTCATAAGATGTTGATCGAGGCTCTTGGCTATTAAGCCATTGGCCGTAACGACGATCGGCACATATTAATATTATTGTTGTCGTTCCCGCCAATTTGAAAAAAAACATTTCTACAATAATTTGGATGTAATTCTTTTCATTAGCTACACCTGCTCCTGTTCCCGAGCCCGTTCAAGTGCAAATGGCTACTTTCCCGCCATACCCGCCGTACGTCACGGAGCCGGTCCCGCCATCGGTGGCAGACGCCATCATCGCCGGGAGAGATCTACGGCTGCAGCACAAATCTATGCCGCGGAAACCAGTGCGCCCACCTCCGAAGCCAGCCAGACCCAGGTTATCACCCAACCTTCTGATTCTAATAAAATAATTCAAGTCTTTTCTACGTACAGCCGCACTTCTCGGTAGCTAACAACTGACACTTTGTGGTAGCCAGTAGCGACGGAATGACTGTTATGAATAATGATGCTGATATGAACGTCTTTAAGTAACTACCTATTATAAAATGCGTTTGAGTATTTGTTGGTAGAGCTGACAAAAAAGTTAATTAATTAATCGCAGTTCGTATCGATAGTATCAATTGCCAGCTACCACAGGGCTAACCGTCTTCGACAGAGGCCTGACTCTCCATTGGCTAGCCAGCCTGCATCTGGCAAGTTGAGGCGAAAGTGCACCTACACGGGCCGAACGCGCCGCAGTATTCGAATTTTAGTATTCTTTGTAGGTATGAAATTGTAGGTACCTAGATAATATGCAACCTCGCGCACCTAACCATACCGTGCCTACGTGCCGCATTTTAGCTAGCTTCACCTTTGCTAACTGTTATCTCTATCTGTTCGCCGTCAACGTCTATAGTCTGACAGCAATACAAGGTGCACACTCACACACATACCTATTTGTTATATATAAATTGCAGGGGTCCAAAAGCGACCGATGTGAAAATGTCGAAACGAGCTTTCCGAGCGCATTCGCGCTGCTTGCGAAAGCACGGCGCAATCCTCACTGACCGTCTCGAACGCATGGCGAAGCCCCTGAGACGCAACATTATATACTTATGGCGGGAACACGCTAACACCCTGCCTCCAGAAACGGTCAGTAACACAATATTGTCTAACGTTAGCCCTCACTCAAGTTAGGTTAAGGGCAGCAAAGATTAGGCGGAGACCTCTCGCGCCCGGCATTGGTCGAGGCCATGCTGCGGGGCGAGACGGAGTGGGAAGCGGCCGCCTCCTTCTGCGAAGCAGTCATGCTATCGAAGGAGGAGGCGGGCCGCGTGAGGGAGAGGATGGCGTCCTCCCTCCAGCCCAGCCGCAGTGGTAGTCGCCCACGGCGTCGGGCGCCGGCCGACGATCTCCGGCCACCGTAGGCGCGGGCATGCGGACAGCGAGTAAAGGGCAACTTGCTGTCCGACCATGGACCATGCCCGGGTCGACGGCGCGTTGTGTTCCACGCGCGCCTCAAAGAACGTCAGCAAGATGACGGGGCCCCCCTTGTAGAGGGCCGAAGCCTGCCGGGGTCGCGGGACTTATCTCATTACCGTGACCCCGGAACGTAAAAGGCTATTGCTGCTGGTTATCTGTGCTTACTAACATAGTTATAAGTTTTACTAATAATCTTGTTGAGTCTTGGTTACTCGATTAAAGAAGAATTCTATTCTATTCTATTCTATTGAAGGAACACCGTGGATTTTAATCAGTACAAGTCTGACAGTCCCTCCCGCCCTGCCCGGGGTGGAAGGACTCATATGATGATTTTACCACGCTAAAAAAAAAAAAAAAAAAAAAAAAAAATAGGGCAGCAAAGACTCTGCCTATTTCTACAATTTAATAAATAATAAATCCAGCCCATTACTGTCCCACTGCTGGGCACGGGCCTCTTCTCAGAATGAGAAGGGTTAGGCCTTAATCCACCACGCTGGCCTAGTGCGGGTTGGCGGACTACACACACCATCGAGAACTTTATGAGGCCCTCTCAGGTGTGCAGGTTTCCTCACGATGTTTTTCCTTCACCGTTATCGCAAGTGATAATTAAATTCTAATCCGTGTAAAATATACCTATGTTAATAATGATACAATAGCGTGAACATTACTGAACATAGAGTTGCCAAACATAGGCGGAGCAGGGATTATAGATTAGTTTGTAATTTGAAAGGTATCCGCGTGGATTTTAAACCAAGTGGTATAATTATATCTTTGAGCTCCAATTCTGAGAAATCTATTGTTTGTAATCCGATCGGACCTCAATCGATCGGAACGGTCACGAATCGGTAGAGCCAATCCGGTACCTAATATAGGTGAAATAATAATAAAATGTTGGTAAAATCATTGCCAATTTGACAATTATTAGCGAAACCACTGAATACGTCCTTGCTACATATCGAAATGAACAATAATTATGAGAATATAATCTGGTGTGTTTTTATTTTTTTTATTCTTTATTTGAAGAAGGTTTGTTCATACATGAACATGTCACCTCCATAATGCAACAAAAACAAAACTAAACACTTTGGTACAAATATTAAAATAGAACTAACTTAAGACTATAGAGGAACGATTTTTAATGCCGATCTGCGTCAGCTTATACAATAATTTAGCTTCCTCTGATAGAGGTAAAGACAATACACTGTTACACCATACCACGTCATAAGGCACCACATCAAGTTCGGTTCGCATATGATGTCTAAAAACTTCGTTCCTGACACATTCCATTATGATATGATAAACCACACACACTCACCACACATTCATCACAATCCGAAGAACTTGATTTTCTCATCAAATGTGCAAACGGATCGAAGTGGTGTTTATTAGTTTAGCAGATCACGCCAAAGATGTTATCTTATTTCTTGCCAAATTTTCATGCCAATGTCTCATAACATTTTCTTTAATTCATCTAGATTGCTCGTTTGAGATCCATGTTGGATGCAGATGAACCTTTTAAGCCAGATCAAGCTTATGAATATTTTGTTAACTTAAAAAAAACTAAGAAGAAAGTTACTGCGTAAGTTTATTCACACTTAGGTAAAGTTAACCCCAATACTTCATCTATACCCAGTTAGATTCACAATCGTCCTTCCATGCAGTTGATGCTGGTAGTACTAGGACTAATATGATCGTCGGCGAAATTAGCCACAATTTATCCGGTGATAGTTCAATCCTTGGACAACCAAGGATTGAACTATCACCGGATAAATTGTGGCTAATACCGGTACCGATTACCGGGTCAATTACATACAAATGTAATTGACCCGGTAATCGGTATCCACCAAAGTAGGTGGACGAAAAGGAGAGTGGCGTAGTAAACAGGACGGTTCCACAAACAGGAAATGCTGCGAGGAGCAGAGCGGAGCTGTGCCAGCTTGAATTGAGTTGAGAGGAGAAGAATGAGCTCGCCGGCTGGTCTCACCTGTCTTACTCGGGACATACCAGACGGATAGTTATATGCGATTCGAGATGTGTACCAATGGTGGACATCTCGAATCTGTCCTCTACACTGTGATCGCACTTGCGAATAATAGATGGATACCGGACCCGGCTTTGCCTGACATAATCTTATCCAAAACGTTAAGATTAGCAGCCTTTATTAAATAATAAAGCGGTCGTGTTCATTTAATTTAATAATACACACTTTAATGTAATGTAATTAAAATTCCTTTGTAGAACCGCACGTGTAAATGAAATAAAGAAAGACATGCTGGCTATGTGCGGCGAGAAAAGATTCGTTTGGGCGCGAAATGCTACCGTGGCTTTCGCTAGGGGTATTCAGCAACGACTATCCAGACCTGGACGATACGCGCTCGCTGATGGGTAAGCTGTTACCTCGATTGACTAATTCGATACCATATAGCAGGTATGACGGCCCTTTTAGACATAAAAACCTTCAGTTTATGCTCTTTTTCTCGAAGAACTGGTACAATAAGACCTTGGATCTGTTTATACCTACTTAAACATCGAAATCAAAATAAAAGAGTTTGCTCTTTTATTTTAATCTCCCTCCTCTTGGCCTCCAGTCCAGAGCTTTCATTATAAGCACATTCCAATAATAATATGATCATAATATTTTGTTTCTATAGTATGCTAAGGTTGTCCAACATTATCATGGATGAGATTTGCGGTTATATGCACATGAGAACTCCGTCAAGACGATGTCAGCATCCCAAAGCGAAGTTTATGATGGAGATGTCTGACAAGGTAATGAAAGAAACGGTTTAGATAAGGTAAAGTACCTATTCTAGGGAAAAGTTTCAAACATTTTAAGTATTTCTTTGCTAACAGGTGGCTGTTTGGATCGACGAAATACTTTCTGAATCAGACGATCGAATGCTAATGATGGACTTTGATGAAGACGAGGGTAAGTCAAGATATGTTAATACTTACCTACTTATTGATAGATAACTCCAAAGAGTATAGTAATAGATAACTCTATGCGGAACAATTGTCATCAGTTTCGACGGAGTCTGCTAATATTTAACACAATTCAGCTGTTAAGGTAAGCGTGCCTTTTGAAATTGTGACAATTGTTCTGTTTCTGATCTTTTGACTGTGTGACTTTCAGTTCCGAGAAAAATGGTATTAGTACTTAAGTAATTTATAAAATTCACAACATTGAACAATTGTTGACAAATTCAAATGATCTTAGTATAACAATCATGACTATCCAATTTTCTCGGAAGCTCAAGAGATACACTCGACTAAGGTACGTTTCTTAAATCACTTCGTTTGTTTACGAGAAGAAGTGGAAAGGTTCTTCGATGACGCGCTCAGGCCTCCTATGAGTGACGCGACGCCCTCCGGTATCTTGGACACGTCTGCTGTATCGCCGGTCGCCACGCCTGCGCCAGCTTCGCCCGGCGACGCCACTCCTGCGTCGCCGATCGCAACGCCGCCGCCGCAGTCGGGTGCCGCAACTCCGCTGTCAGGCGCCGCCACGCCCGGCGACACAGTGACGCCCAGTGGACCTACCCCTAGTCCAAGTGCTACTTCGGAACCAACACCAACAGCAACACCAAAGGAGTCGGGTGCAAATCTGAAAAAAGAATAGATGTGGGTCATTTAGTATTTTGATAAAGTAATTGTTCCACTAATACATAATATAGGTACTTGCCGTGAATTTAAACTACTTCTTCTTTTTGTCCTCAGACGTATTAAACCCCGATAGAGCTGGTGATGCAGGCTTCACGGATGATTTTCTGAACATGATGGGTGATGTAAGTACCTATCTATAATAATCTGTTTCGTAAATACTGCTACGTTATTAATTTTAATTAAATAATATTTAATTTAATAGGACACAATGGTCAAGCAAGTCTTTAACGTCAACAAGAAAATCAAGGATCCTAATCAATTTATTGACAATTTAGAAACAGTCCTTGAAATTTGTTATGTCTATAGACCTCAACCTACTGCTCTCACTTGATATTACCTAATGCTAATAATAATTGTGAATCGAAATGATATATCTTCGTAAGGCTACGATTAATCTTAAACAAAAATGTTTAAAACAGTTTTAAACTTGAATAGAATTTGAAAATGTAAAAAATAAAGTAAAATCGATAATCGTTTGTTTTTATGTTTACCACTTCATCGTATCTGTTACAATTGAACACGGCTGGGCGAGGTAAATAATTTTATAAAATAATAATTATTTAAATCTTCATTTTCCACGTCTGATATTATTTCATTTTTAGCTATATATCCGTCGTGTTCATTTGTATCAGATGGGAGAATGAAGATTTATATTATTAGAAATCTGTTGCTTCTATCGTTGAAGTTTTATGAAGTTAATACCTACTTATGATATTTTCAGGGCGGTCTTCTGAAAGAACGTGAGTATCCCCAGACATAATAAGATACTGCTGCAAGTGCCATGATAATGGATCTTCAAGTAATAAAACATTTTTTCTTTTAACAGAACCCGCTTATAAAAAGTTTCAAGGTAAGTGTGTACTAGTTTCTATTTCCAAATTATTTTCTGTAAAAATATGTTATTAAGTAGCTACTTATTATGCAATATAAACAGGGAGCATGTTGGAAGCTTTCGAGTTATTGACTGATGTAATGGACAAGAAGGGCGATGAGAATTTACTGGAGCATGAAAAATTTAATCAAACTTACCGCGACGGAGCTAATATGTAAGAAACTATTTCAGCACAATGATGATAATTATATTGTTCATTTATTATCATAATAATAGCATTTTCGCAAGACTTTTAGAGGGAATATCCATGTCACGATTTACACAGAGCATCAAAATTTATCGCTCGCATAATACTCAAATAACCACATTTTGGAGTTTGCTTCGTGTTCGTTTTAGAGTTTGTAACTCTTATGTCGAGTTACCCAATAAGTCATGCAGTAGATCGATTGGACTTTCGCCGAACGTTCATCATCATTTTCCTTTTAAAACCTAACCACACTGGTAGCTTATCAAAAACCACCTGAACCACTAATTGCCAACTTCTTGTAGCGACTATCATTGATATTTAACTTAGCATTGCTCATTGGGTATATTGTTGTAATTGGTTTAATATTCTTAGGTTAAAACGAGCGCCTGATCTTAGAGCTACGGAGTATAGTACGGCTGTAGCCAAGAAGATTAACAAGAATTTGACTGGCGCGGTTAAAGCTGCCACCCCGCCTAAAATCGCTCGTGCTATGAATGGTTGCCAAAACTTTAATAACATTATGTATTTCCAAACCCTGTTACTAGAGCCAAATTGTTAAGCGGTCTATTGATTTTCAGATATGGTGGATATTTGCTCAAATTACTTGGCACAAAATGCAGAGTTCAATAGTACGCAAAATAATATTATTATACCTAACTGATAAGTTTAGAATTAGAGATACTTTTTTGCTCATAGACAATTTATTTATACTCGTAATCGAACGTTACTATTTCTCAATAATAAGACAAATAAGAAGAGACGAGGCCCGAGTCCTTGCTGTGGCAAGAGGCTGATGATGATGATCACGATAAGACTTTGAGAGTATTAATTAAGTTCAGAATTTAGAATATAAAATTTAATTTGCAGAGGATAAAGGCCCAGCATTCAAAGTATTGGTGGATGCTATGCGCATTAAGCCGAATGAGAAATTGTACCAAAAGGGTAAAGCCAAACGGACTTACGGTCAAGCAGCATCAGAGTTAGTATTCATTCCTCTTTTAATGAAATATTCATAAGGTACTGTCAATGTTATTTATTATTAAATAAAATACATAATTTTTTTAGACTTGAAGATGCTAAAGGCCTCAATTCCGACCACGATGATCCAAATTTGTCACAAGAAATTCATTCAAAAATTACGAAATTAGTTGATAATGTTACTCCAAGTGAATTAAAGAATGAAATGGCGGGTAATTATTTCGACGACAAATATTTATATAATGCACGTTTGTGTTAAAAATATATTGTAATATTTGTTATATTTGCTTTTCATTTCTGCAGATGCGGTGGATGCGTGCTCTAAATTATTGTCACAGAAAGCGGTTGATGAAAGTAAGGTTTTGTTTTTTTTAATTATAAATATATTGTTTAGGTTGAAACATAACTTTACGCTGAACAAATTTTTAGATGAACGAGGACCTGCATTTGATTTACTCGTTAAAGAATTGGATGGTCACGGAGGCGAACCTTTTAGTGAATATCCTGCTCTCAGTACGAAGAACGCGGCTGCATACACGTGTGTATAAATTGTGATGAGGTATAAGTATATTAATTTATTAGAAAGGAAACTAAATGGGTCACACGACGCGGTACATTTACAATTCGCCAGGTACCTATTATGCCCCACTTAATATAATTTTCTATCATCTTGCATAATTCGACTGCCAAGTGTCAAACATGGTGATTTTAGTATTGCATACAAAACTGATTGTTATCTATAGTTAATTTCGCGGAAATTTCGAAAAGAATCTTCTGTAGGCTAAACCGTAGTAATAAAATATATACGCTTATTATACTGAGTCAGTGTTCATCAGGTTGTCGTCAGCTCCTGGGCTAACCAGTGTTACCCCCGACGAGTCAACTGCGCCTGAGTTTAAAAAAGCTCTTCATAAAGCGATCGACGCTACCACGCCTACAGCGATGAAGGCAGAAATGAAAGGTTCGTAACTGATATTTTACATAAATAATCAATTTTATTGTTTCCAATACTACACAGACATTATGATTATAAAATGATTCAAAGGAAGCGCATTGTAAATTCAAGATATAAATTAGACTAATGTTATACCTAATCATTTATTTCATGCTTCCATGGCCCATAGATATGTACCTTACGAAAATGATAATGAAAACGTGATTTGACTTTATTTCGGTACAAATAGTAGATTCGAGATAAATTAATATTCTGTACAAGGATTCTAATTGGTTCACGTTTAGATTTCAATCCCACTTACTTCATCCATCGCAGTCTTCCTGCTCTTTACCTGGTATCTGATTTTGTACCTGTATTTTAACCACCTACTAGTTATATTTTAGAACATTTTGTTTTCTTCCAGAGGTGGTTAATCGTTCCGGCAATTACTTGTCTGCGTTCATTCGAGACAGAGGTTCGTTTTATGAATACTTACAAGGGTACCGCAATATTATTTTAAATTTTGATACAGCCAAATCTATATTTTTTGTATTTTCAAAATATAGATGCTGCATTGCAAACGTTGTTGGGAGTGATGAAGAAAAAACCAAGTAAAGCTTTTATTAAGAGAAATGACTACACTATGGACTACAAAACCGCAGCAGACGAGTAAGATTCACAACAAGTTTTTAAATTATTAAAATAATGAATGGACACTTGAAAGATTTCTGATATTCTAGAACTGAGAATGCGCCGACATTAGTTTCATATCTTCCTGTGAAAGACATCGCAGATGAAGGAAAAGAAAAATTAACTAAAGACATGAAGAACGTGACACCTTCAGCACTGCAAATTCCTATGAAAGGTAGGGAGTAAATATACTTCTATATGATTGGATTTCTTCCATATGATAAATAATATTTGCTTTTAACAGCTTTGATCCAGGACGTTTCAAAATATTTGTCGCAACCGATTGCAATGCGGAGTAAGATTTATATTTATATTAAAACTATTATAATTATAATAGTCTTACAATTTGATATTAATTTATTCGGTCTTAATTAGGTGGAGCTGCTGGTGAAAGATACTCAATGAACCTCTTGGCGGCAATCAAAAAGACTATGGGCACAAAACCCCTTTTTAAATATAAATCTTACGGACAAACATATTCTGATGCGGCAGATGAGTATGTTTAATTGTGTAATACAATCGGTTCGTTGACTATATCATTCTATTGGTGATTATAGACATTTATATAACATTTACGAGACAGGTTACAGCGCGCTGGTCCTATGGAGTCGACTGTTGATCTTACAAAATCACAGCAGTCTCTCGTCACGAAATCAACCATAAACTTGGGCCACGAGATTGATTCGGAAATGAAAAGAGGCGTACCGACGCGTCTGGCGCCTTCTATTGCTGAAGGATTATATCGTAAATAACTTTTCCACTCAACGGAAACTATAATACTTATAATACGCTTATCTATTATTATTTTATAAATGAAATTAATACATTCTAACATGATTCTAACCGTTAATTTTATTTTTTAGCAACCATGGCTAGAGCAGCTAAGCATTTAGCAAGCATTGGATCTGGAAAAGGTAGATCAAATTTTGTGGATACTATGTAGTATAATACAAATTTCGAGCGCGCGTCGTGCTGCTCTTATGTCACTGACATAAGGTTGAAAGTGATGAAATAAATTCAAGCGCGCTCGTGAAATTTAACGTTGTTTATTTATATTTTACGTTAAAGCTAGGTGACTAACCGCAGTGTTATTAAAAACAGGAAAAGCTTTGGACTATTTGGTGGGTCTTATGAAAGATAAAGGCGAAGCTCCTCTGGGTAAAATGCAAGGATATGAACAAAGTTATAGTGATGGCGCAAAAAGGTAAGTAGTGTTATGAAGGTAAATTATGACGTATGTTTTTACTTTAACTATATGAGTCTATTTTTTATAGAATCACGGATGCCCCAACTCTTACAAATAAAAAAGTTGATAAAGGTCTTTACGAATCTTTGAAAAGTAAACTTACTGCGATGACTTCTTCGAAACCGGATGAAAAACATGCTAAACATCTACCGGGTATTAAATTTCATAACAATCATGATTAAAGAGTATTTTGTGTATTATTTAACAGGGACATCACGGGTAAAACTTTGAAATTTGCTTATTTACAAAAACTAAAAGGTCACAATTTTTATAATTAAAAAAAAATACGATGCTACAATTGTTTCTATAAAATTTACCTATAGCTTTGGTTTATTGTTTTCCGGACTGCCCCAGTGAAGTAGAACTAGTTTTTAAACGCTGTGTTATTATATTATACTAGTTTGCTTAATAGAGCATAATCCACTCGACAAATAAGGTAGGCATTATGCTAGTCTTTAAATATTAACTTTCAGCAAGATCGTTTACAAAACATTACTAAATCATTATTAATATTATACATTGTCATGTTCTCAGAAATGTTAGATGAATCTTCAAAATTCCTGTCGTCACCTTTACCGGAAAGTAAGTATAAAGATTAAATTTTAAAATTTTGAAAATCAGTATTTTGAAAGACAGATATTTAAAATAAATTTTAAAACTGTAAATGGCAGCGGATGCTGACAAGCGACGTGTGTTAGCGGATTTGATGGGACGAGAAGAAGACAAAATTGTAGGAAAAGATGGTATTTATAAGATGACGTATAAAGAAGCCGGGAAAGAGTAAGTTTTATACTTAAGTTTTAAATTTCATACTGCGTAGGTACCAACGAATGCAAGAATTTTAACTCATTAGCTAATGAACGGACACCTATAGCCGAGAATAATAGATACTAATGTCTGCATTTCGATATGAATGCATGCAACCTCGTGCGTTACCACTTATAAATATAATGAATCTATTATTATGAACGCCGCAATACCTTTCTATAAGCGCTATAATGATTACTTTTTGTTTATATTTTGCCGAATTAGCTTCGAAGTCCCAAGCTACTTTAACATTAAAATTTTTAGAATAATTAATGCTCCAGTGGGTGTAACAAAAGCCCATGATGAAGAGAAGAAGAAAGAAATGGCTAAACTTATAGAAGCTGTAATACCAGATAAAAAGATGATGGAAATACTAAAAGGTACTACATTGTGTAAATAGAACGATCATTGAGAAGACATATAAAGCATTCTAGTACCTACTTACCCCGTCTTACCGTCGCCGTCGTTAGGTTACCGAGCAGATTCGTCGATTGCTATCGCAGACAGGGAAGGCTGTTAGGCTGACTGCTATTTATACAACGAAATCTGTCTGTTGTCCGCCGTCCAAGTAAAGGCGAATGTTCAAAACGTTCACATAAATGCATGAATCACTGCGAGTGGTATTGATAGTTTTTATAGGTTAAAAACAATAGGTAGGCATATGAATGATCAAAATCAATTATTATATTAGTCAAAGATCCCCACGAGGATAGAGGCTTGTTGATGTTAATTATTATTGTTGATCGTACAAAATGACTATAATATTGGCTATTTTAGTAGTAGGTACTTGTTGATTTTCAGAACCTACTCAAGAAGCTGCAGCTCATATAACAGATGTCATAAAAGGCAGAGGTAAATCCAATTCTTCGTATTGTTTATTTTATTTTAAAGGTATGTTATTATTAACATCATTTTTTTACACAAATGTTAACAAAATGATCTTATTCTATTTGAAAACAAATCAAGATTCACATTGTTACTATAATACAAGCATTAAAACATAGGTAATAAACTTTTATGTTACCTACTTGACTTCTTTTCGGCGTGCCGTATAAATGTAGAGACATCTTAAGGGAACATTATATTCAATTACTTAATATTATATTAAATTCGATGTTATATCAAGTATAAAAACGAAAACATAAGATGTTTTTTACCAAAGGTGAAGCGATGGAAGTGATACATGAAGGATTGAAGAAAGAAAAAGGTAAGGAATTCATAGAAGTCGGTGATTTCAAGAAAACCCACGAAGAAGCAGCGGCTATGTAAGAATGATTAAATATGTTTTAGTCCATTGTATGTTTAAGAAAAGCATCGTGAAATTATTTATATTTTCAGGTTGACTGAAGCACCACATTTTGGTGGGCAGGAACCTTCACCTGTTATTTTGGATAAGGTTGCACATCAAGTCTCTTTGATCCAGAAAGATGTACCACCTGATAAGGCCATGGCTAAGGAACACATGGAAGGTAAAATCAATATTTTATCACACTACTAGGTATATGGCAGTTTCTGTTACATGATGTAGTTCTCAACACAATTTAACAATTTTCCAGATGCAAGTAAAATTGCTGCCAAATATATCGCAACTGTCGCCACAAAAGAAAGTAAGGTGTTTATTTCATATCTCGCTATAACAGTTCGCTTAAACATAGTTTGTACTAAAAATATTTCTATGGTTCAACAGGTGGTTTGAATTCAGAAGAATTAAAAGCTTTAGACGAATCTGGATTCAATGCTGATTCAGAAGCCGCAGCGTATGATATTATGTTTTCGTAATTGTTCATAAATATCGACTGAATGCAACAAAACATTATTACTACTTACGGAAGAAACATTTCTAACGCAGGAATAAAATTTGGTTCTTTTAATTTTTAGGGAAGCACGTAGACTAGCTGCTGTAAAAGGTGGAGCAAGTAAAAAGGTCACTGATGCGGATGTTGCAGCTGCAGCTGCATTAGGAGCAGCAGGGGCAGGTGTGGCAGGAGCGGGTGCAGGGGGAATTGGAACAGGTCCTGGAGGAGTAGGAATGGGTCCGGGAGGAGTAGGAACGGGTCCTGGAGGAGTAGGAACGGGTCCTGGAGGAGTAGGAACGGGTCCTGGAGGAGTAGGAACTGGTCCTGGAGGAGTAGGGACGGGCCCTGGAGGAGTAGGGACGGGCCCTGGAGGAATAGGAACGGGTCCTGGAGGAGTAGGAATGGGTCCTGGGGGTGTTGGAACGGGTCCTGGAGGAGTAGGAGCTGGTCCTGGAGGAGTAGGGACGGGTCCTGGAGGAGTAGGAACGGGTCCTGGAGGAGTAGGAACGGGTCCTGGAGGAGTAGGGACGGGTCCTGGAGGAGTAGGAGCGGGAGGTGCTGGCTCAGGTGGCGCCGGCTATGGCCCGGGCGGTGCCGGTATTGGCCCAGGCGGTGTGGGTTACGGTCCAGGTGGCGCTGGCTATGGCCCGGGTGGTGCCGGTATTGGCCCAGGCGGTGTGGGTTACGGCCCAGGCGGTGCAGGCCCAGGCGGCGCCGGCTATGGCCCGGGCGGTGCCGGTAGTGGCCCAGGCGGTGCCGGTAGTGGCCCAGGCGGTGTGGGTTACGGCCCAGGTGGTGCTGGATACGGACGCGGTGGCACCGGTTACTGGCCTGGTGAACGTGAGTACGTACCAGGACGCGGAATGGGCCCAGAAACTGAAGAACAACGTCGCCGGAGATTAGCTGAAGCGGAAGTATATAGAAAATACGAAGAAGAAGAAAGAAGGAGGTTGGGTGATAAGGAGTACTATAGACGACAAGAGGAAAAGAGGCAACGAGAGATGGAAGCCGGAGGCCTAGGTGAGACATTCACTAATTATGACCATTGACTCTACGTAGGTCCTATACAGAATTGATAAACTAAACCGAAAGGTGATGTGTTAGCTTAGAAAGCTTATCGAGTTTTCACCATATTCCACAAAAAATTTACTTAATCGACAGATTTTATTTTTAAATTCAGAAGGTGATATTGATGCAGACCTTCTAGAAATCGTTTCTTTTTCTATTGTTTCCTGTGTGTAATCATTTCCCAGACATGACAATCTATAAAAGTTTGCTTCCTGTTATTGTTTTTAAAAGACGACACAAACTAATAATCGTAATTTATAATTATGAAAGCACCTAATGATTATTTTTTAATACTTTCATTGCAGGGCCCACTAAATACCGCGGAGGTGCATTGGGTGCTGGTAAGTGGAAATATTGTATATTATAATTATTATAACAATCCCAAACTATAAATATTTTTTTTATAGGTCGAGGTCGAGTTAAAAAACATAAATTATTTTATTGTTCTATTGAAATTTCAATTTCACTTACAAGATAATATTCCAAAAACGCAGACACACGTGTTTCATTATTTCTAACCAAAAGCCTAAACTCAAATGTTCACGTTTCTCACTTCAAAAACAGCTTTCACCCCCTATTTCGCCCCCTTAGAGGATGAATTTCCAAAAATGCGGTTTGTACGTATTTCTTTATTTCTAACTTTCTCACTTTAGAAATGCAGGGCCTCCCATACAATCTTTCACCCCCCATTTCACCATTTTAGGGATTGAATTTTCAAAAATCCTTTTTTCATTGCTTGTCTACGATACAAAAGGAACCTACTCTCCAAATTTCGTGACTCTAGCTTCAATAGTTTCGGCTCTGCATTGATTGATAAGTCAGTCAATCAGGACTTCTCTCTTTGTAATTTATTTACTTTTATTAAAACGGTACGAAACCAATTACAATAATCAAAGATAGGCAATATAGGTAATATTACTATATGATCTTTACATAATATTTATTTAAATTTATTATTAATATGAAATTGGCGTTTTATATGGAAAAAGCAAATCGGTTTAAAAAAAAAAAAAAAAATTAAATCAATCAAAGTACGTACCATTGTTATCTTGTTACCACTTTCGCCTAGGACCTAATGTTATTAGTAATACTCGATATTTTCAAAAATGTATGATGAATTATAAGGAAAGATCTGCGTGTGGCCACTTGTGGTCCTGTCTAAAGGATAAAACCCCAAAGCAGCAGATAATTAATAGTTCATCTATGTTTCGCTTCAGAACCTCGAAGAAATAGTATATTTGCAAAATATAACATGTTTCTTTGTCAATCATTGCCCCAGCTTGAGTAATACAGCCGCTACGCTTTCGTAGCCACCGGCGTAGCACAGTCTACGAAACAGTTCATTCCGATTTTAGATTAAATGTTTTTCTCAAGGTATATTTCTTCGAGATTTGGGTTTCTATTAATAGGAAAATCACAGAAAATAAATAAGTTAATAGTCTTTGCAGCAGCTTTGAATAATACCAAGACCGTAAATTTATGCGCTATAATACTCAACATATGTAAAGATCGATCTCGTTTTTTAGAAAAGATACTAAAAATCAATATAAATTCTATAGTATGCCGCGAACAGCCGTTCAAGATACAAATGGTCGTTTGAAATGAATTTATATAATTGTTAAACGGCTGTTTTTATTTTGATCGATTTTTATTTTGTCCATGAATATGGCCCTTAGTTCGTTCGGGACCACAGCGTGACATCGAGATATGCACCCCAGGTGAAACTGAGAGGCTTGAGAGGTCTCGAGTGTAAAAACTGTCACCAACCAACATCTTGACTAGTATATTGTTTTCAAAGATTACGATCCGGAGCACGAGGCAGCTCTAGATATCCTGCACAGAGAGTTGCGCGCGCACGGCCCTGAAGTGTTTTATCAGCAGCCGCAAACCAGCCTCTCTCACGAACAGGCATCAGATTGGTACAGTACTATGCACACTATTTATCGATCAGTAGTTTATTTGGATAGCTAATTGGTAGAGCATACTATATAATTTAAACTTACAATAGACTGATACCGCATTTTGTGCGCGCATTAACTTCACAACATATAATATACATTATATAGCTAGTCAAAATCAGACGTGAGGTAGCGAAACAGTAAAACTCTTAAATTATGTGTAAAACTACTTTTTGTGTTGATGGAACTAATTGGCAACAGCTTATTGAGACTCGTGAACGATTTCAAATTATCGATATTACTGTCGATTATATATCAGTATATACAGTGACTTTTATTTAACTGCAACTTTATTAAACAATTTTGTAAATTTTGTTAAATTTACTGTACTGTTACAATCAATTAAAACACATTGTATGGCCTCAAATAGCACGTGGGGTGCTTTTCATTCTGGTAAACAGGATTGTGAAGTTGTTTAGATTTCTGGACCCCGCGAGCGTTAATACAAATAATTGAATTAAATGCAGGCTTGCTTCGCCGTATCCTATGAGGGTGGACAAGACAGTGCGGGAATCAGGCGATACCGCGCGTCTCCATAAGAAGTTCGAGAGGAAACTCAGCGCACTCGTTAGCATGTCTACACCGCCAGAATTGTACGATAGTATGCAAGGTACCTACGATATGTAGAAGAAATCATCTCATCCGCCTATGCCATTACACTTACCAGCACACCAGTATTATTGCTGAGTGTAGTGTAATTAAGTACCATTCGCGAAATTACAAAAATTTCAACATCAGACCTTTAATGATGATTGTACAGTGTTTTATTAAAACTTGCTAAGTGTCCGTCCTATCGATCTACTCATTTTGGACAATAATTAATTGTGTTTTCTCTAATTTTGAGAAAGCAAAATACAATTGAACTAAATAGGTCTGTATATGATTACAAAAGTCCAGTTCTCGTGGCGCAAAACCAGTCGTGCAAGTGACATTTTGCGCGCTTGAAAGTAGGTATAGTTCAATTCGCCTTTTATTTACTTAGTTAATGAAAATAATTACTGTTTTTTCATCAAATAAAATTTTATTTTTATATAAAAGATAACTGAGGATTAAATTTTTATTTCTGAATCACTTATATGTTTGCGTAAAATAGAAAAAAAAACTATTTTGTATAGAAGTTCAAATAAGTGTACTGGTCATTTTCAAATAGACCAATAATGATGTTACTAAAACAATAATCACTAGTAGCTTCTTGTAAAACTGTCTAAAAAGTAACTCGCGCGTAATTTTTCGGAAAAAGAGTTGTGAATATTTTGCCATTATTACCTATTTGAAAAATCCCTTTCCACCACGTGCAAAAATAAGAAACTGTAGAAACATTAAAAATCACAAACCATTTTATTTTATATCTTTTTCCCTTTCTCTCAATCAGAGAACAAAATTGTCGAAAACGAGTTGATTTTTAGGACGGACCCTTAAAATAATATTTTTATAACAAGTCGTGATAATAGAGAATATTTCAAAGGTATCACATTAAATTTTAAAATACCCTT
This sequence comes from Allophyes oxyacanthae, assembly GCA_932294325.1. Lineage (NCBI taxonomy): Eukaryota > Metazoa > Arthropoda > Insecta > Lepidoptera > Noctuidae > Allophyes > Allophyes oxyacanthae. The sequence continues at coordinate 5,615,573 of OW028610.1, forward strand.
TCAATGATTAGGTATTGATTGGTGATCTGTAATACAGGTTCTACCTACATCAGACACCAGACTGGTGTCTGTGATGATGAGAAAATAAAGATATATTCTATTCTATTATAAGCGCCTTTTTCTTATGTAATTTTGTTGTATTTAAAACGTATTTGGTAATTCGGTTATTTGTCATCGACAGATGTCGTAATAGAGGGCGCTCGAAGACTTTCAGAATTCTTCGTTTCAACAAGTGAGTTAACTTAATGAATGTTGCGTTTATTTTTAAAATAAAATATAAATTTATAATAAGGTCACTTAAGTCAAGTGACTTTGTTGGTGTCGCTGCGTCGGTAATCTCTCGTCGCTTACCTAAGTACTTGCTCAATAGTATCAATGGTTTGGCTTGAATTAAATTATTTTAGCCCAGTATTGTTTTGGCCCAGTAGATGGCCACGCCTATTACGTTGTCAATGGCGTGATTGAGGTCTTCCATAGTCCAGGTATATGGGCACTTGGGGCATTGGAGTAAGTGTAGCGTTTTCTGTCCGAGAACACCATATTCACACTGACTTTTTAGTGAATTGATAATAAAGCGTAATATAACAATGAAATGATATATGATAAAATTAGTAAAAGTACTTGATTATTACCGAATGTTAAAACCAGATTACAAGGCCCTCGTTCGCGAAGCTCTTGTGGCAGAAATGCAGAAGCGTGGTAATGAAATACTCACTGAGGTGGACGGCGCAGCAGAGACTTACTTCTTTGCCGCTCAAAGGTAGTAATCCTGTTCTAATATACCTTTTTAATTACTTACACATAACACAGCATCACGCCTGTAGTTCCCGTAGGATAAGGCAGTGGTGTACTGTCGTATACCCACATTTTGCCGATGACGTTATTAAGAATTGCGATTTGTGATTGCTCTACCGACAAGAGCTAAGGTCTTAAATTAAAGAAGAAGAATGAGGGGGGATCTTATTAGGTATAATTCCAAAGTACAGGTACATGTACGGGCTGCTACTGAAAATTCCCTAACAGAAAACCGACCACTAGTCCAACCGCTTATCTAGCAAATTATTCCAAGATAAAATCTTCGAATAAGTAACTCGTGGGTAGGTACCGATACCCGACCCCGCCCACCTCTTGCCCCGCAGGCCAAACGCGAGTTATGCGGTCGCCGCCGCGCCGGTCGGATTGTCGGAATATAGGTAGTTTAATAGTTATGGAGAATAAACTGTATCGTATGCGACAAATTATTATTAATTATTCTGTGACGACACGTTAGTATCCAACAACAACCTCCAAACAAATATAAAGTCATTATAAAATTACAAATGTCTCGAATCACATAAAAATATGATCTAAGGATAAAGAAATCCAACATGATGGACGCAGAAGAACCATGTTATCAAATCGCTCACCAGCTGACGAAGAAGATGGAAGATATGATCCGCTATCGTTCTTTAGCGCGCAAACTTACTGGGACTATGAAAGGTATTGCGATGCAATAAGAGTTAATTTAGAAAGTCAACACGGTTTATCTAATATACTTTTATAATATTGCAGAGCACGTTAAAGACGCTGCCGATTTCTTATCGGCGAAAGTTACAAAACCCGGTAAGAAGCTCATAATGATTTTACCGAGAATGTATTTAATTGTGAGAAGTATCTACTGAATCCCTAATTATAGTTTTGGCCGTGATCATTTATATTATACCTTTCAGATGATCAAATCGAGGCCTACATTGCCTTATTAGATGAAATGGAAGCGGCTGGTGACTCGATGCTTATAGAAGGAGACATTCCTAAATCTCATAAGGACGCAGCGGCTTAGTTAGTACCTTATTATATACCTATGTTATATTCCAATATTTATTAAAATGTTCATAGTGGAACTACAACGTGTGGACAACAGCGGAATGTTCGTCGCACCATCATCATCATCTTGTACTTTGTCTGATTATAGTAAATTGCTGTTTCTATATATTTAATATTTACATTTATTTTATAATCACCATATGTCTAGAGCAAGTGGTTAATTATGCTGATTAGCAAAATATTTATAGGAATCCAACATTTGGTTTGTAAACTGAAAAAAAATCCCACTTTATTTTATTCTGACAGTCTTCGACAGCTGACATCGTTTGAAGACCAAATTGGACGCCGTAACAGTTACTTGCAAGCCAGTACCCAAAGCAAGCTCAGGAGTCTGATGTCTAACGTGCCCCCCAGTGGATACAGCCCGGCTGTTATGGACTGTAAGTAACCTGGAAAGTCATCATCCTTCCATTAAAGTCATTCATTTCTTTGGTACATAATGAGAATTAATTTAATGCAAAATGCAAATTCTCAGTGCATTTGAAGTACGATATTATCTTTTTCCCTAATAAAGAGAATTAGAGAGAATCTGTACCTGAAGACAATTCTACAATCTACAATCGCTAGAGAATAGAATCGCCAGCGATATGTACAGAATTTACATAAGCTCTCGAAAAGTCACGAGATTCGTAAATATTAATCCCATGTCCTCCTTGTTTGATGTTGACACCAGTGATTTCACATATATAGAATTAATAAGCTAAAACCTTTGAAACCCTAATGAATTACGTTCTCCTTTATCAAATTATACTCGATGGTAGCCCGGACACGAGGGGCAAATTGCCGGTACCATTGTAATGAGAAGGGTAAGGCCTTAGTCCACCACGCTGGCCTGATGCGTGTTGGCGAACTACACATATCGAGAACGTTATGACGGCCTTTCAGCTGTGCAGGTTTCCTTACGATGTTTTCGTTCACCGTTAACGCAAGTGATAATCAAATTGGGATCCACATATTAATTGGTAAAGTCAGAGGCGCGGGCTGGGTTCAAACTCAGACCTCTTGCATGGAAGGCAAGCGTTCATCCGCTATCACTGCGTGCATTCTAATAGGTACCATGTAATTAGAAAGATTAATTTTGTCATCTACTTACATTTCAGCTGTTATTGCCGATTCAGCAGGATTACTGGTGTCCTACATAATGCTTCAAGGTATTGTTCAAAACAAAATTTTAATTATTAACTAGTGGTCGCCCATTGGTCGACATACGACCACATATAATTATATAGCTTTCTGCACTCCTCTAAACCTTAACTATGCCAAATCTCACAATATTCCGGGCGCGCAATATGTTTAAAATTTTCTCTTCACGTATTAATATATAGGACGCGATGATTACTAATTTCAATTTTTGTTAGGTGAAAAAACTGAAGCCTTAAAATTAATGGTACAAGAGATGGAGCAAGCTGGAGAAGGTGTGCTGTTAAGACATGGAGCCATTCGCAAGTCCTTCAAAGAGGGTGCTGATATGTTAGTATCAATAGCTTAAAGAAGATAATAGAGCATCACGCCTGCATTCTCTGAGGGATAGGGCAGTTGTAATGTCGTACACCTTCATTTTTCTGATGCCGTTAATAAGTCCTATGTAATAGAGGTCATTAGGTCTCTTTTGTCATATGCCTAGCACAATCTCAACTCCAGACGACTATTAATAGATTCCTGTCTGATAATCGAGACATCTGCTACGCTCGCGGTTGGTAAAAAATATGAGGCATTGATACTATAGCTACTCCTGGGCTCGATTGATCCAGAATGTTTCCCGAAAAGCTTAGTACAAGTACAGGCAGGTAAAACAAGTTGGTGAAAAATTTTTTTTAGATTACGTGGAAAGAATACAGATCAACTCAGCGTACCTAGTGCAGATCCAGTCGTAGCAAGGAAGATACAGATCAAACTGGGTAACTTAATGCAAGGGCAAACTCCCGAGAAATACGAGGCACTTATGGATGGTAAGTTTATAACAAATAGTACCTTTGTCGTTCTTTTAAATATTTGGTATAATACTCTTCTCTATATTATAAACTATGATTTTTCAGACTTAATCGAAGATGTGACAATGTACTTGGCTGTACAGTTACTACAACCACGTAAGTTTTAATAATGAAACTGAAATGAATTAAGTAAATAATTTTATTTGAACTGCATTTTGTTTCACCAAACTAATTCATTTTCACAGAGGTGATCAAGATTTGCAAGTGTATGAAGAATGTTTTCGTGCAGTGCGAGTTGTGGAGCGACGAAATATTGCGTCGCGTGGCGCGGCCTTGCTGCACGTGCTCGCGGCACGTGTCGGCGCAGGCGCTGCAGGACCTCGCGCCCCTGCAGCACCTGCGCATCACGCCCGGCGGCACGCGCGCGTTCGCGCCTGGTCTGGAGATATCCATCACAGCATGCCCCTCCAAGCCGCTGCAAACCCCTGGAGCGGCAGAAAAACTTGAGCCTCGGGCAAAATGTCCAGCACCGAAACCTACACCTGGTTGCCTGCAGGCCCCGACTACTTCTTATCTCCTTCATACTACATCGTACAACAAAACTGGCTACGACCCGATGATACACCCGTCTTCGAGCTCTTCGGATTCACGTCGCTCACCTTTTAGATCCTCCTCTCCAGTTCAGCTCTCGAAACGTTCCTCGCCCCTCCAATCCCTCTTACAAGATATACACTCTGACAATATTCATTTCTTGCAACAACGAAATCTAGAACTACAGCAATCTTTAGATAACCAGGATGTTCAGCATGATACGTGCTCTACGTTCCTTAGTGCACAAAGTACTTTCTTCTCGGAAACATCGCAGGGAACAAAAAGCAGCTATCCTTACCATCAATATCCAACGACGATGTTTTCCCACGTTGAGATGCCAGAGCAACCTGTTAAAATAACACAAGCTAAGAGTGGATACAGCTCTCGTAAGCACTGCTCTTATAATTCCTTGAATTCACAGCTGTTTAATTTTAACTTTTATTTACAATGCTATTATTTTGATAGGCACCCCGATAGTATCGACACACAAAATGACTGACTGGCACGCAATGATGGTGAGTCTGATGTGGAACGTCCAGGCTTGGCGGGATTGGATTCAAGAGAATATTGATCGCGCTTTAGCATACCAACACAAGCCGAATGTCTCACGAGGTATTTTATATAGTTATTATGTACTCAAATACTAATAAATTCTATAAATAAGAATTTTGATGATACATAATTATCTATATCAACTTAATATATCAAATACCGACTCGCTCAAATTATAATCGGACGTTAGTCTGAACATACATACAGTCAAACACATATATAAGAAACTTCACAATGTTCAACGGATTTGGCAATCATATTTAAATTTCAGAGGAATCTGCAGACAATTGGTCCTCGTTCCACAGGAGGGTATCTACCGAAGGCTTGCAATGGCGACAATACAGCATGTTCAGTCGACAACTCACTGCGCGCCTTTCTTTGCGCTACAAGGATAAAGAAGTAATTTTTAGATTTCTTAATTCATAATAATGGGACGGTACAATACATATATCCTAAGCAAAGTTTTTAATTTAATCATCGAGATACTGGGTTTGATCATTTGTGTAAGCAATACTGATCAACCTTTTTATAACTTCAGATCGTCTCACCTGAAAAAGCGAAAATCAAAACCAAAAAATATTTGGAATGCCAGGAGGACATGTTGAAGATTATCGATATGTTCAACAGATGGACACAGTGGCTTAATTTGGTCGTAAGTATCGTAATATATGCGTGGGTGAAAGAGTTCGCAAGTAGAGTTGATAAGTCCTATTATGAGTGGTATCCTACGACGGAGAAAAGATTTTTATCCGTCTAGTGCTAAGTGATTTAATATCACGGGACAGGCGGTTTGCATAGAAAAAAGACTCAAAAGTACCTACGTGAATGCGACCTCTAAATGATACAAAATTGTTATTTAATCATATCCCCTTCAATATAGGTAAAAGAAACTGACTCCTTGCAAGAAGTACCTGGCTCTGAAATTCCTCTACACCAAATGTAAGTAACGAAGCATTTATTAAAAATAATCTGAATTAATACTCCTTGGTTTAATGAGAAAAGTATTTTGATCACTTTTCAGGCGTTGGAATCATTTAAAGAAGAAAGTCGAGGAATATTCTAAAGACTGGGCGAAGTACAACCTGCATTTGAAAGTATCTTGGGAGCAGAAGCACAGTGCAATAATTGCGGGTGCGTATTTACTTATTATAGATTTCTTTAAGGCTTTTTGGGGTACAAAAAACGGAATATTAAATCTTATTATGACTAAGAATCGGCCATCAACTATTATAAGTAACATTATGTACATTTTAATTATTAATGTCCTCTGCGTAATAGCTATGTCCTAAACTAGTCGTCTATACCTTACACTTAGCCTAAGACACCGAGCTGGAACCGAGCGAAGCTGAGAAAAAATTACCAATAGAATACTGATATTGTGCCACAATAATTCCTTAAGTAATGAAAATATTAGTACCCTATTCGGCAATTTCCTTGTCTCCACCCGCTCCGCCTCGGTAGTGTCCGCCTGTCCGCCTAGCAGTCCATCTGTCTGACAGACTACTTGCCCTCGTGGAACAAGCCCGGGCCGGTGTGGGTGGTGAGCGCGTGCGGCGCCGTGCCCAGCGGCGCGGTGGCCGCCGGCGTCTGCGACGGAGAGGTCATCTGGGTCGCCAGGACCACACACAAGTTCGCATTCAAGCATTCTTACTGTTGCCTATTCCATTAGCTTAATCGAAGATTTCATGTTTTTCAAACTAACTAACCGTGAAATCTTATGTCAACTGATAATATATAATACTATTGTTGCATTGGTTGTTAATTATGTTGGTTCGCCAGATATTATGACAACAGTTACTTACATGAGATTTAACCAGCCTTTTAGATTTATGCGGGCATTCGACTGCCGTTTAACGGTACTATGACGGTAGTTCGACGAGACTATGGCATCGCAAGCACGGTAATCGCAAGTGACTTGCACCCATTAGTTTCGGTCAAAATATTAACTTACCTACCCATTTATCGTTGTGAAAAATTATAAGTACAAGTTGTATTAAATAGGTGCAACGTGCTACCAGCCGCGCTGTATCCCTCGAAGCACTGCTGCATGGTGTACGCAGAAGGAGCAGTCCATCACTACACTAAATATCAGGTACGAAATAATTATATTTATGACGACAACAATGTTGGAGTCCTATCCCAGACTAAACAAGTGTATAATGGGAATAATAATTATTCTATACGCAGCTGCTGCAAATCTGACGCCGCTTTGGTATATCCCTATAAAATATGGAATCCCTGCCCATTGTCATAACTAAATACATCGTAAGGGGATCGATTACAGTATTCAGTTATGAGGTGTCATTATAATGTGTCCTAGAATTCCTAATTCCCATTTCCTGCGAGATCATCCCAGAATCGAGTTTGCACTTCGAGCGCATTTTGACGTTGATGATGGTTCGAATTCCAAATGTACGTATCGAACGGTACCGACCAATCGAAGAAATTCGAGCGTCATTCTTTCAAGAAATATCGGGGACGACTTTTCCAGAAGAGCTCAACACTCAAGGAGTATTCGAATTTGACCTTATTCTCGAATTGATGACAATCGAGCAATCGAAGTAGGTCAATTGCACGAGAATTACCGCCTGGACCCTGGTGCAGGTGATGTGCAACGCGGAGGTGCGGTGGGTGGCGTGGCGCGGCGGGTCGGTGGGCGGGCGCGCCGTGCGCGTGGCGGCCGGCGTGCACGTGGGCCGCGTCCACTACCGCGGCGACCACCTGCTGGGCGCCGTGCACGAGCCGCACTACCGCTGCCACGTCGTCATCTTCGGGCGGCCCTTCGCCTTCAACTGTTATGAACTGCTCATGCTCGCTGATGAAGACGTACAGTGAATGAACCAATAACTACAAACTACAGTAGGCGCCAGCGCAAGAGTGCGATTAAGGTATGAGGCAGGGGAGGTCCTGAGCTCCGCTTTCTCTCTCTGTTTTAGGTAAATATCATCTTCTATGACTCTTTCCTCATTTTTGCTTGAAATTTCATTCCTAAGTTGTCGCCTACTGTACTTTGGATCTATGGAGAAGTAAGCTATTTTCAATGCGTCCTGCATTTGAATGTTGTATACGATTTCTGATTTTATTCTACGGGTCGATCTTTTCGACTAGGTACCTATGTAGGACAATCGGTATATGATTTACTAGGACGATGCGAATTTCGTGTGTACTTATCAATGATTGTGAATTGTCTTGGGGTTTGGGTGTTGATAATTTTGCGAAATGTTTTGTATTTTGACATTTGTTTTTTATTTATATTTTAATTATATTGATATTTTTACGTTCATTCTTTCATTACAATACAAAAACCACTACAAATTCTTCCGTACGTATCAAACGTTGCAGTTGACTATATTTTATTAGCTTTCTTTACTTTCATCTATGTTTTCTTCTTCGACCTCCACCTTTTCGATAACGCCCCTTGTCCCTGACAGTCTGACTAAATCTCCGGTTTGGAAAATATCAGTAGCATGCGCTGCTCCTACGATGCATGGTAATCCATACTCTCGAGCTATTACGGCACCTAAAAAAGTTAAACCAATATTTTAAAAGAATCATTCCCAAGAAAGGAGGATTCATATAATGAATAGATGGCATTATTTACAAACCGTGTGATATAAGTCCACCGAGTTCGGTGACGATGCCTGTCAAGAGCGGGAAGTAAGGTGACCAGCCGATATCGGTCGCGTGCGTTATTAAAATGTCCCCCCGACGCAAGTCACCGATCTGTATGCAGGAAAAAATATCCACACTATAAAATGTAAATTTCAATATTATAGATTAATTAAATACGCCACCGTATCCGAACGGATAAGGCCGGATTCATATATAAATTAAACACCATACGAAAACCCAAAAATCTGAAGCTATAATAAGTAAAATCACCTCTGAGAGATCTTTGACGACGCACGCCCTCGCGACCACCTCCCCTGCACACACAGACGTGGCCTCTACCCTCACATCACCAGCCATCACTAGTGGTCCTCTCATTTCCAAAGTTTCTACCCAGCCTGTGTTCAGCTCCGCAAACTTTTGCTTACACCAGCCTGGATGATACTGCTGACGTTGAATAGCTCTAAAAATCACATCAAAATTTATATTGGTGGGTATTTGGTGGGCTGATGATTTGTATTAAAAGACAGGTAGTCTATTGCCATATAATTTCTAAAACATGTATCTATAATATGAAAGTTTCCAGTAGAACAAACATTTCTTACTTTTTCAATAAAGCAGGATCTCTCGTAGTAATGTATTTTCCGAGCTCTTCCAAGCGGAAAAAGAACACAAGATCAGTATTCGGTATGTACCACTTTCTGACTAACAAGCGGCCAAGTCGAATAAAACCAATTCTTATTTTGTGAATAGCAAGAATAAAGTACGCTTTTGTACTCTCCCTGTGCCGCACGGTGCGTCGACATAAAGGCAAAACCCAACGAAGAACCTTTCTGGAACAATCGATTTCGAATTTTAATATATGTATGCAAAGTATGTTAAAAAAAAATGTTAGACAGGCAAATTTTAATTAGTTTTGGAACATGGTGCCTATTTTCGTTCTCTTTTACTTTATTCACTATCTATACCTCCCACAACCTCGTCCCTTTCACTGAATTTCTTTTTTATGTTCCGTTTCATGGTTCTCTCAATCTGTCATCTCTTATTTATGTAAAACTATAAGTTTCAATCAGAAGAAGAATTTAGTAAAAAGGATTGCATACCTAGTGCTTGATTTCTGTGGACTGGTAAGAGCATCTATAATGTCCTGGCTACTTTTAGTTTGTTTTATTGCTTCAGTGGTCACATGTAAACTTTGAAGTACACGCATCATATCTTCGGGGACCAACACCCAAGGCTTGGTGACTAAATCAAACTGAAAACCATTAAGTAACATTTTTAACAATAATTTTTTTTGGTAGTTAAACAAATCTCCACCATAGTTTGTGAATCCTCTGAATATTTGACAAATCCCATGTCCACCATTTCGATCCTTAATAAATTGATTGGTTACCAAATCACCTCCATAATGGCTCTATATCCATGTTGTTCCAAGAACTCTCGAACATCTACGTAGATGTCGTCATGGACATTGTTTTTGAGCCATGTTAGGGCTGTCTTCGGGTCCTGCGCTCGGAACTCATCGGCTAGTCCCGACTCCTCTAACTTCTGAACTATATTGGCCAACGCCATAGGAACTTCAGCCGATAGCACGTCGCCTGAGCTAAACAATCCGCTAATTTCATTGCACTGTTCCGGGGAGAATTCTGAAAGAAAGTTTTAAGACAAAATCAAAAAATATTGTAGGTACTACAATTTTAAAGTAGATTTTTCATTGTTATGTGCCTACTAAGATATCAGTTTTAAAATAAATATAGCAAAGTGTTTGTTTCTTTGATATCATTTCTAATCAAGATTCTAATCTATAGCTTACCTGTCTTCCCCTCCAAAAACACAGTCATGGCCACAAATTGAGAGCAAGTGCTAGCTGTGCTCGTTATACTGTGGTTATATGCAACACGTTCTACTTCGACACGCGACTCCCAAAGGGCATCATACAGCTCCTTGGCATTATCGGTCTCAATTTCATAATTCACCATGCTTACAGCTTTTATGGAGTCATCCATGGCCCGTTTGGACATTAAAAGAGACTAGAAATGAAATACAATGTGTCAAAATGGTATCGTTCGATTCATCAAACCTACTCCTACGAGGTTTTTTGGATCTCTCATCTAGTAAATCTGCGTAGAATATAATATTAACTAACTTCTACCCGCAACTTCGTTTGCGTTGACTTTTCAATATAGAATATAGCCTATATCTGTTATGGATAGTGAAGCTTTCGATTAGTGAATGAATTTTTAGAATTGGTTCAGTAGTTCCAAGCAATTTCCTCCTACGTATTAACAAACAAACAAATGTTACCTCTTTATAATATTAGCACAGAAGTATATATTATTAATTAGCGTAGATTTAGCTAGCCAACAATAAATAATTATCCTTTATTTTGTCTATAAATGGCCCAACCAACCAAGATAAATAACTGGACAGTAGCAATCACGGAATCTTTCGCCTCGTTGGTGTTCACGGAACTACCAAGATAATACAAACCCTAAGTCATATCAAGAGGTCAAAAAGAAGGCAGCGGATAGAGAGCAATGGCCATTACTCCAGCGGTAAGAGCCAAGTTCTTAAAGAAAAAACTAACAAAACTCAACTGATTTTTGCGAACGTTGGCTCGTTTTGTGACTTTGGTATGAATAATATTTAATGATATTGATTTACCTTCAGCATCAGCAAGATGGCAGCGGGTTTGTCGAGCCAGTGTGGTGGTCGCCTGTGCTTCGCTGTGTTCAATATGGTGGTGTCGGCTACTTTGTGTCCGTGAATAGCCATTTCCACCATGCGTATGTTTATATCTATTTCATTGGGCATCTTCCTATATACTGTCTACAAAATTAAATTATTTATTATAATATATTACCATTTGGTTTCCGAGGTTTTATTCGTCGGTTTTGATAACAATAACTATCTGTTTTATGAAATAATTAACTATTCCGCCATCTTTGGGAGTCCGCCATATTGGATTTAGAATGACGTCACTTAGCTAACCATGCATTGTCATCCAATATTAAAGTGTAGGTATGCAAAATTTCAGCTCAATCGGGGATTTTCTTACATAGTTACTTAGTTACAGGTGAAGCTAATAAAAGCGTACCTAGATATTAAATACATGACGCTAATGTAGGGTTGGCAACGCGCGAGTGATGCCCCTGGTGTTGCTAGCGTCCAGAGGTTACAGTTACTGCTTACTACCAGGCGGGTCATATGTTTGTTTGCCACCTTAGTGGTATAAAAAAAAACAATCACCATTGAAATTAACAGCCACTTACGAAGGACGACCTTTAGGAATAGAAGAAAGACGAAAGATTCAAAGTCAGCATCATAAGGTAGGTACTCACATTATACAATGCAATGGTGCATCTGTTGTGAGTGAGCAATACGCTGTGGTCGTGACCGCTTCCGTTGGTGCCAACCGTTATGTCCATGCCTGTAGTTAACGGCACTTTCACTAGATCGAAACTCATTGGAGTTAATGGTTTTGGTAAAACCTGTAAAAGAAATATCACGAATAGGTGACTTTATGGACTAAATACGCGACGTTACGCGACCGACATCAGCGTAGGAGGAATTCAGGCCTTAGAGGGACAATACCTATACCATGAAAATACAGCTTAGGTACGTTGCATTTGATTTGAATCGTAGATTATTGATTGCTGAATGTTAATTTAGAAGCACAGGAGCATATCCATTATTAGTAATTAAAAGGTGATTATATGCCAAAAGGGCTGCTACTCTGTCATCTTTTACGTTACTCTGAGCTTAGATCTCGGTTATTATGCCTTTCATTAGCCAAGGAGATGGAACATACAATCCACAACCGAATGCTATACACACATTATATATATATGGAAAAAAGCAGTACCTACTATCATCGACACAATAATGACATCTTGGCTTGATTAAGGACAAGACAATGTTTCTTAGCAGATTTCGATTAGATGTGTGTCATTAGTCTAGAACACGTTTCTTACCTCACCACAGTTACCGAAAGAAATGAGTTCATCGTCTGCCATGACTGGGGAGTCCAGTTCATGCAGCAACTCCTCCTCGGTCCAACGATCCAGAGATGTGATAGGCCGCGCTTGCAACAAGAATATCTCATTCTGGGGAACATTTTATATACGGTTTGTAGTGTTTCCTGTTTAGGGAAATTAAAATCTCTTATTCTAGCTCTATTTTTGGAGTAACTGCATTTACAGAAAAATATTTTCTCTCGTGCTTTATATTCTATGTACCATTAAAATTTGTCTTCCTTTTTTTAAAGTGAAAAGATTTCATAATTTATACTTAGTCTCACCTCCGTTACAGCCCACTCTATATCTCTTCCAGCGCCCCACATCTCTTCCTGTGTCACTCCGATCGTTGCTAACCTCAAGGCTTCTGCATCAGTAAGACAAGCCACATTTCTTTCGCCGTCTGGCACATCTTCCATGACGATACCACTGCCCTCTGTCTTAACACGGCGACTCTTAGAACCCAACTCTGTCTTCAAAATACCGAGTTGGCCATTTCTTTCCCGCTTCACAATGATCGTATCAGGTTCTACTGCTCCAGATACAACGCTCTGTATGATTAAAATATTATCAAATAAAACAAATATAGGTACAATACTGATACAGTAAGTAAGTACACCTCTGTGTTAAATGGTTCACTTTTAAATCTTCATTTGAATCAAGGTCTGTTCAGTTATTTTTCGTATAGATACGCTTACACGACTAGTGCTTGACATGAGGCGTTTCCCAAAATTGGAAGCCTTTGCTTGACCATGCGGTACATGCGGTATATCTCTAGCACCGGTGACGATGAAAGTCGTCAGCTCACCCATTCATAGATATTCAAGTCGGTTAGAAGTTATAGAGTGCAATGTATGCAGACGTTTGAGGAAGCCGATTGTTATTCGCTTCTTCCAATCAATACAATACTACCTATAATGATAGAATGATGGAGTACCTCGCCGAGTCCATAGTTGGCGGTGATGAGCAGACGCGACGGGTCCCCCGCGGCGGGGTGACGGGTGAACATGACACCGGCCGCGCGCGGCGCCACCAGCGCCTGCACCACCACGCCGCCGCCGCACAGACATGCCTGGCCGTTCTGTCTGTACAAGTATCACTTAGTTGAGGTGGCAAATTACGAGAGTGGTGAAATACAGGGAAAGTCTTCAAAGCGTCGGTTACGTTATAAAAAAAAAATTGTTTCAAACTTAGTCCCATCGTTTCCCTGAAGAGCCTCAGATATCTCAGCCAGCTAACTGCTTATTAGTCGTAACAAACCTTGAATAATCAGAGAAGATTAGGAAAAGTAAGTAGCTTTTCCTGGCTTATAGTGTACCTGCGATAATAAGCACTGGTGAAGGCGAACATTGATCCCCAACATTTCTGGACTCCCTCCAGTACATCGCTGTCGCTGATACATCCAAGGATTGTTTCATTCTGTCCAGCAGCCGATAACTCCTCACTGTCTTCTCCTACCGCTATTTATAAAAATAAATGAAATAGAAAAACTTTCTCAACTCACAAACATTTAATTTATTAGAAAATTAATGAAGCACTTGGTAACGCAGAGTCGAGGCTCGAGGCATGTCTAGGTGACTAATCCTTTCACCACGATGATACAAAATGTTCCTTCTCAGCACTTCCCCGACGTTTATCGACACGAAGAAGAAGAAGATTGAAGGTACTTATAATCACTAATTTACCTGACGATCGAACCGCAAAACGTAGTTCTGACCCTAGTTTCTGATCTTGAGCCTTTATTCTTAGCTCCTTCATGTTGACTAGTATTTCATCTCTGATTGCACCTCTTATTTCAGTGGACACGAAAAGTTCCGATGCTCTTAAAAAAATAACAAGTTTTATTTAAAAATCAATTTTTTTTTCAAACCATACCTATACTACCATACATTCTTATGAAAAATTTAGATACCTTTTACATTTCTCTTTAAAATTTTCCTCATTGTAGTCTTCATTTGCCGCCTCAATATCATAAATTGCAGTAAGCAGTTCAGAGTTGAGTTCCAGATGCTTCTCTAACGCTCGAGTCGTCAAACAGAATCCGGGAGGTACTCGATAGCCCTGTAAAGCATTCAAAATATTTCGCAATACCCAAAAATGTGACGGTACACGTAGGTATGTAAAGTGAAAAATTTCATACCTCTTCCTTCTGCACAGAAGCCAGTAAAGCCAACGAGGCTCCTTTTCCTCCAACATACATTGGGCATGCTGCGGCGCGGTCTTCAAACTGAAGGCAGTAGCCGACCTCGCCAGCCTGCTTCTCAGTCAACCATTTCAACAGGCGTGGTGGAGCGATGTGCGTGGCGGAGTCTGATGCAACTATGATAATAGAAGTTTTCATTTATAAAGATGCATTACAAAGTGAATGCATAATTGCATACATACTCTAACGCTACATCTACACGTATTATAGTCGCTCGAAGTTGTTACATTCAACTGAGCACCAACCGTCGATGTTTAAAAACTGCTCGTAATAAAACAGAAAGGTTTGATATCAATGTCGAGTAGAGTTCAGGGTTGCTCGGCGATAGTTGCTCGTGAAACATCAACTTAAAAGAGGCATAAACGCTGATTTAAAGGAAACATTAGACAACGTAATATAATCAAAAGCTAGGAACAATCAAAAGTGTCACATTACCTGACGTTTCATAACCGAGTTCTAGGATGCCCGTGCCAGGCTCACAGTTGATGTCAACTTCCAGAGTGCGGTACACGAGTTCTCGTTGGTAAGGAACGCCACTGAACAGCTTGCCACCATCGGCATTGATTCTTAATACCAACTTCAGGTCACTGTTTACAGCTGAAATACCAGAATTTAATTTAAAAATTTCATTCTGTTTTTAAACCTACGCAAAAGATACACGTGCTCCAAAGACTTTGTATTTCGCTTAACTAATACCACGGAAGGGAGAAAGAAGGCTACAATTGTTGCTGTTGACACATACCTGCTCCAGGAGTGGAGTTAGACGACCAACAAGACACCACAAGACAACACAAGCTTACAAGCTTGAGTGTTGGACTGTGGACGAGTGGTCCACTGTGTTTGATGCATCGTTTAAAGTGTGTAGTAATTTAGAATAGAGATTAGATAGCTATATGACTTACTGCTCACATTAATTATGTATACATCAGGAATTCCGTCAGACCTCTCGCAAAAGTCCGACATTACTATATCAGTGTAAGTAATACTTCTCGTTGTGTAGTCCGGGAATCTGACGCATCCAGATATGCAACTGGAACACAGATCAGTAAAGCAATTGCTAAAATTCTCTCTCAAGTCAACCAAACATGAGTTATAAAATAATATTATGTACGTAAGTACACAAAGTTTACAAAGTTGCAGTGCAAAAAAATCCTTTGCTTATGCAATTTGTTGAAATATTAAAAAGTTACTCACTGGGTCAAAACATTCTTGTAGGACAAGCATCGGAGCTGCACGGCGGTGCCATCCCTTGCCGCGGCGGTGATTGTGACGGATCGCCTCAGGTTCTCGTACCCGTGGGGCGCCCAACTCCTCTCCTTCACCCCCCGAGTCCTCAAGTACACGCTCTTGTCCACAAGGCCTTCCTCATCAAAGGATTGGAAACGACCCTGCGCGGTTCCCCATTGAAGCCAGCCGCCTTCTTCCCACTTGCTTCTGTTATAGTAAAGTTAAATTCTTCTTTCTTGTCATTGTGAACGCTTATATTATTTGAACATTATATTTCCTTCGGATATCTAACTTAGGTACAAGTCAATAAAATAGATATCTCCATCATTCTTGGCGTATCTTGTACTTCCAGTGTAATATAATTGACCTACTGAGCGAATAAGGTCACTCAAGAGAGCTATTAAGACATAGCGGTACTTTCAGCTTAAAATTGAAGCTGCCTGACTAGGGAAGTACCCCCACCTTGCAGAAAATAAGGTCATATACTTACAGCATATATGGCCATTGGTCGTCACGCCACGGTTCTAGCGCTAACGCCTCGGCTGCTAGCTTATTGCTCCAATCGTCCGGGTATCGAACCGCATTTGTGACTGACGCCCATCTGGAAACATAGATATGTACCTATACCTACTCCAAACTTGATGAGCTACTTAAACTGGGCCTTCTGTAACTAGGAGATTTTCCTCCCTTTAAATCTTTTACACTGGGGTTTATCATCGTTTAAATCAAAATACGGAAGTCATATCACTCACACGAGGTTTAATTTTGCATGCTGCGTGACTCCATCTTCAACTCGTGTCAAGAGTCCGTTATACAAAAATCTGTACCGTGCCTTGTCTTCTAGAACCTGGATCTTCAGGCCATTGGCACTCCAACCACCTTCGAAGTTTTCCCATGCACATACAGCCGTATCTGGGTTCTCTGCAGTAATAATACCAATAATTAAATAGTTAGTCACATCGTCTATTAGGGTTGTACCTAACTAATTCGTATCATACTTAATCGAAATTACGTAGGTACCTAGGTAATTGATTAAAAACCCCTCCACGCATAAGCATATATTTAACTCGATTTAACTTTAGTAGTTGAAGGAATAAACAGGAAAACCAGATAATGTACAACGTATAGGTACTCATGATCCAAAATTTGGTGTAGGTAAATTGAAACTGGGAGGCTGTTCATAAGTGAAGGTTTCCGAGGGAATTTTATGATTTACCCAGAAACAATGTGAGTATTGATTCTACTAGAATTATTATGAGTAAAACTGCAAATATCTTAGTTATTAAAAGCCTAAAAAACAAAACTTACGCGGTAATTTGTAAGTAGTTCCGTCAGGAAGCTTTACGTGAACTACTATTTCAGCAAGCGGCTGCCTGCCACACAGCTTACGTATGGACAGCAGTAGAGTGGAGCCGTCAGGGGCTGAGGCCCGCACGGTGAAGCTATCCCACCCAGCATACTGCTCCGGCCGAGGCAGCTCGTCCAGCCGTGTCGGCTTCAGTTTAGACTTCCAACGGCGCACGGCATATCGCGCGAATAACAGCCGCAGTGGGTAATTCCAGCCTAATTCCAGATCATTTAGTTATTTATATTTATTATTTCTATCAAAAATATTTTATAAACAAAATAGAACACAGTAGATCAATAACACTTTCGGACATGTAAAGAGAAGACCTCCGGATTAGGTAGGTAACCTGGCACTGCATTTGTCTTTACATGGTAAGAGATCTCGAGGGAGACCTAAAACCTATGATTATAGTGCACAGAGATACTGCGATATGCAAAGTTTCCGACATGGATATATGATAGATAGAGCGAAGCGGAGGCAACACACAAGGAAGACTGACCCCACCACCATATGACTGACAGTTGGGAAGAGGGGGAGAGTCTAAACCGCGCAAAAATATTAAAAGGTACCTACGATAAGTACATCTTATTTCCCGACCAAATTTCACCGTCAAAGGCACAGAACTAATAATCTGGCACAGGCAGACTGCGGTGGTAGAGAGTTATCTTCGTGAAGCGGAGATTTCTTAACCTACCTTCAAATGAGGGTAGGTTAAGAAAAAAAGAAAAAAAGTCAAGATCAAACTAATCTTGATCTTTATTATTATTCCGTCAGTACTTCAACACACAATACTAAAGCCAAAAATAATCAGCTGGTTCATGCAAAATTTCAATACCTACTCGACCCAAACATATGAGACAGCTGATAATTATAGCGATTACGATGTTGTACCTTGGTCTGATCCACACACATAATATGGCCACGCATTTCTGATACACGTTAGTATCTATAGAGAACTCATCAGTCTAATTTTTAAACATGAGAATTATAGCAGATCGATTCCAACAAAATAATTAGGTAGGTAAACATGTTCAAGCCTTAAAATCCGGAGTTCTCGAAGTCCTTTGTGTCTGATTGTGCCTGCAGCCCTTTCTTCTAACGCTACCTATCGTAGAAAGCGTAGCGTTATCGTAGAAAAATAATAGAATTAGTTGGAAAAATCTTGTAACCAAATACCTATTCATACATTACCTATCTTGTACAGGCTAGGTATTAGGTAGGTACATAAGCCGGCAACAATAATCTAATCAAAATTAATCGCTCATTATATTACATTACATTATTACAGTGATGGTTCTCCATGCACGTCTTCGAATTGTGGTTCTTTTTCATTAATCTGCTTCCGTATTCAAAAAACACAGATTACCTTAATAATATAGGTACCGTAGACGGAGTAACCAATCTATACATACATACAATTAAATAAAATTGAAGTGTCTGTTTGTAATGTCAAAATAACAGCTTTTTACTAAATGCATAATAAAAGTAGGTATATACAGTAGGTACTTATCACAACCTTTGAGTATCTAGAACATCCCAACAAAACAATTTTTAAAGTTTTTGTCTGTCTGTCAGTTTGTTCCGGCTAATCTCCGAAATGGATGGACCGATTTTGACGGGACTTTCACTGACAGATAGCTGATGTTATTACTTTTTTTTTTTCATTCCTCTCGGAGTTTATCGCAGGGACAGCTAGTATTTAATTAAAAAGTTTATAGGTGTGTCGTGTATGTATTTTTCTATATATCTATTCTATCCTATCTATTTTTAAAAAAACGTTGCCCCTCTCTAGGATTTCTCCTGTATCGAGGGTACAGTTTACAAACATACATGTCACATTCACACACAACCAGACCCGAAACAACTATCTGTAGATCATACAAATATTTGTTCCGTGCGGGGATCGAACCCGCGGCACGTAGCGCAGAAAGCTAATCGCTTAGCCACTGCGCCAACCGTGTCGTCGATATATATCTTAGGTATAGTATATTTATATTGTTTGAAAGTATGTTTTATTGTGCACTTGAGTCTGTCCTCTGGACCTATTCTTATAGGTAGGTACCTATACACTTTTTCACTCGGTCTACTGTAAGAAAACTCAATTTTGAGTTAAGCTTGCCTATGTACATTATATTTTTCTTTCATGTTTTTGATTCGTGTGTACAATAAAGAATAGGATAAGATAAGAAGTAAGTCAGTAGGTAGGTACTTATTCCGTAAAATACATAAGTACCAACCTATGTTCCTTCCCGCTCAAAAATGCGAAATCTTCGAAGTCGTTTCGGTCCTCTCTGTGTCTGACACCAGCTCTTTATGCTAACAAGATATTGATACCTAAGTAAGTATGTACTTACCTACTGCTCTATAGTTTCCTTTATATGGTGCCTGTTTCTTGAAAACTATTAAATACAACACTATAGCACCGGTTATCAATCCAGATGGCAGAAGAATATCTAATATATCCATCTTTGTTACACTATTGCGCGCTTAATATTTGTAAACAAATAATCTGTATTCCCGCTCGTTCAACGTTCAATGCCAACCGGAATTAAGACCTTGCTATTGATAGAGCGAGCATGTCGGACGAGCGAACACAGAGACAGTCTAACACGGAGTGTTGACATCACTGCACAGTCCCGTCCTAATCACTGCAAGGTAACAATCGGTAATCTTAATTCTACAGCCGCTACACGCTGATAATAGCGTACCTACTATTATAGAATAAGTTAACATACATTATGTAAACTACGCAACTTAAGATAATTATAATCGCAAATATTAGGTATATAACACATTATCAAGTCGCAGCTAAATTTTAAAAAACGCGGCATTACAAGAAATTTTTCCAATATATTATGGACAAGGTTCGGGATATTCAAATAAAAATAAGTAATTAATTATTTAGACGTCATTTTATTGCACATCATAAATTTCAACCAGAATATAATCCACTCACGAAATTAAACAATAAATAAGATCTAGTCACATTTTAACAATCACGATAAGCATTAAAACAACCCTGGTTCATACGACGACCATTCCATGCAATATTTTCACGTATAAGTTCGGTTATCTCGAATACGACAGACACATGACACCCATTATATACGATATTGTAATGCAACTACAGCAGTCCGAGAAAAAAATGTTCGTATGAGAACGACACAATTTAAACCAGCGTCACTGCAGCACAACGAAAAAATCTTAACTATTATATTTATTTAGTAACTAGTAAATAAATATAGGTATATTACTATGTATCTTTGTAGCAGTTATGTAGGTTATCAGGCATTTAGCATAATGTTACATTCAAGTATGTTGTATTTATATCATAACAAACAACTTTAGCTCTACTCTACAATAATACAAGATATTATATCAAATTTACATACAAAATCTTTATGGACCTCTGAGGCCCTAGTGCAGGTAAGTTTCTTTCAATCTTGATTTAACGTAAACAAATTTTGAATAAAAAATAATTCGCATTTTTGCTTAATATTATGCAATATGCATACTTGTTTCATGAAAATGTATAAACATCATGGATTAAACGTGTATTTTTGATTCAAAATTAGTTAGTAAATGTTACGAAACTTCAAAAAAATCTTGCTTGGCCCTCGGAGTAAAATAAACTTACAGTGTGTGCTGTGTACATGCATCACGCAAAAAATAAATGACGGATTCTAATCAACTTACATCGGGATATCTCTAATGGGCTGGTAAACCATGAAATAATATAATCTGCATTTTCTTATTCTCAAAATTTGTAGAACTAAAGTTGTTTTTTTATGAGTAAGCTTTTCTAGATAATATAAAGGCGCTGTTTATATAGGAAAGCTAGCTTTGTTATGTAAATATGCTATCAAATATGTATAAAATATATAGCTTGTAAAAGTTCAAAACTGTTGAAGCTTTCATAAAATGTAAAGATGAATAACATAAAATAAATAAATAAATAAATCCAGCCCATTTCTGTCCCACTGCTGGGCACGGGCCTCTTCTCAGAATGAGAAGGGTTAGGCCTTAATCCACCACGCTGGCCTAGTGCGGGTTGGCGGACTACACACACCATCGAGAACATAATTTATAATAACATAATTTATGAAATTATAATAAAATATTAAGTTTAATATCTACTTTACCAGTTTACTTTACCGTGGCTAATATAACATAACATGCACACTATTTTCTTTTCAAATTTCATTAAAGATCGGTTCAGACGTTCTATCGTGAAAGGGTAGCAAACAGACAGAGTTAGTTATTAAAACGCTTTTATTAGCTTCACCTGTAACTAACTATGTAAGAAAATCTTGGAAGTTAAATTTGACCCACTTTCCGGTTTCCGATTGAGCTGAAATTTTGCATACACGTTCAGTTAGGATGACTAAAGCGTGTTCTATAGTTTTTTTTAAACTATAATATTTTATTATTTCCGCATTTATAATATTAGTGTGACTGATAATAGCTGTGATTCGGTAAATCCGTATTTGTTTTATTGGTTTTTTATTTTATTTTATTATTGTTTGACATTTGAAATGTATCTACCTTATATTATGAAGGCTAGTTTGAACTGAGTTTCCTATGGGAAATGGTGCCATGTGCATACAGGTTTTTAACCTAGTGGATGCTGTTCGAAATTTAACGTGTATAATTTCTAGCCCCTTTTTTTGCACAACACATTGTGAACTAATTTATGCCAATAAAATTATTATTATTATTTAGTCAGAAAATATTGTTTTTAGAAAAACATTTAAAAAAAGTTGAAAAAAAAATACAAAAAAAATGTCGCTTCGTACAAATAGCCTTTCAACCGTCGATATATAAACAGTAGCTGGCCGCGTCGATCCGCTGCAGTGCTGTTCCGCTCAGTGCGGTCTTACCCTTAGGGACATTGTGAATTGGCGATGAATTGATGATGCAAGTCATACTAGGCCTGCGTGGTAGATTACAGCCCGGACCCTCTCTCGATGAGGAGCTGAGGTTAGGCCGGAGTTCCAACATTGGAAACGTAAGGCTGATGATTGATAAGGTAATCTGATACATACCTATGCATGGAATACAAGACAAATGAATTGTAGAAAAATAATAGCTTTTAGTTTTCATTGCTCAGAAAGTGTCGGACATGAGATAGAGCGATAGCGGTCTAGAATCCTAGATGTGGTGGCGGCCGAGATTAACCTCTGTCCAATTTGCGGTGAGTGAGACCAAACCGAACACTATTTAACTGCATTGAAAAGTGAATTCGATAAGATTTTTCTTGGCGTTTTTTTATTTTATTGTAGTAGTCTGAAGATTTCGATGTCTTTCCCACATCTGCTAAGATGTCTGGTGCTACCAACACCAATATTTGACGTTTATTGCAAAAAAAAATAATTACTTAACTACCGAATTCCCTATAACTATCAAGTAAATGGTCACGAACAATTGACACGTAGAGCTGTATCATTCACACGAATGCTCGGCTCGACTCTAATCGTTACACACCTTGTTTTTGTCTAATTCTCATAAAATATCTTTGAAGCCACACTCACATGCCACGTGATAAACACTCACAAAAGTAATAATTTCTCAGGGCTTCCTTACGCGATACTTTACACTTCAAAATTCGTAAAAACTTACTAACTATACAATTACACAAATTTTCGCTAATATATATAAATTATTCCAATCGCATGTATGGTAATGAATTGAAGAATAGTACATACCAAGATTTAATTCTTTTACATTAATTATTGTTATCTTAAATTAATTCGAATAAATTAATAATTAAAATTTCAAACTATATCAACAAGTAATCTCTCTTATCTCGTAGACGAGGTAGGATAGGCGCGCATGATGCCTAATTCCATCGGCTGATTTATTTGGTCGATACTGGAACTGGTCACGTTATCCGCGGCCTATCGAGTCTGTTTTTCTTTACCGATTTTGTAAACGTTCAAAAGCACGTATACGGTATACATGTCGTCGTCTAGTTAACTTATTTAAGGTGTTAAAAAATTTACTCTAAGAATCTCTTGAAGTTTTTGTACTTATCATTATGAGACAACTTCTACTATAGGACGAACCGTGTAATCGCGTAAAAAAATCAGCTGTTCCATACATTTGGTCGAGTAACATTGAATAATTTGTATTGAACAGCTGATTTTATTTTAGAGATTTAAATATTTGTCCCATAGTAAAAGTTTTTCATAGTGATGAGTACAACTTCACGAAATTCTTACGAGTTAATTTTTTAACAGCTCGTATATGGGGTGCAAGGAGAGCCTCTACGAGTGACGACACCTAAGATCGTCTGGCGCACCCTGGGCAGTCAGCCCCGATACCAACATTACTAACTGGCTAACCTTTCCACTGTGTGTCGACACGACAGAAGCTTATTAATTGGTCGACCGATGGATTTAGCTACTTTGCGTTCCTAACCTGAAATAAGTTACTAATAATATATAATTAAAACCCTGAACGCAATATGAGCAAATGTTTTGGTATATTGAAAATACTAGGTACATCTGTACCACTATATTTTACAGTTAAATAAATATCAGCTAATATCAACTCGCGATAAATTTAATGTCATAATAGTTTGTAAATAAATTATTAGTTCATTTATGCTAAGCACATGTTTACCGAAATAATTCGGGTCCAAAATATCTGAATACAATACATTTTATAAAATAAACGTAGAGATGTGTTTTTATGTGATGAATTAAATCTACTAAATGCGTAATATAGCCTTAGATCTGGGGGGCTAAAAAGGCCGCTTTAGATGGATCACAATATGATTCATATTACAAATGTCAAAATGTTTGCGTAATTGACAACTCTTAATGTCATCCGCATAAGGTTCATATTCAGTAATCATCTGTTTGACAGTTACTATGCAGATCAGTAAATGAATTGCTCAATGTGGCCTTTTTAGGCCCCCTGTTCGCTTTATACAAATACTATATATAATCAATGAAATAAATAGTCTTTATACTAGCAGCACTGTATGATGGCACTTACGACGTTTGCAAGCTAACTAGATTCTGTAAATATTGACAGGTAAATGGCGTACTTCGTCATTGTAGGCTGTAGGCGCCTAAATAGTGACGTACCGCAAATGCTATTATTAAATAATGACACGACACTATTGTAACCTGTTACCTGTCACAAGTGCCACCATACAATGTATAGTATAGTATAGTGCCACAAACTTATCTGACCCGCTGCCTGATTACGTATGATAAATATGACAGTTCCTGTCGCAAATAAACGTCCTATTCCGTATCCTCTTATGAAAACGTCTATAAGCGAGAAAGGGATGCATTATTTGTTGGTCGCTGTGGCTGCCAGATTTTTCTTACTTAATCAAGGCGCCGGTTGGGGCGTCGCTGCCGTCGATTTTACCAATGTCATCTACCTACAAAAATGAGATTTTGAAGCGTTTTAAAGTCATTTTTGTACCGTAGCGACGTTAGTTCCAATTTTGGTCACCCGGTCAGATAAGTATGTGGGACTGTAATACCAATTATTATGTAAACTTGACGCATTATAACTATATCAAAGACGGTGAAAAAAGTCTTAAATAAAACAGTCGCAGCGCTGACTCTTGTAGCACCTCAAACAGCCTCTTTAGTATTCTAGTAATACCTAAATAAATCAATTACTACTCCTCTTTCTGCTTGACAGGCTCCAACTCCTCAGGGTTCTCGTCCATACTGGAAGCAGTGTCTGTGCGGGATTTGTCAACTGGATACAACCTGGAATATATATTGATTGTAAATTATGGAGATAATAAATAGGACTAAAATTGTCACTAATTTTTTTTTTTTTTTTTTAAACATTGCCCCTCACTTGGATTTCTCCTGTATCGAGGGTACAGTTTACAAACATACATGTCACATGCACACACACCCAGACCCGGAACAACTATCTGTAGATCATATAAATATTTGTTCCGTGCGGGGATCGAACCCGCGGCACGTAGCGCAGAAGGCTAATCGTTTAGCCACTGCGCCAACCGTGTCGACAAATTGGGTTCCAGATTAATCTTCCAACGGCATTGCGCAGACCCAAGCGGCAAAAATGCTCGGTTCTTTAATCCCGACATGCCGAACTCTACCTCGGGACATGATATTCGAAATTGCACGATCTTATTTTGATATTTATGATTAACATATTTTATGGGACAAGTGTGATAAGTTCAAATGTCTATAAAGGGTTAAAAACCTCTGTATGAAGAAGGTAAGTGACTGCAACAAATGCTGCTTTCAAATGGAAGTCGCTGATAGCGCATCGGCGAGGTTCCTAACGGAGTATTTATAAGGTAGCCTCATGTTAGACTGTTATGCAAAAGCTAATAATATTAAAAACATACATACACCGGCTGATGAACACATTACCCTCCTTTGCGTCTCGCAGTCGGGTAAAAATGCGTAACAAACAAAATACTCACCATCTCTGGTACAAATACACGAGGAACACCAGATCGTCCCTGAAGCAAGCGACCCGGTGGGCGGTGGGCATCGTGATGATGAACGCGAACACATCGTCTATGAACGTGTTGAACGCCTTGTACATGAAGGCGCGCCACGGCAGCGCGGCCACCGAGCGCAGCCGATAGTTCACGAACAACTGCGGCAACATGAACAGGAACCCGAATGCGTACACGCCGTTTACGATACTGTGCAGAGCCCAGGAGTACCAGCTGCAAATTATATTTAGTAATGTTAATAGTAGTAGTTTAAATAAGTTAAAAACTAAAAGATACCCGTCGAGCACAATTTATGATTGGTGTATTATTACATCAAGCAATCATATTTATTGGAGATTAGACTTCAATTATGCTGTTAAAGATTCATGATACATCTGTGTAGCTCGTACACGACCGAGTGCACGGCAGGTTCAGCTTCTGTTCTGTTCTGTTCAGGTATCTTATGGTACATACCCCTTGTGTGGTTCGTACACGAGCGAATACACAGCGCCGGCGATGCACAGCGGGTACAGCAGCATGGACAGGTATCTCATGGCCTCGGCGTCTGCCTGCGCCGTGCTCTTCTCTCCGGCGTCTGCGCTCGAGTCGCGCCACACGCGTATCTTCCAGCCGGAGAACGATACGCGTAAGTGCAGTACTTTCTTCACTTTCCATAACTGAAAGATGATAATTATACATAGATGATACTTTTTGCATTCTAATTAGGAGTGGTTACCTAATCAAGTTAAATATTTTTATGTAGCTGTACAATGATAACTTTGTGACAGAAAAACTCATAAACATACCATTATGTGCAAACGGATTTCACGTAATTTTGTATTTAATAACATAGAATAAAAAAAATATTTTATGTAATACCTCAATGACTGCGCTGATCCCGGCTGGAACGAGGACGAGCAAAGAGGTCTGTTCATCCAACAGGTAGAAGAATATGACGAATTGTGAGAACGCTCGCCAGAACACAGTCCGCGCAGACAGACCCGCCAGCGACCTCTTCCGGCGCCAGAACGATACGTCATTTTTGAACGCCAAGAAGTCAAACAACAGCTGAAATTATACAAAATTTATGTATACTGCATTTTTCTTTTAAATAGATTCAGTTGTTAAATTCAATCAGTCTTTTAGTTTGGATTGCTTATCATGGTTATAAGGTGGATACATTGTAGAATACTGAGAAGAGGAGCTGCCTTGGTCTTAGCTGGACATCAAATTTTCTAAGTATCTAAGATAAATAGGTACACAATTCAAAAACAAAAAAACTCGAGTTATTTTAAACTTACATGACAACTAGCAATTAAAACAGTAGCTGACAGTAGATATAAATTGGTGTCAGCAAATATTCCTTTAACATCGTCTACGTCTTTCTCACTAAAGCCTAGCGAGAACAACTGTTCCAAGGCCAATCGCACATGTAATGCCAACCGTAAGGAACCATACGATGTAGGTGATACATTCACTGTTATATTTACTTCTGATGAGCTAATGTTCAACAGTTGGTAGTGTGACAGCCTGGACTTTAAAACATTATGTTGTAATATAGGTAAGAATTTGCCGCTTCTAACCCTGTAATAAAAAAAAACAAATTAACTTTAGTGACGTAATAGGTTTTTGAATTAAGGATTTCTTCGTTCAGAATTTTTGTTCCAAATTTAGATATTATTGTGTCAGACTAAACATCCCATTTTAAGCAATAAATCAAATTATGTTCATACTTAATAAATAAAATGGTAATCAATATGTTATATTACATATTACATTACCTTATGAATGGATACAATTCACCAGGTATCTTATTGCTAGGGAGATTCAAATTATCTGTGAGAATTGACAGTGGAGCCACAGTTGTTATATGAGCATAAGGACGAACAGTCTTCTTCTCTTGTACGTTAATATCATCCACCTGAAAATAACATTAATTTGATATAAAAAGATGATTTAATATTACTAAGAATCGGAACAGGTAATATTTTAACAACCTGGATTGCCAGTCATAAATAATAACTAAGGATTTTATGAGCTGAATTGATAAGACATAGGCCTCTCTCAAGTTTGCCACAATAACTTGCTATCCTCTAATAAAACACTATAATATGTTGCCCACAGTTTCACTCCCCTATTTTTTTTTTCTGTCAAATGTTAATATAGCCTATATCACTCATGGAGAGTGTAAGTGTAGCTTTCTATTAGTACTTTTATTTTTTTGGATTGATGCATTAATTCTAGTGATTACCAGGGGGTATTGGTAATATTAGAATAGAGATACATATTTTGAAGTGGGTAATTTTTTTATTATAAGAGTATTGTTAATAACTAGATAAGATAATATATTTTTTTCAAACTCTACCTATTCCAGTGCTATACCTTGTATGCTATACCTTATACCTCATGAAGAGGTGCCATCTGTCGGGACTTGTCAGCTTGTAAATGCCATGGCAAATTTATTCATTATTATCCTATTCTTATTTATTATTTACATTATATTACATTATTCTTGCATCTCTTACCACAACATTGTACTGATTAAGATTTTAATCTATTATTATAAAAGAGTTTCCATGGAGTTTCTTGCCAATTCTTTTCCATTGGACCTACTATTTAGAACCGCACAACTATTCTCAATATTTTTAAGTGGCTATTCTATTCCATATACTCACATTTTGTTGTAGAAGATTAAATGTTGCTGCTTGTGGTTCAGTATGCGTCACCAACGGTAGAGTATGTATGGACTCAGTGCGAATGATCTCGTCAAAGTCCTTGTATAAGCGTCCTTCATCCAATAAAACTGCATGCATGAACATCGTACCATTGTTGCGAGTTTTGCGAGGAACTTTTAATTTAATGTCACTAACAAAACATAAAACAGGCTGGTTTTAAATACATTAATAATTAAAAGCGAATTCATTAATATTTTACGAAAGGCGCCTCATGTTTTGATAGACCTAAGCAGCACAGGTTAATTAACAGCAGAATAATAATCATAATGCCTTTGGTTTCCACTACATAGATTAATTTTATTATGGCTGAGATTTAAAGTTTTCTATGTGAAATATTTACAGATGACAGACTTAAAAAACTATAATTCAATTCCCTGAATACCAACCTAAACATTTTCAAAAAATGTTTTAGAAACTGCCACTCTAACTGAAAATGTGGTATGATTTGTAATCAAAATCATGTTGACGTCCACCTATTGGTCACCACGCAAATTCTAACGAAATTCATTAATTGTTTATCCCAATTATATAAAAAGAACCACTTACATAGTTGCCGGATTTCTGTAGTCGAACGAAAGTGAAGTATGCACTTTTGTGACACTTTCTACCGTAGATCCGTCCAAGTATGGATGCTCTTTTACAGAAGTATAAAGAACTAGATGCTGTACGGGATTAGAAGTTAAATAAGATGAAAAACATCTCTCGCCACGACTACATTCTGGCGGTATAAAAATTTCGGCTAGTGTCCATATAGTATTGATAACATAAACAGCAAATATTAAAGATAATATTAAGCTAACAGATATATATTTCATTACGGAAAATTGTTCACTTCTTTCAATGAAAATAAATTAATTCAATTTCGCAAATTGCAAAACGTCACAGAACACTGCACGCAACTGAAATTAGATTTTTTTTCATTTTGTCAAAAACCTGTCAAAATTTTATATCTACATCTCTTTTCCTCTCAGTAAATACCTACGCTATCCTGTTGTCACCAGTTGTCACTAAAATTAAGATATCGCGTTCACTTTAATGTTCAAGTCAATGGCTACGTTCAGTAATTCATTTTTCGGATGAAAGTCACTCGTGCGAATGTCGCTCGCTCATCGGGAATAATTGAACGACCCACAGCTGCATTATGCGAGTGACCAATCCGGACCAATCGAACGATCTCAAATTATCTGCTGCTGTATCCTACATTCAGAGACGACAGAAACGAGTCTAAGCGTGAACTTACCAATGACGTAAGAAGCCTAACGTCACTGGAACTTACGCTTCCATCTGTCAAAATTTGTTCATAAGTTTGACAGATGGAAGCGTAAGTTCACGCTTAGACTCGTTTCTGTCGTCTCTGAATGTCAGCCTAAGTTACTAAGGTTACGAACGCCCGGGTTTGCGTTGCGCCTTAGGCTGACATTCAGAGACGTCAGACGACAGAAACGAGTCTAAGCGTGAACTTACGCTTCTATCTGTCAAAATTTGTTCGTAAAATTGACAGATGGAAGCGTAAGTTCACGCTTAGACTCGTTTCTGTCGTCTCTGAATGTAAGCCTTAGTGTATAAAACTTAGGGCCGAGCACGAATGTTTTGACGTATAGTAACGTAAACGTAAGCAAATTTTATGAAATACGATGAATCTATCGCATTTTTGTTCAATTTTATGCAATAATCACAATTGTTTCGTTAAAAAGTAAAAATATTGCATGTATTTATAATATAAAAAAATATCATAGATTAAACGTGTATTTTTGGTTCTAAAATTGGTTACGTTTACGATACGATACGTCAAAACATTCGTGCTAGGCCCACTGATCACACCGAATGTGTATGTTTTTACCTCAGATGAAGAACCCACATATCTAAGGTATTTATCTAGTAATAATAAGTTTATGATTAGTATTTAATATTGTAATAAAAAAATAATTAGGTCTTTTTTTGGCTTCGTTTATCGCATCTATCGATGCTTAGGTGTCGCCTAAAGCCGTTCAATTATTCCAAGAGGATTCTTTGGTCATTGAATTATTCCCAACGAACAAGCAACATTCGCACGGGTGACAGAACGTAGCGCTAGCCGCTAGCGGCTATTCGACGACGCCGACGCACTGATCATCTGGGCCATCGATGATCTGGGGCCCAATTCTACAACAATCGAAGTAGTCTTCGAATTCGAGTTTCCACTTCGAGCGCTATTTCGACTGTAAAATCTCGCAAGCTGACATTGTGGATTCGAATTTGGTATTCTCAGCACTAATCGAGACGAATCGAGATGAATTTCTACTCGTAATTGTAAAATGTTGCCAATATAAGAGATAAACTACGTGCGTTGCGTTCTGTTTCACACAGTTTCATCCTGTTTCATCCTGTTTTAAAACAGTTGTAATTATTTACCTCGTATTCGTATTTTAAAAAGTTTGTAAGTATAATAAATGTTTATAATGTCAGTCTATACGTTTTATATTAATTTCTATCGGGAAATAATAAGTTTTTCAATTTCTTAACATTTTTTTTTGTATTTAATACATTCCATAGAATAATTGCTGAAACGGAATGTAACTATGTAGATATTTTGTTCGTTCCGAAAGTTTATTGACATCGATTTTAAAAATACAAAAATAACATTGGAAGAGCATAGATAAAACGAAAGAATTATAAATCTTATAAAGAAAACATGTTTGTTTCATTTAACGTTGACCACAATATATTATCATGTTTACATAGGTAGTAGCTGGCGCATGTAAGAGAGGATTTTTTAATCATTGATGTTTTCGAACGCTCCAATTTTTGAGTTTGACATCTTGATCTAACAAACATCAAATTAAATAAAATCAAATTATTATCTACAAACCTTACAAACATGTTGTCGTAAATTATGAGAGGCGACTCGCCCCTTTTGCTGGAGTCAAAATAATTGAAGATCTAACTAAATCATCGGACATCAAAAGCAGAACAAGCGCGAGTACGGTGATCATCATAGTATTCGGGAAAAAACGCTATTTATGAGTTTATACACATCGTGCTGGTGTGACGTGGTCCTATCCCGGTATCTTTCATCGATGGTGGACACGGCGGCGAGAGCGAGACTCTTCATTACACAGTGTGCTAACTGTGCTAGCCCGCTGCATGCAGCCCGGGCGACGAGAGAATTACGCACTAAGTGTTGGATGGCGCAACCCTGTCATTCCTTGGAGATACGGACAAAGGCTGAGCATAACCCTGGATAGTTGGAAACCGCTGACTGAGAATCAATATATCACCTATTTACTTCTTTGTACAAGCAGATTGTTTAGTGTCATATGAAGAGCAAGATGAAGTGAAATTATGGTGTTAGTGAAGTGAAATTACTTTATCATAAATTATTGTCAATAATGGTTGCATTTTGTCAGATGTAAACATGACGTGGATTATTATAATTGCAATATTAGGTACTTATAACTTTGACGCTTGTTAGTTCTGTTGTAATTCACTTAAAAGTTTGTATTAAAATAATTTATCTAGATTTATGATATCTATGTTTACGCTAGAGTCAAGTTTAAAGAGAGAATTAACACAGCTAAGTCCTAATTTTTATCATGAAGTGTATTAGATAATAAGTAACATAATTAAAAGTTATATATTTCAATAATTATGATCTTCATTTTGATATCCTCTTGAATATATAAATTATTATTATATCTTACCCCAGTGGCATGCACAGACATATTTTACAAGGTAGGCAAAAATAACTTGTGTTGCATTTTAAAGTTAAAAAATGTTATCTAATGAATATCTAATATCCATAAATTAACTGATATTACAGACATTCTCTATGGAGTGCACACTACTGTCTTACCCCAACCTGTCCTTCACATAATATTCTCCTTGTTGCTGATGCTGTGGGTGACAACTATTGGCAGCCACCATCAAAGAAGTACAAGAATGATTGGCCGTTTTGTGTGAGGAGAGTGATGCCAAAGCCAGAGTATGCAAGGGAGTGTGGCATAGCAAATGAATGCTCGGAGAGTGAAGGCTGCAGCTGTTTGATGAAGAGTTGAGGTTGTGTGACTTTGTATTAATGAAAGGGTGCGACAGAAGGATGCATGTTGTAAAAAGATATTAAGAGAGAAAATTATTTGAAATTTATGAAAGTGTATGAATATCATTGTTAGGTGATGAATGTAAAAAAATATATTATGTAAGTAAATAAAAGTTATTTATTTCAAGTTCTAGTATATATTTATTTGTAAACTTATGACAAACAGTTGATTTAGTACGGTTCATGTATGAACACTACTTATTCTTCTTACTATCATGTTTCTTATAGCTCTGCCCCGAGTTAAATCATAGCTATTGGCCGTTCAGTTTTCCTCCTGAAAAATAGCTGCAGAGAGTTCAGAGATTCCTGACGTTGGCTCTCTATTCCGATTCCGGGTTTGGTACATGGTTTTGCGCTATTTTCAGTCGAGTAGTGCAGAGTGCGGTCTTTAGGTCTTTATTTAGACAACAACTTTATTCTGGAGCAGCCCAAAAGTATTTTTAATAGGTACCTAGTTACTTTAGGTACTAGTTAGTTAGTTAGTGGACTTTCCTTGGACTGTGGTGTATTTTCCTTGCACGCTTAATTATTATATTCATTAATATCACTAAATTTTAATGGTGTTATTCACTTTAAATAATATTCGTAAGTTTTCTCACTGAACATTTCAAACTGTACAATAATATGTCCGCGTAATTAAAAAGTTCATAAACATGGTGAGCTCAACCCACCGCTTTCCAGTATGCTTTGCATAAATGTCGCAATTACTTCGTCACTCATTATAAATAAAGTTTATGCACTTATGGGCTAGAAATAGTTAAATTTAGGCACAATTCAAGAAAATCTCTGAGAACCGATGTTGACGTTTATGATGGTTCGAATTCGAAATGTACGTCTCGAGTGGTCCCGACCAGTCGAAGCAGTTCGAGCGGCTGGCGTTCGAGAAATGCGGAGAAATATCGAACTCGACATGTCCAGAATAGCTCAACGTAATTACCACTCGAGAAAAGTACGAATTCGAACGTTTTCTCGAATTCGAAGACTACTTCGATTGTTGTAGAATTGGGCCCCTGGGCGATCACACCAAACCGTTCACTTATTCCCAATAGCGAGCGACATTCGTACAGTGATTTTCACACTGAAATATGAATTATGTACTGAATGTAGCCAATACAGTCAATACTATCAATATAGTCGTAAAGCTGCGAACGAGCACTGGCGCGTGGCGCCACGCCAAAAGTACCTAATAGACATGAGTCAGATATATCAAAACGAATCTAAAATCCGATTTCAGTAACAAATCGTATCGTATCGATAATCCGAACTAGACAAACCGATCTCACAAAACTACGGCAAACTAAATCGACCTCACAATCGAAACTGAAACTGTAGATCCAAACCATAGAGATAATATTTCTATGATCCAAACCAAGAACCTTATACATAGAACTGGACGGTGCGTCTAGAAGAAAACAGTGAAAACCAAATAAATGGCCTTGAAATAAATCAGTTATTTTTTGCATCTCTTTCATCAGGGTGACCAAGATTTTTATTTGCGTTGGGATATTATTAGGAATTAAGCAAGTAGAAATTATTCATAATTGAGCACGTATTTGTTTGCTAATAGTTAGGTACCAAAACAATAACCATAAGTACCAAATAGGTAGGTACTAAATTCTGGTGAACCCATGGTGAAGATTTAACGTGTCATCACTTGGTCCAAAGTTGCGGGTTGATTTATGGATAAATTAAACTTTAAAATAAGTAAAAACTAACATCATAAAACTAATAAGTGCCTAGCTAAGGTGCATTGAAGGATTAAAGGTCCCTACTTCAGAAGCTGTTAAGTTTTTAAAGAAAATATTTTATACTTTTTAGCACAGTTTATTTTATTTTTCTATTTTGAGTGGCATAAATAATACATAAATATGCAACTACAGTAATCGCGACTAATTTGCTGATATCCATTGAGGAGTTCCATCGTCTTTCTCCGAAAGTCTTCATCAGATCTTCACCAAATTTTAGTCGGTTTAGCCTTATGTCATAGTGCTCCGCTTTATAGTGTAGGCAATTTTTTTTTGCAGATTTATAGAAGTTTCCTTTCAAAGGTATGTTGGACCACCATACCACCATCTACGCCTTTTCTCTGGATCGCTTGGAAAACTGAAACAAATGCAATCGTGTTTTCAATCATCTAAGAAAGTCCACTGATGTTAGCAATCAATGATCAGGTTTGACCAAGAAAACTTCTGAAGATTTTGAATTCCAGTTGGACTTTGTAGCTCATTACACAACCACGAAAAATCATATCACGTTAAATTCCGCCTCAAGCAATCATTTATGGTCACTCTACTCTTCTTTGTTTACTAACATTTTATCTTGACGACCAATCGAATAATGCGACTGTTTCCTTAGTTATATGCGATATAACCACATAAATAACTAAATGGTGACATTTCACAATGAGAGAAACGTTTTTCACACAGTTTTAAATAAAAATATAGGCAGATCTTTCTAAAACTGCGTAAAAATATGTACAAATTGGCGTAATTTTTAATATGGCATCAGCGTACTTACCTATGAAAAATAACGTTTGATGTTGGGTTCCAAACACTTCCACAATCTTTAAATATACGATACATGATTGAGCACTGTTAAATAATTAGTATATCCTCAGAAATCGCCTAGCAAACACTCGAAGTGGAAGAAAGTTGACAATGTTGACATGTCATTTATGTCATTGAAATTATTATTTTTACAGACCATCAGTCTTACCAGCCTAGGAATGCATTCATAAAATTGGGGTAAACTTAAATATCATAAAATAATTATTTCAATCAACACATCCTTTTTATAGGCAGAAAAAATTAAAGATGACTTTAAAAATACTAGAAGCTTTTAAAATAGTTTCTGGATACCAAATGGCCCTCAACATAAACATTCCTATCTATTTGTGCACAACTATCTTGAAAACTTTTACTTTACTCTGGTAACTTGCAAATTATATATTCATATTCATATTCTTTATTTGCATTCCACAATGTACATAAGGTGGTAAAAATAAAATTTGGTAGGTTACAATCATGGACCCTGTAGGGCACAGCAAAATATAGGAGAGGAATATGATACTTATGTTTACTACTGTTGTATATATAGGAAGATGGTACTTATGTTTACTTATTGCTTTAATTTATTAATAAATATGGATAGCATATTATAATTTTTAATTTATTAATAATATTTCCTAATATGTATTTAGTTTATTATAAATTATTATTAACTAATAGTTATGGAATTTAATGTATTTTTATTTTATTTTTTATATCTATTCATTTATTTCGTTTTATTATTACTGTTGTATTATTTATAGTATTATTCATTTAATTTAATTGGAAATGTTTGTTTATTGTTTATATATTCATTAATCGT
Organism: Allophyes oxyacanthae; assembly: GCA_932294325.1. NCBI lineage: Eukaryota > Metazoa > Arthropoda > Insecta > Lepidoptera > Noctuidae > Allophyes > Allophyes oxyacanthae. The sequence goes on from OW028610.1 coordinate 5,651,544, forward strand.
GTAATAGGCTTTTTTAATAAGTATTTGTTTTATTTTGTTTGTAAATATTGTTTCGCTGTTTTCTGTTTTTATTGATTCTGGTATTTTATTATAATTTTTTATACACATTACATAGGGGCTGTTGGAGTGTAGCGTTATGCGGGAAGATGGTAGCATTAGCATATTTTTATGCCTTAATGATCGGCCAGTATGTTTATCTTCGCGTCTTGTAAAGAATGATTTATACCTATTTCCTAACAAATTTCAAAAATGTATATGCATGGAAGGGTGAGTATTTTATGTTTTATGAAGAAAGGTTTTCAGCTATCAGTCTGATTTATGTTTGTGAGTATACGGATTAATTTCTTTTATAAAATAAATAGTGTAGGAGCGTCGGTACTGTTTCCCCACATGATTACGCCGTAGCTGAGCCACGCGTGAGCATAGGCATAATAAGTGGTTAATGCAGTTTGTATATCGGTCGTCTTTTTGATCTCATCTTGTTGTTATAGTATGAGTGAGATGGAAAACATACCTAAAGGTGAATGAACTCCCCTTCAGTTATTTCTTTTCTAGATGCAATATCCAGTTCTATCTTTATTAGCAAAGAAATACGTGCTCAATTATGAATAATTTCTATAAATTTGCTTAATTCCTAATAATATCCCAACGTAAATAAAAAAAATGTGTGCTGGGACCTGGGACACATAGTAGAAGTGAAACTTCAACGGACAATATAATAATATCGTCTACCCCCTCCACGCGGCCGTAACGCTTTTTCGTGACAGAAAAATCCTAATACTCCCCGTCTATGTATATGGAAGTTTCACTTCAAAACTTGGTCACCCTGATGAAAGAGATGCAAAAAATAACTGATTTATTTCAAGGCCATTTATTTGGTTTTCACTGTTTTCTTCTAGACGCAAAATCCAGGTCTATCTAATATTCTTGATCCAAACCAAATCCAAACCTACAAAATCTACAAATCTATCTATGGTTTTTCTATAATCGACTAATTACATTTAAAATTATTATCTCTTAACAATAGGAATTGAATTGTTTGTATACATTATTAGTTTATATATTTCCATGTATTCATATAAATATTTATCTCAATATTGTTCTTGATAAAAAAACTTGTATTGTTTAAGTTTTCTATCGAGTTTCCCATAGATTATTAAGTATAGAGTTTCCGACCTACTCCAAACTACTTGAGTTGTACTCTTCTACCTACGTTGTTATTTTTTGTTTGGGTAACATCATATTAACATAATTTATGGGCGACTTCAAAACGTAATATATCGGTGTTTCCTTGGAAATATTATTGATGTTTCCTAAAATATTATGGAATAGTAAAGGTACATTTGATATTACAAGTTCATAATCGAAGTGCTGAGTTTTTTATCGTCAGTGAATGGGGCCTATGTGGCATATTGTTTTGACAGTTGTCACTGTAACTATCTGATATTTTGTTTATATTTCAGAATAGAAATGGGTTTGTGCAACCTCTGGATGTTGAATTGTTTCAAGAAATTTAAATTAGCCCACAACTGAAAAATGTTATCACCGCATACGAATATGTGTCCAAGTTACCGTGGCAATGGATGCTAAAGACTTGAGAATCGAGTCTGCTGTGAGTGAACGCAACAATGACGGCAGCAAGTACTCTCATAGCGGCGGCATCGCGCTCCACTGTGACAGAAATAAGTCGTATCAAGATATCGGATCTAACTCATTGGGCAAAGTGGATGTACCGAACGGGCGGCCATGCGCCGTCATAGGACCCGATAGAGTCGTGCCTCCGCCCGCCGCTAGCGAAGCGTATCACATAAAGAAGGTCCCCGAGCCATGGTCATGCATGGACAACGCGTATCGACGTCCACCCGAATACCCCCATAAATTAACTAATTATCAAAACCCAACAAGAAACATATCTCCAAGACAAACATTCCAAGAAAACATGCAGCGCATTTTAGTGCCACCTACATACAATTCCATCAAAATAAATGATGACACCAATTATGCTCAAATGTCAGATAGAAGTAATGGTCTATCTAAAAACAGCAAGTTGAATGTGCCGCCAGAGGCAAAGTTCTGTGATGTGCCTTATGCTGTTAATCCTAATAATAATGAACAAAAAAGTGTTAGGAACCCTGAAATGTGTTTACCAAGTGTGAATCCTACCCTTACACGGACTGCTCCACATGGATGGCCACCAGGCAGTGTTAATTTACGTTCTACAAGAATGTATGGTGCTCCTGAACTATACCAATATCAAGAATACCCCAGCTGTGCTGGTCCTCGACCAGTAGTGCCTCGACCTCATAGAACTGTACCTGACGAGCAAGGCTATGTATATGCTGATCCTTATTATCAAGAAGGAAACATTCGCTTCAAGCCGTATCCAAGCGTAAAGGAGAGGTATCCCCAGCAAAGGTATGAGTACATTGGCAATTATTCAAATCCATTCCATCCACCACCAGGCTTTCCCGCTCATAAATATGAGATACAAAAGCCAATGACTTCCCACCCCTATCCCCCTTACCCTCCAATTAAATACCTAGACAGCCGAGTTGCTGATCCCGTTATGGAGGGATATCAAAGAAATCCTCAAGGTAATTACAATATACAATATCGTAATCAAGTAATACATCCTAGTTATGGTCCAGTTCTTGGAAACTGTTCCCAAAACAAAATGCATTCATACCCACCTGATGCTCATATTAAAACTATAGGTCCTAACAAACTACCATATGATAACAGCGCTAAAGCATATATTGAATATGACAATAACCGACCCAAAATATATCCTACATCTGAAAGCTATTTTGTCAATGAAATGGCGAGAATGCCAATGAAGGGCCAAGTTATTATGCCCAATTATTCCACATTAAATATGCATAACATGCCACCAAATTCATATTATAAAAAAGACAATCAACAAATTAAGAACTATGAACATATGGCTCATTTTAGAAACATGGACCCAAATTTAAACATTCATAACCATCTGTCGAGACATCCACCTGTCTTTTCACCCAATACCTTAGCAATTTCACCTACAGATTCTAGTACCAGCAATGATACCATACAAACTCTAGGTACTTCTCAAGAAGACTGTGGCTATGTGAGCCAATCATCTACTGCAAGTGTTAGAAGCATGGACTCTGGCATTAACAGAATACCAAATGACTGCTTTAGAAAATATTATGATAATAGATATGGACCAATAGTTAGAACATCAACAATGATGTCAAAATCTCTGTTAACTTCTAATAATATGTCTAAAGATAAAAAGCAAATAGATGTAAGACAATTTTTTCAAATGTGGAGTGAAGGAGATGATGAAGCAGAAGAAAACGGCTCTAAAGAAATAATTATTCAAACAAGCTCTAGTGACAGAAACAACTTTGGAAAATCACATGAAGCCATGAGCAATCAGGAACAACTATATGTCCTTGGATTGGTAAATGTCCCAAGTGAAGAACTTGCTAAGTATGAACATATTCAAAAAGTTTCAAAATTACCTGAGAATATAAAAGGTTATAATAGTATTGAATTACTCAATCAGTTTGAAGAGGTAATAGAATCATCAAATATGAATAACTACAAGGCACCCACTTCTAAAGAATTTCAAATGACAATGAAAGGAGTTGTTCCAAAACAGGCGACAGGTGTATTACCACCGAGACCAGTGTCGCCTTTGGATGTGGAAGCAAAAATAAGCCAGTCTGTTATTCACAAGGAAGTTGGATGTAATTTTGAAATAAAGCCCTGTAGTCCTAAAATGCTCAATGTCGAAGCTGCAGCACCTGTCCAGAACATTTTGGCCGAGAGGGCGATTGAAAAAGTTGCAAATCCAGTCATGATAAAATCGCCCATGTTAAATGGAATCAATGAAAATATTGAATGTAATATTATGAAAAGATCCGATCACCGATTGAATATTAATGAAAATTTACGAATTCCTAGCTGCAAAATGATTAATACTCAATTTTCTAATAACAGCACTATTGATCCAATTAAAAATAGCTACAGCTTACAGGACTTGGAAAGTAATTCGGGCTTATGTTTAGCTTCACTACCCAGACTTGACAATGACATTGAATTAAATTTTCCTGAAGTTAATCAACAATTTATAAATGCAAATAAATCAGATTCTACTGTTTTAACATCTCTAAGGGAGTTGCCATCTTTAGAGGTATTAGATCAATGTGAAAATCAAACAAAAGATAAATTTGATGGTGTAAATCCATCAGGCCAACAGAATGATGTAAACAAATCTTCATATATTGTTGAAGCTGAAAAAGAGTTCTCGAAATTAAGCAAGTACCGTAAAAATAAAACTAGTTCTACAGAGCTCAAAGACAAGCAATCAAAACCCAATGTCAACGCTGTGAGAACTGACAGTGTCATCATAAAAAACCCTGAAAATATCAAGAACTATGAAGAAAATTCGGATTTTTCATCTAGCTTATGTAAATCGATCACGGATCAGCAGGTCCCAATAAATTTGACCTCACAAGGGATTCTTTCAAATTATAGAGAACGTGAAACCGTAAGCATTAATCTGCATAATGCAGGCAAAGAAAAACAGCCGCCTGTTGAGATTGCAATAGACTTCAGTTTGAATAAAACTGACCTTGATAATACTGGATGTACGAAACCAATAACTAAAGCCGAAATAGATACTCCGATACACGTAGGAGAAATTCCTTCAAACACATTAATAAATGAAGATATTGGAAGTCTAGATGGTGACCCGTCTACACTTCCAGTATTATCTGAGCGAAATGAAATTTTGATAAATACAGATAATAACGAAGAAAATGTCAGTGTAGGCTGTAAAACAGACAGTGGTTGCAAAATTGTTGATGTCTGTCACGTTGAAAAGGATAATGAAGAAACAGATTTTAATGAAACCCCACCATGTAATGACATCTATCATGATACAGTTAGCGAATTAAATAAATGTTCACCAGATATCAATAATGTGGACAATGTGACTATGGATGTTAGTAGTAAGTCTCTGTCCTCTACAAATAATGAAATACTTGACAGTGAAATTATGAGTGATATAAATAATGATAATTGTGGGATGGAAATTGATAAACATAACGAGGCTAAAACAGATGAATTTGCAGAAAAAGCAAATTATATACAAACTGATTCGAAATTTGTCCAAAAACATAACGAAGAATTACAAGTTAACAATGACGAAAATGAAGTGTTGAGTAGAGTAAATTATGATAATTGTTTAATGGAAGTTGAGAAACATAACGAGACAACGACAGAAGAATATTCAGAAAAAGCAAATTCTTTTACAGAAAAGGAGTCAAAAATTACCCAAAAATATAACGAAGTTTTACTAGTTGAAAAGTATGAAGAGGAAGCAGCTGAAAAAATTACTACAAATGTTCCAAAACTTGCAGAATTTCCTGAAAATCATAATGAATCAAACTGCCCTGATACAACAAATATAAAACATGTTGAAACAATGAAATTTAAGGAAGGAATTTGTTCTCCGGAAGTTAGTGATTCTAATGAAGATAAAGAATCTATGTATGTTGTTACTGAACATACGCAGCTACAAAATACAGATTGCAATAAGATACATTTCACGAATGAACAAATGTGCGGTAATGACTACGAGGCGTCGGACTCTACGCAATCACAAAATGATTCAAATTCAGATTCGCATTCATTTTCAAGTGACTTAGTAATAAATAACGGAAATGATAACATTAAAGTAACGAATTCAAAACATTTATTAGAAGAGCCTCCAGACCGTGAAAGGGAAATAAATAATAGTAAAGAAAAATATTGCGAAGATACACTAGAAATAAATTGTCAAGATAAGACAGATAAATGTTGCGCAGAAAAATCGCCAAAAGAGGCCGTAATGGAAGAATACAAAAAGCCAGTCAGAAGATACTTACTGTATGGCAGTAAAGAAATATATTCACCTTGGATTCAAAAACTACTAATGTCTACTGAAGGAAAAGTTAACAGTGTATCTAAAAGAAACGACGATAACAGTAGTGATGATTGTCTTCTAGATACCAGAGAAATAGTACATATAACTACAACCAATGAAGTTAGCAGTAATGGTTTTCTTTTAGATACCAAACTAATGCCACTTAAAAATGTTTCTTGTGACAATATAGAAGACTTAAAAATAGAAAATTCTGATAAATCTGACCAGCAAATAATTGATATCAATGTTTGCGAAAAAATTGACGAAACTGCAAACATTTACGATCACTTGATAGATAAAAATAATTCTAAAATTGATGAAAATAACATTGATTATGACGAAAATGAGCCTGCAATGCATGTAGATGATAATATTTCGGCTGCTTGTACTCCAAAGGAGACAAACGAACTATACGAAAACGTCGTGATTGATCCTAATTTAGGTTCTGAAACTGAAAATATAGATTTTGATTGTCCAGCTGGATCCCCAATAGGCAATAAATTCACCAGTAATATTATAAAACAAAGTAAAGAACCGGATACATCTTCTAATCTTGAAAATGCTTTTTGCGAATCGATCCACGAAGTGTCAGAACAATGCCATGAACCCGATGATAAAATTACAGCACTAGAATCATCTGCTCCATTTGATAACGTTCGATATTCTTCCAACAAAATACAGGCAAATGACATTCTGTATAAAAAATGTCAACCTCTTAAAAGATCATTGTCAGATTCTGCATTGAATATGTATAATAATGGTGAACGATCCAAACAAGGAAATGAACAGAATGATCCATTCGTCTGGCCATTTAAACGTAGAAAATTTAGTAATGTCGAAAATGACTTACTGGCACAAAATTTGTGTAACATTATACACAATAATCGACGTAACTCAATTTCAGCTTTTTGTAATGAAGAAAATGTTTCGTTTTGTATTTTAATAGATAATAGCTGCATTATAACTGAAGAAGAAAACGAGGAACATGAGAAGATGTGTTATACAGAGCTTTCAGAAGACTGTTTAGCTGAAATACAAAATAATTGTTTAAAATCCGACGATAACATAGAGACGTTGACGGCAGTAATATCAAGTCCACAACAAGAAAACGCTTGCGACTATTCAGATTCTTTTGTACAAGAATGCGAAGATGAAAAAAGCCTTGAAGAATCGTGGGTTGAAGATGTTGGTTGTGTCGAAACAGTTATTAGTGACGATATTGCTGAAAACATTGAAATTAGTGGACAGTCATCTCCAAAAGATGATGTTATGTCTGATAACGATGAGTCCGGAGTTTTTAGCAGCTGTGAGCACACTGACAAAGTTAAATACATATATGGTGATAAAATGTGCAATGACGACGCTCTATTTGTAGAAACCTTATATAAAACTCCACAAATGGATGTTAATAAAACATTATTTAACAGAGAAACTCCGGTTTCTGAAGAATATGATAGGTATTATGATAACGATACCTTAGAAAAAATGTTGTCAGAGTCTAATGAACAAGAGTTGTCGCCTTATAATTCAGCATATATGGATTCGATATTTCCCTCTGGAGTTGTAAATTCCAAGGAAAGTCCGGAAATTAAAGAAAATAGGAATATTGAAACATTTTCTCCATTCCAAAAAGGTAATGCCTTAGATATTGTTGTAGACATTAATGTTGATAAAATAGAACATGAAAATATGCATTCAATAGAAATTTTTGCTAAAACTCAAGATGTTACCGTACATTCTTGCGAATCGAGCGTTGATGATGTATTTACATACAAACAACAAGAAGACACAGTTTATAACACGTCAAGCTCTCCAGAAGTGTCTTCGACGACATCCGAAGAAAGAAACTCTGGCATACTATTGAAAATTACCAACTACAAAGGTTCTAGAATATCACAAATTAATGAAATTGGTAGAGTTACCAAAAGATCGAGTTGCAAGTTTACTGAAGATAAGGAATATTTGCCTTCTCATACCAATTTTCCTACAAATCGTCCATTGTTAACAAAAGCAGCCCAAAAATATATTCCACCGTTAAAGGAATCAATCCGTGACCTTAAAGTTAAACTTTCATTACCTCAACACAGTCTTATGAAACTTAAACAATTAAAAATATCCAAAGATGAACCAAAAGTAAATAAACAAAACAATACTAATCCACGAAATCCTAAAAAACCAAAGCCTAAATTTGAAGATGTACTCAAAAGTATAGACGAAATACAGTTCAAAATGCATAAAGAAAAAACTAAAAAAGCAAAGAAATCTATCCCTAAAGTAGTCATTAAAAAAACCCAAAATGGTTCTCATTATGCTAGTACATCGGATAAAGAGGATTTTAATCCAGATTTGACTGGCAGAAAATGGCAACCGTGGGTGTTTATAGAGAAAAACCATTTCATTGATAAAATGGCGATCAAAAATAAAACGCAAGCTATATACAGCCATAGGAAAAGGACCTTCGTATTAGCCGAAAAGTTTCAGAAGTATAAGTCTGCAAGTAGCGCTAAATTTGTGATATCGCCACCGATATCAGACAGCCCTTCTACAGGACTTAAATACACCATAAGATTAAAACATAATTACTGAGGTAGTTTGTTTTAAGCGTCGCAGTTCCTTGGGTCTATTTCTGTGATGATTGAGAGCCATATTGGCTGTGTTAATGGATCCCACCCCAATTAAAAGGTCTCGTATTATCATTCCTACGACTCCATTATAGTTTTTAGAAGTTACCCGCGTTAGTTTACTGTGTAGTTTGTATAGCGAAGCCAAATTCTGTACTAAGTGTGATATGGAAAAGAAATCAAAGACATTGTTTATTGTTTGATAGTGCAATTCGATCTGATCTGTATTTTGTTACTGTGTTTCAAAGTTTATTATAATAGTTTTACCTGCTATCATTCCATTTTTATTAGTTTATTTTATTTTATTATAAGTAATATGTTTTTCATAGAATTGCACCTTCAAGATTTTATAGGTAGGTAGCCATAATTTATGAGTATTATCTCTGATAAAATATTTGTTTCCAAAATAATACTAATATTTCTAATTATGTTTATATTTGTAGAATATTTAGAAGTTTTTAATTCGTGTTGGCGGCGGAGTCCATATAGAATCTAACACATTAGCTGGTGTAGGTACATCGTTTGTAAATATTATACTTGTGTGCAATCAAGGTCACCTAACATTTTATTGTACTTATAGTCTATTTAATAGAAAAGCCTTATTCCCATATATCTCATATTTTTTGTCTATTTGTATTGAAAGAGTTTATTTATAATCATGATCTATGTACTGTTATATAAACGCTCCGTTTCTTCTTGCAAACCTCCTTCTGTCTTCCGTCGCCAAAGTTGAGATCGCAGCTGTCATGCGTCGTGGTGCTTCAATTGGACACCGAGTAAGTGTGCACCATGTGTACAGGTGCATCATCATTACTTCGTCTGTAAAGTTTCAGCATGCCAAAGACCAAAATTTTAATTATATAAATGTCCAAAGAGCGCGAACCTACCAGGCTATATTATTATTATAAAGTTGATGTACTAACTTTGATATTTATCTAGGCAATTAAATCACCTTGTGTGGTTTTGACAAAGATTTTGTTATATTAGTGTTAGTATGGCCGGTGCCGTTGGTACTGTTATTTGCTCACATTTGTTGTAAGCACATGTTTAATCATTATATTATATTGATTTGACTGCGACATGTGTATATATGCTACTGTGTAGGCAAAGTACAAAATTGCACACTTTAATTATTAATACCGTATAATCTTAACATGTATTTTCTAAGAAAATGTTCGTTCAATATCATTCAATAATTTTGTTTGTAATGATGTTGCAATGAAACAACATAGTGTAGGTAGGTAATAAAATTAAAGCGTGAAATAACCAAAGCCAATACTCAGAAATAATAGATGTTGAGAAAGTGTGTACATAGGTACCTACTTTGAATTTATACCTACACGGCAAAATAAATATAGCCACCGATCCGTCTGGTATTGGAGTGGTAAACACAATATAATGAATAATTATATCCAATTTAGATAGTCATTGTCTATAAATTGCATCCAGAATGTATATCTGGCATATTTTCATATACGTACCTAAGTTGCGAAGTTTTTCAATGAAATTCAATGTACCAATGGAGGTAGATGTAACATGTTATACATAATGAAGGCGTGTTAGAATGCGCTGACAGTGCCTTTTACATTGTGCTGATATTATATATCAAGTATATATTAAGGAATACTGTTATTTCTTCATACTTTTTGGCCATTTTAAACATTTTGGAAATATCTGTTGATCTCATAAACAAGGCACTCACCGTTTCATGTTTTGCCTTATCGTGCCTATAAATATATTTTATTATTAAATACACTATTTTGATATCATGTACAGGGTGTTCAATAAATATACCAAATATGTGCTTTTATGTCCTGCATATATATTATGTATTTGCAAAGTGTTGCCTTCGTAGATAAAATATTTTAGGATTAGTAGTTACTGTAATTAAAATAATAAGTATTTTAAATCCGTGTTATAATTATAATTCTGTATAGTGATCGGTTGAACTGTTTAATTTATTAATAGATCATAATATATTGTATGAAAAATGGTAATTTTAAGTGCTAGTTTAAGTTTTATTTAAGGATAATAAATGTACAAAGGTAAACTTAAGAATTGCGTTGATTTGTGTCCAGTGATTATTTGAGCATACATAACCTCATTTTATGTTGAGGCTGAATATTTACCAAAATTATAATTTCCTAGAAGCACGTGTATGAAATGATTAATCGAATAAAAGCCGCGAAGCAGCTCTGTGGCTCAGTGCCTCAGGTACTCATGTGTGGCGGCGCTGAGCCTCGGAGGTGGTCGGCCGGCGCGGCGCTGGCTCTCGGTGACTGATGACTGATTACTGCACGTATACATTCGTACCGTAGAATTTATTTCCATTGTAATTTTCGATACCTTGTATGTTTGTTATGCACTATTGAGTGGATTGTTGTTTTATTTCTTGCACTTGTTGGCCATTGTTATAACTTTAAGTTAATGGTATATTCTATCGTGGTTAAATTATTTAATTAAGGGTTATGGATTAGTTATTAATGATGATTTTAATATATTTGTTTGTCGTTTAAATGTTAATGCATATCTTCTTATGCCAGTAACGCACGTGATAATGTATGGTGATAGACGTAATATTGGACACACTTACCTACTCTAAAACTGAGTGTTTATAAACTGAAGTGTGACACATTATATTGTTAATTAATGGGAAGTAATTATGTATTACGTTTTCGAGTGGTACCTAGTTTTGAAAATTGTTCTATAATTGACCAAAATAAATGTGTTCTCAGTAAAATATGTTTATTATTTCATACAGGAATATTAACTTTAACTGATTCTTGCCGGATGGCGCTGATTAGTTCTTGATTCACCAGGAACACGAAGCGCAGGCCGGCAATCTGTGTAAAAAAATAAACTGCTTTATAATCAATAATCATTATCCAAAAAAATATTCCATCCATTTGCGAAATCAGTTGAATGCTATTCACGAAAAGAAATCATAACCTAAAGCTGAAAATAGAAGCTAGGGACATCAAATCCACATTTTGTATGTAACTAGTAGCTAAACGAAGTAAAATCTATTTATGGATTTCGCAACTTTCGTTTCGCTGAAATTACTATACATTGGTAATGACGTGTCGTCCAAAACCAAGGTTTGTACAACAATGGGCATGATATAATCAGCAAGACTAATGATACGCAAAACATTACCTCAATGACGTTGTTGTGATTAAGCTTGACTTTGTTCCCCTGCAGCAATGGTCGGCCGTCCACGAATATCGGCCGTTTGCCCTCGGAGGACATAAAGAAGTCCCCGCTGTTTCTCAGGCGGATCGTTGCTTGCTTTCGGGACACTTTCGTAGCTGGACCCTCAAGACTCAAGTCCACATCGACACCTTGGTCCCTAGTGCTGCGCCCGACTACGATCTAATTAACAAAAAGACATAAAAGTAATTAAAAGTTTAATTTAATACTGCGCTATGGATTTAATTAATGTCTGACGTAGCATAGGTACCTAGTATAAAATCTACAATGTTTTTAAACCTACCTACTTTAGTTAACGTTTGAAATAACATAATAAGTTGGTCATATCATAGGTTGCGATGCCAAAACCACCACCGTCGATCGTCTGCTTCTAAAAGAGTTGGTTGGTACGAGTACGTGTCTATCAGTCGTCACTGCGCACGTTATTGAAGTAATTATTACCGTAACTCATATAATTGTAGTGGTTAATGGTATGCTTGATTAAATCAGAATGTTCTAATGATGAACACTAACTAATCTGAATTGAAAGCCGTTTTTTTTTTCAAAAAGACATCACTTGAAAAGTCCTGCGTCTCAGGTGAGTTAGGTATGTTCAATAGCTGAGAGGATCAATAAAAATTCATGTTTTGTCCATAAACATAACTGTTCACATAGTTTACCCACGTGTCGTAATAATGTGCAACGATATCTTTCTTCACATGTTCGGAACAGAAGCTATCAAAATACTGAAACCACTGTACAAGGTTTGCGTAAAATCGACGTTTATTAAACACGCACGCAAGCAATTAAAACACAATCGAAATCGAAAACTAATTAACGTAGGTACTCTGAAGCGAATGGTTTTGATAATAGCCGTTTAAAACAATACCTGGTTATAATAATTTGTAATGATGGCAAGGAACCGTCAGCATACAAATGAATACTTCAAAAGCACATGTCTTATCTTCATTGCGTGACTACAAAACGAGCGTATTTCTTTTTATTCAGCGAACGCATAATATAATTATATAATGCTGTAGACTGTGTCATATTATTTTATTTAAATTTTCAGAACCAATGAGTTTCTTGAAACGATTGTTAGCAAGTATAGCTGAACCGAGAATGATGTTGATGATCTTGACTTTTTGTACGACTGTACTGTTTAATGATGCTGTTCATTAGTATTGTGTTATTAACAAACCAGATAGAGCTGTTGACATACTAATTGAACAGATAAGGTTATCAAGTAACTAGTTATTCGTAAAGCTGATTATGTGTAAGTACTTGATGTTTGTTACTGTTTGTGTGCGCATTATTTTTCTTTTGCTCGTTCGTAGTGCGACTAATTTTGAATGTATATTACCTAAATACTTTTAGTTTACTTTTTTCTTGTATAAAGTGAAACCCTGTTGTTCGATGTTGACGTTTTTTAACTACGCCCACATTAAATTATCACATGGTAAACTCGACGGGCTTATTTGCATTTGTGTTTTTAAAATTAGTAGGTAATCATTATTTTATAAATTATTCTTTGTCTCATAGTTACCTACCTACCTTATGCTTCCTAGTGTAAACAAAGCGAAAATGGTTCGACTACTGAAACTATCACTACCTACTTGACGAAGAATGGACTCCAAATTCATGTGCACATGTTACAACAGGGAAATTGTCAGTTTTGTTCGCATAAATGTTTGTTTGTAAATAAATACCTTGTCTCACGCTCAATCACTTTCCAATAGGATTGTGAAGACTGGAAATCTCAATAGGAAATACCTCCACTCTGTTCACTAACTTGTACCGTTTACTGTCCCGGCTGCCAAGCTTAAGTAGTTAATACGCCAATAAGTATCATTCATTGAGGGGGTCAATGTACAGTAACGGACACTTACGGGTTAATATGATAAATAAATGATAACCTTGGACCTATATAAAAAATCTTAGGACACACACTTTATTATGTCCCTTTTTTAGGGTTCCGTACCCAAAGGGTAAAACGGGACCCTATTACTAAGACTCCGTTGTCCGCCCGTCCGTCCGTCTGTCTGTCTGTCCGTCTGTATGAACCGCGATAGTTAGACAGTTGAAATTTTCACAGATGATGTATTTCTGTTGCCGCTGTAACAAAAAATAGGTACTAAAAAACAGAATAAAATAAATATTTAAGGGGGCTCCCATACAACAGACATGATTTTTTTGCCGTTTTTATAGATTGTACGGAACCCTTAGTGCGCGAGTCCGACTCGCACTTGGCCGGTTTTTATTTTATTGGCATTTTTATTTATTTGTTTGAAGAGGTAGGGTACTAAGCCCCTTTGTCACTGCGACCTGCGAAGATCTATTGTGACGCCTCTTGTATTATTACAGCACTAATAGTAATAGTAAGTCAATAATAAAATTGACTATATTATTTTATTAGCATGGTGAGATCCCATCATTGGTTATCCTCCGCCTGGGAGACGTGTGCCTATCTCCTACTGGCTAAACTCGGCACCTGATAGTGGATTTCGCCGAATCGCCCAACAAGATACCACACCTGTTGGCGCTGTACGCGCCGGGGCGGTTGCTCCTCGACGCCTTCTTCTTCGACCGGAATGGCCCTCTGTCGATCCCGCTCTGCGACCTCTTTCTGGAGCATAACGGCTACACGCAAAAGACCACTGCCCTCCAATTTTCATGATCTGTCAGTATATCTGATAGTGCTGGCAGACTGAGATCTTGTCCCATCTGGTCGACAAGGATCTGCCGCTCCCCCGGCCACGCAGGGCATGCCTCGAGCTTGTACCTACTGTGCCGAATCTTGGTCACCTCCACAGAGGTGTAGCCTTGCGTCTGATCCTATTCAGATATTCACCGAAGTAACCGTGCCCGGTGAACCTGCGTAAGTCGGTAGGTGACGCACTCGCTTCTCCTGAGCCAGGCTCCGAAGTGCGGCAAAATGGCCTCGACGACGCACTTGCGCCACAGCACGAACTCGTGTCGAAGCGCCCGCCGTGTACTACGTCCCAAGCACAACATAGCAACTGAATATACATAGTTACTGGCAGTAACTTACTGCACGTTGAACCATCGATCCCGGCATGCATAAGAATACTTATGACAGTCTTGATAGGCAGTTAGTAACCCAAAAATCTGGCATGAACCCATGCAACATCATTGTAGAACTACCGGAACTGTTCAAGTTTCGATGGATTCAAATCCCATCTCATAGTCATATAATACGAATCACAGCGGGAGATTCTACTCTTCGGTGTTTAGTACAATCTATCGATATGTATCGCTGTGGTTGACTATGCTGCCTTTTCACACCACGGGTTATTCAGGTATCTGGAGCTTGTCTAATCTTCTGGCAAGAAGTCAATTAACGATGAACCAATTAGTATTGCCAGATGTCCCGCTTTTGGCGTAATAGCCCGTTTTACAGCCCTCACAGGACGCATCCCGCCGGCACCATGACCAGGCGCCCAAAATCCCGCTTTTTCATCCAAGTAGCCAACTTGGCGCGGTAGGGGTAAGTAATAGTAGGTAGTAAATCTTATGGTTTGATTAATCTCATTAAAGTCTATGATTTTGAATTAAAGGATTGTAACTATTGTTACGCATTTTTTCTACGTCTCAGTCCCGCTTTTTTTTATCCAATATTTGGTAAATTGGATCTGGTAACGCTACAACCAACCCTCGAAAAGAGATTGCAATCGTAGTTCAGTAAATTAGTAGAGATATGGGGCCATTAGCTTCAACTCCATACTTGCTTTAGGATGTCCGTTATAGGTATAAAGGCATGCACGCAATTTTTTCCTTCAAAATCAGCTACCAGATTTCCCGCTTCAAAAAGCGGACTCTCACAAAATTTTGTATCAAACACTCTTAAAAAACATGGTTATAGGGGTTGTAATATTTTTGGTAGAAAACTAGGATAGCGCCTTTTATCTATTTATTATATTTTTTGTTCATTTTATTAATCCTATACATAATTATAATTACAATTATAATTATAATTATTACTTACATTTATTTGTGGTAAAAGTTGTGGAAAATAGAAAATTTATATGTCTGTGGTTCTTGGTCCGCTTTATGACAACAGGTGCATTAGCTCATTGCCACGGATATGGCAGGTGCAGTGGCTCAGTAACATGGATACGGTGCAAAGAACACGACACACAAACGCGACATGCAACGTCGTAGCCAAGAATTGATATCAATGATAGTGACACTTTTACTGCAGAAATTAAATTTACGGGATTTCTGTAGGTATTATGAATGGGTGTAATCCACACCCACTTCAAGACGAGCTTTATAAGCATCCTTTGAAATTTTTCAGGGTGGGCGAATCCTTAGACTGTATCCGTTCACGAGTATGACGCATGTATCAGCATCGCTCAACTCAACCATTTTGCAGGGGGCTCAATGTCCCGTCACATGAATGATCATATTGATCATACAGTATAAAATTTTTTGTTAATCCATTTGATATGAAATAAATTTAGTATGCTTTAGTTTTAAGTCAGATTGTTCTCACGTGACGCACGAATAGAATTTTCCATTCAAAAACAAAAAGTTCTTAAACTGTTAATAATAATATAAATTATATCTGATATGATTAATCACTAATGAAGAGATTTCCATTCTGATTCCGGCGAGCGACAGAAGCTTCATCGATGTTAGAGAACGGTTTCTATGGTTACCTGCATGCCCAGCCCAGTGTGATAGCTTCGAGCAGTGCATTTTGTTCCCTTTTGGGTGTACAGCAGTGGATGCGAATGCGATAGACAGATATATTTAGCTTGAGCGACATAGAACCTTCCCCGAAATCCAGAGATTTCTTCCTTCCAACTCAAAATCGTGTGACCGCGATGCACATTGCATAGCGTTTTCGCTTTCGAGTCGCAATTAAGCGATGCATAACATCTTGTGTGCCGGCTTTTACATATTTTGATCGCAACGACGAAGCTAGAAGGTACATAGGTGTGTAATATTATGTGCCCTACCCTCAAGGTAAACAGCAAAATATTATTGGTTTGGTTTGTCTCAGTAGACAATTCTTTTTTAATAGGTACCTATATCCTCTTACATTTAATAATTAGGCTGCTAATCTGCTATGTTTAATAATTATAAATAGCAGATTAGCAACCTAATTATATTATAATTTATACCTAATTAATTTATAATTTTATTTTGATCTTTTTTTACATGCTTTAATCATGTTAGTAGAATTTTATTCTTTTATAAAACAATAGGACAATAAAAGCATGAGAAATGTTAGTATCATTGTGGTAATTTATGTACCGGTATTCATTTATTTCGCGAACATTAACGCAACACCGGTCGCTACTCAAATTTCCATTCGCTTGCATTCGAACTGCAACCATTCTTGGTAAAGCGATAAAGATAATACGAGTAAAACAACGTGTGAACTTTCTTTGTGCTTCAAACAGTTGTGATTTGTATCCTTTTATTTATCTTGTAATTTGCAGCCAAAAGTCAAACTTGGTTATGAGACCACCCCAATCCCCAGTTGTCTTATTCCTGTTTTAACAACGACTAGGATTAGCATCGTCCCAGCATGCCGCATACTGCCCTCACCAACCTGCGGGTCTACCGCGTAACTAAAATTGTAATGAACATCGACAATGGTATTAAACTTCAATACGATCGTGAGAGCCTAAACTTTGATCTAACTTGTTAAAAAATTACCTATCATATAGTGGGGACTCCTATCTTCATGATCGGTAAAATAAATACAAGTTAGCTCAAAGTTTAGGCTCTCACGATCGTATTGAAGTTTAATACCAATGTCGATGTTTATTACAATTTTAGTTACCTACGCGGTAGACCCGCTGGTGCAGTAAATACCTAGACATGATTGTTGAGTCGCTTGTCGCAATTGAAAAGGAATTATTACAAAATAATAAAGAAACAAATATATCTACAGCATCGATATTTACGTACCAAATTAAAAATTCAAGCAAAGCGGTAGGTAGTTAGTAACATAAATTATTATCCTATAATAGGTCTTACGATACGAAGAACACCATAGATAATATATTCTACCTTCTTATCAAAGACAACAATTAGCCGTCAATCGATCACGATAAATACAATATTAAAGATTATGCTACCTACTTAAATTATGCTTAGCAGCGATAAGTATGTATATGGACTTAAATCAAACAACATGGATTGGTCACCACTAATATAAAATCGTGACTGTGACCTTAAAGTACGCAAAACTAACCCCCGTTTGTGTACTAAATACGGCACGGAATAAAAGTAGTGACGCTTACACAAACCATGTGTTCTTTTGTAAGCTAATAACGCAAAACTAAGGTAATTACTAATATACAATAATGTAGCCCCAATATACCTAATGATAATTACTCAAAATTTCGGATACAAAACAAAGAGAGTGAGCAAACATTTTGTCCCAAAATTTGGACAGGTGTCTTTGACAGCTGTTTACCTAAAATAACTTGTTTAATTATGTACCTCAGTTGCTCAGGTTTCAATACAAAGTATCTGAACGGGTAATGACCACTGGTCTAAAACATACCGGACTATTAAAATAAAAGTATGTAGCCACCAAGTCATTTGCACTATTCACGATTGCAAGTCGACATTTATGTATGTCCTTATCAATAAACTGAGGTAATTAAACGCTTAGATACTTATCAAATAAATAATGCTCACTATGAAAAATATGTAAACAGTCGGTCGCGATAAAGACGTTGCTACATTTAGATATAATAATATAATTCACATTTATAGACATCATTGTAGTGCAATATTTTTTTTATTTGCACAATGTTGTAATAAAGCACGACGTGTCGTACAGTCAACGGGTATTTTTATTAAAATTTTAACGTTCTTGTAAACAAAATGGAAATTTTAACGCGGCTCACAATACAAGTAAGTATCTTCATCACTTTAATAGTAGTTACTGACTTGCGCATAATCAAACGACATTTGGCCTGTCCTCGAGACTAATTTTATTCTACCCTACTACTAAACAAATAAAACTAAATAAAGAATACGAGAATATTATTACTAGCGAAGTAGCGATCGATTCCATATTCATTATCAGCAGTGCACAGTGGTGTAAATTATTCAATATTCGAATTGAGTTAACTTCGCTTAGTTGTGACACAACTGCCGGAGTCACCACTTTTTACTATTTACGGAACCTATTAGTACTTATAACGTCCTTAGAGAGATGCTAACGGTAACGTTCTCGTGTGTATTTTAAATTGTACTAAATGCAGCACCCGTTACATTACATGGTGACACCACTTACTTATTCAGAAGCTGTTTGGAAGTTCATCTTACAATCGGGGTTATGAACTACGAAGTTGGGACGACAAAATCCACAACAAAATCGATGAATACCTCATGCTTCTTTTTTAACGTGGTAGGCTTACCTCTGACAAATATTTATTTTAGCCTTGAAACTCAAACAATATTGTTATAACACGACGTGTTTAATTTAGATTTTATATCACAGTTTGTAGAAGATTTTGTAATTGCTATCCTTGTAGATAATAATTATATTAATGTTATTTCGTATTAGGAAATTTACTGTTACGTTCTGGCCTCAGTAAGTAGTTACCAGGCCTACCTACTTATTAACAGATGTTGTTTCTTTCTGATTATTAAGCTTGTTATTAATATAAAACACATTTGTTATAGAATAATGCTGTCATTGTTAAAGACAGGTTTGTTAAAGTCCATGGTAATACTTAACTACCAAGGTTCACACTAATGTAAAATAGTGTTAAATACATTTAACAATATTTTGTTCATTATTAATTAAAGGTGTTTTCGGTATCGTGTTCATAAAAATGACTAGTCCGACTGTTCTTTGTTACTTGACAAAATTCTGTACCACCTTTCTTTGCATTTTTATAATATTATAAAAACTACTGGAGTGTGAAAAAGAATGGTTCTAAATTATTGGCACTGTCAGAATTGATAATGATCAGACATAAAACGCGCATATTTATGTATTTTCATGAAGGTAGTTATGGTACTAATAATACTGCGTCGTATATATCTGCTTAAATGTACAAATGACCCGATACTATCGACGACACAATCGTGCATTTTTACATCAGATAACGATTTTTATTTGACGTGTAATTCTGTTTACTATCGCCATAATGACCTTTTTGACGGTTACCGATAACGTTGACATCACATTATTTCATTGTTCATTAAATTATATGTACAGAAAACATTTTTAATGACTACTTACCTTCTTCAAAACTATGAATTGATATTGGCCACGTAAAAGTTTTAAAGAAAGTTTTTGTAACTTATCCATGTTTTTATATGTAGGTATGACACAAAAATGTTTTTGTTTTCTTCAATATGTTATCGACGTAAAAGATCTTTACTTTTTCAGCCCTTATAGTAGGCATCACATACAAACAATTGCTCCAGACATTTCTGGATTCAGTTAGGTACCTACTCTAATCCAATTTGGACGTCTGATTCGATAAGCTGATCGAAAGTGTATGATTAATAAGCCTAGTATTTCTGTCTCTCAGACTGTATTGGATTAATAAACTGGAAGTATTGTCCGTATACTGAATCCAAATGCAAATGTTCCAATCTCAAAAATTATATACTTTTGCCATGCTTAGCCCAAATCCTTTCCTAGCAATCTCACTTCTGAAAACGGCATTCGTCAAGACAAGTGATTGGTTATTCTTAGTGTTTTCTACCAGAAACTTGTAATCGGCACGTTGTTCAAACCACAGGACACAAGAGAGTTGCTTTGCTTTCAGACCAGGCTTAAGCTTTTGGAATGAAGTTGAAGCTAATGTTATTAAAAAACACGTACCTAAGCGAAAAACCAGTGAGCGATCTAACAGACTAGTAAATTAGCAATAGCATTATGACTCAAAACTACATTATAGAAACTCAACCGAAGGATGGAAGGACTTAAGCATGCATAGACTTCCAACCAGTTCCAGCGGAACAGAAATACTACTAAGTATCGAGTATTTAGTTCAAAACTTCCATCCAAATAAATAATTCAGGCTATAGGTATCTATGTGGCCTCAATGACCTACTTGTAGTACAAGGCCCTGCAAGAAAAGAAGGTCACCGCTTCGCAACCCTTGGGTTTCAATGCCCAAGTCATGCTAAATGTAATTAAGGAATGTAAGAAAATTCTCAGACCCCAGGTTTTAAGCTTCCGCATTTACCCATTAATAGCGGTAGATTCGCTCTTCTGGAATTTAATACTAAACCACAGAATAAATAGTAGCATTGACAAAACTATATATTGTTGATAAATCGTGGACAGAAGAAAGTATACGTCCAGTCTCTAAGAAAGTTAATCCCCATTTGGAAAGAGGACTGCTTCTGGGCGCAAAAATGTAAGTCATTCCGATCTCTTTTAACGATGATGTTCGAAATCCGGAATCTTACAAGGAATAACGGAAGACGATGAATGAGCTCACATATGACGATGAAAACTAATATAGTTAAGCCCATCCTCAACTACCTATATACGTTTTAAGACGTGGTCTACTGAATGAATTGCGATTCTGATCAGGGGGCCTAAAAAGGCCACATTGAGCAATTCATCTAATGATTTGCATAGTAGCTATCAAACAGATGATTACTGAATATGAACTTTATGCGGATGACATTAAGAGTCGTCAATTCAGTAGATATTTTGACATTCGTAATATGAATTATATTAACATTTAATTTAAGATTTAAGGGCCTTTTTAGCCCCCCAGGTATTCCGGATGCATCCGATCTGTTTTATTTCGACTCGAATGTCCACTACTGAACTTGGTCCGTCTAATGGACCAATAGAAAGAATGGCCATGAAACATTGCCATAATCATCATGCCTTGGTGATCCCACTTTGCTGCTAGGGAGGGTACTGCTACCCGCCTTCTTAATCTTTTAAGCCGTACAAGTTATCGTTATGGTTATTCCAGGTCATAGAATAGGCATAGAATTGCCTACCAATTCTATTTGTCTGGAGGGAACCACAGGGCCAATGCATTTAGGTCTACCGAATTGGATTACAATAAAACACGATATATCGCAATCCACAGCTAGACATCTCAAGTCCGGAGACTTTGCTCAGTCGTGGTGACTGAGCAAAGTCACCACCCTAGACTAGAATTTTTAGTGCTTTTCCCTTATCTGTATCTCACACCAAACATATGTACTTCCAATGATCAGAAATATAATAATAAATTATGACGAGGTCATACACCTAAATACATAATTGTCATCATATCACTACTAAATCGAATAAATAACAACCGTGTTTACAATAATCTAACTATTGTCCATGATCAATTATTATAATGTTGGCTTATTTTAAATACACTGACCTCAAAAAAAGAGGATGTCGAATAAATTATATTTACCAAGTAGACTTTATTAAAGCGATTTAACATTTTTATTATATTACATCCAACATACCGCTTTTTTAGTAAATTGATGATAGACGCTATCAATTTAATTTAGTGCCCATTTTTAACGAGACAAAATTGAGTGAGCTGGTATTATACAATAATACAGTAGTCTTTTTAGAAAAATAATAACATAGGTACAATTTATAAGTAATGGAATATAATTATGTATATCAATTAAATGGGATCTAATCACATTATTTCTCACAAAGTAACTAACTTTTCTTTCTAACTTTCTTTCCACAGAGTGAAAACGAAGACTCGACTGTACATGAAGTATTCTTGGAAGCAAATAGGACATCATTTTGGGAATTAGGTATACAGAAGAACACAAAAACATTTATTATATTTTGCCTGTCTGTTTGTTCGTCTGTTCGCCCGTCTCTGTACGTGCGTTTAGCAACGGATGGCTCACAAATGACTGAGCGAATTAAAAAGCTTAGTATCTTGATAGCTTTATGTCCTATGCCTACATGTACCGTACCATTCCTACAGACGCGATATTTGACATTGATACTTCCCAATGAATCATCATAATTCTGAAAATATGTCCGCGTAACGGACGAGGCCCAACTAGTTTTTCTAACAATGACTACAGAGAGCAAAATTTTTTCAAGCTGTTTCGTTGTTGCCTATGTTTTTCTTGTTAGGCAACATGAGTACCTACAAGTACAGCACACTGCGAACAGCAGCAACAGGTGAACTCAAATAAAACTAGCCGAAAATACGTCGCAATCAACTGACCGCACTAGCCCGAATAAGAGCCGCTTTATTTTGAAACTTAAAGCAAAAATAAAATAGATATTATGATGAACGAATAATTAAATTGAAACGAGCTGCACAAATAAAAAGTAAAATCAAGCTTACACGTGTCCTTCACTTCCACACTACCTAAATGCAACGATAAATAAGTATAGCAACCGAAAAAAAATGTATGTTCAACAGGAGGGCCAGGTATCAGAAACTTCGCTCAGTGGATTCACCGGACATTGACCAAGTTCCACAAGTTTACCATTCCATCATCTATTGATACTTGTTGTTTTGAATATCCAATTCACAGCTACTGCCCAAACAATCGCCTTGTTATAAAAGAATGTTATGTAAACACGTCGACGTCCACTAACACCGGCCACTTCTCAAAACAAGAGTCACAGTGAGATTATTCTTTCTGTACGTACTTATTACATACTCACAAGTGAATTGTTAACTGCCCCACGGATTTTCATATGCTATATTTTTTTTTGGCGCAATTTATATTAGTCTACGACGTTTTGTATAGCTAGATATTGTGTTATTACCGAGTGAGAAGGTTCTACTAGCCTAATAAGTACTTAATCATTGTGCTTCATTTATACTATCTTGTGTACAAAAATCCCTAATGTTTAAGCATGTCGAATATAAAACTGTAATTCATTTGCGTGGAATTAATAAAATTTGCATTTCATTATAATAGGTAATAATTACTGCGAAATAACAACTTCATTAGAAACGTGTGTTAAGAGCTACCTACGTCAATTGTTAAAGAACAAATTCGGAATCGTAATAGGTAGGTGTAATAAAGATAAACTGGAAGATAACACAATCTCAAATTTCATTGTCAAGATAAAGCTTGAAATGGTATATTTTAAAATAGGCGACATAAAGTGTTTGAAACGAGGGCAATCGATACTATGTGACGATATGTGGACTAGATAGTGGAATGAATAGATATTTTTTTACGTTGGCCGTCGGGTGGTGACCGTGTCATTAGGGGTGGCATGCCCTTGGAACTGTCAGGGTCTACACGAATACAATGTGTTCAATTGTTATGCTTGTACCCGATATTGACGGACGGGGGGGCTATATGCACTATTAGTAATTTACTTAATTATGATACACAAATTAATTTGTTTTATATTGAGTAGACTTTACAGCCTTACGAGTACCTATTTCTTGACGTTATTGAATGACATCGTAGTTAACCTAAAATTTATTCTTCAATTAGGATACCATTAATAAGATGCTATAAATACCCAATTAAAAGCTCTAAAGTCAATCCTTTAATTACAATTAAAATTACAATAGCATCCCGCTTACAACCCACCTGTCCGCCACGATGAAGAATTTCGGCAGGCTGTGAAAAAAAATATCGGTGTCTTCAGAGATGATCTTAACCAAATGTATGGCGCGGGACATGGGGCAAAGTAAAGTTGTGCCTACAAGTTAGTCCTATAGAGTTACCAACCCTACTATAAAATATAGCATCCTACTACGAGGGTCATTCAATAAATACTTAGCCTACAAAAAGTAAACGAAAATTTTGGAAAAGTGGGAATTTATTTTTCAACATAGTCTCCTTTTAGTTCGATACACTTAGCCCAGCGAAGCTCCAACTTTTTTAATCCGTCCGAAAAATTGTTTTTGTCAAACTCTGCAAAATAGGCCTCCGTGGCGGCGATGACCTCCTCATTCGATCCATATCTATTCCCGGCGAGTGATTTTTTCAGATTAGGAAACAGAAAGAAGTCACAAGGGGCCAAATCTGGAGAATACGGTGGATGGGGCAGCAATTCGTAGCGTAATTCGACCAATTTGGCCATGGCAACGGCAGACGTGTGAACCGGTGCGTTGTCGTGGTGAAACAGCACTTTTTTCTTCGCCAGATGGGGTCGTTTTTTCTTTAATTCGGCGTCGAATCGGCCCAATAAATCGGCATAGTAAAGCCCTGTAATTGTTTTACCCTTCTCGAGGTAATCGATGTAGATCACACCTTGTGAATCCCAGAAAACGGTGGCCATAACTTTTCCGGCCGATTTTACAGTTTTCGCCTTCTTTGGAGCACGTTCCCCGGTCTGGATCCATTGTTTTGATTGCTCCTTGGTCTCTGGTGTGTACCAGTGGATCCAGGTTTCATCGACGGTCACAAAACGACGCAAAAACTCCGCTGGATTCCGCTTAAACAGCGCCAAACACGTCTCCGATGTGGTCTCACGGTTGCGCTTGTTTTCTGGTGTGAGTAAACGCGGCACCCATCGCGCCGACAGCTTTCTCATGCCGAGTTCCTCGTGAAGAATATGATGCACTGTTCCTTCTGAAATGCCTACAGTCTCAGCTAGCTCCCGAACCTTCAATCGGCGATCTGCCAATACGAGATCATGGATTTTTTTAATGTTTTCCTCCGTAGCAGCTGTTTTCGGTGCACCTGGACGTGGTTCATCAAAAACCGACGTACGGCCACGTGCAAACTCGTTGAACCAATTCTTGACGGTGGCCATCGATGGAGAAGAGTCACTGTACACAGCATCCAAGCGCTCTTTGATTTCGATGCGCGTTTTCCCTTCCAAAAATAGGAATCGAATCACCGAACGATATTGCTCTTTTTCCATTTTTGTAAAACCGATCGACACGTTGGCTTCCATAAGTTGTCAAATTAAAACAAATGAAGGGATTGGAATGAAAATTTGAAAAAAGAATTTAAAAAGAATGTGCTACACTGTGGTAAAACTCTTTTGAAACTACAGCGCCCTCTGGCGATGAGGCTAGGTACTTATTGAATGCACCTCGTATTATTAAAGGCCTCCTACTGTATTTATAATAAAATATAGTAGACAAAACAACTATCTTTTCCTGATGACGAATTTAATATATCAGTCCATCAAAAATTGTACACAATTATTAAGTATACGAAATTAACAAAACTATATTTTTATAATGTTTCCCGTTTTACTATATTTTATGATTACAGGGCCAGAAATACTATGATGTATATTCAGCTTTAAAAAAGTTGGTAACCCTAGCTGACGGCACATTGAGCAATGCGGGGCTGGTAGCGCGCGCCCACGAAACTGCCGGGCGCACGCTGCCGAAGCAGCTCTAGCTGGTAAACTAACCCTCACAGCACGCTGAACATTAGACTGTATTTTTATACGAAAATGTATACCTATTTAAATACTTTCATCGCAAATATAGTCAAAATGTTTCACGAGGTGTGATTAGTAGGTACAGCCCACGGTGTCTACGTTGTGTATGAGTATGACGGAACAATTAACGTGCATGTGTAAGCATGTCAGTAAGAACAACAAGCGCATGGCCCATAGTAGACTAGAGTCGTGGAAGTTAATTTTAAAACAGCGGCAATGAATCTGTGATACCCATCAAACGATCGGCGCCATCCTTTTCAGTTAATTACTACTGCTGTCTAAGTAGGGCTGTAAGTTGTTGATTATAGGTCAGAGGCGAGCAATTGCTGTAATAATGTGACTGCTTTTATGAACTACTATGTTATCTACCTTAAATTATGCTGTTTCGGTGGTTGTTAAGGTGTTTTTTTATCAACTCAAGAATACAAATATATTTTTAATTTTTAATAATGCCAAAGTACTCTCATTGACCTCATGCATGATTGATGGTTCCGTCTAAATATATACGTCTATAACTTAAAAACTTTACCTAATGGAATCATTAATAAGATATGGAATTAATGTATTACAGTAAAAAGGTTTGTATTTTAATTTTTTACTTTGTCATTGTGACTTGTTCTATTTCTTATTCTGAATGCTAAATGAAAACAAAATGTCGAATCAATTAATAATATTGATGTGTTCAAATGTTAATTTGATATCTTGTTAGCTATATTTTAAGTATTGACATTAAAATAGCAGAACTTCATCTTAGAAAATGAATTTATTTTTGTAAGAGCATGGTACAAAAGTTCTTATATTAAATATTGTTTCACAAAACTATGCCAGTTAGGCATGCAAAAAATGACATGGCATTTGTAGCATGCATAGGTACTAGTAAAGCAATTCTATAAATAAATGAATACAACTAAATGTCGATATAATGTCAATATGATTCAGTAAATTAAAGTAATGATATAATGTTACGTTTACATTATGGTACAAACAAACTGAAAATTTGTGTTTGGGAAGGACTAAAGGGCTTTTTCTTCATGCACACAAGCGCGAGTCGACTGAACTCTCCCTTGTCGCTACATTTAGGGTATCTACATACAAGGCACACACAGTACACAGATTACAAATCATTTTCAGAATTTCTACTACAATAAGTAATCCTCTCCGAATTCCTTTCACTGACCAATTTCCCAAAATTATGGAATACTGTACATGTATCAGCAAAATCAACCTTGTTTGGTATATTATGTAGAATTTACATAATAACCTTATGCGTATGCCTAGCAGAAAGTTGAATCAAAGAGTACATAACTTCTAAATAGTAGTCGGGTCCCAGAACCGATTGAATAATATTCGAAATAATATTGCTGTATTGTCAGCGAACTGTTCAACTCTTGGAGTACGTACACGAATACCTACCTCAGTGGGGTGGAGTGAGTTCATCTCAACCTGGTGCTCAACACTGTATAGGCTTTCTCACTGTCGATAAGAACAGTGATCCTGTGTTAAATACGGATTATGCATAGACGACTGCAATATCCCTCCTAAATAAAACTAAAAGCATCCTTGCAATGATTGCGGGAAAATTGAACTGCCTGTAAATCGCCCACTGCCGCAGATTACATTACATGTCAAGTACCAGTGTTTAATACTTTTTAATAACTCCTCCAGTAACCAAACCAAATGAAGTGACTACTCTTGTTTGCTTCCAACAAACTGAGCAGCTTATTTCTTTATCTCATCGTGAATAATTTCCATTCGAAACTGCATTCTTCAGGGAACTCAGTAATACCGAATCAGTATCATTGTAGAAATTGTCTTGAGTACTTATTTGATCAGATCGATTGCTTGATCGAGCAGCCACAGTGATCACTATCTGATTTGCCTCCAATAGATCGTCCCATGCGCACGCGGGACCGGTGAGATGAGATATCGTTAGTGAGAGGTTCCACATTTTTAACTGATGTTCCAGCCGCTTGCTATACTTGTGTTATCATTGCTGTGAATATCCTGTCGTCTATGCCTGTTTAGTCTTTACCAAATTGGTCACGGTTCTTCTAAGCCTGGAGGCACAGTTTCACTGGGTACAGTGACAATTCTGCCAAGTATCACATTAATTTCTCCTTGAAAAGAGACGCAACCAAGGACTGTTCGTATAATACGTAAGAGAAAAGTCAGTAAAAAAATATAGTAAAACGGAAAACAATATAAGAAAAATATAGTTTTGTAAATTTAATTTCGTAAACTTAATAATTTTGTCCAATTTTTGATGGACTGATATATTAAATTCGTCATCAGGAAAAGATAATTGTTTTGTCTACATTTTATTATAAATACAATAGGCGGCCTTTAATAATAGTAGGATGCTATATTTTATAGTAGGTGGTCGGTAGATCATAGTAACGCACTATTTTGTTCGCGTACGGTAATTGAAATCAATAAAACGTATGACGTTCCCAGCTTGAAAAACACGTAAATTATTTTTAAATATCTTTAACTTTATTTTTTCAAATAAACTTGACGCGGTGGCTTGTAAAATAAATATTATTTTATATCTTATTGTTCAGATGCCTCATAAAGTTCTCGATGGTGTGTGTAGTCCGCCAACCCGCACTAGGCCAGCGTGGTGGACTAAGGCCTAACCCTTCTCATTCTGAGGAGAGGCCCGTGCCCAGCAGTGGGACAGTAATGGGCTGAACTTA
This sequence comes from Allophyes oxyacanthae, assembly GCA_932294325.1. NCBI lineage: Eukaryota > Metazoa > Arthropoda > Insecta > Lepidoptera > Noctuidae > Allophyes > Allophyes oxyacanthae. The sequence continues at coordinate 5,680,344 of OW028610.1, forward strand.
TTATTTATTTTATCTTATTGTTATGAAGTGCGGAAAACCGCTGATGTGCGACCTAAATATATTTATGTAACAAATATGATATGTATTAAATAGGATCACCTACAATGCACTTATAAATTATGTTCAAATTTTACAATAAAACAGAAAACTTCCGATCATAATATTATTGATTTATTAAATTAATGAGTTAAAAATATCTATAATAGGTAGGAAAATGCACGTAGTTTTAATTAATGAGGATATTGAATTTTCTATATTTAGATTATTTTGTTTTCGATTTGTTCGTGTTTTTATTAAAACAGGAATTGTTTGTGATAAATATTCATTACGTGGCGGGTTTCTAACTTGAATACATCAAAGTAAGTTACAAAGTGATTGTTAGATGTTCTGTCAAATAAATAGTTTTGCTTGTATCCCGACAATGGTTGGTTATAACATCATTCTATCTAACTACACACCCAATACACACTGCATCAACACTAACAAGGAATTCATACAAATTAAGTTCCATAACCCACCTTGTTGTATATCACGAGGAAGCGAACAAGTCTCCATATTATTGTGATTACATACTATTACACTTACAATAATTGCATCCAAGTTAGGCTACATACCACATCTCTGTGGACCTCACGAGGAATGCACAAGTCACCATATTGTGATCAAATACTGCTCCAACACTTAATGATTTCATACAACTCAAGCTACATACCACAACTTTCTGGATCTCATGAGGAAAGCACAAGTCTCCATATTGTGACCACACACTGCTCCAACACTTCAATGATTTCATACAAGTCAAGCTACATACCACAACTCTCTGGATCTCATGAGGAAAGCACAAGTCTCCATATTGTGACCACACACTGCTCCAACACTTTAATGATTTCATACAAGTCAAGCTACATACCACAACTCTCTGGACCTCATAAGGAATGCACAAGTCTCCGTATGGTAATTACATACTGCTCCTACATATACAAGTTACAACGAGTTCATACAAATAAAGCTACATGCCGCATTGTTCCGAACCTGATGAGGTAGCGACCAGCATGGTCTTGACTAAGTACATACTGCGACAACATTTAGAGGGAGTTCATAGTAAGGGACTATCCATAAAGTACGTCACACCTTAAGGGGGGGGGGGGGGGGGGGGTTCGACGAAGTATGACATAAGTTTCGTGACGTCATATGTCAAAATCATATTAAAAATAATTTAAATGGAAATAAAGCTAATTTCGGAACTGCTGTTTTAATTAAAAATTTCTAGATGTAAAATTGCAAAATATGTGACGTCACAGTAGGGAGATGGAGGGGGGGTCTCACAAATGTGATCAACTGTGACAAGGACGGGGGAGGGGTAAAAAAATCACGAAATTAGTGTGACGTACTTTATGGATGACCCCTAATATAATATTTTACATAACCCACCTCTCTGGACCGCATGAGGAAGCGAACAAGTCTGCCTCGCAGCACAGCGAGCGTGTTCTTGTCCAGTTCACCGACGCTGCCCGCTACAGACTGCACCAACACTTGCCAACGGGACATCGCGGTCTCTAGCAGACGAATGTCTTTTTTGTCAATCCTGAAAAATTAAAAAGATAATAATATGTCAATGTAATTTAGCAAATCGGAGAACAGGCTCCCAAAAAATTACTGCCACTTTTTTTCTCTAGTGGTTATGGTTGGTTTATGGGGCTGCGATGCCCTAGTAGTTAGTGTAACTTTTGACGTGTGTTATTTTTATTTTTTATCTTCTCTCTCTTATGTTGTCAATATGACTGTGCTGAATAAATGTTTTTTTCTTTTCTTTCTTTCTTTAGTGAAGTTTTTTTTTTTTGGTAATTTCATCTTTATTCTGCGATAGGAATTACTATGCCCGGCAAACCGCGGTGGGCCGGCCTTTTATAAATGATGTATGACACTTCTACCTAACTGTTCGGGGATTACAGGCTTAGATTTGTGGCGTCTTTTTCTTTTTATCGCGCAATAATACAATAAGAAAAAACTACCTGTCAGCTAGTTGCATTTCCACATCAATACCATCATCTTTGTAATCTGGCAACTCGGAATCATTCATTGTGTCTTCAGCATCGGAAAACGACATTACTCTGTCAGATGGATCTGCAAAAAGAAAACAGATAATCAACTAGCCATAGAATCATCAAAATCTAAATTGAAATTATAGTAAATATGAATAGCATTTAGGAATAGCTACCGCGCGGATCAGTCGATCAGCGATGTTAAGCAGAGCTAGCCGCGATCAGTCCTTGGATGGGTGACGTTTCTTTGAACATCAAAACCTCTCTTTCCTTCGGAATGCACGATAAGCAGTTGGTCTCGGTTATCATACGAATGCTTATAACCGTCGTGACGCGAGTCAGCAGCCCAAAAAGTCTGACAACCAGTCTACCTTAAGGTATCAGTATCTCCCAGTAATTGGGTGGCAGAGGCCAGATAGTAGTTGTTCTTTGTAAAATACTGATATTCTACTACATGAGCAGGTCTACCGCGTAACTAAAATTGTAATGAACATCGACTCTGGTAATAATTTTTAATACGATCGTGACAGAATAAACTTCGAGCTACATTGTAAAAAAATTATCGATCATGAAGATAGGAGTCTCAACTTTAGTTACGCGGTCCAACCCCAGGTTAGACTGGGAGCCAACCCCGACGTAGCTGGGAAAAAGATATTGGGCAAAAAGCAAAAAGTGGTATTGAAACTCTTCAACAAGATAGTAACCACTTATAGTTACTATCTTGTTTAAGAGTTTCACCCCCTGACTCTTAGGTCTCCCTACATTTATAGACGTGGGATCGGCTTAAGACAGTTGGAAAAAGCTTTATGTCTACATGTGGTATAAGGGTGTAAACGACGTCGCTCGCCTCGGTTCAACTCGAAGACGCGACTGCGACCGACGGATTTGTGCCTCATACCATAGACATAAAGTTTTTTCCGATCGGATTAAGCTGATTCCGCTTCGATAATAGTGAAGAGACCATAACAAAATTAAAATAATGTCTTACTTTTAGGCAGAGGTTGAACAGTTTGATCTGGCAATAGTTGGTACTGCCTAAGAAGTTGCCAGTGTGCTGACAAAGTCTTTGCTGTCCGTGATGCATAGAAGACATGTGGATTCTGTTCCAACAACTCCTGAAACTTCTCTAGTGGTGGTATAGATGACTGTAAACGAGAAAATTACACGATGGTGAGACAACAATGAAATTAAAGGGTTTTTGAACTAGTTTGGATACATCCTATCTTGAACATGGCCCAGCTCTCGTATTATTAATCACGAAAGAAAAACACCAGCATAACCCTAAGTAATCATTAAAAAAAATCTCATGATATGGCGTGCCATGCGGTGGTAAGACAAGTGACTACAAGAATATAATCCCTTGGTTACTATTTAGTACCCAAATCAGTAAAACACGGCTGGCGCAGTGACGAAGCGATTAGCTTACTGCGCTACGTGCTGCGGGTTTGATTCCCGCACGGAACAAATATTTCTATGATCTACAGATAGCTGTTCTGGGTCTGGGAGTATGTGCATGTGAGATGTATGTTTGTAAACTGTACCCTCTATACAGGAGAAATACTAATGAGGATTTGTTAAACAAAAGATAAAGAAAGATAATCTTTCTTTATTACGGACAACAGAAAGATCCATTGTGTGACCATCCATGTTGATTCAAATTAAACACAATAAAATAAATAAAACAATAAAAAAATATCATGGAAAGGTTAACTTACAGGGTACTTTGCTGTCAACAATGTCCCAAGTATTTCTTCTTCTGCAGTTGAGTACAGTGCTTGTTGCTGCACTGATGCTACCAAGTCTGGATGTAAATTACGCATAGCTGCTATTGCCACTCGTGAAATTTCCGCATTGTACAGGAGTGCATACCAACGAGACTGCAGCTCACTGACTGTAAAGCGGCAGGAGAATTTCACACCACGATGGACAATACGCAAGTCATTGGTCTGAAAGAATAAATATGCAGAACTTTTGGATTTGTAAGCAAAATTAAATAGCATTTATTACTTTCAAAAGTAAACCATTTTTTTAAATTTATATTGTAGTGGCTTATCAGCATATCAGTCATGGTAAATCAGCCAAGAAAAAAAAACGACTCATGACACTTGACAAAAACACCAAATACATACAGAGACCGAAGCCCTCCTATACATACACCTATAACTCTGTGGGCCAATTATATTGCTTATCACAGGATTAAAGAAACAGGTTTTTAAAACAAAGTTTGGTCTAGCCAGCTGCACTCTAGAAGATAATTTATTTAAGGGTCACTGTCATTGTAACTGATGAGGACTATATACAAATATAAACCACCCATGAACACAACACCTGAGGGGTCTCCGAGTCGTCAACCTTTTGCATCCATCCTAGGTACTTTTAGATTCATCACTCACCACTGAAAACAGAGCAACACAATATTGCTACTTTTTGTGGTAATTTCCCGGTTCAGCCAGGCCTTTTATAAGCTTTAGTCTACTACTGGCTACATTAAATAATTTACTTGAACAAAAATAAATAAGTAAAAAACATAAGTTCATTCAAAATGTTTAGAATAATGATTATTGTTAGACAATGCTTACAATAATGTAAGTATGAATGTTGATGACTATTAGAGTAGAGGCAAAAGCAAAGATAGATGACTGTGTGAAACATGACACGAATGTGAAGGAAGTAAATCGAAAGAAATGATGTCTGATAGAGATGAATAACCCTAATTAAATGGGATAAGGGCAGGAGAATGATGTTGATGAATGCTTACATTAAGAAAAATACAAAATTACCTGCTGCACTCCTAATATTAATGCAAGATCGTCTGTAGGTTTCCAACGTCCCAGATCCTTTGTTGATAGGTGACTAAGCTGGCCTTTACGACGCATCTTGCGTCCTATACTCCCTCCAGCAGAAACCTTGCTCGAAGCCCTGCGACGCTCATGGGGCGCATGCGCGGGAGTCGTGGGCGCACTGGCCATAGGAACCTCCGACACCTGGCTTGTATACGACTGCGTTCGCATTCTTTTGTCTCCTTTTCCGAGAGAAGCCCCAGGTAAACCACTATATTCAACCAACTCATCGTCAAATCGCCTCCGTTTTATTGACCTCGACGAACTGAAATAATAAACGCATTACCAGTAAATATCATAAATCGTAACTATTATTGCCAAAAATGTTGTTTTGTATGCAAAATTACCTGCGTCTTTTATTGTCATCTGTCGCGTTATAAAAAGGAGAGCGTGTAGTGCTCGGATATTCATTACTATCTGAGGCTGTAGATGGTGTCGCTGGGAAATCCATTATTGGTTACTTCTAAAATAAAACACAAAATTACACAACAAAAATCATTATTTTGTTTGTCCACGCTTGTCACCAACCCACCCAACCCATTGCCCATAGACTAATTTAACAGGGATGGCCGATATTCATCGATGTTATGTCCGCGAAAACATCGACTCATCGAGGTTACGAGAATAATACCGGCCCGTCGATATACTCTAAGGCCTTAGTCTAAGGCTGACATTCAGAGACGACAGAAACGATTCTAAGCTTAGATTATGTAAACCCTAGATGAAGTGACAGTGTAACCAGATTCTAAGCGTGAACTTACGCTTCCATCTGTCAAAATTTGTTCGTAAGTTTGACAGATGGAAGCGTAAGTTCACGCTTAGACTCGTTTCTGTCGTCTCTGAATGTCAGCCTAAAAAATCTAGTGTGAAAGTAGAAAAACTTCTGACAAAGTTACTTTTTTGTAGAGTGTACCCAAAAAATACTGGAAATGTATTTTTTTTTCTGGTTTGCATTGTAAATACATTTTAATAAATAAAATAACAGATTGTTTATATTGCCACCTAAAACATCGATGTTATCGGACGTCGATATTTTCAGAGAGGCTTTTACGTCATTGATATTTTACATCTCATATTTATCGTACATCAATACTTTTGAATCGATGTTATCATCGAAGTCAATCATTCGCATTCCTACTATTCAGGTCAGTCATAGGCTGACATTCAGAGACATGACCTTAAGACGGGCGAAGACCGCTCTAAGCAAAGTCGTCGCTAAGCGCATCTTCAAAATTCGTATTCAGAGACGCAGTGTAAGCTTAGCTATATGCTTAGCTAAGACTGTCTTCTCTATGGCCATTTTTAATAGCAAAATGTTTATCGGTAAGTTACGGTTTTTATGAAAATGTGTAAGCAGGCGTATATAAAAATTAAAACAGGATAGCAATATATACAAAATGCAATTGGAGTGAGCGAAATATAATATCTGAGACGTAAACCTATTTAATTAAATTATGAGGTTAGTCCATAGAAATAGTACAAGGTACTATGTATTATCTCTATGGGTTAGTCAGACTTGAAAATCTCAAATTGTCGAAAATAGTCGAAATTAATTCCACCTTAGCCCGCTTGGTAGCGCTAGTGTCGTCTTAAGTAGTCAATATTCACTACTTGGCTTATCTTAGTTTACGTTAAGTTTAAGCCGTGTTCCGAACGTCTCTGAATACAAATATGAGCGCAAGCTGTTGATTTTGACAGATGGAAGCGTAAGTTCACGCTGAGACTCGTTTCTGTCGTCTCTGAATGTAAGCCATAGTCTTCTTCTTTAGTTGGTCATAGTGTCAGTCTTTGAGTATGTGTCAGTCTATGTCAGTGTCGCAAGTTCTATAAGATCTTGTACTTCAAGGGGTGTGTTCAGTTATTACGCCGGACGACGCTCGACGACGCGGGCGATCACACTAAACCGTTCAGTTATTTGAGCGAGCGTCGTCGGACGATCGCTCGTCACTCCGTGAAATAGTAGGATGAAAGTCGCACTCGGTCGCACTGCTATCAACCGACCAATGACTGTAGTCATAGGATGCAGCAGCAGATAATTTGAGATCGTTCGATTGGTCCGGATTGGTCACTCGCTAACGCAGTTGTGGATCGTTCAATTATTCCCGATGAGCGAGCGACATTCGCCCGAGTGACTTTCGCACCGAAAACTGAATTACTGAACGTAGCCATTGTGATTCATCTAAAGCGGCCTTTTTAGCCCCCAAGGTCTACGACTTCAAGGATTCTTTGTTGTACACATAAAGTTATTATTACTCATAGACATTATTACTAGTAATAATAACTTATTATTTTTTATATAGCAGCAACATTCACTTCTTTGACACTGTTACCAACTCTCAAAAATATTTATCACCAAACCAAAACTAAAGTTAAAAATCCCCAAGAAAAAAAAAAACTGAAAATAATAAATAAATTGTAATAATATAAAATAATTGAAACATTTTCAAAACGTTTACAACCAGCTGCATCGAAATCATTATAAACTTCACAGTAAAAGTCAAGAATAAAAAAATCCCAGCCCACTTATTTACCCCCTAAAGGGGGGAAATAAGTTTGATGGGATTTTTTAAACTTTTTGAAAATGTTTCAATTATTGTAAAATATTACAATTTATTTATTATTTTTACAGAGTATTATTTTTTTGGGGGATTTTAGGGGTTTTTAACTTAACTATGGGGATAAATATTTCTGAGAGTAACACTGTTTGACAGAATTGACACTTGACAGTGACAGATTATTTGTCAAGTTAAGATTTAGGTTATGCATGGGTTTTGATTTTGCGGATTAAAAACGCATTTTACGAAAAAATGGCTCAATTAATTCGCGCAGTAGCGCTTAGACCCATTCAGGTAAACATAAGATCTTATAATAAAATAGTTATAACCAACGATGGGTCAACAATTGTTGCGCTTCATAAAGACCAAGAATTTCCTTACGAACACTCAAGACCACTTCCAGAAGAAACTGTAACAGATACCACGGTTTTGAAAATGAGTGATAAACAGGAAGTGTTAAGAGTATTCAAAGATATGAAGCCAGAAATAGCAAGAAAACAGCTGTCTTCCCTTACACTAACGACAGAACACCGTTGGTTCCCCAGAGCTAGAGACAAGAAAGCTAAGAAAACGGATATGAACCGCCCATATTTGTAAAAAGCCAATTTAATTAGCATAGGTTATTTTAGTCACTAATTAAACAATGTTACCTAGTTACTAAGTTTGGTTTTAATCCCCAAATCTTCAGTCTTCACTCTCTGAGAATTTAAACCAACAACACTACCTACCTATATATAATAACGACACTATCGGACGGTATATTAATACAGTTATATTTAAAAAAATTAACAGGTTTGATTCCTGTAGAAAGTTAATTCTTCGAAAATCCAATGATGCCATTTTAATTTTCATTCAAATCGGCTGAGACTCCTTTGAGTATTTTTTCAGTACTTCTAATAACTTCAGACTTGGCCATCCACACATACTTTTGAAAATGTAATTTGTTTCTGTACCTAAATTTCGCCAATAATTAATATAATAGTTCAATAGGTTTACTGTTTAATAGACTGTTACTGATAGTCTCATAAGAGAAACCCAATATCATTATTCTCAACATAGGAATCAAATCCAGGACCTGATGTAACCAGCCTTGCTGCAACTAAACTAATGAGGTAGGTAGTAATTGATTTTCATGACCAATTAATAATCCAGCTCATTACTGTACCACTGCTAAGAATGGGCCTTATCTCGGAATGAGAAGGGTTACTGGCCTAGTGTGGGTTGGCAGACCACTCACCACCAAGGACTTTACAGAGTCCCTCTCAGCTGTGCAGGTTTCCTTATGATGTTTTTCCTTCGCCGTTATTGCAAGTGATAAACAAATCTGCACATAAATATTTAAAATATCTGAGGTGCTGGCCGGATTTAATTCAGCGGGTCTACCGCGTACAAAATGGCAATGAGCATCAGGCTCTGGTAATAATAAATATTAAAAATATCTGAGGTGCTGGCCGGATTTAATTCAGCAGGTCTACCGCGTACAAAATGGCAATGAGCATCAGGCTCTGGTAATAATAAATATTAAAAATATCTGAGGTGCTGGCCGGATTTAATTCAGCGGGTCTACCGCGTACAAAATGGCAATGAACATCAGGCTCTGGTAATAAACTACAAATTGTGAAAAAAACCGATCATGAAGTTGGGTTAATCTTCATTATCGGTAAAACTTACAAGGTAGCTCAAAGTTTAGTCTCACGATCGTATTGAAGTTTATTACCACTGTCGATGTTCATTACCATTTTAGTTACACGGTAGACCCGCAGATCCTTTTGCATGGAAGGCAAGCATTCAACCAAAGACTCATTCAACTGTTTGGCTATCACTGCTTACTTTATTTACATGCTGTTTATAATACCTACAGTGACCATGAAAACGTTTAAAAATTATGTTTGCAACTTTTACTATAGTACGAGTTCTTTGTAATGAGCCAAAGATAATGAGATACGAGTTGAGTACTTACCTAAGTATTTTCGCTCTATTTGGACACAAGCTGTCTTATTACAAAGTATGGTTTAAAACACGTCTTGTAAAACCCAGGTTTTAACATAGCCCGGTCTCTTTTGGTATATGACGTTAGAAAGTGACAGATATATTTAAAACCTGGGTTTTACTAGACTTGCTCTAAACCATCTTTTGTAGGTATTAAGTGTTGCAGTGTAGGTATCTAGCTGGCTGTACTTTGCTGATGGTAAATATATACTTATATAAAAAACAGTTAAGTTTAAAATAAATAGGTAACTTTATTTTAGATAAATACTTTGTATATTCATTTCAAATTTTAATGCTGCTATTAATAATCGATGCTATGACATAGCCTAGTGTTCCTATTATTTTGAATTGTTACAATTTAACCGGTAACTCATTGTTAATAATTTTATAATTATATTGCGTTAATAATTTATTCTATAATTAATATACAAGATAAACCATGAATAATAACGTAGCAAAATAACAATTCATTAATGGTACAATGTTTTAAAGTTTATTTTTGTCAAACGACAATAACTTCGCATTGGAATAATGTTAACCAAAACAACTGAAAATCTGTTACCACTATTCCAATGCAGTTTTGTCAGACTATAATAAATAGTTCATACATGGGCACACCCAGGGGGGAGGTGGGCGGTAAAGTCCCCTATTGAACCTATCTTCCTATAGGTACATTTAACTGGTTAATTAATGCCTATGAGACAAGTAGGCCAAAAGCTGAATACGCCCATGACTTCATCTTAATAAGTATATTATTATTAATTAGAAACTGATCTGTAGGTACAGTATGACACAAAAGAAAAGGCGCGTCGTGAATCTTCGTTCGCTCAGCAGACACGAACACCGGATCGCCGAAAACATCCGAAGCTAAATCAATTTATAATCAACCTTATGCAATGCCCTTAAGGTGTAAAAATTGATTGCGTTTAGTTCATCAATATCCCACGTATTTAATTGTGTCAACTGCGACTGTACAGTGTGCAGGTATATCGGTAAGCCATAAAAGTGGTGTCGCACTGTACCTACTACTTCACAAATTACAAATAGCTATTATTTACTCTTTCTAATGACAAATTATTTATTCCTTCACATTCAATATCACAATGATTGCTTCCTTTGGTGCTCTTTACATCTAAATATTGCACTTATAAACATCGACTAGTTCATCATCAGTCACAAACCACGTCATCAAACCGCGAGATTCGCATGTAACAATTGTAACTGTAAATAAGTTATTAGCTAAATAGTTATCTGTACTAATATGTATCTATTAATTAATAACAAGTTTAGAACTAAAATAAATTAAATCATATTACAAAAATAGGTCTCGTAATTTAATTGCCCTGTGATGAGAGGTATGATTAAAATAGAATTATATAGTGACACATATGTGCAGCCAAATGTTACGAGTGTTGGCATCTAGTGCGAGTCCTCGAACAATGAGTGCTCACTACGTGTAACACCTGCTCAATGACATACATGCTAAGCTAATACCACTACTACGAGTTGCTATCACTCAAGTGCCATAATTGCCAGTCTTGAAGAAAAACTTAACATTAATAAAAATATACTCTTGGGAATATTGACATTATTGCATACGACAAAGTCATCTCATGACTGTAAGGCTAGGCAATTGTACTATAGTCAGATACCAATAATTATACACTATACGGGGTGTAACAAAAATCGTGTAAATCCCTTACACTCTGCACTCTGTGTTGATTTCTGTTACCTCCTGTATATAAGCTTCAACATCTTACTAACTGGACATAGTAACTTTTCTTATTCTACTTTAAAATGTTAAACATTATTCCTTCTTCACTACAAAAATAACAGCCATATAATTATATTGTATCAATACAAAACAAAATGGCACACGAGAATACATTCCAGGTACATATAAAATTCTCATTTGTTTTAAAAAAAATAGAGTTATAGGTAAATCATAGTTATAAAAAATATGGCGATCAAGTCATAGTAAATTAACAATTAATAATATAAAATGTACTTTGGACATAATAAAGCTTGACATAATTCCATAATTTTCTTATGTTAAAGAGAGCTAAATATTTATTATCTTTTACAATCGAAATTTACTTTTTTTTAAGTAAAATTTTATTCTTTACTTATGTACTTACTATATAGTTATTTCATGTATTTTATTATAATATTCATAAAGATCTAATGTCAGTTAAAACATTTTACAAACTTAGGATTTTATACCATACATAATGTCAGTCCACGAGAAAATTACCAACATATTTTTAGAAAAAGAGCAACATTTTTTTATTCCTTGCTTATTTTGTGTCACTTAACTCAAATAGGCTGTTTCGTGAAAATGTATAAGATTTAGTTTTTTGATATTAATACCTATCTTATCAATTGCAGATTATAGGAATATGCGTTACACCATACCAGCCTTAAGGTACCTTTGCAATGTGGAGTTGTGAACTGACACTCGCCTAAAAACGTTATAAAATAGATAAGTAATAATAATGAGATTTTACAATCAAGCTCAAAGGTACCAAAACAAATCCCTGCTACACTTTAATTTTTGGCAAGCAGGACCAACTTCTTCAGAATACTAAATATAACACTAGGCCAAAAAATACCGATTTATAACTGTATAATATAATTAAAAAAGTTAATCTAAATTAAGTGTAAATCTGTAAATGTCAGAAGTGATACCTACTCTTCATTTCTTCATTAAATCGAAATGGGATACGGCTTTGGTAACATAGGTGTAGTTGAATGTGCCATGGGCATTTAAACCTTATTACTTAGCAATAAGATTCAAATGTGCACAACATGAAAACAATATTTAAAACTGTACCTAATAAGATAGTTTGCTAATGATGGTAAAAGTAAGTTCGATCGAGACTTCGTACACGGCGCCGTTCATCTCCGTCGTCTAATGAGGAATTGAAGAGAGTTTGAAGAGAACTGTTTCTGTAGGGTCAGCGGATCCGGTTGAGGCGCAGCTCCCTGTCCAACTGCTGGAGCTGACGGATGAAGCCCTCGTTGGGGTGAATGTCGCGGCGACAGCGGACGGTTCCAAGCGCTTCGGCCAAAGACATGCCACGTTTAATCATGAGGAATGCTAGCGCACACGTGGCAGAGCGAGACACGCCCATAAAACAGTGAACTAGTACGCGTCCTAAAAGATAACATTGTATTGATTAGACTGAACATTTCAAATAAAAATAAAATAAGTAACATGCTAGGTACCAAACAATTACCTCCACTTGAAACTCCCTCGTCGATGAAGTTAGCAGCTATATGAAAATATCTCGAAATATCAGTTGACGGCAAATCCATAAGCTGAAATCCTTTGTACCGTAATCCGGGGCAGTCGCGATAATAGAGGTGGTCTGTATCCACCTGAGTGTAACGCTTTCCTTCAGCAGTGTTGAGTACATAGTTGATGCGCATACGTCTTAAGAATGCTTTGTCCTTTGCAGCAACCCTGAATTAACATAATAATTCCATTATATTCCTAACCATAGTAGTGCACAGGCGGCGCCGCGCGCCGGTGCCGAAGCAGGCGCGTAATTTGTATAATAAGCGTGTTGGATGTGCCCAGAAAGTATTGCCCTAGTATCACACGCATATTTGGACGGCCTCTATGAATTTGTAGAATGTATCTAAACGATGCAGTAACATCGGGCTAAGAGTATTATTCACAGAACTTTAGGGAGGAAGGATTAACACTTACGCGTCTCCAACGTACAGTCCCGGATAGACTTCATTTATATCCGGAGATGGATTGTAAGTGATATCAGCGAACGGTCGTGTACGAAACGACGACAGGGAACTCAGCACTGATGATGGTGACGAGCCGAAACTCTGCGTATGAAATTTACGCGTTATACATTTACAGCACGACTGCCCCATGTTTTATTTAAACAAAATGACGAAGCACACAATGTCAGTAAGAACCGAGATGTTTGAACAGATAAAATGCACAGTAAACAACACGATGGTAAACATACATTAGTAACAACGTAATTTCATTGCAAATATTGATATACAACTGCAATAATTAGCATCAGTGTCACAGTGAGATAACGATGAAACCGTATAGGTATATTTATTATTTTACTGTAGACATTTTAGAGTTAGTAGTAGCATGGTAGTGGCAACCGAATTACGTATCACAATTTGAAGTTGTTAGTTTTATAGAATAGGTACCCAATACCTCAGTACAATTACAATTCAATCGAAAAGTGACACCATTGCTTTGCTTTATTCTATGGCTTTATTCATAGGTATTTGAAAAGAGGTAGAACTACAGTTGATAATTGTGTTTAAGGTTTTTAGCATGTTTTTAGCTACTCTTATAAGTCAGTGGTTTTTAGTCATAAACATACTTATATGGTTTTCTAGTCAATTTAAATCTCACTTAGGTATACTTATGTGGTCAGATATTAAAAGCAAATCATGCAAGCCTGTTTCTACACACCTAGATACTTTGAGTATCTAGAACCCGAGATATTAGGTACTCCAATGAAATATAATATTAGTTTGGAAAAACTATTAAAGAAGGAAATGAATAAAATTATGTCCAGATAACATAGTTCTTATAAATCGCTCACATAATGCAAAACAAACATATGTGCAAAAAATTTCATTTCTGACTTGTATTTTTCTAGTAAGTATACTAGTACAAAATGAACACACAAGCCAATGTGGTTGTTTTGCATCATTTTATTTTTACTTTGTACTACATGAAATCACACTGTAAAAGAACACTATCTCATATTATTCTCTCGGGTAGGCTATTTATTTGATTCTTATTTTTTTTATTTGATTCTCCTTTCTTTCTGTACCTATTGTCTAAAAACAAACATTATTTATATACTTTTAATGATAGTTCATGTCACTATGGAATATATTTTAAATTTTTAATGACTTTTTTTAGATGTGCTTGTTTTGCATATGGTGAGCGAGCTGTCTATAATACCTGTAAGTATTTCCATGAATTAATTTTCAGAGCATCAATTTCATTGGAATTATAATACAACCTTTACCAGTTTCTGTAGGTGTAGTTGGATATAAACAAGTGCAGGTCAACTGTGATTTATGCACAGGTCACACAAACATAGACCAATGATAAATACCATTAGGGTCCTTAGGTAGGATCCTACACGTTGTTCTTTAGCCGCACAGTATGAATGAGTTCTTGGGAATAGTGAGTACTGCCGATAACATAACATATTATATTATTATGACGTATTAAGCAATAAATATTAATTATTTTATATGAAGATAATATAAACATACTAAACAAAATTATAGTCCTCGAGATTTAAAAAGCCACTTTTGACATATATCATTTGAGTTAATTTGGGATGTGAAGCGTATAAATCGGTAACCAAAAATATCGATTTTTATAATAAATCGATTTAAAATACTAAGAGTATATAATTGTTTAAAACTATGAATAAAAAATCGAGAAATTCATCTGGCGATTTATTAATGTAGTAGGCACCGAATTTAATATGAAATCGCATGTCTGTAGGTATCTTCATAGAATAATAAAATATATTCATAATTTTATACCAAAATTATTTATCCACTTGTACCGGTAATAAAGGTCCACCAGTTATTGATTCACTTTCGAAGTACCTACTCACATAGTTTCTAAACCAAGTTGCGGGATTTACTATTCACAGTACGAAATCTAACAGACAATTTGAAAAAAAAATTGTAACGGACGGCCGAAATCACAGTAGGTATTAGAATCCATGTACCTTTAGCAAGCCGAGTCAACTTAAAAGCGGGAACAGTCCAAAATCAAAGGCAGATCACAAAAACAGAGGTATCCGAAAAATACTCGGTAGAGAGAACGAACAATTAGTCGGAAAAATCGCGAAAAACTGCATAGATGTCATTGTCATTACTGCCAGTGTCAAGCAAATTGTGATCATAGAGAAATTAAATTAATTATAATAATATAATGTGCCATGTGCCATGCCATGTGTACATGTGTGTGTGTGTGTGTGTGTGTGTGTGTGTGTGTGTGTGTGTGTGTGTGTGTGTGTGTGTGCCTTTAAGGAGTTTTTAATACTTACGTAATTTTATACTGATATTTCAAACGATTTTAACGATTCTAGTGATCACATCCCTTTATTTAAAAAATAATTGATTGAGAACGTAACCATTTTTATGATATTTCGGCAGTACATAAACATGCATTTTAAAAATATTTCGATGCTATAACTATACTTATGAAATTATATATCATGCTAATTTATACGTATCTCAAAAATTTATAATAATTTCATAATTATTATCAAGTGTATATTAAAAATGGTTTTTATTCACAGCCTATAGTAACATTGTCAAGTTACATGCTATCGTTCTTTAAATCTGTCAAAAGGGACTTCTTAGATCTCGAGGAGTATAATAAGCATTACTTATTTGTGATGTGTGTTAAATGTATAAACAAAATAATGGATATTAATACAAAAAATCTAGATTGTGTTATGTATTACATAAAATACAATTTGACTGCTAAAATCCATGGCCATCTGTTTTTAAATGTCTAGAAATAGTTTAGGTATAGAAAACTATTCAACCTTGTATTCTTTAAAGCAAAGCATTATTATTTTTTGTAATAAAGCATACTGTACATTTATTTTTGTCTATACAACAACAGCTAACGGGTATCCAATTTACAGATTATTTTAACTATGATTGGAAACCATCTTATTATTGTTGTGCCCTAGACTTATAAAACAGATTTTAAATTTATTATACTATTAAAGCTGTGGAGTAGAGGGACTTATACGTTTTTGTTTTGTTATAAGTAAGTAATAATATATTTTAAAGATATGTTTTTTTATTTGTAGCAGGTCCTAGTGGATTCAGGTATTAGGTAAAAATAAGAATAAAGCACATTGAGTAATTTTACAACTGTCTTATTTTTCTTCAATTTAAAATAGATTTTTCTATTTGGTTTACTTTATGCTGCTTTTAAGGTTAAAGTGTTAGTTAATTTTCAAACTAGTAATTAAATAAGCTGTGATATTAACTATACTATACATAGATTTGAGTACTAATAGCATGAAAAAAACATTATTAAAAAAAATCACAAATATTTAATTTACAATTTTTGCTAATAGATAGCTAAGAAGAGAAAGCTAGTCTTACTATGTTTCATAAATAATCAGAACACAGTAGATATAATAAAATATTATAGTAAAAAATGAAAAATACAACAGTACAACTGTTGTATTTCTCATTTTTTATTCTTGAAATTTAGATTATTTCTATAAATTATTACTGAGTTGTAATAATAGTAAAAACTGTATTCAGAAAATTTCGAACATAATTATATAGTACATACATCGCAATACGTAACTTGACGTCGGGAATACCGAGGGTACAATAGCTGTGAAAAAAATTATTGGCAATTTTTATTTTTATATTTCATAATACTTAAAATACCTACATATTTTAATAATTACATACATTATGGAAATATGAATAAGTAGAATATTTAGGTACATCTATATATAAATAATAATAGAAATGAATAGAATGAGAAAACCGATATCCCTTCATACGAATAGGCCACATCGACCTTGAATCAGTGACTAATAAAAGGGTAAAAATAGAACCGAGTACAATATGTAGGTAGTGTTCGAAGCTATTTTAACTCAATGAATAAAATTCTTGTTCATTTATCTAAAAAATAAGTGAATAAACAGTAATACGATTACGTACGTATATTGGAAACAATATTGCCAAACAAATGTATCGAATTTACAGCGTAATTTGAAATATTACTCACCGAATCCCTGTAACTCATGTTGAATATTTCCTTTATAATTTACTTAAAGTGAATAAATTATATTTTAAATTACGTGATGTTTTTTTATACTTTCGTTGTGAAAACACTGTGCTCGCAAAATATCGAAATTTACAAAACGCGCGCCATGACAGAACTAGAGGTGTGGAGAGAACACAGATTATGTACCGCAAATCATCCGCAGATTACCACTATATTCAGTGTTGCCAGTGGGCTGTAGTCAAAGGTTACCTGTATGTGCCTGAAAAGCGTGGATAGCTGAAAAGTAACATTTCTTAGAGAAAAATAACATTTCATCACAGACTTTTATGAGGTAAAAGGTAAAAACATCAAATACTTACGAATGCTCATTCGCCGAATACAGGCGAACGTGTAGAGCCCGCTTCAGAACAGAATAACTTGTCAACTAAATAAAAACAATTGTTATTGTTTATGGTAATAGTGAAGCGAAACTAATCGATTGGTCCCAGATTAGAATTGATTGGTTATAAAAAAATATTAATTTTAGTTACCTAATTCGGAATAAAAGCAAAAAAAAAAATATTTTCTATGAAATTCTTAAAATTGTACTTTGCCATCGAATTTTTTGAATCGGTACTATGCAGCAATCGCTTGCAAGCAATCGAGTAAAAAAATATTACGTTTTTGTGGAATTTGTGGGATTTTGGTTCAGTTAATAACAAGTACAGGCTCCCCGGTTTATTATTAATTTTTGTTTATTATTTATGTTTTGTCAAAGACTTTTTTAATCAAGCTTTTATTGTAAGTAATTTTAAGAATTTCGTTGAAGTTATACCTTTTTTTAAGTTCATTGTACATGGAGAGATATATAGCACCTTATTAGATAATATATATTCTTTAGTTCAGTTTGATTCAGGTTTCTGTAGTTGGAATGGAATATACACAAAGAATACACCGGGTGCAAAATAGTTCTGGTCAAAAACAATTTTCGGAAATCGACACGATGAAGAAGAAGAATACAGTAGCCGAGAGTGGTCCTTCATTGTTGACCTACCTACATTACCTACATAAGTTCAAGATTTTTTAAAACTGCACCCTTCGGTTAAAAAAATTAAAAAATCATATACAAGCAAATAATAGTAAAACAGCACATCGTTTTAAAATTAATTAGTGATAGATCGATGACTTATTAATCGATAAAATGAATCAATTAGCGATCATGTCACGTCACTAGTCCGTATGTAACCGCGCCTTGTTTGCGTGTTAATATTTCTAAATATTGCTTTTCCTATTACAAAAATGTGTTAATAAACCTGAAATTGTAACGTTCCTCAAGATTCCGACAAGATTTCATCTGAAAATGGATGAAAAAGAAGAGTTGCATCTAACCTCTCAAGAGTTGCAAGTTTTGTCGGAACTTGACAGGTACGTAACTAAAAATATTCCTCAACTTACTTGTTTTGGTCTAATGTATTATCTAGACTTAATTTTGAGTGCTAATCGTTAATCAAATTATAATAATGTTTGCAAATAGGCACTTGTTGTGTTTATAACATATGAAAAAAATAAAAACAAACGTTCAATTATTATATTGTATACACGACGTTTTTCTGAGTAAGTTTATCAATTGGCACATAAGTCTGCGGTCCATCAATGTATGCTATTTATTGATATCAAACCAGTGAGTTTCACAAAGTTAGAATGAAATTATTTGATGTAACTCCTTTTCATTTTCATATAACATTCTTGTTATATACAAGCGGTCAACCTAATTGTTAGCTAGCTGCAATACCTACCATCCAGTTTTGATTTTCACAGTATTAGTATAATTCTACTTATGTTATCATTATGTGGTTTCAGTCGGCAGTTTGGTTTCCTGAAGTTGTGTGGCACAGAACATGGCAGAACCCGTGCACTTGTTCTCAAAGCTGTCAAGTATCTTGAGGGGATGCTGGTACAAGTCAAGGTATAAACATCTGTTATATTGTTGGCAACCTTATGCCAATTAAAATAAAATTGCCAGACAGATCATGAGACTTGAACTTTTCTTAAATCGTTCCATTGTTAAGATGATATACTGATGATGATATATTTATAGTAACAGTAGCCTAAGGGTTCTGTTGGTTGCATTTGAGATATAAGTTTCGCATGGATTTTATTTATTTATTTATTTAATGCTTTTCATACAAATATGTACAAAGGCGGTCTTAATGCCAAAGGCATACTCTGCCAGACAACCTTAGGGTGATGCAGAGACAAAAGCATGGTAGATGCACTAGTCATTATTATTAGGTGAGGATAATAATATACCTGGATTTTATACTTATTATTTTTGAGACTAGCTTACTTTTAGTAAATACATATTCACATTAGATTCACTGTTGTATTTGGCACATTTGTTGTGGCTATGTACATTACTTACAGCATTAATGTACTATTCCCAATATACATGAATAGCATCTGTTGTATTTCAAATCTTAACTAAAACTTTCAATTTAAACATAGCAAATATACTACAGGGTGATAAATGAATTCAATCTGGTCAGGACCTATTCAATTTAATTAAATCTTAAAGTTCTTGGTATAAATATAAATTATTATGTTCTTTGTTTAAAGTAGTTTAACTATACAGGGTCGCACAACATTTTGGAGTATTAAGGGTGGCTACCTTTCTAAACAGTTATTTAGAAATAACTATAACAGAAAGGTAGCCATAGCCAAGGTAGGTAATAATAGATTATTACCTATTTTTTACTGCCAAACTTGGCAAAATTTTAAAATTCAATTCATAACTTTCTATTATGAAAACTTCGCGCCCCCAGTCTGCTGAATAGTATAATTTGTTTTTATTTTTATTTGCGATTCCCTGTTGAAAAACGATGGACTAGCGGTTCTAACTACTTTAGAGATAGGTACATAATATGTATTGAATATAAAATATGTATATTTTGTTACCAGGAAGAAGAAAGAGCATGTTCACCAGGAGCCAGGAGAGATATATGTATAGACCCTAAGACTTATTGCAAACTGGGACATTTCCATCTCCTGCTCGAAGACTATGCTAAAGGTTAGTTCCCAATTGACCCTGTAAATAATGTCAGTAAGAAATTATTCATTGTTCATCTCAAACACATCACTTAACATTTGGCTGAGATAGTGGACAAACGCAAGCTTATAATATTTTCACTCTGTATATTTAAACTGGACACCTGCTTCAAGGCGTTATTGTACTCATCATTATGAACAACTTTCCATACATTTAGTAGAGTATTATTGAAGTATTTCTATGGAACAGCAGTTTTTTTTTTGCCATTTCGGTTTGTCCCCCAGTAAAAGTTGTTCATCATACTTTTTTAAACTAGGACACCTGCTTTAAGGGGTTATTGTAGTCATCATTTGACTACAATAACCCGTTAAAGCAGGTGTCCTAGTATAAAAAAGTTGAAAAAAAGTATTTGAATAATAAATTACATTTTGTACACTATCTCACCCAATGTTAAGTGATAAACTTAAAGCAGGTATCCTGTTTATATACACTTCCTGTATAGGATTAAAGAACCCAGGCTAAGGACAAATAACACTGCACTTTTGCAGTGTTGTGTTCCTAACGGTAACCAAGGTCGCCAGTACCCCTCGGGGAAGCGTTATGTACTCATGTAGGCAATAAGGTCGGCATAGCACGAGTGATACTTCTGGTTTTGGCAGTGTTCATAGGTTATGGTAACTGCTTACCACCAGACAAGCCGTATGCTTGCGTAAAAAAGGCTGCACACTGGCTGGGTCTACCAATGTATGAACCTTGCTTTGTCAACAATATGCTTGCCAAAATCAGTAAATATATAAGCATTGCCGGAGCTTAGTAACACCTACAGCCTCATCACCACATGCAAGCTGTTCAGGCGAATTTCGTCAGCATCCCGTCACCTTTCAAAACAACTCACTGAGTGTTTTGTGATGAGTCGTCACTGTTTGCAGCAATGTCTAATACCTACCAGAGTACCACCAGCCCTTGTCGAAAACAATGCCGATCGTTCGGTACCTATCCTATTTAGTCGGATTGCACACTAGCGCCACAATTATTGAATTTTGAGGGCATTAGCGGATATTTAATGAACTAAAGAACATTGTAATTTGATTGCCATTATAATTATGTTTGAGAGTAACCCACCAAATGTTCTATCATTCAGTGGAGAATTTAGCGTAGAATAGAATAGAAATACTCTTTATTGTACACCTGATAAAAAAGGAGCAATTAACATAATAATTACAATTAATCAATGGCGTACTGTGTTGGCCAAGGGCCGACAAGGCGCAGTTGAGACGTAGCGCAGCGGCTCCATGGCCTATTACGTACCTATCAATTCGCCGCGCTGAAGTAGATGTGCAGGGATCATCCCGTATCACTATGGCTACAATTAAATTTAGTTGTCAGCTTATCGTCGCAAG
This sequence comes from Allophyes oxyacanthae, assembly GCA_932294325.1. Classification (NCBI taxonomy): domain Eukaryota; kingdom Metazoa; phylum Arthropoda; class Insecta; order Lepidoptera; family Noctuidae; genus Allophyes; species Allophyes oxyacanthae. Next base: position 5,701,993 of record OW028610.1, read on the forward strand.
ACCTACGCTCCTGATAGTTGTTCCTATGGCCAGCAGGGGCCTGCCAAAAGCTAAGTAGAGAAAATTATCAACTCTCTCACTTTCTGACGTTAAACCAGAGCCAGAGTCCGATAATTAATTCTTTGTTATTTTCTTATAATACTAATTACGCATAGTAAATGTCGACGGTTTGATTCCCGCTCGGCGGGTCTACCGCGTAACTAAAATTGTATGAACATCGACATCGGTATTAAACTTCAATACGATCGTGAGAGCCTAAACTTTGAGCTAACTTGTATTTTTTTTACCGATCATGAAGATAAGTGTCCCAACTATATGATAGGTAATTTTTTTACAAGTTAGTTCAAAGTTTAGGCTCTCACTATCGTATTGAAGTTTAATACCGATGTCGATGTTCATACAATTTTAGTTACGCGGTAGGGGTGCTGAATAAATATTTGCATAGCCAACACCAATGCAGCAGCATATTCCTTAAAAAAAAGATAAATTACAGACCCATTTGACTCCTGAGCAACGTGATCAAGCTGTTCTTGACAGTGGTCGCGAATCTTTTCTCTGGAAGACTACGAGTACCAGCTAGCAGAACAGGTCAGATTTCAAAAAGCCCACAGTACCGTGCACTATAGGTACCAAGGCAGTACCAAGTGTTGCGATGTCTGTATGACGGTCTAATGACCTTCCAGAACCAGAATCAAATCGCAAATCCTAACAAACTGCGTGTCCTGTAATACGGGAAATGTGAGGTCCTCTTAGCTTTTCACGAACGCCTTATTTCTAAAACATTGGACCGGATGGTACGTAAATGCGAACGCCGAGTATATTACGCATCTTCGATAAAATGGCACAGATACATTGGAACAGTTGCGCATTAGGCAAATTCCTGCATACTCTATAAATGGTTTCATTCTCGAATTCCCACTACTGTCTTCTCTGACAGAATTAAATTTGATTGGGAGAATATAAAAATTCATCGTAGTTAAATTTAGGTGCACAGCTCTGGAATTATCAATCCCCGAAGTTAGAAAGTCATTGGACACGGGTACCTACCCGCTAAAGCTTACCTAAGCTTTAACTTATCGGTTGACTTTTAAAGGCTGGCAGAAACAGTAATGATCAAAGTTTATTACTATTACTGCGAGAGAGACGTTAACAAACTCTGAGTTAACGCATGGAACAACTTATATCTGAGGCCCTAGTCCCTAGTGTAAGTTTCTTTTACCCATTTCGTTTTTACGCAGCGACCGCGTTCTGCGCTCCTATATTAGAGAAGAGCTCGAAACGGGCCAATCGGCACTCGGCACGCTGTCGATGCGTAAATTTGAGAACTTACACTAGGGCTTCAGAAGCGCCCTAATGCGTAGCGCGTACGCCCATTAGTTCTTATTTTTAGAACTTTGAAACAACAGTTACTTAATTAAAATGAAAGGTAGGTTAGGACGGCAACAAAAATAAATACATTCACGTATCCCAACTAGCTGAGCTGCGTTCAGAAATCTCTGTAAAGCGATCAAAGTATACATTCCCGTATAAAAATATGGAACAAGGGATTCCTAGAATAAAGATGAGTAAAGGCGTAGTAGGTAAGTACTTACTAATCTTACCCGTTGAAAGAAAACATCCGAGCGACGACGCGACGGTGCCTGTTATGAAAGCTTGCAGCAGAAATAAAAGTACTACGTAGGTACGACCTTGCCCTTATTTTTCTGCAACATCCAGATTTATATTGAAGGAAACTTAAACATCCAGATTTATAATATTGAAGTCAACTTCTCCCGATTTTTACTGGAACGAGTTATGGCGTAATTTGTTGGACTTTTATGTTAGATTGCGTAATAAAGAAAAGGCATCGTGGAAAGTTTGGAGAAAACAATAAAGATCATAATGAGGAAACATTTCTTAACTTTTCTGTTCCGTAAACGTTAAGGTTATTCTGATTTTGTAGTATTGCATAACTTTTATAATTTACGCCAGAAATAAGTACACTTTTTAGGGCTCCTTACCAGGAAAAGAACTATTTTAAGTTGCCTTTCTAAGAAGTAAGAGCACATCTTACGTCACTGGGGATAATTTCGGCTATTATCACCCTTTTCAAGCTATCATCACAAAATTGTTATTGTTTTATTTTCCAGTAACTTTCTGTTCTATTTTTAACACTTCAGAATCCATAATATGAATAAAATAGACTTACTTCGTGAACAGACCTAACAGCTAAGTACAAACAAGTGTGTTAGTTGTCTTTATATTGTTAGCTAAAAACATCCCCCTGGCGGGCGGCGCGGCGTTTCGTTGTTTCGGCTTTTACCCGTAGACGTAAAGACCTCTGACAGTTTTTAACCAACTTAAAAAAAGGAGGAGGTTATGGTATTCGACGAGTATTTTTTTAAATGTATGTTCATTGCTCACCGATTTCTCCGAGATTTGTAGGCGGATTTTTGTGATTTTTCTTTATTTGGTAGAGGATTTACTCGCGCGGTGGTCCTATATAAATTTTATTGACTTTGAGTTGTGTAGTTTTTACACCAGCTACAGTAATATGTATTTATTACACTTTGCCTATCTGGATGATGTCACACGAACTCTCGAAAGTTAATATTATTTTGTATATTTTTGCTATCGTCTTGGGCTTGTGCAATTGTTTACTCCACTAAAAATGACAAATAAATAAACTTTAAAAAAACTTCTACTGACTTCTAAAAGCTAAAAACGGAATAATTTTTTTTTTATAGAAAGCACATAACCGCTTCTGAAGTCGTGGCCTTAAATTCTTCAATGCACCTTAGCTTGGCAGTTTGGCACCGACTACGGTATTATTTTATTCGGTTTAAATTTTTTGAATTCGGTTTTTACTGCTTTTATGATATAGAGGAGGTAAATATTATATTGCTACCAATTGCACAATAATATTAATGCTAAGATTTACATATTATCAGATATTATTCTTCCCACATACATTATTATTATAATTAAGTTTTAGCACTCGATTCTAGTAATTTATATTAATAAATTATTGAAATTCACATGCGTCATATTATTTAGCTTTCCTGATGTTCTTAAATATATGTAGTTTATTATGTCGCCGTCACAAGGTCGACTATTAATACTGAATAGTTTTTAATATTATATTTTTTTTGTATTAGTTATCATAATGACTACTCTTGTTCATTAAAGATTATAAATAAACTATTTTTAATATTTAACGTTTGAAATGACGTAACTACTGAAAATTTAAAAATAGTTGGAAGAAACGTGGTTTTAAAACGAACAGCTTGTTCATAAAAAACCTACTTCAAAAACTGGTCTTATATTTTATGTGATCGGTTCGTTGATTCTCTCTAAGCGAAGAATTTGTGTGCATGTCTTTTGTTAGTTTTATTCTTCCAGTAGCTAGGTTAAAAATATAGGATCTAACAAATTCTTTGCCCTACATAATGTGGTGAAAGGGATCAAGCGCCTTACTATTCCCATTAGGATTTTCTTCTACACCTTTAAAAATAACTACTTACCCATTCGACGATGGCAAATAAGTCAGCTGCGGGGCCCACATGTAACGTAGGTAGGTACCTCACGTATAGAAAGGGCAGATGGGCTTAGTCCACGAGGTTATTAAAAAGTCTTTGAAATATGTGTGCAATCCGTAACTTGAATGACAATACTTCTTTTTATTATTTACATGAGTATTTATGTGCATTGCAAAACTCGCTATTTTAAGTTTTAATTTGCTTCAATTTTAAAAGGTACATTTTGTAGATGGTTTTCTTATGGTTAACGCTGTATTGTCGCTTTAAAATATTACAATAATTTGTTCTTTACAGATTGAATTGAGATTTTTTTAAATATAAGTGAGATTTTTTTTAACCATTTTCGTTTTGTTTCAGCAATGTCTGCATATCAAAAGTTTTATGCCCTGGAGCCTGATAACTGGAAGGACCCACTGTTCTCATATGGACTGGGGCTCTGTTATTATCACTACAATGCTTTTGAGTGGTGAGTACATGTTTATGAAATATTTTATACACTCGTGTATAATCAGTGAAATACGGCGAGTTCAGTATGATATCAATTTTGAATTTTTGAATGGTGATCACCATTTTATTATTATAAAAAATCCCATAAAAACATCTCATGTCCAAAACCAACGCTCGCAATCGCAATCCTTTAATCTTAAAAAGTGATGAAATCTCGCGTAGAGCCCAACCGGATGTAAATCTAGATAATATCATGGTCAAAGAAAGTCATAAGGCATAGCAAAGCCTAGATCGCAGGGGCTAGAAACTAGAAATGTTGCCAGTAGGTTTCTTTTTATGACGTAGTAGGCATCCACTAAGAAAGGATCTTTGGAAATTTGACCCCTAAGGGGGGTAAAATAGGGAATCTAGTAGTAGATAAAAATACTATTAAGAATTCTTCTTCTGCCTGGCGTTATGCATACCCCTTGCCCTTATGCTTCTTACTGAAATTCATCATAACCAGATTTTGATATCTATCTATCAGAATTTTGTTTGCATTTACTTTTTCCTTTAATGTTTTTTTTTTAAGTTTTGATGCTTCTTCTACTTCAACGCTTATACAATAGATGGATTTGAAGCTTCAACTTAGTTTCTTTCAAAGTACCTTATACCAACACAGTCTTATTTATACAATTGAATGATCAGCATCAATTAATTAATACTGGGGATTCCATTCCTTACAGACCGTTCCTATACATTATTCATTATTATGTCCTTTATTGTTTTAGGGCATAATGCTCTAAGTTCATTGTACACCAGTAAAACAAATTTTAATATACCTACACATATAAAAAAAACTTGCATGAACATGAATTGTACAATGGGCGCAAATTTCTTTCAGGCAACCTTTGGATAGACAAGAGTGAAATGAACAAATTAAGGGGCAGTCAGTGTTGTACATAATAAGGTTGGCACAAAATTTTGGGACATTAGGGGTGACTAGACTTTGAGAGTTCTGGACTTGGGAAACTCTAGGTGAATTTTAGATTGAACTTTAGATATTTAATAACCTGTTAATAGTTTTTTTGAAAAAAGGTACAGTCAGTGAGAAAATTTACATCTTACTCAAAAAAACTTACCGAATTTGCGAAAAATATAGAAATTGAGTCGATTGAGTTACACTTAAGTTTTTTGAGAAATGTAAATGTTCTCGCTGACTTTACCTTTTTTCAAAAATCTAATAAAAGAGTATTTAATATCTTCAAAATTCACCTACACTTTCCTAAGACCAGAACTCTCTAACTATAAAAGAAAGAGCAGCCACCCTTAATGCCCCAAAAATTTACGCCACCCTTGTACCTATAGCACTGACTATATTTCTTTACTTACCAATATTAAATACGTTGTGAAAATCTAAAAACCTCTTCATTTTATAAATAAACTTTTCCAAATGTGCGTCAATGAAACGAATCTTGAGTCCAAAATAAAAATATATGTTTTGTGTTATGTAAATAGGAATGTTAACGAGCTTTCCGTGTTTCGTTTCGTCGCATACCGGACGAACGTCTCGCTTGAGTGATATCTATATTGAACAATAATTTCGGTCGTAGCAAAAGCACTGCAAGCTGGCTTGTGGTCCGTCATGTCGACATCGTGATTCGTGATTCACCGGACGTAGGACGAGCGCGCTGCGGGCGCGGGGGGAGCAGCGTTAGGGCCGACGCGGGGCGCTACGTGCGCGAGGGGCGCAGGGCGCGTTGGCGTGGCGGCGCGCGGCGCGGGACGCGGGACGGTGCACGCTGCAGCGCGAGGTCGTCGCTCGCTCACCGCGTACTGTGCCAGTCGGGAGCGGGATGCGGTGACGTAAACTGCATCGGCGCGGGCCGCGACACCGTAGTGTAGGACGGGACGAATCGTGTTCGTATGTACCGAGTGCGTGCTGAACCACCCTGTGTGACTCTGTGTTTGTGCTGTTTTCGCTGACGACGTCTCCGCTCTTCACTACGTGGGCCGCTGTGGCCGCACCGAACAGCCACGGATCCGAAGATCCCCGAAATGGTGAGTGCGGTCGAAGCTCCCGCTCGCGGTTTGTTTACTTCGGCCCTAGTGCCGGCTCTTTCTCTCCACCTGCCGCCCATATCCCTGCGTCGCGTTCATACGCGACTCTTTCTATTGTGTTTTGTTTCCGAAATGCAGACACCAACGTCGACGGCTCCGAACCTGGTCCCGCTGAGAGGTCGCGTTTTTGTTCGTTTGAATGGTTTTTGCATGTTTTTTGTAGTGTTTTCGCAGGTAGCTTCGTTCGGGACAATTCGCCTCATTCATCGGGAGATTAGTAGCGCAATATGGAAAGCAACACGAAGGGTAAATGAAATGACGAGGGTGGTCAGTGCGTGCGTTTCTAAGGCTAGTAAATAATGAGAGTGCGGCCGCACCGCATAAAATGTAGGTCGGTGGAGTGTGGCCGCACGCGATACCTCGCCTCACCTCTCCCTACATCAGGCCATTACTAGCCCATTGTATGCATTGCCAAAAACTCATCAATCATTAATAACTTACCAATATGTAACCATTATAATTAATTATTACAACCACAAGTATTTAGATTTGTTGTTGGTTTTTTTTGGTATATTAATGAATTGATTGGATGGATCAAGATTTTTGGTTCCAGTAAGTTGGTATTCCTATAATGATTTGGATTTGGGATTAATTTTAGAAGCAACGGCGATTATTATTGGGTTAACTTTGGCCTACTTGCTTGCTTACCTTGACGTCACCATTGGATGTACGTTTGCATCTGATGAGTAAGCCTTCATTGCCGTATTATACAATTACAATGATTTCTACAGGGAAATCTGTGTAATGATTCATACTGAATCCGTTGCCCGACAGCTAGATCAGGTTGAATTCGCGCACTTTTGTATTACGTCATTACTCATTGGTCATTGGACCGGTAGTGACGATACTACTTGGAAATTTAATGAGGCAAAGACACCGGTCTGTAGTACTTCCATACTTGGGAAAAACCGTTCCAGCCTTTGTTCCGCTCGAGGAAATTTGTAATTTCAACATTTCCTCCTTCTAAATGAGTTATCACTTGTCACTAAAGCAATATGTGGAAATCCACACAGCAAATTTTATTTTATCATTATAATATTGATAGATAAACAAGACTACGGTATTATATTTTAGTCAAATTCCAAGTCATACTTCAATTTGGGAAAAAATAAACCCACTTGGGTACTCAAATACGTAAGGTTGCATTTATATTGGATTTGGGCTTGCATAACATATTTATTTAGTGTATTACAACATTCGACTATCTTACACGTATCGTCAGGATGACGCAAAAAGAACATAAGTTCATAATATATTTTATATCTAGTTACTGTGTTTTTATCTCATTCATCAGCGGTATCGTAATAGTTATCACGAATCATATTGGCTATCAGTCGCAGACCGGTCCGCCCATTATCTACGCAACGCCGCTAACCGCTTCCAATAACGGTATTCCACTCTGGAGTCCTCCAGCGACTAGACTTGCTAGGCCCGTTTCGTAAACTTGTTTGTCAATATGTTCGCCAGGTCCTTTTTGTATATCCCCCGGAAGTGAGCTTGCTGATTTAAACAACTCTAAGCTGGACGCAGATTTGAACAGCCCAAATACGGTATTTGGCCTGTTCAAATTTGCGTCTGCGTCTGCTGTGTCTGCGTCTTAGGTAATATCAATAATTTAGCGAGTTAAAAATTACACGGATTTAAAAAGGCAAAGTTATAGGCGGGATAAATACCATAGTTTTACGCAGATCTCAGGATGGCAAAAAAAAATCGCCGATGTCTTCTTCTTTTAGCTTATGGCTCCATCGTCATGATTTTGCCAACGTCAAGGTAGGATATGACACGTCCTAAAAAATAACTAATAAAATTGACCGGTATTTGTAGTGCTGAAAAAAGACAAAACATTATGTTAAATTGATACAGAAACGTCACAAATGTTAAGGATTAAACATGAAACAAAGGGGAAAAGGGGTGTTAGTGTAATTAGCTATACTAATTATGAAGGATAGGTATAAAATGGATATAATTAACTATAAACGGATTTCTTCATTAATTATTGTTATAAATTTATACAGGACATTTATCAAAGAAGTATGGGCTAAGGTTAAAAGGAAGACACCAAAAATTTTCGCCGATCTCAAGACGGAAAATCTTTACGCGGATCTCAAAACTGCAAAGTCTTACGCGAATCTCAAGATGGCAGTACGAACTTACGAAGATCTTAAAATGGCGACGTTGTACGCAAATGAGGAGGCAATTTTTTGTTTGCGGATTAAGTGAGCAGTTGAAGGCGCTTTTCTCTGCAACTAAGATTTGCGCCGAATTGTTGTTCTGTATTCTGAGGCGCTGAGGTAAATTACACAAGATTTACACAACGAATAAATTTCACAAAAACAGACCGGTGGGTTTATCACCATAAAATTAATTCAGTTTTGTTTTTCCAAGAGCGCATTTTCATTCATTTATTCTTATGGATATTTTGGAATGCTCTAGTAATCGACGCGTAGCCAGGTTTCTGCGTATCGAACAATCTACAGCTACACTATTGTATTACCTATACAGAAATGTTATGTTACTTGAAATTTATTAGTAGTTAGGAAACATAGGTACATTCTTCCCTGCGGAGTGCCTAGTTAATAATAATATTATTCATTACATTATGTAATGAATGGTAGTCAGCTGCTAGGTAATGTCAGACTTGTAGCTAGGTAATGTCAAGTCGTTTGGTATCGATTGTGATGTGGTAATGAATGCCATGTAATTGTTAGAACAGCTTGCGGTGGCGCGTGCCGGGCAGGTGCCTGCCGGCTGCTACCACACCTGTCACGACATCAGCTGCTCCTTGAACTAGTTATTATATTGTTTAGCTACTCATGAGTATGTGTAACTGCCTATGCACATGGAGAAGTCCTTTGAGTTTCTTTTTCATCAATGTTTTCGTTTTATTTAACGCTTACGAAGATGTGCAATATTTGCTTTCAAACTTATCAAATTGTCTTCACTTGCCATGTGGTAGATGGTTGTTTGGAAATAAATGAGATAAATATGCAGGTTCGAATTCTTGGTCAGTTAGTAGAAGGTAACCTCTATGGTAGAAGGTAATACAGAATTTTTAATGTTTCAGTAGTGATGAATTAGCGACGAACGCATGTTGCAAATCTCGGCGTAAATTGGTGTGCTGTTAATATAGTTAGGCGTATTTCGTAGTAAATAAACCGACAGTGCGTAGAAAGCGATAAAATTTCCCGACACGTTTGCTCGCTTGCTAGTTTGCACAGTAATTGCATTCGGTAGTTAATTTCACCATGACCGACAAACTTCCCCGGTAGTTCGAACTGTATCCCGTTTTCTGAGAGGATTTCAAGTAAGATGAACTAGGTATTTAGAAAACTGAGCTAGGTAAATACCAGGTCTATTTATTCGACTTACACCGGTATACCGGTACGTATACGTAGGATAGTTTTAGCGAAGAGGAAGTCTTATTAGGGCCAGTTGTATACATAGCCACTAGGTATAGCAGGCGCGCTCTGCCGCTCTGCGTGTACCGTTTGAATGTCTTATAAATACGAGTGGAATTTTGATTTTTAATCATCTATATCGGTAACTCTTGTGACAACGTGTAAATATATTGAGGTACATTTGAGCTCTAGACATGTCTTAACAAAAGTTCACTTTTGTCAATGTAATCGTTCGATTGAGTTGAATTGTTAAATAATTTATTGGTATAAATAAAACATAATAACAGGTGACCCGTCCGTTTTTCACATTGATAAAGTAATATTAATCTTTTGATTTTTTTAGCGTCTTATGAAGAAAAATTACGTCTTTTCGTGTTTTTACCGTTCCATACAAAACTACGTGGGCAGAATACAGACTACACAAATAATAATTTATCGCTATTTATTATTGTGTGGTAAAATATATACATTCATCTCTAGGAACAAGCATACCAATGGAAGTAGCATATTTAAGACGAAATTTTAACACCGGTTTGACTTCTCGCTCTAAGAGATTATGACATAAGAAAAAAAGAGATGAATATATTTCCTCCGGTTACATTTTAATACAAATGTGGCCAGTGTGATATATTTCCAATAGTTATTGTATATATCCAAACTAGAGATGGGAATTTACTTAACGATATTATGATTTTAAAATAGTGAGCAATTTGTTCAACATCTTAACCCAGATATTGCTGAAACCTCTGAATTGCTCCGATCTTTATGTAATTTATAATATGATTTATATTTGATCTATTGTAAATAGGAAAAATATTTTAAAAAATCTTACTCTTATGGGAAAGTCGGAAAATGGTGTTCGTTATAACAAACGCTACCAAAATGCTCTACTATGAAGTGGTCCAACAATGTTGAATTTCAGTTAGATTTATGCTGGCAATTTATATAATTTTACAGGGTTGTTGTTACTTTATTGAAATATCTATAAATAAAACAAGAATATAGCTTTTGCATCGGAAATTTATTAGAGAAAACACTGAGTACACGGGAAATATGAAAGGAAAATATGTTGACAAGCCACATGTTTATATCAAATTATGATAAAGTTCAAAGCAATAATTAGGGTGAAGGGTAACATGTTACACAGATGATGATGATGGTGTACATGTTATGCAAAAAACATGCATTTTAGTGGCAGCTAGCACAGAGAAGTTGGTTAGATCTATGCTTTATCATATGTCCAATTATCATTACGAGGACTTTGAGTAGTGCCCATTCATGTCTTTTCAGGTTTCTTAACCATTTCTCCTTTAACTCTGGATCTTTTGGAAACCTAGAAATGAACAATATGTGTGTTAATAATTTTTATTTTGGTTAATAATTTAATTGTTTGACTGTAAGATACAGGAAAATTCTATTAAAGTCTCTTAAACAGAATCTTTTTAAAATTATTTGGAGGCACCTGCGATTACATAAATGAGTTATTTCTGTAAGTTGTTTGAAAAAGTATAATAATTTAGTCGAAATATACCATTTATGCGTTCAAAAATATAATATAAATATTAAGAATTTTTGTTGCTAATCAAATATATCATCCAATGCTGAACATGAGCTTCTTCTTACAAATTAACAATTTGTATTTATTTGATTAAAACAAGGGTAAATCCATGTTTTAACAACAAATTTATAACCCGACAATACATCGATAAAATCGAACTATCGACAACAGTGTACGTAACTAGGTGCCATCAAAATAGTATATCAAATGTCATTTTCTCATAGGTTACTACGATTTAGGCGAATTATAAAAATATTATGATAATAATCTCTAAATGACTTTATCGAACCGTTATAATATTGTATTTACTTTATCCCTACAGCAAAATTGACAACAAACTACAAGTAAAAACTTAAATAATCAAATCAATACTTACCGATGGAAAGATGTCCTATTGTTGCTTTCACTTATTACGCCCATTCGGCCTTTGCAACCAAGGGCTACACAAGCCATGTTAAATTAGGAAATCGAATTTATATTATATTCCGCACAATAAAGCACTGAAACTTAGCAAATTGCAATTATCGTGAACCTGAAGTGGTAGCCGCGCGGATACCAAACCGACTCAACAACTGACACTTTGTCTTTCAAGATGACGTTGAAGTTATGTTGCTGTCACTTTCTTTTACAGAGAAAATTGTCATAAGATAAAACGAAAAGTATGGCAGTTATTTCTTCGTTTTAAAAATAATACTTCCATTGGTATGCTTGTTCCTAGATTCATCTAAATATACCACGTGAAAATCATTGCCTAAGTCAAAATGACGGTGTCATTATTTTGTACACAATATCGCAGAGTGGTTTGTTGAATTGAATGCCGCCTAGAAACAGCATTGCGGAGAAACCGGAATTTGACGTCGTTTCCCATGCTAGCTAGTGATATTATACTGTGAAGTTACTGGTTACTGCCGAAGAAAATAGCGGTACATGCATATAGTTTTATCTATGTAAATTAACTCGCAACAGGACTAACAAGTATTAGGTGCGCAGTAGAGACCGCGGTCTCCGACCCTAGCCTAAGAGTGTATCTAAGCTGGGTTAAAGATGTGCGGGCGGGGCGCAGGCTCCTCGCCCTTCGTCCCGCACCGTGCGCCGCGTCACGTACGCATGGGCCCTTTTACGCATAGGGAGGGTACTTGCGAGGGGCCGCGCGCGCACCGACATCGTCGAGCTGCCTCTTATCGAGTCGCCGAAAACCGAATGCATTATTAGCTCTCCCCCTTCACCCATTCCTATCCGGGCCCTATCGGCGGCCTGTACCGTTTTAGCCTCCTAGCGCCTCGACACCCCTGTCCCTCACACCCCTTGCTCTTGCTGCGGTGGGAACGACTTTTCGATTTAAGTAAGACCGTGAGACGCCCTTCTCCCGTGACGTAACGATTAAGTGTATTTTTTTAAATCTAGGTGAGACGCCCTTCTCCCGTGACGTAGGTAACGATTTAGCGTTTTTTTTAATCTAGGTCATGGCTCAGTCTTAAGAGCAGGGTGAATGTAGTGATGACGACGCGCGGTCGTCGACACTAACGGATCGCTATTTATACCTGGTGCGTAGTGCACCGGAACTCGCTCGGTGCACTCGCTGCATCCGCGCCGTCCACGCCACCCGCCTCCGCCCTGTCAATGACCCTATCACCACGAAGTACGAACATTCATTTCTTAAATCACAGATTGGCCTCTCTAAATATAACATTTATGTTAAAACAGTCTAAAGGAGCTCGTTAATAGTCGGCTAGATGTCAAAACGTAGGTACATAATTCTCATACAATAGTCGTAGGGCGAGCGTTACGAAAGGCTCTGTGGCAAGCGGGTGCCCTTCGGCTTTGTTTGAGTTACGTAAGTAAACCCGCCCACATCTGTAGGGCAACCACCCACGCAGGGCATGAACTATGTCAAGCAGCCTGTCCTAGTTTCTATGTACGCTAACATTTTTATGTTTACACGTGCAAAAGAAAATTCGAGGTTGACTTTTCGTCTACGTGACTAAAACTATTTTTTATTTGCAAAGTCTTCCCTAACCCCGATTTTAAAATAACTGCTTACCTACCAGTCACAGAATTTAGGAAAACATTTAGGGAAAAATGTGCTCTTACGATGTTTCATAGGTACCTATTATAAAAACATTTTAATTTGTTCGTGCGAAATAAAATATTATATTCTCATTCGTTTCCGCTAATGAGCGCCTATGTCTGACATAAATTATTAAAAATTCTAATATTTTACCTGAGAAAACAGTTACGCCGTTTGACGTTAGGCAATAATAGACACACACTTTTATAAACGAAAGAATTATCGGCAAGAATTCATTGGTCGCTGTTCATGAACTAACGAATCGCTAAAATTATTTTGTATGGAGTGGGGAAGAACTCTCAAACTCACATTTTGTCCTATTTATTTCATTATTAGTAGGTACCTATGTCGAAGTTACACGAACCTAGGTACACAGTTTCGTGCTCATGGTTTGATATTCGTCGTAGTCGAGCGGTGTTGCTAGGTCCGCATAAATAAATTCGCAGTCTCCGCGAGCGATGTCCGCGATGGAATTTCCGCGAAAAAAGTCATACGTCACAACACGTCATGGCAGCGGGCGGGCCGCGTAACGTTACGCCAAGCAAGGCCGCGGGTGAGTAAGCACCACTGCAAGCTTTTTGTTTACAACACCACACTGACTAATATGGCGGGATGATGTAGGTAATATACTTATAAGTATAGTGCATTCTTTAAAAGAAACCGCTGCTCTATTCTTTTTTATGTGTGACGTAATGATTTAATCTCTTTTGAAGCCAATAACCTGAACCTGCAATGAAAGAGCCTCCACGACTGATGATACCCGGGATCGTCTGGCGCATCCTAGGCAAGACAGCCTCGTTACCAACATTGCTGACTGGCTAATCTTTCCACAACGGCATTAGCAATTCTCATGAGAGTGCTTGTGAAGACACGACAGAAGAAGACCTGTCGCACCAAAGACCTCTATTCCCATTTCCGTCAAATATTTGAATAGATGTTATCAGAAAAATATTCCAATAAAGTTTTTGTGCCTCTCACAATAAAAATTCTTGGTAATTCACGATATTCGGCTCTTCCGAGTAAATTGAACACAGCCGGTCGTCACTAAATATGTCAATCACGTATAAATAAATGATGATTCGCGTGAACTAACGTGCGTTACGTAAATTAGTTGCGTACTTCACACTTGGCATATTGTGCAGAGATAACAAGTTCTGTGAATCGGGTTTATTCCAGCCAATACACCTATGTTGTTAGGACACAGGTAATCATACTCATATGTTCAAGTATACACGTGCAGATAATATATTATACGTAGTTGGTCATAGTAACGGAATTGATAAAAGTATTTTCCTACCTGACGTTAGTCCCGGCTTTTGCCACGCCACTGTTCGCCTCGATGAAATTTTGTAAATGCTATTGTGGCGAATCAATCCAAACTAGCGTCAATTCCTAACGATTACAAATTATCTAAAAATGTGGCTGATGGCTGTATATTCCGAGCATATTACCCAAGATGAGAACTTTGAGTAGTATGAAATTTGAATCGATAATTCGATATTAATTTTAGATTAGGCATTGGCAACCAACCACGGTTTCCCCAATGGGCACTACAAACGCAGACGGCTGCCTGGATGTCTATTGTGATCACATACTGCAATAAGATTATCATTAACTGTAAAAGCCTAAGCATTAAAAATGCACCAGTGATTTCCTTTCTGTTTGATATACTTAATGTACTTTGTATAGGTATTTGTAACATACAAGTTACGCTCACACGCATACGAGCATTACGAGCACGCATAATTATCGAGCAGCCGAGCTATTCTCACGGATGTCGATCTGTACTTACAATTTTGCCGTCACTTTGTACGCACAATGGGCATTAGAATTAGAAAGCGGCCGGTGACCGCAAAAAGGTAGCATTCGAAAGGGCTCGGAGCTTGCGAGATTGTGTTACGTCACTATTGAACGATCACCAGAGTTCCCCCTGCGCCTCGCAGCCATGCTAGGAAGGGCTGGCGTGCGTGTCGTACAGTCGTACCGATTCCACAGCGCACGTATGTTCTACTGCCCTCGCTTTGGCCAACAAACAATCTATGAATCCATGACGCCGACGAAACCGAAGGCTTAAAAATTTTGTTCTCAAAGGGTGCAACCCTTTAAAATCGTAATGTTAGGGATGGGGCACATTTTTAATTCTGCTGCATGTAAATAACTATTGTAGTTGTTAGAACACTTGTGAACTGTGTGTGAATCGTGGGGTAGTTATCAAGGGCACTCCACCGTTTGTAATGTAATAATAGTACAGAATGTTCTGTTCTTTTTATGTTAGGGGAAGCTCGCTTTGCATGTTTGTGAGTGCGCATCAGATTCGAGTTTTAAAATATTTATTACACAGTGTTGTTAGGTACTTCTTTATTGATCTGAGTAGTTAGGTTTAAGCACGTTTTTATTAAAACCATCACGCAGAATTTCACTACGCATGTTTAATAAAGTAATTGGTTCGATATCTACGGGTTGAGTAGTAACAGCTGATAAATATCACTAGCTATTATTATGTATTAAATTATTACATGTGCAAATAAAACATAGCAAAGAAAGAGTTGAGTAGTCGAGGCGAACCTGCTCGATAATGAAGTCGCATAACTATGCTGAATCACGAACATCTGATTTTATGGACGTGCCGTATAGGTATATCAAGTATCGGGCACATGACTGAGTCGCGACGTGCAGCTGTGATGCGATTCGCTTCCGTGTCCATATTTGTCTTTGTATCATTCTGTTTGTTTACGTGTTATTTTTGTATATTATGTAGGTAAGTACCTACCTACTATATGAATACACTTATTTTAACGCAGGAATGTACTGTTTGGCACATTTACGTTGGAACGCTTCCAGATCCTTTGTGGCCTTTGTCGCTTAAAAGGTGCCTGTTAATTATAATAAATTATTAATATTATTAAACGATAACAGCATAGCATTTATAATTGCGAATATGTAGATAGCGTAGTAATTATAGTTGCTAATTTAAATAATAATGTAATTCCTAATATCACAATGAACTTTATTCGCATGAGAGTCTTATTGCGACGTGTTTGCGTTCTGACTATACTCATGGGTAGCCATGAGCGTGCTCATAAGAATATAAATTGCGAACATAATGCAAGAATATTATAACCGCTGGCTTAGGTCTCCGGTACCGTAAGCATAGCCTCTAACTGCCGTCTTTATAACTAACTACCTTGTATATAGTACGGTAGAATAACAGGCTTATCTCTATTTACAGTATTTCTTTACTATGTTAGTGGTTTAGCATTGAAACCGATAATACCGCTTTTAATATCACAGTTGTTATCGAGAAGTAACCTTATTTTGTCATCCGATGTTTGAAACTATGAACATGAAGTATTCTTCTATTTGAAGTTTGGTACACAAAAGTTTCATAGGCACCCAATTTCTGAGAATCACAACTTTTTTACACTTCAGCACAATTTCGTTGAATAGAATTTCCTCGCCTGTAAGTACAGACGACCCACATTTTCATTTGGCCTTAGAGTAAAATAGAATTGGATATGAATTGCTTCAACTTTATGAGCACTTCATTTCAATTCTGTATAGTGAACTGCGCCGTTACTGAAAATAGCCGGCACATATCTGAAATATCGCGTTCATGAGATCATTTGTGAGTAGGTTACCTATATAATACTGAATGTGTATAAGTGGTATCGAATGAAAGTGGGTCAACGAGCATGACGCTGGCGATAAACGAGCCCTCGTTCATTATCAATAATATGTGTATGGCGACACGTACGCTTCCCAAACTAGCTAAACATCTGCCCTACACCGACTTGAACCTTGATATCGTAATGCTACAGCGTCATGGCGTCGGATGCCTTTCCAAAATTAAAACCGCAAAACGCGAACGTACCAAGTTATTTCAAATGAAGCCAACAAACTGGGTAATTTAAAAAGTTTTACATCTCTTAAATGGTCCGTCAGCTGTATGCAATCAAAATACCATATGTTCCTGGTTTTTACGACCATCGGTCGAAAGTAAACCTCAAACCAATCCGGGGTGTGGGGTGTGGCACAGTCATTTTCTTGTTACTATGTTTAATTCATCAGGTGACATCTGCGATAGCGGAAGTAATAAAGTCTGCATGTGTTCATGGTACGTACAAAGGTACGTCGAACGAAGGACCTTCACTATTCGATTAGTATCTAGTTATATAGTGCACACAATTGCAGTTTGTATTGCATTCAGTTGCCGTGGAGCCAAGGCCGTGATGCAATAAGTACACTCAGTGAATTGTACGTTCATGATGAATGCATCACATGATTACGTCACTTGGTCACGGGAACTATTGTGTTTAAGAGCGAACTATTGATTGATTTTGCCTTTTATTACTGGCCTGACGACCCGAAGAAGGTAGCTGGGATACTGGCTGGGATGGACTGGATGATTACTGACTGCTGTCCTGTCTCCCTGATATTTCGGTTCCGTGTGATATGATCACTATAATCCTATGTAATATCATGATTGTAGATATCTATCCAATTAACTCATTCATGAATATCAATCAAAAAACCACAAACAGAATTCAGCAAGCAATCTTCCCTTTCATGGTTTTAATTATTATGATACTGTCCAACCTCGATTCTGTCCGAGTTTTTGCCAGTCTAGTCACTTAGTACTGATGTAGGTAATTGATAATTTCCGGTAGTAAACGGGATCACACAAGTGTATGACTTTGACCTTATTTCATAACACACCATGTGTGCTCTATTGAATCTTGGGCATCCCTCGCGTTACGAGGTTTATTGTGCGTATGTTCCCCGAGCTCGGCTGGTCCGTGGGAAAGTATTGCGAGTTCAATATGTGTAGCGTTCACGTGTGCGACCACGACGCACCTAGCGACTGCTTACTTCAGTTATGTAAAGTGAGTGCTATGACGACCGACGAATGAACTCTATAAATAGCGGTCGATCCGTCCTTGAGCCGCCGCGACTGCAGAACTAGGTCAAGCCAAGCTGCCTCATGGCAGTGTCCTCTCCCCGCGCCCACCAGCACACCCGTTGAATATTGCGCACTGTTGACTGCCTCGTCAAATACCACCACAGACACACATACCTAATCCACAATTTCCTGGTGCTACCTTTTTTAGTTATAAAATTGTGCAGGAACAACTACGGACGCATATATCTTCTGCAATAATTGTTCTTTGTCTGAAAGTTAAACATTGTTCATCAACTATAACAGAACGTAACAATCTCTCCAGATGTTCATTCATTCGGTAAATTAAAATTTCATTTGAATAGAGGCATGAATTTCAATGTTTAAGTAGGGTTCTATACAATACCCTTACCTGAGTGAACTGATAATGCCCAAGGTTGGGCCCGGGCAGGTAGTGAACCGGATTATAATCGATCCAGACGTTTACTCGGGATATTTACTTTCCAAACCCTCAAGTACTTACAATATTATTGTAAATATAGTTATAAATACTTATGCATCGATGTGAAAAATTGTATATTAGTATTTATTGAAAGTTATAGAAGCAATTATGTGTTCAGTTAAGTTTTTCTTGGTCAGTTAAACTTTATTGAATAATTTGAAGTTCTTTTATTGGGTATTTATTTATTTACGTTACCTAATAACGCGACTTTCGTATCTTCATATTTCATAAGCACAATGGTTTCGTGTTCCTCGTAACAACGCTAAATATATATTATTTTGATCAATATTGTTATCACGACAGTCGTATACATGTCATATTATCGTAGCGCGTGGGTGGGTGTGAAGTTGTGAACCTCGCCTCGTGTACATAAACCTAGTCGGCGGGCGATATCGCACAAAGACCAAAGCGTTATCTTTGTATAGGGGCACAGTGCTCGCTGCCCTGTTATACAATGCCTTATCTTTTGAACAGGGACAATAAATACTACTTCGAGTACCTATGTAGCTATTCTAATGTGAAATTCTACTTACGTAAACTTTTCATTGTTGGAATGTTAATGTACTTCATTAGCATATTTTTTATCATTTCCGTCGCCGAAACTTATCCAATCAAGGTCACATCACATCATAGTGTGACGTGATGTAATGGTTATTTCGGCGTACTGGAACCTAGAACTCTGAAAATTGTAACTGTGTTAGATTTGCTGAAAACGGATCCCTTTTATGCTATCGGTATAAAATGTTCAAAGTTGCGACAGCGCAGTGGTGTCCACTGTCCAGTTAGGAATGAAGGTGTCACTTGAGCGTCGCACGACAACCGGCAATCATAGCTTATTCCGAGGAACAATGAATGTGAATATGAAGTTATGTGGAATATAATAAGTATGTCGAGCATCGCTGGCGGCGACACGGCCGGTGAAAGCTCTCTATGGCCCACCACATTGACAGATACGCGTGTGTGCGCGTAATCTTCATTTAATTTTAGTCTACACGGCATCGGGTTGAACACCGGACGGCACCTGTCTCGCTCCTTTGTTTCGGCTCACAAATGTCAGCGGAGGTCATCTAAATAAAGGCGTATAGGCTTCGGATTCGGACGACGATCGCTGTCTAGACGTTGTGTTGCATCGTCCGATTCCGATCGATTGCATGACCGAGCCTCAGACGGTCATCGACCCCGCGGGCGCATCGGTGACGTTACGCTCTGGTGATGCGCACCTCAATAACCTTACGGATATTATGGTTCAATTCCATGTTTTATATCTTACCCATTGTAATGTCTCCGTCGTATTCTTCGTCTACTTGTATTTAGTGGAAGACGTTTCATGCTCGTTTTACATTTTCATTCCAAGTTCCATCTATTGGAGACATTGGAGTAGGTATTACCAAAGATAAATTCGTTTCATTCAATCCTTAATGCGTGATATCAACCAAAAAAATTACAAAAGCAGTATGCTTTGAATGGTACGAATAGATTTAAGAGCAAAAAAATGCTGCATTGTCGTTTCATCCGTTCACTTCAAATTTTTCTAAAAGCCTTTTGAAGAATTATTTCACAAAAAGTGAAATTTGAAGCTCGCAATACGTCTTTGTACTCTTGTTTGGTATCTATGTACCTACGCCGCGTTGTTATGATAACTGTACTCATTCTTTATACTATTATTTACAATTCGTCTGACCTTGTACGCAAGTCAAGTTCAGGCTGTAACTTTGACATTGTTTTCTAGTCAGTCGCCAGAAAACAAAGTCCTTTGTAAGGCTTTTTGAATGTAAAAGAATCCGTTTATTGCTCGCAATCTTTTGTTTTCTATGTTGACGAGATTCTGTTTAACAATAGTCCGCAATAAACCAATTTTTCGTTTTCAAAAATGTTTACGTTGGAGGTTTTGTTACCATTTTTAATGGCAGGGCGACAAAGGCGTTGCAAATGGCACTGTACGTGTCGCCGGGGTTCTCTCGCGCGGCGGATGCGCACCTGCGGCTGGCGCTGATGTTCAAGGCGCGGCGGCACTGGACCATCGCCGCCGTGCACTTCAGGCGAGCTCGCTTGGCGCCGCATCAGGACGCCACCTTCACGCGCCTCGAGCTCAGCTTCCACGCCGCACATCTACTTGAAGCCAGGGGACTGAGGAAAGCCGCCAGAGACGCTTACGAAAGATTATTAAAGGAGCCTCGGTTGTCTTCAAATCTGAAGGCAGACGTTTGCCGACAACTAGGTGAGTTTTTAACTTGATACTGCTGCTTATTGAAAAGACTTGATACAGTTGAATTTTCCATCATTACTTGAATATCAGGCTTAATGTGTCATCATATGTAGGATGGTTGTACCACCGCTGCGTGTCGCTGGGCGAGCCAGCGGGGCGCGCGCGCGCTGCTGTTTGGTGCCTGCAGCGCGCCGTGGTCGCCGAGCCCGAGTCGGGCGCCGGCCTCTACTTACTCGGCCGGTGCTTCGCGGCGCAGGGGAAAGTTCATGACGCCTTCATTGCGTACAGGAACTCCGTAGAAAAGTCTGAGGGAAATGCCGACACTTGGTGTTCCATAGGGTAAGGATGATTCTTTTGCTCGAATCTTTCAATTTAAAAAATTGCCACAATTATTATAATTGCTCGAACAGTATTTTTCTGTACCCTGTTTTACATGTGGTCTTTCAACCCACAGTGTATTATATCAGCAACAAAACCAGCCGATGGACGCGCTTCAGGCGTACATCTGCGCGGTACAACTGGACAAGGGTCATTCTGCAGCGTGGACCAACCTGGGCAGTTTGTACGAAAGCTGTCAGATGCCTAGAGACGCCTTCGCATGTTATACGAACGGAGGGGCGGCCGCCACTGCGTCACACTCTGCGTTAAGGCAGAGACTAGCCTTCTTGAGAGCACATCTGGCACATGCGCCTATGCCCTCTGTTACTGGAAAGTAAGCATTTTGGCAATATTTGCCGGTATTTTTATTTTTACAATTTTGGTGGTGCAATTCACTTGGCTAATTTAAGTCAAATCTAATCAAACTGTGAACCGACCACAACATAAGGGTATAGGATAACTATCGATAACGCTGTCAGAAATTATACGTATGTATAAAATTTCAATAAAAATCAAATTTGGATATTACGTGTCAATTTTGGAAATAAGTCCTGTCTATTTCGCAGACGCCGTCAGCTCCCGTCGATCGAGGAGGCGTGGAACCTGCCCATATCTGCGGAGATGTCGTCTCGCGCACCCAAGTCGGCGCCGCCGCCCTACCCGGGCAAGCGGCCCGACGAGCCGCCGCCGCTCACGCAGCACCAGTTGCAGACGCTGCAGTACCTGCAGAAGAACTCCAACAATCTGTCGCCGCAGCAACAAGTACTAACATAATCTATCTTAATTGTTTAGTCCTCAGAGAGTTAAGAGTCGACTGAGTAGGCGATGGTACCTGTGCACGGTTGAAGTGTTTAATTGTTTAACCTCACACTACTGTGTAGTGTTTGTTCCATAATATTGTTTGTACCGCAAAAGAAAAGGGCTGTTTCTAGAATGCTTGAATAAAATTGTCTCAGCTAATGTTATATTAATTCTCTATCGTACTACGAAACTGTAGTAACGATCGAAAAATTCTTTTTCAGGCTTTGATGCAGCAACTTCTGACGCAGTACCGTCAAGCGCAGGCGGCGCGAGCCCGTGCGGTTTGTACTCATAACTTTATCCCCTTTAAACGGCGGCAGGTCTTAGAATATCGGTAGGGTGACAAAGAGTATTGTTCAGGAGTTAATGATGTTTGTGTTCTGCAGGTGACGAAAAGCGAAGGTAGTACCGCGACCGGCGGCGACAACGCTGAGTCGCTCGCCGAAGACCTGTTGAAGAGGTTCTCTGACGCGCAACCGGAAGTTAAGAAGGAGCCTGTTAGCAGTAAGTGTTTTATTGTAACGTTTTAGCTTTTTTTCGTATAAAGCTTCTATGAAAATTATTTTATCAGTATAATATTATCAAAGGAAGAATAATTATGGATTTAACGACCGAAAAACTGAGTATTTCTTTGGCGACCTGCTATATTTTTGGGTCCTACCTGACTAATCTGCGCAAAAAATATTCGTCCGGACCCGACACCTGCAGGCTACATTTTCGCCTAAGGTCTCTGTTAAAGCTTCCATTTTACCATAGCTTTGGGCTATAACGCGAGAATATAAGCATAATGCGGTAGCTAAATGCTCACTGTGGACAAAGCGGAGCCTCGTGCAAAAGCTCGCGATTCACAAAAGGCTCGGGTCGCCTTACGAATGATTGATCGCCTTTGTTATCCTTTCAAAAGATCTTTGCTTCGTAAAAGCAAATGCATTAATTTATAGTCCTATAATCCAGGAACATCTAGGAACATGAATATAAAGTAAGATTACTCGTAGTATCTTTAAACATAAGAATACATTCGGTTGGTAACAACACATAAAATTAAAAGGTAACGATATCTCATTGTAGAATAATTAATAAAAAATTACCACAATTATTATAAAATACAATTTTCTAAATACTTTGTTAATTTGTGCTTGTGTTGGTTGAGAATGAGGATAAAGGTTGAAATGTAAAGGAAAATTGATGAAGATACGGTTTGTAGCGACACCTAGCGCCACAAAAGCAACTTAATAACTACAATGGGCGTGTACAATACGAATTTGACCAATCAGATTACGAAGCCTGAATCACGCAAGTAAAAATATCATCGTATCTAACAGATAATAAATAACATTGTCATTACAACTGACATCAATCGTTGGGCTTCGGCCCGCCAGGCAATATCACAGACACAGTTAACAAGAGGAACAGCATACTTCGTTCTGTTAACAATTTATATGGTCGGTATACAGTCGTAATTATAACGGCCACCTTAAGGAGTGGATAGTAGCTGGAACCATTTTTTTTTTCTTATATTCGTTCGTAAAAAAATAATGAAAAAATTATACTCGTCAAAACAAAATAAGGGCCACCTTATATTTTTGATCTTCTGGGCAAATTATGAGGTTCCTAGGTTTCTAAGTTGTAAAATTCATTGCAATGATTTGTTTTTAATGAAATGGGCTTAAATTTTACACAATCCACAGGAAAGAAAAACAATTTTACAACATTTTCGAGAAAAAGTGCAATTTCAGCAAAAAGTACACTTGGACTAAAAATGCAATTAAAAATGAAATTCCAGGGCGTTTATTCTTCTTCCTTTTTGAATCAATATCTGGTGTACCCTCCTCTTTTCTGAACATATTCTTGAAGCCTGGAGGGCATTTTCTATCAGATGGCGCATTGTTTCTTGAGAGATTTGTTCCTAGCTCGATTTTAGGACGTTTAAGGGCTGTCTTTCACTGTCCAGTGATCAATCTGTGTCTCATACTCTTCTTTTCAACAGATCCCACATGTGTTCAATTGTGTTCAAGCCCGAACTGTTCGCTGGCCTCGGCAACACTTGTATACAAGCCTCTTCTAGTGTCTCTCTGGTGGCTCTAACAGTATAAGCGCGTGCATTGCCGTGCAACAGCTTGAAACCTGCACCCACTTGCTATGCAAATGGCACCACATAGAGTCTTATGACCTCCTGGATGTATCGTTAAGTTGTTAATGTACCCTGGTTCTGAATTATAGGCTCAGTTCTTCCAGTTTGGCTTATGCCTCCCCACACCACAATATTGGGCCCCCCAAATCGATCACTGTTGTGGATGCAGGCTTCTGCAAATTGCTCCCTTTTCATCCCCACACCCTTATGCAACGGTCAACACTAAAAACTTTTACTTTGCTCTCATCTGTAAAAAGCAATGTGCTTCAGTCACTTACGCTACAGTCCAATTGTTGCCTTGCGGATGTTTATTGATTTGCATGATGAATACTGGTCTATGGAATTCACACCACTTGACTCCTGGACAATTGCTGGTCTTCATAAAACTGGTTTCTAATTGTTTGGTCACTAAGTCACGTGCCTGTGGTCAGGCACAAGCGGGTTTGCAAAGAGCGGGAAGTGACGGTGCCCTCTCTGCGTGCATGTAAGTCTATGTAGCGGTCTTCCTGAGCGGTGGTTCCTCTGGCTCTGCCTAATTCCTGACTTCTGACAAAATTTTGGATCTCATAAAAGCAATTCCAGGCATTCTGAATCGCTCGCTGCGAAAATC
This sequence comes from Allophyes oxyacanthae, assembly GCA_932294325.1. NCBI lineage: Eukaryota > Metazoa > Arthropoda > Insecta > Lepidoptera > Noctuidae > Allophyes > Allophyes oxyacanthae. Next base: position 5,726,607 of record OW028610.1, read on the forward strand.
TCGGCTGTAAAACTACAGATCGCTACGAATAGCCTTCTTGGATGAGTGTTATGGTCCTGGTCGTTGTAGTCAAGTGTATTTGAAGTCGAACCTGTGGAATTACGTTCTTAAAATGCTGATGTAGGCACTAACTCGACACACTTAACTGTTCTCAGTACAATACAAATGTTAAATGAGCCTAAAGTTCACGTTAAAAACAGGGTAAAATTAATTGGTTTCAAAAAAATTGATAAAATTACCCATTTTAACGGTTTTTCAAGCGGAATGCTGTTAAATGTTCGCAAACACTTAAGATAATACAACGCTGTACAATTTACCACATGGATATAGTTAATGATCATTAAATCACCCATAATGTCGAAATTTGCAAGTGGCCCTTATTTTGTTTTGACGAGTATATTAATTCTTCCAAAAACTTGGCCAATTCCAACAAAATACGTTTCAAAGATTTTGGCTTGATAAAAAATATTGTAGACTTATATATAAAATTGTTTTTAAACAATAACATCTCATTTAATTTATCAACCAAATGAAATAATACCTATATATGCATGCTAATATAGTTTTCCCTATAATTCAATTTTATAAAATTGTTTTTCGCCCAAATTTGGTCGTGCCTGCTATATTGCTATTCCGTACGCTTACGTAATAAAACAGATGCTGATATCTCTTTCTTACTATTAGCTATTGTCAGCGTCTTAAAATGTTTTCAATTTTGGAAAAACCTTGATAATATTATAGGTACTCGTTGGTATACACACCTAAAAATATTTTTAAGAGTAAATTATGACTGTCACTGTCAGTTAGGTGCTTTGTAGATTTATTTTCTTTTCATGGAAAATATTTATTAATATAATATGAAGAATAAAAAGAATTCAGGTCAGTGCCAAAAACTTTTAATTGCTTTAATTAAATAAAGTAATACATACTTCAATTAGAGGTCAGATAAGTGAATACTTTATTGCGCTACACGGCGTCTGCTTTTGCCAGTGTAGCACTTTGCGATCTTTGCGTGCTGATGTTATAGACTTGATCCAAATTAGGCTTTGCGTCAACGTGGCCGCACGCATGCACCGCACGCAGCGGATTAACCGATTTCTTTTTTTTAAATGCCGTCTGCCTTGGTCCTGCCGTCGCGTACGGCTCTTCCACGTTAACGCAGTCGGTACGGTATCCTTATACCATCATAATTGCCAGCTTTTTCTATTAGCAGTAGTCGCAGTATTAAACATTTTATCAGATTTTTAATTACAGCCGACTTTTTACGATAGAACATTAAATGACCATAATCTTAATGTGATTTTTCGTTATTTGTGTGTCCACTGTAACTTGTAAGTAATTCTTTTTAGCAGTAGGTGCATGAGTTAACATGTGTTATTTTTACTTACAGTAGACAACACCAGTAATGCGAGCAGTAGCAGTGAGGCCGTGCTCGGCGGTCGACAGCCAGTCGTGAAGTTGGAGCCACTCAAGACCGATCCGCTCAAGCCCGTTACCTACCACAACGGCATGAGTTCCAAACAGATACTGGATGCGTGCAAGTTAGTCTCGCAAATTTAATGGACTGGATTTATCAGATTTGATCGTCGCACGGTACTAACACCGGAACGTTTCAGGGACAACGCGGGTCCGCCGACGGCGTGGTCGGTGCTGGGCGACGGCTGCGGGCCGCCCGAGCCGCCCGCCGCGCCGCCGCCGCGCCTGTCGCCCGAGCAGCTGGCGCCGCCCGCGCCCTTCGTCTACGTCGAGTCCAAGCGCGACGCCTTCTCGCCGCAGCTGCAGGACTTCTGCCTCAAGCACCCCATCGCCGTCGTGCGCGGACTCACCGCCGCGCTCAAGTTGGACCTCGGACTATTCTCCACCAAGACGCTGGTGGAGGCGTGGCCCGACCACGCCGTGGAGGTGCGCACGCAGCTCATGCAGTCCGCCGACGAGAACTGGGACCCGACCGGGCGGCGGCGCGTGTGGGCGTGCGCCTCGCACCGCTCGCACACCACCGTGCGCAAGTACGCGCAGTACCAGGCCGGCTCGTTCCAGGAGTCGCTGCGCGAGGAGCGCGAGCGCGGCGGCGCGGGCGCGGCTGCCGGCGGAGCGCTCTCCGATTCGGACGGGCGCGAATCCGGCTCCGGGCCCGCTAAGCGCCGCCGCGCCGCGCGCATGCTGCGCTTCGGCACTAACGTCGACCTCTCGGACGAGCGCAAATGGCGCCCGCAGCTTACTGAATTACAAAAGCTACCGGCATTCGCTCGCGTCGCCTCCGCTGCCAATATGCTGTCGCACGTCGGTCACGTGATTCTCGGCATGAACACTGTCCAGCTGTACATGAAAGTGCCCGGCAGCCGCACGCCCGGCCACCAAGAGAACAACAACTTCTGTTCCATCAATATCAACATCGGCCCCGGCGACTGCGAGTGGTTCGGCGTGCCGGACGCATACTGGGGCGGCGTGCGCGATCTGTGCGAGCGGCACGGTCTGTCGTACCTGCACGGCTCGTGGTGGCCCGACCCGGAGGAGCTACGTGCGCACGGCGTCCCCGTGTACCGCTTTACGCAGCGTCCCGGCGATCTGGTGTGGGTGAACGCGGGCTGCGTGCACTGGGTGCAGGCCACCGGCTGGTGTAACAACATCGCGTGGAACGTGGGCCCGCTTACCGCGCGCCAGTACTCGCTCGCGCTCGATCGCTACGAGTGGAACAAGGTCCAGAACTTCAAGTCGATCGTGCCCATGGTACATCTCTCGTGGAACTTAGCACGTAACATCCGCGTATCGGATCCGCGCCTGCACCGCGCCATGCGAACGTGCCTGCTGCAGACGTTGCGAGCCGCGGCCGGCACGCTGCAGGCGGTGCGCGCGCGCAACGTGCCGGTGCGCTTCCACGGGCGCGCGCGCGGCGAGGCGTCGCACTACTGCGGCGCGTGCGAGCGCGAGGTGTGGCACGCGCTGCTGGTGCGCGAGCACGAGCGGCGGCACGTGGTGCACTGCCTGGCGTGCGCGCGGCGCGCGTCGCCCACGCTGGCCGGCTTCCTGTGCCTGGAGGAGCACCACATGGACGAGCTGGCGCAGGTGTACGACGCCTTCACGCTGCACCGGCCGGCGCCGCCGCCGCTGTCGGCGCCGGCTGCCGTGGCGCTGCACGCGCCTGCGCTGGTGCCGATCCCGGACTGAGCTTGGCGCGCGCAGCTGCGCGGTTAGTTTCGTTGGTTGCGTCGCCCGCCGTTGGCAGTCCGGCACCACCTCTCGTTCATTTCTTCGAGATTCGTCGCGGCGATCCGCGTGATGACGGCGTACCTGTATTTATTTTGTGTGAGAGTGTATGATATTTTTGATTTATGTCGACGTGTTTTTTATATCGAGGTTTCATTTTGGTGCGAATGGGATATGGCATCCTATAAGCGAGGAATATTTCTGGTCGAGTGTGTGCACTCGATTGGCCCTGCACAGTTTGGACACAAGTATTAGACGCTAGCTAGTTCCGATGATTATAGGTAATTGTTGACGACGACGTCATTGTTGACCAAGTAAAATTGTAACAGATGCACGTGTTCTATTTTTACTAAGATGCCCCTGAATATAAAATTGTTGTGTGTTGACTCGATGAAAATATTTTTCGTGATAAGATGTAATTTTGTAATACGGAAACTTTTACAGTTTACACGCTCCTCGATCACTTTTGTAATTGTGCGAGATATTTGATATAAGAAGTCAATTGTCGGCGACGACTAGCCGATGTTATAGAATGTACGTATAATATTATCGGCGGCGCGGGCGGCCTCGACGGTGTAGTTAATGATAAGCGTAGTCGAGTAGCTAGGCATGTTCGCAAGAGTAGGCAGGCCGGCCCGCTGAGGTCTCAAGTGCTCACGTGTTCACCATCAAACATATAAATGTGTTATTTTTGTATAGAGGCATATTTATTTATTTTTATCGTACAGTGACCTTAGTTTCATTTTCTAGACAGTCTTAGCAAATAGTAGTGTTAAGTATAATTGCGTGGAGGGAGGGAGATCCTACGTTTTAGCAGGGTCTGGAGAATAGTGCTGCATAGTCCCAAAGAATGTTATAATGTACTTGTGTAAGCAAATGGAAATTGTAGGTACGATCAAATTATGAGTTATTCATTTATTACTCTGACATTTCTTGAATATTTTTGACACATTTGGGATCTGATATATAATTATATAAATTTTACGTTAGCAAGTTGACTTTTTGTTTGATGAAATTGGATTGTATTAAAATTAAGCATAATTAAGAATTTTTTCTTGGATCGATGTAAAATTAGGACGGATTAGGCGAGTAAGCTCAGGGTTGGCAGTAAAGCAGGACGACTCGGCTCTGACACTTGTTTTGTTGTTTATCTTGGAGTTTTATCAATGCGTTAAACTAGTGACATTTCAATGTTAACTGTATTCATTTTTAAGTGTCAGAGGCGACTACAGATGTTGCTGGTATGGAAGTGTTGATAGGATTATGTATAGCGATGCCGAAATATTTATAAGTAATAATAACATCACTGCCATGTATGACCTTACTGTTTATACTGTAAAATACATTTATAAAATAAAGAAATTTAAGTACGATACTTGGAGTTTGATACAACTAAAACAGAAAACCTATAATACTCCTAGTCCTACTAATGGGAAGATGAAACTGCATGACCCACACGTCGTAAAGTACGCGTGCCTATGGGCCCACGGCTGCTTTATTTTTATTTTAATACTAGCTGTGCTAGCATGTGTGCATTAATTTTTCTTTAGATTAAAAGTGAAAGTTAGCCTAGTTACTCCTTATAACATCAGCTATCTGCCAGTGAAAGTCTCGTCAAAATCGCTCCAGCCGTTTCGGGAGATTAGCCGGAACAAAAAGGCAAAAAAAAAATCTGTACTTTTATATAGTAAAAAGCTGTTATTTTGACACTACAAACCGACACATCAATCATATTTTTTTGTAAAAAGGAAATAATTCCTTTCGTTTCTTTATATTTTTAATTTCTTTTACCTATCTTAAATTTTTCATTTTAATGTTTTATTATACATAAAACATTTATCACACTATTAAAGTTAATTGTATTTGTATTTAATGACACTATCCGAAGGTTATTACTGGACCGAGAAATTGTATAAATTCATCTGCCGAGCAAACGAGCGCCGCGACATAATTTTGTCGTTGCATTATGTCGTGCGGAAACAGGTTTTTAGAGGCATTATCTCGTCTTGTCATGACGACAAACTTCTGTCGCGGCGCGCATGTTAGACTAGCTGGGGTCTGTTCATAACGATGTGAAATGAGGAGCAGGTAGGTACGAGATACATTCAAAGTATCCTGAATAAGCGGCCTATACCAAAACAAGGTGATGCTGTTTTGCCTGCCTTTGAATTTGATTAGAGCGCATAATGTGTGTGCAATTTTACATGACGAAATCTATAAATATACACCTAGTTATAGTACTACCTACATAAACGATAGGTATGCACATCAGAATTATTGAACGAAACGAATGGGTAAGTTATGGGTAGGTTAGTTTTCATTAGCTATTCCACAGGGTACAGAATTCAGAATCCAATGATCACTGAAGAACTAGGAACCAACATTATCATGTGTTGTGGTATCGGATTTTATCACTTAATGGTAATTACAACACAAACACATTGTTCAGTTGTCTTGCGACGTGATGCTGGCGCCTCACATCGCTATTCGTGTTCGCGTATTCGTCTTGTTCGCCCAAATACGACGATGTATAGTCACTCTATTCGCTTATATTTGCCTATATTTGCACGAATAAGACGAATACGCGAATACACGAACATCGTATCCGCCGGGTTGTCGGTTTTTGGTCACATATCAAAGGATTGCGAATATACCGAATATGTTCGTATACCGTCCACACATGGCTTGCTCAGTAGAGCGTGGTGCGCGACAGCGACGGACGCAAAGACTACAATAGTATATCGGACGGACGGACGTGTTTATCATAGATAATATATTAAGTTTAGTACTTAGGAGTTTTAATCAAAAGGTTCTTGGTTTTAATACTTCTATATACAGAAAATAATAAGCCGCTGCTGCCGTCAACAGGTCCAACTTTGCGTTCAAGAATATAGCAAAAATATTCGTGAATGTTCGCCATATTCGCTGTTCGTGACGATGTGTGGACGGTGTGTTCGAGTCGTGTTCGAGTTATTCGGACTTCTACACGAATATAGCCGAATAAACGGCGAATAAAACCCCGAATACCGAATAGCGATGTGAGGCGCCAGCATGAAAAGCAAGAAATCCACCGAAATGCGCAATGACGGTATAGCGAAAATTTTAACAAACATAAATATCACTTTTATTACCGGTGCGCATGTGGCTGACTGACACACCATTTTGAATTGTCGCCGGTTTTTCGGAATGAGCGTGCGGGGGGGGGGGGGGGGGGGATAAAGCTTTTCACTATAAGCGCGTAGGCTTGGTCGAGCTAGAAGAGCGAGTTAGAAATTATGATCAGACAGCTAATTCACGTAATTTTATGACGCGCCGATCATATTGCAGTGACGCTCGAACTTAAGCGAGCGTGTCTCACTAAAGCTTAGAGAATAAATAACAAATGTGTTCTTTTGATCAAAAAAATTCTGCAACTGCAATTCTTTAGTTAAGTACGTGAATTATTATCCTACAGTACGAGAAAGTTATGACGTCAATGATTGGGCGGGCCGTTTTGAATTGACTGAAATAAATAGATATTTTGGTGAATACAGGTGCACGCTGCAATGAGGTATAGTACTCGCAAATCTTTATGAGCCCTGAACTCTCTCTCTGTCTCACTCTAGCACCTATAATAAGCGTACTATTATAGGCGCTACAGGGAGAGAGTCAGAGGGCTCAAAAAGATTTGCGCGTACTATACGATGGCTCTCTTACACAGGTCGACTTCGCTTACCCCGGCGAAGGCGGCAACTGACCCAGTATATGCACCTGGATTTTTGACGACTGCTGTTCGTAGCCGAAGTCGATCGAATATACTAGGTGTGAACACTGCCGGGCGACTCGGACGTCTTCGGCAAACAACCACCGACAGTACCTTTCTCACCGACCTTCAGCCGAAGACAGGGAATAAACAGCGCTTTGACTGCCGTCTTCGGCTTACCGTAGTCGCTCGCTGAAGGCACAGTCGCGATATGTGTCCCTTATGCGACGGGATAACATACAAATGTTGGTGATACCATCCTAAGAATCACCGATTTCAAGGAAGATTTGCGACAACAGAGCTTTAGAATAGTAGTTATGCTAAAAAGATTGATGATTTTTCAAAATAGTTTATTTAAATCACATTATACGTTATATTACATCACGTTTAGTAATAATGATAGTTCGATAACATATTTTCATAAACTATGTATGATGATGTGTAACATTATATGTTAATGGAATATTGCTTTAACATTTAATTCTAATCTGTGATATAAAAGCAGATAATTTAGAATAGTGCTGGAAAATGTGTACATCATCATTTCAACAGTCCGAGTGTTACTTTACCAGTAGAATCTACGTCCATTTCTCATCTTATTGAAATCGGTCGACATTTAAACGATCGTGCGTGCGTTATAATAAAATATGCGTCAACATAAAAATAAAAACAGTCCAGCAGTGATGATCTCGATTTTTTATTTTACTCAACCGATTTCAATCGAATGTTCTGTTCTTCAAATCCAGTGCGTGTAAATCGATACCACAGAACCGGGTCGATGTAGTTTGTAGAGACGTAACACTCCTTTACTACCTACATCTAGGTACAAACAACTTCATTCTTGTGCCATTTTGTGTTACTACAAATAAACTCTCGCTATCGAGAGGAATATTTTTAAAGCATCAAAATTTTATCACTTAACTCTGTAAAAGGGATTCGAGTCTAAAATAACAGTCTTAAAGTAGTCTACGATCTACTGATGATGTGATGTTGTATGTACAGTTACATTTTTATAAAGTTATATCACTATATTAAATTTAAAATTATTTAAGTAAGCCATCATAGCACCTATCTGTTATTACTTTATTGTTTAACATTATAAATCATTTAAATTAAACTATGATGCAGAGAGCTCAATGTATTTTTGTGCGGTATTTGAATGCATGCTCTGGGCATTAAATGTATAGATATAATAGCAAAATACATTTTAATATAAAAATAAGACTCCTGTGTGTCGCGACTACAGTTTGGCATTGTCAATTGCACAGCAACATTATTCTTATAATTAATAGAATATTAACTAATCTCATGCTTAAAACATTTAAACAAGATTGCAGCCTTCACTCCTAAATAAAGATTTGGTGAAGACTAGTATTTTATAAATTTTATATTATTATAAAATAATTATTGGAAATAAATCACAATTTTTGCAATAGCGTTCAAACCAAAACATGACTTTGGTACATAATTACAAATTATCCTATCACTTTCATCATGTATAAACCAATACAAAATGGAATCGTCAATAAATGCGTGAAATACCCTTAGTAGGTACTTTTGGAAGAACCAGCAGGGTAATCACGATGCACGTTCGAAATCGGAATCGATTTAATTTTGACAGTTTAACAATGTACATTGCGCAGTATGCTTTAAAAATATTCTGAACGACAATTCGAACAACGCAATGTATACTCTTAAACTGTCAAAACTGAATCGATCCCGATTACGAGTGGGTATCGTGATTACCCTACTGTATGTTAAGGCTGCATTTACCGGGGTTCAGTGACGTTCATATAGACAAATGTACGCGATATGTGTCTAAAAGTATGCTCCTTTACCGTCCGGAACAATATTCGCTGAAGCCCGGTAAGTGTTGCCTAGTCTGCTGTTACCGTAAGATACGATGGTGTCCCTAGGACTATATGGAAGCGAATTCTCAATTCAAGCGTTATCAATTTCTACAGATATTAATTAGGGACTCACGTTGCTTCAGTCCTAAATGAAAGATTAACTAGGTATGTGTGTTAATGTGTGTCGTTGGCTCCTCATGACGCAGCGTCGCGCAGCACGGGCTTGCGCAGCAGCAGCGCCGAGTCGGCTGACACGATCGGCAGTTCATTGCTACAATGATACTTTATGAGGTGCGGCACGCTTTCAAACACCCGGTCTTTGGTTCGGACCTAGGAATGATAACATGTTTTAGTTTATTATACGAACGATACATCATAAGCAGTAAGCATATACTGTGAAAAAAATTGAACATGGTAGTAATGGTAGAATAGAATAAAATTCATTAAAATTGTTAATTTTCACTTCTTTTGATTATCGTAATGTGTAAGTTTTAGGATAACAAAATCTCAAAAAGAAAGACCAGTAAAGAGTGGTGTGTTTCCTAGCCAATATACTGTTTATTTGTAACTTCATGACATTTAAGAAGACAACTTAAAACTTTATAATATTACATTCATGTTCAATGTTCAATTTACATTAATTTATTATGTCAATTCATCAAACATCAACCAACAATAACTGACATTTAATTCTAATTTCGACGGCGAAATTATGTCGCAGCGCTCATTTTAGCCCGGTTGGTCTACCACACAGCAAAAAGTTGAATCTTATGTTGGTGGCACTCCGAACCGTACCTCCATTATTGGAAGAAGCCTTTGTCTTTGCTGGTGGTTAGTTATGGTTAGTGTATATATTACCACTCCGTTAGGGTCGACGAGCAGAAGATGCTTGTGGCTTCCTTTCCTGGCCCCCGTCAGCACGAACTGGCCGGGACAGGCCGCTGATTCCCGCACCAGAAACGCGCCATCTTCAACCACCAGCTGTCAGAAAAATATTAATCAATTTGACCATACATTCTAACGAGTATATGAGTCACATGACCCGCCTTCGAGATAGAATATCTCTACTAGCTCTTGCCATCTTGGAGCAAGTGTTTTGGGAACGACATATTATATGTGCTAGTTGTGATAACGTTCTTTCATTTGGTGAACTGATTTCCGTAAACAAAACTTAATGGAGCATTGCTTTGCGGCCTAGCATGTAACTATGCGAACACAGGTGTCTGGGCCCTAGCTTGTAAGTTAACCAGACACGTCGACAACACACGCTGGTGTCTTGTCCAAACAAGCTACCATCAGTACGCCTAAAGTCGTCCCTGCACCCTGCATGGGCCGGCCGAACCGAAATCATGCGACCGCCGTTTATTTTACTTTTAAGAAGTTGACATCTTAGCTCATCTGACCGTCTTAATGCGGTACCGTATCGATAAGTGCGTTGATTCTCTTAGACATGTTATGAAAGGTGAACCTAACTTACCTTTTCAGCAGTAATCCTTGAAATAGGTCCATGGAACCACGGCTCCCGTGATAACAACGCGGCCTGCGCTTGCGCGGACAGTGGCTCGGCTGGTACATCGCCGGGCGACGACGCAGACGCTGTCGACGATGATGACGCGGCCGACGATGACGTCACTGGCGCCGCGGTAAACGGTTCTGCATGGAAAAATATAATTATTACATTTTAATTTCAAGAAAGACTTAGTACATATTTTTATTAGGTTTCCCCAGGCGGGCCCAGATATTATAGTAAACTTGATTTATGAAAAGAGTATCCATGGAGTTTCTTGCCGGTATCTTCTCCAGGACCAACCCCCTTGGAACTGTACACCTAGAATCATGAATCATGGTATTAACCGTTGTAATTGAATAAATAAATGACGTTTTGAAAGTGCCTGCAAAGTTTTGAAAGTGCCTAAAAATCTTTGACTTTGATTATTGTAACTTACACGAGTAAAGAAAGAGCCTCAACGAATGACGAAATTTGAGATTGCAAATTGTTTATTCTAATTTACTCAGATTAATTTTTGCCACTTATAGTAACTTACCGGTGATTTTACGTAATGCTGCCTTACTAAGATTGATTGCCTCTTGGAGTTCTGGTCCCAGTATACAATACGGTCGTGAAGATAAGCAGCATAAACAAGATGAAGAACATATTTTTACAACATCACAAAACAATTAAAAAATCCAATTATATTTGTCATTACATTACAGATAACTTATCATACAGGTAATAATTATTTCTGTGTTTAATTGGAATATCTATGACATGGTCTGGCATTTATTGGAATATTCAAAGTTACTTGCAAAGAGGATAAAGTCCAAAGGAGGTCATTGTACTCATCATCATTATGAACAACTTTAACTATCGGACGAACACAAATCGCGAAAAGATGATTAAATATAATAAAATCGCATTTTTTTTAAAAAGAACGTCTCCCGTTTCTATTTCTGAGATGTTTATATTCATGTATTGAATCTATGTTATCAGTTTTCGTTACAATGTCACTTACATCCTGTATTTGGTTGGTTTATTGATAACAGTCAGTAGTCTGTTAATGTCACATAACTTTTCTGTATTTAAGGTCTATTCAAACCTGAGCGATATTCGCTGCCGCTGTGGGTAGAGGTACATACCGCGCGGGTTTCGCTCAGGTATTTAGTATCAAGTACCGCGGCTAGGGCGACCTGAGCGATATTCGCTGCTGCTGTGGGTAGAGGTACATACCGCGCGGGTTTCGCTCAGGTATTTAGTATGTACATATATTCTTTGGCGACTCAGAAATGACTAACTGGCGAAAATTTCTTACCTCTCTGAGCGAAACTCGACTACCGCGCGTTATTCTACCCACAAGGATAGCGAAATCCGTTTTGGTGTGAACAGTAATATTACCGCATAGGTACCCACTGGGTTTTCTCTGCCGCAGACGGTAGCGAATACCGCTTAGGTCTGAACAGTAATATTACCGCATACCCACTGGGTTTTCTCTGCCGCAGACGGTAGCGAATACCGCTTAGGTCTGAACAGTAATATTACCGCATACCCACTGGGTTTTCTCTGCCGCAGACGGTAGCGAATACCGCTTAGGTCTGAATAGGCCTTTATGATACAGATACTTTCCATGAGTGGGGTTGTCGAATTTTATTTTGCTATTTAGTTACAGCAAGTTAAAAGTTTATTTTGTATAGGTACATAATTCTTATTGTGGATTTTGCTTCGCGATTTTTCCAACTGTGTTAGGGTCGCCTTCCAGCCTGTCCAAATTTAGCTTAATACAGAGTGTAGGAGCATGAAATAGTTATAATATTATCTTACGCATATCAAAGATGTCTGTGTGGTGGTTGGTCAGCAGCGCGGTGGGCGGGGTGCGCGGCGGCGGCGTCTGGTTCACGTAGTGCCGCACGCTCTCCTCGCACCTGCAACCGAACATTCACAAGTTAAGATGCAGTTCCCTGCCGACGATCGTATACTCCTTTATGGCCGGTCGGACCATAGCGACAAGTAAACCCTTGTCATATTCCAACAGCGGCGCGTTTCAAATGGGCGTATTGCGCGCATGTGCACGGCGAACGTTTGTTATCAATGTGTACTAATACCGCCGTGTGTCCTCCTTTAATAGCGGAGGACTTTTAAAAAGGTTATTATAGTACTTATAATTATGAACAACTTTTACTATCGAATCAAACATGAAATAGCAAAAAAAAAACTGCTTATCCTTACAAAGAATTTAATAATATTATTGAAGTATTCGCATGGAACAATCGATTGCTTTTTCACGAATTCAAGGCTGGTTCCATAGTAAAAGTTGTTCATAATGATGAGTACTATAACCCGTTAAAGAGATCGGGGTTAGAAAGGTAGGACCTTGTATAAGGTGATGCTATGTCGTTATGTTATGAAAAATTGTGTACTTACGAAGATATAGGAGCGAGGGAGGCGAGGGAAGCTAACGGTGGGGGCGGCGGGTGCCTGTAGCTGGTGGTGATCTCTGGCGGTGACTTATCGGGCATGTCGTTATAGTACTCGCGATCTTCCGGCGCAACGCTGTTAGCGGGTTCACACAGCGCACGCGATCCGTTTAGATTCAACCTGGAAACAATGATTTTTCATATATTTTTGATCATGTACAGTTAGTTAAAATTTATTTCATAAATGTTACCTTAAAAAATATGAGCATTATGGTTGTTTCAGCGTATCTCACGGTGGCTGTACCAACAGATAATCCTCAGTACATCTTTTGTAATAAGTGGGTGAGATTTTATAGATGGTAAGGCAGCAACATGAATACAATAACTTCTATAATTTATGGCAGTTCATATTTTTATACCACTATTGTGGCAACCAAGCATACGACCCGCCTGATGGTAAGCGGTTACCGTAACCCATGGACGCTTGCAACACCAGTGGCATCACCACAGATCTATATCTGTGGGCATCACTGGCGCGTTCCCTACCCTAAAAGTACTTTTAGTACTAGCGTCATGTTGGCAGTCAGTGGCTGGGAGGAAACCTACTACCACCACGACGCTTCCCGAAGGAGCACTGGCGACCTTGCTCACCGTTGGAACACAACACTGCAAAATTTCAGTGTTATTTGACTACGATATTCTGCAAGGTGGAGGTACATTCCCTGGTCGCCCGACCACTCCAACTCCAATTTTGACCAAAAATGTCCGCTATACCTACCTTTCTTACAAATATCAGTTCATCTGTATATAAAAAGATGGTATTATGAATTACGAGTATTGAATTGAACCATGAATGGTTACAAAGCAGTTAATGCCAGTGTAGTTATGAATAATTCATTGTTTGATTCATCTTCTTCTTTAAATATTTTGATTTCATACAATTAGTGGTAGCCACTACATACTGCTTCAATTTCCATATTATGTCTAGACTGAACTTATGTTATGTTTCAGACATAATAACTTCATAGTAGTCATAGTTACAGATGGGCAGAGTGATGATTTTTCATGACAATGACAAAAAAATATTGTTGAGGGGAACAATGATAAAATCATCAATGATTTATCTCTAACTATCACCGATTCATGCATTGCATGTTATCATCTTGTCGCTGTCATGTCACAGAGCGAAGCCAATGTTCACGTTCATTCAGTCATGGTCACTATCAAGTGATGATTTTAAACATTGATGATTTTGTTAAAATATCGATGATTTATACATGTGACATGATATCGGACTCAACTCTAGTCATAGTAATAAAGTTTAGTAACTTAGGCCTAAGGATAACTTGAAGGAATCATGACTATTCCTACAAGAATGTTGATGGAATGCTATAAATGTTTTAACTGGTCTAGATTAAAGTAATACTTTAGGGTAATGGTTACTTTATTTCTCATTCTGATTTATGAGTGACTCATGTCTGTTACGTTTTTTTATACTATTTATGTACGTTCACAACTGATAATTGATGATTTCATTCACATGAGGAAAGTTGAGTCTCAAATTCCCAATATATTTGTAATAATAGCTCATTTGTAGTTTAAATGACCAATTCGAACAGGAAATGGGTTTGGTTTATTACAAATGCATGTTGTTCCAGAAGGATAATTAAAACATACTTACGATGAAGGTTTCGTCAAAAATTCCTTAAAACGGAGTTCGAAAGCTTGTCCTATAGTTGCTATCACATCTTGTGCTAATCTGCCACCGCATTCTAGTACGTAACATGCTCTCCATTCAGCTGGCGGTACGGACTTTGCAACATAGGCAACAAAGTCTAGGGAATCAGTATCTCCTCCAGATGCAAAGGAGACTCGTGGCATGTCGTGACGAGCTATTGTCTCTCCACCTTCGAGAGCCGCTAAGGTGATTGCTTTGGATGATATGGTGAGGGCAACATTTGCTCCAGAGTGTGCCATCCTTGGGCGAGCAGCAAGAGCACGGACCGCTGCCTGGCACACTCTACGCTTCTTGTCAGCTGATCTTAGGCCAGCTGCTGCACATACTCGAGCAATGCATTCTCTGCAACATTATTTAATAAAATTAGATTTATTGTTAGATTTTATTTGAACCCTCTATTTTCCCTACCAGTGAACAAAATTGTTCAGAAGAGTTGGTAATGCTATTTTTTTTAAGGAAAGATTTAACATTGTCTACCAAAGATATCATATGACAATTAAAACAGCTTGTAGTTAATTGTTACAAATGGACAACAGTTGCAATATTATGTTACAAAAATGTGTTGACAGAGCAATATGTTGAAGACAAGCATTGGCAGGAATGGCAGGCCGCAGGTGTTACATTGTTTATAAGTACCACAAAAAATTTAAATCACACAGTCAACATATTACAACTAAAGTGGGATAAGAAGCAGCTATTATAATTTTAAAATGAACAGGGAATACCTACTGTCTTCATGGCTTAATGCATTTTGTTTGATAATACAAAATTTAAGTGGATTATTTGGCTAGTGTTTGCACTCATGAAGATGCATGAAGCATGCTTGCATTTAGATGTCAGACAACATTACCAAACTCTGTGCCATCCAGGGTACTACATTTTTAAGTAAAAAGTGACCTATATGTATGTATAGTATTTATTGGAATGCAAAATAGGTTAGCAACGAATTTGTATTAGATAATACAAAGTCTAGTTTAGTACTGTCAAAATGCACAACAGAATCAACAACAATAGGTACATTAGTTAGAAAACTGTGTCACTGCCATTAACTAGGTAGTAGATACTATATTCTGGATGCAGAAACTTACTTAGCTACTTGAGATCTTGTTTCAAAGTCCAATTTCTTCATGGATGTTAGAACCTCCATACACCCAATATACTGAAACAGGATTACACCATTATCATGCGGAGTTGTTAACCTTTTTTGTATGGGCATGCTTGACAGCACATTTAGGTATGAATCAATGTCAACTTTTATTTATCAACTTCAACTCTTTGTTAGTGGCTTTTGTAGAGAAATGACCACAATTTCGCCAATGTCGCGTGAAGTGATAGACGATCAAACGCTGGACTTTTGTACATCAAAGTAATTCTTGTTCATTGGATAAAATTTTGTTTGGTGGGTTGATCTCACCATGTTTATGAACTTTTGCAGATATAATTGTACTCCACAGATCTATTTAAACATTTACATACACTACACTGCCAGGAATTATATTAAAGAAAAAAATGATGTAGCTATATAAATTATATTAAAGAAAAACTTTTATTTTTTATATTTTATTGTGACTGTGCTGTGCTGTAGGCTCAATTTTACTTCTTTCTTTCTATGCAAGAAATCATTTTCTATAATATCGGCAATGGATAAATATATAAATAATAAAAGTGTAATATAAGTTGTGTATTCTCTACTACATAATCTAAAGTATTTTACTACAAAGATGATGTGACTGAATAAGACAATACCATACATAGTCATAACAATTCCAAAAAAACTAAGTAACAATAGTGTGTAAATGTCATGAGCCTTTGATATCAACATTCCGTAAATATTTTGGCTAAGTTTTATACAAATTATGCTACTTTACTCATTACGTGAAATGGGAGACTAGAGCTACATTATTTGTATGATCATGATCTGTGTGTAATGTTGTTTAGAGCAAAACAACTGCATTCATTTGCATTACTAAGTATTTCCTGTCGTGGCGAGTACAATGCCAGTAAAATGCATGAAACACAGGATGCTTACCCTGACTGCATACGTGATTCCATCGCTCGCGAGCACCGAGTCGGGATGAAGCCAGCCTCGCGCCGGCTTCGCCACGAAAGTGCTGTCCGTCATGTCTTACACGACAGAAACGCACTGCGACGTACGATTATATGATATTCTTCACACTTCACCTACTTTCAGTTATTAAGGCGCTTTCATTATGATTCAACTGATTAATTCGCCAATGTCAATGTTAGTCAGCAGTTAAGTTTTGTCGCCAAACTCTCTCAATACTGTATTTTTACTCGCAACTATAATTACTTGTTTGATTGTTATAACGTTGAGTAAATAAGTAAAAGTGTGGGAAAACACTACGTTAATATAAAAAACATTACAATTTTATTACCAAGCAGCAGATAAAACTTTTTGACATAACTGAATGAATCAAAGAAGGAAAAGAATGAACCACAGACAAAAGATTTTATGTATGAAATGAACGAGTCGTCGTTGTTGAGCGCATAGATTAAAAATTCTACAGTTTTGCCGTAGATGGATTTGGATTGATTGGACGGGCTGGACAACGCGGACGACGCGACGGCGAGTGGCGACACTGTGCCAAAGACTGTGCCTGACTGCCTGTGCGGATACATATTTAGAATTTTGCGTTGCAGCGCGAACGACACTGAATGACACAGTCTACTAGGAACCGATTTCAAAAGCTAAAAAGTATCTATAAAATAATTTTCTTAAAAAACTTATCAGCTTCTGAAGTCGGTGCCACTGCCGAGCTAGGTGCATTGAAGAATTAAAGGCAATAATTTTATACTTTTTAGCTTTTGAAGTCGGTTTTTACTTTTATTTTAAAGTTTATTTTATTTTTCAATTTTGAGTGGCATAAACTATACATAAACATGAGATTACAGCAATCGCGAGTGATGTGCTGTTATTCATTCAAGAGTTCCATTGGCTATCTCCGAAGATCTTCATCAGATCTTCACCATATTTAAATGGGACTACTTCGGGAGTATACCCTTTTAAACAAAAAAAGAATCATCGAAATCGGTTGGCGTGATATTGATAATTTGTTACTCATCCATTTGTCGCGCACCTACTTAATGCAAATTTAAGACTTATATGATTTTCTCATGGATGACATTGTCAGAACTGGACCAAATTAAAATGGGACCACACGGGAAGCAACAGCTTTCAAATAAAAAAACAATCATCAAAATCGATTAACCCAGTCGAAAGTTCTGAGGTACCTAACAAACATAAAAAAAAACACACGCGTCGAATTGAGAACCTCCTCGTTTTTTTTTGAAGTCGGTTAAAATGGCGAATTCTCTTTGCCTTCGCCATACCATAATACCAGAGGGCTAATTCCAATGACGTAAGAAGCCGTCACTGGCTAATTCACGAAATTTTATGACGCGCCGGTCATATTGCAGTGACGCTGGAACTTGACGCGAACGTATCTCACTGAAGCTACGAAAATACTAAATGTGTTGTATTGATCAAAATTTTACTGCATTACGCGGTAACTGCACTTCTTTAGTTACATGAATTAGCCTACTGAAGACGGAAGTTTTCAGTAAGTTCATCCTACCCGTCATGACCTAAGGTACCGAAACAAACTAGTCCGCTAATTCAAAGTCGCTCAGTGAGCTATGGAGCGGGCTGTGCTCGAAGTCACTCTGAAGGATAAAATCCGCAACGAGATGATCCCATAGGGCATAGAGGATCAAGGTAGTGGGCTGGTCATAAAAGTCGAAGAACCGATGACCGCAAGCAGACATAGTGTTGGGCGCCTCCCGGCCAGGTGGAGCGACCACTTGCGGAAAATGACTGGGAGAAAGTGGATGCGGAGAACAGAAGATCGTGCTCAGTGGCGCTTACTGGGGGAGGCCTATGTCCAGCAGTGGACGAATTTAGGCTAATGATCATGATAAAATATACCTTTTAATGCAGCATCATTTATGTTCATTTTATATAAATATGTAATTATTTAAGCAGTTTTTTAATAATTAGAAACATACGTAATTATTTAAGCATTTTAAATAACTACGTATGTTTCTAAAATGAACATGTTATTAAGTATCCACTGAAATAATTTCTGGTCATATGAAGAATATAACTATGGCGTTTGAATTTTCCTCACTCGAATATTGTAAAAATACAACAA
This sequence comes from Allophyes oxyacanthae, assembly GCA_932294325.1. Taxonomy (NCBI): domain Eukaryota; kingdom Metazoa; phylum Arthropoda; class Insecta; order Lepidoptera; family Noctuidae; genus Allophyes; species Allophyes oxyacanthae. The sequence continues at coordinate 5,745,222 of OW028610.1, forward strand.
TCCCGAGACTAATACCTCTTCTACATACACATTTATGTATATTTTAAACGAGGAGATAACAATTAATAATTGTATATTATGTACCTATTTAAAAAATACTAAGAACACTGTTATAAGTAACTGACAATTGTTAATTAAATCTAAGACTAATACATGAGATGAGTAGACACTATACGAAGCATTGATGATATGAATTAAGTACTACATGAGTCCTTAATTCGATTCATCGATCCTTCGTGTAGTGTCTAACTAAAGGAATACACGGAGGAGGTAGGTTATATGAACCTGCAATTTATAAACACCCGCGTGAAAGTTTTGTTTAATTCTAGGATAAAAAGAACCCAATGTCCTTTTCGGGTTCGTAATTTCGTATCTATAGCTATGTCTGCCAGTTTCATCACAACACTTTTGCATAAATTAATAATATTTTGTAAGGAAATCAAGGAGTCAAAGCGTAGCGGTGTAATAAAAACCTACGTCGTAGGTCACGCTACGCTTTTGTTGCTCGCACGTAGCTTTCGTAGCAATCCTCTTTAGAATTACTTACAATAAGTTACAATACATTTAGAACCTAACCGTCAAAAACCCCCGACTCCAAGTAGAAAAAGAGCTGTAATTTTCGGCTGGACAGATTTACATGAAACATAGCTAGCTATACCCGATTAAACTAGCTTTCAATTAAAAAACTGCATTGAAATCGGCTCATCCGTTTTGGAGCTACGATGCCACAGACAGATACACAGGTACAGAGATACACAGGTACACAGATACACAGATACACAGGTACACAGATACACACTACAAACTTATAACACCCCTCTTTTTTGTCGGGGGTTAAAAAATAGTATGTTCGATGTACGGTCGACTAATAAAATTAATGGTCCATCAATTTTATTAGAACTTCAAAAATGAAAATATCACTAAAGTTGAAATTTCATAATTTTGGCAAGGGTCTATAGAATTGTTTGTTTAATATCATACAAACAGTTTTTTGGCCGACTGTACATTTAATATTGAGCATACTCTATTTGGCATACTAATGACACACTAATGACCAACAATATCATTGACGCAGAATCGTTATTATTGAATACTGTTTTGATGGATCAAAGCTTATCAAAACAGAATTCAATACGGGTTGTCTGTCCATTATTCACAGTATCCAGTGTATTATCCGCAGTAGATATCTGTCTAACATGCTCATATATGCATGTCTAACATACTCAGTTTTTTCTTACTTGTCTTATAATCGTGTCTTATAGGCCACGCGGCCCATGACGTCAATAAATTAAACTTATAAAATTCCAATAGGAAACGGATTACAGTTTCACTTTATTTTTTTATTTTTTTATTATTATTATTAAGCCCCCCCGCCATTTGCATTTTTAAAAACCATCCGATTCGCTTTCAATTGTTTTCAGAGCCATCCGACGGGCCTAAAGGTTAAACAATTTTGACATATAGACTCTGTAACGAAAAACGTTATATAAATATATGAAAATCATGTTAAATTTAACTGTCTTTGATAATCAATCAAATCGACATAATAGTAAACGATTAGTTGTATTTTATAAATGATTATTTCATTAATGAGTTGTATGAAGATTGTTTACTAAATAATATACGGTGTAGGTATAGGTAAGTAAGAAAAAACAGCCTATAGATACATAGGTATGAGATGCACGTTTGTTTACACTATGTATGTATGTACGTGTGTTGTAAGTAAACCTACAGCTCGCAAGGCCCAAGCCGTTCCTTTTAACTCTCAACCTGTCTAGGACGTGCGTGCACGAAATTAATAGTCTTACTCGGCACGCTTTTACTCACTACTTACTTATGTATACCCAGTTAGTACTTACTTACTTTATAACTTAATTTAAAAGCCAACAAACTAAAATGTTTTGTAAGTCTCTGAGTAATTTATGACTTTGACTAAGCAAAAAAGGTCGGCGGGAATCTGTTGTTTTAATATCGTTACATGAATAACAAAGTTGTGTCGTTTAGGAGTTTTGTCGTCCCGATGGGCGGTGGGTAAATGTTTATTTTTATTGTTCAAATCTACCCCTGAACATTAACGTAATAGCCGCCACGAGAATTTGAGCTACGACCTACCGTTACTTACACCGAAGTAGATATGCGAATTAAATTTTACGGTAAAGCTTCATAGGACATAAAACAATAATAGTAAGATAAGGAAACAAAACTAAAATTTTAAATTTTCTTAATTTTCTTTCACAAAGTAATATTTAAATTTTTGCCAAAAAAAGAACTTAATACACAAACCAAATTAATTTACAGCTAACAAACCACCCTATATTAAAAGTAAAGCTCTATGAACGGTGCAAACGCGCCCTCCGTAGCAGCGTAGCGGGTGTCGTAGGCCGAGGTCGGCGCGCGTGCGTGCGTCAGTCGGCGAGAGCCGCGCGTCGCCGCTGCACGTTCGGCATGCGACATCGTACCACCGAGCCACACCATCTAACTACTATACACCACCGCGCGCCCCTGTAAGTACACATTACAACTATATTTACCACCAGTAAACAAATTCTCAAGTTACGAGCACTTTTTAATTCAAAAACTGTCATGCGGAAATGGTGATTTCCGCACGTGGATCCATATTTAGCCGGCAGTGCCTTCCCGACGCACAGTAACAAATGAGCGGTTCGTTCGATAGCCCACTGCCCCTGTGAGAGGCTTCCAAGAGAGCCCTCTTATCAAGGGTTGTTCTCTATTCTAATTAAAACGTTTTGTTTTGAATGTAAATCAAGATTCAAATGTCACGATCTCGATGGGCATTTGGGGTTAGTTTATTTAAAATTCTGTTTGTATTTTTGCGGTTTCGCACGTGGATTTTATTTATGTTTACAGGTAAATAGATTGCGGAAGTGTGAAAATGTTTTTTGCTTGCGAAAAATATCGGGCTTATTATTACGTTTTGTGTGTTGTCAACAAGATAAGGAAATTGGGAATAAACTAACAAAGATTTTGTCTACCGGCGCCCGTAAACAATAGATTTTCTATTGTGTCTACTTCGCGTCGCTTGACGGCTTAAAGATACAAATTTTAACATATTGCCATAGCTTGTACATCTTGATAAAGTTACAGAATTTTCAGAATACTCATGTTAATTGCTGTAAAATGCCATCAAAAAGCAAGCTTGTAATTAGGAAGTGTACATGCAAGCAGTGCACTGTGTAGGCTCGTGGTGTCGCAGACTGCTCATTTAAAGCGAGCTGGGTCTCGTCGGATTCGTCAGACAATTGCCGGTCGTCTGGCGCGCCGGGCGCTCGAGCCTGCCTTTCAGTCTTTTTAGTTTGTCTACAGCTCCGTGAGGCCTCGCCGAGACAGCTTGAAAGCGGTCTGCAATTAGCCCGAGTCTGCCGAGCTATTGCTACGTTTTTCATCTAAAGATATACGTTTTAAAGACAGAAAATAATCTGTAAGCTGGACGGTTCCACATTGTTCTTTACACATTGAAAAGTATATACTTTTTTATGAGTTATTTCATAGTTACGTTAGTTAAAAAGGAACTTTACAATAACTTAACAATCCAACCGCGTAATTAGGTTAGGTTTCAATGCACAGTCAAGTTGATTTCATCATGTAAGTAAGAACTAGGAAGAACCCGTCCATTTATAATACACATCAACCCTTTTAACCTTAGCTAAACAACCATTCTATTACTGAACTTTAATTAAATTCAAATACTTTGTTAATTACATATGTCTGCAACACAATTTCCTCACTCTGTGAACAATAGCAATGTAATACACATGCCGTGTTCTTAAGAGCACACTAAGTCGTTTTACATTTAAATGAAAAGACAAGCCTCGGTTGTTTTACGTCTGCCATCATAATTACAAGATTGATGCTGAGATTAACTCAATTATACAGCTCAGGGGAAGAAAGATTTTCATCTTGTACAAAACTGAATAATTTGTTAGAGAAAATATTCTCAGGAAAATTAAGTTACTGAAATCCAAGGTAAGTCCCTGGAGATTCAAGGAGGCGTCAATTAATCTGACATAGAAGGACGCCACGATATTGATGCCTACTCGTATTATGCTTTATAAAAAGTAAAAATACCTTTATTTCAGACATTAAAGCCCAGTTGCTAGCAATGGTTTATACTAACAAGTCGTTGCTTTCTTAGAAACAGGAGTAAAACAAGTTCTTTATTTATTATTACGCTTCATGAACGATGTTAAAGTTTTAGTTTCATGAACGTGGCGGCCGCTGAAAGCAGGAAAATGTTATTAATACGAACTCATGATGATGCAGCCAATCTTTCTGAAATAGTTAATCTCATAGAGGCTCTTACCAAACCTACAATCTACTATGTACCAATATAATATCTACACGTACGTATTATGTCAAGTAAACTTCAAGACATAAATATCGAATTCTCTCAATCACTGTCTTCCATTTTGCCAGAAAACATAAAGATATTTAATTGAATGTCATAGTCGTCATGGTGAATGATCGGAAATCGATATATATATAGTGTATTATTACCTATCTCGTTACGTTGGTATTTCACGTTCCACGAAACTGACGATTTTCTGATATTGAAAATACCAACCCTTGTAGAGTCTATCTTAATTGAGATCTTGGTATAGATATTTGATGTACTGTCATTATGTTATTATTCCATTTCTATCAATTTAAATATGATTTGTAATCAAACCACCGAATTGACCTAACAAAATAGTTAATTTGTATCCAACCTTTCAAACACGAAGTTAATTGCAAAACACTGTTGAGAGGAAATATTTTTAAACCACCGAGTTGGATTTCCAAGAATAGCTTGGCTTGCTATTGTTGCGATCCTCCCCTGCATTATCAGGGACGCCCTGAATAAATGAATATTTGATTGGCTAATTAAGCTTCGTCAGAGGCAGGAGGAAGTACACCTTTATTTTTGTAACGTGACTGAAGGTAAAATCGGTTTTGATATCTAATTGGAAAACGAATTTTAATATAGTACAGACGTTTATTAAAAAAAGGTCCTCGAGCATTTATATTATTCAGACTTAAGTTTAGAAGTTTCGAATTCGTTGAAGGATTTCGCTCAAGTAATTGCTTTTCAAAGACTTATTTGGGTTATGAATAAATAAGTCGTACAGAAATGGTACACAACTTGAGAAATAGTTAATAACAAGATTGTATAAACAATTTGCTTTTGTTGTGGCTCTACTTCTCATCTACGAACCGTTTTTTCAGGTCTAAAACAAACTCTCTACTCAGTACTGGGTAGTAGACGATCCGAAGTCATAAGAACGTTTTCGATATCTGTCTATAATACAGGCTCTTTAACAAGCATTAATATAACGTTACCGATCCCCTCTTAGCAGACGTCGAGTTTTACTCTTATTTCAGTTCCATTACGATTGTATTTCAGTTAACAATAGACGTCGAACCTTGTTCAATTTCCAACCATGGGTAACTATGCACTGTTCATTCAGAGTTGCTCTCGTCGACATTGACGGTATTCCAATTTAGTATTAGTTTGGTTGGATGAATTGTTCGGTAGCTATTCGTTTGTGTATGTGCCATTATTTGGATGTAATGTATTGAAGATTATATGAAAAGAGTATCTAAAGTAAATGATGTCATTCCAGTTATGGGATGGCAATCGAGTGGAAAGCCATACACAACATTAAGAATAATAGAATTTGTTCCCGAAATAGAAATCTATGGAAAGAATATGTATCATAATGCTATCGAATTGTAAATAAGTTATCTATTATTATAGATGGGACATTCTGTCATGAACCTTATTTTTTAAGCCTTTTTGGCAGTTCATTATCATCACCAACTCGGCCCATTGGAGTCCATTGCTGGACATAGGTCACTCACTATCTCTTGTTTATGAATAAATGCCAAACTATAAAGCAAATAGGGTATAGTAAAATGATCTAAATAGGATATCGAAGATAAGTTTTCTGCAACAGCAAGGGAAGATAAAGAATAATACCTACAATAGTCAAGTTAAGACGTAACGATGTTCGCAAACTAAAAGGTTTTCCTTTTTGGGCACTATTTACATGTATACGGTGACAGTTTTATTGATAAGCCAAGTCCCTTCTTCGACGCGTTCACATTTGTTTAAGTTGTTTCGATAGAAAAAGGCCGGATCTGCGGTGAATTTGGGTACTTTGTCCCGAAGCCACAATTTATTAGTTTGCGTCGGATTCATTACTCAGCCGGGGCTCTCGTAAAACATCTTATTGAAAGATTGCAGGTTTAGTGTTGGTTTTATTGAACGTGACAAGTGCTTGGAAATAGTTGATTTAGATGTTTTATGCCGCGGTTTTACGATTGTAATTAAAGTTAACGTGATTATATTTCTTCTCTTTTGTGTAACTAAGTAATAAGGGTTTGATTTGATTACCTTTACTTTTACAAAATATCTACAAGTCTGAGTGGACTGATATTTTCTGCCCGAAATGTTATTTTTTTAGCATAGGTGATAATACAAAGGTTCTACAATAGACATTGGTTAGCTTTTCCAAGCTAATTCCTACAAATACTTCACTGTCACACGATTCCAATGAAATGAGGTACCTAATTATTTATCGGATTATCCGGAATCCGCACAGAATCATTCACGTCCACGTAATCTGCTATTCATTAAATCGTGGAGCGTGTATCGTCAAGGGCTTCAATCAATATTTCATCAGCGGTAAGCTATCGAGCATATAGATCTAAGTGCGGATAGATAGTTAAATAAACTTTCAAACTGCGGCCCGTAATGGATTGCTAATATTAGCTAAATCTCGTAAGTTTACACCCCCTGCTGTACGGTATAAGTCGGTTCCATCCGTCTTTTATCCGGCGATTCGTTTCCAACAGCCCTGGAGGGTGGAAGGGCGTCGAAACGTTAGTTAAGTACTAGTGTGTGTATGGTAGCGCTTTGTGAGTAATAGGTTTTTGAATGAAGGATATTGATGATTGATTGCGATCGATGTACACCATTGGAGGGTCAGTCTTTTTTTTTGATAGAAAACTTGATGGATTTTGCTGACGCGGGTTTGATAGTTCTTTGATAGAGTTGAGATGAGGTGCGTTATTACTGTGTTAAGAGTAAATGGACTCAGTCTTCTAACTCTTACCAACTCCACTTTTTGTCTTAAAACTTTTAGCTTTTTTAGTGTACCTATCTTATTCCTGCATCTCTAGTCCACTCTATTTAATTAAATATATCGTGACGAGTAATGTAATATACTTTCGTTTTTATAAGATGTTCCATTGATGGAAATGAAGAGGGTGCAGCAGTCAGCACCCTTTTTTACGAGCCTCGCTAGACTTTCTTGAAATATGACACGGCGAGGGCTCTAGACACGGTATTGTGGTTCCCCGTTAACGGCCTTTTCTCTGCAATGAAATGACGGCGACACGATAAAACATTTTATGTCACTACTTTTGTTTACTTCAAAGCGTACGTTTTGATGACAGAGAAATGTAGAGCAGTTGGGGTAACAATTGTCTCGGCGTTCGTAGCGGCGTTTGATGTATTTTCTTAAAACCTTTGTTCAAGTGTCGCGTACGAAAATGATTTTCTTCGTGTATCGAGGCGTGAAAGACACGTTGTGCGCACAATGTTCACGTCACGATGAGCTTTCCTTTCAGAAAAATGATGTTTGATTTTCCCTTTAATCTTTGGTTATGGAATTCAATACAATGTGTTCGTGACATGGGAATATTGGATAGAACCTTAGGATTATACATCTAAAGGAAAAATGTTTTTACTGAAAATTGTGAGCATGCAAATGGATAGATCGACTTTGTGTGATTCAGGTGCCGTCGACGGCATGCTGGGCGCGCGGCTCAAGTCATGGATGGAGGCGCAGTTGGGGCGGGCCAAGAAGCGTAAGCAGAAGCAAGTGAGACCGGTGGCGGCGACTACGACCACGGGGCCTTTGCCTCCTCCTCATCTATCTTCGCCAGAGAGTGCGTACAGCACTGGGTACTCTACGGATGGGACTTCTCCGGGGGCACCCCCCGCCACGCTCGCCGCGCCGCTCGTGGCACCCCCGCCGCCGCCCGCGCCGCCCACCACACACCTTTACCACGAACCAGCCAAGGTATGTTTACCCATAAAGTACTTTCTGATAGCGGTTCGGCTACGGCTCTATATATTGCAGAAATGGGAATTTAAACAGTATAGCAAACAAGGTACCCTTATAATCTTTCGGTTAGGCTTCTTACCTTAAAGGAGCCTCTTGAAAATGGATTAGTGGTTAATATATAAGTACCCCGTATGCAGCTTTAATTTTACATTAAGTCAATAAGGGAAGCTTTCTACACTCGGGAGCAAAGAATCCGGGTCACCAACATAATAAACCTTAATATCTCGGAAACTAAGAATGATAGCTCATTCAAATAAAGAGTATTTTTTAGACTATTTAATACTACACAAGTTATAATACGCTTCGAGAGCTTGAAATTGCATTGATAGAGGTATGTGAGAATATTCCCCAACATCGCCTCAGACACTTTGTGCCGTATGAATCGCATGACATCTGTATTGACAACACACGGAGGTAATACAAAGTACTAAAATGTGAGAATATGATATAAGTTTCTATAAAAAGTGAGTATATTAAAAAAAAGAAATATTTACGCATTTTAAATTAATGTATTTTTAATAAGTAAAATAAATAATAACTAAGGAGTTTTATTAATTTTATTTAAGTAATAGATATTAAGTAGTCTATAAAATACTTTTAATTTGATTGTCCTAACATTCTTAGTTTCCGAGATATTAAGCTTTATTTAGTGACCCGGATTCATTGCTCTCGAGTGTAGTTACTTGGGTAGGATCGTGAATACTTGGTTATGTTTGCCGAAGTATGTTGGCTACAGAAATAAATACATAGATAGGTATAGTAATGGGCATTAACGGGTACCTGGTTATCTAATGAAGCTGACTTGAATCATCAAACGTAAACGTTTTTGACATGATGCCCTTCTTAGAGCACAGACATAAATAACCAGCGGACAATCAAGACGCTTCCAATGATACTTCATTTGTCGAATTATGATAAGTAGTTTAGAAGTTATGAGGGAACAGATGAACATACGCATACATACATACATACCGGTCAAACATATAACCCTCTCCGTACTCGGGTAAAAACAACATAATTTCGTCGCAATGACCATTTTTAACCCCCGAGCCGACGAAAAAGAGGGGTGTTAAAAGTTTGTAGTGTGTATCTGACTACGAACTCTTATAGCAGGGCTGAAATTGAATTGCCCAGACATTTCCAGTATGAGCTGACTTCGCTCTGTATAGGCTTTTCGTACTATGAAAGGTCAGCTTATTCAGGAAATTTCTGGGCATTACAATTTCTGCCCTGCTAAGAGCTTGTAGTAAGCACCCAAACCGAGCAACAGAATAATAATAATACATTAATGCAAGTATTTTAAAATATCCTACCCCGATATACATAAGAATACGCGGCTCACATCATAAATCCGGCTCCATAAACACTGATACAATGAATCATGAATGACATGATTAATTTATTCACATGCCACAGTTTTCAATTAGCTGCAAAGTTAATCCATTTTCACCCGTCTGGGACAAAACCAATAGGGTAATTATTAGCTTAATAAGGCTATACCATGTACACACACATATTGAGTGTACGGTCATCGACCTTACGTGGTTATATGCGCACCCGACTTTATTAATTAACTAGACCGAACTAATTGAAGGGTGGATCTTTACCTGGGCTATATTAAGTCTGTCGGCCCGCCATAGGTTTTAATATATATAGCGCTACTTATTTGTACTAGTGGTCCAGTTGTCGAAATTCGATCGTAATTTTAGCATTCTGCACTCCTTCTCCATATAATTTTTAACTATGTGAAATCTCACACTCCTCCGTGCACGCAATATGCTTAAAAAGGGGTACAAAGTTTTGTCTTCAAGTATTAATATATAGAAAAAAAATATATATGTAATAGATATGTGAAGATGGAATGACGAACTTGTAGAAATAGCAGGAAATCTATGGTCAAGATATCTGCCGCGCTAACACGAGCGCCGCGACAGGTTTTGCCGTCCTATTATCTCGTGCGGAAACAGGTATTAAAGGTATTTAAATTTTGTCGTCTTGCCATGACGACAAAATTTTGTCACGGCGCGCACGTTAGCCCAGCTGGTGTACAAAGATTAGAATGGAGATATTTTGAGGAGGATTTTAACGTCCTAGGTGGTCCCTCCCTTAGCTTAAGAACTAATAGAACTTAGCATCATAAAACACATTCTACTCACCCACTTAACTTCATAATATTATAATTTGAATTATAAATAACTTGTATAATAAGGCCTTCTAAATCAAGAGAATCAATAAAACCTTATTTTTTACTTACGTTAATGTCATAAATTCATGACGTGTTTGCTTAGTACATAAGCATGTAAGAACTTATCTGTTTCCTTAATTATTAGAAAAATCGTAGTGGTTATGGCAATATATCCCATAATCGTCATTACTTTGGTCATTTGGAGGCATAGACTAATAACTATTATGTCTATGTTTGGAGGCCTATGTTCACCATTGGACCTTTATACGAGCTGAAATGATGACAAGAATTATTAAACTTACGTACGTATTTCTGTGATGCTTCATCTTTGAGATATTTACAATCGATTTTTTTTTGTAAATTATTATATAGGTAGGTACTAATTAACGAAACCCTCCAATACAGACCAAAAATAAAAAAATGTAATTATAGCCTAGACAACAAAAAAAAAAAAAAAAAAAAAAAAATTAAATAATTTTAAATATCTAGTTTAAATTATCCTCTCGGAGGTCTGCTGGAAGAGATTTCTTTTGTGAAATAAGCAGTACCTTTGAACGTTGTTCTCCTATTTAATGTTTTCTGCGTCTTTTCATGTCTACATAAATTATTAAATAAATAAATTGATATAATTACTAAACAGCGTCCTTCGAAACACTAGAGTAAGCTTCTAAATTTATAACTAGATGGCGTTGGCGGCGAATTGAATCACACAAGCGTTTGCTTCCGCTGGTTTGGCATATCAACTTTGCGTCGCTATACATTTTAACTTTCCTTGTCTCGGGGAGCATAGTGCGCAGTGATCGTAAAGTGAGAGCACTTATGCTGACACCCACAAGTTAATCTTGTATACCCGCGCCCGGCTGCCGTTAGGGAGACCGAGCGCAATTTTTAAAAAGCCTTCTTACTTAACAGGGGGCTAGAGTATAATTAAAAAATATTGAAATGGGGCAATAAAGTTAAATAAGTTATGGTTATAGTATACTATTAGTATTACTAAGTTAAATGATATTAGATAACTTCATGTCTATAATCTACAACGCGGTAGGCAGAGTTGTAGCTGACCTAGATACTAGACAGTTCACGGACGTACTGCACCACTAATACAATCAATACACTTTACTGCAAAAACAAAAGAAAATAAAAAAAAGAAATAGATAAAGGGATGCGGTCTTATCCCACTCGACGATTTCTGCCAGACAACCTTGAAGACAATATCTAATGGAGATTCACAATGGAAAAAACTAATTATTTTATAAATTCAAGCACAAACCACTTTCTTTTAAACACTTTGAAACTGTTGTAAAAGTTAAATTGTACCCTATTTTTGATGGTTTGACATCATGATGGTATTTTTTTTCTTTATTGATTTCAGCGTCGCACAAACGTGGTAGTCCGTCGCTGTATCCCGGAGCCCACTCCCGTTCCAGCTGTGGTGTGTGCGACACCATCACCCCGGCCACGGTGTCGTATTAAAACCAACCCATGGCTTGGCGCGACCTCACCGAGTAGACGACGGCCGCAGCACATTGTGCATCAGCACTCGCTGCAGTGTCCGCCGACACAGCCGCAACTGCATCATGCTCCCTACTCGCTCGATTCGCACAACGTCAAGTATGGCTCGAGGTAAGTTGTGTATAGTCAATCACATATCTACATTACTGCAGATGCCGCAGCACATAGTGCATCAGCACTCGCTGCACTGTCTGCCCACACAGCCGCAACTGCATCATGCTCCTTACTCGCTCGATTCGCATAACGTCAAGTATGGCTCGAGGTAAGTCCACACTACACCACATCTGCCAGCATCAGTAGGTGATTTAGCACAAGATCAACTCATGATAAGTCAGAAGTCACTATGCAACAGCTGTAGAGCGAAGCACATAGTGCATCATCACAGTGCCCGCCTGCACAGTCGCAACGGCACCATGCTTCCAAGGTCATGAAGGTAATTCGTAAGGCCTGTAGGTTGCTACACTTGCTACAGCACATAAGTGACAATGATTCACAGAGCACCAGACTAGTCATGTCTTGTCACTCACTGACACCTGAGTGCTTACTACGAGCTCTTATAGCAGGGCAGAAATTCAACTTCCCAGATTTTTCCAGTATAAGCTGAGTTTTCATTGTACGAAAAGCCTATATAGTGAGAGGTCAGCTCATACTGGAAATTCCTGGGCAGTTCAATTTCGGGCCTGCTATAAGAGTTTGTAGTAAGCCCCCTGAGCTTCATTTCATTATGTACTGCCTCCACCTGCGTTCAATTATTTCGCAGATTTCATTCAAAATGAAGTTCTGTGATAAGGGGTCAACCACTCCGCAGTTTTTAGTGCCAACTTTTATCATTTACTACGTAGGTACTATTAGTTATCCTGTGCTTTTATTGGCCGAGAAGGAAGGACTTGTATTTTTTTAATGAATGTAGAATACTAAATACGTTTACATAATTTTTATCGTAGGCTACGTTTTAAAATCTTCCAATTTAATAATAATGTCAAGTTGGCAATGCAGCAAGTAGAAATTGAGTTAACCAGCACTCACTTATGTAAAGTGGGTCAGTGGGGGCTATCATTGCCGAAGTTATACGATAATTCAATTACATCGCAACCTGTTTAGCCATTTATTTGCATTTTTAATGGCGTATTATAAGTACTTGAAAGCCTTCTTTTATCCGGTATATAAGCGACTAATGGAGGCAAACGTGAGAGTTCTTAACAACTTACGCAGTGTTTGCTTTTTATAAAGTGATGTATTTTTACTTGAATAGATGTTGTCAATATTGTTGTTTTGCACACTGACCTATTCCCGGAAGTGAAAGAAAACGTAGGTAGAATGTATCTGTTACTTTGAGTATTTAACACTCAAAGTATCAGATAGATTAAATGCTCTAAGATCTGATATCATGCTGCTTGTAATGTAAGTTGACTGACATACAATATGTCTAATCTAAATACCTATATTTGGATCTATACTTCTCAACCAATCAACTCTTCCTTACCAGTGGCAATAGTTGGCTTGTACCTAGACAAGTGTAGTGTGTTGGGCAGCACCAGCACTAAATTTATTGTAGACCGTATTTCATACTACTACAGCTAGGCATCATACGCTAGTGTTATCTTGTAATGTTAGTTAGTATAAAGTTACATCATTATTATAAATGTTATGTAACACAAATGAAAAAAAAAAAAAGAATAATTAATTCCTAATTCCAGATCACCACATCTCTCCCCCCACTTATCACCGGAGCCCCCCGGATCACCATACTATCGGGGCGGAGCTTCCAGTGACGAAGAGTGCCGGGGCATGCGGACGAGGGGTCGGGAGACCGCCATCCTGTCTGACGCTGACTTCGACTCGGATGGTGATACGGGGCTTGACGGCGGAGATGAAGATGATGATGAAACTGCGTCACCGGGCAGGAGGAGGGCGAGAAGACGGAGACCACCTCGACGACCCCCGCGATCTGCTGGTGAGATTGATAATATTATATTTGATCGCCATACTGTTTCAATTCAGCTCATTTATTTGTCAAACATAGATATTATCTACAAAACAATAAGGCCCAGGTTCACCGACAACATAACAGATGATTAGAGCAAAATCTGCCGTTTAAACATGAATTTTTGTATGGGTAATTGGCCGGTTTCATTTTAAACATTTGTTATTTTTTCGATGAACTTGGCCCTAAGTGGCACTATGACTCGGATAAAGACATACGATTGGGCGATGGCGACAAAGATTCTGAGAATTCTGCGTTGCCGAGTTACAAAGAAGTAACAGCACCCAACAATCGAGATTAATGATATTTAAGAATTATATTGAGTTGATTGTTTAAAATATTGTTTCAGTAAACAGCGGTACTAATTTGGACTGCATATCGATACAAACAAATTCACAAACACCGATGTGTTCACAACTAGATTGGGCCTACGACGAGCTTTTGTTATAGCTTTTTTACCAACTACCTATTTAGTTGAACGGCTTGAATTACATCATCTTTCCCAATGACTTTGTAAAATGTCATTGATCTTTCCACATTTGGTGAAATGGTGTAGAATGATGATTCATTGAATTTTTACGTAAAATAGAATGGTTTTAAATGTCAAATGTTCCTTTCAATGCCAAATGAAAACTTAGCAATTGGTGCAGTTACGTCACCAGTGTAAATAATATAATTATCTTCATCAGCGTATGAAGTTGTAGGTAGAAGGTACAACTTCATTTTAAAGTGTGTTCATTTCATTTGTGTTCAATTTAAAATGTGTTGTCTTCAATACTAATAAATATTTGCTCTAACGATTATTTTCTACTTCCAGGAGCGACTCCGCCTCGTATGCGTCGTCGCAACCACGCTCCGTCAGCTCCTCCGGTGCGAGAGAAGGATCCTTTACTAGAAGCTGACAGGGAAGCCGAGAGGAAGTACAGGGAACTCATCAGAGAGGCGGAAAAGTTGCTCGTCACCGTGTCACGCGCACCGCTCGAGCCGCCACATAACCCGAGAGTTAGGGAGCTGAGGGCTACCGAGGTGAGTGTACACAAACACAGCTGAGTACAGAGAGGTAGTACAGGGAGCTCATCAGAAAGCCGAAGAAGTTGTACTTATAGATCGAAATGAACTACGATTATCACAGGGAAGACAATTGTTATTTTATTTCCACGAACGTAATTTCAACGTACTTCTCGATTTTCTTTACTGCATGATATAAACTCGACACCTCCTATAACTATCCCTGCATTGATCTTTTCATTATTTACAAACCTATCTTCATGTACCAAAAATTTTACAGCATGTGACTAGATAGGGCTTTACTACACGGAGTCATGGAGTAATAAGTAAATGGAATGCTGAGTTTATTAATGTATTTTCCCTACATTTAAACTTATTCAATTTGTGAAGGGACATTGATGTTTATCATTGTATCATACCTAATGCTGCATAATCCCGTTCTCTGATATTCGCGAAAAAAATGCAGTCCGGGTAAATTCCGTTGTTGTAATGTGATTTTAGCTTTTTTGTGGTTCGCACATTATGATCCGATATATTGGTACTGACTGCTAGTAATATTGCCCAAACCTTGTGTTGTCAGGTGGAAGCTCCCCGTAGAAGTCCAGAGCGTACACATATCACGAACTTCATGCGCGCGAACTCTCCGGAGCCCCCGCGCCGCCTGTCACCGGTGGCGCGGCGCTCCCCGCTGGCCGCGCCGCCGCCGCCCCCCGTGACGCGCCGCGTGACCCCCCTCTCGCCCACTGACAGGCCTCACTCCGAGCCTCCGAAAAGGAAAGCTTACGCTCGGGATGAGGTTAGTCTTCCAAGCATGCGTTGTCATTTACTGTATCTGTTACTTTCGAGTTTAGTAATTCTAAGCATGCATATTTTTTATCTATTTAAATACCTTTACAAAACGTCTAAATACTTATAGCACTCATAGGAAAAATAAAACTTATAAAAACAACTGGTTTATACTGGGAATTGGGATGGGACAGAAACATGAAATTAGGACAAGTTTGATGACGTACTGTTAACTGGTTCCAAATTGTCTAAATGGTCTGGAAACCACAGAATCAGTCTTCATATTACCGTTGACGCTGCTGCTCGTCAGATATCTTGGGTGATTACACAATCGATCAGTTGTTATCTCCTCGTCAGTTAGAAGCAGGTTGCCGATAAGCATGGTGTTTGAGTAAACTGAAAGTAGGTTCCCTTAACACTCATTCAACATACAAAATTCTGTACCGAAATGACTTGCCTCGGAATTAACCCGGAATGCTCTTCTATCCTGAATTGCAAAATCACAAAACAATTTTGATTTCAGGTCCTGCAGACTCTGGAGGGTCTTCGCAAGAGTCTGCAGCAACAGTCAGCTCTACTCGCGGTGCAGCGGACGCGCCTCGACTCCCTATAGCCGCCAAATTGTCCCCTTCCCGTCCCGCATATTTAGGTATTAGACCTGTTTAGATATCCTAGTCAATGCCGGTTCACGCGAGTTGCCATATTTGTTTGGGAGGATTTATTAGATTTTGCAATAAGTGTTAGTGCATTTTTGATGAGTAACTAAAATCTTTATAGTGTGGTTTACCATCATTCTATTAAAATAAAATCATTTTAGGTAAAATGGTTTAATATCATACCAAATCGCTAATTATTTAGTCCTTTTCGGTGTGAATTCGGTAAAAACGGTATATTTACTGAATCCACTTTTTCGGTTACTTTATTTATTGTTTTTACATCAAAAATGTGTTTTACGTTACCTTGTGTTAGGCTCTAGCTATAGATAGCTAGAAGCTATGATCTCTATAGATATTCTTATCGTCTGCCTATAGCGGTCCACCATTGTATTGAACATTCAGCAGTAGACAATACAATAAGTTTCACCAATACAGTGATATTTCCCGTAGCTTCCACGTTAGGAAAGCCAGTTTTCTTGCTTTCTTTTACTATAAGTTTAAGTTTTCACATACAAGACAACAGTTATTCAAAGTACGTATGCCAGTAAGTTTTTTTGTCAATTTGTACTAATCTTTAGTTGTTAGAGCGTGAACGGCAAGTAGTTCTTCCAAATACTCCTTTTTCTCTAGTCCCTCCATAAGTTCTAGTCAGTTAGGCAGTGTCTAGTTGTAGTGTTGTTATCGTTCTGCGTAGGCGAGGCCACTTTCATTATCTTCCATAATACTTGTAGCGTCATTTTATTAGTAGTGCTTAGATTAGATGGTAATCGACGTCGATTTGTAGCTCTACTGTAACTGCAATGTGAGAATTCATGATTCTTAACAATTGGAAAATGTGAGGACAATTTATGAAGTAGATTTTATACCTATTCAAGCTAGTGTATTTATTTTCTGTCATTTTTAATGACGTCACTGTACTTATTTTCACCTTGCCACAGATAAAAAAGAATTGTTCCTCATTAATATTTCGGGATCAATGTTCTGTAAAGCATGGGTAGGGTATATTTAAGCAATATTAACAATAAGTACCATATCTCTCAGTATTGCTACAACGACGGTCGCACATACAGGTTAGATGTTCTGGGGTAGCGACACAAAGTAGGAAACAAATGGAGTGCTAATGGTCACACTTCTCCCTAGAATTAAACATGCCCAATTAATTAAGTGCGCGGGATGAAGGAAGCAGTCGTGAATGAATGATTGTGTATCGTGTATTTGTACAAGCGCGCACTGGATTTACAGTGTTTCTAGATCGTCAAACTAGTTCTGCACTCCATTAATTACCTATTCTGTGGGTAGCGTATGTATCGAGTAGCGCCGTAGTATTAGAGCGGTCTCACTAGGGTAAGGGCGACCAGTGGCCACGGCGTACTAAGACTGCGTTATTATATCTAATAATTAATTAAACTTATACAATGTTTACTCGTTATACTGTGTTCGTTCGGTTGCTGGTTCAGATTATCACTTGTTCATGTCGTCGTTTTTGACGGTACAAAATATTTTATTCTGCTAATAAGTCAAAGTGTTGCGTATCAGGAGTATTGTGTTTTTCATCCATTAATTCAGTGTTCTGTTCTCCGCAAGGAAATGGAACACATATCTCCTTCGAGTTTCTAGTATTTATTATAATATATATAAACATCGGTATCGTTGTGCCAACCAAGCCTTTTTTAAGGATAGTTTTATTTTTCAAGTACTGATGATATTTTTAATTAAGATTTATAAGAGGGTATTGCCGTTTCAAGCATTGTTCGTAGGTGAACTTATTTTAATCAGTCTTCCATTTTTATCTAATTTTATTCTTTCAGTGATATTTTGTACAACTTAAGTTATTCTAATAAATCAATGTCAGTTTTGATACAAAATCAGTTGAGAATTACCTATCACAATTATCGTGTAATTTTCTTGAATAATTCGATAAATAGAAGAGAGGAGAAAAAAAAGACTTTTTAGGAAAATTGTAGTTACCTAAGTCTAACCTAATTAAGAACCTAATGAATTAAATATCATTAATAATTTTAAGACTCAGTTACTAGGAAAAGTGACATTGTCAGGATATTTAAGTTATACAAGGTCCTACCTTTCTATTCCCGATCCTTTTAAGGGATTATTGTACTCATTATTATGAACAACTTTTACATCAAACCTGAAATCGCGAAATAAACAGCTGTTCCATACAAATAATTCAATAGGTATTACTCGACAAAATGTATGGAACAGTATATTTTGTTTTCGCAATTTCAGGGTTGGTTATAGTAAAAGTTGTTCATAATGATGAGTATCCCAGGGATTGGGAAAATAAAGGTAGGATCTTATACAGGATGTAAGTGACATCGTAACGAAAACCGACGCCATTGCTTCAGTACATGATTCTGGACCAAACGGAGAAAGAATTTGGTCGTCAGTCGTATCAAATTTTTTACGAATTTGCTTTAAATTATTTTAGTTATAAAAACTGCGGACAACATCGTAAAATTTTTGAATAGACCGGCGCAAAATTCTTACTCTGAGGGTTCCGAAATCATGTACTGAATCCATGGTATCAATTTTCCTTATGATTTCAATTACACCTTGTATAGACAAATAGTAAATATAAGTGTGAACCAGTGACCGAACGAGAAGGGAGCCCATAAGGGTTTCCATATTTTTGTTAGTGCAATTTTGGGGGGAGACGCAAAACATGCCGCCCTCCCCCCAGCTAAATGTAAATATTTAACCACTTTACTTGTTTATTGTAAGTATAAATAAGATTTATACGTTTAGTTGAATTTTCATTAAAATATTATTCCAAGAATATGGTTTCATTTCGTATTTTTTATTAAATTCTACTGCATCAGATTGCCGAAACATACAATGATGAATCTGAAGTGATTTTGTGATTCATTAATTATTTTACCTGGAAAAATTTTGATTCTTTAGCTAAAGATTTCAACTTATCTAGAATAGTATACTGTACCCTAGATATTCAGGTGATAGAGTAGTTATAAAATAATTCAATAGATGGCGCTGTTTTCAACTATGCCAAAGGTATATAACTTCTATCGATCCCGATAGATGACGTTACCGGTATTTACTATACGCCTACTTTAAAGGTTGTTAAGTATTGAAAATGATGAAATTTCTACATAATATTACTGCGATCATAGCGGCAGTAAATGTTCTTCAATTAACGTTACAATATCACGTAATTGCGTAAACATAGAAACAAGATGATTGCAACTGAATCAATAATGTAGGTCGATAAACTAGAAATATTATTCAATGAACTTAGAGAAATAATAAACGAGATTTTTTATTTACTACGACGTATCTTAACAGATTTCACAGATTTGTTTGCCTAAATGCATTGAATTTATTAAGGAGATTAATTAAGAATCTCCATAAAATATTGTAAATGCTGCAATGTTGTAAAAATGTTTCTTCCTTCTTTCCATTGTGTTATCTTCTTTACTTACATTAATTTATTATTTTACATTGCAATTGTCTTGTATCGCTATAGCAAGCATTACTATAAATTATTTTTATGCGATCTAATTATACTCCAAAAATGATGTATGTGGAGATGCTGGGATTTGAACCCAGGACTTTCAGCATGCGAAGCAGACACTCTACCACTGAGTTACATCCCCGATGGCTAGTGGTGTTCAAAAGGCCATTTCAATGCTACAGCACGTACAGGATAATCCTTCGATTTTATTTTACTCAATGAACATTATCGATTCTGTTGCGCACTTTCACAGGACTAAACTAAACTATAGTGTCACAAACTTATCTGACCCGGTCATGGCGTCACGTCGCTGCCGTCGCATTTACCAATGTCATCTCCCTACAATAATTACGTTTTGATGTCATTTTTGTTCCGTAGCGACGTTAGTTCCAATTTTAGTCACCGGGTCAGATCTAGGAACAAGCATGGTCAGATAAGTTTGTGGCACTGTTTGTCTTCTCAGAAAGTGACATGTGTTTAGTCTAGTTTAGTGCTGTCAAAATGCGCAAAAGATATTTTATTTATTAGGTTTACTAACAGTTGTATACACTTTTTCATGCATAAAAATAATAAAACAAACAGATTTGTAGCATAACAACCACTTAAACAGTTTACCCTTAAGTGGTTGTTATGGAAAACAAAAAACAAAAAAACAGTCGACATCAGAGTTTACAACACAAAATACGATAACTTATGTACCTATAGCAATTTCAGTGTAACTTAAATACTAAAATATAAAATGACATAAAACTTCAACAAATTATTATGGATGCTAAGAAGTCAATCGACACCATTAACTGTATTGGTTCAAAGTAAGCAGGATAGTTTTGAAAGCAAATAAATAATTGTATTGATAAGCTGAGCGGAAATGATAAGATATTACGATGCTGTAGGGAGTTGTTGATAATAAGATTGATCGGATGAAAATGAGGATTCAAGCATTTAACAAAAAAAGTGCATGTTTGATAATTTTGAATTGTTTGAATGGAACAGCTGATTATGTTTTTGAGATTTCAGAGTTGGTCACATAGTAAACCCCTTCCGCTCTTATAACCTTTCCCACTAACCGAGTGTAAACGATACAGTTTTTTTTTTTTTATATCTTTGTCGAGGCGTCAGTTCACCTTGGTGACTACGTAAATGTAATAAACCCAAATGTCACAAAGCCGACTGCCAATTATTACTTAGTGCCTGCGAGTCTGGCACAATTGGGCACAATCAAGAACATTGTACATAAAACTGGACGTTGCGGCTAGAAGAAAACGGTGAAAACCAAATAAATGGCCTTGAAATAAATCAGTTATTTTTTGCTTCTCTTTCATCAGGGTGACAAAGATTTTTATTTGCGTTGGGATATTATTAGGAATTAAGCAAGTAGAAATTATTCATAATTGAGCACGTATTTGTTTGCTAATAGTTAGGTACCAAAACAATAACCATATGTACCAAATAGGTAGGTACTAAATTCTGGTGAACCCATGGTGAAGATTTAACGTGTCATCACTTGGTCCAAAGTTGCGGGTTGATTTATGGATAAATTAAACTTTAAAATAAGTAAAAACTAACTTCATAAAACTAATAAGTGCCTAGCTAAGGTGCATTGAAGGATTAAAGGTCCCTACTTCAGAAGCTGTTAAGTTTTTAAAGAAAATATTTTATACTTTTTAGCACAGTTTATTTTATTTTTCTATTTTGAGTGGCATAAATAATACATAAATATGCAACTACAGTAATCGCGACTAATTTGCTGATATCCATTGAGGAGTTCCATCGTCTTTCTCCGAAAGTCTTCATCAGATCTTCACCAAATTTTAGTCGGTTTAGCCTTATGTCATAGTGCTCCGCTTTATAGTGTAGGCAACAATTTTTTGCAGATTTATAGAAGTTTCCTTTCAAAGGTATGTTGGACCACCATACCACCATCTACGCCTTTTCTCTGGATCGCTTGGAAAACTGAAACAAATGCAATCGTGTTTTCAATCATTTAAGAAAGTCCACTGATGTTAGCAATCAATGATCAGGGGGCCTAAAAAGGCCACATTGAGCAATTCATCTAATGATCTGCTTAGTAACTGTCAAACAGATGATTGCTGAATATGAACCTGCGGATGACAATAAGAGTCGTCAAATATGTAGATATTTTGACATTCGTAATATGAATCATATTATGATTCATCTAAAGCGGCCTTTTTAGCCAAAGCTTTTGGTTTGACCAAGAAAACTTCTGAAGATTTTGAATTCCAGTTGGACTTTGTAGCTCATTACACAACCACGAAAAATCATATCACGTTAAATTCCGCCTCAAGCAATCATTTATGGTCACTGTACTCTTCTTTGTTTACTAACATTTTATCTTGACGTCCAATCTAATAATGCGACTGTTTCCTTAGTTATATGCTATATAACCACATAAATAACTAAATGGTGACATTTCACAATGAGAGAAACGTTTTTCACACAGTTTTAAATAAAAATATAGGCAGATCTTTCTAAAACTGCGTAAAAATATGTACAAATTGGCGTAATTTTTAATATGGCATCAGCGCACTTACCTATGAAAAATAACGTTTGATGTTGGGTTCCAAACACTTCCACAATCTTTAAATATACGATACATGATTGAGCACTGTTAAATAATTAGTATATCCTAAGAAATCGCCTAGCAACATAGAAATAGTACAAGTACTGGAACGCTTAAAAGTGCCGTAAAGCCGGTCTGAGGGAGAATACTTTGTGGTAGCCGTGTCCTTGTCTAATAGGGTAACCATACATTTTAGTTAAAAGTAGGACATGATAGAAATATTTAATTATGTTATGAGAATAGTTATCAGGTAATTAACTACTGATATCGAATAGTAAGAATTGTTTTTTTCCTAGTAAATAGTGAAATATACGGTCCATACAGTGTATCTAAACGTTCTTACAAATATACATACACCCTTTTGGTTATAATTAGAGTCACAGGCAAGGCATAATATATAAATAGGCATATGCAAGGTTACTATATAATAAAAAAGAAAAAGAGAAAATTTCGGACATTGCGGAAAAATCCGGACATTTTCTTATACACAGATTACGTGTATAATAAAATGTCATGCGTGAATATTCCGGACATCTGGCAGCTCTAGTCATAGGAAACATTAGATTTTAACATTTTAAGATACAAATTTAATTCCTCTTCTACTTTTTCTTTCTTTTTTCTTTTTCTCTTTTAGCTTTGCGACCATCCTACGACCTTTCTTTATGAGATCTTTCCTATTATAGCAGAAAGGGTAACCCATGCTTAGTGCTGCAGAATCGAATATCACTTATTATAATATTCTTGTTTGGCAAACTCAAGTATAATCATCATTCACAACATTAAGCAATAAAACACAATGAATGAAAGTCAAAGCAAAACTTTTTTAAATTTCAAATCGGCATAAAAAGGTCGTCGTCGTTTCGTCAAAACGTTGAGATTCTAGATGCACGGTTCCAAAGTGGGCCGGGTTCTATGGAGAAGAGACCGGCTAGAAACTTAATGGTTGATTGTAATTTTAATTGTGTTGGCATTATAGTTGTATTTTGGGTTTATGTGCTTGTTTCCTCTTGCTTTACTTTCTTATTTGGTGGTTCACTGGAAACTGCAACATCTTCCCATTTACTACAAGATCCTACATGCCCTGATTCACCAGATGTTCCTGCACGTACAATTTATTTTGCACGTACAGTTTTTTTTCTTTTTGTGGCTATCTGTAATGTCAAAAATGATCTTCATTATGGCACAATATCTAAGTACAATATCCAATCCAGTAAAAGTTTAATCCATCTAACTATACTAATAGGAAAATATTAAACACAAATAAACAATAAGCAAAGTGTGTGAATCTTAAGTTTGTGCAATGTGTTATACTTTATATTAGTATAAACTATTACAGACCAGACAATTACACACAACATTATACAACAGACACATACAACAACTGATAATTATTAAACATATTACAATAGTACCTATGGTAATATTGAAGGAACTGCTTCAGGTTTTAATTTTATTTTGGCTGCTGTTAAATAATTCATTATCTTTAAAATTTACGCCACAAACACATGCGAACTTTTACACACTAATGTCAAGGTCCGTGGCTGTTATCCATAACACCCTCTGCTTATTATCAGCTGGAATCTTCTTCTTCTTGGATCTTGGTTTAATGGTACAAAACAAACATGTAATGTAATGTAAAGTGATTAAATAAAAAAAAAAAAAAAAAAAAAAAAAAAACCTGAAAAAAACAAACATGGAATTTTAATAAAGTCTATCATTTTATAAGAGATACAAAAAAACATTATTATCTATTCGGCACAACAAACAACAAATGATTTCAACAAATTAACTTAAACTATATACAGGGTTATTTGTAAAACACCGGCAATGCTTTAAAGGGTGAAACTACTCATCAATATGAACAACTTTTACTACGGGACCAACCATGAAATCGCGAAAAAAAAACAAACTTTTCATACATTTTGATGGAGCAAGGTTAATCTTTTGTATGAAAAGTTTGATTTTTTTTTCGCGATTTCATTGTTGTTCCCATAGTAAAAGTTGTTCATATTGATGAGTAGTTTCACCCCTTAAAGCGTTGCCGGTGTTTTACAAATAACCCTGTATGTATACTTATACTATACTTAGAATCACTCAAATTATACAAAACAATAAATGCATCGAAAATATGCTACGCATTACAGATTATGGAAAACAAATCCAAATTTATTAAAGTACGTAAATTATTTAACTTAGTGGACTGTATGTTATGTGAAACGTAAAATAAGTACTTGGAGCAACTGTATCCCACAAAATAAAAAAATATTGTCACACTACTCAATGAAACTTACCTATGGAACGATATTCCACAACCAGGATAATATTCTCGCTTGCACCCAATCATAACTCAAGTATTTACCATCTTGTCGCCAAAAAATTATTCTAGGCACAAAAATAATGTTTGATCACGTTTATTTCTGAACTATGAAAACCACGAATGTTGACAATAGGTTGACAACTAAGTTGACAATGTAAGCCATTTTGAATGATGTAGTGTTTCCCGCATGCAAACTTCTTTAACTACTGGTATCCAAATATTGTAATAATCAATCTTATTGAATAACGTATGGAAATAATAATATTTAATATAATATTTAAAGCACGTCAATTATAATTTTTATTATGTTTATTTTGATAGCCGTGGGTAGAAGTTTCATTAGTTCTAATATGTATGTAAAAACGATTCTGAAAATACCAATTTAGTAGATTACTAAGTTGATGAGTAATGGCCATGTGTGCGAGAGGGACACCGCTGAATCTCGGGTGACTTTCATGTGGGCACAAAATTTCGTACAACTAATTATAGCAGTAAGCTCTCTAGTTATAGGTACTATGTATTATCTCTATGCCTAGCAAACACTCGAAGTGGAAGAAAGTTGACAATGTTGACATGTCATTTATGTCATTGAAATTATTATTTTTACAGACCATCAGTCTTACCAGCCTAGGAATGCATTCATAAAATTGGGGTAAACTTAAATATCATAAAATAATTATTTCAATCAACACATCCTTTTTATAGGCAGAAAAAATTAAAGATGACTTTAAAAATACTAGAAGCTTTTAAAATAGTTTCTGGATACCAAATGGTCCTCAACATAAACATTCCTATCTATTTGTGCACAACTATCTTGAAAACTTTTACTTTACTCTGGTAACTTGCAAATTATATATTCATATTCTTTATTTGCATTCCACAATGTACATAAGGTGGTAAAAATAAAATTTGGTAGGTTACAATCATGGACCCTGTAGGGCACAGCAAAATATAGGAGAGGAATATGATACTTATGTTTACTACTGTTGTATAAATAGGAAGATGGTACTTATGTTTACTTATTGCTTTAATTTATTAATAAATATGGATAGCATATTATAATTTTTAATTTATTAATAATATTTCCTAATATGTATTTAGTTTATTATAAATTATTATTAACTAATAGTTATGGAATTTAATGTTTTTATTTTATTTTTTATATCTATTCATTTATTTCGTTTTATTATGTATACTGTTGTATTATTTATAGTATTATTCATTTAATTTAATTGGAAATGTTTGTTTATCGTTTATATATTCATTAATCGTGTAATAGGCTTTTTTAATAAGTATTTGTTTTATTTTGTTTGTAAATGTTGTTTCGCTGTTTTCTGTTTTTATTGATTCTGGTATTTTATTATAATTTTTTATACACATTACATAGGGGCTGTTGGAGTGTAGCGTTATGCGGGAAGATGGTAGCATTAGCATATTTTTATGCCTTAATGATCGGCCAGTATGTTTATCTTCGCGTCTTGTAAATAATGATTTATACCTATTTCCTAACAAATTTCAAAAATGTATATGCATGGAAGGGTGAGTATTTTATGTTTTATGAAGAAAGGTTTGCAGCTATCAGTCTGATTTATGTTTGTGAGTATACGGATTAATTTCTTTTATAAAATAAATAGTGTAGGAGCATCGGTACTGTTTCCCCACATGATTACGCCGTAGCTGAGCCACGCGTGAGCATAGGCATAATAAGTGGTTAATGCAGTTTGTATATCGGTCGTCTTTTTGATCTCATCTTGTTATTATAGTATGAGTGAGATGGAAAACATACCTAAAGGTGAATGAACTCCCCTTCAGTTATTTTTTCTAGATGCAATATCCAGTTCTATCTTTATTAGCAAAGAAATACGTGCTCAATTATGAATAATTTCTATAAATTTGCTTAATTCCTAATAATATACCAACGCAAAAAAAAAAATGTGTGCTGGGACCTGGGACACATAGTAGAAGTGAAACTTCAACGGACAATATATCGTCTACCTCCTCCACGCAGCCGTAACGCTTTTTCGTGACAGAAATTCCTAATACTCCCCGTCTATGTATATGGAAGTTTCACTTCAAAACTTGGTCACCCTGATGAAAGAGATGCAAAATATAACTGATTTATTTCAAGGCCATTTATTTGGTTTTCACTGTTTTCTTCTAGCCGCAACGTCCAGTTCTATGTACAATGTTCTTGGGCACAATCCTTTCACGGCTATTACGGTATTCGCTACATCTATTCGTCGAAACACATCACGCGATGTGACGTTTGACCATAGAGATAATACATAGTACCTATCGTTTGACTACGTATACAAAAGAGGCATCAGTTTCAATTTAAGGTGACGGTGACATCACATCGACCACACCTTTCTCACATAGGTATGTCGTAATTGCG
This sequence comes from Allophyes oxyacanthae, assembly GCA_932294325.1. NCBI lineage: Eukaryota > Metazoa > Arthropoda > Insecta > Lepidoptera > Noctuidae > Allophyes > Allophyes oxyacanthae. The sequence goes on from OW028610.1 coordinate 5,772,265, forward strand.
GCTAACATTTGCCGATAGTACATGCATAGCACCAATTTTTTGATAAGAGGGTGGTCCCCTCGCCCTCTCGCTCACACCATGACTGTAGATACTTTTCTAGTTCGTTGAACCCTAGTTGCGGCAAACTTTGGATGACCGTATCTCGTAAGACGGACTTCACCCAGCGCTTTTATTTACTTTTTAAATTAATGGTCAATTTATGTGCATGTCTTGTGCAAAATTGTTTTTGTTAAAAGAATATAAATGTAGGGTGAAACTCCGGTATCCAGAGAATTTCCTCATTTTTAGAGCGGTGCCCATGCGCTTGACATAAGTTATTAGTTTAGGTTGAGGTATTCGTCAGTCGCTTACTAGAGAACACTCAGGGGAAGAGAAAGGGTTGTCTATGAACGGGTGCCGTCTGTCGGGACTGGTCAGCTTGTAACTGCCACGGCTATCTTATTCAGAGGCTAATCACTATTATCCTATTCTTATTTTTTATTCATATTAAATTACATTATTCTCGCAACTCTTACATTGTACTAATCAAGATTGTAGAGCTTAATTATTTTAAAAGAGTTTCCATGGAGTTTCTTGCCGATTCTTCTGCGTAGGGCCTACTAACTGGTACCGCGCACTAGAGTCTCGACATTTCATAAGTGCCTGTATTTAGTTTACATGAAATAAAGATATATATTGTGATCTATTTAAATAAACAAAATTGGTTTGATATGGAAATACACACCCGATGCGTGAAACCGAATCTAATCCCTGATCAGTAAATCTCCTGTCAAAGCTCATTAATGGATTTATGATTGGTTGTTAAATTGTTTGCTGATTTTGTTCCATTAATCAAAAGAACTAACATAAAATTCGACGGCAGATTTAATGATACTGTGATTTGATCAGGCTCTAGAAAACAAAGGGCTCGTCGCTACTTTAAAAAAAATGTTAGGTACTGGTTTTGGTTTGTAAGAATTGAATGCGGCACTTTTTCAAGAGTTTGGTTACACCTACAGCACTAAGAGAGTAGGCAATGTCTGTAGTTATCCTGCTTATAGCTATTTGTTATTTATGGTTAATTATTAGGCAATTTTCTTCGGAGCTGCCATATTTTAGTTGTCTGTCTATGTACGTATGCTAATCCTGCACTCTCAGCCTTCCGGAAATAGCCAATCCGACCGAAATTTCAAATAGCAAAGGCATGTTAGATTGGCTACGGAAGTCGATTAGTGTTACTTGCGTCCTGCTGAGCCATTTCCTGCGAGCACAGAACATAATAATATACCGTCTTATTAATATAACAATAAGTGTCTAGACAGACGGACCGCATTTCAACTGCAATCCATGCAGTTTGAATGCAGTTGACACGACTGCAATAGAACTGCAATAGAAATCCCACCGCAAATTGCAGTTCGGATGCAGTTGCGGTTGGATTGCAGTTGAAATGCGGTCCGTCTGTCTAGAGCCTTAGACTTGGATTAAAGTGACGGCGCTCTATTGCTCTATCTATTGTTTTTAGTTCTGAAACAAATGACAGTGATAGGGGCTTAGGTGTAGCGTAGGGGAGGCCCTACTTATTATTTCTATGGCTGTAGCTCTACTTGAGCCTCTGTAATTTGTCATCATTCTAGCTGCCTAGAATGATGACAAATTACAGAGGCCCAGAATTATATTGTTTATATTATTCTTAATATAGATTCTTGCGAGTATGACACTCTACTGTTTATCCTAGATAATTGGCAATGCGTAACCGCGCCGGGACAGGTTATTGGTCCATCGCCCTGGTTTACTTTCTGACCCATTTAACCATACACGGTGCGCGAAGCATGAGGGGAAATACCCGAGCAATCAATCTTTTAAATCATGTTTTAAAATACAAACCCATTTTAAAGAACCTTTTTGAAATCCTTGGATCAGTAAACGTTTCAAATTGCATGTTAGATTCAATCATCGGAGGACCAAAATTCCACCAATCATAAGATTTGACTGGAGATTTCAGAGATTCGATGCTTCTAGAACCTCTAAAAATATACAAAATACTCTTTCACGCGCAATTAGGTAATAATTCCGTATCATCATTAGAAAAGTATACACGATGCATTTTGATTAAGTATAATGCGAAACCAATATTCGATTATGTGATATGTAATATAGTTAACATATTTGAATATATTTCACAATTAAACTTATAGATTTTTCTAGAAAGTCTGCGAGCTTAGATGCTTTTTATTTGGTGGTACGAGGCCACACTAAATGTAGGAAATTACTTTAATGACAGCTATTATAGTTAAACATTTGAACAAGCAAACCCTACTAACTAATACGACTAGATTTTTTCTATCAATCAAACCTGTCAAATCTCATATCAACTGATGTTTTTAACCCCCGACAAAAAAGAGGGGTGTTATAAATTTGTAGTGTGTATTTGTGTATTTGTGTATCTGTGGATCTGTGTATCTGTCTGTGGCATCGTAGCCCCAAAACGGATGAAGCGATTTCAATGCAGTTTTTTTAATTGAAAGCTAGTTTAATCGGGTATCATCTTAGCTATGTTTCATGGAAATCTGTTCAGCCGTTCAAAAGTTGCAGCTCTTTTTCTAGTTGGACTCGGGCGTTTTGGATGGTTAGGTTATATGGTTCATTGGCTGTCGCATCGATTGTTGATGTTGATCAATCTAAACAAACAGCTTAAATAAGACTTAAAATAATCAGAGATTTGACCAGCCTTTTAGAAACCAGGGGGTAAAAGTTCCCGTCAATTTTAGAAAAGAAAGAAAATGAATTTATTTTTTGCACAAAGTACACAAGGATTGAAAAACATAAAATTATTGAAACACTTAAAAAATAGTCTGTGCAGTGGTGAGGTGTACACATAATGAGAGCATTCTTCGTGGAAAAACTGCATTGTTGCACCACTTTATGTTGTACATTGTCAATCACACCACATTTGTATCGCAATGGACATGCTAACAAGTGGGCACTAGGTACCTACATAAATGAATTTCATAAGGTCTTCATTGTAATTTCTTTACCCTCGACTCGGGCACGACCATGACTTTCGGTCACTCAGTAAATAAGGAAGGACTATATGGATTTATAAATAAAAAACAGGTAAAATATTATAAATAAAAATATAAAATAAATAACGAAAAGTATGTTAATTAGTATGGCAGTACGGAAATAATTGAGAATCCGACATGTTCCGGTAAATATGAAAAAGGCAAGACAAGGCAGTCATCTATACCACCTATTCATTAACTATATAATATTATGTAGTTAAAGTTCAATGTACAGCGGTATTAACTTGTAATCTTTATAACTACCATGTTATTATGGCATTTTGGTTGGGATGAATTTAGCTTATAAATATAGTATCTCATCCTGATGGTACAAACTCAAGGGTCAAGTTCGAGGGAAGATTATTTTCGGTGGCAGTCAACCGATTCCCGTTTTGAAATATGTCACACTGTTATGCATTTATTTGGTGATTATGTGGCACCCACATAGCCCGTTTCAAATTCAGATCTTTGCAGTAACGTTGTCACTGTTGCCTAGAACATAGAGAGTAGAGACTTCTCTCTTTTCTTCTGTGGTTCCCACGGATGGTACCAAAATGTAAACTGAGTTTCAGTCACACTCGTCAATCACGATGGCACCCGAATAGAACTGGGAGCTTGCGAAATAAGCCGAACAATGTCTACAACATTACATCTATTTTATATTTATATAGACCAGGAAATGACCGGTCATGTCATTACAATATAACAGAGTTCAGCTATTCAAAGGTAATTCTAACCTTCGTTGACACCGCTTTGTTGCGTATGTAAATACATTTGTTTTGAAACTAATCTACCTTTTGGACTTCGGTCGTAAGTCAATCACGGGTGACTTCTTGCATATTCAATTAAGTGCTAAACTAAATATTTGATTACGTCAATACTTGTATGAATTAACGTACGTGTGGAATAAATTTTAAAATGAGACGATGTTGATGAAGTCTTGTAAATATTTGGTCAAACTCTATTCAGAGTTCCACGTGTATTTGATCGTGGCGTTGGTGTTTAAATTGTAAGTCTATTAATACTTACTCCATTATTGAACATAATAGTAATTACTAATTTGGAAGGAAAATGTATAAATACTTATGCACGTAGAATGCATTTTTGGCAGCGCTTCCTTCTTTCTTATATTTTAAAACAGACGTATTCTGTGATTCACCTAGAGTTATATGTCTACACGATCAGATGATCAGATACATTCATTTGGTCACAACCAGAAAAGAAAAGGTCGCTTAGTGGTCATAGGTACATACCATAATAAGTGATAATTTTTTTGTGATTATGCTTTATAAGGCGACCAATACGACGCTTGTGAAACGCGCGACTGATGCCCTGGTGTTGCAAGCTTACATAGGTTACGGGAACCGCTTGCCATCAGGCGGGCCGTATGCTAGATTGCCACATTAGTGGTAAAAATAATAATAAGGACAGAGTAATTTTCCGCCACAGATTCACTGTTTTTAATTGAAATATAAGTTGTGACATCTCAAAAACCACAATGAAGGTAACATAATCTGATAGGTACAGTATCACAATACCTTACCGTGTTAATAGCTATTAAAACTAAATAGGTGGCAAAAACAATTAAAGTAGGCGAGAACCTACTTGTAATTGGGTATGTAGGCTTGTAGGCTAATAGGAGCCGGTTTGAATGTACCAAGAGTGTCCGTTTCTATTCATCGCGTTATAGGTACTTGAAGATTACAGCAGTTATGTAAGACGAAAATATCTGCATTCTTTTACTCAATAGCTGACATTTTGCAACTGCTTCATTGGTTGTCGTCCTGTCCTTGGCCTTGTGTGATACTTAGCATTTGACACGGCTAAGTATGTTTTCATAAAATCTGCGGCATGTCGCCGGGTGTACATCCTAAAGCTTGCGGGCGCGGCGTCTTTCGAGAGCCCTATTTTTTGTATATCTTTTTCCTTTGATTTCGTTTGCTTCAGCAGCTGTTTCGACTAATAATTAACCGATGTTGAAATCCTAAAACAATAAGAATTTACGTGACCAAAATTAATTTATGTTTGTTTATTAGCAGTAAAAACTAATTACGTAATTAATTACGTATACACAGTCAAAGTTTTATATTTCAACTGGGCCTTTGCAGGCACTTTTAAAACGTTGTAATTCTAAGTGCACGGTTCACTGGGTTGGTCCTACTACTAGATACCGGCAAGAAACTCCATGGATAATCATTTACAATAATATCTTGGGGCCGCGGTAGCAGCCCGGCCTAAGTTTGATAATACATAATGTGATAAAAAAAACATACACATATATTTTAATTGCCTGCAGTTTCTGAAGAATGGAAGCAATACTTTTTTATTCTGTGTATGTTTTTACCCTAAAGAATTTTATGTAATGTTATGATTCAAGATGCAGCATGGTCTTAGATGCAACAATGGAACAAAAGGTTTTTGCCGATGGCTATATTGATCCACCATCTGTTATAGGAAAATTAGTATAGATAAGCGTCCTAATTAGGTAAAATCTCCTGTCGGATATACTTATTATGGTTGCGTGAATGTCAATTTCCACTTGTGTGCTAATGAATGATACCATCTACCATTTTAGACATGATGTCGCTAAAGACCTCTTATGACAGCTTCACAACTAGGTATAATATGGTACTTATATGGTATTATGTGGGCAAGGCTCATATTCAGCAGTGGCAATTTATGGGATTTATTATGATGGAAATGTTTTCACTTTCATCTTATCTAGGGTCGCCATTAAAACGAATCCAGGACAAAAAGACACAAAACTCCAGAGTTTACGGTGGTAGATTTCACGGATGGTGTAAAAAACTCCGCCCTGACGCTCCCTAGACGGCCCTTCAAAGTGGGACAAATTGGAGGAGATTGGCACGGATGGCAACCCTAAATTTTATCCTACAAAGCTATTTATAGTAATTTATCAAAATGATGTAGATATTATGATGATATTTTTCTCATAATGTTTTTTTTACATGGTTATCTGTCATCAGTCGTCCTTTGTTGTTAATAATTCGGTATTTGTCGGATTTAAGTATTTGTTTATTGTAAGTAGGTTGGATGTATTCGACATAAAATGGCGTTAAATACTTTTAAAATATTATGAACATTTTTTTTATGATATATGCAGGCAAACATTTGCAAGATCAACAAGATTTTGTTAAAGACAAAGATTAACTTTTTTTATGGTATTTACATTATTTTTTCTTTAAAAACTTTGTCCCTCTCTAGGATTTCGCATGTATCGAGGGTACAGTTTACAAACATAAATGTCAGATGCACACACACCCCGACCCGGAACAACTATCTATAGATCATACAAATAATTGCTCCGTGCGGAGATCGAACCCGCGGCACGAAGCGTAGATAGCTAATCGATAACCACTGCGCCAACCGTGTCGTCATTAGAGTTTATTATTGACACTATAAGGCTTTGCGTATAACGAATCTAAACTAAATAAAAGGATGAACCTCAAAAATAAATTGTTTACTTAACTAGCTCGGCTGGAAGCTCTTCCGTTCTCGCTAAAGCTCCAAGCAGAAGCTAGCATGGCAAAAAAGGGGAGAATGGAAAATCGATGACAAAACAATCTCTTTACCTATCGCGCACCTAGAGTCTCGACATTTCATAAGTAAGTATCTGGTTTACATGAAATAAAGATCTATTCTATTTTGTCGTGAATTTTCGTTTTGTCTTGTGTGAAGGAGAAAGGGGTGGACAAAACGGGTTTGTTCACCTACCGTGCTAGCTCTGCTCAGCTATCTGAGGGAGAAAACTAAAAAATAAAAAGAATAATCCTTAGTTTTAGCAGTTACTACTACTACTATTGTTATTGCGTATTGTGTTCGTGGAATTATGGTTACATTTTTTCAGGCTTCGATAAGCATGTTCAGTACATATTCTAAGGTTTTGGTAGAGTAAACAAGCAATATAATTAATTATACAAACCAGTGATTTTTACATGATATTAAAAATAAAAAATGAAAAGTTACGCAAACTTAACAAAAAACCCATTAAATGCTAGAAAAAAATGCTGCGTTACTCTACAGTAATTTTTATTGCCACATCACTTATTGAACCTGCCTCCACCTCTGTTGAGTAAACAATAAACATACTTACAGTAGAATATGCAATCGTCAACCTACTACTATCTACTTATAATATGCCTTTGTTGCAACCACAGAAATCTAATTAATAAGTCAATTGACGTATTATTCAAAATTTCTGTGGTCGCAACTGTAGAGAATCTTTGATTTCCATATTTAAATTTGTACGAACTTCTGTTTTGGAGATAGGTGATTAATTTTAAAACTAAGCAATTAAATGATTCTAAATTTCGAGTGAGTCAACAATCAGTATTCGTATGTCGGGTATGGGGTGTAAGGTAATGTCCTCCACGACTGATGATACCCGAGATCGTCTGGCGCACCCTGGGCAGTCAGCCTCAATAACAATATTCCTGACTGGCTGATCTTTCCACTAGCATTAGCGATTCTTATTCTATAGATTATGCTAAGAATTCGTATATCTGTCACTTATCATCAACATTCATCCACAAAAATTCATTTACAAAAAATATAACTTAACCTAACCGTCAAAAACCCTCGACTACAACTAGAAAAAGAGCTGTCACTTTTGAATGGCAGAACAGATTCATGAAACATAGCTAAGATGATACCCGATTAAACTGGCTTTCAATTTAAAAAACTGCATTGAAATCGGTCCATCCGGTTTGGAGCTATGATGCGACAGACAGATACACTCTACAAACTTATGACACTTCGGGGGTTAAAAATGAATTCAGTTTCTAAAACAGTGTCTAAAGTATTAGACTGGATTCAAAACCGTGATTAACTTATTATAAATGTTATGAGCAATATAGGTACCTACATATTCCCTTAGTAATTATACTTACTGGTATGTATACTCGTCAAAACAAAATAAGGGCCACCTTATATTTTTGATCTTCTGGGCAAATTATGAGGTTCCTAGGTTTCTAAGTTGTAAAATTCATTGCAATGATTTGTTTTTAATGAAATGGGCTTAAATTTTACACAATCCACAGGAAAGAAAAACAATTTTACAACATTTTCGAGAAAAAGTGCAATTTCAGCTAAAAGTACACTTGGACTAAAAATGCAATTAAAATGAAATTCCAGGGCGTTTATTCTTCTTCCTTTTTGAATCAATATCTGGTGTACCCTCCTCTTTTCTGAACATATTCTGGAAGCCTAGAGGGCATTTTCTATCAGATGGCGCATTGTTTCTTGAGAGATTTGTTCCTAGCTCGATTTTAGGACGTTTAAGGGCTGTCTTTCATTGTCCAGTGATCAATCTGTGTCTCACACTCTTCTTTTCAACAGATCCCACATGTGTTCAATTGTGTTCAAGCCCGAACTGTTCGCTGGCCTCGGCAACACTTGTATACAAGCCACTTCTAGTGTCTCTCTGGTGGCTCTCACAGTATAAGCGCGTGCATTGCCGTGCAACAGCTTGAAACCTGCACCCACTTGCTATGCAAATGGCACCACATAGAGTCTTATGACCTTCTGGATGTATCGTTAAGTTGTTACTGTACCCTGGTTCTGAATTATAGGCTCAGTTCTTCTAGTTTGGCTTAAGCCTCCCCACACCATAATATTGGGCACCCCAAATCGATCACTGTTGTGGATGCAGGCTTCTGCAAATTGCTCCCTTTTCATCTCCACACCCTTATGCAACGGTCAACACTAAAAATTTTTACTATGCTCTCATCTGTAAAAAGCAATGTGCTTCAGTCACTTACGCTACAGTCCAATTGTTGCCTTGCGGATGTTTATTGATTTGCATGATGAATACTGGTCTATGGAATTCACACCACTTGACTCCTGGACAATTGCTGGTCTTCATAAAACTGGTTTCTAATTGTTTGGTCGCTAAGTCACGTGCCTGTGGTCAGGCACAAGCGGGTTTGCAAAGAGCGGGAAGTGACGGTGCTCTCTCTGCGTGCATGTAAGTCTATGTAGCGGTCTTCCTGAGCTGTGGTTCCTCTGGCTCTGCCTAATTCCTGACTTCTGACAAAATTTTGGATCTCATAAAAGCAATTCCAGGCATTCTGAATCGCTCGCTGCGAAAATCTCGGCTGTAAAACTACAGATCGCTACGAATAGCCTTCTTGGATGAGTGTTATGGTCCTGGTCGTTGTAGTCAAGTCTATTTGAAGTCGAACCTGTGGAATTACGTTCTTAAAATGCCGATGTAGGCACTAACTCGACACACTTAACTGTTCTCAGTACAATACAAATGTTAAATGAGCCTAAAGTTCACATCAAAAACAGGGTAAAATTAATTGGTTTCAAAAAAATTGATAAAATCTACCCATTTTAATTGTTTTTCAAGCGGAATGCTGTTAAAGTGTTCACAAACACTTAAGATAATACAACGCTGTACAATTTACCACATGGATATAGTTAATGGTCATTATATCACCCATAATGTAGAAATTTGCAAGTGGCCCTTATTTTGTTTTGACGAGTATATATGATGTAGGTCCGGGCACTTGAACATGTTTAATTATAGTCTGATTGTGGTCATATTTTGAGTCATTTAAATGTTGCTTACGTCAATACAGGAAGAAAAGTAAATCATTAAACAAGGATTTTCCATAGAACTAATAGATCATAAGGAAGTATCTCAGGCTGAAAAAGTAAGGTAGGTATACATAGGTAAAACCACAAACGGCAGTTTATCGTAATGTTTACTTAAATGTTTCTTAATTTACTCTTAAATAGGTAAGTTGACGGGAAACCCTAGTTGGAATAATAAATTAACGCTAAATTATGAATATTTATCGTATGATAACACGCACACAGACTACGGGAGGATGTAAAACTTTCCGTCAATGAAATCAATGCGCGGTTCATCGAACGTTAGCATAACAGACAAGATTCAAGAACAAAAGATGTTATCTTTGTTTGTGTTCAATTAACATAGCTTTAGTAGATCCTAGCACCGTATTAGCACTAGCACGATTAGACGTCATCGTCAAATCGTAAAAAATCAACAGTTTTCACGAATTATATTAAGTTTTTTTTAAGTAAGTACTATTGTTCCGACCCGAACGAAGATTGCCGGCGCGTAACCAACGTAACTTACGTGGTAAATTAGACATCTTTTAATAATCTTTTAATTTTAGTATTTTCAGCTGTTTTAATACGAAGATTATCGAAGTTACTTTTAAGCATGGTAAGTAATACTGCACGGGATTGTGTTGAAAGAAAATACAGTTATGTAACTGTATTTTCTTTCCACCTAGGTATACATATATACCTATATAGGTACATGAAAGGTCCTACGTGTTTACATGTACGTCATTGAATTCGGTAACATCTGCGTATTTATAAAACTTTACTATCATGTTTATTATAGGATTTAAATTTCTCGCACGTGTTTTGTTTGTCATGTTTAGAATGTTCACCATGTTTTGAATTTTGAGAATAATTGAAGATAGTGTTCTCGGAATGTAAGCACGTATTGTTCGACTGTTGATTTCCGTTTTCAACTACATAATACGTATTATTGAATTAGTCGATTACGTCATGCAATATTAAACATTAGTTTTTAAATATACTTTTCAATAGACGACTTCTCAGCAAATTAAAACCTAATAGCGTTTTACATTGTACTACTTAAACGTCAAATAAAATTCATCGTTGTATTTAGAATGTTATATTCAGCAAGTTCAAAGTCACAGTTGACAATAAACAGCGTGTACGAATTGTGAACCATTGACAACGCAAAATGCATGTACAATGGAGTCTATTTCGTAACAGGAAACTATGATGTAACATCGTACGATACGTCGGACCATCACAGAAAACATAGTAGGTTGTCTGTGGATACTCTTGTCCAGCACGTGAAATAGGGTCAGAAGGTGCACAAGAGACAAGTACAATAGGGCGAACGAATGAAAACCTGTGACTTTGATCGAATCGATCTTTGTAATATTTAAATTGATTATTAATTGGTACATTTCTGAAATACTTAATCCCTTTCGGCCTAAGTATTTTATTTTTGATCGCTTAGGTAAATGTTTTAATAATAGGTTATTTATAAACATGGATTTTCTTGGATTTCCAGTGTGTATCTTTTGTTGAGGTTCGATGAGTTGGTCTTCGGTGCTTTCCTGTTTGATGCAGGCAGTCTATATTAAATATACTTTGTCTGGGCGAACAGGCGGCGTCGCTAGTCATGGCTCAGGTCATGGCGCGTGTTACTTTTTATTGGATCCAATCTGCCACAGCAATTTATCTAATTGATTTTAGACAGTCGAGTTAAGTCTCCAAATATTTTTTTAAGTCTACTTTTATATGCTAGGTGTAGGTGTTTAGTTTATAGTGATCCTATTAAAAATATATCGCCGAATACAATAGAGATCATTAATTGATTGGTTCTTTTCGCATAGGTAAGTCCGACTTTCTATAATTATGATCTATAGGTATCTTTTGTACCAAGTTCCGATTTTCAACGGCAAACTAGTCTCTTATCTTTGCTCTACAGTTAAAAACCATCTTCCAACATCATCCAACCTGTATCTTCCCAACGATATAGGTAATAATGTGGTAAAACAAATCTTGTATTGATCTGGCACAGAATTGTTACATTACATGCATGCAGATCTACATTTACGAGTATTCCAAGAATAGTGTTGATAATAATGTGTCAGGTTCCGTCTGCATGTGATACTTAAACTTTATTTTATTGATCTGTGTGATCACCAGCAGGGCGAGCGCGGCGGGTAGACAAACCCCGTTATCTCCACTCTTTGTCTCCTTGCAGGAGATAAAACGAAAAATCAAGAGAAAAAAAGTAAAGAGATGGTTTTATCTCCGATTTTTCTGACTGTTTTCTCCATCTTTCATCATATCATAGATCATATAACACATAAGTGGATGCTTCTGCCCCTGCCCTATAAAAAAACCTTTAACGATAATCATAGGAAGACTATAATTTTCCAGGACCACGCGATGTTTTCTTTGTTAATTATTGTTGGTTGAGTCACCAACTCACCACTTACGAAACAATCATGTTTCAAGATTTTTCCTTGTAGTGTTTTTTACTGAATAGGTACTACAAAGAAGGAAGAATCGTGAGCAATGAAAAATAATTTCATTCATTACTTTATAGTGAATGAAGAGTATAATTTAATAATAGTCAAGGATGGAATTCTACGTGGAAGGTCAGCCGACTGTCACTAATTATCGACGATAAGGACCTAACTGGACCTAACTTATCTTATCATTTGTGTTGAAACAGATTCAACCGGTGTTCATAATATTATTTAGGCAAACGCTACCATTATTAAATCTGCGGTAAGGGTTGGTGTTGAGCTGACTCCAGCAGTTTTTTGATCTCCTGCTTTGGTAAAGAGATAATCTGAAACTCCTACTCCTCTGCCCACCTCTTCTTTCCTCTTTCTACTATCTATTCTTCTGATTGATTTCATTGCCGGTAATATAGATAAAGTTCTTTATCTTTTCATCGTTACTAGGTTTTTAATTTTTTACCTTATTTATCTGACTAGTAACAGCGGGAAAGTGTTAAGTATAAAATGGTTTAAAAATAAATACATCCCCGTCTAGTCTGAAAACACCCACCGTTAAGTTCTATACCCTTTTATTGATCCAGGTCACATAACCAAACATTGCGCCAATGTTCAAGGGATACAAACTCCAACAACAAATCGAAAGATCTCGGGGTATTATAATTCGTCCAACGTTGGCCCAATGGAAACTAGGGCATGAAGTGAGCGTATTGTGCCTGTGGGAAGTGAAGATTACTCGCTGCTAATAGGGATGTGGTCGAAGTGGATGCCTCTTTTGTGTGCATCGTATGATGCGGGCGGACGGGGACTGTCAATATTGAATTGAATGTTCTCGAATGGAACGTTCTTTCATAGGAGTAAGCGGAATTTTAAGTGGTATTGATACATGATGGCTTTTGGCATATAGATAAATTGGGGTACTTTGACGCAATAATTGTACGAACTGACATTGTGTCGAGCGAGTACTCTATTCGCTACTTGATTTCTTTGCTCATCATCAGGTTCGCATTTCCCCTTACTGTGTTGCAGTTGGGGTTAACTTCCAATTTGACCGGATGTGGCTGAGTGATTTACATGAGCAACTGAGATCTGGCCTCTGCAACCAGGGGAATACCTCTGGATTGTTGACTACCCGTGGCAATTGTCATAGGTATTCATATTATTATGTTAGTCGGGAATCGGGATCCGTCTGTGGATCAGATTTTGACCCGGAGAGAAATCTAACCCTCGAAAGCAAACTACATTCCCCGAAGCCGAAAAAACAAAGGCGCAGAAATCTTACACTCAACACACTTGAGTGTAAACTTCAGAAATTAGCGGTAACCTTTTAGTTACAAGCCCTTGAATTTGAAGGATTATACCATAACACTGTCTAATTAATGTCTCCTACGAATTACAATACCTTCAATCTCACTTCGAGGTGTATATCAAAATTACTGTCGACACGACATTAATCAAAACATTAGAAAACATTTAATTATCATTGACATTGATCTGTCGGCATCTCTTAAGTTTGAGAAATAGAAAGGTCCAGAGAAGTGTGATAGAAATAAAGTACCGGTAAATGATAATCATATGTACAATGATTAATCTGAAGTCTAGTAATTAGTCTAGTCTATATTGTCGTCTTTTGTAGTAGTAGATAACGAAGCGCCATATAGAAATAGTAAACATTTTTTAAACTAAACACTAATCTACGCAAGGCATACTTATTGTTCCGTCGTTTCGACAATAACACCTCCGTCATTATAATTGTTGTAGATTCTTAGGCATCTATTGTAACTTGCAACTCTTATAGGCCATGTCTAATTTGTAATAAGTAGTTTTTTAGTTTTGGTGTAAGTTAACAGCTACATGCTAACTTTTTAATGATTTTCCTTAAACTTTTGTAGACTTTAAAATGGCCACCTCTTTTGCCTCCTAAAGTTATGACTTTATGAGTATGCCTCACACATTAAAATAGTACCTATAATGACTATTTTGTAAGTTTGCACTCACAGTTTTTATTTACTAAACGTTAGCAAAAAGTTAATTTAATTAGTTTCGGTGATCTGTAACCAGACAGAATAACACCAATGAGTTAAAAAAGATAAAGATGGTACTATGATTGATGATCGTGTTTATTATTGCGGAAGTTTGGTTTTGGATTTAATTCGAGATGCTTCTAGTGACTTAACAGAATTTGGGTTTCAGGAACCGACAATGGGCACTAACCAAGGGTTAACAAATCTAACGGAAAAGCCTTGAATCCTGAAGAATCAAACAAAAGTACTAAATTGGTTTTAAACTGCAACCTGAAGTAATGCTTATTTATACCAAAAAATTGCACAAAGATACGACATTACGAACCTGTAATGATTATGCGAAGTATGATCAAGAAGTATTCAGACAGGTACACAACAATACTAATTCCCGACAATAGTGTTAACAAGTCATAAGTTCGAACGATCAACGTTTATTTACAAACAATCTTAGTACAAACAGGTCCTGCATTGTGTCGGCGTCGGCTGAATGGAGGGGGCGTGACCTCCGTGGCCTGCGTGAGGACGGCGCGCGCGCATCCGATGTTGCGCCACTGAGCTCTGGCCCTCGGGCGCACCCAGTGTTCCTTACGTTGAATATGTGATCGGTGTTCAAATTGGCTTAGGAGCAGTTTGCATACGAGTTTAGATTTAAACCATTTTAGAAAAAGATCTCATGCTTAAAATATGTACAAGTTTTCCGTATTCACTTGAAAGTATGAATACAGCCTCGAATAACACAGAATATCGACGTTAAGTAGCAGTATGCATACTGTTGCGTTTAGTTCGGTCCAATTCTTTCCTTAGTCCCCTTCCGTCTTCTTTCCCTCCCTTTTTCATAACACCATCCTAAAAGATGGGCAACGCATCGGTGACTCCTGTGGTGTTGCGGATGTTCATGGGCGGCGGTGATCACTTACCGTGAACCGCAAGCTCGTTTGGCCCCTTTGCTAAAAAAAAAGAATAGGCTAGGTTAATGTGCTCATGTTTTATGGTTATTCTGCAGCTTTTAACTTGTACTCGACCGACGCTTAGACCATGGTCTAATGTGCGACGTGATTCGATACTGGTCTTCTCCCTGGCTGGATAAGGGCAACCTTCATAATCATGGCCAACTCTGACAAAATTATCAACTTCCTCCTCAACCTTGATAAGACGGATTTGGCGGTCAAGGATAAGCCTCTATTTTGATTATCTGATTAGCATTATCGATCAAGCACACTTGACATTTCAAATACATTATATAAAACAGATAGACAGAATCTAATACAAGAAGAGACCGAAGACTCAAGACACCAAGGAGCACTGAATACCCGACAAAAATATGAATAAAAACAAAAATGACAAGATCGAAAGCTTTTAAGGAAATTAGGATGCAACAAAAATCTCGGACATTCTAGTGCTTATAATTTCACCGCACTGTAACCTACTGAAGATCCAACGCATTTGACAAACATAAATACAACGGATTGATCATGAATACCGGTGTAACTGTAAATTGATTTTAAAGTTAGGTGCAGTCATTTTAAACAAGGTGCTAATTTTCATTGCCTCTTTTTAGTCCAGTGTGAACACGGTTGTAAGGTCTTGAATTTATTTACCATCTGGGCATACTTGGGAACCGACTGGTTATGGTTATAAAGATATAAGGTCACATTTTTTACTTTTTTGTCGAATATGTTATTACTAAACTTTCTCACATGCTCAATATCCGTGCTTCAAGCATTTTCAAATGCAGCCTAAAGTTTTAAAAGATTGAAGTCATAGACTATGTTCTACTATAAATTAATTACTGGTGGTAGTAGTGTCTCGCTGGCATGCCAGCATGAATGGGTCGGCACGACACCCTAAAACACCATCCTAAAAAGTCGGCAACGCATCGGTGATTCCTCTGGTATTGCGATGTTCATGGGCGGCGGTGATCACTTACCGCAAGCTTGATTGCAATAAAACAAAAACAAAATAACTTTCCTACCTTGTTTAGAATAACTTTGTGTTGTCATCGCTATTAATAAAATGGTGTTGTCCAAATATAGGTCTAATTTAATCCATGTTCTATATTTAGTTAGAGTAGTTATTAAAGAAGCGTATTTATAGAATCTATAAACCCATAATTTGTGTTCTTGCCGGGTCTCTGACGTCAAACGACTGGTTTTACGGGTCCAAATGTGGCAAAGACGGAGTTCCAACTGCGTATACCAACGTTGAAGTAACGTCTCGTTTGAGAGGTGGAGTCAGGTTATAAATAATGTGACTTAACTTGTTTATTTTGTTTCATTTGCTCATTATTCTTGTCTCAACAACGCGGTCCTAAGTAAAGTTGGGTAAATATTTTTACACCTCTCGATAGTTCTAAGTTACCAGCGATTTAAAAAGTTTTTTGTTAAATAGGTAATAATAGAAGATGATTGATAAATGAGACAAGAGTCAACACAATTTTAATAACTGATCATGTAGTTCATAAGTAAAGATGTCGTTAGTAATTTTGCAGAGTTCGGCGCTATTGACTATTAGCTGTCCGGTTGTTTTAGCACTAGATAAACATGCTGAGCAAATAATTCACATGAACAGTTCCTGTCCTGACACTCTGTTAGTACGTGGTGTCGTGTGCACCAATATTAACTGCGTTGTACCATATTAAAATATGTTTGCCTAGTTTCTTTGAACCTATCTAATAATTAAAAAGTAAACAAAGAAATCCACTTTGTAGCAGATAAAGCTTACATTATTTAGTTATAATGGAAGTTGTGACAGTTGGCTTATTGCGTAAAACATGATGTAACGGTTACTTACATTTTAGGCTTAAAGAAGCAGTAATGACCGAAATTCTCAAATGGAGTAACCATTTGTATACTTACTCAGGCAACTAGAGTTTGCCTATTCATAAGTGCTTGCATTTGTTTACATGAATAAAAATATACACGGTGAATTTTAAGTCGTTTCGGATACGTTAACGGATTATTGTACTAATGATAATGAACAACTTTGCAGTCTTTAGCAATGACATGTCCGTAGTCTTTATTATCTACATGCGAATTGCCAATATAGATAATTTTCGAGCATTTTTAACCGTCGATAAAAAAGAGGGATACGATACCCTTAAACCAAATTTTATGCCCCGTTTGGTGATTGGCTTTCTGCGCTACGTGTCGCGGGTTCGAGTCCCGCACGGTACAAATATTTGTATGACCTACAGATAGTTGTTCCGGGTCTGAGTGTATGCATGTGAGATGTATGTCATGTTTGTAATTTGTACGGTACAGGAGAAATCCTAAGGAGCATCGTATTTATAATAGCGAAACTAGCGTGGTAGTTATGTTATACTGCCCTTGGAATGAAAAAAGGCACAAATTCAATTTTTTACAATATCTAGTTTGTACTAAAAAAAAAATCCTGATACCGATCACGAACAAAATTCAATTTTGAAAAAAAATGTTACTTGTGCCTTTTTTCTTTCCGAGGGCAGAATAGTTTTATATCCATGTTATTACTGGGTGATTCTCTAAAAAACCGTCATTAATCATGCTATGATAGCATTGTAATGACCACATTTGTGTTTTAATTGTGATTATTCTTGTGTCATCGCGTAATGGGAGGAACGTATTTCGGGTTTTCATAAAACCACTATGTAAAATGTAGGTATTAAATTGACTTTTCGGAGAATCACCCTGCTATACATAGCGATTACTGGGAGGTCCATTATATTTAGCAGTGGGCGCAGGACGGGCTGGCATGATGATAATGATGATACATTATATACATATGACGTACCTATTTAAATATGTGGTTAGAAGAGTATCTATAAAATATATGCGTATATTTTTTAGTCACTACATTATTCTTCGCATGCTAGCGTACTTTATAAAGTTGTACACTTTGTGAATATCAATGACTGTTAAGTAGTAGATCTAGCAATCGTAAAATTTGATATAGTTATATTTAGCGGTTGTATTGCGCATATTGTGCGCAGACATTCTTTAAAGGAGTTTGGGGATTCAGATCAATTTGCATACGGTTATTGCAAAGCCCGAAGGTCATATAATGATTTCGGTTGCGTATCTGTTATTAAAACATCGTGACGAAATCTGCACATGCATGGTGAATGGTGATATGTGTAGTCCACCAATACACATCAGGCCAACGTGGTGGACTAAGGACTTCTCATCCTGCAGAGCTAGCACGGAAAAAAAGGGGAGATAGAAAATCGGAGAGAAAACTAACCCTTTACCGTTTTCTCTCTCAATTTTATGTTTTGTCTTCTCTCAAGGAGACAAAGGCTGGAGGAAACGGTTTTGTCCAGAGATAAGTAGGGACCGAAAACATCTCTTTATCGTTTGTTTTCTTGATTTTTGTTTTATCTTCTATCAAGGAGACAAAAGGTGGAGAAAACGTGTCTTTGCACCCACCGTGCTACTATAAGCCCTGCTGAGAAGAGGCCCGTGCCCAGCAGTGGCACAGTAATGGGCTGGTTTTATTTTTATCTGTAATTGCTTTGGAAATAATATTTAAACGAAACCCCGCATAACTACTTACATCGTTTTCTAATGATGATTGGGTCTGTGTGTCTTGTCATCAACATTTATTGGACACGGTTCAATCCCTGAGATATAAACCTTACCTGGGTAAAATGTACCAAATTGAGATTATTTATGTGTATTGGTTTGAAATAACCTTCCTTAAGAGCGGTAATTATCTACCTCAATTGGGGAAATTAAAAAGTAATAACGGAGTTCAAAAAACTAAAAGGAGCTGCGTAGATGACGGACTTTCTGTCCGGCGGAGTTTGTGCTGCGAGGATAGAGCTTATGGAATCCTATATTCAATAATGCACACTGTGCAGAAAAAGTCCGCACCGCTAGTGCCCAGCGACCATCGATGTCCAGCGACGGCCAACGATGGCGGACAATGTCCGTCGTCTGCGGGGTGCCAAACGAATTAAATAATTTTCATAATAACTTACCATATTTTGAAGTTGGAGAAGTTATTCTAATTAGAAATAGTCGGATTAAAGAATGACAGTCTGATATTTTTTATTTTAAACAAAGCTGTTCTATTTTTAAACGAAGGCTAAGGATAAAGTAGTAATGGTTGAGTGGACCATGAATACTACCTAACTACCTAAGCTTTAAACTCAAATAAACGGCACGAGCGTAGAGGAAATACTTGAGATGCGTCTACGCAGTTATCAGCGGAGGTCAAAAAATATTTGTTTGTCGCAACCTCGGCTGTTGCGAAACGTACAAGAGAAAGTACGGCAGTACTGTGTACCACTAGAAGCGTGCCGTTGGCGACCATCCTCGTTGCTCTGCAGGCGGAAGCGGTCGCCGGAATGTAGGGAAATGTAACGTTGCAACTATGTGGGACTTGGTCGATGTATCTCTGTAATGTACGATGGTGCAATGGAGATTACACTTAAAAACTAAGAAAACGTGATCTAAGTCACTCCTCTGGTAAGTTGCATGAACGTGCTTAATAGTACTCACGGGCATATATCAAGCTATACATTTTCAGTGTAAGCTGACCTCTCATTATACGGAAAACCTACACAATGCGAGGTCAGCTTATACTGGAAATCTATAGCTTGATATGTAACCGTGTGTACATCTGTACATACGTATACGTAATCAAAAGGTTGGTTTGGCACATTGCCAAAATTTTAGTATTTTTCAATGCCTTATTGGTCATTCGTGGTTACATAAGCGTAACTTACAAAACGCGATAAGAAAACATGTTGATAACTTCTTCTTCAGAGGCCCTAATGTAAGTTTATTTTAACCATCTCGATTTTACGTAGCGACCGTGTTCGGCGCTCTGATGGGGAAGAGCTTGGAGCGGGCCAATCAGCACGCAGAATACGGTTGTTGCGTAAAATCGAAATTGTTAAAAGAATCTTACAATAGGGCTTTTTTCGTATCGGCTCTCATATTATTACTCATACCGTGGCGAAAAGAGTACCTAGCCAGAGAGGAAGATTGGTAACGGGGCTGACTGCCCAGGATACGCTGTATGTAGTCCATATTGTGTTTCTTTTTCTAATTATTGTATATTTTTCTTCTATTACTGCTATGCAATAATTTATATTGTATTGTGTATTTTATTGTCACTCGGAGAGGATCAATCCGTATACCCTGCTACGTATACTAACAACGTGACAATAGAAAAGAAAACTTGCTTTTTAAAGGTCGCATATCTAATTCAGACAGCAGTGGCTACTCGTCTCAATCAATAATGTCCTTCGGGTCTATTACGTATACTATAAATGTGACAGTGGAGAGAAAACAGTTTTTGTAAAGGTTCCATATAATATTTTCTAATTATGACAGCAGTTGCTACTCGTCAACCAGTCAATGGCTGTAACTACCACCATGACCGCCTGTGAACTTAGGGTCAATGGTACTCTTACGTGTGTTTATTGTGCACGCACCTCTACTAAGATTTGGGTACGTGATACGTCAGTCATACGAGTATCTAGAAAGAAAGAAAACAGTTTTATTCTGGCCTCGCCAGGAACAAATGAAAGAACAAAAAAAAACAATAATTAAGCAACCTGGACAACACCAAAAATGGCCCTCCATCTCAGCATAATGCTGTGGCATTTGGAAAATATCACAGCGCTGGTATTCTGATGGGACCATCATTGTAGTGATGCCACAGGCAGCTACGACACTAATAAACACAGCACAGCTCCTGGAAGCTTTATTCCCTATGACAAATACGTGTCACAAGATAGGTTAGACATGCTGATCTGCGACGTAGCCGATATCTGAAAAGACTATTTGAGGAAGAATATTATGAACATCCTACGCTTCAGCTTTTATAAGACGTACATCAATAATAAAGTAATCATAAAGTCTATTGATGTGTTTTTCCATGACATCATGGAGATGCATAACCAGGGTCAAATTTTTTGCTCTCTTTGTTGTTTGAATCCAAAGATCTGTTACTTAATTAATGAAGCGCTATCAGCGTGAATGAATTAGAATCATCAAATCACAAAAAACTCCAGACAGACGAAGACAGACTGAATCAGAATCGCTACAAAACATCCAGATTTTACCAGACGTGAGAGACGTGTGAATCACATGATAATGAGAACACTCGTGATTCTTTCGCAAGAATGTGTCATGTCCAAAGGTTGACCGTTGATAGTATGCTTGTTGTGGCTTTGGACTTTGGTCCACCAAGGTGAAGCACCTCATAGTCCACAATCCAAAGCGAACTGACTTTAGATTGGTGTTGCGTACTTTGAACGAACCAGTTATAATTAACTGCGAAGTATCAACATTGCGAAATAAATATTTGTATTACCGATTCAGACAAATATTAAAGCGGGTTAGTTTTCCGCTTTAATATTTAGGGAGGCTAGAATAAATATGGATATTTTGCTTCTTGATAATGTTGGAAGCATATTGATGCTGCTTATTCTTCTATCGTGAGAATGGCAATGGGATAATTCCTTATACCGTTGTGGAAAGATCAGCCAGATTTGACGTGGCTGTCGCTCAGTGTGTACCAGACGCAGTACGTATAGGTGTCTATACTCGGGGAAGCTGTTTCAATACAACTTTTGATGCTTATTAATTTATAGATGAAGGGAATTGACTGTGTGTTGGTAACGGGAGCATGGCCAACCCCTATAAGCAATATGACAAACTCTGATTTTCAGGAAATGCAAACGTAAGTAGGTATATGAAATATAATATCATGTTAGTGAATCAAATTTACGAATCACGAGCCCGATAAACCTCAGTAATATGTTTAAAAAGTGACCGTTTGGAAAGCTTATGTCAACACAGTACATTTCATTTCCATTCTATAGTGATCGGAGATTAGTCTTGTCTAACAAGAAGACAATAATAACACTCGATCGAAGCAAACCATTACTTAGTTATACTGGAAATTAAACTTTGTTGCTTATATGTAAGTGGTCGGAAATATAGATTACTGTAATGAATATGATCATAAGCTCTGTACTCGTTACTAGTACTACGAAATTACGAAATCTATTTATTCAATACGCGATAATTATTTATAATTAATTTACCTACGTGGTTCCGTCTCGGTTTTAGGTAGTAGATTCATTCTCCCATGTTTAAATATTATTATTTATCCCGATGTAAGTTTATTGCATTTCACAATGTCTGGTCGCGAGGTCTGACTTCCTGAGAAGAAACGCTGAAACCAGGGATCAAGGTATTATTTTTCTAAAGCAAAAATATAATAGGGTAATCTAGAATCGCCTTTTGACGATAGCGCTATAACGGTTTCAGGTCTCGTGAAATGGAAAACATGCATCATTAACTCTATTTTAGCCGCATAACGATTGTGTGGCCGTTATGATCCCAACCGACGACCAAATTAAAATAATTCAGGCATAACATACCAGAGGTTACCATATCTTACCAGAACCATAGAGACCAGACCAGAACAATAGAGTATACTTTCTTATTTATTCTTAACTTTCCTGTACAGAGTCACATATCGATTTTTTATTTGAGGTTGTCATTACATATCTTTGTAGGTAGTTTCTCTTATGATTAGACTGGTGGTTTTGAGTGTTTTTATAGGTTTTGTTTTTGGTAAAATGTATTTGTTTACATACCTTATCAGTTCAGGTCGAGTCCCTCCTGACCGAACTCACATGGGACATCGGGACATGAGTCGTTGAATAAATATAACGTTGAATAAATTTAACGTTAATCATCCATCATTAACAACGATTAAGTTATGGCTAGTTGACACTCATGTCCTAATTTCACTACATTCCTTTGCTGGAACAAATGACATCGCTTGCATTTCTTGACTTATTTCTCAGACATCAAATAATAATTATTCTCACACATCATGTGAAGGTGGGTACCTGTTATTTTTTGTTCAGCTTTATGACATTGCGTAACGTCGATCACAGAGTGCCTACCTACCAACTACCTACCTACCTACTATATTTTTAATGCTCGACCATAGACTTAGGATGTTTTCGCTTGCACGGCCGTGCTCGACATACCACGCCACATACTACACGTCAATCTATTTATAGTATTTATTATGTATATTCATGATCTATTTATGTTTCACTTTTTATTTACTATTTCACGTGATGTATTTATTTATATAACTGGGTAATGTTTTTTTTTATTTTTTTAATCTTGCATTTTGTCTATGTTTTTGTTTTTTTTTAATATCGCCAGAAGGTGGACACGACATTACGTGATTACGTCATAACACCCGCGGACGTCGGTCATCGATGAAAACCAGCGTCATTGGTGTTGCCAATGACAACAAGCTGATCGATGCCCATTTTCTTGCACATGAGGGACACACACTTCCATGCTTTATTTTTCATTGTTTTTATTTTAAGTAATTTCCTGGTTTTTTTTATTTTTTATGTTTGTTATGTGTGCATGCTCGGTGTCCTGTGTGCAAAAAATAAATTGATTTTCTTTCTTTCTTTCTTTCTTCTAGTATACCATAACTTACTAGAGAGTAGTATATACTTAACGAGATTGTTTTTTTCTAAATTACATACTTACTTTATTTCGTCGTTAACTTCTTTATTTTGTAGACACATGGACATTAGATATGAAGGCAGGAGCATTATGTACATATCAATTATCTAACTTTGATGCAAATAAAATGTGGAACGTAATTTATAGATTTATAGTCTCCGTGACTAGTTTACCGAATTGCTAATAACATTATATGCGTTTTACAAAAGACTAAGCATATATGATTAAACAAAGTAGTCCCACAACTATATAATATGCAGAATAGTTCAATGGATAAATATAACAATGGAACTATTGAATATCCACAAAGTGTTTTATAATAAAATTTTGTGAATAGATTCTTTCTCTCTCAAATTCTGGAAAACTACACATTGGTGGGTGAAGTAATGTAGATATTATGCTTTATTATACACCATTAAAACAAATATACACAAGACTTGCACGAACATAAATTGTACAATGGGTGGTCTTATCGCGCACGGCGATTTCTTCGTAATCTTTGGATGGACAAGAGTGAAATGAATAAGTTATGTGTACATCTCTAATATTGCGAGACTCATTCCCTTATCATTTCTTTCAAGCTTAATATTTTTAGGGCCTATACCCTAAGCGCTTTTTTCGACACCCACGGGTGTGAGGCTGTGGCCTATTCCTTGCTGGGACAGGAACCACTTTTGGCTACGTAACAAGTGATTATCACAAATCGAGAGGCCGATTCCTGTGGGCCTTGGTATTAACTTTAGATACAATAAAAATAAATAAAAGTTTGTTGTACTTAACAGTTATGTTTTCGCATAGCTCAAGTTACTTCTTTTCAAGGTTTTCCGGAGTATTTTGTAGCTTAATTTGATATTGTTGTAAGTTGTATAATATTAAGTGACAAACTGGTAGCATTATATAATGGTTTCATGGTCAAGACTTTTTCAATGTAATAATTACTTTCCTGTTGTTTTTTGTATTATTAGATAAATAATATAAAAAAGAACAACAAAATTGAATTCATTGGCAGCTCTTGGCATCGCTCTCTATCCATGGCAATCCTGAATAATTTCTCCGCGGTTTTAACACCGGTCCATTCCTTAATGTTGCACTTGCACAGTCATGAAATTTTTCTCCTTCTCTCAGTCTCCGTCCACCTTGCCCATCGCTGCATAAATGCTGCATAAAATTACCTATTTATGCATTTTAACAATAAACTGTAGGAGGACTAACAGTTTGTAAAAAAAAAAAACTGTCTCTCCCTTGCTAGAGAATTTTTTTAACCCCCGCCAAAAAAGTGGGGTGTTATAAGTTTGTAGTGCGTATCTGTGTATATGTGGATCTGTGTATATGTGTATTTGTGTATCTGTCTATGGCATTGTAGCTCCAAAACGGATGGATCGATTTCAATGAATTTTTTTTTAATTGAAATCTAGTTTAATTGGGTATTTTACGAAAATCTGTTCAGCCGTTCAAAAGTTACAGCTCTTTTTCTAGTTGGAGTCGGGGGTTTTTGACGGTTAGGTTATATTCAGCGTTTGTTAGTAGGCATAGGGGAAGATGTAAACATTTACGCATCTTCTGCTATGTTGCAAATTCGCAAGCACCTGATGAGGATATTGGATATCAATGTATACTTACTATTTAACGACAAGATTGTAAACAGCACGTTTAGGATATTTGACTTGTGTCACGAGCCACGACACGTCACGGCCGTCTAATAAAGTGATCATTTGCAGTCATTTATGCAACAAGTAGAGTTGTTATTATTTTGTGGGTACGGTACAAGGGCAAACTATGTAGTTTTGTTTAAGAACCGTTACCGTTACTTACTTAATTTACTTACACTCTACATACTATAAAAATAAATAGTCGCTTTCCGCGTCTGTCTGTCTGTATATCCGCTAACTCCTTCTAAACCACGCAACGGATTTTGATGCGGTTTTCACTATCATTTTGAGCATTTCTTCCGGAAGGTTTATATGTATAGTAAGTTCATATTTAATGTAAGGATACTAGAGAAATTGCATCCGTACGAAGATGTACCACCAGCCGTCAACTTAGTCAAGACCGTGCTAGTTAGACTAGTCTTACAAAAACAAGTGTTTATTGCCTACTGTATCACACTTGAGACAGTTTCGCATCTACATAAGGATATTAATAAAAAGCCTTTTTATTAATACTGTCCCCCTAGTCCGGGGGTCGGCAACCTGCGGCTCGCGAGCCATATGCGGCTCTTTGGATGTGAAGCTGCGGCTCTTTAGTTCTATACGCAAATATATTAATAGGCACATATATTGCATATGTTTATTTAATACCATACCTACTTAAAAAAATTAATATAAATATAATTTTCCCGCCGGGCGAATAACGGACTAGTTTTCCCGCCGGGCGTCTAGCGGACTAGATCCAGTTATTTTTTATCAAAAACCTTTATTTATGCAAGTACAATTTCTTGTTGGCAAGAAAAAAAATTGTGGCTCCTTGGATCTTTGAAATTTGTAAATTGTAATTTTTGACTTGACTCTTCCGACTCAAAAGGTTGCCGACCCCTGCCTTAGACAGTTGCAATCTACAATGGCTAGAGAATAGAAATTGCCAGCAAAATGTACTATTAAAAGTATTAAAAGTAATGTAAGTTCTCTACCACACTTGAGACAGTTTTCAATCGACGACGTAAGTTTACTAGACAACTCACTTGGAACCGTGCACCTAGAATCACGACGTTTTGTAAGTGCTGCAAAGGCCCAGTTGAAATAATAATCATTCTTTGACTTTGACTTTGATACGTCCGTTCTAAGTGTTCATACCATCATTGCTTTCTTGAAGCAGCAGATTGTCTAACAGTATCGACTATGGTTTGTGCAGACCCTTAGAAAGCCATAGGTTCCGGTAAAGAAGAGGTTGCCCGTTTTATTTTTTCCTCGTAGGTGTCGTATGAATGATTGAATTGTATGAAAAAAAAGCCTACAATTTATTTCTTAAAACAATTGAAGACGAGAATTGACGTCAATATAAGGCACACAGGGGCTACATCTTAATTAGGTGTTTTCCCTATTTAATATCTACACGTCATCGCCTGTTATTTACTCGTAAATCTCGGTCGATCGTAAAAGGTAATTATATAAGATGACGCACATAAATTTTTTTTGCCTATTTATATAAATACCCACAAATAGTGTTATGGAAAATATTCTCGACGCCATCAATAAGAGCGCAGACCTCAGTCGTACCAATATTGTTTTTGCCGTTCTGCGTCAAACTACAAGTAGCTAATATTGTTCTCCCGTTCTTGTTTTTTTCGTGGCTTGCTTGAGATACTCAAGTGCGTATCTAGTTTTTTAATTTTATGTACATTTTATTACTTAAAAGGTAAAAAATCTGTGGTATTCATGAGAAAGGCGCGTGGAATATCACGTGTTGCTTTAAATTAATATAAAAAATATCGCATTTACGCTCCACTTATGCTCAAGAGTGGAACTGTATATTATGCGATTTTTTTCTAACTGTGTACCGATGCCTGAACTGCGTATAACCAAATAGTTCTGACAAAAAAGAGACCGAGTATACGTAGTAATCATTTATACCTATATATATATATATGTATATAAATGCCAGAATTGTCAATTAAGTTGAATTTCGTTCACTTAATTTTCATTTGGTTCTGTAAAACCAGGCAATGGTATATGGTACAAAGGCTAACGACACAGAAACGGGACCTTTCAAAATCGTAATTATTTTGACGTGTTCATATTTTGACTGACAGGAAATAAATGATGTTCAAGTTTTTATGAAGGCTTAGAAGCACTAAAGATGTCTGTAGTAAACAGGATATTATTTTATGTATTAAATATAATTCAATGTCTTTTTTACACAATAGTTCTTGTATAGATTTGGAACTTTGAACTCTCGGTAACACAACAGTTAAATTAAAGTAGGAAAATTAACTCACAACTTCTCTTCCTTGTTCCTGTTTTTAACTTAATTAACTTATTATTGTGCTGGCATCGAAGAGGATGAACAAAGCTAAGCGAAATGAACATGTGTGTGTGTGTGTGCTTATAATTTCTCTATGTTTCAAATAACCTTCCGTAAGGCACAAGTCAGACAGGATTCGAGACACTTAAGACGCGGTCATGAATTTTAACCCCCGATAAAAAAGAGGGGTGTTATAAGGTTGTAGTCTGTATCTGTGTAGCTGTGGATGTGTGTATCCGTCTGTTGCATAGCTCCAAAACGGATAGACCGATTTCAATGCAGTTTTTTTAATTGAATTCTTGTTTAATCGGGTATAATCTTAGCTATGTTTCATGAAAATCTGTTCAGCCGTTGAATAGCTACAGCTCTTTTTCTAGTTGGAGTCGGGGGTTTTGACGGTTAGGTTATTTAAACTATACAGAAGATACGGAATGGAGATGGGGCGCGCCTTACGTCTCTTCTGTGTAGTCTGCGCTTAAGGGGGTATTTTACAGGAATGCCGCAAAAACCGATTTGTATTTACAATTTTTTGAATAGAAATTCTTATTTCTTTGTCCTGAAAAAAATATATATCAAACTTGAAGATGTGACAATCTCTGCACGGTTGTCCGATACATGATTGGATGAAGTTGGCTCGATAAAAAAAAATCGCAAAGTTACCCCTTTTAAAAAAGTGTTTACAAGATTATTTCTAAAACATGATATTATTTCAAATAATTTTTACATCACAATATTGGTCGCAAATATACCAACCAAAATCGGTTGTTATTTTTTTATAATATTACGTATATTGGTCACAATTTGATAAAAACCACAAAATTCGTGATTTCTGTCATCTCTGCCATCAATCAGTCGCGTTTCGGCGCGCATCGAGGTCGGACCTGTGCAATTTTTTTGACTTTCCTGCGCTTACACTTTATTCAAAACCAAAAGAAAGAATGACAGTAAAATCATTAAAAAAATTATTAAAAAGCAACAGGAAGTATAAGTAACTTGCCTTTTATTCAGAAAATCTAAGTATTTCGTTTATAAAAATCAATATGCTAAAATAATTTCTTGACATCTCCGTCAAGAATTCATTTTATAGGATGTAGTATAGAAAAATCAGTACGACAATTTGTAGTGTTGAGAACAAAGAGTATGAAGTTTTATATACACCATGTCCCAAAATTCAATGATAAGCGGGCACCAGAGGGTTGACCAGCTCATGACTACTCGAGAACAAAAAGAAAATTTAAAAAAATCTCAATTTTTAAGAAGTTACATAAAATAATTTAAATCCTTCAAAAATTTACACCCCTTAAGATATTTTTAATTACCATGACCACAATGTTTCAGATATTTCTGAATTTCTTTTTGTACCGGCAACCTAAGTAGCACTGCTATCCACCACAATCGTTAAAAATCCCAGAATGCCTGTAGATTTGACACAAAAATCAATCAAAATAATTTTTCACCCTAAAATTTTGAAAGATTTTTACTTTTGGTCCACTTTCACTCATCGTGGTGTAAAAAAAAAGTACAGGCACTACCATGGCAAGTTTTTTTAAAAATTGACGCAACCATCCAAGATTCCAAAATGGTATAATAATCTAGGAAAACTAGCCACAAAAAAAAGAAATGCGTACTATTTCTGAACAAGAACCAAATTTCATAACTTTTACTATGTGGTTTTTTGTTGTAAATTCTTCGAATTTGAATGATACATGTCCGTAGTCCGTAGTTAATAAAATTTAGAAGTTAGAGAGAGATAGATAGATAGTATGTAAAGAAGGAAAGAAAACGTTTTTAAAAATTATATTTATTTTTAGTTATCGTGGTTGTCCCATCACCACGGTCCTATCCGAAAACCAGCGCTGCGGTATTTATTTTATCTGTCAGGATTAACTGTCAGGATATGCTGAGATAGGGACTTTCTTTGGCCTCTTGCAGGACTTTTTTAACCCCCGACAAAATAGAGGGGTGATATAAGTTTATAATGTGTATCTGTGTATCTATGTGTCTGTGAATCTGTGTGTCTGTCTGTGGCATCGAAGCTTCAAAGCGGATGGACCGATTTCAATGCAGTTTTTTTTAATTGAAAGCTAGTTTAATCGGGATGGTTTTTAAAATATGTTCAGCTGTTCAAAAGTTACACCTCTTTTTCTAGTTAGAGTCGAGGGTTTTAGACGGTTAGGTTATTGTTATCATTATTTGAATTTTTGTATGTTTATGTAATTTCGTGTGCGAGTCCGATTTAAATGTTTTTTCTTTCTTTCTTCCAATTTTGAAGCTCTTCATCTGCATACATAGCGAGGAATCTGAACTAGGAATATGGTTTTGATCTATGAATATGCAATTTCTTTTTTGGTAAAAAAGCAACCCTGTGAACATACTTAAGTAGGTATGACTACGGAAACGGACGACTCCTACAGGTGTGGGTGAGAGTAGGTTATTATCTCAAGGCATGGATTTGAGTTGGCTTATTCTTCTAACATTACACACACATTGGCAGTGTCATCAGGTTTGTCATGCCGATATATCGGTTTCGTTACGGCATTATTGGCTTAGTGTGAAAATGCCCAATGTTGGTCGAGACAATTATGTGCACTTGCATAAACTCATACACAATAGGTATGACTGATAGTTTATAAGTAGATAGTTAAATAGGTATAAAATCTACAAATACAAAACGGAGGAACAGATTTTCTAGCGTAATATAGGACACTGGGTATACGATATTATGGATTTATATTTTTCAAGTATTTGCTGGTGTCATACTGCATGTTGCTAATTAATATTGCTATTCTGTGACACGTGTGTCACACAGTCTGATACGTCAATTGCGTAATTGCGAGAATGGAGCTCCCCTAGTGGGTGGGGCTTAGGCTGATACTTCACCCCCTCAAAAGTAAGAAATCGTCGTAAAATACAACCCTATTTAGTAACTATAGTAAGGTATATCTTTACACCAATTAAGATAAATGGATAATTTATCCAGTCTAGCCCAATTTTAGTGTTTAATGGCAAGTTAAACGCTTGCGAAATCTTAATGGTGGATTGTTAACAACCAATTGGTTGGGAAACTAAACCATCCGAGTGGTTTAATCAAATTAATTTTAATTATCTATTAGTTAGGTATATCTTTTAAATTACCGATTTGGGAATTTTAGACGACACGCACGAACGACTCTTTTCCAGAATGAATTGCTATCAAATATATTTTTAGCGCCGAAGGACCTGTCTTGGCATAATTGTTGGTATAGTTTGCGCCAGATAGCATGGCAATACAGTGCATTGACCCTTCGATCAGGGGTTTAAGGAAAGTTTTAAGTGTAGCGATAACTTGTTATACATTATAAAAAGAGAAGATTTGTTGCTGGTCATGAAATAAAATCTCATGGGTCATGTGTGTGTTTTAAAGAAAAATGATTTGATTTTTTGTATCATTGGTGTTGCCAATGACAACAAGCTGATCGATTCACATTTTTTTGCACATGAGGGACACACACTCCAAGCATTATTTTTTATATTTTTCTTTTCTATCATCATTGTTTAGTTATAAGGAATTTTCTGGTTCTTTTTTATGTTTGTTATGTGTGCATGCTATTGTGATTTCGGTGTCCCGTGTGTAAAGAATAAATTGATTTTCTTTCTTTCTTTCTTTATGTTTGGATAAAATCAAAAACTACTGGGACCGATTTTAAAAATTCTTTCATCATCAGAATGCTATATTATCACTGAGTAACATACATACAGATATTACGCGGGAGAAGCGACTGGCGGAAGCTAGTGTAAAATAAAACACATTTAGTTAGCATGATGAACACCATACCACACCGTACCACAGTCAATATCTACTATAGGGAGATCAACAAAATAAACAAATCAAGTGTGTTTATAGTACGTGCTTATTACGTAGAATTGTAATAATATCGATGTTAAAATTATTTTTCCTCAAAATTGGTAATTTTTAAGTAACTCTTTCTTTTTTAGCGACAGACCGGGTCAATAGATTTAATTGACAAGCTATCTGGTGCAAACTGTAGGATTTTTGGGATAATTCACAGGATAGTGAGTATATATTGTCAATTTGTATGAAAGTTGTACAAATTCAAGCTTAGTCAAATTTTTGGTTACAACATGACGTGACTGAACTACAAAAAGACAACAAAATATATTAATGCAAGCGTCTAAGTCATTAGGAATGCTGAGATCCACTCTACAGGAACAGAATATTTATTAACTAAGTTTTTATTAAAACAAAATTATTATTAATCGTCTTCTCAACAAAATTATCATCTAAATTAATTTCAACCTTGCACTTCGGCCGTATCAATAAACCGATCAACCATCCAAGGATGAACTTAGGTGTAGGCAACTCTACTTGTCTCTGTCATTTGTTTGAGAGCGAAAAAGGATAGTGCGTCATTACACTTAGCTGTCACTTTTATCGGTATACGTTTCGTTTCAAGCTATGAACCTATCTACGTCGTGTGGCAATGAGTTTTCACTTCCTTAATGGCACCGACAAAATACGGTACACCCATAGAAATAGTACAAGTACTACTATATATTATCTCTATGGGTACACCATACATTGTAATATACGTCACAGAGCAGTTTATGTTTATGGATAAGGCTCTTTGGCTGCATGCCTTCGTCATTCATACGCCACGGGTACCTAGAGATGAAAATTGAAAAAAAAAAAAAACTTAATTAATCTGTAAAGACCTGTAAAAGTGAGTGAAAAATCCTATTTGCAAAATAAACTATTTACTCTTATTAATTTAATTTTAATGACAATGATTAATTACGTACATACGTCTAATACCTAGTGAAGAACTTCGCTGGCGGTTTTTGTTTCATCAAGTTAAAGGTAATTATTTAATACCGTTTAGGTAATGAGGTTTGAGTATGTTGCGGTACATTACCCCTTAAATTGTTTTTTAAAACTTAAGTTCTTTTAGGTATTCATTTTTTGTGGTTTTTATTTTGACTCTTTAGCTTTTCTATACCTCAGTAGCTCAGACGCCTACTGTTAGTTTATTTGATTCACGTGCGTTGGAGACGCCTCGCCTCGCTCATAATCTAAGCTCTTTGGAAGTTTGGACTTTTTACGGTTCTTTAGCTCATAGATAGATTTACAGTGACATATGTCGTATGTTATGTTACGTTTACAACAGTTTATAATAAAATATTATAGTTTAATAAAAAAAAACTATAGAACACGCTTTAGTCATCCAAACTGAACGTGTATGCAATTCAGCTCAATCGGAAACCGGGAAGTGAGTTAAAAACTTCCAAGATTTTCTTACATAGTGAAGCTAATAAAAGCGTGTTAAAAATGACGTATTGTGCAGGCGAGTTAAAAATCATAATCGATTATAAGTGTTCGACTAGAATGACTCGATTGACATTATTTTATTTCGAGCTACTCAGAATATGATCAACGACAGATGATCACGTGTCACACCATGCGGAAAAGATGCAGTGGACTATTGACTCCGTATGTTAAACAGGAGCTGTATAGGTTAGGCGGTCATGGACATCCACTTCAAATATAAATTGGACGACTAGATCAAGAAAGAATTAGCTACTAAAGTGGAAACTTTTAGAATTAGTTTCAGTTAAATTTAACGGGTGATGTGGCGCAAATTGGAAGAGGTTTACTGGCTGCTTGTTTATTGAATATATTCATTGAAACTTAACATGCTTAATTTCTTAAAACGTTTGCGCAAACTATAATCAAAACTGTAGTTAGACAAATTACCGCTCCACGAAAGCAATGAAGGTGGCACACTTAGGGCCATATTCACTGACAACGTAACAAATAAATAAATAATCAGCCAATTACCCATACGAAAATTCATGTTTAAACGGCTGATTTTGCTCTTATCGTCTGTTATGTTGTCGGTGAACATGGACCTTAGAACAAGACATACCTAGCTTCATTGAGATTCCCATACCGCGCAGGTAACACTGATAAATACCGCGGATGTACAAAAAAATCAAAAATCAGTGTTCGCGTCTTTAGGTAGCTGATTGTCAATCACAATTATTACTCGTAATAGACGCGAAATCTCAACATTGATTTATTTAGTACATACGCGTTATTTGACAATGTTAGTTACGTGGTGTGGGACGACAAAGGACTAAATAGTTGACAAATTACGTTGATGTGAAGCAGTCTCAAGTCTTCGGTGCTTGGTAGAGAAGACTTTTAATAGACTAACTACAATTTTAACTATGGTGATCGCATGCTCTGTTTTACTCATGTTTTTACAAAATAAATATATCTTTATCTAAGATCTGAAAGCAAAAACACAGAACTACTAGAAGCTAATATAAGATGTTTTTGATCTTTCATTCCGGAGTTTTTTTGAACTGATTATACATTTAATGCTGGCACTTCACTCGACGTATTTGTACGAATATTCGCGGTATAAGGCCAATGCAAAAGAAACCTTTTGTAAACTACATAAATATGATTTTGTTTTGACCAAACAACGCGAATATTTTTGTACAAATACGCCAAGTGAAGTGCCGCCATAAGAAGCCAATGTAAGCAATTAGTGAATCTGCCAGTTAAATTATCGTTCATTATTACGTCAATTTAGTGCATGAATTATAATTTTCCGGTGCGCACGGTTTTGTATAACATCATCCAACTTGTTTACATAAGTAAGTATTATATTTTTCCTACTTGCAATGTTGCTAATAACTTCAACCTCAATAAAGTTCACTGAATTTAAGAAAGCTTTGCGTAAGAAAGTGTGAAGCAAGTTTTAAAATTATTTAAAGTACAATGTCATTTTAAGTAAAATGGTGTAGATAGGCATTTTAAAACTGTGCTAATTAACTCACCTCAACTCGAGGGCGTCCAGGAAAGTGTGTCGCGTATCGAGTGTTCGATTATACGCCCCAAAACAACCTAAAATGCCCCCGATAATAAGACAAGGCTCCTACCTCCACGTTCATCTAACGCAGTGTGAAATTACAATATTACTTTATAATAAATGTGTGCGTTAGTGTGCCATTTGTACTGGCCGAATGTTGTGTAGGTCCTGTAACCTATGATCTATCCGTTTACTTATAATATCATCAAGTATTTTTAGGTAATTAGTTGAAATTACTCTAAATAAGTGAATATTCGTTCGTAAAGCACGGCTTCCGAGTCCGAGTGTCTTGTTTTCGAGTTCCAAAACATATCTAATGCAGTGTTTAACTTTATTTTTGCTGTGTTCAATTATTATGCAATAAGTTCTTTCATTTCAGAAAAACCTAATGTGGTTTATGTTTACT
This sequence comes from Allophyes oxyacanthae, assembly GCA_932294325.1. Classification (NCBI taxonomy): domain Eukaryota; kingdom Metazoa; phylum Arthropoda; class Insecta; order Lepidoptera; family Noctuidae; genus Allophyes; species Allophyes oxyacanthae. The sequence goes on from OW028610.1 coordinate 5,807,151, forward strand.
TAAAATGTATATTATTGTCCAAGTATTAATAAATAAATAAATAAATTTAATAATATAATTATTCATTAAAAAAAGATTACGAAACTATGGTCCAAAATAAATTGATAATGCAGTGTTATAGATGGTAGGAATAATGCATAAAATCTTAAAATATTTCCCTGTCTATTTTTGAACTTAATTACCTACTCATGTACATAATTATTACGGTTTCTATTTACGTATTAATTTATATACATAGTATGCCTTAATACAGGACGTATATTTAATCAGGACACCTGCTTTTTGGAACCCCACAATACTAATAACCATTTTACTCATTATTATGAAGAAAAAAACAGAACACGCAAAAAACATATTCTTCTGTTTCATTTTAAATAATTCAACATTACTCGACTACATGTATGAAACAGTGGGATTTTACAAAGGGTCAGTTTATAAGTGCGTAAATTATAATACAAAAAATAATAAGGAAAAATAAGTGCGAATGGAAATGGCCGCGGCATCGCATTTCGGCGTCATTGAAATACCTGCAGAAAATACAGTATTTTTAAAGATACATTCTGCCAAACTAGACGCGCTTAAATGCGAGCGAGTCACTAACCTCATGTGTGCACTCAACAAGTCCACAATGCACTCACTATTAGGACTTGTTCACACAAGATGGTTCTGTACTCATTGGTTCACACTCATAGATTCGCAGGTCGCGGTCCGCGGATCCGTTACGCACTCAGATTTTAATCGCCACATCTGTCTCATTATAATGTATATAATTTTATATTCCTTGTATTTTACATAATAATGCTGATTTTAAATTTCGTGTTTATGAATAATTATAAAAAATAATTTGGCGTTGTTTTAAGTCGCAGTATAACATGTTGTTTATTTCTACGTGAGTTTAATTGGTTTAAAGAATTTTCTAATAAAGAATAAAGAATTTTTATTTGCAAGGAACATGGTATTTTTACAGGTGTTAGTGGTTTTTAGCAGTAGGTACATCATGTCTCACCTAGTGACTGTACTGTTCATAAGTGTCTCCAATCATGATAACAACTTAGACTTACAACATAAAATCCTCAAAATAATAAACAAAGTTAACCAAGATCCAGTTTTCTTTTAGAATTTTACCCATAAATAATTCTTGTCAAATAAAATGTTTAAACTTAACTATTTATAGAAAACTAAATAAAAGATAATTGAACATAATTTTATTCAAGTCCAGATTTGCAATACGAGTCGAGTACGATCCCAGGATATAAACCCACGGGTGAAATTTGTATATCCTTTGTTTTCTTTATTTGGACAGAAACAGAGCAGAGACAGTGATAGAATGCCAAGTGTCTTACCATCGCGTGCGACGACCGACGACGTTGGCAATGTCGTACGATATGACTCAGCCCTAACACAATGGTTGCATGTTAAGATCTGTATGTTGAGCATGGCATGCAAGCCAATTCATTGTAAATATGCAATCATGGAAACAATCTTGATCGTAACCACCTGTGTAATAGAGAAATAATTATAAAATTGTATGCAAAACAAGGAGTTTACCTCAATGCTACGCAGTTGGCATTGCAATGTTTGTGTAAGTCAATCACCTCGTTGGTTCTTAATACAAAAACAACCATCTCGGATTGTGCTAAGATTTTCCGCAATTCGAAGGCACCAGAATCTCAAACTAAGCTTCTAATCTTGTATCTTATTGTTGATAGTATGCTGATACACCTCATAATTTTCCTTATATGTTATCGGTATTAAAAGATTGAGTAGCGTCAACTGGCTGGAACATTGCATCACTGCGGTTAGCAAGCGTTGCAATCTCTGCATGCGCAGTTTCACCTGTGTTAGCATCTACGGGTCGATCTGGAGTGTAGAATGAAGGAGTGAATTGTTACATGTTGCTCTTTTAATGTCAATGCAACGTAATATACCTTCTACGAATCATATTTCTTGGTTACATTTAATTTCACTAAGTGACTACGATTATCCCGTAGCAAAGTAACTGTTCGTAGCCTTGGTAGCAAAACTCAAATGTGGACTACCTACCAGTGGCGAAGGGTGACAGTTTTAAAAGGGGAAGCCGTCCCAAAAATGCCCTCTAAAAATTGCTGCAAGACAAAAATCCATACCGTCTCTTGTAATCTATAATATATAGTCATGTCTGGAAGAGCTCGACCTAACTGAATAACAAGCCTTTTTTTGTCAATTGGGTGAGTAATTAATATATTATTACGTTGGTCTACGCACTAACCAATTCGTAAAGGGACGCCGATGGGAATCGGGTTGTATGGACTCTTCGCCACTGCTACCTACGTTATCAGGTTGATCACGGCATCGAAGTTATAAGTTATTTATATTTCAACTGGACTTTTACAGGCTCTTTTAAAACGTCGAGACTCTAGGTGCACAGTTCCAAAGTTGGTTGGTTCTATAGAAAGACAACAGGAAGAAACTAAACTTGTCTGGTAGAGAATGCCTACTGCATAAAGACCGCCTTTGTACATTGTAGGTCATCATCATTCTCCTGCCCTTATCCCATTTTATTTGGGGTCGCCGCAATATGTCTATTTCTTCTATTCATTTCTATCAGACGTCATTTCCAGATTCACTTCCTTCAAATTCATGTCATGTTTCACACAGTCCATCCTAGTAGGTAGGTACATGAAGAATTTTAAATCGAGTTTTAAATAAATAGGTACACTTAATGGATACTCTTTTAAAATAAATCTTCATAGTTACATACTTAATATGATAATTAAAAATTCGTGAGAAACAGAGAAACGTTAATTTATAATAATAATAATAAAAAGTTTCAAAATAAGATTTTAAGGTTGTAGACTTGTAGCCAATGTTGTCAATGAAGTTATGTATAAAAAATTATGTACAGTAAAAATATGTATAATATAATCTTACTTAACCGTGAAAAACCCCCGACTCCAACTAGAAAAAGAGCTTTAAAGAAGCGTACACCGTTCCCTTAAAATGATTTTTAGCTTTGTTTGTTCCTAGTATTAATATCGTGAAAGACATTGTTGAGGTCTGGTACTACCTATTGAGTATAGGTACGAACCTTGAAATAACCTTAATAATCATGATCATGTATTTTTAGTCCAACACAGATTTCTTTTTCTTTCTGGCGAAGGCGCAAAGTTCAATGCTACGGTCAGCCTTAGGGTGTTATTTATCGATCAATTATATAAGTTACAATACTGCCATCTGACGCCGGCTGACGTCAATGGTCATTAGTACATAATAATAATGTAGAATGATTATTTAAACATTTGCAATATTTTCCTGTGTTATCTACTGATTCGAGAATGTTGAAATTTATAAAAATGATTATTTTGTATTGAGATAACAGAAACAACAGAAGAACCCTTATTTAAGTATAATTAAGGGTTCTGTTGTATAAAGAAAAATGTTTTGTATACCTACTCAAACAAACATTTGTTTTTCTTTGTGTTTTCACACCATTACTTGTACCATACTGTGACCTGACTGACGGACGACACTAGTTTAAAATAAGTGTACCATGTACCTAATAATTATGACGTCATTACGATGAATGATATAACCACACCATTGACGTCCAAACGACAAGTTAAACTAATTTATTTATATGCAGAAGGGAAAATGCTATTGATTCTATGCGCTGTGATGTGAGGTTATGTTCGGTCATGAAAATAGAGTATCTTTTTCGTCACTCATGCTCTGAAAGCGTGTTATTGTTTGCAAATAAACTGGTACCTTATTGCAGGGCAGAAAAACCAATTGGAAAATCGAAAGAAGCTTTTCAAATTAATATAGTTCTCGCAAATCTATTATGAGCCCTGAACTTAGCTCTGAACTCTCTCTCTCGCTCCCTCTAGCACCTATAATAAGCGTACTATTATAGATGCTAGAGGGAGAAAGAGAGTGATTTCGGAGGGCTTATAAAGATTTGCGCGTACTATACTCTGTTCATGAATGCTTCTTTTTTAAATCCTTAGGCATCGTACTCAATGGCATTACTGTATCCAATATAGTATCAATATTGTAAAATGCCTTATATCTCTCCCGCGTTAAAAGAAAAGAAAATATAAAATGGGTGGACTGACTTTCCTTCAGTAGGAGAATTTTTTGATAGGTAGTTAGAAATTGTAATTGTAATTCTCTCACATTCGTAATGCCAAGTAGTGTGTTAATCTCGGATAAAATAATCAATTTCACAATTGAACATAGTGGGCCGACCTTGCTGCGTTAGGGCGCCAAAATATCTCGTGTGAAATCGACCACTTTCAACCTTTGGTAAACAATCTACTATTTGTATAGCTAGTCAATAAAACATATCTTAAAACAAATAAACGATTTGGTTATAAAACTTTTAATAATTACATTATTATGTAGTTATCGGCGTAGTTCTCAGTTTGCTGTAGGCTCGAACATTCCATTGGACTCAATATTGGTATCAGAGAAATGTGGATATACAACAGTACCTGAGTCATAATTTTTTTTTTTTTTTTAGCTTGGTAAAATCATCAAATGAGTCCTCCCACCCCGGGCAGGGCGGGAGGGACTGTCAGACTTGTACTGACTAAAATCCACGGTGTTCCTTCAATAGCCCTTTACGTTCCGGGGTCACGGTAATGAGATAGTCCCGCGACCACCTGCGTCATACTGGGCGTAAAAATAAAAACATTTTCTTTCTTTCTTTCTTTCTTTTACCTACGCATCTGCATAACCATCGGGGAATACAGTCGTGATTATATGCTATATCAATTTTTTTTACGAAAAGGCTCGCCGTCTCCGCGAATAAAATGGTAATGTGCTATTAGCTGTTATATACCTATCCGATTACACCTTGTAATTTTTTTCAGATTTTTCTACGGTTACTTCAGGACTTACGAGATTTTTATGTGTATTGTTAATGATAAGAATTTAACAATATTATTGGTTACCTATGGCTGAAATGTTGCTTTACAGTTAAAGTTTGTGCCTTTAATTCTTGGTAAAATTAATTAATAACGAAAATACAAATATTTTATGAAAAATAAAGTTTCTTTTGATATTTGAACAATCCCGCTATGTATGTTATGTTAATGAGATATTCACAAACAAACTGTTTTTTTTATTTTTTCTGTAAAATCTAGTTTTTATTCGTCGGGGACGGCGAATTATGTAAGTAGGTAAGTACTCTTTGTGGGAAATAAACTAAGAAAATGTTATTCCGGAACAACATCTCATTTTGTTTGGTATAACCGTATAAATTAGCTGATTCATCTCATGGAAACTTTGTACAGCATTACTAACTATCATAGCTATTAACTAAGTACTAGATATCTAGTAGGAAATAGGAAAATAAAACGCAAGTATCAACACCTAATCATTATGTAATCGTAAGACAAATTTTGCTTCTTTAATTTGCATTAATTAAAATAAATTATTATTATCATTCGTTTTAATGATACTTTAAGAGTAAAATGCGCTATTGTTAACCGGGCTAAGTTATATTTTATTTTATTTTTAAAAGGTATTAATTATGTAGTTATTTTCAAGCTGTGTTTTATTATAAGTAGTTACTTAGGTTCTTGTTTCAAACAAGTATCAAATTAATGGTCACTTACGTTTATTCTAGAATGTTATACCCACCTACTTAGTTCAGAAGTAAGCCAGTTTAAAACTTTATACTTGGAACAATTAGGTATACAAGGTCCTACCTTTCTAGTCCCGATTCCTTTAAGGGGTTATTGTACTCATCATTATGAACAACTTTTACTATGGGACCAACTATGAAATCGCGAAAAAAATCTGCTAACCACCATTTGGAATTAAATACCTTTTCTAACTTACCGTGTATTATCGTTGTTCATTGTTCCTCAATAAATAAAATAAAATACCACTTTGTCCGAACCGGGAATCGAAACCAGGCCCTCACGCTCAGCAGTCACGACACGATGGCGACCTCTAGACTAATAACTATCAGGCAGTCTCAATATAGGTAGGTATTATTTTCCTTTAAAAGCATTTAAAGACACACCTTCAAACAGACAGACGTAGAACACACGCAATCCAACCAAACAACCTTGACTTGTTCAAATTATAACATAAACCTTATAACCTGCTTAATATTTCCGAAAACTTTATCGCAATAATTATTGTAATAAAACGATATGAAACGACTAAAACAAGTATGCAGCCTTGTAAATGTGACGCAGTAGAGATATACGGATTCACATCGCGGTCGGATCGACGGTCGACGCATGTTCCCCGAGGCCACTTGCTCAACCGTTTCTATTGCTCAACGCGTCAACACTGTGGTCAATTTTAATTATGTAACTGTGTCTATCAAGACATGCTAATGCTGTCACAAAAAATTGACAATCATTGCCGATTTTCGTTAGGTTATGGGTTATGTCGAGTCACCTTTTTAATCCATGACAAAAAAAAGGGGTGTTATAAGTTTGTAGTGTGTCTGCATGTGGCATCGTAGCTCCAAAACGGATGGATGGATTTCAATGCAGTTTCTTTAATTGAAAGCTAATTTAATTAGGTATCATCTTAGCTTTGCTTCATGAAAATCTGTTCAGCCGTTTAAAAGTTACAGCTCTTATTCTAGTTGGAGTCGGGGGTTTCTGACGGTTAAGTTACTTATTAGGCTGTTCAGTGTCCACTACAATTCAGACTGTATATAAAATCAATGATCACAGAGGCATGGCACTGCTAAATAATGTTATCGAAGTTGTACCGTTAATTCGGCTTCTATGATGCGTCAAGTATTGTCACAGCACTTTGACTTTCACTATCGACAATTATCGAGTATGGTTTCTATCTTTGCGATTGAAGATTCCCAGCGGTTTTGTACGATAAGTGTCAAATTGTATACTAGAAATCATTGAACTGTGATACTACATGACACCCAATCATGATATTACTTAGTTGTAATCGATTTTAGAAAGTATTCTGTAGAACAAGGTTGGTGTTCTTTATTGTACACATTAACACAAATTAATATGACACATAAACATAAATTCATGTACATAGGCCAGCTTAGCTGATAAATGAGTTTCTTACAGCAAACCTCGTTTGTTTTGTTATTGTCATTAGGGGACAAAGAATCAAAATAAAATAAATCCAACCCATTACTGTCCCACTGCTGGGCAGTCTGGGCACGGGCCTCTTCTGAGAATGAGAAGGGTTCGGCCTTAGTCCACCACGCTGGCCTAGTGCGGGTTGGCGGACTACACACACCATCGAGAGCTTTATGAGGTCCTTTTAGATGTGCAGGTTTCCTCACCTTATTTTCCCGTACCGCTATCGCAAATGATAATCATCAAATTATTATCCTTCTTATTCTGTTTCTTTCAGATTCTAAAGAATCTTTTTTTTATCGTTATAGGTAATTAACAGGTAGGTAGGTTTGTATGGTTATACTTCGGACGAACTTTGTACTTTTTGGCATAACAATAGAAGGACAGAAACAATTGATGACATGGCATTGACATTACGAAATGAAGACGTGACCGCCTTGCGCCACATTGTAGGTGTTAGATCCGAAGTAACGACCATAGCACACTAGCTACTTTTTGCAATTGAATTTCAAGAATCGCACAATTTTGCATTTTTTGGCTGCCTTTTGCTTACAAAAAGTGAATAATTAATGTGAAAACGCGCGATTCTGCTGCAAAAAGTAGCTAGTGTGCTATGACCCTTATGGCTAGTACAGCACAACGGACCTACGTTGGACACAACACAACACATTTTAACCTCCCTTGATGCATTTCTAAGTAATTGAACATAACATAGTCTGTACTTAAATAGTTCTTTTAACAATTACAGCGATGTAATGTGACTTATAAGACCGTCCAACACGAGCCACTGTGTACGCTATTAATTAGCAACGATTCTATTTTTTTTATTGCGCAAAGGTAAGATACATAGCTTGCATTAAGCATGACCTACTGACGGCGCATACGACGCACTATCAAATCTTCATTCGTGTGAATGTTCACGTCCAACCAGACGGACGTGTAGACTTTGTTTATGTTTTTTATCGGCCAATATGTTTCAAAGTTCATTCGTCTTATCTACCGGAATAAGGTTTTGTGAAGCGTGATCAGTGCGTGTAATACTGTCCTCTTTCTAACAAATATGACCATAATCGATAACACTGACAATGCAAGTGTTTTTATTATGCGCAGTAGGTGTATTTTTCCGTAATTAAGTATCGTTTTAAATTGTCCACGTGTAAGAGCAGGCTGGTTTGATATTGTTTTGTTCTGTAACAATACCTTTGTCTCTCTGCGATTACCTACTAGTAACAATAACGAGTTTTGGATATTAATGAGTTTGATAGCCTTTGGCCTGCCTCAATTCTACAGCGCATTGCTGTTGACAACGTAAACCAATTGACGAAAATAATTTCCTCTAAGAAGATAAAAAAATTGTAAAAGTAAATAATGAAAAAGAAAGTGTTTCAATCTTTTTTTTGTACGTTCTGGTTTTAAATCAACATATATTTTTTTAAATTATTAATAACTAATTGTACGTACTAAAAAAAGGTGGATGGACTGTGTGAAACATGACATGAGTATGAAGAAACTGAATCTGGAAATCACGTCTGATAGAGATGCATAGAAGAAAAAAAGACATAATATTGCGCCGACCCCAAATATAATGGGATAAAGGCAGGAAAATGATATTGTTAACTAATACTACTAACTAATACTATATCAGTTTTGGTATCTCAGTCTCCACTGAATATTATTGGGGTACCTGAATCCCATCTAGCATGAGATCGGACGAAAAAGTAAATAGAACATGGAACACTGTAAAGAAGATAAGAAAAATATGATTCATGTAAACAGAGTCGTATCTCCTGTTATATCAGCCACTAGGAAGTAATCTATGGGATATCTTGTTTAAGTTGCTCTTTGGAGGACTGAAATGATTGCTAATCTCTCTTCTATATAAATCATTATCTGCACTGGTACACTGAGCAACATCGTGGCGGTTACTTCCTATATTACATTTGTTTATTGCGGAAACTACTTGCATAATAGTGGCTATTTTTATAACTCAGGTACATTTTTTATCGATACATTTAATGTTTTTGTTAGATACAATGACGCTGGCTGTAAATAAAACAGTGAATCATTGGGAAAAAATATTGAAAACAAAAAATCTCGATGATAACGTAATAGGTATCGTTCGATTAACGGTCTGTTATATTTGACTCAAGGTCGAGTCAGTGATTTTAATAGAATAATAGTTAGGCTGAACTATAGTGAAGATACTGATTACAATCGCCATAATATTTAAGTAAAATATGGTGTACCTATCACTGTAAATACAATATTGTTTGGAGAGGGTGAAGTTCTATGACAAGTCAAATTCGTAGATGCGAAAGGAAATGACCCCGTTTGTCACTAGTTATTTTTAACTTCCGACAAAAAAGAGGGGTGTTATAATTTTGTAGTGTATATAATCTGTGTATCTGTGGATCTGTGTATATATTTGTATATCTGTCTGTGGCATCGTACCTAATTCTAAAACGGATGAACTGATTTCAATGCAGTTCTTTTTAATTGAAAGCTAATCGGGTATCAACTTTGCTATGTTTCATGAAAATCTGTTCAGGCGTTCAAAAGTTACAGCTCTTTTTCTAGTTGCAGTCGGGGGTTTTTGACTGTTAGGTTATGATTCGGTTAGCATTGTAAATACTGGAATACTTACATTTACATTGCGCTGGTTTCTTTTTTGACCACAATTTATTATATTTGGACGATTGCTACGTGATACCAGTTAAGGGCCAGCTAAAATTATCGGGCACTCAACCACTATCGAGTATTTTATGGCTTATAGCTCATGGATTTATTAAGGCACTAGCGGCCCGTCCCGACTTCGTTCGGGTACAAATTAGCCGGTAGATACTTTTTAATTTTCATCAATTCCTGACCTCTTACAAATCGTTCAGCTTCGAAAAATACGGACTCTTATATAACTATTTCATCCGGTTAGAGGTTGAATTTCGAAAAAAACGAAACCGGTTTTTTTTAAATTTTAACCAAAAGCTTAAATACAAAATTTCACGTTTCTAACTTCAAAAACATTTTTCACTCCTTTATCGCCCCTTTGGGGGATGAATTACCAACAACGCAGACACACGTGTTTCGTTATTTCTAACCAAAAGCCTAAATCTCAATTTTCACGTCTCTCACTTCAAAAACAATTTTCACCCTTATTTCGCCCCTTTAGGGGATAAATTTCCAAAAACGCTGTAACCATTGTTTCTTTATTTCTAACCAAAAGCCTAAATCTCAATTTTCACGTTTCGCACTTCAAAAACAATTTTCACACCTATTTCGCCCCTTTTGGGGATGAATTTTTAAAAACGCGGTGACACGTGTTTCTTTATTTCTAACCAAAACCGTAAATCTCAATTTTCACGTTTCTCACATCAAAACATTTTTTACCCCTATTTCGCCCCTTTAGGGGATGAATTTCCAAAAACGCGGTATCACGTGTTTCTTTATTTCTAACTAAAAGCCTAAATCTCAATTTTCACGTTTCTAACTTCAAAAACATGTTTCACCCCTATTTCGCCCCTTTAGGGGATGAATTTCCAAAATCGAACAATCACATGTTTCTTTATTTAGAACCAAAAGCCAAAATCTCAATTTTCACGTTTCTAACTTCAAAAACAATTTTCACCCCTATTTCGGCCCTTTAGGGGATGAATTTCCAAAAACGCAGAAGTACGTGTTTCTTTATTTCGAACCAAAAGCCAAAATCTCAATTTTCCCGTTTCTAACTTCAAAAACAATTTTCACCCCTATTTCGGCCCTTTAGGGGATGTATTTCCAAAAACGCGGTAACACGTGTTTCTTTATTTGTAACCAAAAGTCTAAATCTCAATTTTCACGTTTCTCACTTCAAAAACAATTTTCACCCCTATTTTGCCCCTTTAGGGGATGAATTTCCAATAACGCGGTAACACGTGTTTCTTTATTTCTAACCAAAAGCCGAAACACCAATTCTCACGTTTCTCACTTCAAAAATAATCCCAATATTCACGTTTTACTCTTCAAAAACAATTTTCACCCCTATTTCACCCCTTTAGGGGATGAATTTCCAAAAACGCAGAATCACATGTTTCTTTATTTGTAACCAAAAGCCTAAATCTCAATTTTCACGTTTCTAACTTCAAAAACAATTTTTACCCCTATTTCGCCCCTTTAGGGTATGAATTTCCAAAAACGCGGTAACACATGTTTCTTTATTTGTAACCAAAAGCCTAAATCTCAATTTTCACGTTTCTCACTTCAAAAACCATCCCAATATTCACGTTTTACACTTCAAAAACAATTTTCACCCCTATTTTGCCCCTTTAGGGGACGAATTTCCAAAAACGCAGAATCACGTGTTTCTTTATTCGTAACCAAAAGCCTAAATCCCAATTTTCATCTTTCTCACTTCAAAAATTAAGGGACTCCCATACAAACTTTCACCCCCTTTTTCCCCCCTTTAGGGGCTGAATTTTCAAAAATCCCTTCTTATTGCTTGCCTACAGTACAAAAGGGACCTACTCTCCAAATTTCGTGACTCTAGCTTCAGTAGTTTCGGCTGTGCGTTGATGATAAGTCAGTCAGTCAGTCAGTCAGTCAGTCAGTCAGTCAATCAGGATTTCTCTCTTTATAATATTACTATGATTGGTATGCCAAACTGCCGTGAGTACCAAAGATTTCGTCGAAGGACCAATAAGTGGATGTCTTTTAGAATACAAACAAGCCTGCGAAGTTGCGAACTCTTAGGCTCAATGATCCAAGAAGAAAATGAGGAAAATGACTAGGGAGCATTGGAGATGAGATGGGTAATGCTGCTTTACTTAGAAGAGGTCTAGAGTCTAGACTGGACTTTCAAAGCAGCCTATCGCAAGCTGTGCCACAGCTGTGGACATACAGGCAATTTTATGAGTTTATTCTTAGTACTGACGGACGTCGAGAGCAATGAACGTTAAAGATGCGGCAAAGAAGCGTGTTCGTACAACGTATGCATCGTCACGTTCCTTCTCTTCAAGTGTTCGTCAAGCTGCGCAGCGCAGGAGTGGGGACAATTTCCTGAAACATTATGTTGTCAAGGGTGATAACGTTTACAGCTGGCGGTATCATTTGTCAATGTCAGTGTTATACAATATTACATAAATGATAGCGTGGTTGGTAACAAAATCCTATTATAAATACAAAATAATGTAAAATCGTTAGACTAGCAAATTTAGTTTTGTTTTTAATTCATTGTACGGAATTCGTACTTATTCGGAATCTTGAATGTTGTTGCATTGGATTAAATAAATCTTTTTAAATTCACACTCTCTACCTAACTACGGTGTATCTTATCTACATATAAGGAAGTTATTGTAACAAACCAGATATCTACCTTTTTGTTTGAAAAAGAAACGTGTCATCCCATCTCACTAATATTATAAAATTTATTTTATTTCTTCAGAAAACTTACAGCTAGTATACATATAGTAAAAACATTACTGAAGCAAGGCCAATTACAAGTTTTCACAGATACGTAATAGAGTAGAAAAAGTAGACAGTAGACAAACAAGAAAAAATATTTCTTTTTAAAGAATTTTGACAGGAACCATTAATATATAGTCAAAAAAAAAAAAAGTAAAGATGATTGGATATTTGGATGTTTGTTACTGAATCGCATATAAACGGCTTAACGGCTTTGGAAGACATTAAGCACACAGATAAACCATGTTCTGGATTAACACATGGAACACGTTTTAGCCCCATACTGCGGTCCCGTGGGATATAGCATTTGAACTCCATGCGGGCAATGCTAGCATACATATAAAAACAAAGCCAAAGTTTTTTATTTCAACTGGGCCTTTTCAGGCACTTTCAAAACGTCGTGATTCTAGGTGCACCGTGCACGGTTCCAAGTGGGTTGGTCCTGGAGAAGATACCGGCAAGAAAATCCATGGATACTCTATTACGTTCTATATTGTTTAAAACCATGTTAGGATCTCAAGGCAAGTTAGAAATTAACATACCGACTTACTAGTCTAATTTACGCAATATATGAGGAAGAATGTTCATAAATTATAACTCGCATGCGCACTCGCACCTTTTAAGTTTCCTTTCAAAAAGGCAACGCAAAACAAAACCAGTTTCTTTGTAGAAACATCCGAATCCTTTGCTTTATATTACATCAACAAGATTTCCGTAAATATCATAAAATTATTATACTAGAGTATTATTAGATTATATTTTCACGATTACGATATTCGTCCCATAGAGATAGTTGTTCAGTTTGGTGATTTGATCCAAACCATTAAAAATATGACTACGCATACACGTTGTTCTTTATAAATTCCATGTACGATAATAATATTCAGCCCTGCTCTTCTATGGTACCTTTGAATCCATAGTGAAATCGCAAGCCTTGCTCTTCTAAGGTACCTTTGAATCCGTAGTGAAATCGCAACAGCGTAATGTCAATAGGTACCTCAACGATCTATAGAATGACAAGGCGAAAATTCAAGTGAGATGCGAATAGCGATCTGGGTAGCTATTTTGTAAAACATTGAAATAAGACAATAAACTTGTAACTTAATAACAGGGACTGTGAATACGAGTAGAGCATGTTCACGGTTTATTCGTCAAATATCAACCGACGATAAAAGTGAGATTCGAATCGAGATGCGAGATATTCTTACAGAATAGCTCCCCTGTTAGCGATATTGTTTGATAGTGATAGTAAAGAAGCATCGCATCGGTTTGAAAGGTGTAAACAAACAAGTGGCTTGGTGACCGTCAAAATTACTAATATGGGTGATAACCACAGAACACAGAAAAAAGGTTTTTCTTTTCTATGTTCTGTGGTGACAACTGACAACATAGAGGAATGAAAGTCGGTGACCCATTTATGTCACTTGATCCCCCTCGTGACCGAAGTTCATTTAGTTTACGAAATTATCTGAGGTCACATGGTAATTTCCGTTGCGGTCGGTTCCACTAGTTTTTTTATGCATGTTCACGTTATCTTATTAATGATTGGGCATTTATATAAATATTTTGAGCTTATCTTCCTACAAAAAACCGAAACGGGAAATACAGATTAGGATTACAGATAGGTACAAAAAGTTATATTTTTCAATCTAGCTTTCATTTAAATAAATGACAGTATGTACCACTATAAACAACGGTAATTTTCGATGAAACCAAATAGCGGGCTGAGCAATGGTGCCAGTAGATTCATTACTTCATGGTTAAAAAAACCGTTAAGGTTTGCGGGCGTTGTAACAATCGCGAATTGTATCGAGGTCGTGTTTTTTGCTATACCTAACATCTGATCGCATTAAAATAACATCGAGTTATAGATCATTATCCTATTAAATATGTAGATCTGACTAACTGCCCATGCGGAATGGTTTGGTAGAGTATGAACTAGAAAAAAATGGACCAAAATATCGTACGATGGTTAGGTTAGTCGAGGTATTCCACAAAGAGCACTGATTTGAACAGCACTGGAAGGACTAGCACCAAAGTTATTCCACGAACGGCATCAGTCCAAATTTTGATTTTGGTTTGGTGCTATATTCGCGGAACAGTAAAATCATATTAATTTTAGTCCACGAAGGGCACCTGCGTAAAAGTAGCTTCTAGTGATGGGATGAATTTTTTGTTCAGGACATTGTCAAATAAAACATATCGATAAAAATCAACAGTAAGTATCTACGTTTATTGAAAAAACCAAAATGTTATTTCTTCAGTGTTTGTTTGATATTTCATAGATAGGATGCAGTTGGTGAATTACCCAAAATTACCACGGGTAATGTTAGCAGTACATTAGAGTACCTAATCTACAGGGAGATATTGTTACTGTTCTATTCAACGCATGACTGGCTTGGACAGAATATCAGTTGAGCATGCCTCGTTTTGCCAATTATTATGCTGAGTCCAAAACCATTTTGTCATTTACCTTCTTGTACGATATATTTCGTTTTTACCTACTATGTAATTGAAATGATATATAAAAATCATCTATTCTATTCTAATAATCATTCACTAACTCATGCATTCAAGCAAGGTTCCTTTTCACGGTTCTGATTTACTAAGCATTACTTCCAGTATTTTGATCATCAATCATCTAGAGTTATCAACAGCACTGATGGCGTGACATGATGATGTGTTCGCTAATGACAGTTTTGACGTTTGACGACACAGTGACAACGTATGGATTTTTTGTGCAACATTTACGTAATAGTTGACAATGTTGACATCATCCGTCTTGTTTTCAATGAATCATAATCTCAGCGGCGCAGTAGCATCTTATTTCATTACGTACTACTGATTACTATACACGAAATAATAAGCAATAATATATTTTTATTACTTATATTTTTTTTATAATAATATGCATAATGCATTTTTTTTTATAAGGCCCGCCGATGTAAACCGAAACTGGAATACTCTCATAACGATTTTGAAAATTACTCTGACGTCAATTAAGGGTCATTTTAAAATAGTTTGAGTTACAATATATTATCCTTCTTGGCGTACTCCGACGATGTGATCACCGACCAAAATTGTTTTAAATGTATTATTTACCATATATCGGGTTTAATTCATTTATTTCTTAAAGATTACAAATCACTTAAACAGAAATAAATACTAAACATTCTATACGAATTTATACAATTTGTTGTCGAGAGAGTCGAAAAGAAAAAACGTATTTTATCGATCTCTGTTGATAAGAAATTAGGAATTACGTTTTTTCTTTTCGACTCTCTCGACAACAAATTGTATAAATTCGTATAGAATGTTTAGTATTTATTTCTGTTTAAGTGATTTGTAATCTTTAAGAAATAAATGAATTAAATGAATTAAACCCGTAACCATATATCGCATATTGCTTCATTATTAAAAGAAAATAACACATCAATCAGCTATTTTAGGTACGCAAAACAAATAACACACCAGCATAGGTATTCAGAACCATCCGAAAGTGTTTCGAATCGAATTCGACAACGAATCGAAAGATGGATTTGCGATCCGAACGGACTAAAAAACGCTATTCGCAAATCCTGTCGGAAAGCTTTCCGAAAGGCATCCGATTTCGGTTGAAAGGAGTGTTTACGGAGAACCCTACGAAATGGTAGTAAATAGAAATGTGTGGTAGAATATATAAAAGTGGTAAATATTAAATATTTTATATATATTTCGCAGAATATTTTGTACGTGCAACTGTAAAAATATAAAATGGGTAATTAGTTTTTAAAGAATAAAATATAAAATTAATCACTTTAACCTAGCTTCGTATTAACTTGCTTTGTACACGTCCACTTGCGGGGTTCAAATCAAAATTACATTAAGTACAATTTGGTTTGTAGGTTGGTATCATATCATTCGGCTAGCGCCTCGTCCTTTTAAAATCACTTCGGCAGTGAGTTCGGCTTCGCCTTGTCCTTCCGATATTACTCGGCCGTCAATTGCTTTATTTCAGGCTAGCCCTCCGGTTACGCGAAGTGACGACGAACCATTTTGCAGTACTTATCTTACTTTTTTATATTTTTGTTACTTGCTTATCGCTATGCCAAGCCTGGTGATTTATAAGATAATTATTAAGAAGAAGAGCCTCGAGCCATGAGTGACGATATACAGCGTCACTGATATTACGAGGGTCATATTCAAGGAGGGAATTTTTAGTATGGGACAAACGCTGAAATCGCGATAAAATCTAAATCTGCTGTTCCATACAAATAATTAAATATTACTTGATTAGTTAAATGTACAGCTTATTCATTTTCGCAATTTCAGGACTGGTCCCATAGTAAAAGTTGTTCTTAATTATTAGTACAGTGCCTTCCTTCAAATTATGTCCTTCGTTCAATCAGTCATCCTGTATAAATTAATCGTCCGGCCCATCATGGGCAGTCAGGCCCGCTACTAATCTACTGACTGGCTTATCTTTTACCTAACAGCATGAGCTATGACTGTGTACCTGCCGACAGGTTAAAGAAACTGGTGACTGCCAGTATTTCCTGTCCGACATTGTAGCGGTCTATAAGGATGCTCAAGTTCAGCAGTGCACATCGGTGTGCTGTTGTGATATCTTACAAAATATATTAAGTATGACGTTGGATGCAAGTGCTCGTGTATGAAGAAACAGGTTTTTAATTTCGATTATACCTAAGATACGCCAGAAGATTTTGTTTGTTTCAGTGTGGCAACTTTCGGCGCTATCACGTGGTACCGTGGTACCTAGTTATAGTTTTTTTAACTATACCTATCAGCAAAAAGTAGGCTTGTATGCCTAAATCGATTCTGTTTGGAATTAGAACTCTGTGGGCTCACAAAGAAGAATGCCACGGAAAAATTCAACGTCGGAGGGCAATGAACGCCAAAAGCTGATGCTCTAAAAACACGGAATTAAAGGTTCGAGAAATAAAAAGAAAGGTAATCAACCGGTCATCATTCACAAACCTGCTTGCCCAGGGTGAAATACGGGTAATTTTTGGACTGATAGTCTGCTGTTGTTTATAATGAAATAAATCTCTAAATTAGTATCGGTTATCGCTTTCGTTGTAGTACATTGTTTTATTGGAGGCTTAATGACCTTATGAGGCATTAAGCATAGATTATCTAATAGCATATTTATGTATATTTAGTTTACTAGTTTCCCACGTGTTAGTCTTCGTGTAACTCATTACAAGGAGTCCGCTGGTATGTAAGGTCATATTTTAGCATCGAGAAATATAGACTTATGTATTTGCATGGAAGAGCTGACTTTTTTTCGTGGTTTCAAGGTGGATCCTATTCTAAAAGATGTTCATAATAAGCAGATGAACGCGTGGTTACAAGATTTGTTGGTAAATTAAAAATTAAATTGTCAAAATGTGATTGAAATTTTTCATTTTTAGTTTTGGTAAATATTGCATAATTTTGGAAAAGTTGTTAAGTCGTATAAGTTTATCTACTTTTGACACTGACTGCACTAAGGTGTGCCCTTGGATTGAGAGATGCTTTTGAATATGTATGAGGTTGAAAGAAAAAGAATGTATAGATACAAAGGTACGAGTGAACTCATAAATCATAATAGATAGTTATTGAGTGAGTAGCAAAACGTCGAGTGTGAAATAAAGCTTGATGATAACTAGTCGACTACTGCGAAGCGGATCGTTCAAGATCGGACATCGCTCCACTTCATCGCAGTCTACCAAAATATGTTATTTACAAAGAAACTTGTCTACTCAAACAGGTTTCAACAAGTGATGCAATAAAATTGAAATACCTCAATTTAGGAGACCGCCGCGCCGTCTGTTCTGTTCTAACCTAACCACTTCTTATTCTGCATCACTTTCTGTATTTTCCTCACTAACATCCTGGTATATACTTATTAATTAATTCCAAAATTTCAATTTAATAGTAAAACTAAATTTTTTTAGTAGTACAGAAAAAAATAACGTGCTTATCTTCTTTTTTAATAAAGGTAAGGTACTATAAATATCGATACAACAGCAGTATTTTGTGTGCAATAAAAACAAACATTTCAGTTGTAAACTGTGATAAATGCATGAAGTTTATGTACCTGTTACTCAAGTAAATAATACGAATACTCAAATTATTTATTATTCTTATGCCTTTTGGTTTATTTATTTACTACCTACGAAGTACCCAAGTAACTATAGAACCTTACTAAAAGATCCGATGGGAAGTTTCTCTGATATCAGATGCAACAAGCAACGGATCGCGCGATCCGATGGGAATAACCCAAAGTTTATAGGGACTTATTAATAAACTTTTTATTTAAAAAAAAAAACCCTCAATTCAGCTACATTTGTAACATTTTCAGCATATCTGTGGCTATATCTTGATGAGCATGATCTCCAAGCGAAACTAATATTATGGCCCACACATTCTGAGTTTGCGTTTATGTGTGGAATATTAATTGGATTTAACGATTTCCATGTGAGCTTATAAAATTGCCATACGTTTTGCAATGTATTGTGTTTTCAAGGTTGTTTGGACGCGGCGAATCCATAAGATTGATGGTAGACCTTCTGTATTGTATAATATGAGATGTAATATTTACGGCCATGTGTTTACGGCAATGATTAAATGATGATAGCAATACTTAATTTGGTAACTGTAGGTCAGGTCCGCAGGTAGAACATTCCAGAATTATATCAAAGAGCCGTTTTCGAACAATGATTACGTGCAAAAGTATTAAAAAAAGGAATCTACTAATACGTTGGTCCTAGTTTCGGTTGAAATTAATCAATGTGAATTCTCTGTAGGTACTGGAGGCCTAAAAAGGAGCTTAAGAATCTCCATGGTAACTGTCAAACAGATGATTGCTGAATATGAGCCTTACGTGTATGATATTAAGAGTCATCAATTAAGTGGATACTTTGACATATTTATTAACCTCTACATTGCCTTTACAGTACATAACCAATACGACAGTGTAAGTATACTTAACTAGGTACTAGTGCAGTATCCGTGAATTTCATCAAAGAACATGTGAAAATGTCAAGATCTTCATCTTCGCAAATCACTACATAGTAGGTATTTATCAAACATAAAAAAAAAACATACGCGTCGAATTGAGAACCTCCTCCTTTTTTTTGAAGTCGGTTAAAAGTCACTTCCCGCTGTCTGTCTGTCCCTATGTATGCTTAGGTCTTTAAAACTACGCAACGGATTTTGATGCGGTTTTTTTAAATAGATAGAGTAATTCAAGAGGAAGGTTTATATGTATAATAATTTCATTTTTAATGTAAGGATAGTAGAGAAACTGCATCCGTGCGAAGCCGGGGACGGGTCGCTAGTTCTATGTAAAATACGAAGAGCCCTTGTAATTGGCACTTGCTGTAGCATATTAGACCTAGCGGCCGGCACCGCAAACAAAGAGTGTCGCCGCGCACAGAGATAGTTATCAGGTACGTACAACTCCAAACACATTCCTAATACGCGAGGATTATTTATGATTATTTATTTGTAATATGAATCATAATAATGATTCATTTAAAGCGGCCTTTATAGACCCCCTGATGTGATTACAGATGAATATACTTAGTTATCACTTCAGTCGATTTGATTACATGGATTATTTTTAGAGTATCTACAATTTTGTTATGACAGCTCTGTCAGTGATATCGGGTGTGTCTTTAGATTGATAATAAACCGATTCTCTAATGACTCATAGATGGCTTATGATTATGATTCACAGGCAATTTGGGCGTCGGCGCAGTTTCAAGTTGAAGTCCAAAATAGACTTCTCTACCTCGGTTTGGTTAGCCGAATTTGTTATTTGACCTTTGGGTTTTTTAAAAGCCCAAATTAAAAGAAACAGTATTAAATTCCTTAAGCCCGGCGGGCGTCTTTATAATGATGAGGTATAACTACGCATTTTGTGTTTCCACGTGGTACGATTGTGCTGTTTTTGCAAACCTTATAGGAGGGAAACACATAAATAATAATATTGTGGAAGCAAAGTCCACTATTTTGCAGTTTCAAAATACTTTTGCGCTGACATAGCAATGAGCTGAATCATAAATGAGTGAACTACGTTGATTGCATTATAATTATGTCTCAGTTTCATTTAGTTATGAATTTCTAAACCAGTTATTATTTTTGAATATGCTGGACAGTTGTGTAACATTAAAAATATTGGTTAGGTAGGTACTTAGTTCCCCGAATTCCACTCTGCCTGATTTTAGTATATTTACCTTCTTTGAACCTGTCTAACTAATAATACCATAGACTTATTACTAAGTGGAATCTACTTATTACTTCTATGCTATGAATAATATTATTTTAATGACTTAGTAGTAAAAAATTGTGAAATAAATTGGGTAACAAGTTTGATCTAAAAATAATGCAATATGAAATCGTTCTTAGACCATTTTATTGGTCTGAGGAGTCATGCTCCCACCCCTGATTTCCAGGCATTGCAGATTGGATGGTTTTCCTTGGTCACTCATAGATATCTAACAAGCCCACAAACGTGTACCTACTGATACTGACCAGTCACCAGCTAGGCATCATGAGCGCCGCGTGACATCATTTTCTCGTCATATTATCTCGTTTGGTATTTTGTCTTGTCATGACGACAAAATTCTGCCACGGCGCTCATTTAAGTCCAGCAGGTTATCTGGACTAACTATCGAAGGTCAATAACTCGTTAATTGATATTAGTATAACAATAAATCCATATAACTAAGCTTAAGTGTGCTTAAGTGGTCGTTGACACATTTTTATACAGCTGATATTGATAACGATTGACTCCATGTAACGGCCGCGTGCGATGATATCTACATACAACTAAGAAAATGTCTCAAAGTATACATACAGTAGCATTATTGTATCGATAGTATCAATACAATAAAGCAGTGATAATTTTTTTAAACATCATATTCTTAGTCTGTCCTTAGGTAGAGTCTAACAAACAGATAATGCAGTAAAGGCTCGAAAGTCGCGTTATTATCGAATGATAATATCGCAGCAGCGTGTAAGATCGCATGTGACCTAATAAAAAAATGTACTATAACATATTTTATCTGCGATATTATCAACCGATAATAACGCGGCTATGTGGACTTTAGTATACAGCGTCCAGATAAAGACAAATTTTACAAAAAAAAAACGGATATTGGTTATTTTTAACATAGGGCTTCAGATTTTTCGAGGAATAAATTAGGATTTTTTGACAGCTTTCCTATGACAGGTATACAAAATCTGTCACTGGCGATTGAGAAATCAGCCCTAACACCAGAGCAGAGGTCGCTCAAGGTGCAGGTGTTGGGACACAATGAGCAGGACAGTAGATGTGACATCGTTTGCGGTCCAATGCCGTATAATATCCTGTCATCGATTCGCTGATATAACCACCACTTGCTCATGTTATACCTGTACCAGCCCACTTGGCTCCAGAATCAGTTTAGTGACTTCCATATGGCCAGGAGAGGGCTATATCCGGCAGGTAGTTTCTCACCGGGCTCGATGTAGTTGGCAGGGGGATTTCTCTAGCCACAATTTGGTACGGGCCTCGACTGGGCTGCCCGATAGTGCCTTTGCTGACTTTATAAAACAGTATCGACTCTTAAGACGCTGTGCTGGCAATTGAGCGCGAATGGTGGGTGTCCATTGTCGGACTCTTGTTAATGATTTTCAACTGCGCACGCATCATCTCTTCAAATTTGTTGAAGCACTATACCGTCCGTAGGTTGAATTATAAATAACTCGAATAGATCCATAACTTTCTAAGAAATTTTGTACCTATACAGTATACTTATTTCTTTGATCGAATGTTGTGCATTGATTATTAAGTATTTATATTTATATTCAATAATCAGTGTTATAACACTGATTATTGAATTACTACCTCATAAACTAGATCTATTTAAGTACGGAAATTCTTGGTTCATCAAGTGTAAAGTGATAATAGGTCTCTCACTGAAATCAGGTCAATGGGTTATCTTTTTTTTATCTTTCCTATAAATACACGCAGATCACTCATCACGCACGATACTGAATGATCTATTACAGTAGATTTTTGGCTCATTGCATCATCATTTATTATTTTTATATCACCTCTCTCTATATTTTTTAAATTCCGTATTAGGCGTGGAAACCACGTTTTTATTGCATGAAGGGTTATTTATTTGGCCTGATAACATTATTGGTCTGTAATTACTTAATTAAAAACTCAAACATGTACGACTAATTAATGGAATATTTGCTCGTAAGATGTTTATCGTTTCGAGAACTAATAAAAACTTTGCATAAGTAATGCATATCTAATAAGCCGTAGCAAAGGGTTGAAATATTATTCAGGTGATGAATTAGTTAGCATATTATGCGGCGTGTGTCTACTTACAGGCTAGAATTAGACATATTTATTTATTTATTGCACAATGTACACAGAAGTAGTTATAAACTAATTATAAACTAACCTGGTAAGTACATGACCCTGTTAGGGTGCTTAATGGGTTTAATTAATAATTTAAATAATATTATATTTATAAACTAAGTAGATACCGTTAATAGGTGCTAAAATTTATTTGTAATGATTAAGTATTGTGATAGAATAACACTAACTATTTATATTCCATTTCGTTGTAGATACATTTCATTAAAATTTTCAAACTTATTTGAAATACCTACTTCACAATAACACAAAACAATACTGCCTTCGAAACGAAAAAATAGCATTGCCTACTTCACATTAAACACTAAATTCTAAAACAATAGTTTAATTCACTTTAACCGTAACTTCATTTACTTTTTAAACTAACACGGATTTTCTGGAACTCTGAACCGATCAGCATTATATCCTTTTAAAGGAAGCTAGCTATTAAAATAGCCTACACAACAATTACATATAAATCGCCTATTGGCACATACTATCACAACCTGCCACGGTCAAGTGTAGGGTTGTCAAAAAAAATCAAGAGGAAGATAGGAGATTCTATTTCCGGTGCCAAAAAACAAATAAGATACTACTTATATTATTTTTTTTAAACAAATGAGATACTATATTAGTCACCCATTCGGTAGGCAAAGGAACTTAAGCAATCATTCTTATACAGCCTAGTTTCATTCACACGACCGATATGTATGACAAACGGGAATTCGTTTAGTGTTGCGTGTCGCCTCATTACCTGCTGACTTGTTAAAATGTAGTAGATTTAGCTATTATATATTTTTCCAACATTATACTTAGTGTCTTGGTTCAAAATATAGTAGAATACTATATTAAATAGTGTATTTGACAACCCTAGTCAAGTGGTTTTGTCTCCGTATCCATCTTTGTTACACTTACACACAATAGCTGGACTGACCATGGCGAATCGCTTCCGCGCTTCGCAACCACCATATCAATCTTCAATTTTAACATGTTGGAAGTGAAGAATCTCCTATCAGTGCCGCTCGATCCTTTGACTTGGCCAAGGTGCCCATTACCAATAGATACTAAGTTCGTATGATGGATTTGGACTCAAACTTTCTCCTAGCTGTAGATACCAGTAGACACACATAAATACAAAGACCTATCCTTTCAAGTCCCGATCCCTTTATGGGGTTATTGTACTCATCATTATAAACAACTTTTACTATGGCATCAACCTTGAAAGCGCGAAAAAAAACTAAGTGTTCAATACAAATAATGCAATATTACTTTACTAGATGTATGGAACACGTTATTTTCTTAAAGGGATCGGGACTAGAAAGGTACGTACAACCTTAGATAATAATCCTATAACGGGTAACCGGATCATAAGATAATTAAAAATAAATCAACTAAACCATTACCGATACATACTTGTATTTAGACATATGGATTACATTTGTACGAAAGCAATTTACGAGTAATTTATACTACTGCTATGTCTCAAATCGTCTTGACATTAACGCGAACACTAACGTTGCACTACTTTAAATTATTGTTTCTTGCTATATTTACGTACAACCAAACGGTAGTATTGCAAACCTTCAAGCCGTAAAACTTGTCTGAAAGTTCAAGTGTGGCGGCGCGCGCCGGTCAGCGGTGTGCGTTACGCAACGAGCCGCCCACGGCGATTCATGCTTGTATCATTGTATGCAAACAATTGAATTATACTGAGTTTTGAAACAGGAAAATAACGAATTAGAGCATGGACGTATACTGCTTCTTCCTTGAGGTATGCGGGAAGTGTTAATGTATTTTATTTTTCTTTAAGTTGTCTTGCAATATCTGGTTTATGTGCGCATGTCTGTAAATGTCAATAACTGGTTCAAGTTGTTGTAACAAGTTGGTATTGTATTTTTCTTTGTACATTTAAAGTTTAATATCTTGGCAATATAATAATATTGTGGCAATTTGCATGTCTTTAAATCATTATAAATGTTATCGTAGCCTAAAAATATATTTCGTCCAAATAAATTGATAAATATGTGTAAATAGTTCATTCTCCTTTTTGAGACTTCAGAGACATTTTTCTGAAAGGAAATGTTTTTAAAATGGACCCTGAATAATAATAATACTCTTGCACAACATAATTAAAGCAGATACTTAGTCATTATGACTAGGTAAGCGTACAATTAGGGGTTTTATCGCTACATGGCGATCTCTTCCAGACAACCATTGAATAATTATAAGTACTTACCTACCACTTTATTTTGCGCTGTCGTGAAAATTGGGTAGGTATCACAAGCATAAAATATAATAAACTCATGAATATTAAACCTTACAACTTATTTCCTCATCTTTTGCTAAGAAGATAAAGTTCAAAATAGTGTGCAAGTTAAAAGTTTAATGGATGTAACTAAGTATAGGGCTCGATGAATAAAGCAAGAGATTTTTGCAAGGTAACTACCGGTCGGGTCGTGACTCTCAGCAATGTCAGTGCCTCAACCCTGAAATGATTGAGATACACATCGATGAGTTTATGCAACGTTAGAATGATTTCGATAATTATGCTGCCTGTGATTAATTTTCATGATTTTCAATCTGTAAAACTGGACGTAGTTAAACGAAATAAATGGATTCAACCCACCTTCTAGTAAACCTAATTTTGAGATATTAAATTTTACTAAAAGGTGTTCTTATTGATGAAGAATACCTAAATAGGTATGTCTTTTAATATAAAAGAACCAAAACCCTTTAGTAATGGTTAAACTGTGCTCACATTTACAATTCAAAGCAAATTATGTGAGTTAACATAACAAAAAATTAAGGTAAAATTATTGTAGTCGTAACACATATTTAACCTACCTGACGGTCCTAGCACATATTTAACCAGCTAAATGTATGGTAGGCCATGGGTAAGCTGAGCTGCCCTTCTAGGTACGCCTATGTAGGTGGTATTAACCTCTGCAAAAATATTGCAAGTAAGCAGCAAGTAAGTAGAAGGGAACTTTTCTATGCTTTGATGAAACTTTAATATAATTTCATTTGATTTCTCTTGAAAAGGTTTCGCTTTATCATGATGACAAGAAGCCTAGGCAATATAACTTCGTGAAAGTGAAAGCTAGCTATAGTAACAAAGGAAAGTAAGTGAGATAGAGGTACTACGTGGTTTAAGCGCTAAGCCGCACTGAGATATAGGAATCTCTCGTGTACCTATATCAGTTTTCATTTAATCGCTTTGTACGTAAAGTAAATGTTTATTTTCTCATCATCAAATGTAGTGTATGTTTAATGACTACATCACAATAGACCAACAGCACTTTTGCACTTTTGCATCCAAAACATATCTATGTTTTCGAGTTTATTGACTGCATTTTGTTTTGACAACGTAAACAAGGAACGTAAAAGGAGGATGGGCAAATTCCTATGGACGCTGGTCCAAATTAAAAAGCTTGCCCCTACGGTTGACATCGGTGCTAATCGATGAAGGACATCAGTGTTACTCTATATTCTCATTTTTTTTTATTTTCATCCTGCCGTTCCAGAGTTATAATCAATTAGTATTACGAATTTTCCCAGCAACTTAATTACATTATAATTTAATATTTTGGATTCTTTTTGGTGCACGATTGGCAAACTGGTTAAACGTAAGTCTATCTACGGTGCTGCTCGTACATAGGGGTAGCAGGTTCAATTCTCGGACATTACATATTGTTTGAATCTCAAAAATATTTTGTATGGTGCACATAGCGCATCAGTTTCTTAATAAAACATGTTAGGAATAGTGTAATCTACCAAAATATATAACTTTTATTTGCTAACTTTCATAAAGTTCATATGTTTAGGTTCAAACTTAAAAATGTCTTTATGTCTCAAAATATCTTTTCCTGTAGGACCGATTTTTGAGCGGCCATAATAAAAAATAACGTGTCCAATGTGTTCTTTTAAATACACTATATGTCTACTCTAGGGACACCTTTAATAATCAACCACAACAATAATTACATATTTTTTCAAAATCAATAATATTTTGTATGGTGCACGTAGCGCTTCAGTTTCTGAATAAAACATGTTAGGAATAGTGTAATCTACCAGAATATATAACTTTTATTTGCTAACTTTCATGAAGTTCATATGTTTAGGTTGAAACTTAAAAATGTCTTTATTTCTCAAAATATATTTTCCTGTAGGACCGATTTTTTTACTCCCATAATAAAAAATTATCAGCTAAGCGTGCTCTTTCGAATGTACTATGTGTGAACCCTGTGGGCACTTTGGGCCAATTTGCCCATTGTCCTTTCGCGTTTTTGCTACAAGAAGTGGATCGTGTGCTTAGGCTCATAAAGAGGAAATTATTTTATGGGTTCATCACATGACATGTACGACCTGAGACCGTGACCGCGTCGGATATCGTCCTCTGTTGAGGGCGTAAATGATAAATGGTCTGTGAACACTTCCTCTCTAATTTATATTCAGTAGGCCATTTAGTAATCCATTCTGTGAATCCACGAAAAGTAATCATTTAGCTCAGTACTGTCCCCACTCCGTGGCGTACTTGTGAATGATAAGTGATTCTAACATCTTCCATTGTATGTAAATTTGAATTTAAACTTGTTCAAGTTTATATTAAATAATTTTGCAATGTTTTTCACATATTTTGTTATTGTTTTATCGATCGTTTAAAGTCTTGTTATTGCCCATTGCGTACAATATTCTATGAATATTATTTTTTACGAATACATAAATACTTAGGTACCTACTTGCTATAAAATAATATATAATAGAAATAAAATAGTTTCCCTCAATTTATCCACTGATTATTCAATAAATACCTACATAAATCAAAGTCGATTTAATAGACGGTCATAGAATTTCAATAAGGAAGACACATGTAGGTACTAAGTGTAGGTATAAGGTAGTACCTAACTGTTCTTAGGATCTTGATCTAGCAGAAAATTAAATTACTTTGAGAATTATGAAATTGTACACAAATATTCTATCTAGAATAGAATAGATCCTTATTTCATATAAACCAGATACAGGTAGGTACCTACTTATGAAATGTCGAGACTCTAGGTGCACGGTTCCAAATTAATAGTAGGTCCTATGGAGAAGAACCGGAAAGAAACTCCATGGAAACTCTTTTAAAATAATAGATTACAATCTTGATTAGTGCAATGTTGTGGTAAGACCAACGAGAATAATGAAATTAAATGTAATAAAAAATAAGAATAGGATAATAATGATTTGCCTCTGAATAAAATTGCCATGGCAGTTACCGTTAATAATGATATTAGACCATGTAATATCAACAAAAAGCTTAAGTAAGTACATGTACCGGAATCTATAAGCACCGCGATGGATTTCTTCATTACAAAGTGTAGGTATTTAATAAACCTTTATCAGTATCTACTCAAAACCCTACTTGGAAGATTAGATAAGCATCGGGGTGACATTATGCATATTATTATGTAGATATCAAGGAATTATGCAACAGTGATAGCCGTTATAGCGTATCTATAGGTACGCACGGCTATAACATATCAAGCTATATTTTTCAGTATAAGCCGACCTCTCATTGTACGGAAAGCCTATACAATACGAGGTCAACTTATACTGGAACTGTATAGCTTGATAAGCCGTGTGTACTAAAACTGACTTGGGCAGGATGCAATAATGCAACAACTGAATCTTATCGTTTCAATATCACGTCAATATTTAATCTTTTATTATGGATTAGTTTTTTTTTGTGTTTTTTTTTTAAATATTCATTATCATTAGGATTTCTTCTGTGTTGTGGGTCCAGTTTACAAGCATACATGGCACATGCACAAACACCGAGACCTAGAACAACTATCTGTAGGCCATACAAAAAATTGTTACAAGCGGGGATAGAACCCGCTGCGCGTAGCGCAGAAAGCTAATTGCTTAGCCACTATGCCAACTGTGTCGTTGTTTTACAATTAAAAGTTACAATTCTACAATATTATCTTGCCGAATCCCATTAATTAAAATAAAAGATGAAGATAATGTTTGTATCGAAAACAGCTACAAAATTAGTTACAAAAATAAACGAGCAGAAATAAACGTTTCGGTATTAATTGAAGTATCTACTCCTGAAATGTTTTGTGTTTTTAGTTAATTACAAAGATAACACGATCAAATCCATTGTATTTCGTTTACAAACATTCTTTATCGCAAGCCAAAATAGAAATACTAAATATCAAAATAAATTCTGACGCAATCACCATTGTTTTCAAATTTTCCGTAAATATTCTCTCAATATTATTTAATTGAATGAATAGGTATTTGAAAATCCTATTTAAACATTTATATAATCAGCCGTATTAGATAGAAGATACGTAAATAACAAAATAGAAACGTGTGTTTTCATCGTTTTCCCAGAAAGTGGATCCCGAAATAGAAGATGGGCGTTTACAATAAATATTTGCAACTCGATTTCCCTCTTCTAAAAATAACTGCAAAACTTTTCTAAATGCAAGAACGGCGACCACAACATTATGGAATACGCAAATGTTTATAGCGAACTTTCAGACATCGTATTGCTAGCTATAAATTCTGCCTTATAAACTGTAGATCAAAGGATAACGTAAACGGATCATTAGTTTATATCGAAGTTTTATCAGTAGCATTATACATATATTTATATTGAGATATATTGATACTGGCAAAAGCGGTCGAGTGCACGTCATAAGGCGTCCAATGCACCGGCGCGGCGGCGCAATGTGGAAATTTTCCTCCCATTCGCATCGTTCGGAGCTTTTGATAGCTCTTTATTTACAAGCGACGCGACACATAAAGTGACGCGTATACAAAGTCGCCACGAGTCTTTGTTAAACGCAGTCTTGATTCTTGCCAAAGCACACTAACTACTTTTTGCAGCAGAATGGCGCGTTTTCGCGTTGGTCGGCTGCCTTTTGCTTACAAAAAGTGAATAACGAACGCGAAAACGCGCAATTCTGCTGCAGAAAGTAGCTATAGTGTGCTATTGCTCTAAGACACTTACGTTACAATGGTTGATAGGTAGGTACTGTTGTTCTATATTGTCAAGAAAACGATTGTATTTATGAGATATAACAGCTAACTATCCTGATGATACAAATGATCGAGTGAGTAGAAAAGGACTTCAGCTCCTACTGATCCTACTGTGAGGCAGTAGAAAGAAAGAAAGAAAGAAAACATTTATTTGTTACAGAGGCATGAGACACCATCTTGAAATGATGTAAAAACAAAAAGGACAAAGAACAGTGGCAAGTTCCCATACATGATTTTTTTTGGCATCGATTTGAAGCGTCTATGAAATATAATTAATTTAATAAATAACTAATTTCGTATGAAAACCGAACTAATTAACTAACTTCTACACAAATGACACGTGCCTTTTAAAATACTCAGGTAACATCCTGCCATTGTTCTTAGGACCATGCGTCTCACGTGTGAGCCCAACAGGCATTCAGTTCAGCATTGCCAGGCACCAAAGTTGCCGAGCGCTGGTTTTCAGCTGAATCAGCAGCTGCTTTGCAGTACTGGGTACTGACTTTTCGGAATGAAATAGATTAAGGCCTTTTAGCCCACCACGCTCCAGCCTAGTTCATATTGGGGTACACATCAATGAAATCTTCTTGGAGCTCTTCAGGTGTGCATGTTTCCCCACAATGTTTTCTTTCGACAAAGTTTCTGTACCTATTGAGTGACTATTATCTATTAATTACCTACCTCATATTTAATGAGAAGCAAATATGAGTTGATTATGTGAATGTTAATTACATCGTCCCTAATTTATTGTAATGAAAAAGTCAATTACGAGTATTTAACTAATTGTATGACAGTTGCGTCAATTATCACGGCCTGGGTGCGTGTAAGACCGCTTTATAAACAACATTACATAACAACTATATATAAATTTGAGCTTTCTGCAGTCCTCCGTATACTACGGAACTATAACTTTACCTATGCCAAATCTCACACTCTTCCTTGCGCGCAATATGCTTAATAAAAAGGGGTACAAAGTATTTTCTTCACGTATCGACTTTTGCCGAACAAAGTGCGATTACAATTCAGCGAACGTGTTTGCTGCCAGTAAACAATTCATATCAATTTTATGTCTTTACACAAAGACTGAGATCTATAGAGCGTACTTAGACATTGCTCAGACTTTGCTTTGGTATAAGGTACTTTCTTTATTGACTTCGTCGGTCTAAGTGTACCTATATATTCGCGTGTTGTGACCATAAATTCCAAATCAGTATTAGGCCGAGATCTATAGTGCGTACTTTGACTAAGCTCAGACTTTATTTAAACTTTGCTAAGCTTATTAATTATATGCTTAGCTTTAACATGATTTAGAATTTTTAGTCATTACACACTTATACTATGCTGAGTATACGCTAAGACTAACGAAGACAATAATCAAAGTCAATAAACAAAGTACTTAATTCCAAAGCAAAGTCTGGGCCAAGTCTAAGTATGCTCTATAGATTTTAGAAGTCACGAGACAAAGTCTATCGAGCTCCATTTTAATCAATTTTGATAATAGTATTTTTGTCCAAGTAGTGTCGTTTTGGGGTTAATTAAGACATGATTCTTAAGATGCCAAAATATGGGAGAGGTGTTTACACAGCTCTACACTACGATGCGAAATTACAAAAAATGGTTTTTATCTTTTTTAAAACGTTGTTCCTCTCTTTTATTTCTCCTGTATCGAGGGTACTTTACAAATATACTATCTGTAGATCATATAAATATTTGTTCCGTGCAGGGATCCCGCGGCACGTAGCGCAGAAAGCTAATCGCTTACCCACTGCACCGACCGTGTCGTCAATGTTTGCCGAATACATCCCACCCGTCGTTCCTCATTAGTAATCATGACTCGAGGTAGGTACAATATAGAAATGAAGGCTCAATAAAAACAGGAATATATAAATTAATTCCGATTACGCCACATTCGTATACCACACCTGGCATCTGGTACCAGTCAAACAGCTCAAGGTTGTGGACCCCATAGTTTATGGTTATTTTGTTTATTATGTTAATATAACACCGATTTCACTATTCTTATAGCATCTACAGCAAAAATATTGAGCTAAGTATGTCATAAAAGAAAAGGATCGGTGTTGGAATGAACCAGTAATTAATTGGGTGAAATAATTTGACCTGTGAATGGTCGCCGGCGCCCGAGAATAATACATTATCTATTATGTCTACTTTGTGTTGCTTAGCGGGTTAATAATAACTAGTAGTCGCCCAGTGGTCGAAATTCGACCGTAATTTTAGCTTTCTGCACTCCTTCTCCATATAAACTTTAACGATGTCAAATCTCACACTCCTCCGTGCGCTTTACGGTTAAAAAGGGGTACAAAGTTTACTCTTCACGTAATAATATAAACATCAGTAATATTAACTTAACAATAAGCTAATATTACAACCAGAGAACTGAACCGAGGTGGCTCGCACAGGCTACCACGCAGATAGATTGCCGGTCGCAGTTAAGTCCCCGCTCCGTACCTACCTAATCATGTTATGCAGTCCGGTTGTCATACGAAAAGGCCAAGCCATAGAGACAATATAGTACTTGTACTATTTCTGTGGGCCAAGCAGATTACATGAGAATCACAGAACAAAAGTCAACCTATCTACGTCTATTAAGCCTTGTCTTATCACGTTCATTGTACAATATTACTGTGAACGTACATTCTTGCGACTGTATGACGCAATAACGGGT
Organism: Allophyes oxyacanthae; assembly: GCA_932294325.1. Lineage (NCBI taxonomy): Eukaryota > Metazoa > Arthropoda > Insecta > Lepidoptera > Noctuidae > Allophyes > Allophyes oxyacanthae. Next base: position 5,839,774 of record OW028610.1, read on the forward strand.
TTTAATTAAATAAGAAAAATACACATACCGTTATACATAACATTTTACTGTTATACTTCTTAGATAATATGGGAGAAAAAAATAAAAGATATCAGTTGTCTTATCTCCTCCATGAAAGTTATGAAGAGTACCATTGCTTCTTACTAGAATCGCGGCGGAACCCCTTGAATGTACTAAACAGGGCTAATTAATCCCACAAATTAACAGACGTTACAAAGAAAACCGACCGTTACGTTTTTCATAAACATGACCCTATATATATATGTTGTCGGTGAACTTGGGCCTAAGGTTAGGCCTTAGGCCCAAGTTCACCGACAACATAACAGACGATTAGGGCGAAATCAGCCGTTTGAACATGAATTTTTGTATGGGTAATCGACCGATTTCATTTTAAACATTTGTTATATTGTCGGTGAACATGGCCCTTAGTCAGTTTGAAACCGATAGGTAGGGTAAAGGCCCTCGATCTGCCAGGGATAAGAGTATAAATGAAGGATTTCCAGGTGTTACAAAAAATAATACTAAATATACTTGAAGAAATAATTAATTGAATATGAGGGTTGATTCTCCAGTAAAATTAGGCAATAGACGCAGAAGTTAGAACCCCGTTCACCCATCTATGTATGAGAGAAGAAAATATTTGTAAGTATACCCTTGAAATAAAACCTAGTAATTATGACGACTGTGTCAAAGAGTTACAGTCAGTAACTCTTCAATTTACGATGTAAGTAATTTGAAAAATGATTTTTTTTCAACCCCAATTTAATAAGGATATCCTTTTTATGCTATTAAACCCCGAAATCAATTAACTGCGCCATGAAAGAAAGATAACCAGTAGTAGGTACACCAGCGTGCATTTATGAAAAGATGAATGAATGTGGTATGTTGATGCAGTTTAAGGAGCTTGTAAGGATCGCGCCGCGCCTTTAGTAGATTCTGCATGTAAAATTCTCCTCAAAGTCCATCTTTTTTTCGGTCGTTCAGAACACCTTTCTGAGACGCTTTTTTGTTTGGTCGTGCAGCAGCATTAATACGCGGCGTGAAATCAATATCAAATATGTAAAAGTTAAATTATTTATGCGTAATAAACAGCAAGAAAAGAGCTTGGCGCGACTTGTTTCATAACCAAAACGGTCTAACCAGACTAACCGGTTCATAAGGGGTGATTTGTTTTAATGATAAACTCGATTTTATGGTTTTCCCATATATTTTTAAATATTAAGTAGGTAGGTATTCTAAAATTGGTTGCGGTCAAGATCGCCTTGGTTTTCGCTCGATCGGTGTTCCGTGCGAAGATTCTCCAGAAACAGTAAAAATTACCTTTTTATATAATTGTATTGAGCATTTGAGCCTCAATACAATTATATAAAAAAAGGTGTAGTACCTACCCAATAAATATCTTGTTATTTAACGAGAACAACCTGTGTAAACAAAATTACCATTTCCCAGATAAAATTATATTTTCAACGACTATAATAATATGGAACCTGAAGCTAATGGTACTTACGTAAGAAGGAAGTAATTTACAACACTACTAAATGGTCGTAAAAGCAGTTACTTCTTATTAGAACATTTATTTGTCTTTGTATTCTCTAAATTGTGTCATTTATAACATTATTACGACAGGTTTAATGTTGAGATTGTCGCAGGTTTCTAGGTTTCTCTTGGGGTTAGCCGGTCACCGGGTCCACGCACAGCGTAATTTTTATCTCATATTGATACCGATTCTCAACTACTGCAACCAATAGCACATGCACATGCACTCACACTCTCACACACACCCTCCCACATATGACACACTATTTTAGGATTTATCTGTAAGTTTATTTTTCTTTTTTCTTTTATTTAGTTTGTAGTTCAAGTCTTGTCTTGTTTAATTTGAGACTTTACTTGTAATTTTTTGTTTGCTATTTTTTTTTTTTAGTGTAGACCACTTTTACCAATTCATAATTTGTCATTGAAGAGCGGGATCTCCTAGCACAGGTGGGTCATTCTCCGAGAGGTCGATTTTGGTGGTCACACAGCAATATCTCTGTAGTTATTAAAGATACAGTATTGAATATTTTTTATATATTTCTTCACTTATTACTATAACTAAAAAATATACTTTAATCCAAATCATTTAAAAAGAAATTGCCATAAACTAAATCAGAATACTAAAAACGGGGCTCATTTCGCAATTCTCCGCGTGTCACACTGCCCGCTTGCTTCAAACAATCGTGTATATATTCTCAATGTTATAATGAACACCTATGTATTGTATATCAGAATACTTGTTATTAGTTGTAGAATTCGTAAAATAAATATATTTCATATTCCATAAGTTGTTTAAAAGTTATGAGACAAAATGTATCGGTCACACGATGTGTAGGTAAGTTTCGTGAACACTAAGTTTTACCTATTAATAGATTTTTTAAACAATTAAGGTTGGCTATAAGTTAGCATAAATAATCGAGATTTTGATAAGATACCTGGAGTTGCAGTTATGTCATTATTTACGTAGTTATTTCAGATTATTGTTAAAATTCATAAGTTACGTGGCATTGGTGGTGTCCACGAAAATCACTTATCGACCAATAAAATAGATTTCTACTTTTTAACACGCTTTCATTATTTATTTTGTTAATAACGTTGAAAACTAATTGGTTTTTTATTTTCTTAGCTTTCATTAACCTTATTTTACTGCAAAATAAGTTGGTTTGGGATTTCCTGCATGTGGAAAACGATTATCGAGCATAAATAACTCATAGTGTTATTTGTTTAGAACGGTGACATCTTTGTGATATTTGGTTAATTATTACGTAGCTAACAGAGTTTTTGGGTCGATCTAGGTGGTTTTTTGGGTATTTTAAATTGTTAAAAAACCTTTTATCCAGTTGTATTTTAACACTAATAGGTACTTACTATTAGAAAATGTATAAAATTGAAGTAAACATGATTGTATAAAATATTCTACTAAGAAGTTCTTAAATTGAATTGAATTGAATTGAATCAATACTAAGTATTTAAGGTTTTTTTACAAAGATGAAAAGTTCTATTGACGGTGTCTATTAATTAAAATTAAAAAACCTTCATAATTCGCTTAAAGTGATGATAAACTTGAGAGTACACTTGTAATTAGCATTCTAACTAATGTTACATTACATTACAGGTATTCTGTTGAGCATTTTCTCGAGCATTCGCTAGAATGCTTGACAAAAGATCATACCGACGTTTGGTTCTATTCGTCGCCGATATGCGACTCGCGGTTACTTTGAGTTAGAAAGGTTGGCATATACGTAAGGGATCTGTGCTGTTATAGTACAATATACATTATTTGGCGGACTGGTAATACATTACAACTTTCATACAATAGTCGTGTAGGAAAAAGGAATGGACTTCAGGATTGCTCTTTGGGCTCATTCCATAGTTAACATTAAGGTTTTTGGGGCACCTCCCCAAGAAGTAATGTAGTATTGGATAATATTGATTGACCCAAAGCCTGGTAGACCTGCTTAATTAATTTGTTATCCGAAATATAGCGCAGGTTTTTGAAGACGAATGTTAACTTACGTATTCTATTCGCTGAATAGAATAGAATAGATCTTTATTTCATGTAAACCAGATACAGGCACTTATGAAATGTCGAGACTCTAGGTGCACGGTTCCAAATAGTAGATCCTATGGAGAAGAACCGGCAAGAAACTCCATGGAAACTCTTTTCAAATAAATAATAGATCTTGACAATCTTTATCAGTACAATGTTGTGGTAAGATCTGCGAGAATAATGCAATTCAATGCGAATATAAATAAAACTAGGATAATAATGAATTGCCTCTGAATAAGATTGCCATGGCAGTTACGAGCTGACCAGTTCCGACAGACGGCACCCGTTCACGAGCATGACGCATGTGTCAGCCTCGCCAAGCTCGACCACAATGAAGGGAACTCAACGACCCGACACACAACGCCACCATCAGCGAGACATTTTAGTGAGCATGACAGACTCATAGTACCAGACAACATGTAGGTAGGTATTTAGTAAATATATCTATAACATTATTACTTACATCATGCTCACAGTTTACAAGTTTTTGTATGCATTTGAATTTACAATTATATAAGATTAGGTATTAAAATAAAACATTTGGTACACCAAAAATAATTTCAAAATATAAAAATTAATAGGGACATTATACACAATGTCACAAAATAAGTTTGTAAACCAATTAAATACTCAATTTAATCACCAATATAAATAAATTACTCCATCGTAATAATAGTAAAGATTAATGCGATTAATCGCATTTTAATTATGTAAATACCTACATACAAAATTTCAGACAGTGCCAGAGGGTCGCAGTGTGCAGGACGGAATCGTACGCCAGACATCTTTATCTTCGATGTACTGATTTATGGTGTAATAGGCTTTGGACATTAAAGTTTGCTTAATAAATGCTTTAAACTTTATATCTGGTAATTCAGTAATGCAAGTTGGAATTTTGTTATAGAACCTAACACTGTTTCCCATAAACGACTTGCTAGTTTTGCTAAGTCTAATACCAGGTACAACTAGCTTGTTTCTATTGCGAGTATTCAAGTTATGTATGTCACTTAACTTATCAAAATTAACTATGTTTTTACGGATATACATAATGTTTTGTAAAATATACAGCGACGGTAGTGTAATTAAATTAATTTCTTTAAATATTTCACGGAGCGAGTCACGTGATCTTAAATTATAGATAGCTCGTACTGCTCTTTTTTGTAATATAAAGACAGTCTCAATATCAGCAGCAGATCCCCACAGTAAAAGACCGTAGGACATGATACTATGAAAGTACGCAAAATAAACTATCCTAGCCGTAGCCACATCTGTGACCTGTCTTATTTTCCTAACTGCAAATGCAGCAGAGCTCAGTTTGCCTGCAAGAGCCTTGATATGAGGTCCCCATTGCAGTTTAGAGTCTACTGTTATGCCCAAGAAGACAGTGGAGGAAACTAAATCTAACACTTTGCCGTCAAGTTTTACATGAGTATCAATGTGAGTTACATTTGGGGCCGAAAATTTAATACATTTCGTTTTCCCTGCATTTAGGAGAAGGTTATTAACAGAGAACCAATTTGATACTGTATTCAGTGTATTGTTAGGTTCTACAAGATCCCTATCCTTTCTATTTACTTTAAATATGAGTGATGTGTCATCGGCAAATAGGACTATATTTGACATAGTATCCTTGATCATGTGAGGGAGGTCATTAATATAAACAAGGAACAGAAAAGGGCCCAAAATTGATCCTTGTGGTACTCCAATTTTAACTTTTGAGCCGGTAGAAGTAACGTTACCAACTGCCACCTTTTGTTCCCGATTCGACAAGTATGATGTTACAAGGTCTATTGATCGATCACGAACTCCGTAGTGTTTAAGTTTCAGGATGAGTGTGTGATGGTCCACGCAGTCAAACGCCTTCGAAAGGTCACAGAACACTCCTACAGCATCTTGTTTCTGTTCCCAGGCCCCCAATACAGTTTTAATTAGCATGGATCCAGCATCCTCTGTAGATCGCCCCCTTGTAAATCCGAACTGTTTCTCATGCAGTATCCCATTTTTGTTAAAATGAGCCAACATTTGATTTAAAATTAGTTTTTCAAATATTTTACTTAATGCAGGTAGCACTGATATTGGCCTATAATTAGATGCATTATTTAGGCAACCTGCTTTAAAGATAGGTACAATTTTGCTAGATTTCATTAGATCGGGAAATATGCCGTCCTTGATACAAGAATTAAAGATTTCTGCCAATATTGGTGCTATGTTCGATATTACTGAGCCAACAGCTTTAGTAGACAATCCCCATAAGTCCTCAGTTCTTTTGACTGCTATCGTCTTAAAAGCTTTTGTTATATCAGTTGGAGAAACAAAACTGAATTCAAAACTAGGTACTAGTATATCTACATTTCTTTTTAAAAGTGTCTCAGCTTCTATAGGAGACGATGCTAGATATTTAGTTGTCTCTATTGGTATATTTGTGAAAAAGTTATCTAAGAAATTGGCAACTACAGTCTTATCTGAAACTATTTTATCATCAATTTTTAAATTAATTGTATTATCAGTTAACCTACTATTACCAGTTTCTGTATTTATTATGTTCCACGTCGTTTTTATTTTGTTATCCGACATTTTTATTTGGTTACTGATATGAGCAGCTTTTGCCTGCACACAAACTTTTTTAAAGGTTTTTGAGTAAGTTCTAACATAGTTATGGAAATCAACACTTGATGTATAGGATTTTTTGTCATATAATTCATATAAGACATCCCTACTACGTCTTATACCCTTAGTTGCCCAGGCACTGAACATGATTGATGACTTTTTTAATTTTACACACTTTTTGAAATTCATTACATATAGCATTAAATAAGGTACGGTACATTTTATTTGGATTGTCAGATTGAGGCAATGTACATAATTTAGATTCTAGGTTTTTACGAAATATGCTGAGACATTTTGTTGTCAAAGTTCTGCATTGTAAATTTTTTTGACCTTTAACAGTATTAGAATTCAATTTAACTAGCTGACATTTATGGTCAGATCGGATGCCACTAAGTAGTCTAAAAAGTCATAAATATTTTTGCTATCTTCCAATTTAATGTGACAATTATTTAATTTATTAATGAGTGCAACACGTTCTTTTCTTAGTTGAATATTTTTAGAAGAGTATTTTTGTTGCTTCTTTAACTTATTACATTTTTTAATAATATTTTTAAGTTTAATATATTTCTTAATTTTATTGTGACTAACTTTATGAACACAATGATGACTTACCAGGGAATCAGTGAGATCAATTGTTGGAAAGGGATTCCCTGACATAAGGTCAGAGTTAGTGTGAACAAGTTCCTGGAATAAGTTTGGGGTTGCAACAACAGCCTGTGCGCATTCCTTTCCCTTCCTTAAATGTAAGATTTCTGAGTTCGCACTACATAATTCATTTTCCAGCTCTCCAACCTTCCGCAAAGCCCCCTCATATTCGTAACTACATTGACTGAAACCATCTGTTACCAACTGTAGTTTGTCCCGTTCACCAATGATAACCAAGCATTTTTGATGCAGGTCCACAAGCTCCCTTTTTAAGCTGGTATTTTTGTCAACAATTACTTTAACCTCTTCCTCGTTATCCTCCCTTTCCTGCAGTAATTGTTGACAATGGTCATTGGACGCCTTCAGTTCCTCCAGGGCCGACTTTAACTTAAGCTCCAATTCCAGGGATGTGGCTTTACGGGTCATCATTGGTGCCATGGTGTCAAGTAAGTTACTGGAAATGGAAATAAAGAAGTGGTCAGTGAAGCTTTAGTAGACTATATGAGATGGAATAAGATAGAAGGGAATAGGTAGAATAGGTCTGGTAGATATTAACAGAGACTGCAGGAGCAGGAGATCCAGAAATTAATGAATTCAATTCTAATAATTTTATTTTAATTCATGTGGGTATATGTTCAGTTCAGTGAGTATAATTTTCCAAATAGATTTGATATCACACTTTTTGATTAAATAGGTCTCTGAAACTACAGTATATTATTGTAGTAATAGGGATTAATTAATAGTTTTAAATTACTACTGCTACATCAGCTGATATGGTCAGTGTTATAAACTAAGTTTGACAACTTTAGACAACTAAGTTCTACAGTAAGTACGATAATAACGACCCTGATTTACACACGGGGTCGTGACAAAGGGTAAAATAGTTAGCGTGTGTGATAATAAAAGGTAAAAGTAAACAATACTCCCCGTTAAATCGATGATTTCGAACTTCAGTCGTTGACAGGTTACCTACATTTACGCGTAACCAAAATACTATAGTTGTACAATAGATTTTATTCAGATAACAATAATCCTGAACATTTGTTGTCTCAGTAACTGATTTATTGCAGATTATCACTAAAATTACACATAAATAATAAACAATTAACATTAGTTAAAACTTTTTGACATGTCACTTGGCCAGTGTTGCCAGCCGAAAAAAAGTGCAAAGAAGTGGCAATATTATGCTGTTTAAAAGAAAAAGTTTCGTCGATTATAATACCAAGTTATTTAATAGAGCTAGTGTTATTAATAGGACAAGTTAAAACAACTACCGGGGGGGTTGTGACAAATGTCAGATACATAGTTTGAGCTACTATATAATGCGTAATTAGATAATTATTAAGTCGGTAGACAATATTATAAAAATGTAAGTCTTGCTTCGTCTAAAAGCAGGGATTGTTTAGCGACTTTTAGTATCGATATTACCATCATATGTTACTGTATCATTTTCATGGTTTGCTCAGTCATTTTCGTGGAAGCAAAATTTTCTAAATTGAATTCTATCTTTATTTTTTATCTAATTTTGTTGTTATACATATAAATGAACTTGTATTATTGTAAATTTTAATATTTTGAAGTAAGTTACATAAAAATATTAAAAATGAAAATTGCCATGAATATGACGCCGAGAATTCTGCTCGGAGAATGACCCAGGTACTTATATCTTTTACTTAAAAGGAGGTCCCTACGTAAGATTTACTGTAAAAGTTGTACCTACCAGTTTCTGCAATAAACCTTTTTATTTTATTTTTATTATTTTTATGCCATGAGTTATGACATCTTATCCTGTGTTCAACTTAGATACAACACATGGAATAACATTGCGTTCAATGCAAATTAAAAAGTAGTGATAGCCTAGCGGTTGACCGCATGCCTTCCATACAGGAGGGTCTGAGATCGAACCCGCTACCTAATCACGATGCACGCTCGTAATCGGAATCGACTCAATTTTGACACTACAACAGTGTTCATTGCATTGCTCAAATTGTAGGGCGTAGTGGTTTTAAAAGCATTCCGCGCAATGTAGTTGGACTGGCAAAATTGAATCGATTCCGATTGCGAGTGTGTATCGTGATTACCCTGCCGGCCCGCACCTCTGACTTTTCGAATTTATGTGGGAATCAGAATTTGATTATCACTTGCGTTACCAGTGAAGGAAAGCATCGTGAGAAAACCTGCGCATCTGAGAGGCCCATAAAGTTCTCGATGGTGTGTGTAGTCCGCCAACCTGCTCCAGGCCAGTGTGGTGGACTAAGGTCTTACCCTTCTCATTCTAGGAAGAGGCCCGTGCCCAGCAGTGAGATAGTTATGGGCTGGATTTATTATTATTATTAAGGGTAGGTACCCGCCTATATAACGGCTTCTGGGATCGGTAGGTACCAATACCAATCTAAGATGCATTGAAGAATTAAAGGCCCCGACTTCAGAAGACAGCTTCTGAAGTCGGGGCCTTTAATTCTTCACAAAAAGTTTATAAAGGTACAAAATTATTTTCATACAAAACTTTACAGAAAGTTATGTATGAAAATAATTTTGTACCTTTTAGTTCTTAAAGTCGGTTTTTTCTTTTTTTAAAGTTTATTATTTATTTTTATATTTTGAGTGGCATATAGGTACAATATATTATAAACATTCGATTACAGCAATCGCGAGTGATTTGCTGTTATTCATTGAAGAGTTCCAATGTCCATCTCCGAAGTTCTTCATCAGATCTTCACCAAATTTGATGGGACCACCTCGAGAGAATACTCTTTCTAACCAAAAATAATCATTAATTAGTTCACAATTGGCCAAGACATCGCTGAACAAACATACAAAAAAAAAGCAACATACAATCAAATTGAGAATCTCCTCCTTTTTTGAAGTCGTTAAAAATTATAACTACCGTAAAGAACGGCATCCTTTTAAATGTTTTTATAACATCTTGATGGTCAGATGAACAATTTCTTTCATCTGCTCTATATCCTGGTGTTCACAACAATAGCGATAGTCAAGCTGCAGTCGATTCGTTTCGGCCATATTCAATGATTATTTTAGGATTATAATATTTCTAGCGACCCGTTCCCGGCTACGCTCGGGTACAATTTCTCTATTATCCTTACATTAAAATATGAAAGTATTATACATATGAAGCTTCCTCTTGAATCACTCTATCTATTAAAAAAAACCGCATCAAAATCCGTTGCGTAGTTTTTAAGATCTAAGCATACATAGGGACAGACAGACAGCGGGAAGCGACTTCGTTTTATACTAGGTATGTAGTGATATTGCGGTTAGAACAAAACTCCGTGCGGTGTTCGTAATCTGCATCAAGCAGGATAAATTATTCAATATTATTAAACAACATGCATTAAGATCCTAAAGATGGGATTTCCCTTTAGTTTTGGCAATATGATGGACCCAGTGGAGGATGTAGCAAGTAAAATTCAAGACCTGATTGAATTCGGAACCAAATAGTTATGAATATTTTCTTCTAAGTAAATAGCAGACATCATTTCTCCAAAATAAATTTTCTGAACTGCGGGTGTAGACCGCGATCGTGCTGGGTACGAACTTTGTAGTCGATGAGAGGTCGATGACCTCCAAGGGCACCCATGTATTACAGGCAGGTTAGGTTTAATAGGTACCTAAACTAAGTAGTCAATTCAACCGTTCATTTATTCACGTAGACCATATTTATGACATGATAGGTAGAGACTAAATATTTTCTCTCATTTTCATTTTAAAATATAGATAACTCCTGAATGCCTTGCCTCGCACAAAATGTCCGCCCAGTACCATCCCATGGCCCGTAATTACTATGACCGGCATGTGCTTAGACAGTTTCAGTACATTGCTCTAGTTTATTGTGACAAAGGTTAGCGGATTAACTTAACCCCTCAGTGCGGCAGTACCGGCCGGGGCGAGTATGTGCGGCATGCGACCGCCTGCCGGCCGCCCGCCGCGAGTTGCGCAGTGGTGGTTACGACCACTGCGCATGTCAAGCCCGGCTGACCGCGACTGACGTAGCTTAGCTCTAGAATGTTCGCGAAGCCCAACGTCCTGACGTCAGTTTACGTCACAATGCCGACTGCCTGCCGAAGCCTGTTGCATACTTATCATAAAAAATAATCTAATCTACATAATAAACACACTACAGATGTTGATGTTGCAATAATGAACTAGCCGACTGGTTATTTGAGTTTGGCCAAACTGCTAACCTTAAAATCCTACATACTTCATCGAACTTTTTAACTAATAAATGACTACATCAGCCTACGCCCTACACACCTATTAGTAATTTAACCTGTTCTGTATGACGCTGATGCAATTTTATCAGTTAATTATCAACAACAGTTTAACGATGAGATAACGTAAGTATACTTACTGTAGTTTTATGCGATATCGTTTCACCGAGACTAATAACTCCGAAACAAGGTTTCGTTCTACATTGAACGTCGTTGTTAAATGTGTCTACTTACAACTTTTTACTAATGGCCAAACGGGTTCAACCGGATTTTTCCAGTCCAAGGCGACTTCACTGCGGATGATATGGGCAGAGTCGTGCTTGACCAAAAACAACGCTCTTTCTCCCTCCCCTAAATTATGGCGTGGTTTAATTGAAATTGTAGTTCCAACTTATTTTATACTTAAATTTCTTCTCAATAACCTACGTTGCTCACATTCCATCTTGAACTGCATCGACTGTCGATACAAGGAGTCGAGGACTCGTATCGCATGCAACGCGCACCGCGGTTGCGTAAACGTCAGCCGATGAAGGCCGACACACGGAAACTTTGCTTGAATCGCAAATTGCTGCTAATTTTGTAGGACTATGTAGGTCTAGGTACCTAGTTAAGTAGCTTGGTTATGTTTCACTAAAACGGTGAGCCCGACTTATTTCCTAACAATTTGATTGTATTTAGCATTGGTCGGGTTACTCAAAGTTTTCCTCGTGTCCTTGACATTGTAGCTTGACGAACGCCCACCTATTTCATAAACAGACAGCGATAGAATAATGAATAGACTGTTTCAAAGGAACGTCCTCGTGACATAAAAATTGGTGACCTACCTGTTAGTACAATATCATAGATTTTCTATAGTTGAATAATTATGTTAAACTAGGTACCAGAATGCTTCAACATGCCTTATGTATGGAAAACACGATTTACGTCAATCGTTTCATTGTGGCATTGACCGATAAACCGCAGTTCGTCTTTATAATTTCCGTGCAGTATTAATATTTCGCATATTACCTATTATTTGGTCCGTCCAATAAACATATTTGACAGGAGAGGAAGATTTAGACGTAGCTTTGTATAACAAGTGATGAAGAAAGTAGGCAGAGGATAAAGGGCAGTGCAACGTGACAAGAGCTACTAAGCTCAAAGACAATTATGTATTTAGTTAGAAAATTTATAATGACCGTATTTTTGTAACTTCAAGGTCTTTATAAATATTTGAGGCATTTGTGGGTTAAGAATTAGGTAATTTAAATAAATATTTTAGCCTTAATTTCCCATTATTACGTAGCCTGTATTATTAATATTCTGTGTCATTATTGCAATAGTTTACTCATCAATACCTAGGTAGCAAACTATGCCTTATATTATAATGCCTGACGGAGAGGGTGTGTCTCTCCAGACGATGTTCTTGCAGACAATGCCATCAGTATTGCTGACGTCATTACTTCCATAACATTATTTTCATTCACAGTCAAACACAAAAAGACAGGATATCAGTTTTAAGGTTTATATTCAGGTAGACCATATTATTATACAGGGACTTTATGGATAGTCAGACTCTAGGTGCCTCGTTCCAAAGCGTAGACTTCCTATGGAGAAGAACGGGCAAGAAACTCCACGTTTACTCTTTTAAATTGAGGATTTCTTAACATATTTTGCGACAGGAATATTCTTACTCTATTTCTTATGAATTTGCACTGGTTGTACCTACTTAGCTTTATCACATAGATCCACACGGTCCGACGTCTCGAGTAGAAGTGTGTCAAACACGTTAAATCGCTCTTATATTTAATTCGTCCTCGCGCCGACATGCCTTATGATAGGTATCATAAGGCATGGTTTTAGGTTTTAGTTTGTGTGCAGATCTGCACGAACTGGTAAAATCGCGTCTGTAAAGATATTCGTTTCTATTTCAATAATGATAAACACGAGTAAGTTTGTAATACTTAATCATCTCGTAACAGCAAAAAGAATATGAATTAATTAGGTACCTACCTAACTAGTACAGAAGTAGAATGTTTTGTGTACCTACTTGGACACAATATAACACAAGCAAAACTGCACATTGCACAATGCACAAGGGTGGATACATCTCGTTTCGGTGAAGTAGCAACTTTACAGGGCCCAGCTACAATAATTCGTATAATATAAATTATAACAGTGTCTTTTTGCCTTTGCATTGCTTAGGTAGTTCAGTTATCGATTCGTCAGTCGAAAGATGTTAAAATATTTATAGGTAGGTAGGTAGGTATGTGGTGTATGAAACGCCCCGAATCCAAGAAACGCTAGTTTGTTTACATTCTCATTTTGCCGGTTGACGCAAATGACAATTCTGCAGAAGCAGCCGAATGAAGTTTACTTACATCAGCGGTTTTGCATCATCGATGTGTCAACACGGCGAGCCTCTTCAGTTCCAACCAAACACAAAACACGAGAGACTTTGACCTTTCTTTACAGTTCATGATACATTCGTGTCAACTGTATTTTTGTTACGTCGATTTAAATAACTACTTTAGAATTCAGTTTATCAGTATAAACTTACGAAAAAAAATCGGAACAAAGCAGTAATTACAATCTTTTTTAAATTTAAATTTTGAATAAATAAGTAGGTGGTATCAAGTTTGCCCAGTTTGTCAATCTTGATCTTTATATAGGTAGGTACCTACTTACATCACTACGAAGTTATTTAGCAATCGCTTGAACAATAAACTAGACCTAACATTTAAAGAAAGAAAGAATGTGGTTTTGTTAATAGGTTGAGATTTGAGACTGAATGGTTCATGAGTCGATCACAGCTTTTTTACAATCGACAACCCGTAGGCGAACTTTTTAAATCTGAATGTTATGACAGGGAACCCAAAACTTGATGGGACTTATTGCGTGATCTTGGAGAAGATTTTCTTATCCCAAGACGTTAAATATTTCTATTACAACGTTAATTTTGCACTTGTTATCGACAGCAAATACCATACACTAAGGCCAGAGTTCACCGGTAACTTTTTAGACAATTAGAGCAAGATCAGCCGTTTAAACATTAATTTTTGTATGGATAATCGGCCGATTTCATTTAAAACATCAGTTATATTGTCGGTTAGCAATAATAGCTAATCAGCAAAAAATCTAAGTACTTACTTAGGGCCACCTAAGTACTTAGATTTTTTGCTGATTAGTTGAAAATAATTATGTTGACCTCTTTCGCGTTTATTTTGGCTTTCGCCAGCGTTCTTTACTTGGCCATTGAGTCACATTTTCCAGGGATTTAATGTTTCGGTAGTAATAAGAACTTAATCTATTTTTGACTCGCCTTATATTCGTTACTCATTTTAGTTTCTTTGTACGAGTATATTGGAATGTTTTTGTTCCATACGTCTCCAGTATCCATTGTCTGTACTTTGTACAATAATTGTGCAACTTGTCACTTTGTCAGGCAAGTTATAATTAGATAGTTTTAATTACTAGCTTCATAATTGATGCAAAATGTATCACGAGACACGATTGAGCACGATACACAGACAACTTATCTGTCGCCCTTATCTGGTAGAGATAAATTTAATGCTGTTCTTGAAATTTTGTCATAGTTTTGTGAAGTCTCGTAATTTTATACATTCTGGACACGATTCGTGTAAATTGTCTCTTCGTTTGGGACTTAGGGTGGGAGATCCCTGTGGTATTGATCGCTGTACCCTGTAGGCAACAGCAAGTGTTTGAGTTTTATTTTACTTCTGAATAGGGTAATACTGGCTTTACATTTGTAAATAAATTAATTCGTTGTAAAAGCGGACGTACCAATACCAACTACATAGGCACTCTTTAGTAAAATAAAACTTGTTGAACGCAGTACCGTTCGAACTACAATTTGCAATATCCTGGAACCATTTAAAAGAAATCGATGCAATTACAGACTTCTAATTGGAACATATTTATGTTATGATTATGACCATGTCAAAAAGCCAACAAGACACGAGCGAGACAATGCCTCAAGGTTACATCAATTCTAGAAGCTGTTGCTATGAGTGCCGTCTGCTAATAGTTTCAGATTGCAATCGGCAGTAAAAATTGTTAAGTCTCTTTATCATACCAATCTTACTTCTAAAGTCACGTGTTGCTGTTTCACAGTAGAACGTCATAACTCCTTTAATGCATAACTGACATGGAATGCAGGTAGATAATTATGTCCTCATTCATGGATATAGTTACAGTTACGTACCGTAGTGTCGGTGTGTCGAGACTGAATGTGGGTTGATCCCACGGCTTCGTATCATTCCGTGCTAAGTCGCTACACTGCAGACGCTGAGTGAACTCCAAATCGATTTCTAGCAGAGGAGGCGGTATTCAGTTCAAGGACTCATTTGGCCTAAAAGTCATGCGATAGTTTTGTACACGCAAAATTTTATTGCACAGGATGCCAGTAGATCGTTCGTTTACACGACATGACTTATTTGAAGGTGAACTCAAGTTTATTGGGTTGTTAATATTTTATTACTATCTATGGAAAGGCAGTGATATATTTATGTAGGGGCATGCGCTGAGGGAACAGTAATAAGTATTATAGGAATCAAATGGTTTGTAATCCTCCTTCATACATTGTCGGATTTTCTTAGGCGTCCCTTGGCAATTTTTGCCTCTGCCCTAGAATTACCGACCTTGCCTGACCTCGAATAGTAAGTACGTACCTAGTTAATGAACGAATTATGGGATTTTTTTTTTGCTATTAGTTAATAATAAAAATATTATTTTTTACACTGTTACTGTCATCAAATCAAAAAATTGTATCACGTTGCGAGTGCGACAAAAGAAACCGATATTATACATATAAATATTGAATTTGCCTCGAATGACCTTGTCTAGCGTCTGGTCTACTTGCATGGTAGTTCAGGTCGAGAAACAGTAGAAAAGGATTGAGAGCGCCACTTGTATTTATTATTATTGGCGAAAACTTTGTAGTCTGCGGTTTGCCTTAGCTATTATAAAAGGGACCAGACACTTTTTGTGCGATCTAGTCCGCGGCGCACATTGTTTGATGCAGGTAGAGCCGGCTGATCGTCAAAATAGGTGCAACAGTGAACTGTGTTAGTTTCTGGTAATACTTATGAAGAATTCCCGTGTGAAGTGTATTCGGAAAAAAAAGGTCCCCCGGATTTGTTTAATGCGTCGCGGACTAGATGGCACAAACTGTATGTCATCTGCGGGAGGCCTAAACTGCACAGGATAATAAAATTAACACAGCACCGAACATAACACTGACAGCTATTGATCTTTTTTTAGGGTTTCATGCGAAATGGATATCTAATCGTTACTTTTTTTTCTACTCTTTCTTGAAATTTGTGCTCATTCTGTATACACCAGTGTGTTCATAGTGTGAGGCAATTTAAAGGTTATAGAAAAGAAACTAAGAAATAAAGAAAATTAATTTATTAAATAACCTTTAACTTACTGAGAATTCCCATACACGCCGGGCCCTATTAACCTATATTTACAGTTCGGCCCGCTTACTTTATATGTACAACACGTGTGGGACAGGTTTCAATCACAGGAATATTATGTAGGTATGTGCCCTAGACCGGTGCGCCGACTTCTTCTTGGTAAGATCTCGTGAGGTGTGCTGCGGCGGCTGTGAGCTGCCGGAGGGAGCGGCGCAGCCCGCGTAAGTGACGCCGACACGCGGCCGCGGAGCGGGCTGCCGACTCTCGCTCATCCTCGCCTTCGATACCAGAGTCCCCAGCTGCACTTGACGCATCACTTTCTGTGTCACTAAGATCTGACACTCGCCTGCCTCGCTCCACATGTTCCTCTGCGTCGCCACTGGACCACAGCAGTTCAGTCTTCAAGTCATTCAGCATGGCGAACATGCTGAACGGGTCATCGTCTCCCTCCTGTGGGCAGTTCATCAGGCGGCTGGGCACGAGCACCGTCTCGTCCATTACGGTCACCATTTTGACGAACCTTTCCATGTCGTTCAGTATACTCTGCTTTGAGAATTCTGTGTCGTCGTGCCTGGCAATTTTGCGCAAGGTGTTCCTGTAACAATGGCAAAAAAGGAATTTAATAACATCATTCTTATGCAGTAGTTAGATTCCTTAGGGTATCAGTATGGAGCCATTATCATAAATTGGAATTGGATTAGGGTATCAGTGCCTCCCAGTAATTGGGTGGCAGAGATCAAATGGCAGTCGCTCTGTGCAAAATACTGATATTCAACAGCATCCTGGTTAGACTAGGACCCGGCCCCAACATAGTCCGGAAAAGGCCTAGGCAGATGGTAGAAGTATATTGACCCCAATTATTGTCCTAAGTACTCATTGATAAATGAATCAATAGTTTGTATGTACAGTTTTACATAAGTTAGTAGACTATAAAATAGCTATAAGACCATAGTAATTTTTACCAGGGCTAAAGATAAATTAGTGGACATTTTTAGTAGGTACAAAATTTAGGTATTGTGTCTAAATTGTATACATACTAAAACTATCCAGTGACTGATTAGGTACCTTTAATTGGATTCTACTATATTCTCATACTACATTAATTAATATTTAATATTTTTAAAAGGCTTTTAACTCATTCAATCTTTTAAATAGTAAATTTATATTTGATCAAAGTATTTTTTATTAGAGCTAAAGATAAATTTGTGGATATTTTTAGTCTATAGCTGCTTTTACCCATAATAGGATTTTACTTTATCCTCATACTACTTTATTTAATATTTGATCTGTTTACAAGGCTGACCTTACTAAAGCAAATATAAATTTATTGTTTAAAAGCTTTTAAATAATAAATTTATATTGGATTGAAGTATTTTTTATTCAAGCTAAAGATAAATTAGTGGATATTTTTAGTATATGACTGATTTTACATTTATTTGGATTTTATAATCATACTACATAATTTTTAGAAGGCTTTTTTAGAAGGCTTTTACCTTATTCAAGCTTTTATATAATAAATTCATATTTGACTGAAGTATTTTTTATCAGGGCTAAATATAAATTAGCACTATTATTAGTATTAATGTAATATTGATTACCTTTATTTAATTGATTTTATTATATTCATAATATATTATGTACTACATTAATAAATAAATATTTAAAAAATACAAGTCTTTTACCATAATTGAGCTTTTAAATAAGTATTAATATATATTTATATGTTATTCTATAAGTATTGAAAGTTGATATGAGATGTAACCTTTATCATAAAGAGGTTTTACTTATCTCAAATATTTTTTAGATTGGTCTAGAGTAGTCTTGTCCCCACAAACTCACAACATTCCATTTTATAAAATTGTACCATAACAACAAGAGGAAACTGTTATAAAAAATAGATTACATAAACATATTTAGTTAAAAATGGCAAATTACCTGTTAGATTAAAATGACTAATCATGTAATTTAATTAGGTCTGGTACCATGGCATTCTAATCAAAAGAAAATTATACACTGCCATGACATTATTTTGAATTACTGTTGCAAGTAAAAATGAGTGTCTTCAGAAGGATTTTTTATTATTTCAAGCAATTTACTAATGCTTGGTAGATAGGTACCTTCTGGTGAAAGTACTTAACAACAATATGTCTAAACCAAGTGAGAGGTAGAAGTGGAATGCTCAATGGACATTATTTAACAGTAGCTCAAAAGTATGGAAATAAATGGCTTCTTTTCATTTTAGTACTATTTTGAATTGGACTATATAGTAAACCGGTAAATTATGAAGTGTTGATATATGTATTACATC
This sequence comes from Allophyes oxyacanthae, assembly GCA_932294325.1. Taxonomy (NCBI): domain Eukaryota; kingdom Metazoa; phylum Arthropoda; class Insecta; order Lepidoptera; family Noctuidae; genus Allophyes; species Allophyes oxyacanthae. Next base: position 5,858,569 of record OW028610.1, read on the forward strand.
ACCAATGTTTACTTGTTTCTATACAATAGGTATAATTGATCTTAATCAGAAATTCAGATTGATAGAAATTATTCTAAGTGGTGTCCGGTGTAATAATTATGAGGTTCTATTACCTGATTTGGCATACTTGAAATAGGTTTAATGCACGGTTTAATGATTCTGAATCCATTACTGGTTGGTTGTTATTCTTTGTATAGGTAATAGCTATTGGCTAGTTGTTGTAGAAACAGGATAGGTATAACAATTTCAAATTTAGAGGAAACAACATTGGCCAGGAATGCTGGATGGGTATTTCCAAAATGGAGGATCTGCGTTTTGTTTGCACTGTTATTTAAAATGTGAAGTATTTAAATGAACATAATAATGAATCTATATGGACAAGGTTAATAGTATCATAATATAATAATTATTAATTATTCAAAACCATACTTTTCATATTGAATGTTACAAAACTATGCCACTGCTAAGCTGTATGGCTTGGGGCCTTTGCCTTTTTCTTCAAAATAAAAGCAATGCGTGGCTTTATGGTAATTCAAAAGTGACATAACAGGTAAATGTTGCATAAAACATGAGGCTGGGGCTCAAGAATTTGGCAAAACCTGAACCTTGAATTACATTTTACCTACATATTATGTGATGTTAATTTATTCATCAGATGTACATATCCACTTGATACCGAACTGGTTATCAGATCAAATTATATGAAGTCACTTCAACATTTTTCTGAGTCACACTCCGCGCACGCCCAGTACACAGGATAACCTCATCGATGAAACCGAGCGTCTATCCGGTCTCGGAAATACCACTTTAACTAGTAACTACCACAACACCAGTGGCGAATTCTGGAATTTCGTAAAATGACTCGTCAGCAATGTGAAAGGTGGCCAAGAGCGCACTAACTCAAAAATCTTTTCTGTACAATCTGTTAAGCTGCCACGCATCATTTTTTTACGTTAGCGTCACACAAATTCCAGAACGCATCACGGACGCATAGAACACGGGGCACAGCCACAGGGCCACGCAAGGGGCATGCAATATCCAAGCCGTGCCCATCAGTCACGGTTTAACGTAAATCAACACTCCGTACCTGCTAGTCTCCAATTTACTCGATATGTCGGTGTTGAAAGACATTTTCTTGTGTTATTTAACAATATATTTAAATATCACTGAACACACACGCCCCAAATTTTTGGGATGTCACTACAAAATTGACGTTTACTACAAGCGCGGCTTGCGAAACAACGCGAACTGAATTCTTTTTCCAACAGACACCCGCACGCAACCGAGAGTTTTGACGTTTTGCTAGAGGTGGGGAGCGTTCTCGTATTTATATGACACGATCATACGATGCGGGGGGAGCGAACTTTGAATTTTATCAGTATAGGTATTATGGAATAACTAACTAATGATATGAATTAAATCGATGTTATTAAACACTACTAATGAAATAAATAATTCTGTTGTTTTACCGCACGGTTTAGACGCATGTTTCTGTCATGAAAACGGTATCTGTTTAGACTTTTGGAGATACTGTTGGATACTGTAATGCGGGCGGCCGGGCGCGTCCCACAGAAGTCACACCACATGCAGAGCCGGTGATTGGCCAGTTTGAACCCCAGCCTTTTTTTTATTGGTTTGATAGTTCTGATCTTTGCGCGGGTATTTTGAAATTTGGCCCGAAAGCTGCTCATTCATAAACTAAAATGCTTGTTCATTATACATCTGAGTAGCACGTCTTATTTATCTTTTTTACTATGTGTTAATTAGGTAGGTACGTATTAAACATACAGAAATGATAAAAAAATGTTTTTCCTTAGCAGGTAGGTACCTAACCCATTAATTTTATGCAACTTGGTTTCAAACCACTGAATACCTATACAAAAGTACTTTCTTTCAGTAAATAAGGTGAAAGGTCTTTAGAATATGCTTACTTATTGTATGCTAAGTGTTGAACCGATTGTCCCTATTTACTTACGTACTGGTATTCCGTACGTAAGTAATAATTGAGTGTTGGAATATTTATGATAAAATGGTAGGTAATTAATGATTTTGAATTTTAAAATATTCGATTCGACGTCAATCACAATTGTTATTTGTAAATCGAGTGTAATGAATTTTCAACCTTAAGTGTTGCCTACCTACATTATTTACACGTGGTAGAGGTAGGTAGGTAGGTACTTAACTTACATAAGTATTGACATAGGTATAAATGTTTTGTTCCTAGATAAATATTGCCAGAACTACCTTTTTTCCATGATTTAATTATTCCTTTTGGTATCAGAGGACCAACAGACTTTTATTGTTATGGGGGGAATCGAATCAGTACCTATAGGTACCTACTTGTGGGTACTTGCGACCTGCGAGCAAAGAAGTCAACCACCTCGGTTCAGTGCTATTTGTGTCCCGAAAGATCTTGAAAGTGCATCCGTACCTATTGTCTATGTACCTACCTACCTACCTGCAACATTGTGCTGGCGCATAGATATAATAATATCGCACTCTAGCAATCTATTTACGGAGGAGGCGTAGAAACTTTCACAGCGTGCTCGTCAGAAAGTCTTTTAACTGTGGTGGAAATGCGTCTGTCCTAATTTAAGTTTTGGTCCTAATGCGTTTATCCTAATTTAAGTATTGGTCCTAATGCGTCTGTCCTAATTTAAGTTTTGGTCCTAATGCGTCTGTCCTAATTTGAATCTGTCATGTGGTCCTTTTTGACGAACATTGCTGCATTTCTTTAGATTAAATAGGTCGAACAGTTTGTAATCCCCCAACCATAACTTCTAATCTTTACGATCGTTAAATACAGCTTTGATTAATTAATACAAGAAATGTGTGGAATTTTCAGTGTCACTGGTTCCCAGCAATTAATGTGTGATTCCTAGAAAGAATAGCTATTATAGGTAGGCTAATCCACTGTCCGTTAGGTGACGTGAAGGAAAGCTTGTAGGTGAAGGCGACTAAGGGATTATGTCAAGAAGTAAGTTTCATCTAGGGTTGCCTCTTTTTTATGTACCTAGGTGTACTTTATAATCTATAATACTAACAATGTACCTACGCTCATAGAATTAATAAGTAGTTACTTCTCGTTAGTATATTACGTCTATGAGTACGCTAAAATACTCTATTTACCTATGCTATTTACATTGACTTTGTAATTTGGCAGAAAGTTCACAAGTCCCAGTCATAACAAAACCAAAAACAGATTTTTGAAAACTGAAATAAATAACACGGTTTTTTATAAGTTTGTATTCATTATAGCTAGGTACATCTTCCGTGTGAAGATCAGCATTCAACATACAGCCCCAAACGTGGATAAAGAAACGGTCCGTTTCAATCGTTTTTATTGTGTTGTTCATGAGGGCTAATAGATATTTTTGATAATGATTAACTTCCAGGAATCCAGGTACACTACCTGTTTCATAACTGACTTCAAAGAAAACTTCGTCATAACTGTTGAGTACTACTTTTTATAGGTCATTCAAGAACTTCATGAGTCGTCCATGAGACTTCGCCAATGATTTGGAAAGTTCTACAATATTACTAGAGTCACCAAGTTTATCCGCGGTTTCATGCCAAGTAGCGTCTCGGGAAATACTGTTTCAGAAATATTATGTAGGCTTATAACAGTGTTATTTCCTGTTAAAAAAATGTCATGTGCTTTTAAATCTACACTTATTTTTGTGATTGGTCACTTCAGAACGTTAGAATATCGAACGATATGATAACGTCATATCACTTCCGGTAATGGTAAGTGGTAATGGTCTAATAACTAATACGCGAGATCAAGTGTAGGAAAACTGAGTAATGTCGTTACAGTGACAGCATGAAACTTAATTACTAAGTACCTATATCTAAAATTGAGCAGCCTTTGAGTACCTATACGAAGTTATGGGTACCTATACTAGAGAGTTATAACATAATTGAAGAGGTCATCCCATCATCAATCCCATAACGAACTTATAGTTAGGAGAGTAGCATCAATTTACAATTTACAACCTAATTTTGCTAATATAGATACTCTAGCTAGTAGATACTCAGATTTAACTCCTGAATATCATATTGGTCTAAACCAACTAAGTATTGGTGCTGTTTGAAGTTTTACAATATTTGACGATCAAACTTTCAAATATTTATTGATTGAATAGCTAATAAAATGTTATTGCCATTACTCCTACAGACCTTTGTAATAACAGCTTTCAAGTGTCATTTAAGTATGAGTTCATTAACATCGTATTGTTACCTGAAATAAATATTAATGCTTCAGTCTTATAACAATAAATCACTAAGCAAAATAATCCTTTCAGTGTTAATTTTCCGACCTCCGTCACTTTCAAAGGAGCAGAAAACAAAAACATTTTCAATATGTACGACTACGTACGTCATAAGACTCATAAGCGCCCACAAAAGCAAAATATTATTCGCTGGTTAGTTTTAAAGCTATATTTCATCAGATTATGTTTTTAACAACTTAATGGAATCGGAACATAACAAGTTTATCGTTAATCGTGATGCTAAAACAAGCGTTGTCTTCTTTAGAAATAGAGTCTGGATTGGTGTAACGACTAGGTTTTGGCTAGCTGCTGACGTTCTAATACAATTTATTATTTGCAATAACTACGCATACGCGTGCGATATGTGGCATTTATGATGCTCATAGTAAAATGTGACAATTAAGGAACAAACCATGTGTTGTTTTTTAAAATTTCCGGGGCTTTCCCAGCATCTGATGGAATAATTTCCTTAGTTCCGCGGTTGTTTAGTTTTTGGTCCTTGGGTACTATCTGATTATTTTGGTACTGGCCATTCCGGTTGATCACTTTTTAAAAGCATATACAATGGTGTTTTAACAACTATTGACTATTGCTTAAGTTGTTTTGCGATTTGTAGGTACGTTAGTATGTACATCGATGGTCGTTTAATGTTCATGTCTGCGTCATTCAAAGTTTTGTTGGACGTAGTGTACTAGGGACATTTCTATAACTGTTTCCTTATTGCCTCATAAAGTCCCTGTTGAAAACACTTGATGAAGTAAGAAGTGTTAAGTACCTACTTACACCCATGGCCCATTATGTAATGTGTACCTAAGTAAGTAGGTATAAGCTGATAGGTCGACGCGCCTTTTTTTCCTGATTACGCCCAACTAAACTCAAAATTGGTGAATTGTCAGATGACTGCCTTTGAAAGAATCACGACAGATTACCTATTTTTATCATGACATAAATTCGCACAGACATATAATTACTTACGCAAAATAATATTTTTATTGCCTAAACAAGTGTAAATAGCAAGGATGCCTGTTGTCAGGTCAACATGTTGTTACTTAGCGTGGGGTCAGGTTATCGGAGCTACTGATAAACAATAACAGCAACATTTCACGCCAAGTTAACGTGGACGACACACCCACGCCATAGTACGTCATTTCATAATGAGTTATTTTACACGTTGTATTTGTGCGTTGTATGTTCAGAAATCATACGCAGTTCCCATTAGAGATGAGCTGAGTGATGATTTTTCGATATCGGTGACTACATAACAATGACAAAAAAATATCGATGACAGGAACAATGATAAAATCATCAATGATTTTAACTTGAGTATGAATATCACGCCACGTCATATAAGTATGCATCATATAAATAACATGAAATACCTACTAAATACTAGATAAAAAGCATTTGCAGTAATCATTCTGTCTCTGACTTTCTGTCGAATCTAGCTAGATTATTGTATTTTGTTTCACTGCCTCACGCACAAAGTGTGCGCGATGCCGCTGGCGGAAGTTAGTGACTGAATAAACGCGAACTTCGGCTTCGGCAGGGCACCACTGTAACAACTTGCAATGCGTGAATGCGGTGACATAGGGAGAATCGATGAAATGAATAGCGCCCGGCGGATGGCGCGCCGCACGTGACACTTTGTGCGTGAGGCAGTGAAACAAAATACAATAATCTAGCTAGATTCGACAGAGAGTCAGAGACAGAATGACAGAATGAGCCCACGTCATATCTTTATAAATTATAGCTTAAGTTACTCAGTGATAATAAAGTATTCTACTGGTGAAAGCATTTTTAAAATCGGTCCAGTAGTTTTTTGTTTATCCATTACAAACAAACAAACATACAAAAAAAAAATATCTTTTCTCTTTTTATTATTAGTTTAGATTTAGATTATCGGGTGATGATTTTTTCGTTGTCATTGAATGACGAAATTATAAAATAAAATATCGGTGATTTAAACATGTGACATGATATCGTGCTCAACTCTAGTTTCTATTTGTATTATTACACACACGGGTCAGCGCGGCCGTTTGATGATCGATATTGCTTGAATTGAATGGAGCAGATAATATAATTAGAATCAGAAATGCGTAATGTGTATTAGGTATGATGTCAATTGATGTGCTTTCTACGTGTGTTATTGCTCTCGGGGATTGTTTGTAATTAATGGAGTAATAGATTAGTATGTACCTACGACCCGCGTCCATCTTCTTGGCGGCTCTGAATGTAGCCGCGTGGGTTAGGCGCGGAATGCGTATGCTCGGGACAGACGTAGGTACGTCGTCGTAGAGGAGCGGGCTGGAAACAGCTGTATTCAGAGCCGCCAAGAAGATTAACGCGGGCTATACGTTATTGGTATCATTCGATGTTCTTATTGGCCTATCGCTGTCCGAGAAATGATGATCAAACGGCAGGGTAATTAGAATACAGATTCGTAATAGGAATCGATTCAGTTTCGATAGTTCAAGAATTTTCATTGTGTTGTTCCAATTGTCTAGCATAGTGTTTTAGGGTATTCTGCACAATATACATTAATACTGTTAAAACTGAATCGATTCCGATTACGAGCGTGTATTGTAATTACCCTGCAGTACCTACTCTCGTTCAGGAGACCCCGTCAAAATGGTATATTAGTGGATTGGCAAATATGAAGTTTATGCTCGTTATCTAGATAATTCTTGCGAAACCTACGTCTACAAATTAAAAATTAACTTAACTAACTTATCTGTTAGCTTAGAAGTATATTACGTCTATATAATGTCTGTCATCTATTTGGTCATCTGAGCCTCTTCAGAAGCTCTTCAGTGTGCACCGGTGTGCACCAAGTGTACCTAGTTGAGGTTGTTTACGGAAATCGTTGTGTTTTATCCCGACATTTCCTCTCATTAACGTCATTATTTCAGCTCGCTAATATTCACTGCCATACATAACCTTATCTCATAGCCAGAGATTACCTATTGTAAGAACCGGTATCCAATCCCAATGCAATCACAATCTTAATTGGCAGGCTAAGTTGGCAGGTTAGTGATGTGATGATGGTATAGTTATCGCAAAACTTTATGAGCTCTCGGAAGTTGAACGCGAGTGGTAGCGCAGGCGCAGTATGTAATACGCAGTACGCTTATTATAGGTGCTAGAGCTAGAGGGAGAGAGAGTTCAGAGCTCAATTCATGGCTCATAAAGATTTAGGCGTAATATACCTACTTAATTATTATGTGCCATAATTCAGTTATTCTTCAAAGTAACCAATAGTTTCTTCTTCATAAAATTAAGGTTTCCTACGAGCTTTACCTACGAGTCTTCGACTTTTAGGACTTTAGGTGCAAAACTAAATTATTTATGTTCGTGTCGAATGATTTATTTATCAAAATTCTGTATTTATTATAGCAATGTTGTAAAAGCAAATTTTCCTCAATTTACTTTTACAGCGGTAAAATATCAATAAAACACTGTTCAAACAAACCATAAACTTACTATACTAGTTGTATAAGTATAATAAGTTTATGGTTCAAAGTAAAGCCTAGTTCAGACAACGCAATAACGCAATACCATCTAATTATATTTTTATAGTACACAAAAATTTTATATAGACACGTTCGCACTAAGCTATACCTACTATAATACAATTAACTTCTGAATCAAAGCTTCTAATGGTTTCTCGATCTGGGGGTCTACCGCGTAACTAAAATGGTAATGAACATCGACTCTGGAAAACTTATTACCAGAAGCTGTGAATATGACTAGAGCACATGCTCTAGTCATGTTCACAGCTTCTGGTAATAAGTTAATAAGTCAATTCGTCAAATATCAATCGACAATAAGTGTGAAATTCGAATAGAGATGCGAGATATTCTACAGAATACCTAGCTATGCTTAATGATGGGAGATAGATGGAAATTGGTAGTAGGTAGGTAAAGTATCAATGATGAAACTTTTCATAGTTTCCATGATCAGCGATAATAATACCGTTTGACATTCTACATTTGATCCCAAGAGCTGCTTGGAGACAAGATAACAAGAATATCCAAGTTTCTTAGTCACGTGTCATCACCCAATACTTGTTACACTTTGATATTTAGATATCATGTTCTTATAGTTGTGTGAAGTGTTCATTGAAAGTGTTATCTGGATATGCTCCTTCGAGTGATATGATAAAGAAATTAGTCACCACATCAATTCTGTACATTTCAATTATCATTTTCCAAGATTGCATAGAATGACAATAGGTACTCACCACGCACCTAGAGTCTCGACATTTCATAAGTGCCTGTATTTGGTTTAGGTTCATGAAATAAAGATCTATTCTATTCCAGGATTTTTGAGGGCAAAACGAAGGCCTTTTCTTCTTTTATTAAAATTTTATGCCGGCTACAGACTCATTTCACGCGAACACAGGAACCAATCTAATGTAATAATTGAAAGCTAGTTTAATCGGGTATGATCTTAGCTATGTTTCGTGAAAATCTGTTCAGCCGTTCAAAAGTAACAGCTCTTTTTCTAGTTGGAGTCGGGGGTTTTTGACGGTTAGGTTTGATTTAAATCAGCCTTTGAGTTTATTTTACCAGCAAGTGAGGACATACAATCATAGACATTACTCATCGTTTCCACGTTTGAGATTAGAAGTAATTTCTCGTTATCATCACGCTTGGTGACCAGGTTATCGCTGCAGGCTATTATTACTTCATTGAGGGGATTCTAATAAAACTTCGGGTAGGTAGCTTGGTATCTGATAAGTTATCTCAGATTATGTCACAGTATAGTTAGATTCATTCCTCTCCTCTAGAATGTCACGTTCATTGACAAAGTGTCGGTGTTTTTTTTCTTTAGAATTGGTGTCTTTCGTGCACATCATGATGCATTATTAGCATAGCCTTTCCCAACTTTTTTGGAGTGGGCTTCTAGTCTAACTGGCAACCTAGGGTAATCAAGCTACACGCTCGTAATCGAAATCGATTTAATTTTGACATATAATATATAGTATAATAAGTTTATGTGTTCAAGACGATTACGAGCGTGTATCGTAAAATTACGATTCACGTTACCTAGCTGACGTGGTATGGTTGGCTTTATTCAAACCTACCAGTATTTTATACGGACCAACTGCTATATTCTTATCTCGGGAATAGAATTATTAGGAGGCGGGTACTGATGTTCTTAGCAGCTGTTGCCCGCGGATTCACCTGAGCGTTTTATTTTTATCAAAATAAAATATAGGTATCCTATATTACTCAGGGATAGCGTGGCTTTCTATTAGCGAAATAATTTTTAGTATCGGTTCAGTAGTTACAGAGATACATACAAACAAACTACCTCTCTATAGATATAGATTATTCCCAGCCTAAGGATCAGTTGTTAGACCACCCGGGCCGCTGACGGCCCGTAACAACTGTCCAACTCCATTTGTATCATAACTACATCATAATAATTCGTTTTTTGTTCTATTATCATTAATTATAACGTTGATAGATGACAAAAAAAGCACGGAAATAAAATAAAACAATTCACTGTTACCGTTTCCACGTATTCCAGATGAACTTAACTATTACAATGTATTATAAGTACTTACATCACTAAGTTTTAGAGATCGTCACGATTTGTGATAATGTCGGAGCAAGGGCATTGAACTCGCGTTTTGATAGCAAACTAAACATTACCCAATTAGTTTTGTTGCTACGTACTATGTATTACTAGGTACCTATAATCAAACTGTGGATAAATAGGTAAGCTTTTTTTTTGATTGGCTGAACGAATTCGGTTTCAGAAAAAAAAGGGTAGGTACCTATACTTACCTTTGTTGGTAGTGTTGGTACTATCACTGTAATTATTAGTTCCTATCGACCCGACTCCGGCTTCGCTCGGGGTTACATGAAATATAGAAGTAATATAGGTAACTTAAAGCTTTCAGAAGAAATCTAAAAATGATGGTGAAAACCGCATCAAAATCTGTTGTATAGTATAGTAATATTAACAGACGGACAAGGCGGGTGAATTTATTTCTAACTTCTGACAAAAAAGAGGGGAGTTATAAGTTTGTAATGTGTATCTGGGTATCTGTCTGTGGCAACTGGCATCGTAGCTTCAAAACGGATGTATCGATTTAAATGTATAGTTTGTTTTTAATTGAAAGCTAGTTTAATCGGGTATCATCTTAGCTATGATTCATGAAAATCTATGTAGCCGTTCTAAAGTTACAGCTCTTTTTCTAGTTGGAGTTTGTCAAGTCTACTACACACTTTACATTATTAGTACATTTAGTCGGGTAATATTGAATTAGTTGTATTAATTGATCTTGCGATTTCAGGCTTGGTCCCATAGTAAAAGTTGTTCATAATGATGAGTACAATAACCCCTTAAAGGAATCAGGACTAGAAAGGACCTTGTATAATTAGTATATAAGAAAGAAGTGACCAATATAACCTCAATTAAATTCTTCCAAGGTGAAGCAAGGTCAGGAAGTGATTGAGTAAGATTCTACCAATCTATATTCGATCCGGAAATAAAGCCTAACTACTAATTAATGCTCGAAAATGGCTATTTGTAATATAAAATGACCTAATTTGTCATTGACGATCATAAATCAATTTTGTGGTCAGTGCTGTATTCTATAGAGATGAATAGGTTCTCAAATATTTGTTCTTGAATACAACCTTGAACACTGAATCTTTTTATTGATTGAGAAGTTAATTTAAATGTATTCTTGCTATCTTGTTATTCTTATTATTATCTAAAAATAAAACTAAGCTTGTTGTAGGTTATTGCCCGCAGTTACCAGGTGAACAGGTACTCGTAGAACGGTGACCACAGAGCAAGCGCTCTCAAACCGGTGAAGATGCTGCTCGTCACTAGCATGGGTGAAGTAAATCCGCCGGATACAGTCAAAAGTCAAATGGAAAAAATGTCCACAAAACATTATGTCTATGCCACAAAACCTACAAACTGTCAAATTTTGACAAATCTTAAATCGCCTACATAATTAATAAAACGCGAGCGATATGAAGCTGGTTTGGACTAGTGTAATCAGTTTTGTTAGTTATGGTTTTGACGCAATACGCACACGGCACAGACGTGCGTATTGCATCAAAACAGTATTTTTCCTTTAAAATATACACTATCATTAATGTTATAAAATCTAGTTACCATATTGAAGTGTTTAGACTAATCTAAACAGAAAATTTAGAGGGTTTAAATAAGTCTCGTTTTAATGTAGAATGAAAATCTCTATTTTTAAAGAGCAATTTTTAGTATTTTTTCCTCTGCTCAAAGACAATTGATAAAAACAAGTAATTAAATATAATTACCGAATTTTTTGTAATTGCTGAGAATCTTTACACTTGCTGTTTCCTACCTACTAGGTATAAAAATAGAATTGGATTTGACTTTTGTTACTTAGTTAATAAATTAAATTTTAAAATGCTTGTAGTCGATATGTAAGTACGTAATTTTTGTAGTTGGTAGTAGCCCATAGCAGTATAAATCCAGAAATACACTTATTTTCTTTGTTCACAATTTTTTTCTTGAATAATCTCCCCCGGTCTTTCATGGTTCTATTATGAAACAAAATGAAAAAAACATTCATTGCAGAAACCGTGTACAGAAGATATGGAAAACCGATGGCAGAATTATTTAGAAGAGGACTTTACCCATTGGACTCTTGGACTTCGATAGGTCAAAGTTGATTAATTGATTATAATAAAGTCTCTTAATATTCAAATATGTGCAAGGAATGTGTGAATATAAAACTATTTTACCTAATTAATAATGTATTCTGAATTGTAAAACTTCTATATTATGTTACTGACTTGAAATAAATGGCGACAACAAGGTGATCGTGTGTACGATTCTGATTGATTTGTATCAATATGGCTTCCTCGATATAATGATACTGGACTTCTTATCTATGTAGATACATACGAGGCATGGAGAGACAATCAATGGCAGAATATTGCCCTCTGGTAAACAACTATCGCAAAAAAATTGCCATAGACAGTCTTTGTAAAGTGGGCGTGCTCGGTGATCATTAATCAGCTCGGTATCGTGGTCATTTTAGGCACAGAAATGACTAGCGTAGATCGCTGACGTTAGGTCACCAAATGACTATAACCTACTCTTATTGAAGGAAATCATCATCCAATACATTATAATATTGAAAGAAGAAAGAAAGAAATAAAATACATTTATTCAGCACGGACAGTGACAACACACGAGAGAAAAATAAAAGTTAACATAAGCCTTTAAAAAAAAAACAGACACTTTATGAGAGAACAAAATAAAAGTAAAATAGTCATCATAAAAATGTTTTTTCGGTCATTAATTTGGCGCCGATTGCTGAAAGCACAGAAGTGTTCTCTGGCTGGAAGCACCAGTGCAGCAGTGGAGAGAAAAAACAAATTATAAAAAAGCTTTCGTGAACGAAAATACTGTTCAAAATGTTCAAATGCATTTAACTTCTCACACCTGAATAGATATATTTTATTTTTTGTTTAAAAAGTTGGCAACCCTTGTTGTACCCTAAACAGGAAAGGCAAATAGAAAAATCTTTTTCATAACTGTTTTATTAACTAAAACTTAAAAAAATACAGATTATTTTAATTGAATGCTACTCGACAGGACATATCAAAACTTCAATATATAACAAGTGTATGCAACATAATTACATTATCATGTTTTGGCAGTTTGAACCAGTTGAATTAAGAAAATGATAGTAGGTACTGTGTAAATTCAAATAATAATTAGGCCACAGGTCACAGAGCGATCGGCCAGTTATCATAGGTTACAAATAACCGGTTATGGATATCATAAAAAAACAAAAACCGGTATCAGCCAGTGCTAAAATTAAATAGGTAAACAGTTAGCTGGAGGAGTGGTTTTATGCAGTTTTTTGCGTGCCGTGTGCCGCACTTATTTTTGAATGTTTTCAATTTCGCTATCTGTGAAGAGGTCACGAACACTGATCATGATTCATGTTGTAAGATCATGCATTTCTCAATATGCAAATTCTTGTGTAATAAATATCCAACGATTTTAAGTTAATTGAGATAGGCGTCAAATGAGTTGAACTATGTGAACACTGCTATCTTTTTCTCCCATTAAATCACCTTTCACCATGTCCTGATCATGAGAAGGGGTCATCATTATTACCAGCGCGTAAGTATCCACTCTAAAAATGGACTTCTCAGTCTTCATCAACTGCAGCCTGCAGGCAATATGATCTGATCAATATCCCTAGGCCCTACCTTTTAGTCCCGATCCCTTTATGGGGTTATGGTACTCCATTATGCACAATTTTTACTATGGGACCAGCCCGAAAATTTCGAAAAAAAAATCTGCTGTTCCATACAAATAGTTCTTAAATATTATTCGACTAAATGTATGGAACAGGTGATTTTCTTTTCACCATTTTCTGATTGGTCCCATAGTAAAAGTTGTTCATAATGAGAAGTAACTACACCCCTTGGAAGGATTTAGATTAGAAAGGTACGACCAAGGTATTGGTACTACAGTACAGAAACATTTATATTATTTTATAATATGTTGAAGACGATAAACTATCCAATTTGCCATACCTCACTGTAATACAGTACAAATTAGTACATGGAGTATTGCGTTTTGTAATCGTGGCCAACTTAATTAGAAAACAAAAAATGTAACTTGTAACTTATCATAAATAAATAAAAAATACCAAGTAGGTTCCATATTTTTTACAGCACGCCTTGGATGTGTTCTAAATGCTGTCAATTAGCATTAGGCAGGTAAATAAGTATTAGATAGGTATTTCAGTACTTACCACATATTTTTATTTTATTTTAAGTACGGTAATTAAACACAATGTAAAAAAAAATTGGCTTACTAATTCCGTGAATAAAAAACGCATTGAAAATCAATCCTTTAATTTTTAATGGTTAGGTACTTGATTAACTTACCGCTAATTACTTAACAATTGTTTAAAATTATTCGCATCAGGACTCATGGTCGACACCATGGCCTTGGCAGTACGAAAAGTAATTTGTTGAATAAAAATAAATTAGTTTATAAAATGTAAATCTTTGTTCATTTATTTGTTTATTGCGGAAAATATGTAAAGATATCATCAGGGTCATAATTTAAAAAAAATAAGTCACTGCCTGCCATCTGTCGGAGAATATCTTCATTACTAAGACAACAACATAACAAGCGCAGAGTGGTTCTTGGAATTATTAGTTTAGTTCTACGAGCTAGTAACTGTTATACTGAGTTGTACCTTAAATTGATAGATGGCGCTGATCCCACTAATTTTATTGAGTAAGATTTATGATAGATGGTGCTACATGTGTCATTATAAGACTAATGAACGGTATGCATGGAAATATATGAGCAATAAATCACATCAAACTTATAAAAAATTAAGATTTCAGACTATTTCTAGCTGATAATTTATGAATCCCAAAACATTTCTTACAAATTTAAAAAAACCGTTGCTGTACAGTTTACAGCCATACATCTCACATGCACACACACACATCCCAGATACAAAACAACTATCTGTGAAATAAACAATTATTTATTTGAAACAGCACAGAAAGCTAATCGCTTAGCCGCTGCATCAACCGTGGCATCAAAAGACCATCAATGATAAAGGTACTTACTTACCATTTAGATTTGCGTATTATGCATTTTTGCATGCAATGTTATTGCACTTTTGTGGTGATCGTTACCTGTTAGATGTCACTGCCCGTCTCAAGCTTCTAGCGGATACATTAAAATATTAAGAGACCTTTTTTTATCATCTGTCATTAAATATATCTGCCCTTGATGCGTTAATATCGTACTTTTTATTTAAACGCCACCTCGAAAATTGGTTCCAGCTCAAACAGCAGATGATAATTTATTCGACCGCCATGTAAATACGAATAACACTTGATACAAATTCCGTAGCCAAAGTTTACTGTCCCCATCGAGCGGGCACTCTACTGCTAGCGGCCGCTAATCAAATTAAGCTTGGGATACTATCGGTGTCATAGTATGGAAGAGTCTTTTACTCTTGTATTTGAATACAACAATTAGAGAAAACATTCCGTGAACGTACTACATTACATGCAGTATAATTATTTGTTAAGTTTTTTAAGAACATTTTTGTATGGAGCTAACTCGTACTTGGTACAGTTATTTCTAAAACTTTTAATAAATAGAAATCGTCAATTTTGGGAAATATTTATGCGTGTATTTCTTTTTCTGATTTTTATTTATATTTTGTTTACAGAAATAACGTTACGCGCCGGGCCCGGTCCAAGACTGCTCGTGTTCATTACCTATGTTGCGAAAATGCGAATTCTCTGTTGCTACGACGTAGCTGATGCGTCGCAATGACTTGGCTAGGGTAGCTACGCGGTCGTAGCAGTTATCTGCTACGACCGCTGAAAAATGCTGCTGAAAAATGATGAAAGATGCTGCTGAAACGAATCGTAGCTGATCGGTTATCCGATCAGCTACGATTCGTTTATTGATTATAAATTATTATTATTATTATCTATCATCTATTTGTCGCATAAACTTATTATACTAGTATAATAAGTTTATGATTTATCCATTATTTATAAATACGTGAATAGAAAATGTTGTACCCCTTTTTATGAAGCATATAATTGTAGGCACGGAGCAGTGTGAGATTTGTCAAGTTTATAAATGGAGAAGGAGTGCAGAAAACTAAAATAATTACGTTAAATAATTTCGACCACTGCACACTGGGGGACCTAGTGGTCGCCCAGTGTGCAGTGGTCGAAATTATTTATAGATAAAACTAGTGTTTTATCTTAATATCTAAAGTTTTGTAAATATGTTCAGTTAAAGCCACCTCCACACTAACTCCACCCAGGGATATGCAGGCGATTTCAGTGGTGCGGGATATGAACGAGTGTGCAAACAAAAGTGGACGCTCGCTTTGATTCCACGTGAGAGCAAGCCACACAAAAATTATTACGTATTTTAGTTTAATTACTGTCTGACGTTAGCCATTTATGATTGGATGTATATTTTATTATATTATTTTGGGGCGAACCTACCGTATTGAACAGGGGGTGATAGCAATTAGTATTATGTTTGAACTACCGTACTGTGTGGAAAATGCGCCAGTTCTTCTCGTTATGTTTTAAAAAGCAAGTGGTTCTAAGGGGATTTATATGCTATTTTATTGCTCAACGTTCTGATTGCTCAGCAGCCAGTGGTTGATATTTTCAGCAACAACACTAAACAATTTGAAAGTTGTCGTCTTAAATTCCTAAGTAACACAGTTGGCGCAGTGGCTAAGGGATTGGCTTTCTGCGCTACATGCCGCGTGTTCGATCCCCGCACGTAACAAATATTTGTATGGCCTACAGATAGTTGTTCCGGGTCTGGGTGTGTGTGCATGTCAGATGTATGTTTGTAAACTGACACGATACAGGAGAAATCCTAGTGTGGGAGGGCAACGTTTATATAAGAAGTAAAAAAAATGAAGATAGAAATTAGGTAGATATAAGAATCAGATAATTTACATTCATTTAAATATATTATAAATTGGTAAGAACAATAAATAGACGATAAAAAAAAAATGAGAATACTCACACGACACTAACTAAATTCTATGAAGTTTTTCATTACGACTGAAGTGTTGTGTCGGTGATCAGTAGATCATCTGCTGGAGCCCTTACTACATACTACGATCATTAATCCTTTTGCTAATCTTGCGGAAACTAAACATGTGTGTTGGCGTTAACTGTTAGATGACTTTGTCCAGTTGGGCTTCCATTTGCTGAGTGGATTGATGATTAATGACATGTCATACTATACATCATAAATTTATGTAGGTAGGTACTACTACATCACTTTTCAATAAGCTTATTTATATATCGTTTTCGTGTTCGTAACCACCATCTTACTTCGCAATACTAAATACGTAAGTAAATTTAAATTTAAATCAAAGCCTGACCAATAAAAACCTAAAATAATTCTAGCTATCAATTTCGGAACGCAACATTTTATATCCCGCGTTATCTTTACAGAAAAGGGAATAATAATAGAGTAAATTAATTATTCCGCCCACCGTCGAGGGCAATATCAGGGCTCTAAAGACCGGCCTTAAATTCCCTAAACCCAGCTAAAATGAAATCGTCTCCAAGAAAAAGGGGTTTGTTTTAATGCCCATCAGAAAATAAATGCTCGGAGACAATAATGTGGGATTCGAACCGAGATATAAATTCAGAATAAAAATACACTGCGATGTTGAGCGGGTTATAGTGTTGTGCCCTTTGTGTATTGTTGTCGTTATCGATTTACTGCAGTGTTGTACAAGTGTTGGTTACGGAAAGGGGAAAAAATTGCAAGGACCTTACCCGCGTGACGATACTTTTCTGCGTCTTGTGCAGTCAGGCGCCGGTCCTGACGAACTTCCCTGATTGGCTAATCTTCTAAACGAATAAAATTGAAGTATCTCTTTGAAATGTCAAAATAACAGCTTTTTTACTAAATGCATGTGAAAGTATATACGGTACTTATAACAAAAAACCATTTTTATAATTTTTGTCTGGTTGTTCCGGCTAATCTCCGAAACAGCTGAACCGATTTTGACGGGACTTTCACTGGCCGATAGCTAATGTTAAAACCTAATACAAATCTAAATTAATTTATTATGATATATCTAATAAACCTAAGTTACTTATTTGACAATGATTATTAAAAAATTTGTTTGATACAAGTTCACAATTTCTAAATGCTTATACAGTGATAACTTAGAACTAGAATAATTACGATCATATATGGATAATTTCTTATTTCGTTTATTGTAAAGATTGTAAAGGATTGTTTGATTGTCCAGTGACTGTTAGAGTGATTGTTAGATCCTTGAGCCTTGTTGTTGATACTTGTTGTCTATAAGCGGTTCCAAAGTGTTAACACGTGCCACGTCTTTATTCAGTGTAAGTCGTAGTAAACATCGTTCAAGGAAGACTTTGCTTACAAGCCCACGCAAGTTTCAAGGTTAAAAAAGGAAAATGGTTAGACGCCTACTATGAAGCTCGTAGCTGGTGACAATAATATAATCTGTTATGCACTATTGTGGTCATGTTATTATTAGATCGTGAAATTCATAGTTATTGGTACAGACAATGCCATTTTGAGCTCTTCGATCTTTAACCTAACCCTTGAATCTCGTTAATGAACCTTCTAAAAATATGAATTTATTATAGAATAGATCTTTATTTCATGTAAACCAGATACAGGCACTTATGAAATGTCGAGACTCAGGTGCACGGTTCCAAATAGAAGGTCCTATGGAGAAGAACCGGCAAGAAAATCCATAGAAAACCTTTTAAAATAATGTTGTTTATGTTCGAATATACAAAGTATGCAGGTACACATTTTTAAAATATCGATATTATATCTTAAGAGTAGCATCACTAGAGTACTAAGTCTGCGGCCGCGAAAGAGTTGCGACCAGCATAAACGGTGAGGCTGGATGAACAAATAAATGAGCCAGCGATCGATACTGCCCGCCATCGACGAAATAACTCCATTCCTTACAATAGCCACTTACTCGAAGCTATTATAATCGGTGTCCTTTGTTTCAATAAAACGTTTTGTTCTAAGAGATCTTTTCTTAAATATTTAATGTAAATTTTAGAATTCAGGAATTGATTTGTGTTGGTTATACCTATCATTGTGTAGATGAAAATAAGATGTAGGCGGTCAATTATGTGTCAAGTTACACACGCTTTCTTTACAGAATGACCACTTAATAGGTTACGAATTGGACTTATCGGATATAATTAATACGTAGTCACTATTGCAACTTTCTTATGATACTGTTGTTTTAATATGCCCCTGAAAATTGCTCTTTTAGATTCGACTCGTAAATTGGGTTATTCGTAAATTTACTAAACGGTAAACGGATTTATTATTGATAAGATTTAAATCCGTTTATTGATTATTATTATTGAGTAAGACATAAGGCGGCAACTTTTGTAAGCAGTATAATTAGGTATACTTCAGTTAATATTGTTTGTAGACATAGTAGATGAAAAGGCCATGACATCCACCAACATGCGACGACAAGAAGATGAACAAATATACATATATCTATATATTTTTATATAAAGCAATTCCATACAGTTTTTTCAGATGTATATTTTATGTACCGAATAAAATTTCTAGGAACGAGTATCTAAACACAACAACACGAGACAGACGCCACGTGCCGCGGCCACTCGAGCGGAATAAAACATCGATTCACCGCCGAGTTCTCGAAACATTGTTGACACAGCTAAGTAGCCCCCGACGCCTCGCTTCATTTGCATTTCTCTTAATCTCCGTTATGAATAAAGAAAAATTCTTGGCGACGTTTTTAAGCGTTTCCCGAGGCCTTAGCGGCGCCCGCCTAATGAACAGAAGCGGTGGGATTAAGCGCCGCCCGCGCCGCGCACTTTCGCGACATTACACTTTTAATTTGAACGAATCTTATTATTTTCTTTTGTTGATTTAAGCCCTCGAGTCGGGAGACGGGTCGAGACGTGACCTGCAGTGGAAAAATGCGATTGCCATCTAAAGCCAACCGTTTAAATGAACGAGATTGGAGCTTAAAAAGTATAATGGACGAGGGGGTGGCGGGAGGTGCGGGCGGCGATCTCGGGGGCGCAAGATGGCCGATTTGCGATTGAGATGAGACGCCCCCCGCCCCTGCCCCGCTAAGATCAAGCAATATAATTAAGTCGTCCGTTACATAAGTCCATCTACTTATGCCATATTTCTACAGAGCAATTGTATAAATTTTAATCGTATTATCGAGATATGTGTACAAAGGAATCTCTATTTATCTTAAGAAATAACATGAAAGTCTTTTCAATATAAACATGAAAACAATTTTAATCTCAATAAGTGATACGCGCTACGAGCTCACTAAACTTCGTAGCGACGTAGAACGTTAAGGATTTTCACATGAAATTGTTGCAGCACTAAATAATATAAAATTAAAAGACTTTGCATCTAGACATGGCTTTATCCTACGTTTACGTATTCATAGTAACAGTCCAAGTCTTACACAGGCACCACTCTTCATCTAACAAGAGAAGCTTTACTCAATCATTCGCGTAGCACTAAAAGATTTTAACTGTATATTTGTGTAATGTAATATGCACCTTCACTATATGTAATTAGGTATATTTTTGCTGCAGTTCGTCGCTGGAGTACCGGTGTTTTGATGAAGGTTGGCTAAAGGCTATACCGGTGGCGAGAGATCGCCGTCGCTTCAGATGACAAACCTGATCTGGTCACGTAATGAAAAATGACAAAACTGCACAGTCTCGCTTCGCTGCCTCCGATCTAGCGAATGAAAACAATCTAAAACGTAGGTACCTATTTCTTAGTTCAGTACCGCTATGAAAGCAACAAGATAGCGCAACATTGGAACAACAGCTCATCGTTTGATGTTTGTACAGATGTATGTGGATGACGTGGTTTTCTTCGACGTAGATAGACATTCCTTAGATCTACCTCAGTCATTTCATATAAAGAAAATCGAATGTTATTATGATAAAAATATTGACGTAGCTTTACATAATACTACCTTTCTTGTTGAAAACTCCTAACACAGTTTCAACATTGTGGCCACCTAAATCGAGACCGCAGCTCATCCAAAAGAAACACTACAAACGTCGATCGGCGAAGACAAAACAAAACGTAGTAAAGCCTTTCCTTTGAACAGCTCTAGAATAAGGAAAAGTTGTAAAGTATCCGAGGGGGGCGACCGCAACCCCACCTGCGGGCCAAAAAATATGGCATAAATGAGTCGAAGGGGCCGCCTCTTCAGCCGCGAAATTTCAGCCATACTTGCAAACCTATAATCCCTCATAATCACCTTTACAAAGCAAAGATTAAAACCGATTCTCGCGCCCTCCGCCCACGCGCCTCCCCGCCATCGACGCTTTTATATGCGAGACAGCGAAAAGTAAGATTAAATCATTATTTTTCTTAAGCTCCTCTCGTTTTTTCTCCGCTCTAGTGGAAGTTTTTTGCTTGGACTTTTGATGCGGACGATCAAAGACTTGTGTTCAAATTTACATAACATTCTTAAATAAATTGCGGGGCGGTTGGGGTGGCGCAATTGAACACGAATGGCCCGGTGTTCTGTATAAACTTATTAATGCGAGTTCCGGATTGATGCTTAATGTACTATTAATTTATTCCGCGGATTAGTCGAGTGCCATCGCATAATTTACGAACAAAGATGTTTTGCTTACAACTGTATAGGTACTTATAGATGTAGCACGAACAAGCCGCGAAGACGATATAATAAATCTGCAGTGCAACTGTCATTAAAAAATCCATTCATGAATAGTTGAGGCCTTTTAAACGCAAACCACAGCTGGACATAGTTATCTTCCAAATTTTATTTATTTCAGCCTGTGTTGTCCTGTCCCACTGCAGGGCAAAGGCCGTCCTCTCCTTTTTCCACTCACTTCTGGTTCTTGCTAGAAAGGACCCGTCTTTTTGGTAGGTGTCAGCTCGTCCCGCCATCTTCGCGTCGGTCTGCCTCGATGCGGTTTAACATTTATTGGAACCCATTCAGTTGTTCTTTTGCACCAAAGTTTGTCGTCCAAATTTTCCAAATTGCTTCCGTAAAATTGGACCTCTGCTGTCCGCAGTCAATAACCACCAGTTTTCTTTTTCAGTTCGTTTGTTAATTTGGATAGTCCGAATCTTCATTTTCCAAGTAGATCGTTTGCAGAACAGTGTAAGTAACTTTACCAAACGTTGTGTTGTTTCACCTAAAATCGATAATCTTGTTCTACGGTATCATTGTACGCACGGATGGCTGGCGCTAGGTCTTGCAACCTTCTTTACATTCTCCCCCGGGACGTGCCCGGGGGGGGGGGGGGGGGAGACCTCCTTACAGTCTCTACCCCGAGATGTGCCCCATCGGGCGTGGCACCATGGTGGGTTTCGGGGCGATCTATACCGGAAACCCACCTCTAGGTCCCGAAAAAGCCAGGTGGAGGATAGCAATAACAGCTTACTGTTATTGCTATCCTCCACCTGGCTTTTTAACAAAATTATCTTACAACCTACAATTGTAGTATTTATGAACCGCAATATTTTCATATTATTATTGTTACCAATTGCATCATCGCATGATAATACTGATACTGATGATTATAACTATCGGGAAACACAGACAAACAGCTTCGCAGACGTGCTTTTCGATGCACGGAGATGTCTCGATGTTTCAATAAACCACAGAACACAGAAAGTTCTGTGTTCTGTGCAATAAACGGTCACCCGGCCAAGGACTGACCGTGGCAAGCGCTATTTAACCTCGCTGATCGGCTGATCTGCGTGGTAGCTATGTAGCTACGAACCCCTAAAAAGAAGCCAATTAAAAAAAGATGGCACTTAATTAATGATCACAGATAAAGAAGTCGGCTACAATCTTATTGACAGAGAAGTTTCTAACGATATCTTAGCTAATTAAAATGTTTTAAGTGACTAAGATTCAAGTAGGAAACAATTAGGTAGGCAGATTTGTCCTCATAAGAAACAATTAACAGATTGTATTGTTAACGAAGTCTATTCATAAATGGTTTGTGCAATAATTGCCCAGTAAGTCTAATTAAGAAGTATGGCTAAACTACAGACACCCACATACATATTATGATACCAGTGTCTGTGGGCTTAACACCCAAAATTTTCGACGACAAGTTTCGTTTGTTTCTGAAATTATAGCGTCACATGTTGGCCAGCAAGTTTTGCGAGAAACTCACCATATCGTGAAAGAAGGCCTTAAACCTATATATTTACCTACCCTATAGGTATGAAACAGAAATAGAAATATCTTTATTTACTACCTACCTACTTTATTTTGTACTACCTTCCACTGCGAAAGGGTTATGAGCAAGTAATAGCTGGACGGAACGGACTCCAAATAGCTACAATAGGTTTTACCTTCCATTAAGAAAGCGTTTTGACAATTGCCTTCCATTGCTAAAGACAAATGAAGAAAGAGTTTGTTATTAATTATTTTTACTCGTTCAGTCCTCTCCGCTAGACTCTTTGTTGGTGGAAGCACTTCTATGAAGTTTACCGTTGCGAGTCAAACGGAGTCCGTACGGAGCCCGCTCCGCTGCCAGTGGAAGCCCGGCCACGGTTGGCACAGTGGCTAAGCGATTAACCTTTCTGTGCTACGTGCTGCGGGTTCGATCCCCGCACGGAACACATTTGTATGGCCTACAGATAGTTGTTCCGGGTTTGGAGAGGTATATGAGATGTATGTTAGTAAACTGTACCCACGTTAAAAGAGAAATACTAATGTAGGGCAAAGTTAAAAAAAAATTATAACAAGTAATCATTTCTATTCTATTCTACGTTACACCTGTGCTTAAGTACAACAAACATGGCGTATCCGCGCCCAACTTATCTTACTTAAGCCGAACTTGGTATTTAGTTAAACCTAAGCGTTGGTAAGTTGTAGTTGTTTGTACACGTTGTTTAAGTGGTTGTTTGATTGTTTTAGGCGCAGGTAGCTGAGCCTGTATGAAATATGTGGCTACTTATGTGTCGGTAAGCCAAGTTTACTTGGTCGGCATTAGTTTTACAACTTAGACACGATGTTCTACGATATAGTAGGAACATTTGACAAGAAACTACAGTGTACAATTATTGTTGGAAATGTTTCGTAGCTATAACACGATGATTGATGACGTTACGTAGATATTACCTGTACAAATAACAATTGCCTTTAGAGAAATTGTTTTGCAGCATTTGTTTTTTTATTTTATCGTTGTTTAAGTGGCGGTTTAGTGTTACGTTGCAAAACGTTTTTAAGTATAAATTGTTTGTGAGCAATCTTTGCTTAATTTATCCACTGTTATCTACGTATCCAAGTGCTTAGTACCTAAATAAAATTCGTATTGATTTTGTCTGTAGCAAAGCGACGAAATAAGAGACGGTTGTCTGCATACAACTTGGGGAGCATATTAGTCCCAACAGAGTTTTAATTTACGAAGTTATTTCGCCACGTCGATTGCCAATAAGTAAACACTGGCAAAGTCGGAGTATTTAACTTAATTTTTGAGCTTCCAGCAGGGTTAATTGAGAGAGGCGCACTGGAATGTCGTCACAAAAGAAGCACTTAAATGAATGACGAACAACGGCACTCAACCGGCTCAAAATAAACTTATCTCGGCCGGGCAAGGGTTAAAATCATTTGGAGGCAAGGCACCAAGTAATTGTGAGGTGGGCGAGGGTTGATGCTGCTAATTCAATAATACGCCACTGTACCGATAATAATGTTATTTATAGAGTTTTTGAGAGCGCCGATGGATACCTGAAGTAATGTGTAGGTACCGCCTACGTGTACATGTTCATCAGGCTCCTTGATGTAATTTACCCGACAATGTTTAGCGTACATTGTTCATCTTAATACCTACTATGATACTCATTAATCAATTATGTATTCAACTTAAAATATTATATGAAGAAGCAAAGGTTTTAGCCGAAAAGCTTAGGTTATTCTAATATATTGGTATGCTATACAAGCTGATCGATGCCCATTTTCTTGCACATGAGGGACACACACTTCCATGCTTTATTTTTCATTGTTTTTATTTTATGTAATTTTCTGGTTTTTTTTTATGTTTGTTATGTGTGCATGCTCGGTGTCCTGTGTGCAAAACATAAATTGATATTCTTTTTCTTTTTTTCTATAATTTGTTGTGTATTGCATTCAACAGTTGGCTTCAACCCTTTACGTATCGTCTATCCATCTATCCATATGTACAAATAAGACAGCGAGAGATATCGGCGTTGATAGTCCGATACCACGTAACTAACATAATTATTAAATCTTAGAATTACGAGTAATAAATGAAAAAATAATCGAATATTACCTATATCAAATTATAAATATAACGTATAATTTTGATCACTGGAGATACCCAGTCAACTCATCTTGCGCACATAAACATACTAGGTACAAACGTTTAGCCAACGAGCCATACAATCTAACCCACAAGATAGTTGTTCAATACAAAGCCGTTGTTGACAGTCGATACGTGTGATAGACGCTATTGTTAACTTGCTGCCCATATTGTTGGAGGATTGGCAGAGGCGATGCTCGACCCCGTATCTCTAAGTAAACGGAAATCCGGTACATACACACAAATGCTTAGCAAGACCTATCTAGTTTGAGCGAATGTTAC
Organism: Allophyes oxyacanthae; assembly: GCA_932294325.1. NCBI lineage: Eukaryota > Metazoa > Arthropoda > Insecta > Lepidoptera > Noctuidae > Allophyes > Allophyes oxyacanthae. The sequence continues at coordinate 5,884,043 of OW028610.1, forward strand.
GAGTATAATGTATTATTTTTTTACCGAGTATCTATGTAATTTTTACCGGTATCTTCTTCATAGGACCAACCTAGGGCACCTTAGAATCACAACGTTTTAAAACTGCCAGCAAAGGCCCAGTTGAAATAAAAATCTTTGATTTTGACTTTGACTAAAGAAAGTCTACAATTAGTGCGCCATTAGGAACACAGTTTTTATTGAAACTGCTTGTGTGGACAAAGCCATCTCGATGCTGGACCATTGTTAACGTTGAATTCTATGTTCTTATTTCAAATAGATTGATCTATAAGAAAAAATATGTAATCGTTAACAATGGGTGGATGGATATTTATTAATAATAATACGATAATCATAATAATAACATTTATTCAAAAAAAATTTGGTAAAATAGAATAGAAATCTTAGGAATAATAGAGTTATTACAATGTTAGGTGCCTATACTAGGATAAACCCGTACCACAGGCGGCAAGAGTGCTTACAGTATGGTGCTTAACAGAAACATAATTTTTAACAATATTTAACATTAGAAATAAATAAATTGAATAAATTGAAATAAATAAATTGATGATGGTATGATGTTTGTCACTGATTGTCATTGATGTTCTTCACATTTAATGTGGATTATTATGTGGATGGCAGTAGTGCCATTCACATAAAAAATTGATAATCACTTTGACGGCCGCCAAGTGCAAAGAAGGGATGGCTCATACTTCGGGATCATAAACACACGTGCCAGTTGTCTAGTAAAACAATGCATTCGGCTATTGGGGCTATACCGCGACATACTGACAGCTTCCCAGCGTGCTGCGTCCTTGCTACACTAAGTGCGTACCAGCGCCGACAGCCTCCTGAATGTAATTGCTTACAAACTGAATTGTCCGATCTTTCAATATTTGAGTCAGCCACATGTACCTATTAATACTAACATAGTTTTATGAATATTATAATGTTACCTACTAGAAAAATTGTATCTGCAATTTATTCTGAATTAATGATCTTTTATTACAGCACAAAATCTGTAAAAAATCCTTAAAAATATTTTCTATTGTCGTATCAAAAAAACGATAGCTTCATTAGAGAGGCTTTCGTAATGGCGTCGAATTAACATAATAAATCTGCGCAGTGCCATCAATCAAGCGCAGATGACTTCTTTCAAAGGGCTCTTAAGCCCTCACTTTCATCTGAACTCCAGGAAGACGTTACAATGTTAATTATGTATTTTTATTGTAGGCACCTAAGGCTCAAGTAAATCGATATTCGTTTGTACTTTTCTTATAGACGAAGGTATCGGAGAATCAGAGCTGAAGTAGTACAAAGACAACAAATAAAAATTGATGTGCTTTATTTAGCTTTGTTTTAAGGTAAAACATTATCCATACAATGCTCTATTATAGTTTATTCTGGCTCTTTACTTATTTATTAACAGATATGTTTTACTGACAGAGAGACCCTTATGCAATAAGTTATGATTATGTTATAATATATGTATATTTAAATTATTAAAAAGGTATAAAAACATATAATGCGTAATGTAAAACCTAATTAATTAATATGTAGTTCAATAAAAGAACAAAAATAAAATATAATAATGTAGGTATAATTGGATTAAAAACTTCGGAAAAAATAACTCACCCATACACACAAATTTTAATTCTAATAAGTCTTATTGAAAATCAGCTTCGATCTCCTTGTGAAAATGAAGCCTTCCACTTTAGGTGCGGTCGACTTTGATTATTACCAAAATAGGGCCCGTCCGGGATTTGAACCCGGGACCTCTCACACCCAAAGCGAGAATCATACCACTAGACCAACGAGCCGCTTTTCTATTCTTTGGAACTTACTTAAACGTTAAGTAAATCGTTGGTGTTAACACTTGTGCAAACTAGACTATTTTATGACGTCAATCTGTAATTAGTTAATGTGAAGTAACTACCAAATTAATGGCACAATCAACTGGCTCGTGGTTTATTGGTAGGTATGATTCTCGCTTTGGGTGTGAGCGTTCCCGGATTCAAATTTCAGACGGAATCATTTTTAAGCGACTTCAAAAAAGGGAGGACGTTCTCAATTCGACTTCTATCTTCTCTACATAGTATAAAATAAAGTCACTTTCGGCGTCTTTCGGCGTCTTTCTGTCTGTCTGTATATCTGCTAACTCCTCCTAAACCACGCAACGGATTTTGATGCGGTATTTACCATCATTTTGAGCATTTCTTCCGGAAGGTTTATATGTTTATAATAATTTCATATTTAATGTAGGGATAGTAGACAAATTGCATCCGTACGAAGCTGGGGACGGGTCGCTTGTTAATTATAAATATAGATACCAAACAAGTTAAGAAAATGTAAACTTCACAAAAACACAGTCAAAGCATACAATTTATTCTTCCGCTGTAAAATTTCCCATTTGGAGTGGCGGCCGCTCATTTATGTAGTTTTAATTCCGCCATTCCTTAGCTCGGAGCTGGGATCTTATTTCATTAGCCGGCCGCGAGAGGGAGCGCCAGCCATTTAGCTCGCAAGCTACAGAGCCGCTGTGGAGCGACCTCAGTAGAGAGAAGAGCGATGTTTTGTTGAGAATAATGAATAGACATTATAACTTTTTGACCACTTATACAGGTTAACTGGCTGAACAATGGACATAGTGAAAGCAGGTATTGTATTCATCATTATGAATAACTTTTACTATTGGACTAATACAGAAGTTGCGATAAAAAATCAGTTGTTCCATATAGTTAGTCGAGTAATATTGAATTATTTGTATGGAACAGCTGTTTTTCTCGCGATTCCCTGAGTTGGTCCCATATAAAAAGTTGTTCATATTGATGAGTACAATACCCACCTTCAATATGTCTATTGTTCAACTAGTCACCCTGTCCCTGTTCAACCAGTCACCATTCTGTTTGATTCTGAAAATATACTTTTCAGAATCAAACAGAAAAGCCTAAATTTATAATTCAAAACATGGTCTTCAGTGTGCCCTTGTCATCTAGATACTAAGTGTCATCTCATAGTATGGTTTGTGGAGATCAGATGTGACTGTTCCTAACCAGCCATGCTGATAAAAATATAATTTTTCCTATAGTTAGAAGTATTTGGTTGTTTATACGGCTCCTCGACAAATAAGCAACAATTATTTGTTTGTTGAGGAGAGCCCGTACGCATGTTTAGGTTAATGTCATGGTCGGAATACTTAGTTCATGAAAGGAGAAACTGTAAAGCCGATTTTGGCAACGTATCTGCTGAAGCTCAAGATGTTGCTATATTATGAATAATTGATTGAAAGTTCAAAATGAACATTCACCACCAACAACCAATTTGGACTATCGAAAGAAAGGGAGTAAGGAAAATAATTTATTTGGTTGCAAAATTGAAGCACCAGATGCAATAATTAAAAACAAAAAACAAGAAAAACAATAAAATTGAAATAATAATATTAGTAATCGTTTCCCACCATTCTTTAGGCCCATATTTGCGGTAGGTACCTATATTTTCTGCGTTTCTCAGTCCGCAGGCTTACGTCACTGGTGCTCCTGTAAATACGACAAAATTGTACAGCTCATGCTAGATACTTGATCTGTTTATGTTGCTTTCTGTTCTCTTAATTAAACGCGACAAAATCACGCCACTCTGTCATGTTAACCGAACTGATGTACATAAAATACTAAGTTGCAGTAGGTACGAGGTATCTAGGATATTTTTATATGTAGGGCGCGAAATTTGCGGATTGATTCAGTGTCCGTAGCCAAATACAACCGCAGTACTAAAATTCACTCCAAAACAAAATAAAAATTTCATTATGTACAGCTTGCGTTAGTAAATTATGCGTGTCCCCCATACTGAGTCGAATTTTCGTTTTGTTTTAAAGTGTATCCCAATACTGCGGTTGCATTTTATAGGAACAGAGACTGAATCACTCTACAAATTATGCGCACTACATAAATATTCTGTTTAAGGTGAATTTTAAGTCGTTTCGGATACTTTACTGTAACTTAGTATCTTATCTATAACAATTTTAAATTGTTGTTTGTTTAGTAAGATGTGGTGGTTTTCCTTAAACATATTAAAATAGAAAACCACTGAGCCCACCCTTTTTGCCATAATATACATTTTTGTTAATTATAAGGTGGCAATAAACTATTTATTTTCCCTTCTTTCTTTCAAAAGAAAAACAAGCGCCAGCTGCTTATTGTCCCACACAAGTTGTCTTTACTTACATCGACTTGCATTTCTATTCGTTTTCTATAAAACTCTCCGTGTAACTTGTAAGAAGTTGTACTGATTCATGTTTGTCTTGAAACTATTTCAAACTACCTATATATAATCAAAAATACTTCTAAATACCTACTTGATAATTTATCAGTTCAAATATGGATGTCAGGAAGAATACGGATATACTGAGACATCAACTCGGCCTCTTGGCAAGACAAGGGAGGACATTTGAGGACGTCGAAGAGTAGAGAAGATTGAGTTATTTTTGAATCAATTTAATATTTTAAAATCAGAAAATATTAAGTAGGTATCAAACCTTTCATCTTTCGTGAAGGATAGACGATAGAACCAACTTTTCCCGAAATTGTTGGAAAGATTCTGCAAATCTCAAGGTTAATTTTCATAACAATCATGCAAGTTTTAATAGTCAATTTTGTTCGAATTTATAACTGTTACCATTCTTTATCTGTCATTTTCATGACAGCCAGAACTTTTTCCAAGGCTTTACATCTGCAAGCCACAAAAATTACGAGGCTTAGGGTCCATTGTGAACGTACCCACCCGTCATCCTCTGATTGATGTTATTTTTAATTACAATTTTTTATGTCAACAATCTATAAATCTTAGTGCTTAAAAACGTAATGAAATATTCATACTGGGATTTTCTTTTTGAGTAAGTACATTTTCATTGAATTAGATTGAAATTAAAATGGCTTTTTGATTTCCGTATTGATTTTTAAAATAATGGGATGTTTGGTGGAAATTATGAGAATGTGACTTATACAGTTCTCCTAACACTGTTAGTAGCCTACAAGAAGATGGTAGCTGGAAGACCGATGAATTCCGCGAAATGGGAAATAGAATAATAATATTTTATACATCGATCATAGAGCAACATACAGGATGTATGTAAGTGATATCGTAACGAAAACTGATACCATGGATTCAGTACACGATTCGGGACCACACAAAGCAAAAATTAAGCACCGGTCTTTTCCAAAAATTTCCGATTTTGTTCGCAGTATTTTTAGTTATAAAAACGAGGAACAAAATCTTGTTTTAAAAGACCATCGCTATATTCTTGCAGTTTTCTTTACAATCACTTACATCCTGTATATTATGTTAGAACGCTTGACTAGACAAGTGGATAATAGTCGTTCTATTCGATGAAAATGTTATTAAAACCCACTACAAACAAGGAAATCGTACATAAAAAGTAAATGATTATTTTCAGTATTCACAAGAAGATTCTTAGAATTTAATTCAGAGAGGAGGTGTAGCGCTTCGCTTGTTTTTGCGGAGAGTTGACTCTAAAATTTACGATTGTAAATAGGGCATTCCGTTTGTTTACTTATGACCGAGTAATTCGTTGAATCCGTATAATTACCGGCATTAAGATGATTCCAGTTCCCTCGAACAAAACGAAGTACCCCCTAAGTAATGTTAAAACATTCAAATGTCCGCCGACTTCGCGAAACGTTTTAAACTTGCGGTTATAAATTTTCGGACTGGCGCGGAGATTACAATTGTGGAAAGTAAATAGATTGCCCCCGGGGGCAAAACAGGGCCCGTCCGGGATTTGAACCCGGGACCTCTCACACCCAAAGCGAGAATCATACCACTAGACCAACGAGCCGCTTGTCTTTTGTTGCGAACTAACGCAAATGTTAAATATGTACATCGCTAGTGTTAACACTTGTGCAAACTGAACTATTTTGTGACGTTAAACTGTAATTAGTTAGTATGATAATATAACTATCAAATAACTTAAATCATACAGCGGCTCGTTGGTCTAGTGGTATGATTCTCGCTTTGGGTGTGAGAGGTCCCGGGTTCAAATCCCGGACGGGCCCTGTTTTTATTACACAAAATATATTTTTATTAGTTTAAATCGCTGTAACCATCACTATCACTACATAGTATAAAACAAGCTTCCCGCTGTCTGTCCCTATAGATGTTTAAAACTGCAACGGATTTTGATGCGGTTTTTTTTAATCGATAGAGTGATTCAAGAGGATGTACTCTAAGGATAGTAGAGAAACTGCATCCGTGCGACGCCGGGAATGGGTCGCTAGTATTTAATTAAAATGGAATAATGAACAAGAATCGTGATATCGGACCATCGAGCGAGGAGCATTCGTTACCTATTCAATTAATAATTATCTGCGTCGCTCTGTGTATCATGATATTAATCGCTATATTACTGCCGAGGGACTTGCAGACGACTAAATGGGCAACACACCGCTCAGGGTTGCTGCATTGATTTTTATTTTGAATTTTATTTTAAATGGTGTATGGGGTCTAATTTAAATAAGGCTATTGAATACCTAATTAGCTTAGTAAAAGCAGTTAGGTACTTTATGATGACGAACGGCTAATACATGTCTTATGCTCTTTGCTGATTCTTTAGCCTTTTAGATTCGATGAAACAAAACATGAAGATTTATCATTAGACTTTTTCCCTTGGAAACAGATCAAAAAGATGACATATTAAATGTTTTGATCACTTTCTCTCTCTGAATCTCTGTGTCTCTCTCTCTGACTCTGTTTAAATTCATCTTTACGATATAGATCTTAGTAAATTCAATTTTATTCAGCTGAGCGAAATATATTCATTCCTCAGAGTATATTACGATCAAGTAGTAGAAACAGCTTCACAAATGTGTTTATCTCAATATATTATGCTCATTTTGTTTACATCTTGTATTAGGGCGAGGATGTATCACCCCTGCGATTCTGTCGTTATAGGGTGAGTGTTAAAATGTTGCTCGTAGGTGAATCGCATATTATTAGATCAGAATTAAAACACTGTATAGAAGTTTTGTTGTTCTTATATTAAAACATTCGATATAATATATTTTAGCCATTCACTATGAAGGGTTCAGAGTTTAAGTAGGTATAGAGATACTTTTTAGATGCTTGGTATTAGTTTTATTGAATTAATTGTATCGTAGCTTCAGGGCAGGATAGGCTGCACAGTGGGTGCATTCGTCTTGCTGTTGGTGAATAGTCACCGTGCAGATCTAAATGCAGTTGTGCCCCACTGCTTGTTAAGTGCATTCCAAATACATTATTTAGTTGGCTTATATACTAAGGTTATCATTATGATATAATCAAAACGTTTCCACAAAATGTAGGTACAAAAAAGAAGCCTGCGATGCGCCTAAAGAACTCAAAAATAGAGAAAAGAAAAATCTAGTTCATTATAAATATATCTCTAATCGTAAATATAATGAAAAATAAGTATAATGATTCCTATTTATTCTTATATTTAATATACCTAACGTCCGTCGTCGCATAGTCGTAAAGCGTCATCTTAGCGTCTCTGTTTGCTCCGATTGATAGGAAACGGAGCGATCCTTCAGAGGAAAAATGTAGCGGCTAATGATTTGCTAACGACGATATTTATATTTTAATGCACCCCGCGCACAGATTATTTCCTTTGACGACGTTCGCTGATCAATCGACAAATTCTGTGACGATGGTAATTGAGTCCCCGTGTGATCCCTCGGTTTGAAAGCGTTTTATTTGAGGTTTTTCTTAGAAAAATCTGTTTATTAGGAGCTTATTATAAAAAAGAAGGCTTGTTCAGTGATAAGTTTACCACAGTGTAAGGATGGTCCACCGGATAAATTGATAACAGCGAAATGTGAGGGTACCAGTTGCGAAGAGTCCTTACAACCGGATTCCCATCGGCTTCCCTTTAGGAATTGGTTAGTGCATAGACCAACGTAATATTATAATATTTCATCCAACTAACAAAAAAAGGTTTGTTAGTGAGTTAGGTCGAGCTCTTCCAGACATGAGTTATATAGATTACAAGAGACGGTATGGATTTTTGTCTTGAAGCATTAATTGCAGCAATTTTTAGAGGGCATTTTTGTGACGTTTTCCACTTTTAAAATTGTCACCCTTCGCCACTGGAGGGTACTCAATGATAAACCTCTGTTGAACCTATCGAGGAATACAGGCGTGTGCCAGAAGAGGAAAAATAATAGGCCACCTTTTTAGGTGTCGTCATGATACCTTTATAAAAACCATCATGGAAGGCAACGTAGAAGGAAAGAGAGGAAAAGGAAGGCCTAGAAGGAGCTCCGTAGACCAGCGCGTCTACCGCGTAACTAAAATTGTATGAACATCGACATCGGTATTAAACTTCAATACGATCGTGAGAGCCTAAACTTTGAGCTAACTTGTATTTTTTTTACCGATCTTGAAGATAAGTGTCCCAACTATATATGATAGGTAATTTTTTTACAAGTTAGCTCAAAGTTTAGGCTCTCACTATCGTATTGAAGTTTAATACCGATGTCGATGTTCATACAATTTTAGTTACGCGGTAGGGGTGCTGGTCAAGGAAAAGCTCGCCGTCAAGACGAACGAAGAAATGAAAGAACTATAAAAAAATAATGGAAAGAGACAAAAATGGAAAACGCTACACCCGTTACACTGACAAGAGCATAGAGATAATACTATTTCTATGGATAACAGTCAAACTCTTCTTTTTTTAAAACGCTTTTATTAGCTGCACCTGTAACTAACTAACTATGTAAAAAAATCTTGGAAGTTAAATTTGACTCACTTCCCGGTATCCGATTGAGCTGAAATTTTGCATACACGTTTAGTTTGGATGACAAAAGCGTTTTCTTTAGTTTTTTTTAAACTATAATATTTATTTTATACCTTTATGGTTGCAATCAAGCATTCGGCCAACCTGGCGGTAAGCCGTTACAGTAACCTTTACGATTATGATGATTACGCCATTTTATGTTGACTATTTCAATATAAACTGCTAAGTAATTTCCATTTTATCGTCATATATAACAAGAGCTGTTACTGAAATGTTTCATTTCAGTATTATCCTGCTAAATATAAATATTGCAGGAAAATATCAGCATAAACGTTGGAAAAGTTCCTATTCAATTCATTTGTGTATAAAAGGTATGGATACGATGCCATTTAGACCCTACGATTCGATGTAAAAATTTACTTGACAATGTATGGAAATGATAACTTAGGGCAAGCAGTGATAGCTTAGCGGTTGAACACTTGCCTTCCATGCAGGAGCAACTAAGTTCAAACACGGCTCGCACATCTGACTTTTCAAAGGGATATGCCCATTCGATAAGGAGGTTTTGGCCAAGTGGCGTCCATAAATACAGCAAATCATAGGCATTAGGGTTGAAATCATAGACACAAAATCAACCACAATTTTTTACATAGAACTTGGACAGAATTTTAAAATTGTATGAAAAAAATTCAAGGTTGATATAAAACAACCATGGAGTTGACTGGCAAGCCAGTGTCGTCATGGTAAGCGGGTACGGAATCCAATGTAAAGCGAAGGTTGTCATCGCCATAATACTAATCAAAGTCATCGGATAGAAAATAGCAAAACCGTGGAGGAAAAATCACAACTCAACAAGCACAACAAACAACCCGCAACAAAGAAAATGGTAACTGTCAACACAGACTGTCAATTTCAATTATCGTTGACGTAGTGATGGCGATTCGGCATCGATTTATCAAAAACCGATGTTATAGAGCTATGAATCGATATTTTTAATAAACTTGAACCAGCACTGCATAGATTTCGGAAGACAATCAATAGACATTTATTTTACCTATTCTATAAAAATTATACGTTTTAATATGGAAAGCGAAACAAAAGAAAAATAGTTTTTCAGAATATCATTCAGTTCTCGATTTATTTGATTTCGATTTTTGTGACATTTGCCATCACTACTTTTATAAGATTGACATACCGTGCGGAAATGAAGATTGCATCACATCCATCACATGCTTATTTGATTGAATATCTTTTTATTATAAGTTTTTAATTCCCGAGTGTTAGAAACAAATAAATAATAACAATATTTTAGTTACTAAATAAGATATTTTTTTGTATTTTTCACATTGGTGTAACGAACCTGCCTACCTACTGGCCAAGAGTGCGCGTTTGCCTTTATGTGCAATGTGATTATCACTTGCATTAACGGTGAAGGAAAACATCGTGAGGAAACCTGCACACCTGAGAAGTCTTAAAGTCCTCGATGGTGTGTGTAGTCCGTCAACCCACACTAGGTCAGCGTAGTGGACTAAGGCCTAACCCTTCTCATTCCGAGAAGTGGCCTGTACCCAGCAGTGGGACAGTAATGGGCTGGATTTCCTTATTATAAGTATGGAAATGTGGCCTTCATCTGCAGGACTAGCACGGCGGGTGGACAAACCCATTTTTTCCACCCTTTGTCACCTTGCCAGAAGAGAAAACGAAAAATCAAGAAGGAAAACGGTAAAGAGATGGTTTTCTTCCCAATTTCTCCGTGGACAATTCTGTTTTCTCTTTATCTATATTTGATCGATTTCCTGCAATTGACGTTGTTTTAAATAAAGTAAAATACAAAGGGCAAAATGTAAGGACCGGTCATACCTTTAACTAGGAAATTTATTGTTAAATACTGAGTCGAGGTTATTGGGAGACTCATTTACAGCAATGGACGTTCATGAAGAAGATATTTATGATTACTTCTTCAGTTTACTTACAACTGTCATATTCAAATAAACTACAAAAATAAGAAAGAGGTTTTGAATAGTCGCGTAGTGTAAAAGTCCTCACAAACGTGTCGCGCATTTCCCATCTCTCTCCGAGTAAGTAAAACACAGTACGAGTACACATTCTTATTGCGAGCGTATCGGTTCATACTCATAACGTGGTATCTGGAAATTATTTGAGACCCAACATCTGCGGCCTGTTCCGCCTTGAAAATAATAAAGTTCCGTTTAAACGCAATTTGTATGTGAGATACGACGAATGAGGCGTAATAAAGTGAATTAGGAGAAATGTATTGCAAATAGAAATTGAGATGTACTGTTTTCTTTTTCGAAATATGTACAGATGTGATTTTGGTTAGGATTTCATAACGATTTTTGTTTATTTTTCTCTAGACTTAGAGTCTTTCAATCTATGGGCAACCGCATGATGAAGCCTTTCAATCCATTGCGGAAGCAGTTCATTTACTGAAAGGAGGGCTAATAGGGCCCGTCCGGGTTTCAACCCGGAATCTCTCACACCCAAAGCCAGAATCATACCACTAGCTAGACCTACGAGTCAGTTGATAGAGCCAGTAATTCGGTAGTTATTTCACATTATCTAATTACAGATTGACGTCATAAAATAGTTTAGTTTGCACAAGTGTAATGTGTATAAGTGTAACTAACGATTTAAAGTTCTGAAGTATACAGAAGCGGCTCGTTGGTCTAGTGGTATGATTCTCGCTTTGGGTGTGAGAGGTCCCGGGTTCAAATCCCGGACGGGCCCTATTTTGATCCATTTATTTCTTCTTATTACCTCACTTAAGAGACGTAAATCACGAGCAAATATAAATGTTACATAGCCTCGTTTCTGATAAAGTTCATAATTTTAGGAAACATATGAACTTGTTGTTTATTAATTATTATGCAAGCATAGGTATATTTTATTTTAATAATTTAAAAAAGAAACGTATATAAACCGCGGCGTTTTTGACTGAACTTATCTCCAAGATCAATCGATTGCAGATCCGTCATTATTAATCGAATGTTGTTTTAAAAGGACTCATCTTCCAGGAACACTTGACCAATAAGAATTAAGCAGGTAGGTATTAATTCTGTGATATTCGCACGTTGCTAGATTATTTGTTTAAAGGCAAGAAGTAGGGTCAACAATAATAGGCGGCGTGGACAAATAGCAAGTCATATTGTCGAAGACTTATGTACTTTTAGACGCGTCAGGCGCTCAATTGCTATAATGTTTGAAATAGTAGATAGCATGTATGATGAAACGATTCATATTGCTACTGTTATTCCAGTATTTGTGTTCATAGTGCTATTATTTTTTAGAGTAACGGAGAGAAACAAGTATTATTGGTCATATATTTGAAACTAGTATAAATCATTATATTGTGTTCTGAGTATATCTACTTCACGAAATTTAAATGCTTATTTTATTTTCATAATATTGATTATTTTATTTATTTATTTTATTGGGTTCTATAACAATGTGATACGATTATACTGTCATGTGCATTTAAAAAATATTTAGAGGATTTTACAATTTCAGTAACTATACATTGCTGTCTTTTGCATTATGTATGTAGTTCGTTGAATAGTTTGCACTAATATTGTCAATGGAAGCTATAACTATTTTAACGTGATAGTAACTTTATTGATTATCTATATGAAACAAAATTTGGCAGATGCCGCGGACAGCGAATGGCTGCGTTGATGAAACAAAAATTATTCGTAATATATAAACTACATAAAATAGATTATAGGTATTTTGCCATGTCTATATCTCTTTAGTTCTCTGACTTACCTGTACGGGCAGGTATTCACGCGGGCCGAATTTCCCGGAATCCGGCGATGATCCACCGACTCCGACCTTAGCGGTAGCATCTCCATTCAGATCCACAATATCAAATATGAACTGTAAAGCTTCATCATAAGGTTCTAAATTGTAATTGTTGTGTCTGTTAACTTAAGCTTTTTTAATTTGTAGCGTGTCATAGTTGCCTCGATAAGATTGATCGAGTGGGGTAAGGAGACCAGATAATCTGTGCTTCAGATAAAAAATCGGTGACTTGTCAAATTCGTCGCATTCTATACTGAGTTTTTGGATCGGCCGTCGATCCTTGGATTGGTCTCGGATGTTTAATGTCCGATGGATTTTAAATTATTTGAAATGTAACTTTACTTTTGGGATTATAAGAAGTTTGTTACGTTCCTTTGGTTCAATGTAATGATTTATATTATTAGCTCCTATACAGAGATTAATATTTTTTTCGTCAGTGTAAGGTATTGCCCCTAACGCTCAGCATGTCACCAACTCTTTTTTAAAGCATGGTTGGTGGCTATGGCAAATGTCTTCAAGATACTATAAGACAGCAGGGTTGGCGCAGATGGCTAAGCGATTATCTTTCAACGTTAAGCTATAATGTGCCGTGATCTACAGATAGTTCTTTCGGGACAGGGTGTGAGTACATGTGAGATAAAAAAAAATCGCAGTAATGTCGTTGCTACACACACAGAGGTGTCGATCCCACAACCTTGCGCTGAATCTTGGTGATAACAACTCATGATACAAAGCCTTACTTTTATACGACTCCAGATCTCAATATTACGAACAAGATATTTTTTAAATACAAATGGTGGCCTATAATTCAGTCCTATAACTTTATTGTTAGCATATTATAGTTCCATACTAGGACACAGGCCTGGGAGAGAGATCTACTAACTTTAAAAAAAAAAAAAACTGTCCCTTTCTAGGATTTCTCCTGTATCGGTGATACAGTTTACAAACATACATATCAAATGCACACATACACAGAAATACACAGAACCCCAATAACTATCTGTAGATCATAAAAATATTAATTTGTTCCGATAGGCTAACCATGCCGTCTTTCTTTGTAATTTTAAGAATTAATTTAGGTGTGTGAATCTCCAAAGTCAACTCAAATTTATCTCATAAACTTCAGGTAAGTTAAAATTAAAAATCGAGTGACATTCCATTAATTATAATCCCAAAATCAGTTTATTTCTTTACCCAATACTGATCCCTGATTCGCAGCGGGTTGCAACAATTTCTTACTACAATTTAAGTGTACCACACTTAAATTGAACCCTACTAAGTGGAAATTAGAGTTCAAATTCGTTTGGTGGTTGTGTCAAAGTATTGGTCATTGTATCCTGATTGAAATCCGTTTCTTGCGATACTTTTTGTGTGACTTAAGGATTATTGATGATTATGCGATTACTTGGCGTTAAATGTTGGCTGCGATGCAATCTGCCACCACCGTAGAGGTCTAATACAGTTCTTTGTGTCTCTGTGTCTCGTTCTATCTTGCTTTTGTCAAGCGATATTGCTGTTTTAAATCTGTAATAAGATTTAGATAGTCTTAGAACTTGAACAGTTTGATTCACACAGATTACTCTTCCATCTTTTTCTATTTATTTTTTGTACATCCAAAGTTAAAATCGCTATTCTACCCCCGACACGAAAAAAGACACAGATACACATTATTCGGGTTCAGAAAAAAGAAAAATACATGAATACTCAATTTTGAAAAATATTTCAGTTGGTGTGACATTTTCATTCCGAGGGCAGTATTAGCGGAATGACCCCGTAACACTATTGTGTAAACTTGTACCATTTCGGTTGTTACTTAAACATACATAAACAATATCCTATTTTTCACCTTATTTTGAGATGCAGGTTTTCAAACGATCTCTTTAATTTTAAGTACCTACAGTCTTCATTAACATTTTCTCTTCGTAAGAAATCGCAAATAATCTCAAGGTTTTATTAACCTTCTATCAAACATATTTCAACCTTTACAAGTCAATGTTATATCAACATGTCGTCTTATCTCCCATCAATACTTCGCGATGAAGCTGTGGGGGTGCCTCCCACCCCACCCTCTGACACGGTTGTCTCACAACATGAGCACGGTTAGATTAACAGGCATGTTCTACTTACGTAATGTATTCATTAAGAGCAGCGGCATCAAGGGTTCAAGTTCAATAATGAAAAAAAAAAGTTACGCCACATTCTCAGACGAACCACAAATAATTACAATTCATATCAACGTAATCAGTAGATAATAATTGTAAGTTATTATAAAAAAGCGTACTAGTATATCTTGAATGTATTTGGCTTATATGTTTATTATTTTTAAGACTGTTTTTTTAATTGTGAAGTGTGCTGTCTATGTCCGCAATTATTATAAAATAAAAACAATTTTTTTATTTTTTTTATTTTAAGCTTTTTAGTTTTATAGATGTTAAAATTACTATGTTAAACCCAAAATTCTAGAACTTCAATAGATAGGGTCCTAATAATGGCTAACCTTCATTATAACTTACATAATACACGTCATGTAGAAGAAAGAGTACCCAACTTGGCTCATCGTGCAACCGGCTGAGGGGGTACCCCACCCCCACCTTCATCCCGTGGTGACTGTCTCACAATATGAGCACGGTTAGATTAACTCTCATGTCCTACTTACGTAACACGGCTATAGGTATACGGGATTGTTCATAATGAAGCAGGTATGTAAGAAAATGTCGAATAAAATTATAAGAAAACAATTTTTGCTACAAATGTCGGCTAATTATTCAGCGTAAACTGATAGTACTGGGCCCGTCCGGGATTTGAATCCGGAAGCTTGCACACCTAAAGTGAAAATAATACTACTAGACCAAAGAGCTGGATGATGGTTCTCATTATTTCTGGTTCAATATTATAGATTTACCTCACACAATAGCTACCTATAGTTTACACAGGTGTTATCAGTAAAGTCTTGCTGAAAACAATACACTTCCAGTTGCGTAGCTGACAGCTGCTAGACAAGCGCCTATAAGTACCTATAACAACTATCCGTACTTAGTTGCCTTCAGTCTTCAGTTCAGTTTGTTCTTAGGCGAGCTCTGCGGGCTTTAAGATATATAGTGATCCATTTTCCAACTTCCAGTCCGCCAACCCGAACTAGGCCAGCGTGGTGGACTAATGCCTAACCATTCTCAATCTGAGAAGAGGCCCGTGCCCAACAGTGGGACAGTAATGGGCTGGTTTCTTTTTATACGACTAAGGTGGCTAATATGCATACAGCCCACCTGACGGTAAGGCGGTTACCGTAATCTATGGATGCTAGCATCACTACGGGCATCACTCGCGTATCGAAAGAAAGAAAAGAAAAGAAAGAAAAATCATTTATTCAGCACGGACATATTGCCAACACAAGAGAGAGAGAAGATTAAAGATTTAAAAAAAAAATTGTTTAAGAAAAAACTATAGAACACGCTTTAGTCATCCAAACTGAACGTGTGTGCAAAATTTCAGCTTAATCGAAAACCGGGAAGTGGGTCAAATTTAACTTCCAAGATTTTCTTACATAGTTAGTTACAGGTGAAGCTAATAAAAGCGTGTTAATAACACACTACAAACGTTGACAAATAAGAAAAAAAATATTTTTAAAATATATAGAGTATATCAAGCATGCCATGCCGAAAGGGTAGCCAGCTCAGCATTTGCTGGGCGCGGAGAGCCCAACGCTGATATATCGCCGACCCTATAAACGCAGTGCTGGCGGCGTTTCCCAAGGAGCACTGGCGACCTTGCTCACCGTTAGGAACGCAACACTGCAAAAGAGCAGTGATAATTGGTTACGATATTTTGCAAGGTGGAGGTACTTCTCCAGTCGGGTGGCTCAAATTTGTTAATGGAAAGTCTCGCTATGTCCTACCTCTTGTCTATTATGTTCCTGCTGTATTGAGGCCACCTCGATACCTAAATCTCAATCGACCGAAGACACTCAATTCAGGTTATTTCAGAATTGCAATGACTGAATATGACTGAAGATTGAACCTCTAACCCCTTACTAATAAAAACTTGTGATTTATAAACATAAACACTGATAAAATTATAACTGTCCTTTTCATTTGTTTATAGCAGTTAACTCTTTATGAGTTCATAGTTTGTCTCAAATTTCATATATTTTTCACTTTTTACATGACTACCTAATTAGCTATCATAATATGTACCTAGGTACCTACACCAAAGTTCTATTATAAAACCAAGCTCTTGGCATTTATGTATGTTATAATAATTACAATCTATTTTAGATTTTTTTATCTGGATAATTTAAATTTCGCGTTCTCAATGGCTGAATGTGGTGGAACTAATTTATTATGTAACATCTTATGTGAAACCCATACAGCAAATAAAGAATTGAATTGAATTGAACCTCAGACATATTTCTCAGTCTCTTTGTTTTATCACTGCAAATCAAACAAAGGCATCGCATCAACCAGTTGTTGCCTACGAGTCTACGACCATGAACATTGCATGATCAGTTCAAAGTCAATGAAAATGCCACACGTCCATCATCCAGCTAATAATTCATGATTGTTCTGTGTTTCCTATTAACATTCTGAACGATCTGCCATCCTTATTTGTTACATATTATTGTTTTGTACGCAAACATTTTGCGACGAACTATGGGAAATCATTTTTAGATTTTTAAGTGGCCGTTTTTGATTTTGTGTTGGGTTTATGACAATTATACGTATTAAAAAAATTGACAGTATGTTTCTGCTTAACCAACAAGGGGTTCGAAGATGCGTGATAAGATACGTAGATATGAGTAAAACGTGATTATGAATGGTATAACTAAAGCAAATATCCCGCTATGAAATTACCCAGTCTCGTTACAGCATCGCGAGGAATATCTTGTTTTTATTTAAGCATAATACCGCACGCAATAACAGCCGCTATTCCTAACGCTGCAAGACCAACAATAGCATACATTCGTTTGACAGGCGGCATAATAGATTGTCTGGTGTCGCAACTAAGTTAGTGACGTCATAGCAGCAGAATCAACATAGTGGCGTTGGCAGGTAGCGGTGGTGGTAGTGCGGTGACGTCATCTGAGTTAGCTTATCTGTGACGAGCGGCGGATGAGCGTGCTCCGTCTCGGATAGATAACGGAACAATGAGCGAGCGGTGGTGGGCCGCATCGACCGGTGGGCGTGGCGCGACCCCGCCCCGCCAGACAGAGAGCGCCTAATCTCACGGATAAAGGATAAACCTAACCCGGACACACCCGTATTGGAGGAGGTTTTAGCGAATGTCAACGCCTAGCGAACGCCATTGGTATCTCGGATATAGGTGGATTAGGATATGTATCAGAAAACTTTACCTAAGTGAAGTTTCAGCGGTTTCAGGTTATGTAGGGGAGGTGGGAGGGAGACGCTGCAAATTTTTTCAGCTTAGATTTTGTCGCTGCAGCGGCTTTATGTAACTTTTTATCCCACAAAACAGGGTTATTTACATAGAATTGTAATTATAGCAACTCTATATAAAAACCTAAGTATTAGAGTATACCTTTTCTTTAAAATCCCACGATTTTTATTTTTTTAAAGTATACCTCTTAACTACGTAAGATCCCACGCATGTAAAATTGTATTTCTAATTTACAAAACAGCGGAATGAAGCCACAGCCTAAATAAATTCTATTGAATCATTCTGTGACGCTGCGATCTGACGTAACAAGATGTTTAATTAACCGTTTGGCTGTGACTGGATAATTTTGTGCTATAAAATAAGGTTCTCTATCAGGTTCTATATATTCTTATTGTTGTTTTAAGGAGTTAACCATAAAGTAATAAGTACTTAATAGTTATTTTTGTGAACAATAACTTTGTGTTTAAATCTAGCTCAGGTTTTTAGAATTACACAGTACCTACATTGTTATTAGTAATTTTTTTAAGAAAACGTTCCTCACATTTTGATTTCTCTTGTATCTTGGGTACAGTTTACAAACATTTATACATCACCATGCACACACATCCAGCATTAGTACTTACTCATTGTATGAAATTTTCCATTCACATAAAATTATTTAATTAATTACATTCATTTGTGTGACTTCTAGACATCCTTTTAATACACTTCATTTTATAATTATACGTTCACGCTTTTTCTTATACGAACTGAACAGTTTTTATAACATCCAATGAATTAAAGCAACTTATTGCAGATAATCCCAAAGTTGCTTCTACATTTTTAGTAGCAGAAACTATAAATTTAGACCACATATTCTGAAAAACTGTGGTAAAACAATATGCATTTACCAGTATGAGATACATATCAGAACAGTTAAAACTAGTCTGTGAAGTGGTTAAGTACACGGTTCTTGTGAAAGCCTACATTCCGCCTCTGTTATCAGTCATACATACATACATTTATGTAAGACCTGTTTGGAATTCTGATCATGATTATTAGAGGAATTAGATGGATAGTTCATTAGACAGGTATGTAGTAAATACTTATTACGTACACTATGTGTTACTGACTCTGCCTCATTATAAAATTGTAGATACCAATAAGGTTTTACGAATATAAAACTTGCTCGATTTTCGCGGGCCATGGTTGAATAGAATAGAATAGAAAGTATTTATTCGTTAAAGAATATAGGTACATTGTCAGCACAATTTTTTTTATTGAAACAGAGATCACAAAGTAACAAAAAAATAATAACAAACACGAATAAAAAATAAACAGGAGATTTTACTGCATCTATCATAGGTACTCGATTTGCCTAACCCTTTGGGTAGTACAGACATGATGCTAATTATAACAGTGAGGCTTGATCTTTTGAACGTAGATAATATGTGGAGCTAACAGTTTGTTGGTCTGGGATGCATAAAATTTAGTCAGGTGGAAAAGACTTAATAAAAAAAAAAAACATAATGCTGGAATAAAATTAGGTTCAATAACACTACGAGTAAGAATTAAGTAGCGAAACATATCCTCTTTAGAATGTTTTACATAACTTAAAGTTTTACAGTAAGTAATAGGTAGGTACTAGGCCTAATCACAACATTCACGATGCTTGTTGGAATTCTAAAGGACAGACCGAAGCGTCAATCGGCGAGTCACGTAAAGGTTAGATTGACAGCCGTGTCCGTTACACTACAACAATGTATCGGTCTGAGGCCATTTACATACAAATGCGATCACATGTTAATAAGATGGATCTGGTTTCTAATAGAGTAGCTAACACCGAATACTCAAGAACATCTTAAACTTAAGTCGTTCTTAGGAGTCATTCTCTCTGTATTGTTGTCGATTCTGTTGCGAATTTTGAGAGTACTAAACTAGACTAAACGCATCGCTCACTTTCTTTTTCCATTGAAACAGAAAGAGACAAACACCATTGTGCACATTATTTGACAGTACGAGACTTAACACCTATTTCAAATGAAGATGCGTTTGAGTATTTAGAAAAGAAAGAAAAATACCGTATTTGGTGGCAGCGAGACACCACATGCGATGGTTAAAAAAGAAAACATAGGTACGTACATAATTTTTAATGTGTAGCAGTTGCGAAGGGTGACAGTTTTAAAAAGGGAAGCCGTCCCAAAAATGCCCTCTAAAAATTGCTGCAATTAATACTGCAAGACAAAAATCCATACCGTCTCTTGTAATCTATATAAAGTCATATCTGGAAGAGCTCGACCTAACTGAATAACAAGCCATATTACGTTAGTCTAGGCACTAAACAATTCCTAAAGGGAAGCCGATGGGAATCGGGTTGTATGGAGTCTTCGCCACTGATGTGTAGGCCTCACAGCTCAATCAAAAAGCTTCAGTTTAGCGTAATGTTAGACATCATCGCACTCCAGTCTCTGGAGCTCCAAGATATGTACTATGCGAAGTTTGTAGCTCACTTGCATAAATATATTGGTATGATTTTGGTAATTAAACTATTATTAAGTTGTATTACCAGTACTGGTTTTCAACTGAAACTATTTGTGACTCACGGATGTCAAATAAATATATTATTATTAATATTTGAACATAAACTGGATATACCAAAGAATGAGGAGAGGGTAATTCCTCTCTATATCCATCCTTATGGATGAATCTTAGCGGTATTACCCTGACCTTAAACGAGGGTAATAGATACACTTATGGAAATTAGGGTACGGACTATTAAAGTGAGTATGTTCGTCACCTGCCTAGGCTTTTCCTAAATAGGTTGCGGTCACCAGATGCGGTTGAATACCAATATTTTACATTGTCAGATGTAGGTAAGTAAAGATACTATGTAACTCGTAAATGCTATACTGATTATACTGTATAAAAAAAAAGATGGTAAATATTCTAAAATCAAATATGATTGCAACTAAACAGCGATGACGAAGTAAAAATGCAAAAGATTACACATCTTTTGTAAATTATTCGATATAATATTGCGTAAGAAAGATAAGATATATTTGTATAAAATGCAAATATAAGTATTTGCTTACACAATTTAAATATCCTTATATTTCAGCAGAGGGCATGAAAGAATTCGTGACTAATGAGATGAGCGTTGTATTACTCAATATGGTTAAAAACTATTTAGAGGCATCGTTCGGTTCTTTATAAAATTTTCCCTTCTTGGATTTCTCCTGTGTCGTGGTCTACAGTTTACAAACATACACGACACGGTTGGCGCAGTGGCTAAGGGTTTAGCTTTCTAACCTACGTGCCGCGGGTTCGACCCCCGCAATGAACAAATATATTTGTATGATCTACAGATAGTTGTTTCAGGTCTGGTTGTGTGTGCATGTGACATGTATGTTTGTAAACTGTACCCTCGATACAAGAGACATCCTAGCGAGGGGAAAAGTATAAAAATAAAAAAACTAGCCTCGGTATTATTATTATTATTCATCATCCTCTATGCTATTTTTCTTCTTCTCCTGTTTGACGTAATAATATATAATCATTCCCGTTTTTTGCTAGGGTTTGCTTTGAACCCTTATAAGGTTCTAGTGTTATTTTGGCTAATTAAAATTTTGCTTGCCCAATTACGTGGTATCTACGGCGATGCTGTTTTTAGGAGCCTTATATCCAGATATGCTGTTTCACAACGAGGTTGATAATTAATAGCTTTTTAGCCCTCGACAAAAAGACATAGGGTGTAACAAGTTTGTAGTATATATCTGTGTATATGTGTATCAGTGTATCTGTGTGTGGCATCGTAGCTCCAAAACGGATGCACCGATTTCAATACAGTTTTTTTAAATCGAAAGCTAATTTAATCTGGTATCATCTTAGCTATGTTTCATGAAAATCTATTCAGCCGTTTAAAAGCTACAGCTCTTTTTCTAGTGGGAGTCGGGGGTTTTTGACGGTTAGGTTATTTAATCTTTAGAATAAGCTATGAGTTACCAAGAGCACATGGGAATAGCTCATGCCGTGGAGAAAGATTAGCTGGATTACCCAGTGGAGGCTCTTCCTTGGACCCGAGCTTGCATTCAGACGCTGCTTATTGCGCAATACAGTTTTTTCAGCCATTATCATATCGCCTTATTTCAGGATTTATTTTCTACGTTACGGAGATATCTTCATATCATTATTACATAACCATAAATAACAGCGTCTTTTGCTATTTGTTTTAAAGTTAATGCTTTCATTTGCTTAGAATTAAATACTTCAGCGATAGATAGTGATTACTTAATGTAGTATGTTGCTGATATTAGTTTTAACAAACCTTTAATGATAGCAAACTGAATGGTTGATAATGACCGCTTTTTGTGAAGTGATCACTTTTAATATAGCTTTATTTTATTTTTTATATACCATAAACTTTTTATCTACCAATACTTTTTAAATATTATATTCTGTAAGTAAGTTAGTTATACTAAGTATGTAGTGTAGAGGCTTTATTTGTAATAAGGTACGTAAATTGAATAGAACTAGTGGTCATCCAGCGGTCGAAATTCGAACGTAAAAAAATACGTCAAGCTTTCTGCAATCCTTCTCCGTATAAATTGTAACTATGCCAAATCTGACACTCCTCAGTGCGCGCAATATGCTTAAAAAGGGGCACAAAGTTTTCTCTCAGACAGTTTATAATCAGGATTCCAATTATCCTCAGTAATAGATTTAAATTAGTAGGGATTTTCTTTAATGGATGTAATAAGACCCGTAACCGAGATAAGCTGAGCGCTACGTATTCTTCCCATCGTTACGATTATTTTTTTGTACTGGACTATACCTTGGAACCGATTGGTGGAGATATTGAAAATCAAAGGTACAATTTTTTTTTACTTTTTTGCTGAAATCTCTTTTGGTATGTTATCCATCCAATTCTACACACACGTAGAACAGTTTGTTGCGCGCGTTACATTGCAAGCTACAGAAAATAGCTTATTTTTAATCCCTAAAAATAAAAGTCGTTTCCCAGGAATTATTTTTGCACAACGTTACAAATGCGTTGACTTCGGCGTCGTTAATACTTTTTAAACCCCGAATAAATAGGTCAATGAACTTATACTTAATTAGTAAACAATGAGCAAGCGGAAAACTAGCGGGACATTGCGGTAGCTCAATAAAAAAATTCCAAGAAATATTTCGTTTATGGAATAATCTAATTCACATCTCTATTTCTGAACAAAATATCCTTACTTTGATTCGTAGCTATTCTGATGTTTCCATATATTAGAATGTGTACACAACAAAGTAAGAAAGATCACGAGTAAATTGTCGTTTCAAATCTGACTGAGGAGCTAAAGCACCATGCCATTTTATCACATCTCAAAAACCACGAACACCTCTACGCTTCCAACCATAAGGTTAAAATTATAATGATTTTTGTTTTCTGGGCTGCAAATTGACAAGTTGAAGTAGGTGGTCTAAACTGGAACCTGCTAAAAAGATAAAAGACTTCCACTCAGGTGTTGATTGACAACAGGTTATTGTAGTTGTTTATCTAGCTATGTGTGTTCGACAGTTTAGATGTTATTTTCAATATGGATGAGTCAATAACGAAAATCATGGTAAAGTTATTTATTTCTGTACAAGGCTGATAACAAGGTTTTAACGTTAAAACCTTTTGACGCGGTATTACAAGTTATATTACCTTGTTCCGGAAATAAAATACACACCATAATACAGGCTGAATATATAAATAGGACACTTGCTTTAAGGGGTTATTCTACTCATCATTAAGCTCGACTTTTTATATGGGACAAAACCTGAAATCGCTAAAAAGAATCATACATTTATTCGAGTAATATTGAATTATTTGTGTGGAATATATATATATAAAATATACATCCATTTCAATTTGAGAGCTCATAGAACGGCGATCATACAACAGAAGAAGAAGGGCCCACTCTACAACTACAACCTACGGTCACCTACCTATATACAAATAACCTTCAACTACAATAAAATCACAACATGATTCGAGCCATTCCAATTTGAGAGCTCACAGAACGGCGATCACACAACAGAAGAAGAGCCCACTCTACAACTACAGCCCACGATCACCTTTATACAAACAATCAACAAAGAACTACAATAAAACTGGAAAGCGTCTCATTGTTTTATCTGCGGCACACAAAGATGCGGTCGATACAAAGCGTCGCTACCTCCGATGGCCCACTTCTAACGGGCCTATTTATGTCAATTTATGCCTCTTCGTGCCTTATACCATTATGTTCAGATTATCTTAAAAAAGACGGTGAACTAAAAGATGTTTTGGTTAACACTGAATAAACAATACAATCCAAGGCTTTGAAGTTAAATAACACGTAATTTGTTTAACGGTACCATCACATTTATCTAACATTTGTTGGGTTTTGTTTTACGTAGAGACGGAAAAATCTAAGGGGAAAATCACACTACTCATTTTTATCATAAAACTTACATTATTTCGTCAATATTCCTACAATCGTTTATAATAAATCGTTTAAAATAATGCCATCCATAATTCACACATAGGTAATGATCATCTCTACTTTTCAGCATTAAAAATTTAAATGTACCCCACCGATCGTTAAACATCTGAAATTAAGAAAAATTTACTTTTCCGGAAGGTAATAATGCCGGTATAACGACCACGTACAAAATTATGTGGAGCCGTGACAATTTTTTTCTTACATCCCACAGAAGCGGGAAGCCGCAGTGATTTATATAATGAATAAAAATGCTTCCTAGCGCCAACACCGCCATTTTACAAGGATACTGCAATTAACCACACTGATAGCTTTTCAAATTACCACGTTTATATTGATGATGCCATAATTTTGAACCTCTAATTATCTAAACTGAGATTGTAGCTGCTTCCAGGTGCTCTACCTAACAATGTTTGTAGAATAATCTTAGTATCATTCGTCTAGCTAAAGATGGCAAATAATAAACTAACAGATCCAATACCTGAGCATAGAACAATAGCTCAATTGACGTGCTCAAACAAATAACACGAGTAGCTCTCAATAACGTCTAATCTAATCGCGATAGCGGCAAACACCCCTCGACACAACAAATTAGCCGTCACACCGAAGCAATCTGTGAATTACAAGTGTAAATAATCCAGAGGACGCCCAACCACCACCGTGGGCCGGGCTTGGGTAGAGAAAAAAAGAAACTCGTTAAAATAGCGGCTTAAAAAAGAAAAGCGCTGAAACGGGAAGGCTCGGGTGGTATCGGTTTTTCTCGACGCGGGCGGTTCGCTGGGCGGGGCCCGAGTCAGTCGCGCGCCGTCGGCCGGCCCGTACGTACGTGTCGCAGCCTTATTGTCCGTCTGTCCCGCACGGTGCACATGTTGTGTGAATTTTCGGCATGTTGATGTCGTCGTGAATAGTAACAAGATGGACTTTCAGAGTGCAATGGAGACGTTTGCTGAAGCTTGGGCTGCGGCCAATACTGTCAAGTCGGAAGTCCCTAGCGATTTAGCTCAGGTAAGTTTTTTTTTGAGATTGAATAACAATTTGTTTTATATTAAATTCATATTAATTAAATAACCACAAAAAATTTTTCGCGGGTACCTTCTTAAAAAATTACAGTTTCTGCATTTGATGTGCTTATTAATTTTGCTATCACCTATTAGTCCAGGATTAATTCATGAAGTGCCAGATACTTCAAAAAGTTATACTAAGTTAACAACATTTTACGGGTCCTTGCAAAATTAAGATACCATTGTTTCTTAATGTGTAAGTAATTAGACAAAATTCTGAAACAGCGTTATGACATGTTTTATAAGTTCATAATTACTAACAATTTGCAATTTCTGGAGTGAAAATCTTTATTAAAATTCGGCTCTGTTGAGGATTGTAAGTTTGTTTAAAAAGAAATACGGCATGTAACTAAAAAATATTATTTTGCGGTTTTATTATTATATGAATTTATTATTGCAAGTAATGATAGCTTAACTCTAGAAATACAAAACTTTATAGAATACAAGTATTCATTCCAGGATTATAAAGCGTTGTATACTCATAATAAAGAGGGACCAAGTATTTCTAGCATTCCTAATTGACGCATAGACAATAAACCAAGTTCATCTAGATAACAAATGTTCATTTGCATTCAAAATAAAGCCGCACTATACCTATACTTACATATAAAGATGTACTTCAAACAATAGGTACTCTACCGATATTTTCAGCAAGGTCATAGAACGATTCTAATGAATAATTAATTATATCTAATAGACAATTCAACCAACTTAGAAGTTTTACTGTATTGTTGTACGTACAATAGGTATTATTGCAAAAATGGTTGAGTAAAAATATAAAATACCTATTGATTTTTACTGTATGTTAAAGAAGAAAAAACTTATAAGTACCTATGTACGTAGCTGCGTAAGAAGAAATGATATAAAAAAAGGGCATAATAAGATTACAAAGAAAAACACGGGGCCGTTTTTTAAAAAGTTTCAAAGAAAAGTTAGGTCTGTGTTTTGAAAATTTTGAAATTCATGAAATAAAAGCCGCGCTCTGCTACATTGGTAGACCCGTTATAATTGAACATAAACAAAAGTATTGAATATGATGATGATATGAGCAAAAGAATGTATAAGCTAATCTGTTCAAAGTTAAAATAATAATTTCTGTCTGTCTATTCATATATAATAGATCAATCTAGTACTGTTAACTGTGCTTGAATCGTACAAATGGATCATTCTAAGAACCTTAATTTAAATGGAATATTATATCTAGCTTACATAAATGCAGTATATTATTTACCAAGAGATTTAAGTATGAATGTGAAAAAAGTGAATCTGGAGATGACATCTGATAGAGATTGAATGGAAGAAAAGACATTATTATTTTGTCAACATCCTATATAATGGAATAAGGGCAGTAGGAAGATGATGATTATAAAACTTTAGCAGAAACTGATAAACAAAGAGATTTATTCGAAAACAAAATCTGCAATGTCATGAAATTTAAAGAGGAAAATATAAACTTAATCGTTTACTAGTCATGATTATCGTTAACCCAAAAGCTCTCAGATAAAACGCGTCCTCCTATTTTTTATATTTTTATAGATTTCAGATAATACGCCGCAAAAACGACATAATTTTTTTGTTATTAATTTTAGTTAATATTACTGATAGTGATAACGCTAAATTATATAAGTTTTTAAATCACCATTGACTGGACTCTATTCATTTGTGATAAGGGGTTTATTTGAATAACTCGTTGTAGGAATAAGTACTGTTGTGTTGGATCGGATGTAACGTTATCCGGACCAAAGCCACGGTTCCTTTTGAAGGGCTCCATTGATTTACAGTTTATCGGAATTTTATCTGGTTTATATAATATTAAATTCATAAACATTATGTGCGATATTCATAATGAGCGCCTGTATTAAGTACAGAATTATTGTTTTTTTTGTATTTTCTTTTAGAAATCTTTCTAATGGTGATGGGGTTTTGTAAGGGGTGTAATGGGATGACAGATTACTCCAAACGATGGGATAAGTAAACAATCGATAGATCAAAGTAAGCTTTTAATGGTAACCTAAACTCTCTAAAGACTATAATCACCGATCATAAAGGGGCAAAAGTACACAAATACTGTACCACCAAGTACAATGTCGAAGGACTTGCTAATTATGTTTAATTATCCCAATCGTAATTAAAAAGAACAATCATCTTAAAGATCTTTTCTAATCGCCGCCATTACTGGTATTCTAATCAGCCGTACTTGTTTGACAAATTACCGTCAGTTTTTATTCGATGAAGAAATTGAAACAAGTCAACATTGCTAATTTAAAACTCATTACTTCGCTTCTGGTCACGGGGAAATCAATTAATAATCCGTAAACTTACAAGTATTAGGAAATATTATACGTAAAAAGTTAACACGTGTTGGACGGATCTTTTTATATAATTTCTTGTGAGTTGTGACGTTCGTAATTAAAGTTATATCATCATACGAGTCCGTAAATCGTCCGTCCTGTCATTGCAAGGGTGCCAACTGATAATCAGCGCCGGGTGTTCATATGCCCAGAAAATGCTGAGTTGGCAACGCATTCGGTACTGGCATGCCTATAGCACATTTAGAATTTAATGAGTTTTACTTTGTCTTTTTAAATTGTATTTTTTTTTAATAATCCTTTTATTTTCTTTGTATATTGTGTTGTCTAGTGTGTATACCAGACTTGTCAGATGAGGTATCATCATCACCTGCGTATCCTTTTTTCTCAGTTACGTTGGGGTCGGCTCTCAGTCTAACCAGATCTGCCTGAATATAAGTATTTTGTACAGGGCGACTGCCATCTGACCGCTGCCACCCAGTTACTGGGAAACACTGATAGGTACCCTAAGGTTAGACCGGTTGGCTTACGACTCATCCACTTGAAAAAGGTTGGTTGCCTTTTACGGCACTCACACGTGGTGAGGGTTTGCTTTCTCTCCAGGAATCACACGACCACACTATAATGACATTTAATATTAGCTTCATTGAAGATCTGCCTTTTGCAGTCCATTTAAGGACATATGCCTCTAATGCTGTCAAATTGTGCTGTAATAGTTATGGTCTTCCACTTAGCAATTAAAGGTATGGTATAGTGGTACCTATATATAGGTAGTATAAATTCAAGTGGGATTGGGTTAGTTATGTCGTATGTCTGATCAACTGCGGGCCAAAATTATCACTATGTGGCGACCTGATACAGCTAGATGGCAGCGTCACGGTAGACCAGAAGAAGATGGCGGGACGAGTTATAAAAACAAATAGTGAATTATCCACACTGGCTCTAGATCGGAAGGTTTGGAAATCAGGGGAGGAGGCCTTTGCCCACTAGTGGGATGATATGGGGGGGACAATATTAGTATAGTACAGGGGACTTGATCGTTTTCGGTTTCATGTTGATGATAAAACTATTTGACCTACTTTTCATATACAATATAGATTTCTAAAATAACGAATAAGCAGTCACACGTTTATTTTAAGTTTATGGTAGGACAATAACTTAAACGACAGATCTGAATGATTGCCGTACTGTTCACACGATCGACTCTACAATATTCTGTTTTGCCTACAAGTGCCATCTGTGCCGTTAAAACAATAAAACAGTTTAGCAGATCATCTGGCGGGTTAACTCGCTTTCTTCCCATTATCCCTTTCAAATAGATACGTCATAGGATTTTAGACCTTCCGCACAATTAAAATAATACTTATTTAGAATCAGTTTCCTTTGACTTAGACGCAGTAAGAAAGAAACAACACAATACGAGAATTTTATATATATTAGAGGCTATTATAAAATGTATATTTTCCGAATTAAAAAGGTGACGTGAGATTTTCATTTAAAACCCTCCCCCTTATATGAGATTTAGTAATATTTTGCCGGATCCTTCCCCCTATTTCAGCTCACGTAATTAATGGACGCCCCCTAGTAACTTTCAAGTTACATGATTAGCATGTCGGATACAAAACTATGGACACAATATTTTTATTATTCTAAACATCATCATCATCATCATCACTATTTACACAACAAAGCTAATTGGCTTCCAGTGTAATCAAATTATTCGATTACTTTTTTTTTGTATAAATATCTGTATTTTACACAGAGAAATTTTCAATTATCCTTTTCAAATTACAAGGCGATACCTTTATCCTACGGTTAATAACCGGGACCAACCGTCGTCGTCAGGAATGGATGTATCAAGTGTAAAGACCGGTCATCCATCCAAAAACTGAGCGTGGCAAACCGATCATTTGCGCGGTAAGCCTCTATAAAATAGTTCTAGATACAATATGTCTGTTTAGTCGTTGAGGAAATCAGAATTGGGTGACCAAACGAGCTTTTTTGTGTCTCCAAATTCTCGTTGACAATAGAATGTAGTGTTTAGGCGAGAATAACGAGGTACCTATTAAGGTACCTACTTTTAGTTTTTGTTGCCTCTAATGTAGGCACCCAGATAAATGCTAATACTGCATCTCGTTGCAATCAACGTACACAATGATTAAATTATGAACGGGTTCTTAAACCGTGACCGCTGTTTATTGCACTTAAATCTGATTCCGGATTTAAATTGTATTGTGTCGATGTTGTATCTTATATATCTACCTAAACATGTAAAAGCTTCCGGTAACGTTTTACTGTAAAGCTATATAGCATTGACCTACTAGGTAAGTACTACATCGGCGGGTCTATAACAAAATTCACGAAAAATGTGTAGGTGTGTGAAAAATGTGTTCAAACCGTATCATCATTAGTAAACAGCTTAATTTTACTTGCGACAATTTATCAGCCTTTTAGAAAAGAAAGAAAAGAAATAGTTTTTATTTGACCCAGCACAAAAACGATTTCAAAGATAATATAACAGAAAAATAAAAAAAATCATGTAAAACAAAAATAAAAATATTTATCTTAAATAAAATGGATTGTACGTCGCAGCTTTTCAACTTTTTAACCGACTTCAAAAAAAAGAGGAGGTTCTCAATTCGACGCGTATGATTTTTTTTTTAACAATACTGTACTGCATTTTTGAGCGCGGACCTAATGCCAGTGTAGTAGTAGGTTAATGCTATATAGCATCAAGTATCAAGCATATGGCCCGCCTAATAGTTAGAGGTTACCGTAACCTGGACGCTTGCAACATGATCAGAGCTAGCACGGCGGGTGGACAAACCCGGTTTCTCCACCCTTGTTTCCTTGACAGAAGACAAAACGAACAATTGAGAGAGTAACGGTAAAGTAATAGTTGGTTTTTCTCTCTTCCCTCTTTTGCCGTGCGTCCTGCAGGGGCACTCGCACGTAGCTGACCCTACTACTAGAACTGCTAGCGTCATGTTGGATATACGACGTTATCTCAAGTAGCACTGGCGACCTTGCTTACCGTTAGGAACACAACACAACACAAGAGCAGTGTTATTTGGTTACGATATTCTGCAAGGTGGACGTACTTCCACAGTCGGGCAGTTCCCATTTTGAACGGAAAGTCTTCCTATACCTCGCTTTATACTGTAGCCAATACTAACAGATAAAGGTTAAATGATCTATTTCTTTTCGTACCACCAAAGTAGAAATACGTAGACCATTAATTCTTTGTCAGATATCTTAATCGGTAGTTAAATTAACTTTAGTTCAAGATGTTGAACCAAAGGTCTGTTCGCTATAAATCTTTAAATAAGTAAAAAAAAAACTAAATAGAGCCTCAAAAAGTGACGATTTTTGAATTATCGTCGGGTGCTCCCTGGGCAGTTAGCCCCAAGCCTATTATGAAGACTACCGAGGCATGGAACTTTTGGAAGTCTTGCATGCGCACTTTTTTACACATCGATTCTGTTTGTTATCATACTGAGAAAGTCATTAGTTTTAATTCCTTAGTCACCTTTTTTTTTTCAACTGTACTATCCTTGCGATAAGGGTTTCGGTAGATCCGACCACTTCAAAATTATTAAAATCTAGCGACCCGTCCCCGGCTACGCCCGGGTGCAATTTCCCTATTATCCTTACATTCAATATGAAAGTATTATACATATAAACCTTCCTCTTAAATCACTCTATCTATTAAAAAAAACCGCATCAAAATCCGTTGCGTAGTTTTAAAGATGTAAGCATACATAGGAACAGACAGGGGGAAGCGACTTTGTCTTTATACTATATAGTGATAAAAAGAAGTCATGTTATCCGATCCAATATTATGAAACGTCTGAAATGACTCCTACCGTTTATTTTTATTTTTAAAGGTGGAATATCTACCGTTTGGATGAGTTTTATTTCGATGATTTGCTACCTAAGGCAAGTCAGCCACCAACCTGCTGACTTGCTAATAATATTTTTACGGCATGATTTATTATTATTTTGTCGACTCGATAGAAGAAAGAAAGAAGGAAAGAACGAAAATACGTTTATTAGACAGCACAAAAAAAAAAAAAACAAAACACGTAAAACCAATCAAGTAAACATAATTTATAAAAACGAAAAAGAAAAACTTACTAACGACTAAATTAACAAACAAATTATAAAAATAAATTAAATTGAATTATTATTGGAATTAGAAGAAGTAGAATAGAGTTGATTCATTTACCTACATTGCAACAGTCTTAAGTTCAAAATTGCATCACTTTAACGATGGATAAAATGTTCATAATGTTCCTACCTGTTATCGATATTCTATCATTATCTTGCAATCTGATGATTATGGTTTACTTAAATGACAATTTATGTATAGAACTCATTGGTGAACTGGTTTTTCTGCGGTTTGTGTTACGCGAACCAAATTAGTTTGTCGACTATCTACATTTTTAAGTTTAAGGAATCCTGATCTATTTAGTAGTAATTTGAAATCTGTCGTTAGCTGCGGTCGTTGCACATTAAGGCTATTTCAACGTGTAGCTTTGTTCTGCCAACACGTGCCTTTTGACATCGAGTTTTATTAACCGCGCGTTTGGTTTTTCATTATTTAATTACTTTTATAACTTTATTTCCTGTGTGATCAGTTCTTTTAATGTTGAATGTGTTGTGTCAATACCTTAAGTTTGCTGTCATGAATTGTTTAAACAACACATGAATCTGCAACCGTCGCGTATAATTTAAAATCCATAAAAAGTGAATAAACTCAAGCTCAAAATGATGATTACTTCAAACGGGGTAAGTGCAATAGATTACGAAACAATAAGCATTATATTTATATCAATAAACAATATCTTGACAGATCAAAGAAACGCGTAACATGGTTGGGCAAAACCACTAATCAAAATAGAAGAAATATTATAAAGAAACGGTTACTTTATCGATTGACTACGTAATGTCCATAGTTATTAAACCGTGTCAGTTATAATCGATCAAATGTAGCTCGGATACGACTTTTACCGAATAAAACGATAGCGGTGTTTATAAATATTCGCGAAGTGAGCTAATCCATTATCGCGGATTATTGTTTGAACCGATAACCAGCTTACGTCGGCTACGTATTGGTGTTATCGCGCATTACGGCTGCGTTCTGGCCAACTTTGATAATAATGTGTGCTATGATTGATTTTTAAATTCGATTCCGATCATACAGTTGATTATATCGCAAAAAGAGCTGTTGCACGTTGCAATCAATGGGTGAAAGTGATTACCATAATGACGATCGCTGAAGGCAATAGGCGTTAAAAAACCAAGGAATTTCTCCTCAGTTCTCCTACCATTGTTATGGTTTTTTACTGGAGTGAACAAAATGGTTTAGTAAGCTCGCAGCGTCAACCGATGAATAGATAGTGGATCGATGGAGGTGATTTGGTTGTTATAGGTTACAGTAAGTGGTCGAATGAATGGGTAAGGTTAAGTCAGCAGTAGATTTTTCTAACGCTGTTAAAATAGATTTTGTACGCTGAATAGGTAGAGCCATATAATTTATTAGCATTTTTTCCTGCTTTTCCATAAATACAAGTAAGTTTCAATACAAGTCAGCTAGTCAAAGAAAAAAACGACCAGTTTTCTGTTTCTAGCGATAGATTAGAATCTATCGCTAGAAACAGAAAACTGGTCGTTGGTGGTGGTGGCTGGTGGTGGTATGCAATATTTTTATATGTAGACATATAAAAATATTGCATTATTTACCTAATAAATAAATACTGAGCAGCATAAATTACGTTGCATTTTTTGTTGATTTGTTTATGTAGGTACGTAATATAAATGTTGTTAAAAGCGGTAAGAATTTCACACAATTATATCTAATTTTCCGCTATATCTAGTTCAATTAACATGGACACTCCTTATTGTTTGACGATACGTGTAGGAACATCCAACACCAGCTACGTATAACAAAACATTTTCGGACACCGTTACTGATTCCAGATGATGACTTAGATGTTTCGAAAACGAAATAAAAAAGGGTATAAGCACAATAACGTCTATAGTCGGCTACATACAAAGTGGGCGCGTGCCACAACTCAACAAAAACTGCCGAGAGGTTTTAGAAGATAAATAATCCGTGCAATTAGACACGTACGATGTGTCAGGTGAAATATTCCGTGGTTCAATTTGCGTTGGACTCGACACAATGCCCCGGTATAAACCTAATTACAGCACCACGCGCAAACGTTCTCTTTTTGGTGCCTATTACACTATTACACCGAAATTTTGCCATTATCTGACAGGTTTCATATTTTTTCGATATTAATAAAGAGCGTAACTTCTTCACACAGTTCTGTCACACCGTGTGAAAGGTCATTGATCATAAGTTCCGTGAAATGAACGTTACCCAGCGCTGCTCAGGCCGTCGTTGAGTGCAATTGATTGGATATTTTTTCGCCGGCTCATAAAATAATCTAAGTGTATGCTGGACTATTCGGCGGGCGCGGGCGGCACGCGCTGCGCTCGCGCCGTTTACGTCGCCGGTAATAGGCTCCATCTCGCGGATAAAGCAGCGACACCGTTACCTTTCTCAAATCACGTACACTATTGTAATATCCAATCGCTCAGAAATGAGATTGCGGCTAACAAGTTATTTACATTGACGTTTTAATATCGACACCGTCTGAAAAAACTATTTAAAAAGGTAATTATAATGTGGTGTCTGTAATAGCCACCGTACGCGCCGGCACGCCGCCTTTGTGACGCAGCTAAGCTCCGAGATTAATTTTGGCGGCACAATGAACCAGTTTATAGTCAATAATACATGCTTTAATAAGTATCAGTTGCGATATTTGTTTGTCAATTTTGAGGTTTCGAAAGCGAGCGCGCGACTCCGACGTGCCGAGCTCCAGGGTCTGAGTCGATAGGATCTTTATTACGCGTCGTTTTTAAGAGAAAAAAATGATTAATATAAGGGATCGGCGCGGACGGATAAGTAGTTGAGATTGACGGAATGACGCGAGGTCTGTGACCGGGTGAGGGGGCGTGGGGCGCGGGGAGCTGCGAAAAGCCGCGAGGCCGCATTGCGTTGGCGCAGCCAAAAACTAACCATAAATTACTGGCTACTTGCTGGACCGCTGACTACGACACGCGCGGTACTTTTTTGCTGCTCCTTCGATCCTGTTACAACGTAAACTTCTCACGGACATCAGATCATTATAGGCATATATATCTTTAAGAAATTGCTCGGAGTAATGACGTTCAAGAATCATGAGTTACTGTCGTATTTCATGAGAAATTTCGTATTAAGACATTGTCATCTTGACCGTGATTCGAATTATGTTCAAGCCAGTTTTTGTTCGTGCAGTTCCTCAAATTACTTGTTACAGTTCTTTATGTGCTCATTTTCTTACGAATACCTAACTACCATCTTCATGTGAAAAGAAGCCGAATAAAGACGAGTACAGACCCATAAATGTGGAATTTCGGTAGCCCAGGGCTTGACAGGGTCGAATTAGGAGGCTGTAAATGCGGTTGTATAGCTACATAACGTATCCTTAAGTGGTAATACGATGTTTTTGTTCTTGTTCATTTTGGTAATAAGCTGTCGATTCGTGATCCTTTTTTGAAATGATTTTATTAGCAAGTAGATTTGTAAAAGTGCATAAAAAATTAAAATGTAATGATCTCTAAATAAAGAAGTATGTTTCTTAGATACTGTTTAAAATGAAATTTAGCCAGTAGCGCCTCGACTTTTCATTAGGAACTTAGATACTCGTAGCAGTTCAAGTTCATTTCACATGAGGAAACGTTAAGTCCGCCCCTGTATTGAGTTAAGGGTGCGTGCAAATCGTTGCGGACGCCTATACCGTATAAATATGTTGACGTGAGAGGATCCGCGCCGCTGTAGGCGGTCATGATATCGGTGTTTAATAATAATACATAAGTAGTCCGCGTTAATACACGACCCGGGCTCCTTCAAAAACGATGCCACGCTTTGACAAGAAATAATCGTCCGTAATCGTCTGGTGTTTCCATAATAAATACAAAAATAAAATAGCAATGCGGGTGCTCGGCTACTCCTTAAATATTCATTATACAGAACATATCAGACAAAGAGTGGCCGCTGCCCGCCTTTCTCCAAGGGAAGGCGACGCTCACTCTAGCGATTACGCGTTTTTTTTGCCCCCCTCATTATGCAGATTCAGGCGAAAAAGGAATAAATTTAATAACACGCGTTCGTGCGCATGCGTTATCGAACGCACTTGCTTCTGATAATCTGCGCGCGCGGCTCCGCGCAATTACAGTCAGGCGGGAGAGCGCCCGCGCAGCGCGCATGCCACGCCGACAATACACTATTCCGTTTTTTATTTCAGTTTCATAATTTCTAATATGCTACCATTGACAACTGTAATGCAAGCTTAAGTTACTTAATCCGTCAAAAATGAAAGGTGTATTGCATTTGATTATTCGCTTACTGTAATTGAAATGATACGGTTGTTTCACTACAATGGATTGATACCTATTATTTACTTATGTTGCATGATTAACAACGTAAATGAGATTGTAAGTTAACAAACATTTCCTGGGTATACATTGTCTGGGTTGCGAAATTGAGTTTTTTATGGTGACGGAATATAATTATTACTCTGTGAAGTAAATTAAATTTTCAATTTAAAGTGTAAAGACGCGTGTGGAAGTGCATGTGTGTCTCCAGGGCTGCGGCGGCCTAATAAGGATAATCTCCGCACCTGAGGAGTGCAATTAATAATGGGCGGGTAGAGCTTACATCTCGTGGGATCTGTGCAAACTCTACTAAAGATTACTTCTCACACGTACACGCGAGGGTGGAGAATTAATTCGGTAATCACTCAATTACTAATGCAATGAGGCAGTGTAATTTATGTACTTAGTGTATGTAGTAGATAAGTAGCATGGAAACCAATTATTGTTTCTAAAACAATAATTGTTATTTCAATGAATAAAACTTGTTAATAGAATGAATTGTTTATTCGCTGTTCAATTGGCAGCAATTACTGTTTTTGATTTAGGAATATAAGAGAGAAAATATAATTGAGAATATTATCGTATCAAATTCTGATAATGGCTCTAAGAAATCCATAAAATATTGTGAGTAATATTATTGAAGGTAGTCTCGTTAGGATTGTTGAAGGAATGGCAAGTGGTCGAAGATGCGGGGCCGTCGGCTGGGTGTCCAAGTGGCGGATCAAGTCGAAAACAGCCAAAAACTGGCCCCCGCGCCTTAGCCTTGAATGGTTTAGCCCTCTGGACACGAGCAAATAGCTGACGTGGCCCGCGGCCCGCCGCGCCTTGCATACACAATGTGCAAGCAACGAGACACAAGTGCAGTGGAGACGACCACCCTAAAACTTTTTCGATACTTCAGCTTTCAATCCCTGAAAGTTCTACGATTATTTCCTATCTAAACTCATTGACGATAAAGTTCGATTATTTAGCGTGATCTATATAAGGCGATCAAAACGGTTTTCTTTTATTACCGCTCAAACTGAACAATGATGATTTGAGATACGTCAAAGTTGGCCGTTCGTCAATCGCTTGGACAACAATACGTGCCTTAGACAGAAGTAATCTATAAGAAATACCCATCTGAAATCAAATACGAACAAAAAGCGCCTTGTCTAGATTCTATAGATTGGCTTGATGAGAGTGTTATCGACAATGACGTCTTATTTTCGTTACAATTTTATTTGCATGAAATCGTCTCGACGGACGGCTGTGGCGGGGGCAGTAATGGAGTATTTCGTATTTGCTTCATTTTTTATTTTTTGCCGGTTCGATTACGCGAACGCGATCTCCTCATCATTCTTGGCGAAATTCGGGAGCGTCTCACCCGTCCAGCCTCGAGATATTAATTATTGATTGACGATAAAGTATGCGTAAATAATGTCTGCACGATATGTTTATAATCTGACTTTTTTCATTGCTTTTATCGATGAAATTTGATAGGGACAGGTTTATCATGAAAATTATAGTTTAGCCTTCCTTTACAAGAAGTTGAATACTTTAAAAATCCCTCGAATCATGTCCTCGACTTAAGCATGATAATTTTTGGGGTTTTATTGCTTTTAAATTTCAGACTCTTCAAAAAGAATGAAAAGCTCTTAGCTATGAATATCTCAAAGATTGCTATTCATTGATAATAATCAGCATGGTAGGGGAACAATAGGTTGTTTAATTATTTTTTAAACTCCTTGTTGGGTCACAACGCTGCGTCAGCTGTCGCCTGCGCCGGCGCAGCCTGAAGAGCTCGAACACCCCACTTTTAATCCACGCTTAGCACAAGTTACGCACGACTACAGCTACTGTGAACTTTTACATTTTTCATGTTATGATAAACGGTTATACCGGTAGTGATACAAAGGGTTATTCATAAATATAATATTCTTTCATTTCCTGAAATATTATTTAAAGTGTTTCTACGAGATAAAGCCGATTTTATTTTATTTTACAATTCCACTGAAAGTATCTTGAGCATACAACATACTATTACCTGATATTAATTGCATTTTTAGGTATCTATAATCTGATACACCCCCATTATTACTGAAAGTATAGAAGTGTATCTGTAAAAATACCTTTTGTCAATGAAGGTATTTAGTCCCAATTTGGCAAAGCTAAGTAATCGTCAGAACATAACTGAATATAGAATAATTCATCATAATTTAACAGTTCCATTGCTTTACGGTCACGATCTGCGAAAGATAACACTACACAAAGTAGACGCCGGAAATTCCTATAACTTCATAATTATCCGATCGTTATTTTGCAGTTAACATTACGATTTCACGAATCGCGTCACTGCATATTTGTAGTATAATTATGAGGTCCGTGGTTTTCGCTGTGGCTAGCTAAGTGCGTGTATTGTGTTTTAAAACAAAAGGGTCTGTAGAGACTCTACAGTACTAGAGTTTAATTTTTAAGTGAGAGTTAGTATTTGAATTGGTTTTAATCGTGGGATAAACAATGGGGAGGGTGCATTCGTGCGCGTCGACACGCCCAGCACATGTGCGTTTCAGTGCGGGTAGTCGGGTACCGTCGCGGTTTTGTTTTGAACGTTCTTTTTGATCGAATAGATGAGAGTCGTCGAGTGCTCGTTACGCGATTAAAATAAAGCTTTATGATTAAAAGGTATTATTCAATTCACAATTGTTACTTCATTTGTGGGTTACAACAATTAACGAACTTTCAAAATTGGTATGGGTGAATTTGGCCATGAATTTAATAATTTATTTTTGTTTTGTAATGATTAAACAAGGCTATTATTATTCTTTAAAATTTATAGGTATTATCTGTGATCGATTTTAAATCATTAACGAAAAGAACAATAGTAACGATTTATCTATAATACTCTAATCTGCTCATGTATTATTTACTAGAATGTTACGGTTGCAAGACTATTAGATTATCGATTTTATGTCACACAAAAAACAACTGCATAATAAGTCGCATGTAAATTGTATGTGAACGAGTTATCCCTCCGGTGGGGGTGAGTGATGCGAAACGCGTGAGCAATCATTGCGATCGACTCCCGCGCAGGGAAATGACGGAAATACCCACACATCCAAACACACGACACATCTACAGTACAGACATACACCCTACCCTATGTATACGTTATATTAGTAATCCATTGTCTATGCAAATAAATATTAATACACCAGACACGGTATGTATGCAACTCCGTTTTCCACACTTTTTATCGTATTTTTGCGAGAATACAGGGCAATAACACAACTCCATAAACTGTATTTTTACTTCATGTTAATGCATAATATCGTTAATGGGGTATTAAGTATAACTATCTATGCAGATAAGTTCGGGTAATGAATTTAACGCTTCTGATAACATCTGCAACTGTAACAAAGACATGCGTGCAGCAAAAATGTTATCGTGTGTGCGTATGCGCCACTTGTCGTGCTCTCCCACGCACACCATTACAGCCAAGTTTTTTTTATTGTAATAATTGTTTTGGTAGAGGAAGTTGCGGATACAAACGGAAAGTAATAACGAAGTTTTGACCGCACGCAATTGATATTACATTTTAAAGTGCAGTGGAAGTATGTGGTTTAATAAGGCCCGGTGATTTTGATCTAGCTCGGCCAGACGCTAATGTTATTTCATGCGAAAGTGTAAATAGCGTTACGATCCATGAGCACGTACGATAGATAAGCTTTCAAAAAATTATTATCATGGAGTAAACGAAAAAATTGTAATTACAGGGAGTTGCGTTAGAAATTGCATACATTTACTCACGCATCGGTATTAAGTAATTAATTCGCCGCCCGCCTCGTCCTATCGGCCGACGATCTCGCAAAACGCTCTCATCGAACGTACAACAATCAAAGCTCCGTTGTCTACTGTGAAAACAGTAGCAGCACGATTATAATTTGCGGGTAGTTGGGAAACTCGTCACAGTCGCGCGACTTGTTTATCGATTTATCGGCGGATGCGTTGCCGATTAACATCGCCAGGGCTGACCGTTACACAGCGTAAGTTTTTCGCGAGAAAAAAAGGCACAATAATTATAATAATGATCGTCCTAGTATGGGATGGCCAGCACTTGTTTATGCAAATGTATTTACTAATTAAAAGGGAAATAATTTTCAATGTAGTTTGCATGTTGTTGAACAACAGAAAAAACTGTAATGCAGTTTCTCGATGGGGTACCGGCCCGATCATTGTCACTGGCATACCTACTTAATTAGCTGTATAGAGTTGACTGATCTATTGTAATAGCAAATGTATCGATGACCGGTCATTGATCGTATCGACCCCATTGATATATCGAAGTACGTTTGTAGATTTTTATCGATATTTATTTTATATCGATCCCTAAATTACGGTGTTGCGCCCTAATCTAAATTGATGCATTTCTTGGGAACAATTCTTAGTCCGTTACGCATTATAAGTCCCTTGTTTGTCGAACTCTACGGCTTTTTAAAGCGGCTTAAATGTGAAT
This sequence comes from Allophyes oxyacanthae, assembly GCA_932294325.1. Lineage (NCBI taxonomy): Eukaryota > Metazoa > Arthropoda > Insecta > Lepidoptera > Noctuidae > Allophyes > Allophyes oxyacanthae. The sequence goes on from OW028610.1 coordinate 5,924,881, forward strand.
AGGGCCGGAAAGCGAAGTAAAGGGTTGGTATAGAATGCCGGTTATCGCGTACTTAATCTCGGCGAGCAAATTAGGATTAATTGAACTTTTTCCTTTTAGCTCTGAGCGTCTTTGTGTTCGTGCGTAATTCGTTCAACGTGTCACTCAAGGAAATATATAGAGTGGATAATATAATCAAATAACCCTTGCTTTGAGTTGTAAATTTCAATAGGTATTTACCTGAACCTTATATAAGTCTATTTTATAATTATGTCGCATCATTATTTGTGTCATAGATTAAACATAACTAGAGTGGTTGAATCCACTCAAAAACTAATAATCATTCGATTAGATAATGATAGCAATTAACGCTTATTTTGCTACTGGTTTAGCAAGTCATCAACAAGTCATTTGTAATGAGTATTATTAAATACGGTTGCAGCAATAGGAAAGTTTTACTATTGTTTCTATTACAAGTTCATGATTGAACTTACCGTTAGTGTTATCCCACTATACTTTACCGTGACTCTGTTAGTGTTAATGTTCACTTTTATGACGCCACAAGTTATAACCGAAACATTACAAAGTCAAAGTCAATTACAATAATATTTATCGCTTTATTTATGAAAAGACGAATTATTGCCTAGTTACAATTTTGTAGGAAGAAATTTGCTAATTAAGGAACTCAGTTTTCTTAAACCGAGTTAAAACCACTAGCATTTTGTTGAAATAAAACGGTTATTATTTCTATCGTTTTGCCATCGCTTTGATGGACTTACACTTGCGGAAGCATGCTCACAGGTATAATCGAATCAACTTAGCTTCAGAAATCTGATACTGACAAGTGTTTTCGCTACATACTTCCTGAAGGCGTTTCAACAACTCTAGTAATTCCACGCATAGTGCGTTAGAATTAAGGGGTGAGGGGTGTAGGTATCTATAACCCGATGGCGGTTAGGATCCCTCAGGTGTGACGCGACGGAAGCCCGCTATCATTAAGCTACCCACATGTAGTGCGTACACGCACACTCACACACCCGGCTTGTTTATGCGATGTCCTTGTGCGTTCGTTTGCAATGGGACGGATTATACGATGAGCTTTTTATTGTTTTTTCTGTTTTGTGCAAATTAAAACGCCTTGCAGTTGTATTTGCATGAGATATGCGGGGGTAAGGTGTTAGGCTAAGGTCAAAAGAGGGCATGGTAAGTCTGTGAAGTCCATTTTATTATTTCATTGTATCTAAGGTCTTAATGACAGAGCAATATGTAAGTAACAAGAAAGTAAATGTTTTTAAAGCGTTTCGAATAAGTCGCTTGGAACTATCTCAAAGCTTTAATCCCGAAAGGGCAATCGATTGGAGATGTACTACGCTGATATCCCGTACAAATTGGGTGAGAGTTATTCAAAATCTTCGTTGCCCCTCACTAGGATTTCTCCTGTATCGAGGGTACAGCTTACAAACATACATCTCACGTGCACACACACGAAGACCCGTAACAACTATCTGTAGATCATACAAATATTTGCTCCGTGCGGGGATCGAACCTGCAACACCCCCCACTAGCAGCATTACTTTTACCAGCTAACCCCCGATTACTCAAACACATCTCCGGTTTAAGTTGGCATTAACTCTCGTGCTGTCACTGTCATTTTAAGGTGGACAGTAGCGACAGAATGGCTTTTAAGAGCGTCTTAAAATTGAGTTGTGCTTCAGTAGTCGGCGGTAACACCTATAAAATATGTTCCTTCGTCCTCATCTACAGGGCTAGTACTACGGCAAAAAAGGGGAGAGAGAAAACCGTGGACAAAACCATCTCTTCACCATTTTCTCTCTCGATTTTTCGTTTTGTCTTCTATCAAGGAGACAAATGGTGGAGAAAACGGTTTTCTCTACGGAAAGTTGGGGACAAAACCATCTCTTTAACGTTTACTTACTTAATTTTTCGTTTTGTCTTCTGTCAAGGAGAAAAAGGGCGGAGAAAACTGATTTCTCCGTTGTCGGGGACAAAACACCTCTTTACCGTTTGTTCTTTCGAGTTTTCGTTTTGTCATAAAACAAGGAGCCAAATGGTAGAGAAAACGGTTTTCTCTACGGAAAATTCGGGGACAAAACCATCCCTTACAGTCTCTTCTCGATTTTTCGTTTTGTCTTCTATTAAGAAGACAAAGGGTAACCCAGTAATTGGGTGGCGGAGGTCAGATGGCCGTCGCTCCGTATACAATACTGATATTTAGCCGCATCTGGTTAGACTGGGAGCCGACCCCAGCGTAGTTGGGATAAAGGCCAGGCAGATGATGATGAAGGAGACAAAGGGTGTAAAAACTGATTTTTCCAACGTGCTAGCCTTACTGATGCAGGTTCTGTACCTATATCTTTATTTTCTTCTTCGATCGTTTATTCACTCTACTATTCCCATGTAACGGTGGTATTACATACTCGATCTGTCTTATTACAAACGACGGTTTAAAGCAAGTCTTGTAAAACCCAGGTTTTAAAATAGCCCCGTCTCTTTTTGTTATATGACGCTAGAAAGTGACGGTGATATACCTATATTTAAAAAACTTGTACTTTACTAGACTTTCTTTAAACTATCTTTTGTATTAAGGATTCTCGTTTTCTTCTTTTTAGTCTGCTAACGACATAAATTAAAAAGTTTTAGGGTCTATCAAAGCTGCTCTTATTGCTTTAAGAACAGGTCACAAACCTATTCAAAATTTCGACATTATTTCTTTGTTTTGGAATAAAAGCTCTAATTCCGAGCTATTCTTCCATAACTTCGTTCAACAAGATTCGAGTATAAATAAAAGCGCCCTAATCCCAACCTGTGCTTACATATCCGTGGATCCGGGGCGACACACGCCGCTAGCCACCCGGCGAACAATAAAATGTGAACGACTAAATATTACTATTTTCACTGCGTTCCGATACACTTAATCTCTTCGAATTGATTCGTTTTTGCACTGTGCTGCGTGCTTTATTGCGCTTGTGTTTAAACTTATGGTGAACCTTCGATTTTTGAAATTGTTTTTCTCTTTTCTTTTTATTCCATATTCGCTTCATCTTATATCTTGCTGCCAGTTATTGTTCAAAAGTCTAATTAATGCAGATATTACCAACAAAGAAGCTAGGTATTGGTAGTGTAGCATTATAGATCCGTCAGTACCATTCGCAGGTAAGTTGGCTTCTATTTAGGCACCTTTGAGTTTTGCAGCACTCATTTTAGTATCTACTGAAGCTTCACATTATTAATTATTATTATTTAATTATGGATGAGCAGTAGGTTTGCTGATGTGTTCATATCTAAAGTACTGGAGTAAAGTGTATTTCACATGTAGTAGTCCAATGCTTAAAATTTTATTTTTAACCATTTAAAATAGAGTCAAATTCAGTCACAGGTGTGTTTTGACCCATTTGTCCAGGCGGCATTTAAACTTTTCCCCACTGCGTGATATCCTATAATTTAAGAGCTAAATTGCCAACATGACAGAAGATTACCCCTTACTAAAAACCAATTGTGATTTTTATACACTGATTATTATTATCATCGAAACATTCGATAGATGAAACGGTTCTAAAAATCCTTTCCAACATGGTAGCTACATCTACATTTGCAAGTGTTCCTAAGTACCTATTAAGCACAGGGATTAAGTTTTCGTCGATTTTGTCACTTTTTGTAAGGTTGATATACCGTAAAAAAAAAACTATGCGTCATAACTTTCTCATTGTGTATTTTATTGTAAGTCTCGTATCATATCCACACCCATGTATAAGATTCTGTTGTAATAAACGACGTTATATTTCATTGTGAAAAATTGTAAAGCCCAAACTTTTAGCTATTTATGCACATTAATTAGGTAATTTGAATATTTATACAGATTATCCGCTTGAAATGTTAAATAGATGATTTGTCTTATTTATCTTGTAGTGTCAAACACTTTGTATTATGGAGTGATAAATTTGCTATGAGTGTGCCATCTAATTACGGGAAGCGTAGGCTTAGTACCTAGTAGGATAGTTTTTTTGTTCGATATGTGGTCACACTTCAATGTACCTACGCGTGTTTACAATTTCAAATACTATGTTAATTAATATTGTTGTTCCCTTATATGATGCAACCTATTCTACTTCTTGCTTAATAGCTAAATAAATACATAAAGCTTTATCAGCTATTATAACTGGGACTGGTCAGCTTATAACTGCCATGGCAATCTTAGTCACAGGCAAATCTGTAATATCCTATTCTTATTTTTTATTCACATTAAATTACATTATTCTCGCAGCTCTTACCACAACATTGTATTAATCAATTTCCATGTCCAGTTTCCATAGAGTTCCTTGCCGGTTCTTCTCCATAGCACCTGCTTGTAGGTACGCGGTTCCAATAGCGAGAGTCTCGATATTTAATAAGTACCCTATCTGGTTTACATGAAAGAAATATATTATAATCTATTCTATTCTATAAAATGTTCGTGATATCTTTAAGTTTCTCTCAAACTACTCTCGTGATGTCCATCTGGTGAGAAGAAGTTTTAGCGATGGAGAAAGTATACTTTCTCCATCGCTAAAACTTCTTCTTATCTTGTATATTATACCTCAAAAGTTCCGATCATAACGTTTCTTATATCAGTACTTTAGAACTCTATAATTCCGGTTTCATCGGCATCTTTTCTATTTGGTGTCATGATCAAGACAGCAAGTCCTTGGCGACCCTTCCGCGACACAATTCCGTATGTGCTGACATCAGAAGCTCGGATTGCCGATAGCATAAGTGGCTATATTTAGAATCTGTGCTACTGATTAATGGTCGTTTTAGTGGGGCGTGTGTCGGTTATGGCTAAGTCATCTCACGTAGACAATTGACACCGTAACCCCAGGCTTTAAGACTATCTTTCATCACCACCAATTTAGCAATTGTCTAAGAAATAGAGGAATCAATCGTCATGATTTATTTTAGGTGGCTAGTATGGATAACATTAGTTTCTATGTTAGATAAGTTTTGCCGTTTAACGAATTGCGTAGGTATATCAAAAATGTTTTTGGGGTAAAATAAAAATGCTTCTAGGCGAACTACATATCAGGAAATGTTCTTAAGATAAATACTCCAAAATTGTATTTCAAACTCTGGAACCTATTGGACCCGTATTTTCTTATTTTTTTGACGCATCTCTCTCGCCTGTGGCTCAGAGAGCCTTCCCTGCTTAATTGGTCAAGAGGCGAGATCAGAAGGCTTCCGGCCAGGCAAGAATTAGTTTTTAAGCAACTACACGGCTAAGGCACCCCATAGGGACTCGGACCTGGGCTTAAGGCGTTATTGGGGGGACAACAAGAGATCCAGCAAGTCCCATCCACTTGCTGGATCTGGTTATGATTATATTACTTGCTACATCACTATATACTTAGTCTTAATCATTTTCAAGTTTCCATACTTATACTGGCTTTCATTGAATTCTGTTCTAACCTATATTCAATTCATATCAGAACTAGCTCGTATATCATCTTCGTCATAACAAACATCATTAAGCAATAGAGACCGTTGTGAAATGCAAAGATGAATAAAAAAATGAGTATCCTTTTTTTATTTTATTAGTATGCAAAATTGATACTATATATAGTCAAGTTGTAGGCGACTAGCGACAAAATTAAGTGGATGCATTTATTTCTACTCGAGGCCAGACACTGCTTGACTAGGGTACAAAAGGAGATAATGCTCGTGGTCATCATGCTGATCAACTTGGTTGGTGCCAGAGCCAATTTCCAAAAGTGATAGAGTACCTGAGCTATTGTGCTTTCAAGTTCAATGATTTGCCGCCATTATCATCATCCGAGCTTACTTAGTTAGTAAGCGGCAGGATGCTTGTTGCGTGCAGGATGTTTGTTGATATTTGGATATATATTGTATTATGCTCTTATGCCCCGCTTATTAAATAATAAAAGTATAATATTTAATAATAATAGAAATTAGCCTTCTATGATCTTCTGAAGCCAAGTCTTTTTTTAAAGGTACCCCTCTTAATATCTAACACAATTTTTTGTATTACGCTGTTGTACCACTCATTGGACTAGTCGATACTTTAAGTAATTTTATGATATGACTAGTTGCAGTAACAGCTAAAACAAAAATTAAACGCTGACGTTTCATACTTGCACCATGCATGTTATCTGCAATTACTATGCATCGCACGGACGTCGCGCTAAACATGTTAGGCACACGAGTTTAGCTAATAATTTATGAGCTATTTTACTATATCCACCAATATCACATGCCCTATAGAATACCTAATTTGAAAGGGAAACTTAAATAAGCCATACCTGCCTACTTATAATAAATTTCTAATATTTATTTAAGTATACCAGATGCATATTTTTCTACCGTTTTAAATACTAACCGACTTCATTTGTCATAATTTTTCATTAAACCTTGTATAGGTTTAAGAAACTAGAATGTGATATCGAGATTTAATTAAGATCTAAGATTGCGTAGAAATAGCTTAGACGACATTATCGCGTTAAAATAATGAACAATATACTCACGTAGACCTAAATAATTACATCGAATGTAGTTCTAGAACTCCATTTAGTTGAAGTAGATTATGTACGCTTCATTTATTATTCTGTTTTCTGAGAAACTAATGAAGAAGCTAGAACTTAGAAATTACTTTGTGGTGTCAAATAACCGTTGGATGACACGGTCGACATAGGAATTGCACCGAGATTGTGTGTCTGGGAAAAGTCTGGTCCTGGCTAAACGTAACGCATCGCGCGCTGCGTACAAATATCCCTATTTGCGGTTTAAAGTTAGAACAATAGATTACTGGGCGACGTTGTACAATCGTCCAGTTATCTGTCCCGACCGGCGGATGCGATAGTGGTAATAGCGGTTACTATCGAGCGATAGATTCGGCTCCTATCGGCCCTGCATGGGAATTTATACTCGTGTGTGTACACGTAATATAGTTGTTTCGTTTCACGAAATGTACCATAGTCTGAGATAAGGAGCTATGGCTTTATGATCACTGTCAGCAACATGTTTCGGAGATTAAAATGTAATAATAAAGTTGAATATTGCGATATATCATTTAATGTTGCAATGTTTCTGTTTTATTTGTGTTGAGTCTTCAGTGTCTTATTTAATTTCCATTATTTCAAGAAATATGTCTACTCGTCCTAAACAAATTTAATAATATTTAACATTCCATATTTGAAGTGGCCAGAGAAGAGTCAGTTAATATACGGCCAGCAGTCAACAAACAGAAGCTTATCGTGTGCTTTGTTCCGATAGGCGTCAAATCGGTGGACGCCTATCAAAGCTCTGTACTTATATCAAAGCTCGTAGTAAAGTTCAACGCACAAAGTGCATAATCGTAGTAATCGGCCGGAGCCAAATGTCATCGACCCACTTATCTCGTCCGTCCATCCCTTTTACAATTACAACAACAAATGAGTAAGAGTCGTGCACCGATATGCGCGCACGCATCGATACCGATGGAGAATAAAATCCTGTGTGAATGAACTCTAATCTCTGTTTTGTGCTTCCAGACTCCGGAGAGATGTAAACGTGCGCACGCACTGATAGATTGGTTATACATCGTTATGTTTCAATCGGTTGTCTCGTTTGATTTGTTGATCCGAATATTACTAGGGAGTAATCTAAAATCGAGGGATAGAGTCAATCCAAGGATAAACAAATTGTTTTAGGAACACTAAGAAAGGATGCTATTTTTCACCATACAGAGTAAAATTAAGGAGTAGATATAGATCGTTTCAATTACACCCACAAAACCGACCATATTGTTTTAACAATTTATGACTGAACCGGAAATACGAAACAGTCATAACAGTTCATGTACCAACTTATAATGATGAATTGAAAATGTTGGCGGCACGGATCTCAATTTTTCTAAATAAAGAAAATAAAGATCATTTCATTTCATTTCATTCCATTCGGAACTGATTTTTACGTACATCATTTATCAGATCTTTGTCATTATTTAGGTGATTGCTTTTCATGATTGGTTAACTTTTACAGCAGAGAAAAAATACTAGAAACTGCTCTTTAAAAACAGAGATTTTCATTATACAGGGAAACGAGATCATAAGCGTCAAAATTTTCAATATAGATTAGTTTAAACACACACTTCAATTATGTTAATTGGACTTTATAAAATTAACGATAGTTTTTATTTTGAACGACATAATGTTACAGTGTTGTGACGCAATATGCACAAGCTAGCTCGCACGCGTTTTTGTATGCAGCCGATTTGAGGTCATGTGTTTACCTCGGTCGCCTTAATTTACTGCCCAAAAGGCAGTGATTTCCGAAAAAATACTCTTTCTTTCTAATCTGTTTTTAGAAGCGAAGACTTTTAATTGGCTGTCAGTCTCACATACTATTTTTTATTCTGTTTGTTTTAGCTGTAAGTCATCCATAGTTAATAAATAAATAAAAATAAATAAATAAAAAGAAGTAAAACACCATGACATAGAGACAATATTTTCGGCACAGATACTGCAAGTTAGTTATAATATACTAAGATGAACCCAAACTGCTGTCAAATAAAACTAAACTGTTCTGACTTACTATTTTACTACCTTAAGCCTATAACCAAAGCGTGAATTTGGGCTTTCAAAAGCTCGCCGTCATCCAACACAGGTAGATTTCTTTAGAAACAGCGTCCTTGTAATATTACCGTTAAACTGATGATCTTGTTTGCAACAATATTGTTTACAACGACTTAACTGACGTAATGGGATAAACAATGGTGCCCAATAGCTATGGATTTCTTCAGTATTGTTCAGACGCCATAAAACACAGGTAAACGCTACCTCACTTGCAAGAATATCTTAATTGCTTTAAGTTTTACAAATCCGTCTGAGTCGACACGTTTGATTTTTGAATTTAGAAGGGTAGGCACTGTTTTTATTTTTGTTTATGGTCGTAAAATATTTTGTTTTGCTAGAGGTCATAATCTCTTTCGATACTTTTTTAACCTTGTACCATAGATATCAATAAAATTTACTAATTATTGTCGCATGTAGCCCTAGTTAAATAATTTTATATAATATTCATAATTTATGGGTCTCTCGACCTTTCCTTCATTTGCCTTTTGGTTTGGTTATTGTAATTAAAATCCGTATTTGGCGTGGGTAATATTATTTTCATGGCGTAAAATTTTTATATTATTCAAGTCATTGAAAAGGCAGACGCACACGTCATATCAACGCGGCATTCAACCCGTATGCACTTTACTTAGAAACTGAACTGTCGAATAATAAGTGCATTGTGTGACCGTATACGTATCACTCGGATTAGTGAGGGGAATACGTAACGTCGACAATTTGCACACCGTATGGAGCGGACCGCGGGCAGGTGACGGTATTTTTATCGTAATAAGAATTTGTTTTATTTTAACTATGTAATTAGAGTTACGTATAGATTTTAAAGGGGGTATCAGTGCGTTCAATATTCATGCGATCTATCACCTAGTCGTGTCGAAGTTTAAGAATAAAAACATCTCTTTCGGCTTCTTAATCTAACCAATAAGAGCTTATCAGATGCCCATTATCGAAGGTCCTGATCGAGGTCAACGACTCCATGTGAGCATATCGACACATCGACAGCGGCGGCAGGGCGGCGCGCGCCACGCACTTCCGACGCGACGGATTTGCCGGAATCGGCGCGGGCGCATCAAACGCGCTGCAAAATTCGGACGGAGGCGCGCGCGCGTGAATCAATTTGAATATTTTTTTCGGTGCTGACATGGGAATGGCTACCGCCCGCCATGGGCATCACACACAATGTTCGCAATACTGTACAGTCGACTTAACTTTAACAAACATTTTGACACAAAACATAAGAATTTTTATGGCGCATAATCTCAGCATGTAGAGGCTTTATGAGACGACCCGAATTTTTTCGGTGACATTATACCTCCATATTAAATTCACATGTTCCCTGTCGAAATTAAGGCGCATATTATTAATTACGTTCGTTTAAGAGAGCACTGTAAGAAGATACATTTTAATTACCTAAAAATGTCGCTGCTTCATTATTTTTTTCAGTGAGATTCAGTGTATCCGAATTTCGTCGAGTCGGAGCCCACACGGGTTTTCTTGCTACCAACATCTCACGTTTTTGAGTAGCCGTAATATTTAAATTGCCGACATAGCTCCTGCGGGCATACCTTGCATGGGAATGTGCGCGGCGGTCGACAAAACCCGCTATTACCGAATGCGTTATGCGCTCTCCAAACGCATCGGAGCTAAACGCGCCTTCCTTGTCTAACTCGTCAGTGAAGAGCGTCGCAGACAAAGAAGTAATGGTGGAAAGTATGACTACTTTTACTGGACGTTTATTAAGTTAGCAAACGCATCCCGCCTAAAATTTTGCATGGATGCGTCGCGCATGCGAAAATGTGTTCGGGCGCACGGCGGCGGCGCACGGGCACGTACTCAATATTACCTGCCGATGCATATTAATTGAGGAGGAAGTTTTGTCAACAATATCTAATGTGCTCCGCGAACTGACCGCGGTGCCATTGATAACTTTTTTGTTTTATATAAATTCGTTACCAAAGTACTTTTATAGACGGCGCCATATTAAATACTGCAATATTGCATAATGTATGATACACACATTAAGTACCTATAACTTATTGAAAACAATCGACATGATTGTTCATGATAGACGGTGCTCTACAATATCTCTATTGGTTTAACTGGGTTATTTCCTTTTAAATCGTATGCTACTTGAGTATTAATTAGCGATAATCATGACGGCAAATAATCTTCGTGTTGATTACCGACAGCTTTATTATTCAGAGTGGGGAATATTTCGAGTGGTTTATATCGTTTCCTTGATAAACACTAAATAAAAATTCTTTGAATAATGTTATCTATACACAATCGTAATACATTTAAGTATATACAAAGTATTTTAATTATATGTTGCGTAAAACAAGTACTGCGGTATATTCCAATACAGAATTTTGAAATTGTATTGAAAAATGGCAATTCTCTTTATATGTCCTTAACTTTACGTCATTGCAGTGTTTTGTTCTATCTCAACGGCCAATGTATTTTTGGTACTTATATCTTTGATATTAGGTAAGCGATAAGAAAGATTATTGATACTTATCACGAAATATGTAATGGTACCAAGCCTATTTTTGGAGGCCTTCTATCTAATTTTACGATCTGTTCCCGATCTGAATGAATGTATTTTACTGTAGTGATAAAGATGCATTTTATTAATTTACTTATTTGATATCCATGACTGAAAATGTTTATCCTGAAAGTCTTAATTGATTAGATATTACAACAGTCTGAGGGCCAAACACGAATGTTTTTGACGTATTGTAACGTTAACGTAAGCAAATTTTGATTATACAATACAATGAATTTATCGCATTTTTGTTTAATTTTACGCAACATATAAACTTGTTTCATGAAAAGGTAAAAAAACTGCGTGTAAATTCAAAAAATATCACGGATTAAACGTGTATTTTTGATTTAAGGTTTACGTTAACGGTACGATACGTGAAAAACATTCGTGGTCAGCCCACTGATAATAAAAAAAGTTAAAATAGTTTTGTTAACTCTCTGATTTCATTGTTCACACTTTTGGCGCTCTATTTTTTGACATTATTTCTATTAACTAAAATATGTATAAACTATAACGAAATCAAAATATACCGACCGGAAATCCATATCATCTAAAGATTGATTGAAGATAAAAAAAAAAAACCACGGAACATTCAGAAATCGAACATTCCGAACGTTATTCGTGTCATTTATTTAAACAAGTTTTTTTAGATAAAGCACGCTCGGATTATCCGTGTTGGTGTCGCAGATAATACAGAACGAGGTATGACGCGATATATCGACGTACGTGCACTATCGCCTTAAGTCGCGGATTACCGCACTGATTTATTGTTTTATCGCGTTTTGTCGGAATTCACAAAGAGATCGCGACACGATTACGCGTACTTGTTTTTGAGTGACAACGTCATTGGATTTATTTTTATCGTTATTTATTTATAAAGTGTTTATATATTTTGCCGAGTTTTATATGACGAGGTATTAAGGGAATCTGAGATTGCGAGAGTTAGACATTCTTAGTATTGTTTAGTTTAGTTAAAAACATTTTAATCTTTAAAGTGTAAAGGTATCCTCTACACTTGTAGAGTAGGTATTTGCTGTAATCTTTCTGTAGTCAATTTCTAAATCTCTATAATGTTCTAAACCGCCTAATACACAAGCCTCGGTTACTAACAGTTCAATTATCTCGTATTTGTTTTTAATTTAACCCCAAATCTTCTATCTACTTAACTGTTAGTCCAATTTGAACATGCCAATGGTGCGTAACGGTAAATTGATAGTGAACCAAATCACACGTTTGAACGTGAAGCAATAACCGAACCTCTGTGAGAGATCCGACTGATTGCTCACACGTTAGCGAAAGCCGAACAAATTAACTTAGCACTTCAATGTTCAGAAACCATTTGTTTCCAATTTGTGGGCCGCTCGACAATATGCCTCCTGTGTTTAAATCCCGTCCAAAAACAGTGCAAATGACACTAATTACGCCACTGTAGCGGGGCCGTGTTAATAGATTGTTCATACCGCTCTGAATTCTACTAAACCGTATGATGTACAGTCGTTGCCACAAGCGATGGAATGTTTCTAAATACAAATTTCACGTGAGAGATCTATAGAGCGTACTTAGACTTTGCTTTGGAATTAGGTACGAGTATACCTACTTTCTTTAATAACTTTTACACTTTGTTTATTGACTTCATCGGTCTTAGCGTATGCTCAGCACAATTCCAGTGTGTTATGACTATAAATTCCAAATCAAAGTAAGCTTAACAAGGTTCAAGTAAAGTCTGAGCTAAGTCAAAGTACGTACTATAGATACTCAGCCTTAGACTGGATACATACAAACATTATTTTGACCGTAAAACTCGTGCTTCGCTAGACTCATTGGATATCCAGAGCACTAGTTAACGAATGACGAAGGTAATCAATACGTCTCTAAGACTATTGTGAATGATGAATCTGAACCTTTTGCTTGTGTGTCAGTACCTACGTCTTGTTCGCTAATGTCGTCACAATTGGAGTTTGGACTGACATAAGGCTGTGGACGCACCAGTTCAACTACAATTTTTTTGCAATTGTATGCTTCTTTTGCATTTTTTTGTTAGCTCTGTTTATTTATTAAATTTAATTGTATCTAATAATATATGATCTAGATAATTTCTTCACGTTTTGAGGATACATTAATTAACAAGTGTGTTTGTTACCATTAAACAGCCAATGTCTTAAATTATTTGGTGGGACCAATGGGACTTAAAAATAATATTGATGAATCATTCCCGTTCGTCCCACCACGATCAGTGGGACGATCGGTAATCAAAAAATATTTTTTTCAATTCCTATTCGTTCCACCACTGGGACGAAGTTGGTGGGACCAACAGGTATTTCAAATAGGAATTATTGATTTGATATCTAAACTAAAACAAAGACTGATTCATGTGATTCGGATCGCAGAATGTGTGATAGTGATAAGAATCATCTAGATATCATAAATATGAATGAACTCCCAGACATAATCCGGCTTGTACCACTAGGATATTCAATAGCCAGTGCTAATAATTTAGTATAGCAAAATACCTATGTTCATCAAATTTTACGACACATAAAATAATAGCAGATAACCTTTGTTTTTTATAAAGACCAGGAAAATACTTATTCCTTGATTACAGTACTAATGCAATAATAAATAATCTTGAAAATATAAAAGGGGATTATTATTAAAGTAAATAACATAATAAATCTGATTTTACGACGAACAAGAGATAATACAGTTAATATGACAGATAATAAAAATATATCCTTCAGTGTTTGGTCGGCGTGATTAGTTCAGATTAAATATTGCGGGGATTTACAATGTAAAGACGGATAAGCGAAGTACAAGCGAATTTTTATCTAATTGAACTAAGTCTTGATGTAATACAGGTTATTATTGCATGACGAAAAAAAAATGTGATGTTGATCAACGTTTTTTTGGTTGATGTTGAAGTAGATCTACGAAACGAGAATCCGATTATTATACACTCCGCCCTTAGGCTTAGGCTAGCTCCATTCTTATTTATAAAATTGTTGTTCAATAACAACAATATTATAAATTAGAGCCTATAATGCGTACGGCGTATTTTTAACGCGCCGATGACGCACCTTTCACGGACGCGCGCTTACGGGCGCTGCAGATGACCAAATTTTAGAAGCGCGTTAACGTGCGTGATATGCGCGTCGTCGGCGCGATTAAAATACACCGTGTGTATAGGCTCTAATTTATAATATTATTGTTAAATAACAACAATATTATAAATAAGGACGGAGCCAGAGCGAAGAGTTGTGCAATAATTCATAATAATATATACCTTGATTAATAACTGGTCGAACGTCGCACTTGTAGACGCAATCAAACCTCGATTATGTCTTGCGTATACGAGTACTATCTATGTTCGTGTATGCAACGAGATACTGTATTTCAGAAAGATTTCATTACTTGATATGTAGGTACATTATTATAACCAGTTATGCGGAAAGGGGGTTATTGTACACATTATTATGAACAACTGTTACCATAGGACCAACCCTGAAATCGCGAAAAATAACAGCTGGGGGGCTAAAAAGGCCGCTTTAGATGAATCATAATATGATTCATATTACGAATGTCAAAATATGTACTTAATTGATGACTCTTAATGTCATCCGCATAAGGTTCATATTCAGTAATCATCTGTTTGACAGCTACTAAGCAGATCATTAGATGAATTGCTCAATGTGGCCTTTTTAGGCCCGTGTACAAAAACCCCAATATTACTCGACTAAATGTCATGAACATCAGATTTTTTATTGCTATTTCAGTTTTGGCCCGTTGTACGCTTTATATAGGTACCTTTTCCGACTACCCGTGTCTATCATTCAGCCCTTTTTCTGTCCCGCTGCTGATAGGTGCCTTCTCAAATAGAGAAGGGTTAAGGTTTTAGTACGCTAGCCAGCAGTAATTACAATACACGCTCGTAATTGGCATCGATTAAATTTTGATAGTTCAAAAATATACATTGCGCAGTATATTCCACTCGACAATTGGAATAACTCAATGTATATTTTGAAAGGTCAAAATTGAATCAATTCCGATTATGAGCGTGCATCGTAATTGTGCTGGTGCGAGTTGTCGGCCTACACACACATCAGATTTGTGTGTGTGATGTTTCCTTACAATTTATTCTTCACCTTCACCGCGTGTGATAGTACTTATAACATTCTAATACGCAAGTGAATTTAAAAAAGTCTGATGTGTGGGGCCATTGTCCAATAGAATAGATCTACATTTCATGTACTTCATGTCATGTCTGCATGTTATTATTTGGTAAAATGTAGTTATCATTTAATGTCCAATATCTTAATAATAAAATTATTGAATTAATGATAAAATCAACTTCCGTGGTTCAATATTTGGTTTATTATGTAGAATGTGGGAATCAGGAAATTGATAATTAGTTCATGATAAACTATTCGTTTATTTGAACTAATTAAGTTGCTATAGGTACTTAATACCTATAAATTGACAGTGTCTTTTCCATCACCAAAAATTGCTTACAAAACGGATAAATGATCACCAAAACGAATATTTATGTTTATCGAATATTGTTTGACTACAAAATTATATAAAAATAAAAGTTAAAAATACTAAAAGGATTTCAGCCAGACATGAAGTCTGTCGCAGTAGGTTAAGGTGCGGCTAGGGTGGCCCTTGACCCACCCCAAAGCCGTGAATGTACTACACACACAAGAATGTTATAGTTATACAATATTTTGTCAACGCAATTTGGTGAGCATTTATTCGTTTTGGCAACAATTTTCTGGTAGTTAATTGGTTGGTACATAACTGGTCAAATATCGTAAGCATTAAAAAATTTGTGAATGTACTTAGACAAAAATTGGTCATAAAGCTTCAGTCGTTTCATAATATTATTCTTAATGAATTCTGAAGGAATATTGTTTCTTCTCTTCTTTCTTTTGGGTCAAGAATAGGCTATTACTTTACTTTCCATAGGCATAGGTGGTAAGAATCCAAATAGGAACCCATGGAGAATATAAGTTTAAAAATTAGTGTCTGCCATGTTTATTGTATGACGAGACAAATGTTTTCCCAAACACAATGATTAGATGAATTATATTTTATTCGTACTTTAATTTTATTGTTACTAACCTAATTTACCCAAATCCGTTGTCTACGCTAAGCTGTTAAAATTATCACCATGTACATGTTAGGCATTGAAACTAAAGAAAATAACCATCAGGTTTACTATTTCAGGTGACATTGTGACGTCATCGATGTGAAAATTATCGCCTCGTCCGCAAGGTTCATTGAAGCTGCTTTTTATATTGTTCTCTATTTTTTCTATGTGGACATGATCTGTCATTTTATTCGTCATTCACACATACCTTTTCCAGTGTCGGAAAACATGTGTATGACATATCATCCCAAAATTAGGAAGGTACTCGCAAGCGCGAGCGCTCACCGTAGTCAAGAGTCAATTCAATTCAAATTTTAATTTAATGGCTCCATCGTTACTTTGCGATGATTCTGCTAATATGCATATGCTATGCATGTTCTCGTAGGTACACCGAAGCTCCCTTTGCCCTTTCCGAAAGATAAAGAAAACTAAAGGTAAACACGACTCTATTCAATGTAGGTAATACTGACGTAATAGACACGTATTATAATTAAGCATGATATTCAGAATTCGGTTTACACTCACCGGATAGGCGTTATCTAAACAAATCTGGATATAAAAACACTTTGTATCGATATTCTCGATATCCATTGATATGTAGTGATTAACTTATCTTGTGCATTCTAACATCAAGATTCCCGAATAGATAGGCATAAATATCGTAGTGAATAAAAAATAAAAAGATTTATTGCAGAATGATATTGCAGAAAGATGTTATAACATTGACTACGACAACAACAACAACTTTATAAAAAAGTGTGTTAAACTGGCATAATCTAGATTTCAGGTTTAAAATGTTTTTGATATGTGTCCATGTGAACTGCTGTAAACTGTACAACATGAACCACGATACAAGGGAAACCATAGAGTGATTAACATAATTTATTTTTAAAAAAACTTAAAAAATGCAAACAGTTCTAGAGATACTCTACTACTAGATCGATGAACCGATGCATCAAATACCGACTCATGTGTAAATGACGTACCTACATATTTTCTAATATTTCCATACCTAACCTTTACTGACATAACACATGCCGTGAGCGAACAAGCGAGGAATCCGACAACTCCTTAAATCGACATGGCTAAACAAACCTCGGATAAGGGAACGTTCCCGCTACTCGTGTGGATTAGAGCCGTGCTTAAACCGGCACCCGTGCGGTAGTCAGTGTAAACACGGCATAAGGGCGCCACACTATGAAGCCGCGTCGAAAGAATAGTAGATTATTAACCAAGGGGATAAAGCAGTGTCTTCTGTCGCGGGTGACGATTTAAATCGCGAGCGTAACGAAGGTCTCGAGGTTTACTCCCGAGCGCAGCGAGGGTGTTAAAAACTTAAATCACGAGCGAAGCGAGGGATTTAAGACGAGTCCTGAGTGTAGCGAGGGATTTAAGTTCACCCAAGACTAAGACAGCTTTATGACTGAGGAAAATACTCTACTTTTCGTACCATTTGCGAAAAAATTAACACAATAATAATATGAGATAAGCATTTATTAAAAATAATGACAATTAAAAGTAAAATGCGTATTCCTTTTTCAAAAAGATGTATAATGCTTTATATAAAAACTCAATGGTGTAAACACAGATGTAGTTCAGTATAAATTTCGGTAAGTATTCCAAATTTAAATCACATTCTCCCCCTAGAGGATGAACATAGATAAAGTAAACCTCAGGATGAATGAAATTCAGTACAATTTTCTTTCCCTGTTTTAAACAGATTAAAAATGACTATTGTTATGTTCGCTTTTTGTGGCTTAGAATGTCACTTTTTTGAGCAAGTGGTACGAAAAAGAAAATTCTCTCTTCAAAAAAGTGAAATTAAAACAAATGAATACTGAATGTGTCTGAATCTGAAGGATTTATTAAAAGTAAGATAGTAAAGAAAATATTAACAAATAAATAGTGCTTAAAACAAAAGAAAGTGCCCTAATATTACACAATGCTAAACTTGAGATTAAAAAAAAGATCACACAATTATTTTGTTACGTAATAAGTTAAATTATCTATGCTATAACAAACACATCGTATTCTATAAAATAAATCACACAAATCGTTTCCTTACGCATGTCTCGCACATATTGCATAATCCACAAAACCCCAAACACCTTATCATCATCTAAATTCGTAGTTCTGTTGCTAATCACGCGTTATATCTTGTGATCCCCTATGGCAGATCAAGGGTCAGATCATGTCCGTGGCACTGACGAAATTGGCTCAAAACCCGATAACTTCGGCGTAAATTATAAAAATCTGCGACGTAAAAAAACACAAATCCCGATTAGGTTGATACTCACTGTTATAGCGTTTGGCTAGCGCTCGTGAATATTGTGTAACCAATTGTTGTAATGACTTCACGGAAGATAATAAAGTTGGAGTTCTTTTTTAAACGTTACCCCTCTCTAGGGCTCTCTGGATCGTGGGTACAGTTTACAGACATACATGTCATATGCACACACACTCGGACCCGAAACAACTATCTGCAGGCCGTACAAATATTTGTTCCGTGCGGAGAACGAAGCCGCGAAACGCAGCGTAGTGGCCCACCGATTAGCTTTGTTCGCTACGTGTCGGGGGTTGGATTCCCGCATGGATAAAATATTAACAGATAATTGTTATGTTTTTTTTTTAATCTTTCTTTATTAATGGAGGTTTGTTCATATTTGAACATGTCACCCAATTGTTATGTTACAGGCCTAGGTGTGTGTGTATGTGAGATGTATGCTTGTATACTTGTACCCACAATACAGTAAAAGGGAAATTAGAAAAAAACTGAATTATAAGTATGTAGGTAAGTAGATAAATGTTTAATTATAGAAAAAAAAAAAAAAAATCAGTTGGATGGTGCCGCTCTCATATTATCATTCTAGTCTGTTAAAAGATTCTTTGTTGACTGCTCCACGTGTCCGTCTGTCACAATAGTAATTCAGCAGAGTTCTTATCTCAACGATTTTACGTCTCAATTATCTATTTTTATGTGATATGTACCTATTTTTTATGTATTAGAGTTACAGTGGAAATTTTATATAAATATACACGTACATATACGTATATACGTATTTTGTTACATATACCTACTTTAGCGATTATGATGTGATGTCAAATTTTACGTAATTTCAGCTGTTGAACTAAACATCTACATGAATAAATACAGACAATCCTACTAATAATATAGGTACATGTGAAAGATTTGTTGTTTGTCAGTTTCTTTCTGAATTTGGATGTTTGTGAATCAACCACCCCTTAAAGGCTGAACGGATTTAGATGAAATTTAGCATCCATAATATCCGAGTAAATGAAGTAGTTCCTCTAAGATGCGGCCAAAACCGCGGGCTAGGTAGTGATATTATAAGGGCATTCTCGCTACTTTTAGCATCGGCGACTAGCGATTTAGTCGCTTTTCGGAAGCTCAATAAAGCAACAGGGGGCAATTCACGTAATTTTATGACGCGCCGATCATATTGCAGTGACGCTCGAACTTGACGCGAGCGTATCTCACTGAAGATAAGAAAATACCAAATGTGTTGTTTTGAACAAAATTTTACTGCAAAGTGCGCGGCAACTGCACTTCTTTAGTTACGTGAATTAGCCTACTGAATGCTACACGCCGCACACATTCAGAGGCCCTGAGCGATTTATTGAGGCTTCGGCGTGCCACCACCTCGCTGGCTCTTCCCCTCGCTGTAGTTCTCCACCAGATGCAGCGAGTCACCTAAACGCGATGCAGCCTCTAAGCAATCGCAAAATTGTTTGTTGCCGATGCTAAAAGAATCGGCCCACTTATAAGTTATAATATTATTGGCTTCAGTACGTACCCAGTTATATTAGTCGTGCTTTTTACTTACAAATATTTGAAAGGCATTACCAGACGTCCGACGTATTCCTGAAGGTTAAAAAAGCCTTCAAAACGATTTAGGAAAAACCATTTTGTCTCTGTTTTCGACGCGCGTTGACAGCTCAGGAATTAAAAGATAAGCTCTCATGATATACAAATATAAGACGTTTCTAAACGCTATCTTGTACAAATAAGTGGGACATAAATTAATCAGGGCTCTGCGATATAGACAACACGGGTAATGCCACGGTAAATGTTACTATCAAGGCGTTTCGTATGTTTGTGTGTCATAATACTTGCCTCTGTATTCGTCAGATTAGATGACGGAAGGTGGTTATCGCGTGCGTTAACCAGATAATTGTACTGATTTCATTTTAAATAATTTCGTATAATATTTAAATTTGCAATGTACGGTCGGCCAAAAAATGGTCTATCAATTTGAATAGAACTTCCTATCAAATCAAAATATCACTAAAGTTGACACTTCATAATTAGATAGTTTTGTTTTATAGCGTACAAACAAATTGCAACCTTGGAATGATAGAACAATTCTTTGGCCCACTATTTTAAAAGAAAAATCTATAGGTATCTATAAAAATATGCTCATAAATATTCAATGTCAGATAATCTGCCGAGTCTAGTAAATCGGAGTATAATTATATGAAAAATAAGAACAAAATGCAAGGGAGCTATTGAAAATTATATTCCATCTAATTTATTTAGTTAAGAGGGATTAATGTATAATGATTAATGATGATTAATACAATTATTTAAGCTAAAGTGAGATTAAGATAAACCTATCCGTAAAGGGCGCGTCACACAGAAAGCGTAGCTTAGGCGTATCACGAGCGATTTTTCGTTGAATGAACAATTTGCGGTTCATATGACTCATCATACACAGGGAAATTTACAGAAGTTTGAAATAAAATCAAATTCGAAAAATTAAAAGGCGTTTATAAAAAAAAAGTAAAAACCGACTTCAAAAAAGTAAAACGTATGAACAAATTTTCTTAAAGAACTTAACAGCTTCTGAAGTCGGTGCCCAGCTAAGGTGCATTGAAGAATTAAAGGCCTCCGAAAATTCTTTATTGAAGTCGGTTTTTACTATTTTTAAAGTTTATTTATTTATTTATTTATTTATTTTTTTTATTTAATCATTTATGTACACACAAGAAAAGACACAGCAAACATTAAAAATAGGAGAACAAAGTACAAAGGTACTGCTTATTTCACAAAAGAAATCTCTTCCAGCAGACCTGCGAGAGGAGAATTTAAAACATGAAATGTAGACAGCGATGCACAAGAATAGATCAAGATACAAAATTAAATTTATTAAAAAAAAGAAAAACATAAGCAAAATACATACTTCAAACAAATACACATAAATATAAAAATATACATAAATAAATACAAATACATACATACATAAATTGCAAACAGAAGATATTATGACATGGAGAGATAATGTTCTTTTACACGTTTCTTAAAGGATGAGATCGTTTTACAGTTCCTTATCTCAGATGGAAGTGAGTTCCACAACCTAACCCCATGCACAGATAGGGAAAAGGAATAGTAGTCAGTTTTGTGGGATGGGAATGTAAGAAGAGTACGGAGGTTTATTTAATTTTTCTTTTGTGAGTGGTATAAAGAATACAATTGCCAGTGATTTTCTACTATCCGTTGAAGAGTTCCACTGTCTATCTCCGAAGGATCATCTTATCTTCTTCTTATCTTCATCTAATCTTCACCAAATTTAAATGGGACCACCTCGGAAGAATACACTTTCAAACAAAAAAGAATCAATAAAATCGAATTAGCAATTGGCGAAGAAATAGCTGAACATACATACAAAAAGAGAACATACAGTCGAATTTAGAACTTTCTCCTTGTTTGGAAGTCGGCTAAAAATAGACTAGTAAGTTAGTAGTACTTTTTGACGTACACATAAGACCCAAAACGCGCACACTTCACCGCTTCCTAGTGTTTTCGCTGAGAAAAAGAAGCGGCGCAACCATTCCATTCCTTACCATTCTTGACCCGCCTTGGCTGACGCAGCGGATATCAACTCTAGGGTATCAGTAGAGTAAACAGAGAAACTACTTGCAGGATATCTATGAAAATAGTAGCTGACAACTGTTGAGCCTTATTTGCCGAGTAATTGTTACAATTATGATTTACATATTTGCCGATCTTGTAATCTGTAGGTATCTTTCTTGTCTGATGTTACTGTCACATCTACTTGCATGATGAAATGTACATAGTGAGTATGTAATATTGACTAGAATTTATGTAAGCCCTGTTCACATGCGTGTTAAAATTTCCGCTGGCGCTGGCGCTGATGTCCCAATAATTTTATACAGAAACGCTGACGCTGCGATACTGTAGTCTTACATTTTCATGTAAAAATAATTTCATAGATAATTTCAAATATATTGCCGTATCTTAGCTGTGGGCGAAAATACCCACCCAGTGGAGCACCCTGACGCAGCAAAACGGCGTCGCGGCAGACCGCTAAACTTGTCGGGACAATCTAGACATATTTAACAAAGATTGGTCATCATTGGCATGTAATCGAACAGCATGGAAATCAAGAGAAAAGGACTTTGCTCAGTAGTGGGATGCCACAAACTAACAGTACCAGTCAAAAATTCGTTTCTAATCGCAACCGGCCATATGAGACCCGGAACAATACTTATTTTAAAAAAAAACGTTGCCCCTCACTTAGGTTTCACCTGTATCGTGAGTACAGTTTACAAACATACATGTCACATGCACACACAACAAGACCCAGAACAAATATCTGTAGGCCATACAAATCTTTCTTCCGTGCGGCATACAGCGCAGAAAGTCAGTAGCTTAGCCACAGTCAAAATCAAAGCTTTTTATTTCCACTGGACCTTTGCAGGCACTTTCAAAACGACGTGATTCTAGGTGCACGGCCCCAACCGTGTCGTCATACTAATGTCTATGCGTTTCATCGCTTGATGAGTATTTAGCTAAGTTAAATCATATCATTTACAAACATGCTACTTAATGCATTAACGGTAAATATTGTTACCCCAAATATAAGATAAACATAAATTTAGTGTGGGAATATAAACAGGATTATCATCAATTACTAGCACAACAGGAAATTTGTGTTATTAATGACATTATTCTGTAGATTATATAGTAAAAGGAACGGAAAATAGTCATCTATCTTATTTATTTACTTCTATGATCGTACATAATATAATCACAAATCGTGAAAAAAGAAAATGCAGCTGCCATGATTAAGATATTTCACGAAGATACACTTTGCTTATTAATGAACTCCAAACTGCATCGTGCTTAACAATTTATAGACAACGTTTGTATCTTCATTAACTTTTTAAATCCATAGACTCAGGTTTTCTTCTTATTGATAATTGATAGCTTAGCGTTTTTTTTGTAAAGGAAACTTGAAACAAATAATATAGATCAATAAGAGTCGCTTCATCATTACAATGTGCGAATGTAACTTAAAATATTTCATAATTATAAAAGATTTCATCCATCATCATTAAATTTTCAACCCGTAAACATCCACTGCTGAACTTGGGAATCCCAATTACTGCCATAGTGAACTGGTTAGGTACAACAACGTTGGGCTGATTGGTGGTCACAGTGTATTTTTATTAACACACATGATGACGTTGAAGCTTACAGCTTCACACTTTACGCAATACTTTTTGTGCTTTTAACGACACCCACAGGAAGAAAGAGGGTGGCCTATTCTATGCCGGAACTAAACGACCTAGTTGGTTACTAAACAGAAACCCGTTGCCTCCAATCAATTCCTGAACACAAAACCGCCCAGCGAAGCTCAACAAGTCCTCAGTACAAATCGTTCCAAATAAATTGTAAAGTTCGGCGAACATATCCATTGTAATTGTGGTACGTGCTAGCCGTGATTGCAGCAAGAGTTAACACATAATACATTACAGTTTATGTCACAACACAATCAGGCTCGGCCGAGGACGAATCAGGCGGCGACGCGCGTAATCTGGGTTAACAGGGGTCAAACGACATCACAAATTCCAATACGATATTAGACGTATCTGTGGCGCGAATCAACGATTCTATGGACGAGCAAACTGTGCGTTCTATTGGCCAACACGCCCCTGCGCTTGTTCTCTTCATGCGGCACATTTTGCACATGCACTTTGATTGTGCACGTCAAATTGTTCAGAATTGGTAAGGGTTAATTTATTGTTGAGAGCATCCGATGTTCCAAGTACTTCACAAGAGCTAGATAATTTTGCTCTTCATCTCACCTCCTCCTTGCTTTGAAGTTTAATGTAGCAGTTGAATCAAAAATTATAAGATCATTTGTATTGTTTGTTATGATTTATCGGGTGTAGTGTGATGATTCCTTAATTTCAATTAAAAGCTTCGTTCTCATTTTGTTTTTCTCGCTGGTATTTTTTGGTGTCAACTTTAGCATTATAACATGATGAGATATGTCATGTTTGCACATCATTAACCTTATTAAAACACTATCATTCGTTGTGAGTTTGCCGTTATGTGGTCAAGCCGGCGTTCAGTAACAATATTCAATGAATGTAATCAGTGCGGCTCATGAACGTTTTGTATCGACTGACGCAATGGCCAAGTGTCCAATTTGTATCTCGATTCGCCTTAAGTGGTTCGACTTTTCTTAGATTAGAATACATAAAGATGTGTACTTTATTTTTCTTGGGACTTCTCTTGCGAATTTATTCGCACTACAGACAATGCTTCAACTCCTGCACTTTGGAAGACCTGTGTGAGGCTATGGACAATGCTATTGACGTGGCCAAGTTCTGGTCAAAAATTATTTGAATTTGGAATCGAAATCAATACTAAGAAGATTTGCACTTGGTATTAAAAACATGCCCATTGCTCACCGTGGGCGTTAAAATTACGCTTGAAGTTAAAGGACATAAAATAATTACAAAACCCAGTGTCTTGTTAAAGGGTTTTTTATTTGTAAATAATAAGCTTTGTTTTATTCCTGAAAAAAAAAAAACTATGAGAACGAATGATTCGTAGAATTTTTTTTGAACGTTTCAAATGGGGGTCCTATCCTACTCGGTGAAACAAACAGAAACACACAAACAAAAATAGAGTCCTTGAATCCAAAGACTGGATGTTTTATCGCCGTTAATAAAGACTGACAACG
Organism: Allophyes oxyacanthae; assembly: GCA_932294325.1. Lineage (NCBI taxonomy): Eukaryota > Metazoa > Arthropoda > Insecta > Lepidoptera > Noctuidae > Allophyes > Allophyes oxyacanthae. Next base: position 5,950,186 of record OW028610.1, read on the forward strand.
AGAATCTTCAGATTAGATGGCTATCTTATTAGCGAGCTCTAGGCCAGTGGGTACTCCACCATATAGGTGTTTATCGTATTATTTAGTATAAAATCTTCACTTTTTGAGAGGCTACAAGACAGGGATATCTGCGAGGTTAAGCCACGGTCGCAGTCATGCTGTCAATGGGTGACTGTTTTTTTACAAAGCGAGACGTTCCGTGCCTTGAAGTGCACGCCAAGCCATCGCCATCGGCTGATGGTCCATTAATTAGATGTCATAGGAATACTAAATAAAATAGTTATCGGCACGCAGATGCTGAAGTCTAATAACAGATCTGACTAAACGATATGGGTTTTTTTTTAATTGGGTTCGGGATGTAACATTTCAGATACCAACCGCTCTGTGGAAAATACTGATATTCAGCCTCATCTGATTAAGCTGGAAGCAGGCCCCTAAACATTTGCAAAAAGGCTGAGATCAAAGTAAAAAAAAGAAAATCTACTGGACCTTTGCAGGCACTTTTGAAACGTCGTGATTCTAGGTACAAGGTTCCAAGAAACTGCATGTTTACGTACATACCGTCAAGTTGCAAACGCAGAAACCTATATTTCTATTTCTTATTTATGTTTAATCTAATTTTAAGTTAATAAATAAATTACCTACTTACGCGAACATTGCGAATTAACATCCAACAAAACCTTACTGTAACGTTGTTGTGATCTGTTTAACTAATAAACTTTTAGTGTTACAAAATCTGTGTGTGTTTACGTCAACTCACCTCTCTCAAAACTTAGAACTTCTAACATTATACTGCAAGTGTAAACTGTAAGGTGCCTACTACTACGGGACCATAGACCAAGGATACTCGTTTAGAGTAATGCTGATTATAATCTTCACCTTTTGAATGATATCAAGCAATTGGTTATAGGTATAATGGAAATTGTCACCTCAAGTCGTGACCTGGCTTACTTATTAGTACTAAGGTAAAAATAGCAATGGTTTCTATTTTAAGTACTTGGGTGTGTGTCGTATATTGGTGCTAATCAAACGAGTATGACCAAATAAGTAATCCGAATTCCAACTCGAGTTTCTAACGTGTAAAATAATGTTTCTTTTGATATTTTTACAGTTTTAGAATGATATTGTGGTTTGTCTTTTTATATTTCAATACATAGATTTGGTATCTACGGAGCTTTTTGCCAGTTCTTTTCCATGGAACTTACTGTTTGGAAACCTACCTAAGTTTTAATGTTTTAAAAGTGTCTGTAATAGGCTTATTTGAACCTATTTTAATTAAGTATACTTATATTGATATTTTTCTCATGACTCTATTTAAGTATATATATCTGTTTTTCTTACTTATTTTATTTAATATACAATTTTCACATGTCTTTTTAACGACAAACGTTATTTAAAAATATGAAAATCATGCTAAATTTAACTGTCCTTGATGATTAATTACTTTTTACCAAATCTGCATGTTTAATAAGATTTTATGTATTTTATAAATGATTATTTCATTAATGAGTTGTGTGAAGATTGTTTACTAAATAAGACAAATAAGAAAAAACGGAGAAGTATTCTTTGACGGTACCTACGGTTGACACAGTAGCTAAGCGATTGGCTTACTGCGCAATGTGCCGCGGGTTTGATCCCCGCACGGAACAAATATTTGTAAGGCCTACAGATGGTGTTCTGGGTCTGGGTGTGTGTGCATGTTACATGTATGTTTCTCAACTGTACCCACGATACAGGAGAAATCCTAGTGTCCCAACACTAGGATTTCTCCTGTGTTATTTAAAAATAAACTCTGCCAAACCAACAACTTTAAATGAAGTACTCTATATTTTGCAGTGTGTTGCGAGCCACCAAAAATGACGAAGCGAAATGTTCATTAAAATCAGATCATCACTTTAATACCGTATTACACTACTAACATGAAAAAAATACAGTTATATAATACACAATATAATGTAAGGCAACGGTTCCCTTCGTTTGTCCATATATTTCGCATGTCCCGCACGTCTGCCTCCGATAGACACCGTGCGCATACGCAACCATATTGCACCAATGCATGCAAGTGTACCAACGCAAATTGTAGAATTATTCATTATTATTCGACCTTAATGGAATCTATGGGCTCTCGTCTAGACACGACACCATAAAGGCATGGATAAGCTCGTGTTTTTGTATTGAAATTATCCACACCGTTATATTAATTGAGCGTGCGCATATTAAATATTAATATTTTATAGATTATGGCTGGAAACAATTAGCTATGATAGGAAGTTTATGTATCCGTCTTACTACACTAGTTTAATTTACATTGGTTTCGTAATGATGCACAGCATAACATATCTTTTTTTTGTGGAATCATGCTGGATAATAATGTCACGTTCGTGTTTTCACGGGATAATCACGGGATTAAAATGAGGCCTTTAGATTAACCATAGATTAATTATTTTAATCATAACATTAGTTTACATCGCGCACTAAGAATTCATTATCTCAGATATAAAAGATAGGATATCACAAATATTTTTGATTACTGTAGATTAATTAATGATTAACCAAGAACATTTTTTGATTTTTATGTTACTCTTATCATTGATTTAATTTGTATTTGATTGATTCTATTTTGATAAAATATAGAAACGTAAATATCTTGCTTCATTGATGACACGTTTTATGATTTTTTTATCATACGACCGATCTTTTTTCTATAACAGAAGTTTCCTTATGTGCTTCACTAGTGTTGCGACGACTAAACCTGAATGTGCATTTATGAATTTCATGGCACCCGACGGAGTATACGTACTTATAATAAAAAAAATATGCTTATTTATACCTACTCTTTATTTATTCATATGTACCAATACAAAACCCATACTTTTCTTTCGTAGAATCTGTCAGCGGAACTCAGGCGCAGCAAGACGCCCCCGCGTCGCTCACCGGAGGACCGTACGGTGCCCCGCCCCCCCTCCGCGCCGGTGCACCACGAACGGATCCAACACACCCCACACACACCCCACCTGTCGCCTAAGAAGGAGGCCTTCAACAATCTGCTGAACAAAGGTATTATTGGTGAGTACACCATTTTATCTGTAATTCGAGTTCTAGATCTCATTCATAGTCCGTACTATGAATGAGATCTAAAACTCGAATGTCCTGGACGTGTGACGGTAGATTTTATTAAAAGTGTGGTAGAATATAATGTGACGGCAGGGTTGGCGCAGTTGGTAGTTGATTGGCTTTCAGCGCTACGTGCTACAGGTTCGATTCCCGCACTAAACAAATAATTGTATGATCTACAGATAGGTATTTGTTACGGGTCTGAGTGTGCATGTGACATGTATGTTTGTAAACTGTAGCCATAGAAATCCAGGTGTGGTTTAAAACAAAAAGTAATCTTTATATTTAGGATTCTAGGCAACGTTTTATGGAAATGTCAATATTAATAATTAGGTTATGTTACGGTTAATATCAACATTTCCACATGTCACTGACATTAGGACTTGTGATCACTGTTCATTAAATATCTATTATCACAAAGTGACGCGTTTGTAAAACGAACTTTACTAAGCCAAATGTCTATATCGCCTACACAACTGTTATGGTAAGTTCACACAGTTAACTTAGGCTTTATATCTAAGATTAAGCAAAACGGTAGTCGGTAGTAAAGATTCTTCAATCTTTTTTATCCCAGTGAAAGCCCAAACGTCTTTCAAACGTTTCTAAAACAAGTACGAGTGCATTATTCGTAGTCACGCGCTGTTGTTCGGCCCCTTTGTATTCGGTTCATCTGCGAGTTCCTAGTTAATCTGATGCCATAATTGATTCTCTGATATCTAACAGTCGTTAAATCAAATGTTCACAGATATGCGCCAGTGATTTCAATATATTTATGTGTCAATAAAATCCACCTATGTTTATTGAATAGTTTATAACTAGTCACCTTTCTGCTGTTATTTATTCTGTGTTGTTTGATATTTACTGTCTTGACGAAAGCGTGAGTGGCCAGAAGCCCATTTCTCGTAATCAATTTACACTATGATCGATAGTTGACCGAACTGAGAATATTTATAAATTAACAAAAAATCGGTATTCTACTCCTCTTAAAGTTCTGTCCGATTTCAGTATGATTTGAATTCAGTTTTCTTACAGATTTTCTGACGATTATGTATGGACAAGAATATCAATTTTATTATGTGTCGATTCAAAATATTAGCAGAATTCTGATTTAGCTTCAATCAACTTTCGACCTCATTACAATATAATTTCACGTTTGACGTTGTTTGTTAGTGTAGGAGAATACCATTTGCGACATTTATGACATTGATACTAGATTGGAACGAGATCGGAACTATATTTTCAACATTTTTAATTACGAGAATTGATCTTCTGATCTTAAAGTAATTCATATTTCTGTAGAAAATGGCATACAGGCAAAGGAACGAGCCGATGCGGTCACGAAGGAATGTAATCAATGTATTTGTGAGCTTCTGATAATATTTTAGAGCAACACGTAAATTTTTTATACCACTAAGATGGCAATCATCAATAAACAAGCATCTAAAAAAAATGGGCCTTAGTGACTCTACAATTTGCAGATTCTGTCGCGAGAAGGATGAAACGCCCATACATATCCTATGCGAGTGTGACGTAGTACACGTAGTACACCACACTAGAAGCCAGCACCTGGGAGGGCACCTTATCTCACCAGATGAGATTAAATCCCTCCACCCCAAGAACATAGTCAACTTCATCATTGACTTACGGCTAGAGGAAGAGCTGTAATGAAACGAGAGGCGTCACAATAGATCTTCGCAGGTCGCAATGACAAAGAGGCTTAGTACCCTACCTCTTCTAGTAAATAATAAAAATTATAATAATAAGATGGCAATCATTCTTACGGCCCACCTGATGGTAAGCGGTTACTATGAACCTATGGACGCTGGCAACACCAGGGGCATCACTCGCGCATTGCCGACCCTACTATTACCGCTACGTTACCCCAAGGAGCATTGGCGACTTTGTTCACCGTTAGAAACACAACACTGCAAAATAGCAGTGTGATTTGGCTACGATATTCAGTGCAAGATACTTCTCCGGCAGTGGAATTTTGAGCGGAACGTTCCGCTATACCCTACCTCTCTTCAAACATGATTACTTAATTTCTACATCAGATAATGTAATATCTATACTTCATGGTATAGTAAATAAATCTATAAGTTGTCTTCAAAGGCCCTCTCGATGGCTAATGAATACGACCCCTAAATCCGAGCAGCTAATTTCACGACCAGTTTGGCGCGGCATTGCGCATGAAACCCGAAACGCCGCGGCTCCATCAACTTCCCGTACATCGGACTAATACCCGACGTTCATACCCTACGTAATCATTTTCCATTCATTCTCCTCTTTATAAATCATAATCTCTAAATCTCCCGTCTACTGTCCTTGTCTTTATAATACAAATCCTTTTTGTTTCGTCCCTTTCTAGTTCTTTTACCCCTTATATCTAATCCGGGACATCCCGTCTGCCGTAAGGCGCGCTCAAAGCTTAATCCCAAGTGCACACGCACGGCACATCTCACATATACAGCGTGTTCCATGCTTTAGTATTTTGTGCGTGGGTAATAAGATAAATTAAACAAATAATATACAGTATGAAGTTACATTAAAGATTTATTGTGAATAAATTTAAAATTAGTGTTTGAAAAATATTTTATCCTTGGAATTTTAGAATTCATAAATAAGTACATATTATCTAAGTATACAATTTATTTTATATTTTTTTTACTTAAATTTAACTTGTCCTTCATGAAAATATCTTTATTCACCAAATACATACCCATAATATTAACAGAAGCTAATGTAACAAAAAATATTAACTACGCCAGTTAAAAAATATATTTTCTCTATTGCGCAAACAACGAAAAATATTTACAAGAAGAATATTATAAGTAACGTTAGTAGAAGCGAGCGTGTCCCGCCAATCGCCGTCGACCGGTGAGTTAATGCCTAATGCCACTAATCGGGCGTTATAAATCATTATTAATTTCGAATCGGCCCGCGCCGCCGCCGATCCGCGCCGATTAGCGATTGCACAATGGCCGACGGATTACGCCCGACGTTGAAGATATATCTTTTTGTCAAATCGTACCTGCGTACCGTCAGACGATTAGATCGGGCTGGAAATATTTAGTTTTAAAATATTTTTATATGAAATCTAGAGCGAACACATTTAAAGCAATATTTTATTAGAGTTTTTGCTGTATTTGTCACAGCAGTTTTTTGGGTAAACATAATATGGCTGATTATATTAGATTATCTCCAGCCTCCAGGAAGGCTGTAGATCAAATAAAAATATCTGGTGTTAGAAAAGTAATATTATTTATTTATCTATTTATTACGTAAAAGGCTTTATAGAAAATCTACCACCCTCTATTAAAATAATGTGACTGTACTTAAATCTGGTAGCTAATAAAACATTTTTTTTTTAATGCAACCATGATGGCATATATATTATTAAATTATTATTATAATTATTACATTAAGTCGCCTGCAATATGTAAGACAAAAGGGAATTGTTGTACTCATATTAATGAACAACTTTTACCATATGACCAACCCCGAAAAAATGGGACAGTATAATATTTTCTCGCGATTTCTCTGTTGATTCCTTATTAAAAGTAATCATAATAATGTGTTCAATAATTCCCTTTCGGTTTTATATACCCTTTCCGGCTAACCGTGTATAATTATATTATATTTAAAATTGTCGTTGCTAACCCTACTTTACACGAACAAGCCAGTTTTATATAGATAAGCCGATTTATATTTTTTATTATACCATATTATAATCTTTTATTTTATATGTAAGACATAACATATGTACCTTAGCATGGTTTTATAGCCACAATGAACGGTATGTTTCTAACATTTAAATGCAAATATCCTATTACGGCTAAGTTTATCGCGGAATATCGGCTATTAAGTAATAATATTCGGATATCGTCGTTAGCCGCATATGTAATAGATATAATCTTGATTCAATATTTATTTTTATACTTTATAGACAAAAATACGTAAAATCCGAGATAAGATTACCGCAGCCTTATTTAAAAAAATCAAATCTTATAGTGTTAGAGTTTGTAATCCATATTGATTCTTAGAAGTAAGTGGAAAGTGAGTACAAAGTGTCGTGAAGCCGCATGTATGTATCATAAATTCATCACGCACTTATGGTCGACGGTACGGGGTCAGCTGAATTTCAAACAGTCTCGACGGTTCGTTCAAAGTCACGCCCGGCTATAACGCGTTGGTTACCGCGTTGGTTAACGCGTTAAAATGTATTTAATGTATCGTGTAGGTTCCATACTTGTGAAATGCCGAAAGCATTTTACCTTAACATTTCCGTCAGCTTCATAGTATAATTTGTACTGATTTTATAAGTCATCACCTTCATCATCAACATCATTCTCCTGCCCTTATCCCATTTTATTTGGGATCGGCGCAATATGTCTTTATAGACTCTCCATTTTTCTTCGCTGTTTTTACAGATTTTATAAGTCAATTTTAAGTAGGTACCTATAACTATAATGAATTTTATAATTATCACGAATCTCTCGTCATATTACATAATATGAATTATAAATAATTATTGAAGATACCTAGATTAGATGACATTATTTACAGTTACTTTATATTACTGTGTTGATCATAATTATTTTCAATAAATGTATTCTGTCTGTTTTTCTCCTTCGCACGTCATATAAAACCTTTACCTAGGACATTTTTAAAACCCTTAGCAATAATAATAGTACGTACCTACTGAACACCAAGTGATAAGTGACATACCTATTGCCACTTATCTACCACTGTTTGAATTCCGAACAATAACCTAAAGCTTACCACTAATAGATATTGACAACCACAAAAGCGGCAGCGGTTTTACGAAGTGTTCTATCAGTACCTAGGTACCTACATTACCTACCCACGACTCTTCTTGCAAAACTAGAGTAGGGCCTGTGGTAGGGCTCAGACAGACCATTAGTTTAATGTCGATAAATAGTTATGAATAAATATTACTAATAATTTGATAAACTGTTACGGCCTATTAATAAATCGAGATCATCCTAAGATGTTCATCTAAGGATGACTCTAGGTGTAATTGAAAATTGCTTTCTCGTACTCAAAAATTTTGTGGACGGGAAAGGATTGAGCATAAATTCACCAAGCTGTCATGTTCAGCAACAAGCCAAAGATGAGCTTAATCACCAAAGTTTAGTTGGAGGGCTAATTTTTCAATCGCCAGATAATGTTTTATCCAAAGAATAAATTTGTCGTTTGACAGATGTTGTATAGAAAAGCTGTCAAAAATTCAAATTTACTTCCACAGATAAAGTTATGTGGCGATTGAAAAATCAGGCCTAAGTATCAAAAGCTTATCCGACTATGGATTCAGGGAAACTTCTGTAGGTAGGTAAGCGATAAAAAAAAATAAAAAAATCTAAACCATACTTATTCACTCGATCGTATGACGTAGCGCCGTCGTCGTCGGTGTGACACGTATTATAAGGGCCGGTACACATGCGGGGTAGCGGCTTTATCTCCGGGCGACACGAGGCTGATCCGGCCGGGATGATCCGGATCAGCGCGATCCGTGTGTGCGCCAGTGTGCGTACGTGTTATCGATTTAGCGCTCGAATAACGTGTTTTTTTTCTCTGTCATTGTGTATTTTGTACTCTCAGGTGTTGGAATTAATTCATGCCTAAATACGATTTTCTGTATAGAATGGTGTATTTATTCTAAATGTTCTTCGTCTAAATCAAAATCAGAATGCTGTTTTTTCACATGCAAGTAGAAAAATATTTAAAAGCAAAAATAAAATTCTTGTAAACAAACTATTCATATTATTTCAGATATATTTTTATGCGAATCTTGGATTGCTTTGGTTTTGTCCGTCATTTAACCCGTTGCATTATTTCAGTAGTTTAATAGTTAACTTAAAGGTTATTAAAACAATGTTTAATAGCTGATACGCTCTTTTTTTATTATATCCATACCGGTACGAAAGTATTGTTATGTTTATTCTAATTAAAGCATTTCACATATACTGTAATACTGAATGACCAAAAATATAAATATATTTTTGAAAGATAAGAAGAATAAAGATTAGATCACAATCTTCGATTTCGCCGTCAATCAGATTGAACTAATCACACTATCACACTGTATTCATAGAAAATAAATTCACAATCTGCGTGAATGAAGAACTGTTGAAAACACGGCTGTCGCGTGGCCCTGTGCAACCCTATTTAAACGTAACCCAGCCAAAGCTTTTTAACCTTGACCGACGTGCTAGACAAAAAGTCGTTCTTTCGTTCGTTTACAAACATAAATCTCACATTCATACAAATATTAAATATGTTCCTTGCAAGAATCGAACCCGTGACATGTAGCGGTGGTGCAGTAAGCCAATCGCTTTGCCACTGCGCCAACTATGCGTTATTGATTTGGATTTAATCACAAACCTTGGTTGGGTTGGGTTAATATTTTTACTCGGGAAATCACATAAATTTTCATAAATCATGTCTTACATATAAAAGAAAGAAAGAAAAAAACATTTATTCAGCACGGACACAGTGACAATGACAACACGAAAGAGAGAAAGAGAAGACTACAAATAATAAATTAAATTCATAAAATATATAAATGGAAGCTGACACATACCTAAGTATGAATATTTTCCGTAAAAAATTGTAAACTAATAAAAAACAACTTCCTTTTTCCTTTGTTATACCAATAGGAAGATTACAATAAAAATAATAATTTATGATAAACTAAGAGTTACGTAACTTCGCAGGTGTTTTGTAGTAGGTACATATTTGTACGGGTAATTATGTTAATTTTAATAATACGAATATAAATAAATATTGGCAAAAAAACTTGAGTCTAATGATATCTGTGTACATTTATGAATCATTATTTAGTTTTCTTTTCCTAGGTATAAAAACTGCGTTTTCCGATAAATAAATCGGGTTTAATAATAAATATCTTAATGTTATGTGTGAAAGAATGTTTGAATCAAATTATAATTGTTTTATGAACTTTTTTATAATCGTAACAAAGTCGTTAATGAATCTATAAAAATGATGCTTGATATTGCGATTCTTCATTTGTTTATGAAAATTTTTGGTAATGTCGTAAAAGCTTATCAAATATACCAAATTACGAATTATGCCTCAAATTATATTTAATACTAATTGTTGCCCGTGGTTTCACCCGCGCGTTTTATTTTTATCATAATAAAATAAAGCCTAATATCACTCAGGGATAGAGGAGGTTTATATTACTGTTATTGCTAGCTTGCGTCGCTTCACTTCTGGGCAAAGGCCTTCGCCATGATTTCCAGGCTTTTCAGCCTTAGAGCCAGTGTGAACCATTCATTATTTGTTTTATAAAGTTTGTCCCGCCATCTCTTTCGTGGTCTGCCGCGTCGCCCTCTCGCCATATCAGGGCGAGAAGCCGACGAGCTTTCTATTAGAGAAAGATTATTTTAAATCGGTTCAGTATTTCTAGATATTACCCCCTACATACAAACAAACTCTACCTAGAGATAATATTAAACTATAAATAGGTATGTACTTGTACAGAAAACGCGCGAGAAGATTAAGCCTTAATACAGTACAATCTGTCCCTACTACTAAGACCACAAAACGATAAATTCAAAAGATTCCCGACGTACATTTTCCATATTCAAAATCCATAATATTGTCGACCTCGAGATACCTCGTACATCCAGATCCGGCGGTCGCGTAATCCGGCTTAGGACTGATCCGCGTATACGTGTGTATGTGCACACCCTACTGTTATATTGTTTTGTAAGAGGAGTGAGCACACGATAAGTGGTGTCGTGGACATTATACTTTCCAGTTTACTAATACGAAATTAAATATCAAAAGGATCATGATTTTCAAAACAAAATACATTGAAATAGATATTCGTTGTGAAAATCAACATAAATATGTTAATATTCGTTCCAAATAAATATATCTAAAGAATTTTTATAAGGTGTCAGGACTATGAAATTGAAAGTGTAATACGTCCCATGGCCAGCACCTTGACCGTTGACGGTGTTCATAAGATTAAGCCAATTACAGGAGAAAATTGGTAAAATGAATTTTCACGTAGCACGACGTTGTATCAACTAGCGAACAACGGTGACGATGTCCATTATAAATTAGCTGAGACCGAATATAAACAAAGATATACAACGTGTATCAAAAGTGCGTGTTCATATTTAAGGGTGTGAATCAGACCATCAAACTGAACAACTTTCTCTATGAGACCAACATCTTAATCACGAAAAAATAATTTATTTATTTATACTTTATGCACTATGTACAGCCGGACTTAATGCCTTAGGCATTTTTCTACCAGTGAACCTAAGGGCTAATAATCAGCCGTCTCATACGTTTGGGTCGAAATCGATGTGTTGAAGTTTTGTATGGGACAGCTGATAATTTTTTCGCGATTACGATGTTAGTCTGATGAAGAAAGTTATTCAGTTTGATGGAATCTACACCATTAGATTATGACCACGCATTTTCTGATACACGTTGTATCTTTATTAATATATTTATCGTATAATCAAAGATATAATAATAAATAAAAATGAAATCGTAATAATTATGTACAACCTTATCTTATTGTTGCGTAAACGACACAACTGCTTCAGTGGATAAAATTTTTACCTACACGTCGGGATAAGCCAATCACTGAAAATTATATTCATGAAAAATACAGGGGTTGAAGAAAAAAGAAACAGAATTGAGTTTTCGTGTCTGTAGGCAGCTAATTGCGAATGGCAATTAATATAATATCCGAAAACTTAAACTTAATTTAGTTTTTTTTAGTAAATTCGCGGTATTTAATATTGTTAGTTACGCAATATGGGATTATCAACGACAATTTATGTGAACCTATATCACATAAACATAATAAACCTCGTAAGCTTCCAAAGAGTTAAAAAAAACAGACAGTCCAAACAATTGACAACGACTTCATCTCCAAAGATTAGATAGCTGGTACAGATACGTCAAAACGTACATATTTATAGAAAAATCGTGGGCGTCTATTCTGTGTATCCCATAACTGGTATGTCGTTAAAAATACATATGTTTGTATGTATAGTAGTCGTAAACACCAGTGGCCGTACAATTATGCAAACGATCGATAAAGCGACTGTCGATAATCTCCAGTTGGTCATCACCTTGATATTTATGATCATCTTTCCATATAAACTATTATTTACATTTCGTAGCTTTAATTTACGTTAAAACTCAAATATTTATGTTGGATTAAGTTTATTGATTATTATTTAAGAAATGTTTTAGGATTAGTAACTGCTTGGTTGTTTATAAATAATACGTCGAAAGTAGCGTAAAATAAAATTCGAATAAAAATTGAAACGTCACTGACATGACAATGATGTACTATTATTAAACTTAAAATTCTACTAAAGCCTATCTTTAACCTTATTATTTTTCACATTTTCGCAAAACCGCAAACGCTTACAAAACCGCTGATTACAACCAACACATAAGAAAACTCCATTATACAGAGATAAATTACGTCACAAATCCCCGGCAAGTTATTCAACGAAATCCGGATTTCAGTAATCCGGTAGGAGATGTATCCCGGACCGTGGCCGGCCGCTGCCACCTAATCTCCCTGATCCGGATCAAGAATACTTAGCTCTATATGTATGTGCTTTACTTAGCTAGCTTTCTACGTGTTGGAGCTCCTCAGGTCTTTGTTAGAAACTAGGATTTTCCAGTGAATACTAGTTCGGACCGGTTCAGACCCGATTTTACTCGTTAAATCCGTTTATTTTTATTACCGGGAAATGGACGGACAAAAAGTTTGATCTGCGCAATGTTTGTTCGGAATTAAATTCGTGATTATTGTTTTTCTGTTGGATATAATAAGTTCAGGAACGTTTGTCTTTATTTCAAATTATAATTTTGTTTAGTATAGCAGCCCTGGCTCTTTTAATTCCTATGTAATGAATGACATGACAATACAAGCTTGAGCTTTCACGAATCACTGTATATCGATTAACTTTTACCTAATTACACGGAGGATTACATTACCCCATCATATCAATGCAACGGACTGGTTATCACGGGCGTGTGGGAGGCAGGGGGGCAAAGGGGGCCTTCCTCCATCAATCATCTTGAGATAATCTCCTGTACTTCAGCCCAATTTGAGGCATGCATTCGGCTTAACGCACACAAACAGCCAGTTAGGGACCGGTTACACGATGAGATAGCTACTATGCGAGTTACACTGAAAGTTGCAAAGAAAAAAAAATCGTTCTTTTTTAAACTTGATTTTTTATTTTTTGTGATCATGTTTTGTCCTTTTGTACGATTCACTGACTATCGCAGATGGTCAAATACTGTGTATAACTATCTAGAATCTAGATGCTTACTTTAAAGTAGTTCATAGTTTAGTTTGTTAACTGTCTGTATACCTATTAAGCTGTGTTTATTTCCCCAAGGCATAAAGTTGTAAGTCATTTGTCAGATTCACTTTGAAAATCGAACGATAAACGGCTTGAGTTGTGATTATATTACACATTACATTTCAGTGTGTGCGTATCATAATGCAAATCCTTTACGATTATTCTTTTGTGTCTGACTTTAATTTGGTTTTAAAGCTTACTACATACATACATCCGCGTGTACACAAGTACTCACACAGAGACCTTTCCGTGTGTGAATTAATCCGTCGGCAACAACAGAGAGAGGCAATCAGCTGAGCCTCTGATCAATCGATAAAAAATCGTAGCGGTGGAGTCGTGTGGACAAATAAACGTGGCCGGTGTAGGCTCTGGTAACGGATGATCCGAACCATTTGTCAAGATTAGGCTTACGGGCCGAGGCGCGGATTGCTACTCCAGTGTTGCTGCCCGCCGTGCTCGGGAACGGTCAAGTGGGAGCGTTCGTTACGTCATGATACGAGGAAGACAGTAAGATAACAAAACTTTTAGTTGTAAACGTACTCTCTTACAATTACATTCAACTTGATGATGTTAAACACGGGCGTTATATATTATAAAACAATCGCCCAGCACATAATCCCGAGCATAATAATTTCATTAGCATCAGTAAATCTAAATACGTTTTTGAGACAATTCCTCTCATTGTTTAGGGCATCGTAAAAACCATAGAAGTGAGCGGCAAAGGCCTTGTTCACCCTAATCGCGGGACCCCGTCTGGCAGGGCTTAGGGACGGCGCCCTTAACAAAATCTTAATCCCTACAAAGGGTTAGTAATATTATCTTATTACAGACGCAAGAAATAAACCTTTAATTCTCCAGCTTCCTTTAAAATATGGCCGTTAGTAAAATATTCTGTAAGAATATATAAATATAAAATACACTAGACATTGCCTATCCAATATGGCTATATTGACAGAAATAAATGCGTTTATAAAACATATAAAAATAAAATAAAATACCAATAACTTGTCAGATTTAAGCTGACTACATACATCGGCAAAATATCAATGTTTTGCGTATACTAATGTTAAGTACTAGATGGAACACTAATACAGGATATCTATATTAGAAAATCCCTCTTCAGCCATTACTGGGATCATTTGGAGACAGATCAAAGCAGCTGCTCATACCCCCGCTCTGGTGTCGCGGTAATCTGGTGACATGCTGCAGATACATAAATTTGGCTTCAATCGCACATTCAAAGCCCATTAATCGCGGATTCAGTGTGGACGCACCTTTAATGCATGCTCCAACTTCAGGGATGTGCGAATTATAAAATTTATTGTTTATTTAAATAGCTGTATATTGTTTTTGTTTCTTTTACTCGCGGTTCTTTCAGAACTCAATGCTGAATAACACTGAAGTTGTGTTAATAGATCGGTCAAGGTGGAATTTCAAATAAAAAATCTACTTTTAACTTCCGTTTCACTGGATGACAAAGTCAACAAGTTGAACTTATGCGGGTCGGCATTGACAACACAACCATATTCAATGTTCTTTTTTAAATATTAGGGATATAAAATTAGCCTATTAGTTAATAAAAAAATAAAACGTGTGCCTTACACAATAGTTACCAGCAAAATTAGTTATATTTATCAGATAGCTATTCTTAGGAATATTAAGCTCCCAAATCTTAGTTTCTTCGACAACCCTGAGGGATAAACCCACTACACACACATGGCTACCACTACCGGTGTATCTCCTGAGATCTGATAAGATTCAAATAAGGGATTAGAGAGGGACGAGGCGAGGATTTGCGCGGGACACCTGCGGGTGCATGCGAGATAGAAGACAGGATTATCCTCGACGGACCGCGCCAAGTGGTGCCTATATGTAATATGTGACGCAGTTGCGCTAAGTATGAAGATTTAGCTTTGTATTTGTAAGAATTCGAAATTAAGGTATTAAGTTTGCACGGCTGTACCTTACCGACGGACACCCGCCACCGCGCGCCGCCGGGATAAATGTTGTTCGAGTTCCGTGTTGCATCGTACTCACTAAGTTTAGATTAGATAGACATCCCCCGAATTCCTGAAACACAAATCAATTTTAAGACGCTCTTAAAAGTCATTCTGTCGCTATTGTCCACCTTAAAGTGACAGTGACAGCACGAGAGTTAATGGCAACTTCAAATTGAGATGTGTTTCAGTATTCGGGGGAATAAAGGAATAGATCGTCGGGGATAGTTCAATAGCGCGTAAGTAGCATTGGTAAATATTGCGTAGGTCAAATACAATTTTTTTTCAGGAGATAGATTCAATGGGAGCTAATTAACGTCAGCAGTGTACTGGCATGAAGCTCAATTTGGATAAATTCGTCACTTACGCGGTATTTACTCATTTTAATTACGCGGTATTGTACTATTCCCGATGAAATGTAAGAATATAAAATGAAACAGCAGAAGTGTTTGGTTTAAGGATCAATGTCAAAGTCGAAGCTTTTTATTTCAATTGGGCCTTTGCAGGCACTTTCAAAACGTCGTGATTTGAGGTGCACGGTTCCGAGTGGGTTGGTCCTGGAGAAGATACCGGCAAGAAGCTCCATGGATATTCTTTTCTCACAAATAATATCTGAGGGATGATAATAGTGCATCGGTAGGCTGTTTATTTATGTAAACAGGACTGAAGTTTCTTTAGTTAATTAAATTAAATATCAGAAACCGACTAACGTGAAAATTTAATGTTCCAAAAACAACAATTTCCACAATGCCGCAGGTGAGGTTTATTAGTCTGAAAATAATACATCACTGCTCTTTATTTGTAAACGACACGTGTACATATAAAGGCAAATAAACCCACACATATTTGTATGTTTTCCCGGGGCACGGGATTAAGGTAACGCGGAATAGGTGAAATCCCAGTATCCGGGACTGCCACGTGCGGGCCTTTTTCAGGATTTTCTCGCCCAAGTCCCTTTTACAATAATTTTTTTATTTACAATACAGCCTACACGAGTCATGAGAACAGGTGCTAGTATGTTTACAAGGTCATGAGTTTGTCGTGTGTTTGTGCCTTTAGATATTTTTTTTAATCAGAAAAACTTGTAGGTACTCTCTCCTGACCGTGACGCGTTGCGTTCTATAAATAAATATCGTTGCATCAACTTCTTTAGTGTCGTAAAAATAATTAAAAATTAAACTGAAGAAGTTTTGTATTTCATAGAAGCCAAGTATTCATACGTCCACAGCTGATATAAACATGATTATATAAGATTAATATCGAAACGACAAATGATTCTACACAAAAGCGGCTACGACAGCATTTTAATCTTATAACACAAATTCTTTATTCGTGTTTATCTACTGGATATGCGGCAGGGTTGTCAAACCCATACATTAAAAAGAATTGAACTCAATCAGGGCTGAAGTTTATACTTTTTATTCTTTTTTTCCGTTCCGCCGAACTAATCCGCCGGCTTATCTTCAGCTTGCAGTAGAAAGTTACCAGATTTCGGCCGGCTTTTAGAAAATTGCTCTTATCCTGAAGAGATAGAGTTGAAAGTTGTGTGAAGGGTTTTAACAGGGGTTCTTCGGTAGTCAATGAACCTCGTAGAACGAAACCGCGACCTACCGTAGGGGTTCGAGAGTTGTCTAATGTTTCTACATTCACTGTTTCACTTCTTACGTCAGTCTTTTATTGCTCTAAGAATTTAGTGCGGATCCACTGCGTATAGGCATGTGATTTTTTACTCAAAGTAATTCTTAGATAGTTTTTAACCCCCAAAAAAAGAGGAGTGTTGTAAGTTTGCATTGTGTATCTGAGTATCTGTCTGTGGCATCATAGCTCCAAAACGGATGGACCGATTTCAATGCAGTTTTTTTTTAATTTAAAGCTAGTTTAATCGTGTATCATCTTCGCTATGTTTCGTGAAAATCTGTTCAGCCGTTCAAAAGTTACATTTCTTTTTCTAAATGGAGTCGGGGGTTTTTGATGGTTAGTTTATATGATTTATGACCTGATTTCTGAAGCGTATAAGAATCAACGGTTCAAACACTTTTAATTAGTGACTTAACAAAGTGCAATTAAACATAAATCGCATTAGTTATCGACCCTTTTCAAAATCCACTACCGATTTTTTTATTAAATAGGATTATCCCAATTAGTATGCATGTCGGTGTCTTCACGGGCGTGTGGGTCATAAACGATTAAGTTTAAATCTTTTAAGTGCGGAATTCTTTTAAAATAGGATTATTCGGTGGGCTTAACGTTCGCAATGGGAAAATAATATTTATTCACGAATATCCACTGTATAAAGCGTAGTGGATTTATAACGTTATTCTTTATTTTTATGGAAGTTGTACGGTTTTCGTACATACCGTCCAACCTACTTTTCTGTATTATATTTAATAATTTATATAAAATTTAATAATTTGTTACATCTGTTTATACCTATTTGATTTGATTTGAAAATAACTAGTGGTCGCCCAGTGGTCTATGTACTAAGAATAGATATCGCACCTTCAGAATAGAATAGATCTTTATTTCATGTAAACCAGGTACAGGCACATATGATATGTCGAAACTTGGTGCGCGGTTCGGTTAGGTATGGAAACTATTTAAAATAATAGATTCTAATCTTGATTAGTACAATGTTGTAGTAAGAGCTGCAAGAATAATGTAAATTAAACATTAGAATGGAATGATAATTTTTTGCTTCTGAATAAGATTACCATGGTTACAAGCTGACCAGTACTTATAATTATGTATATTACTAGCGACCCGTCCCCGGCTAGGCCCGTGTGCAATTTCTCTATTATCCTTACATTCAATATGAAAGTATTATACATATAAACCTTCCTCTTGAATCACTCTATCTATTAAAAAAAACTGCATCAAAATCCGTTGCGTAGTTTTAAAGATCTAAGTATACGTAGGGACAGACAGCGGGAAGCGACTTTGTTTTATACTATGTACAACTTTACAGTTTGCCTTGAAATGTTTAGGTTGGTATGAAACAAACGAGATATTATTTTAATTTTATTTCACCGTCGTATTTGTACAAAAAGGTCATGATTATATTTTTAATATTATCGAAAAGCGGCAATATAGGCCCATGTTTGTACGGGAGCTCGTTATGTTGGATATAAATATTTTATTCTGGGATAAAGCCGGCCCCTCGAATAATCCCGCATGGACGAGTACAAGAGATAAGCCTCTAGTGCGATTAAGTGCGAGTTTTTGTAATATTTCCATGTTATTATTACGTATACCTACTTATCTATATATTAATACGTGAAGAGAAAACTTTGTACCCCTTTTTAAGCATATTGCGCGCACGGAGGAGTGTGAGATTTGGCATAGTTAAAGTTTATATAGAGAAGGAGTGCAGAAAGATGAAAATTATAAATATTTTATTATATGGTCGAATTTCGACCACTGGGCGACCACTAGTTATCTGAAACAGATGGTATTGACGGGATAAAGAGTAAAGGTTATGGATAAAAACGGGTCAAGTGCAGACAATTACAATATTTAGGTTTTTACTAACAAAAAAACTCACGTTATTGTTAATGTTTGTGATACTTATATGAAAGAGATAAAGATAATGTTTATAATGACGTCGAAAGCACGTCAATAATATGTATTTCTTAAGTTATTTTTATTTTCTGTAAATTAACTCCCTTAATCTATGTTATATTATTTTATTTAAGTAATATTGCGATTCTTAACTCGTTATCAGTTAGTTTTCTGGGCTCGTTAGTCATTTAATCAGGAAGAAGAGCATGACGACATATCCACATAAAATTTATACATGGAAGAAAAAATCTTATATTGTAAACAAACCGATAATTCGATACCGAATGGTATGACACGTATAATTAGCTAAAGTAAAAATAATGATTAGTTGCAGATTTAGATTAACTTTAATTTGAAGATTAACGAACCTTAAACTTTGTTATAAAATAATAAAATAGTAATAATTATAGGTGTAAATAATAATAAATAACGGTACATCTCTGTTTACTCTATTTCATCTAAGATGACTAATTATTAATTACTAACTATAACTTTTAATAACTAAACAAAACAGAACAAGTTATAGTAGGTACCAATCCGAATTTTTGTAATTATTACAAAATACGTAAATCGTATGTCTGCTTAAGTTGGTCGGTACCTTTATACCAACATAACGAAAATGTCACATTTTCTTAGGGTTGATGTACACCGATCGCGGTAGCCGCATGCTACGTCCATTGGGGCTTAGCTTACTGACAAACTTCAACGAGAATGTCGGACACGGTTTTCTTTACGCATCGCATAGCATTTCCTTATACTACCTTCCTCAGTAACACCTTGCATTTAGTTCTTATGCCACGTCAAAGAAAATAACATGAAATATCACAGTAATTACGCACGATATTTTCATCCGGCAAATGTACGGGTTTTGTTTACCGTTCCATAGATGTACGCGTTTGATGTTGTCGACTTATCCAATAACGTTAATGCTCCAAGGTGCCTTTATGATGCCAATGTGGGTTTCCTTTAGCACGTCAGGAATATCAATTGATTAGTGTAATGTAATAACAGAAACACGATGATTCATCACGGTGTTTTCGAATGTCTTGCGAATTTCCTGTCGGTCTTTCTGATCCATTTTATGTCTTTTGAATTAAGGTTGCGATTATCATAATGTTGTTCTTTGAGTCCTGTTAACAAAAGGTGACGACACGAAGTAGACCAGGATAATGGTTAGAAAAATGAATCGTATCATGAATCATTTTAATAGGAACTTCATATTATTCTGAACGAGTCGTGTGGTTTTGACTGACTAAAAAAGTCACTTCCCGCGTGTGACGTAAAAAAAATCAATAAGGGTGTCAATTATAGTGAGATACGAATCGAGATGCAAGATATTTTTACAGAATAGCTATAAAATGTGCCTGCCGAGAGTGAAGCGCCAATATAATTTCAATTGGCGCAGTGGTTCAACGATCGACTGCTGCTCGAGTCGCGAGTTCTATTCCCGCACGGGAAAAATAATTGTATGGCCTAAAGATAGTTGTTCCGGGTTTGATCTGTCGGGTTCGTGCGTGTGAAGATTTGTGTAGGTATGTAAACGCACCCACGAACGATGCGATGCAACGTAACGTAACGAAAAATAGAGTAGGCACATCCCTATAATCGTCCATTGTAGAGAGCTTTGGAGAAGCTGAATTCAATAAAACTTTGAATTTATGACAATACATTTATTGTACCATTACTACAAAAGCACACAGCAGGCGCGTGTGCTTTCAGTTACAAATCAATTCAAAATCGCAGTCAATATTAAACCTACTTAAAATAGATGAATTCCTCATCACTCACATGAGCTATCACTGTATGAATGGTCGTTCCCGACGTTCACTCCGCGGCTAGCGATCCGATCCGCTCGTGCCCGCTTAAGCCAGATTTCAATAGAGTATAATCTCGCCCTAATGAATCTCCAATCCGGATTACCGAGGGGCCCCTATAATAGATGAGCGACGTCCATTGCAAACGAGTAGGATTTAGTTTAGAAAAAACTTTGATTAGTCTAGTGCGCGCCAGTTTGAATACGGAGAAGCTGATTAGTATTCCCATGATGCAGGTAATAATATGAAAATTTTACTTTTGGCGCGGTATTTTTGTTAAAGAAATAATTTGGTACTATTTTCCTCAGTCATGTCATCCTCAATATAAGATATATCAAGGAACTATTTTCTTAATTCAGATGTCTGATTCCATCCAATAAATTGTAAAGGCCGTACGACACTCGGCTAATCCCATTGGCGGGCATTAGAACGGCTTTGTGCGGACAGATCGCGCTCGCACGCCAAAATTACCTAGCAATTGGTAGCCGCGCCGAATTGCCAGCGGGCTCAGTCTAAATCGGCTGCAGACACTTTTATTGCCCGGCGAAATCCCGCTGACCCGAGCTCGAGCCGATCCCGGCTTCCGTTTTATCCCAGCCCCGCTTAATCCCGGATTTGACGTCGCTTAATCCGAACCCGTGTTGGATATCGCGTCGACACAGGCCTCGCCCGCACTCTTGTTTCTATACTCTCCTATATTGATTTCGGATTTCACGGCACACCTTCATTGAACTCACATAAAAGCACGCGTAAACAAAGCGATCGCGGACCTTTTACGGATTACCTCGACGCGCACGCCGATATAATAACAAATTAATTATACATTTTTCTGATGATGAAATAATTCAATCGAGACAAAAGTAATCCATAACTATCGCCCTGACACGGGATTATGCAGCGCGAAATGCATCGCATTCTGATATTTGGGCTCAATGATATAAAATTGTATGCAAAAAAAAATGAGCAGATTAATTTGTGTTTTCATTGGATGGTGCGTTATGCGAAAAATTGGGTGGTCAGGAAGCAAATGAAAATGATCGCCTCGTATAATTTTATTCTCGTGGATTGTCGTTCACAAAGTGCACTACTTACCTACTCGGACTGAACGCTATGTTATTGAATTATTGATACAGTTCTACTTTGTTTACCGTGAATAGAATTTAAGAACTTTATGCTGTTACCGATTCCTAATGTACGGTATTTGCATAAATCATTACTGAAATGTACAGTTGAAAAGATGATGGATATTTAACCAGTACATTTGCGTCGAGCGCGCACATCGGATTTGCCAAAATACATAATTATATTCCGCGTTTAGAAGCCAAAATTATATTTGATGGCAAAGTGAATAGTCGACTATTTCCCATTTTAATGAGGATTATAGTTTCTAGTGCATTTAGTGCACTTCGCACGGTAAAATTAATTACTAAATCGAGTCTGTCTGTGTGCTCTAAATAGGTAGGTATGATTCGTTTCAAAGCCTACAGCGCATACAATTTCAGTAATCCATCTTTTGAATGACATTCTAGTTTTAGTTTTGATGACATAATTTCGGTTTTCGAATAGGAGAGTTATTTTTTAATTCGTGAGTGGGACAAATAATGTGGAGACATTTTTTTATTTTTTTTTCATATTTATGTGAGAACTTCAGTGCCCTCGAGTTTTTTAGAAATTCGCTTATATACGGCGTAATTTGTGTTCGTAGATGTTTGCTACGGGGCCTACGCCGTAGATGAACTACAAACGATTTTTTAAAGTTGATCAAAATATTGCTCGATTTAAAAATAAATAGTATAGAATCTCATAGGTATCATATTTTTTTTTGATTGGGGTGTTGATAAACAGCCTGCAGCAGTAACCCAAAGCCTATTACTAATACTTATTTGCTTCCGTTATTATTCTACTAACAATCGAAATATAACCAATTTGTGTCTCAAATCATAATGTCCGTTCAAGCCCACAACTAAACATTAGTACAATTTAGACGATAATGCCGCTAAGTCCTCGTTCACACTAGCCGCGGTATTACTGCGCGACGTTAATTAGTCGGCGGACGTGGCGGCGGCCTAAACAGGCTTTTAACTTTTCAAATGCTTTCATTAACTGCATTGCGATTATTTGGTCGCTATTTCCACAGCTATTGATTGAGAATGGACGCATTAGGGAGTCCGTTAATACTGTTTTAGCCATACAGTTTATTTTCATGTCGATAATGTATTATTATCCTTTTAGTGTAAAATGTTCGAGTTTATAATTCATGATTTTGAATGGGTGTTTAAGTTGTAATGTTTTGGGTTTATCCTGGAAGTAACTGACATTGATTGCGGTTATTCATCGAGTTATTGTAAGAAGGTACCTCTGAACCTACTTTTTGTCTACGAAAGGAGGGAAAACACACTTGTAATGCATGGGCCTCTCAACAGCTCCTCACAACAATATATAGTATATTTTTGAATTTATGAACATCGTCATGTGACGATTTGGAAATTTATACGGGGCAAACGTTTCTAGAGATTTGAAAGGAAGAAAAGGAGATATTTGCCCAGCAGTGGGACACATAGTAGGTTATTAAAACAGCATTTTTTTTAATAAAACCTGTTAATTTATAAAAAAAATGTGCAAAGAACAATTCGGCAGCGAGCAGGTCTCGAACCTGTGTCCTTCTGGATAAGTAAACCAGGCGCCCCTGCCAACCGAGCTAACGCGACCCCCGCTAGCAGTGTCGAAATCTTCCCCCAATTTTTTTTGTTTCAAAATAAGATATTTTTACACAGTATAAAATAGAACGCTTTTAAACAAAAGTTTGGTAACTAGCAAATGGCAATGGCACTAACGGAAGGTTAGGCAGACAGTTGTTTATAATCCAATATCCCAGGCAGGCTTCAGGACGACGATAGAGTTTGAAACAGCCTCGATTAGTTTAAACCTAACTTTTTGCTCTCGATTCAAATTAAATCAAGCTTAGAAAGTTACGCTTTGCGTGTTTGTGATGGGTTTCAGATACATTTTATATTGCTGTGACCATTGACGGCACTGTTGGCACAGTGGTTAAACGATTAGCTGTCTGTGCTACGTGCCGCGGGTTCAATTCACGGAACGAATAATTGTATAGCCTACAGATATTAGTTCTCTAGGGTTTGTGTATGTGAGATGTATGTTTGTAAACTGTACCTACCATATAGGAGAACATCAAGTGTGCGGCAATGTTTAAAAAATAAACAATTGTTTATTAGTAAAATGGGTGAGTGTAGTTGACTAGTACCTTACATCGTACACTTAAATGCATTTTTATGTTGGTGTTGTGTTTGAGGTAGACAGTAGCGATGATAGAATAACTATTAACACGTTGATTGCACCCCCCGGCAGACACAATAGAAACTCGATTGTTTGTAGGTCACAATTTTTTTTTTCTATTACGTCATCTGCGTCCGTGTATCTATAAATACGTCATTAGCGTGTGTTGTTTGCCTTAGTTCCCTGCAATACATATTAAGACATTTAAAATTTAATGATAGTGAGAGTTGAAAAAAAAAAAACACATTTTACATCTTGTATTCGTATTTTTTTTAACTGCTTCTTACATTAAATTTTATTATATATCTCATCCTCCATATAAACTTTAACTACATAAGCTAAATCTCACACTTCTCCGTGCGCGCAATATGTTTAAAAAGGGGTACAAAGTTTTCTCTTCACGTATTAATATGTAGATTATGTTTTGCACACGCACAGTCGAGGGGTCGGTTTTTTAAATGATGCCTCGCTCGGGTTTCTCTTGTCGAGGTAGGCCATGCAACAGTTAACAGATACAAATCTCACACGCACAAACCTCATACATGGAATAACTTTTGGAAGGCCGTACGTACGTACACATATATATTCCATTTGGGGACGAATCCAAAACCATACCGCTCGTATTGGGAACATTTGTGCCAAGAACTTTGAATAAATTGTCCATTTTCAGTGTTAACTGACAATGAGTTAGGCTAGGTTAGGTTATATATGACCAATCATTGACCATCTCAGATTTTAATGACCTTGCACATACAGTGAAATTGTTAAAATATTACTGCCTTACTAACTTACTTACTAAATATTAACGTCACTGAAATGAGTCCGTGAAATTATGAGAATTGGAGGCAATTTGCAAAGTTTCTTATAATATCACTGGTTTGAAAATATCCCTGCGACACATACATTACCGGTTCTTGTGTTATACCCACTACGGCCTAATACGCAATCCATCCAAAAAGGTGCAAGATCGCGCTAGTTTTACCGACAAATCTCAAAATCAAAGCAAATCATCGGTAAACTATTGAAGTATACCTAAAACAAGAACCGCCAATGTATACGTCAGTGTCTTGCGGCCTAAGCTGGCCTAATCCGCGGCCCATCCGTAGAGCCGCAAGACGCCGCTTGTTGCTTGCTTGTGAGGCTTCTCGAGGCTCGCACAAACTGTCTTGATATACCCGGAAAATATGCGGATAATGATTGGCACCTGTGGAAATTATTTTGCCAAGAGAATTCATATGAGTTATCCGTTATGCCAAAGAAATTAATAAATAAGAAAATTATTTGTCATCTACTCATTGTTTGGTCTTTTGTTAGAGTTGACGGTAATAATAACATTTTCGTTCAACTCTGTATATAAAAGCAACAAGACATGAAGTCTGAACCATTGTTTTGTACGTAAATACAGGGATTAAACAGAACATCTAGTCTATCTGACAATAGGATTGAAACAAGAAACAATATTCAGTTCTTGAGGTATCCCCGACGGCCAGTTTCCTAAACCGCCGCAGGATTTAGTTAACCGTCGGACGCACATCGCAGTAGATTAATTATTTATGCACGACCCCCGACTGCCCGGAGGTAGGGTTAGCCTCCCAGACGCTCTCCGATTCCTCTCTCATGCAAACTATTCGTCTTAACGCAAAATTGACGCGCTAACTTAAATATTTACAAATGGTATTTAACGCTTAAAACATAAGGTCTCTTTTGCTTTGTTTGAATAATTTAGAGGTCCTTTGTCTTCGTTGTCCGGCATAAAGATCTGGGGGCTTGCGATGACCACCTTGTCATGGCAAGCTTTACTGTAAATCTACGTTGCATCTTTGCCGTGGCGTAATCGCTTAAGCCCAGCTGGACTAGGCACCGCTAAATGAATACCTATAAATTCGTAGAGTTCATCGTTACAGTAGGTACATTATTATGATACAGCCGATGGAAAATCGATATAAGGAGGGTACGTCTTCCCTAACAATACGTATCGAGTTATGCGTACACGTCGTTTTAATCCTTAAGGCGTAGCAAAGCACGTAATATGTAGAAACCTTCTTAACCTAACAGGATTATCGTGCGGAGGCAAGCATTTCACGGCCGGATCACGCTTGCTACGGCTCGGCTAAGGCACAGATTTTATTACACAAATGAGATTAATACTTAAACGCACATTGTTACGTAAAGCCGTAGACGTTGTTAACAGCTACATACTATCGTAGCGCTACGTACTTATTTTAAGGAAAGGAAAATATCTTGAGTTGCGTAGCGAAGAGAAAGAGCGTACTTTTCCGTTTTCTTGAATTTGTTATCGAGAAGTGCAGATTATTTGAAGACTAAGAAAATGGCAAATATGGGTATGTATAGCTTATACGTGGTATACGAATGAATGGTGTAATTGAACAAAGACAAATCAAAGTCAAACGCCGGCGCGTCTTCACACACGAGACGTCGCGCGATACGAATTTCTTAGCTTCAGATATTTTCGCGGTGTCAATTAAAACGGTAACAAACGACGCCCTCAAAAAGGCCATTTGTAA
Organism: Allophyes oxyacanthae; assembly: GCA_932294325.1. Classification (NCBI taxonomy): domain Eukaryota; kingdom Metazoa; phylum Arthropoda; class Insecta; order Lepidoptera; family Noctuidae; genus Allophyes; species Allophyes oxyacanthae. Next base: position 5,976,891 of record OW028610.1, read on the forward strand.
CGTGGAGACAATCATAGCTCCCGGCATAAACTGACAAACGACGCCGCGATAGCGAACGTCTAAACCGAGCTTTTGAACTTCTTTGACGCGCGGCAGTCCATAAGCGTCGCAGCGACAAGGCATTGTGTCTGTAGCAGTCCTAACAATGGCGTTCGTTTTGCAAGTTTTCACCCAGTCGTAAGTGGGTAAATGTGTTACCGATCGACGAGGGGCGGGACAAAAGCTTGGGAGACACACGACACTCATTCACACCGCGTTGCCGCAACAACTGTTAAGATAATGATGACGTTTCCTTCAGCGTCACCCTTATACGCGATTGAATTAATTACCCCAGGGGTGTTCGTTAAATCGTATCGGTCTTATAGAATTCACGCGTTTGTTGACGACTCAATATGTATGTGTTTGTTATTTACATGTGTTTGAATTTGGTGTAACAACATCTATGTCTTTATCTTTATTCTTGAATCATATTTTATGATAATAATTTAAATAAAAAATTACATTTTCTAAAAATATTACAGTAAAAACTACTTATAATATTATCTTCGATTCTTTTAGAACTAGGTAAATACGATTATTTTGACAAATAGTACCTACCTTTCAATACCTTCCAAAATAACGTTTGAAATTAATAGGTATATAAATAACATTTATCACAATATCTAAGATAAAACTAAACAAAACCACCAAGAAACAAACTTTACCCACCGAAATCCACTTAATTTAAAGTCCAATGAATTAATAAAACGGTGTCAAACATAGGGCGGATCTCGGAGGGGATGACCCGAGTTTCTTAATTAAACAAACACGCTTGACAGGTGTAACGCTTTCACAATTGTCGTTAGCGTTATCTCCAGGCATTGTCGACATGTAAACCATGTCTTGTATTACAATGTGATTTGATTAACTTGAGAGTTGAATATTTGTACTTGATGATTATTTACAGCAGAGTAAAGTACAGATATGTAGGTATAAGTTAAATCATTTTATACACGATCTCAAAGTAAATACTTGCAATTACCAGTGCCGATCTACTATTGGATGTGGTGTCAGATTTTTAGGTAGAATCGACAATTTCGTGAAGCTAATATCGATACATATCGGCTTTTAAATGGTGGTAATTGTCTATTTATTGTTGGTGTGGTTGTTTGTTGTTGTTTTTAACTGACGTCAAAAAAAAGGAGGAGGTTCTCAATACGACGCGTATGTTTTTTTTTTTATGTTTGTTACCTGTGTATCTCTCGACTGCGTGAACCGATTTTGATTCTGATTCTCGATTCGATGATGATTCTTTTTTTACTTGAAAGCTGGTGCTTCCCGAATGGTCCCATTTTAATTTTTGAGAATGTCGTCGGTGTGTTTGAACTATTTCGAAACTTTGATAAAATCTTTACAATTTAAAAAATATTGTTATGATTCTATAAATTATTTGTGGTGAAGCAATGACATGGAATTTGCCAAATATGATAATTATGGGATAATTATGTTTATTCACGATCTCATATAACACCTTAGGTACAGTTAACCGGAACTTGTAGTAAAGTTAGATCTAAGTATTAAAGTAGAGCATAATAAAGGCGGGCAGGCTTAGTGGTAAGCCCTACAGCGTCTGAGTCCTAGGTCGTGTTACCTCGTAGACAGGACGGTCAGTTGATACCATCCGCGACTTAACTTACTTAAGGCTCTACATGCATGGATATGGCGCTGTTGTGTTATTCAGATTGTTACAGTTGAGATGAGCAGTTTTTTTCGAAACTTGTTTCAGCAACACGTTGCTTCGAAAACAGAAATGTAACATGTTACAAAAAATCTCGGATTAGGTATTTTTAGTAACGTCCAAGAATTAATTATTATTACTAGTGGTCGCCCAATGGTCGAATTTCCACCGTAATTTTAGCTTTCTACACTTCTCCATATAGGTCAAGTGTATCTATGCTAAATGTCATACTCCTCAGTGCGCGCTATATGCTGAAAAAGGAGGAAAAAGTTTTGTTTTCACGTACCTATTAATATAAAGATTACATAAAACAAAGCTTGTGTGCGTTTTTGAACAAATTAAAATTTTAGGTTGCGCGCATATAGTAATCCGACACAAAATAATAACAAATAGTTCCTAAAAAATCCGGCTATTAGAAATCAGATGCCGAAAACCGAGTTTTTCAACTTATAAGGGTTCGCTTCGTTACCTTATTAATTTTGTTTTTTTTTTTATATGTCCTGATTTCTTGAATTAACTAAATAATATACAACATGAAAAAACTTTACTGTAAAACAGAAAAAAGAAAGATGAACTATAAAAAAAATATTATACCGCGGAACTGATTACCGTGTGCGATAAGACCGCCCATTGTACATTAGCTTATGTTAACCTCAATCTTTTGTTTTATTACGTTACAATATATAAATAAATACTTAAATAAATTACCTATCGCAATTTTCTGGTATTATATCTACAACTTCTGTGAAAACCGATAGGCTTTCAACGTCATACGCGTTTCCTGATGTTATAATCCTTAAAAATATATTTTTTAAAGTAACTTATTAGGTACAGGATGTATAAAAAGGCAACTTTAAATGAATCATAATATGATTCATATTATAAATGTCAAAATGTCCACATAATTGATGAATCTTAATTTCATTCGCGTAAGTCTCATATTCAGCAATCATCTGTTTGACAGTTACCATGGAGATCCGTAGGTGAATTGCTAAATGTGGCCTTTTTAGGCCCCCTGGCCTCTAATATATTCAAGGCAGTATTTTTACATGTCTGCTAAGGTAGATGTACCTACCTATTTGCATTGTTTAGACTAGCATTAGACCGTCTGCCGCGTGGTCAGGTGAAACTTTGGGAGCCCATCGTAAGGGGATTAACAGACGACCGTAGGTGTTAGGCTACATCCACACGTCCTCTAAATTAAACTGATAAACTTGATTTTTGAGTTACAGTTACTGTTAAATTCAATTTAGAAATTGTACGTTTGGGTAAATTAAGGTCTGCCGTAATTGCGCACCAGGCATTTAAAGCTTTTTTTGCTTTTCCAGAGATATTTTTACATGTATACGTCATAACGTCTTTTTCTTAAAGGCAGACAGAAGTTTAGAACGACACGTGGTGAGATCCTTTCATAAACTATAGAGTAGATAACTTATAGAGATATTACATACATACACATAGATATACATAATTATATTAATATGTAGGCATTTCCAACAATACACCATAATATAACTACAATCCTCCGTGCTTTCCCTCCATAACGGTACACATAATTATGTTGTAAATATAACAGACAAAGCCAGTGCACTACATTGATAGCATGACACGGTATTTGCTAGGTTTCAGCATCCGGCACGCAGCGACTTATCCAATCTAAATAGATCATCGCTCACGAATGGGCCTTCGATCAGCACGCAAATCCAATAGTGCTCATTATAATTAGTAACAAATGATGTAGGAAGTTGTGGCCAGGGGGCCTAAAAAGGCCACATTGAGCAATTCATCTAATGATCTGCTTAGTAACTGTCAAACAAATGATTACTGAATATGAACCCTATGCGGATGACATTAAGAGTCGTCAATTAAGTAGATATTTTGACATTCGTAATATGAATCATATTATGATTCATCTAAAGCGGCCTTTTTAGCTCCCCAGATGTTACTATAATGTCGCTAAACATGCTCTACTACACAAAAGTGTCTTCTGCATGGCCCCAATAATATATAATAAATTACTCAAATCTATTAAAGACCTTAACGTCAATCTTTTCCAAAAGAAACTTAAAGATTACTTAGCAGACAAATTCTATTACTCTATATCAGAGTTTCTGGCTGATAAGAATAATAACTAGGATAATGTTATATCTCGCAATAATAATTGTACCGGTGGCCGTGGTGGTAATGTAATATAAATAATACCACATTTTTTTGCATTACTAACATGCCATAGTAGTAAGTATTCCTTTAAACTATATTTTCATTGTAATTGTTGTGTTTTAAGATTTTTATATTTTGTATAATTTTTTGAAATTTTGTTTTATTGTAACCCAATGGGTATGTTACAGTGACACTTGCATTTATTATTAAGATCTTTTTTGTATTTACCTGTGGCAAACAATAAATAACTATTCTATTGATATTTTTATTCGCAGTACACAGAGGTTAAACCTTTAGACAAAAATGCATGTTACCCATTAAAAGTAAGGATAAAGAAAGACAAAGTACTTTTAATACACGAACGTAAAGCTTCGGTATCCACCCGTTTTAAAGGAGCGGAGTCAATTAAGCCCCGGTTCTTAGGGGCGGAGTGAGATGAGACTTTTAGCGAATACTTATGCTAACTCCGAAGTAAGTACACACGTCTCTCACGGTTCATTGTTAATGCTTCGTGACTCCTATAAAATTACTAGAAGAGCTACTATTTTATTTAATAAGAATAGCTGTTCAGGATTTTTGAGGACAAGTTTATTCAAGATTATTGTGGCTTTAAGATCAAACTAAGCTTTTTTCTAGAAGTTTAAAAGAATGGAAAAGAGAGGAATGAGCTTCTGAAAAAAAAAACTCTCTCGAAGATCTATAGATTATTTGGACCCAAGTAATTAGGCCCTTTTTATTATTTTTATTGATGCAATAATTAATGTAAATTGCAATTAAAAATTACATTCTCTTAAATATATAGGTACTGCGCCAAAACTACGCTTCAAAATCTGTCTACCGTGCGCTCTCTTAATCAAGTAACTCTACATCTGCGTTTCCAAGTTCGGGGTAGGAGTGTACCCGAAAGGTACAGAATTTGATTCCGAACATATCTGTTTAAGCTTCTACATCTAGTCCGACAGGTGCGTACAGTTAGACATTAGTGACGTCACAGTTAAATGGATTTACATAAATAAACGCACGAATGGTGAATATGGTTTTTTACAATTTATCGATACATAAGTAACGAGTCATTTTGCCTTCGTAGCACAGTACAATTTAGTTTACATGAATGATTTTAATTATTAAAAAGATATTTATTGTTTTACAACAAATTAGATTATTTTTGCACATTCAATACGATTTTCTACGCTATGTAAATTAAACATTACAAGGTCTTGAAAAAATTGCCTCTCATGTCTACAGAATAACATTAAAAGTTCGCCTTGACACCAAAAACAAAATGAGATTACTCACTTCACATCGACTGCCAATAGTTTCTACAAAATAAAGACCAGACTACACAACACTAATGCCTGTTAGTACAAAGTTTTAATTCAGTACTTACACAAGCCGCTCGACAAGCCCGTGTGTACCGAACTCTTTTCAAGTGGTCTTGGATCGGCTAAGCTGTGCAGCGACCGTGTACTACAACAATTAGGTATTGTTGAGAAGATTTTAAACGTTACATTTACTGTGTGATCTTAGAAAATAGAAACATCACGGTAATACTCATTTCAGGAAGTAAGCAGTTCTCAAAGTAATACCAACACTCAATCAGGATACTTACTTGGCTTCAAGTGTTATGTTAATGTAGTATTCACTAAGTTTCCCCAATTTTAATTAAAATAATTTTCTCGTTGGCTGTAACTAAAATTGTTATATACCGTGGGTGTACTAAAAAATCTAAAATAAGTTTTCGCGTCTGTAGGTAGCTGATTGTGAATGGCAATTAATAGACGCGAAAATTCAATTTAGATTTTTTTAGTACATACGCGGCTTTTACAATATTAGTGATGCAGTATTAGACTATCAACGATGATGTGCCAGTTTTGTATGAAATGAAAGATATAGCATATCGAAGTGTTATCCAAACAACCTGACAGCTTTTATTTACTTCGCTGGTTAAACGAGCCAAAGAAAATTTTGGTCTCTGACAGACGACAAAATTCCTTTTAGACAGAAGTTCCGCAAAGAAAAGTTTTAATGATAAAACACCTATACCCCCTTAATTCAAAAGATAATTTAAAGCAAGTCTAGTAAAACCCAGGTTTAAATATATCCCTCATTTTCTAACGTCATATAACAAAAAGAGACGAGGCTATCTTAAAACCTGGTTTTAACAAGACTTGCTTTAAACTGTTTTTTGCAATAAAGACAGATTGAGTATCGAGTCGCTAAATCAGCTGCGCTATCGGGTGCTAGTTGTATTATGCGACAAAGTAGAGCATTCTCTTAGCTCCTTGGAAGAGCGCTCCGAACTCTGTTCGTCTGTCTAATTGCTATTTTATGTAGTGCGCTAATGAACGCTGTATCTAAGACTGCACTGATTTGTACTCCTTGTTCCAAGATTAATGATAAATAGGATAAGAAAGAAGTATAACAGCGATCAGTTTGATACTAATTGAGAAATCAGAAAAACTTTGAAATATTTCTCTGTTTCATGTTTCATATTTGTAGAGAAAACAATTCAAATTTTTCAAGTGAGACACAGACACAATAGAAAATCTATTGTGTCCGAGACACTGCGGTGTCCTTCTGTGATCTGACAAACTAATAATCATTTATTTTGCTCAAGCTCATATTCCATCAAAACTGCTCGAAATAACAGTAACGCCTGAAAGGAAAAATTAAATTGATTTTCCAAGCTAAAAACACAAAGTATAATAATGTATTTTTTGCGACAATGCGTCGACGTCGACCCCGCTCGTTCGCTAATACGATTTAATTTTATGCCGGATTCGAGATAACACGTGTGTGAGGATTTGCGCATTCGCGCTATGACGTCACAACTCATTAGTGACTGGTGACTGCCTCCAACAAATTATATCAGTGATGTATGGTGAAGAATGTGGGTTGGTCCTTTTTGGGGGGGGGGGGGGGGGGGGGGGGTTTCTTTTCTTGATTCACCTATAAAATATCTGTGGTTACAAGGGAGCTTTCACCTACAAACTTTCGACTGACATGAGGGAAAATCACACTATTTCGCGGATTACGGCCAAACATTAATTAATTACCTTTACTAATTACTACACTAATTATTATAAACAGAAAATATTTGTTTGTAATGAATAAACTCAAAACTACGGAACCGATATAAAAAATTATTTCACTAATAGGAAGCTACACTATTATTGAGTAATATAGGATATATTATTTTTATTTTTAATAAAAGTAAAACACGCGTTTGAAACCGCGGGCAACAGCTAGTTTAAGATAAAAAGAACGGTACTGACATGGATTATAAATTATAATCCTTTATCGTTTGGACTTAGTCAATTACTCTTCTTCTTCTTCTGTCGAGTCACCACGAACTCACATCGCTCCATAGTGGAAAGATAAGCCAGCCAGTAATGGTAGTATCGAAGCTGATTGTCTAGGTTACGTTGAACGATCTCAGGTTTCGTCACTCTTACAGGCTCTTCCCTTGATTTCAGTCACTCTAGAAATCCTACTTCAAAATCTTTGCAAAACAATAAAATTCTGCACGCGATAAACAAACCTCTACTCTACCTGAAATATGGTCCCACCTATAGCATTTAATTAATATTCAATTCCACGTGTATAGTTTCATAAAGCAAGGGTTTAAACTGACCAAAGGACCGTCTCGGGCGGCGGCCGGCCCGCAACTAAACCTCACCTAATCCACGCTTCGTATTAAATCGCAGAGTGCTAACCTGCAACTACCTTCCGAACAAATAGGGTTGGCAAAAGTATGCTTGTCTGAAAATGTGTATTAAACTTTTTTTATAATTTATTGGAAGGTTGAAAAAATGTATACAAATTAGAATACTTTTCTTTTGTGAAGTTCCTACTTTTTCACTAGGTGCAGAAAGTTTTGGCAAAAAGATTTTTTAACACGAATGTATGTATATACATACTCTGTTTTTCCTTACTTTTTGTATTATTTGTTAAGCAATCTTCACACAACTCATTAATGAAATGTTTATTTATAAAATACAAAAAGTCGTTCATGTACCATACGTAGATTTGGTAAAAAGAGATTATTTACCAAATATAGTTAAATTTTACTTGATTTTCATATTTTTAAATAAAGTTTTTCGTTTAAAAGAAATTTGAAAATTGCTTATCCATTAAGACAAGTGAGTAAAAACTGAGTATACATTCAAACTTTTGTTCATTATTAAATAAGAATGAAATCATGTTGGGTAAGTTGAAATACCAGTAAAAAAAAATACAATTTAAAAAATCATTAAGAGATTGTCCCTACAAAAGCAAATTAACTCGTAACCCCGTCTAACAAACGCGTTAACTAAAGAACTTTCACACGAAAACTAACGAAACTTAGTTTCAGCGATTACTGAAACTGAAACTCCTATTCAAAAGTACATAACCCAAAGCCTAACACAGCTTAACGCACCTCCACCCTGTTATTAAAAGATTATTGCCGGGAAATTTATAATTTCAATGTAACTATGTTTTGAACCGAATACCGGAATAGTATTATGTAAATTCAATAACTGCGCGCTGGTTCAAAGACGTCTATTGTTTTCAACTGATACTCTAAATCAGTGTTTACCGTAATAATATTGAATATGGAGTATTTGTGGTGTTTACCTGTGTTACCGGACACATGAAAATGAATAGCAGATAATTTTGTATCGTAAGTAAATATTAATGAGATTGCAGTAAGTATTTTCTTGTACCAATAGGAACTTCAGACGAACATTTTCTTAAAAAGAAAAGTGCGACAGATTTCCATTAAAGCGGCAAGCTATTAAACGGCTATAAAAAAGCGCATCGAAGCAGCAAAAACTATTTAATATCGCAACAAAGCAGCGGCACAAAGCGTTGGGCGCGCCGGCCGTTCCTTCCACAAGGATTAATTATTATTTTAACGTTTCAGTAGGTTTTTTGCCGCGTCCGCGAGCAAGTCAAAAGCATTGCTTTTTCGCTTGAAAAGTTGCTAAATAATTAAGACGCCTTCTTAGCGACAGCGTTTCGACGTCGAACCTACTAAGTACGTGATTTTTTACGGGAACCGCGTCTCGGAAAAGATTTTTCCATATTTTTTTTTTCTTTTACCTTTCGCTTTGGAGTTCAGTTAGATTTAAATTTATCGTATCAGATTCAAAATATTCCCGTTTCTATAAATTCAAAATTGAAATAGTTGAATTCCAATTAGAATTCTTAATTTTCCAATCAGAATCTAACATCTACGTTCTTTTGTCCTAGGTAAAACGTTGCCTGTCCACTGCGTAGTGGAAGCTGTATCCTCGTTGGAAGAAGGCACGTGGAGACGACGGGCCGTGGTGGAGACAGATAGCTACGTCATCATCCCTGCTGCCACCGCCTTCCACGAGCTCGTACCAGCTGCCATGATGAGGCTCGGATACCCTCATGAGTTAGCTGCTTCTGCTAAAGGTAAACTTTAAGTAATCATCTTAATTTACATAAGGCTTGAAGTAATGTTAGTTTTGGTACATAATGTAATAATGGTACTTACCAACGTCCCATGATGGAATATTGTTTTTTTTTTTTAACGCATTGTTTTTTATGTATTTGATATTGAGTAATCGACCACTAGCATGTTCCTACGTTTCGATTTTTTTGATTAGGTTCTTCTTGTAGGATGAGTGACTTCTCAAAATTCCATAAAACTGCCTAGTTTGAAGGCCATCAACAGATGTTCAGTTTTGACAGTTCGTTTAGTTCCTTCTCGTTCACACAATTAAAATACAAATTTTTCTTTGTTACCAGGTTCAGTAGTCATCAACAATTGGAAGCCGCTTCCCTTCGAGAGGATTTCTGACGGTCCTCTAGCCACGGTTGGCGAGGTCTTGGGGGAGCTAACAACTGTCGCGACCCTCAGGATCCAGCTGCTGAGACCGCGACCGACCCCGCTGCAGGACATTAAGGACAAGCTTCTGAGACTCCTGCTGGTTCAGAGCAGGCCTTTGCTCATGTCTACTGGATGCCCTTTGGATGAGGTAAGACACTTGTAAAGGAGAAAAAGTCTCTTAAGATCGGTACTTGTATTGTCTGCAGTGGCATGCACAGACGTTTCTTACAGGGTAGGCAAAACAACTAAGGGTTATGTTCACCAACAAAATAATAGACGGTAAACATACTCGTAAAACCGACCGTTTACCAGTACAAAAATTTAGTATAAACAATCGTTTTTGTCTTGACCATCTGTTATTTTAGTGGAGAAAATGGCCCTTAGTAGTGTATTGTTAAAACCCTAAGACAAATTAACTGATATTACAGACATATGAATGTTTGTATTACTTAATACTTAATTTATTAGAATAGGCTTGTCTTTTTGTCTTTACGGAGTGCACGCCACTGATTGTCTGTCAGTCTCACCAACAACTTTGAGCATACGCAGATAGAATTAAAAAGACTTTTTTTATTTTAATGATTTGATGAGAATTTTACTGTGAATCTACTTGAAATGCAGCAATCCTTTCACGAAAGCTGTTATTCTACCGCCGCCGCGTCAAATCGTTATGATTTATAGAGAAAAACTCTAAAATGAACGCAAAATTTTATTACTTTATAAAATAACAATCCAGTAGTTTTTTTGTAAAAACAACCCCCTATTGTAAAGGATTACCACACCACAACACAGTCGTCATAATCTTTCACAGTACATGGCGGTACACGGCAAAGCTTTTGAAAACATCTGTCAAATCAAATTACGTCAACCGATTGGGACGTTAACATCATCCTGATGGGCGACAATTAAGTATACGCTACACTGAGTTAAACCAACGTTTACAACAGTAACACTGTGTCCTCGGTTGCCCCAGGGCCGCACAATGCCCCGACTAAACCTTTGCCCCTTACCCCCTTATTAACGTGGAAACTCATTGTTTTCCATATTTTAAGCTCGCTTTGTAAGGTACGCTTTCAATCGAAAACATTTATCCTAGTAGGTGCTGTATTGTTTGTTTTAACGATTTAATTAAAGATTGAGTCCTTAAGAGCCGTGATTTTGTTTTTGGTGTTCTGTTGTTTGTGGCTTGCGTTGTATCGACGCTTTATTCGAGATTCAAGTGATTTTATTGGTTAAATGTTTATACAATGTAATTTTTTAGGTAGTGCGCCTAATTTGTAGAGTGATTCAGTCTGAGACCGCAGTATTGGGATACACTTTAAAACAAAACGAAAATTCGACTTACTATGGGGGACACGCATAATTTACAAGCGCAAGCCATACAAAATCAAATTTTTATTTTGTTTTGGAGTGAATTTTAGTACTGCGGTTGCATTTGGGAACGGACACTGAATAAAATTTTGCGCACTACATAAAAAAATATCCTGTATTGTAAAGTATTCGTGCTTTTAATATCGGAATTTAAGCTATTAACCTAATTTCCATACGTTGTGTCCATGGCCGTATCTCTAAGTATATTGTTGTGGGTATTATATGAGATGAATAAAAAGATAGATATAACAAACGTGGAATACTACTGCAAATGTTAAACCTTAAAAAAAATTGTTTCACATTGAGTTTTGGAAGCCAGATTCTCATTGCATAAAACCTGAAACGTCATTTATGTATGTGAGATGAAATAATTAAATTAACCATAATTAATTAGTTACATTCGCGATTGGCCGTCAATGAAAACGGATCCTACAAAAAGATCGAGAAAAACCAAAAATGACGGAAACTTTTTATAATGCGAATGATATCAAAAGCTCAGCACAGACAAAAAGAAAAAATAATCTAGGTACAGCAAACCCAGCAAACCGCTTTCATTTGACAAAACATCACAAAAATCGCTCTCGATATTGACAAAATTAACAAGAAGAACTCCTCAAGATGAAAGACAGAGACAGATTATCAAACTCCTTGCTAAGTACGCGAGCGTTCTACAATTTGGTCTTTATAATTGCGAGGTGACTGCTAAGTCCCTGCTAATAGGGATCATCTTTGAGGGAAGAATTAAGGAAGCATTTGTTTTCATGTTCGCGGCTCGAGTCTTAATAACAATGAGGTTCATAGAAAATTTTGATGTCATGTTTTGAATGGTAACGAATATTATTTTGTAAGGTTGAATTTTGGGTTCCATTTGGTGTTTCCCTGATTCACTGAACATTTTGTAATTAGCTACTTCGACTTTCGTGTTTTTCCTCGGAAAGTTTCGTTCGTTTTTTATCATTGACTTGTTAGTAGTAAACAGAATCATATTTTTGCCTTAGAAATCGTTTGAGGCTTTTATCCACTTAATTAATCAGAATTATCGTGTAATTTGGATTATTTTATTATCAAAATAACATTTTCAGCAATTTCACAAGTTCTAAAGAGATTTAAACCTAGCGATAGAGAACAATTTGTCGACGCGATGAGCACCTGTCTCATGCGCGAGATCTCCATACATAATAAATTTAATTGAATCTGCGTCTCATCCGCGCTCGCAAGGCCTTAAGTATTATATTTTCTAAATATCTACCTTGTTGCGAACGGGTTAGGGCGGCAGGCGGGGGTTGCCCTCATCTTGCCAACTTGAGCCACGAAAGAGGGTTAAAAGGAGTTTTAGATGTACGAACGCTTTTGATCTTATTAATACCATAAAATAATGCTTTATAATCTTATTAAACGCGAGGTTAGCGCTCCATGCGCCCTCCCCAAACATAACCGGCTCACGGATCTGTATTTCAATTTTGTTTGCAGTGACATTGTGTAGTGCCCCAGTTATGAATTGTATTTCAAATGTTAAAATCTTGAAGATATTAAATGAAAGTGTAAGACAGCCGGAAACAAATTGAAGTTGTAAAGTCGAGTCAAAGTTGGCGCAAATGAACCAAAGGAACTCTCACCGGGCAAGATAATCAAATACCTCCAACACCAAAGTTGTAGCTAAACGCCAGATGAACTCGGCTCTATGATATTATGGTAATTTATCTCACGCCAATTTGCGCCACTTCGATTTTAACTCCGAGCAAACTTTCAGACGCCCGAGGAATATTTTATCGAAGGGGTTTCCCGAGTGCCACCTCGATGCAGGATCAATTTTAAACCATAAATCTTCTTTAAGACTACTTTCTTACTTAATTTCAAAATCTCTTTGAATTTTCAAGGTTCTTTGTAACGGGTTACAATTTAATCACTCCTTCAGGCATGCGTAAGTAGCGTATGTACACACAACGAAAATACTATAAGATAACACTAAGCCTATTGTGTTCAAAGTTGTCCTTTTAACTACGAGTATATCAAGAAATGTTCGCAATCACACACCGAATTACGTACTTAGGCGGATTACACGTGACGCGAGTTATCACGCGCAGGCGCCAGCTCTCGTAAATCTTCCATGAAGCTGAAACAGACAATATCTGAAAGCAAATATGGCCTCACTATTTAAAAATATAAAACAAAGAAGCGGATTAACGTATCACTCGAGCGCGGCGCTAATACCTCTGACATGATTTATAGGCACAATCTCGATGTGTAATACTTACAGCTAATTTAACGTCTGATTTAGCAATACTTGCGGTGCAAACGGGCCTGACAACTCGGTTGACGACGTAATCACTGGCATTGTTCTATGTAATCTAGCGATACGAGCAGATCTCACTTGCATAACTGTCAAGCTGGGTAAACTCCGCGACGCAGCTATAATCTGACAAGTTCTTTTATGATTGACTACTTGCTGTGCGATTAATACCTCTATAAACATACACTCCTGTTATCGTGTTGAATAAATAGTTGTGAAATTTAAACATCGCATTGGAATCATTCCGAGTCACACGGTTGATTTGATGATCAAACAGCGGCGCAGGGTCTGTTGAGGCATTTCGGGTGCTTTGTTTAAGCGAGGTGATGCGGTAACGTTCCTGTGGAAGCACTTAGTCCGCGGCCGTGTGCCGGTGCCTAGTTGAGGGCGTAGTGGGTGGATGCTAATTGTCGAGACGCCCTTCCCGCTCATTGTTTTAGAGCAGACCATGATTGAAGTTTCGTCGGCGCGCGGGAGTGATGCGCACTAACCACCGAGTAAACACCTCGCGCCGACTGAACCGAGCCGACCGCTCGCGCATGACACATGCATTAACAGCCGACCTAATATTTTCATAATCTAATGGCGATGTTCTGTGAAACAATGCTTTGTGTTTACTCAAACAATTATCTCTGTATTTGTAGCTGGTTAGACTGACCTCCTTAAAATCGTCTAAAATTGTTTGCGGTATCTTGTTGTTTTATTTACTCCCGAGCTACGTTTGATGAACTTTATTAAAAATATTTCTCTTTGTTTCAGGTAACATTGGCTCAGATTTGCCGCGGCCAGGATCGCACGCCGGGACCGCATAATTTTCACGAACCGTCTGAGGAAATGCGTCGTAAATTTGAGTCTTGGTGGAGTGCTCAAGTGACTCCTCGGCCGCCGCCCTTCAGTCCACGTCGATACCCATCTCCTGGTCCCAAAAATCGTTCACCAACACTAAACACGATACCAGATCACTTACACCCAGCATTGCAGACTGTTCAAAGTCAATATCCTACACAAAAAACTAGAATGCGGACTAGTTTCGATCCTGAGTTGGAGCTTCCGAAACTCCAGCGTTGGTTTTCTGAGAATCAACATCCGAGCAGACAGCAAATACAACAGTATGTCCGAGAGTTAAACAACTTAGAATCGAGGCGAGGACGCAAGCCCCTCGATGTCAATAATGTTGTTTACTGGTTCAAGAACGCGCGTGCTGCACAGAAGCGTGCTGAGCTTCGTAATATCGGAGGGCTAAGTTGCCACCTCGGAGTGAATGGATTTAATAGCAGAAGTCACAGTCCTACAAATGGTTCATTGATGGCTGGCAGTGACACTTACGGTTCTCAAGACCACAACTCAATGAAGAGCCCCATTCTATCAGGCAGTCCTGGTAGATACCCAATGTCGGTGATGTCTGAAGATAATCTGTCTAACGGAGGGTCGGATATGGAAGATGACGGAGGTGACTTAAATCCGGATGATAGGCCTGAGAGCCCAGATGCACCATTGTCTTTGATCACAACTAAGAAAAATAACGACCATGATGTAGATAATAGACCGCAAGAGTCACCTAAACCACCAGATATAATAAAGGTGAGTTTTTATGTAAGTACAATATCTTATAGCGTTATTTTAAATAAGATTTATGCCCTTCACGTAAACCCTCGTGTCTGTAAAATAAACAACGAAATGGTTTGCTACGCGTTACCATAGATTCATAATAGATTTTTATAAGAAGTGTTGCCCCTCTCTTATCTCACATAAAATTATTGATTGAAGACCGGGATAGTTTTCATACAGTTCTGATACAGCAAACAATCATCTAATATTATTTTTTTATTGTCCTAGGTCCATGATATCAAGCAAGAGCCAAGGGATTTGAGCAAGCCCGACAATACAATCTCACCGCAGAGGTCTCCAGCTAAGAATAGCGACAGTTCGCACAACAATAACAGCAATAACAACAACAACGAGGACGAGAACGGCGTTGGAGATGACCATGATGGGTCGGATGATGACGTCATCCAGGAGCGTCACTACAGGCCGTCGTCCCCACACCTAGACCGCCTGCCCTTCCCCATGGTACCCAACCACCCTATGTTTGGCCACGGGATCATGTACATGAGCCAATACATGAGTGGCTTTCCCGGCGTTGGCGCAGTGCCCGGGGAAGGAGCCAGCGGACTCAACTTGGCCCTTGCAGGAGCTTCCGATGAGCGTCGCAAACGCAACAGAACTTTCATAGATCCCGTATCGGAGGTCCCTGTTCTAGAACAATGGTTCTCGATGAATACACACCCCTCGCACAACCTGATACTTAAATACACTGAGGAGTTGAACAGAATGCCTTACAGGCAGAAGTTTCCGCGGCTGGAGTCGAAGAACGTGCAATTTTGGTTCAAGAACCGACGGGCGAAGTGTAAGAGGCTAAAGATGTCTTTGTACGAACCGTCGTCGCCCGGACACTACCACCCGGGACACCCTCACGCCATGGCTGAAAGGAAACTTGTGTGAAATACTAGAAATTATAGTAAATGTGAGAGATTTTTGTGTTTGTGGCGTCGCAGCATATACACGAAAGACTGATATCGAATCGTTTAATGGTGTGCAGTGCCATGTTAGTATTAAAATGACGACGCGTCATCCTAACTTTAAACAGTTCGTATTATTCAAAGGACTTTATTATTAACTGTTTAGATTTATTAATGATCATAGTTTCGCTTAAGGTAGACGTATTTCAATGCGATATCATTATAAGTTTAATGTAGTAGTGTCAAGTTATCTGATAGAGCGATCACATCGTATTGTTTACTGTGTACATAATTGTAGGTACAAAATTACTATCAAAAGACACATCACAGTTGTTTGTGAAGGAATCTCAATATTTCTAGTAGTTTGTATGTACATAAGAAACTCAAAACTCGGTTTTATTTATTAAATTTTACAGTAGTTGTATAAATCTGTTGTTAAGAATATAATTAATGGATACTCTCATTAAAAGTTCCACTTAAATTATAATAGCGAGGTCAAAGTATAGAATGGTATTCAATGTTATTCTAATTATGTACATTATTTGTATAATTAGTATTGAGTCATAGTAATAATGATATTATATTGCACATAGTAGTATATTAGGATAGATATTACTGATACTGTGTCGGTCGATGTTCGGTGGCCGTAGGTTACGCACATTCCGTATTATGTACTCCTTTGTTATAGATGTTATTGCTTCCTCAATCCAAAGATCGGTTAGTGTTGTAGGGATCACGTAATAACTGCTAATATATTAGTCTCCCGTGTTACTGGGCAAAGCGAAGCGGTTGCAGTTAGTAATGGTTTTGCAATATTAATTTGAACTGTTGATTAAGCTCTGTTCAGAATAATAAATAAGTAGGTGAATGGTACTGATGTTTGGGTTGTTTGTATAGGTTTGTGTACGGGGTAATTCATAGTTTCCTTATCACCGCTTTGTCCAATAAACGGTTTCCACCAAACAGTTTATGTTACAGTATTTACGCATTTATCGATTGAGGCTGTTTGTCAGACTTGTTTTATAGTTCTAGACGCATCTTACTTGTAATTTGACAGTTTGTTTTGTTGTTCCAATGTTATGCTTGTTTTCGTGAAGCTGTGATGAATTTTCCAAATATTGTAAATATTTTATTAATGTTAAAAATAAGTTTTATTATAAAACTACTATGTCACTAGGCTCACACGAACAATTTAAGCATTACCGCTTAGGTAACCAAGATATTGGCTTAATGTTTATTCGATTCAATTATATAAACGAAAATTTAATTGAATATAATATGAAATGATGTTGTTCTTTTATTTACCTTTATTTCTCAAATTTTAACACTAACTATCCTCCTTTAGGACTACTGTATTTTTTATGAAAATTAGGTAATACTTACAGAATATGAAACATATAATGATTCTTTCTATATCTATATAATAATACGTGAAGAGAAAACCACGCACAGAGGAGTGTGAGACTTCGCATAGGTAGTTAAAGTTTACATGGAGAAGGAGTGCAGAAAGCTAAAATTACGGTCGAATTTCGACCTCTGGGCGACCACTAGTTATGTTTAAAATGACTAAAAAACACATGTCATACATTTTAAATAATGACTGACATACAAACAAGAAAAGTAACTGCAATGAGCAGGCAGCAATATAATACTCCTAAAAAAACTGCTGTTTTGCTCAGTTCATTACTAGGTAAATTGATTGAATTAATTTATCCAACATTGATAAACAAAACATAAAATACGATTAACGATAGCAGTTTGTTTGCATCGCAGGATAAATGAGGAAAATTAACTGCACACAAAATTAACTAATTTAAAGTAAATTATCAGCTTTCACATATAGTTTACTTCTTTTATCTGTAATGGAACGTAGTTACACGAAAAGGATCAAATGCACATTGAGCTGAGATCTTTAATTTTAAAGTTCACTTCGTTATTTTTCATTGACGCAGTGGTGTAAATTTGTTGGTTTTATTGGAATTGAAGGATTTTTTAAAATATTTTTAACTTTAAAATTTGTAGTTAGATTTGGTTACATCTAAACTAACATTATAAAGAGAAAAGATATGATTTTTTGTATGTTTGTTTTATTTTATATAATAGTTTTCGCCAGCGGCTCCACCCCACGTGATATCTTCATAAATTATAGCTTAGGTTACTCAGTGATAATATAGCATACTGCTGGTAAAAGAATTTTTAAAATCGGTCCAGTAGTTATTGAATTTATCCATTTCAAACAAACAAACAAATATTACTGTAGATTTAGATTGTACAAATTAATATCTCCAAACTAGCTTTGCTAGAAGGTAGGTTGGATTCTTTTTGTTTAAGTTTATCCAATTTAAAAAGCAAATTTCCAATTGAACACCACTATCACACAGTAAATCTTTAGTTCGCTAAACATGTGTCAATAGGTAGTAATAGTTATCTGCGGAGCTTCGACGGAAGCGGTCGGCGGGACCCAAATCATCTGTCAAACTTGCAAGTCTTGGTGTAATCGCCAGTATCTACAGACATCTTTGTCAACACTTCGATCTTCGAGTGAATGACCGGCTGTTTCGGGGCTTTTGCACAATATTAGATCTATAGTCTATATCTAATACTGGTGCAAGTAGACGACGTTTCCAAACTTTGACTTTGAGTCACGCAAGTTATAGCTTAGTTGTGGTAAGTATTAGACCTAAATTATTAAAGCGATCGAGGGTTCTACTTTTTGGATGGATTTGACAAGATGAAACACCAAACTAAAAATAAAAATCAAGTGTTGGTAATCATACAACGAGTATATTAAAAATACAAAAGTAACTCTGTCTCTCTGTTTGTTACATTTTTTAAACTAAACGACTGGATGTTGATGAAATTTGACAAAGAAATAGAAATCATGAGAAAGGACAGAGTTTTTTTTTTTACCAAATATCGTAGTATCCGAAATCCACGCGGGTAGAGTCGCGGGCACAGCTAGCAAGTTATAAATGAAATTACAGGAACACAAGGTATTCCAACTTTAGTATTATAAATAATAGTAGGTATTCAAACCTACTAATTACTGATGTATTGCTGACCTAAGGGGTCGGACATACATTCGTAATTACTAGATTGCGGATTTTGATGCGCGGCGGTAACAGCTTACCTACCATCAGGTGACCCGCAAGCTCTTTAGTACTTCTTTAACTTATAGAAGTACTTACTTATTAGATCTATAATTCATTCATTATCAGCCGCACCACAAAACAATAAGCCAGTGTTAAACACGCGTTTTATCAAAAAGTCTCTTCTATAGTCTAATCCTGATCGCGTGATTTACTTACTTTAGGGTTTCTTCCGAGATAAATTTTTGAATGGCCTGACCAAACTAATGAATATTAGTTAGGAGTGAATATTTGTGATTTTGTAATATTAAGAACTATATACTACGTGCTACGACTTATGTGACACTGGATCTTCTTGTGTAGTGATATGAATGTAAAATGAAAAAGTGATACTGAAATACAAACATGTATATTTTGAAAATCTTTTCATAATAGTTACATAATTTTGATAATGATATTTTTATCATGCGTCTGACATCTTTACTGAAGGCTATAGGAAACTAGAAAGACATTCACTGCTCATTTTTTTTATCAGGCGTTATAGGTATTATGGGGAAAGCAGGAGAAATAATTAACACGGGGCAAATAAGGAAACTTTTTGAATGTAAAGTAAAAAATCGAGGCGAACGAGACATAAATATACCAACAAATAAGATTATTTTTAAGAAACTTCTCATTTATATCTTGTATTATTACGTGAAGACGAAACTTAGGACCCCTTTTTAAGCATATTGCGCGCACGGAGAAGTTTGAGATTTGGCATAGTTAAAGTTTATATGGAGAAGGAGTACAGAAAGCTAAATTTATATATAATATTAATTTCTAATTTCAACCACTGGGCGACCACTAGTCATATTAAATCTTCTCATTTATCTCATTACAAAGTTAGCTTTTTTAGAAAGATTATTCTCATTTTATTTCATTATTTTATATTAATTATCGTAGCTAAATAAACAAATATCAACTTGAAAATATTAAGCTCACTTCTCGTGTATGAACGTCTTGAGTGCAAGTCGGCTAGAAACGTTTCAAACGTGGGGCGAAACGGATTATACCAATTAGAGAGATTTAAAGTTCGTTCGCGGAATCATTCTTTGATCGTGCACACTCTCCGAACATTCTTATCCATTCTTGAGCGTAGGTATTCGCTTTTGAGTGCCATCTTAATTATTTGGAACTCATTAAGAAAATTTTCAAGTTCGTAAGTAGCTTTAATGATCTGTATTTACCTGAGATACCTATTTACTTTATTTTGTTTTGATTATGTATTTTTAATGAAGTGGAATGTATTTTTTTTTATACTATTTCAATATGTTTTCGTGTGCGTTTGCTATGATGAATATTGTAGGCGCTTGTTATTTCTTAACTTCTGTTTTATGGACATGATGTCTCACATGAAGAGTCTAATGATCATACTGCGGTGGAAACATTACCCAATCAGAAAAGTAAGTAACTAAGGGGATTGCCTGGTGACTGCCTAGGGTGCGCCGGATGTAGATATCTACCAAGTGTCGTATCTAGGAGCCGAGAAAAATCCTAGGACCGCAATCTTGCACATTTAACCATTTTTAAACAAACACCTCCTTACTTATAAACGCTATAGGTATGTATTATGTTACTGTTTTATTATTTAAACTTTGCCCCATACTAGGATTTCACCTGTCATCTGTGGTGCCGAGCTGAATGCCTATTTGGCGTAGATGAGACATGCATGGTCTTACTTTATTATATAATTTCAAAATGTTCTCATGCATCTGTGACAAAAAAGTTTTATTAATAAGAAAACAAGACATAAATAGAGAGAGAGAGAGAGAGACAGAGGGAGTGTTTACAGACTGTGTTTATGTATTAGCTTGACATAACTTTACCTCCTGATTAAGTCATAAGTTTAATAGCAAGCGTAGAAATTGAATAAATAAAGTGTTTTCAATTTTATTAATTTGTCAACATCAAATATACAAATTTATTAAAGCGCGACTTAATATTTCAGTTGGTGATTCAATAAAATACTGATACAAAAGCATTTTAAAATTATCCATGTCATTGTGGCTTTGTGCGTCAACACGAAGCCACCGATGTCACCGATGCTCGATCCTGGATCTCATACGAATACGTCTAACAATCATACAGACAGTTAGGAGCTTGAAAGTCAATAGTAATTAGGTTGCTAAGTTCATGATTGCAGGCGTTTATTGTTTAATAGTTTATTGAGTACAATTAACACCCCTACTATAAATATTTACGTACGAGTAAAGAGATGGTTTTGTCCTCGATTTTCTCTCACCTTTTTTTGTCGTACTATCTGTCTACCTGCTAGTTAAACTGGCCATTCCCAAGGTATCGTGGAAAAGGCTAGGCTGATAATAACAATGACTTCAGCCGGGCTTCCACTGGCAGCGGACCGGACTCCGTACGGACTCCGTTTAACTCGCAACGGTAAACTTCATAGAAGTGCTTCCACCAACAAAGAGTCTAGCGGAGAGGACTGAACGAGTAAAAATAGTTAATAAACGAACTCGTTCTTCATTCCTCTTTTGCAGTGGAAGGCAAATTACAAAACTCTTTCTTAATGGAAGGTAAAACCTATTTTAGTTAGTTGGGGTCCGTTTCGTCCAGCTATTATAATAATAATAATAATAAAGCTTTATTTAAATCCACAAAACCACATAATGATTAATAGCCTAGTATATCTAAAAAAATAAAAAGGTATTTTTAACTAAATTCGATTGCATTATACACAGATTAAATTAGTTCAATAACTAAATAAATAAAATAATAAATGCACTTCATTAGTAATTGTTTTTTTTTTCGTCCAGCAATTACTTGCTTATTATCATTTCGCAGTGGACGCCCGGCTTTATTGTTAACTAGCGACCCGTCCCCGGCTTCGCACGGGTGCAATTTCTCTACTATCCTTGCATTAAATATCAAAGTGTTATACATATAAACATTCCGTGAAAAATTATCTAACTGATAGTGAAAACCGCATCAAAATCCGTTGCGTGGTTTAGGAGGAGTTAGTAGATATACCGACAGACAGACGTGACTTTATTTTATACTACGTAGAGAAGATACAAAACCTTCATTATTTATAACACTAACCTAATATTAAATAGAAAAGGCCACGACCGTTTTATTTTCCAAGACAGTTTAGAAAAAATATATCTTTGTTGTCATGTTAATGTCATGGGTATTAAGTTTTAATCTAAACAAACTGCCTTGTGGCGGCGGGTGGAGCTGCGCATTTATGTTAGTTAAACATGGATTATGAAGCTAGCTGTAATAACGCTATTTATTATAGAACCTACCTAGATTCTGGACTTGAAGGCGTTACTCGGAAGCTCAGCGCTGGAAAAGTTAGGTTGATACTCTTAATAAAAGAGTAGGTCACAGATAACAGTGGTGTAGGTTAAAGTAGGTACAACCTTTAGCTGAAAAATTTGGTACCTTTGATCCAACCTTTCTAGTCCCGATCCCTTTAAGGTTATATTGTACTCATCATTATAAACAACCTTTACTATGGGACTAATCGCGTAAAAATGTATGTGCACAACAGATTTTTTTTCGCGATTTCCGGTTTCTTCCAATATTAAAAGTAATTATATTGATAATTAAATATGTATATAAAATGAATAAAGGAAATACTGTTAACTTCCCTATATGTCTATAATAATATTAATAAAATACATTCCATTAATTAAGTATATTACAATGTCAACTGTACTAGAATCTTGTTTTCTCCATGCCAATCCAAAGAAAACCTAACTAATTACAAGTTTATTTTTCTTCGCCGACTTAAAGAGAGTTATTAAGCCAAGTGCATACCGTCTGACATCGCAATGCCCCCGGTACAAGACAATAAAACTCGTAAGCCCGTCTCGTAGCAGAAAGATTTACTAGAGCAACTTAATACACCGTAATATCGCTGTCTGTACTCTGCTTTACAGCCGAGATTAATAACAAAATAGGCACTTATTTTTGTTGATATTGTTATGTTTGGCGTTGGTTGTAATATTTGGTGTGATTATTAATGAGATCAAACCCAGTACTTTAGAACAGTAAGCGTTCTTTGAACATGGACCAACTAATTGCCATAATTACTGCAGCTTAGGCAGACGGATTATTGTAGGTATTTACTGTATTCTAAAGAACATAACGGCTCGGATGGCGCAGTGGCTAAGCGATTGGCTTTCTGTGCTACGTGCCGTGGGTTCGATTCCCTCACGGAACAAATATTTGTATGGCCTATAAATATGTAGTTGTTCCTAGTCTGGGTGTACCGGAGAAGTATTAAGGTGGGGCAAAGTTACTTTAAATAAAGAGAGAAACATGACGGTAGGCTGCTGGCTATCCTTTTCTTGTTATAATTCCATAGAAATGTGTATTTGTCGTAAATTTACGAAATTAAAGACCCTACGGAGAAACAGAACAAGTGCTACAGATGACGCAATTAATGATTACTAATATCCTTCATAGTGCGTAGAGTTTAATGTATTTCTTTTTCCATTTCCATAACCAAATTCTTGTAAACAAAAGATCGAGTCTCCAGTATGGTTAAAGTTCTCTTATATTACGGTGAATTGCGGTGAATACAAATACAAATATCCCTTATTCGGAGTACATAGAGTTTATTTTACAGTGCGTCGTGTAGGGCAACGCGCGGCGGGCGCCAGCGCTGGAACTGCTCGATTTTATCTATTTATGTTCCATAGAAAAAAAAACTGACTACTATATAAAAATCTCTTCCCAACATATCCTAAAGCCTATCTTTTAACATAACTTTTACATGGTTCCATGATGAAATTTTAGCAAGGTAGTACCTACGTTTTAAATAGGGATTTAGTGTCATTTTTATGAAAAAAATGTATCAAGCCATTTAATAATATATGATTCATGTTTTTGTCTTCACACAGCACTTGACCGTATGTTTAATTTTGATAAAGTGATTTAGATTTTGCGCAATATTGACATTACTTAAATTTACAGAGGTTCAAAAAAATCTATAAATACTATAACCTCGCCTTAAGCAGTCTCGTTTACCCGGCAGAGCCCTTCAGCCTATCTGGCGGGCTTTAGTTATGATATAACAAGGAGGCCGGCTTAGCCGAGGCTTACGGTAGATTTTATTAATTGACATGACATTTTTGTACGAAAAATGTACAGTATAGACTGAATAGATGGATCAGAATAAACTCGTGGAAATAAATGGGAATCTTTTATAGTTTTGTATTAAGTATCTACTTAGAAGGTAATTTTTAAATGAAATTTTTCATTATTTTTCATTACGATTAAGAGAGATATTTTTTATTTAATGCTGGAGACACTATTTATTGGAGCTTAATCGCTTTGTAATAAAAAAGTAATAGAATATAAATAATAAATAACAACCTAAATCATTCTCTCAATTGCGCGCGCACGTATTTTTCATACATTTTTGACTTGACAAAAACTATGGTCGAGGTCGAGAAAAACTCGGTATAGAGGTTCATTGATCGGCCTAAGTAGCCTAGCCTAAGCTGCGTACAGGGCGTCACGGCAGTGCGACCACCTGAATTGTTACCTACCTTCCACGTGTCACTGAAAACTTCACAAAACTATTGTAAACACTTCACAAAATTATTCTGAATACTTCCCAAAACATTGTGAACACTTCACAAAATTATTCTGAATACTTCACTAACATAATGGGTTATGCGCAAGCAAAACCCAAAAACGCTCGTGAGCCGATGGCAATTTACAGTCTACCATCAACGCGTATGCACACTGATAACCGAAGGACACATGAATCCACTCCGAAAGCGATAGAGAACGACTGCCAAGTGCCATTACGTCCTTCCAACGACGAACTACCCACCACCGATGAAATGCAACTCAACCGTACCAAAAAATATAGTAGATTTGAAAATATTTTTTATATCATGTCTACCCACACTATCAACTTTGTATTATTTTATTATCAACTAGCTGTTGACCGCGGTTTTAGTCGCGCGTTTTGTTTTTATCAAATGAAAATATAGCCTGTTTCACTCAGGGATAAAGTAGCTTTCTATTTGTGAAATAATCTTAATAATTCAGTAGTTTCAGGGATCACCCCTACATACAAACAAACATACAAACATAGACATTTATCGGATAATTGGCGGCATGATCGGCGCAGTGGCTAAGCGATTGGCTTTCTGCTCCACATGTCGCTGGTTGGATCCCACACGCACGTCACAAATATTTTTATGATCTACAGATAGTTGTTCCGAGTCTGGAGGTGTGTGTGCATGTGACATGTATATTTGTAAACTGTACCCACGATACAGGAGAAAGAAAATTGAGGGCAAGAATAAAAAAAAACATTTTTAGTAGGTATCAGGGTAGGTAATTTAACAACATAATTGAAGCATGCAGCGATTTTTCATGTTTAGCCAGCTCGTTAAGAGATTGCGTAAATGTTCTTGTGTACGTAGATAATCTTCTTAGTTTGATGAAAAATGTACCTAATCGCACTTTCTTTAATAACAGTCCCATTCAACGCGCCATAACTCAGAGTTGATCTTACATCGTCTTAAGAAGATGAACCACCCCCGGATATGTTGCTCTCATTTTCGCTACCACCACTCTATGTTATATCTGTGCGTTCACATTTGAAAATAATCTATATTATTACATTAATATGTGAAGAGAAAACTTTGTACCCCCTTTTAAGCATATTGCGCCCACGGAGGATGAAGGAGTGCAGAAAGCTAAAATTTATATAATGTTACGGTCGAATTTCGACCTCTGGGCTACCACAATTATTATAACTACACATTTCACATGTGACTACACGTTTCACATTGTAGTCCGTTTTGCAGAACTGCTATCCACAGATTTGTACAATGGAACAACTTTGCGAGAAATTGATCAAACTAGTCATTCGCCAACCGGTCATCAAACCTATTTGTTTAAAAAATAAGCCCGGATTAACATACGCTTGAAAACTGCTTTAATTTTTAACTGTTACCATTAAGTACCGACTATCAAGTCGGCTTACACTTTATATTATCAAAAAACACTCCTACCTAACGAACCTACGTGACGAATGTTTACAGCTAAATCAAAACTACAAAACAAATCCGTCTTCCACATGTTGTATTTATTTTCCTACGTTTCACAATTCGTTTGTCAATTCACCGACACCAAAAAAAACGTGAAAAATCCTTGAAACAATAACAAAGTTAGTTGAAGGTTGTCATAGTCGGTACGTGTCCCGTTTTTTCTAGAGGACTACCGCGTCGCGGTCGGTGTAATCTCAAATCTCCCGCCGCCAATTTATTTTCATTAGCGATCATCCTCGGTTAATTTTATTCCCTACTTACCCCGCCAAGGATCGGAGACAACCGTTGGGTTGTGTGGAGACGGATTTTGTATGGGCCTATATTTTTTCCGAATGCTGTAAAAGTGTAGTATTGTAGATGTTTTTAACCTCCGACAAAAAGAGGGGTGTTATAAGTTTGCAGTGTGTATCTGTATATCTGTATATTTGTGTATCTGTGTATCTGTCTGTCACATCGTAGCTCCAAAACGAACGGACCGAATCAATGCAGTTTTTTTTTAAATGAAATCTAATTTAGTCGGGTATCATCTTAGCTATGGTTCATGAAAATCTGTGAAGCCGTTCAAAAGTTACAGATCTTTTTCTTGTTGGAGTCGGGGGTTTTTGACGGTTAGGTTATTAGAAAGAAAGAAAAAAACGTTTTCATCCCACCATCTCGGAAAGAGTATTTTTAATCTTCAATATCTGAGTGGAAAAGCCGTTTTTATTCTCTAGAGGATAAAGTAAATTTTCATCCCACCATCTCGGAAAGAGTATTTTTAATCTTCAATATCTGAGTGGAAAAGCCGTTTTTATTCTCTAGAGGATAAAGTAAATTGAATTTAGAACATCGTGTGCACTAAGTTTGTGAATTAAACGTTTTTTTTTTGCATTTAGTCATTTCCTCGCTGAGGTGGAATGAAAAGTTACGTGTTGCACTCGAGTGCAAAGATTTTTCACCTCGTGCCCTTTTGATTCCCTCGCTAACGCTCAGGATTCTAATTTTGAATCACTCGCTGCGCTCGTGATTCAATTTTAGAATCCTTCGCTTGCTCGGTCATCAAAATTGCACACGCGGTTAAAAAGCAACTTTGCACTCTTGTATAACAAATAACTATTATTAGATAGATATCACATTGTAACCGACACCGAAATAATAAAATAATATATAAAAAATTTACTTATAAGTCAAAAAAACAACAATTAAAATTAATCATAATAGTAAAACTAATAATTAAAAATATACATAACTAAGACAGGAACAAAAAATTCGTATGTAAAGAAACACGGGAACCCACAGACACAATATGTATATTTGTATATACCTATAGGCTTCGTCGGTTACCGGTTCTCTCGCTCCCACATTCATTTTCCTTCACATTTTTCAGTGTATCGCGATTGCGCGCTGCCGGCAGTGGTGCGCGACATTCATTCCATTGTTATTCTTGCAATCAATTTTAGAAATGCAACTGAAAAACAGAACAAACATATATATTATATACTAAACATAAGAACCGATATTAGATGAAAATATTGTGTGCTCCACTCAACGCTCTCAGCCCATCACCCACTGCAGAGCAGCTACACTATAAGGCCAAGCCCATTAGGTAAGTACAAATGAGAACTTTACTTTATTTACATATAATAAGTTATACTACTTATCGACATATGTTATGTGACCCTTCTAATTCTCAGGCTTCCTTTGCGCTGCAAAATCCCGCAGTGTGAAGCGTGAACGGTATTGAGGGAGATGAATGGTGTAATGAGCTGAGCAACAAGCAGAATACGAGAAGTAGATCTCCGACAGCAATGCCGCGGCCCGGATCGATGCAATTTTAATGCCCGTTAGCCATAGCGAGACGGTATGATTTTATGTAAAAGCAAAAGGCACAAGGTAACAGGTTATATTAATAAGAAATTTCTATAGATTTATAGTGTTCTTATCCTTTCAGGCTGCACACAACAATGGAAATGCGACCCAGCAACGCGCGGCGCCACTATCGGAGCTCCCAGTTACTGTGCATAATTACGATAAGCAAGTTTTTTTTTATTCGACAATGTAGATTCGGTTTCGTTATCAGTTTAGAGTCAAAATCAAAAAGGTCAAAGTGGTTCGTTTTTTATAAATAATTATTTACTACCTATTTGTGCTGGACTATTGGGTATCCAGAAATAATAATTTTTCTGAATATGTCTACACTGTTAAGATTACGCAGTGGTGGTGGCAAGTCATTCCAGCACTTAGTAGCAGCATATCTGAAACTCCCTCGGAATGCAGTTGTTTTATGCTGTGGAATACGCAAAGCATTGGCTGACGCACGCGTGGGATATCTACTATGATCAGACACAGCCAAACTAACTTAGAGTACAGGTAACCCGGCAGTTTAGTTTTAATAACGCCAAACAATAAGGTATCCAAGTGCAAATTCCTCCTATAACTAATTTTGAGCACATTTCCGTTATTTACAAAGGGAGTTAAATGGCTTCTAGGAGGAATACTAAAAGAGAATCGTGCATACGTATTCTGCACTTTCTGTATAAGATTTGCTGTCTTATCTAGTAGTCTTGGACCATAGGCCGCGTCAAGGTAGCTGAAACGTGATAAAACAAGAGAATCAGCTAATTGGATACGAAGTTCGACACTGAGGTGGCTACGTAACTTATACAGTATATAGTTTTAGTCGATAAAAACAGTTTCTTACTAAATCGGACACATGTCACTCGAACCGTAACTCGTGGTCCGTTATCAGACCAAGGTTACGGGCTTCGTGAACTCATTCAATAGGTGCATTTTCGATGCATATGAGTGGATTACTGTCACCTATTTAGCCTCTATTCTATCTGTCTATTTTATCAGATTTTTTGAGCCCAAAATCATGTATTTAGTCTTGGCTGCATTAAGTACGAGAGAGTTACGCCGAGCCCAATCAAATATACTATTCAGGTCCTTGTTGATAAGCTTAACTGCCTTGTGGACATCGTTAGGCTTAAAGGAAAAGTAAATTTGGACGTCATCTGCATATATTATATGTGGAATTTACAATGCTTTATAATATTAGTAACTATGTCCACACTGAACAGTACAAACAGTAAGGGGCCTAGCACTGATCCCTGTGGAACTCCTCTATTAACGTCAGATAAAATGGATCGAGAGGTGGAATCACTATTACAGATTTGCACAAATTGTGCTTGATTGCTTAGGTAAGAATGAAACCATTTTACCGTAGCGGAATCGAAACCGTAATTGGTTTTGATAGCAATAAAGAAATATTAATTGAATCGAAAGCCCTCGAAAAGTCGAGCAGTGTTCTTTTTCGGGATAATAAGGACTTTTCCAGTTTTTTATTTCTACAAAATTGGTTCAATAATTTTGCCGTAAACATGTAACAAACGGACAGACAAAGTCACGTTTACGTTTATGTTTAGTAATGTTTATTTGTAGTTAACGATTATTTATAACACGCTATTATCCAATGTTTACCAAATTTGTAAGATCACAATTCTTTTATTTTATTATGTTTTTAAAAGTCTGTCTCCATACTGTTTTCCAATCCGCTCCAGTCAGTATCCAGAGCCACAGTATCTGTGAGTTGCTTAATTCATTTCCACAGGATAATATTATTTTTTTACTCCCCGCTTTTTGTGATGAGCCGTGGCTTATTTTTTATTCATTGGGGTGGATATTCATCTCAATTCATTCGCTGTTGAGTTAGATTGAGGTGTAATCAGGTTGACAGTCGCTTTGTTAAGCGCGTTTTAAATTTAAATGATATCGAATCATAGTCCGTGTTTGTTTTGATGAACAATACTTTTTTAATTTAATTCATAAAAAATATCAGTCATTTAACTTGATTTGGAAACGTTTCCGTGACAATAAGTTGAAATTGATTACACGCGAAAAAAATTATATACAGTGCTTTGTAATTCTACTATTATTCGCGGGATAATAATGGTGCTCCCTAATTAGCACCTGAAATTTTGGCAAGGGTAAATATTTTATATCTGTGTACAAGACTTTACATCAAGGCAATTTTTATTTATGAAAATGCAAGGCTCTCCAAGAAGTTTAAACGTATTGAAAACGTAGCTATGTTGTTTACAGAGAACGCCATCTACGCTGCTACGCCGCCTACGTCGTAGGCCGGCTACGCGACGTAAATTTTTTGTTGTATGTGGCTATATTAATCACGGCATTTGAGACTATTATCATTGCTTATCTCTTATTAATAACAGCTCCTTTAGTATAACCTTAATTGGACGCGACATCAAACGAAAATGATCCAACCCACATTCAGCTAGTTTTGTGATATTTAATTCTTTATTATACAGGGTTATTTGTAAAACACCGGCAACGCTTTAAGGGGTGAAACTACTCATCAATATGAACAACTTTTACTACGGGACAAACCATGAAATCGCGAAAAAAAATTCAAACTTTTCATACAAAAGATTAACCTTGCTCCATCAAAATGTATGAAAAGATATAAATAACCCTGTATAAAATATGAAACCAAACCTAACTACACATTTTTAAGTTAAAAATATAAAATATTTGCCTTTCAAATCCTTTATAAGCATATTGCGCGCACGGAGGAGTGTGAGATTTGGCATAGTAAAAGTTTATATGGAGAAGGAGTACAGAAAGCTAAAATTACGGTCGAATTAGGACCGCTGGGCGACCGCTAGTTTTATTTAAAGTAGTCCTTCGATGTCAAGCATGGATGTGTGACGCATGGGTGGAAGGCGTGTAAAGTAAAGCATGGATCTCCAAATGTTGATATGACGATGAAGTGATACTGTCACTAATTTCTATACAAATTTTGAAGAAAGAATGTGTAGGTATATTATACACATGACACACATTGTGGGCACACAAACCACACTGGCAACATTTATTCCGTCCAAATCTGTGCTCGAATTAATTTGTCGCGCAAAATTAACGCATGAGTAACGTCGCCCGCCCTGACATCTAGCTAAATCGCACTTATGCAGCGCAACACCTGTGAACTATATAGAGCTTCTAATACCTATACTCTAGTATTTTTGTATGGTAAATAAAACTTAGGAACAATTAGTTATCAATGAATATATTTGATCTTTTCACGTGACCCATGTATTGAATTAGGTAAACACCACAAAGTAAATTTATTAAAATATGCTGTAGGTATAATTGATTGTGAAAAGTGGTAGAAATAGGTACGTTAGACCTACACTGTTTTTATTTTAATAATTCACGATCTTTTCTTGCCATCTCTGCGTTTTTATGAAATTAACATGCATAAAAAGTACGTATTTCTAAACATAAGTTGAACACTTTAAAAACTACGCTATTTTATGAACTGAAAAATAAAACAAATTTTTGCGATATCTAAAGCTCCAGTGGTGGTGGGTGGTATTAACAGCTCTCACATGTTCCTAATTTTGCCCGCGCGACGTTTACCACGTCCTCAGGTGAAAAGATCCCACGCTACGTCTGCGTCTGGTTTAACTGTTTACTGCTCTGCCGAGCCTCCGACGGCGGTAGCATCATGGTATTACAGTGTACAATAGATAAGTGTTAATGTCAAGGAGGTGAGCGTTTTGAAGGGACCACAAATCCATATGCTGTTCTTTTATATGAAAGGATATGACGCACGTCATTGGTGGGGCATTCTATATAGTGTTATCATAAATGTTCGTGGGATAATAGTTGAAGGTAATTACTCCATTGCTTCTATGCGAGATTAACATAAAGACCACTGAATTTACTATTGTTACTCCTAACAGGTAAACTGGAAGAAAAAGTTATTTTTTTTAAGGAAGTCAACTCTGTATTCGTCTCATTAGTAATTTAAAACAGCCTTGGGAAGAAGTATGGAACTTGCATGTATTTTTATTAATAGTTTATCATAGGTAAAAATTAAAAAAGGTAATAAAATGCGCTATTTAAAATATCACAAATAAAATATGATTTTCAAATGTTCGCGCCAAAACACAAAGTCACGTGATATGACGTTATTGCATAGTTCGTTCATAGCGTATTCATATGGCTACCAAGAAAACAAGATGGACTGGTGTCATAAAATCGATGATGGTGTTTGAAATAACGTTCCGTTTTACGTACCTAATTTATATTCGTGAAAAAGTTATAATTTTTGAATAAATCATTCATTAAAGCACTTTTTACAACTCTTATTACTGTTTTTTTTATAATAATTTCTCATTATAATTTAGATAGAAGTTCCCTATTGCTTAGTGACTCACTCTTAGCGTATTTTAGAGGAATTATTTTTTCAATTGATATTGCCTCCTTCTTCCTGAAATCAAATTCAAAAACAAAACCCATCGCCATTATTGTCCACCCCTGCGTTTACATCGACAAACAAAACAAGTTAATTTTTAACGAGCACTCATCAAAATTATTTAATTACATCCCAGAGGGACAGCTAAGCGTGAAACGGTCGACCTAATCAACCGTTTGAGAGCAACCATAACTACAACAATAAATGGCGCCCCCTCTATGGTGACGATGAAATCAGGAAATTAGCTCTAAAAAATACAGATTCTCCCCACTTGACTGTGAAGTTATTGTTGAAGTGAGAATCGCGGTTATGCGGTAATTACACGTTTGGTGTTTGGAATGATAGTGTATAAGCGTAAAATAATAATAATTAATGTCTTGTAGATGACCTGGATGCGTATCAGGGGCTGGTTCAAGGTGGCGCAGGACAGAGACATGTGCTGGAACTTGGGGGTGGTCTTTGCCCAGCAGTGGGACAGTACGGGCTAATAAAAATAATATTTTTTTATATTATTAAATGTATTTTTTAATATTTTCGTGAAAATATTTAAAAATGAAAATTTGTATTGTTTATAAAGGAATAATATCAATGTTTTGTGTAGCGTATGTGTAGATTTCTTATGTCGAAATTTTCTACAAGTCCTCACCACAATCGACACCATTGTGGATTTGTGGCAATCTCAAACATGTCATTATTGGGTTCGAAGAATAGTCATTATAATGATTTTTTATGATAGTTTGTACGCATCGCAGACGGCAATCGTCAGTAATGCATACTCAAATAATATTTAGTCGCCTCCCAATAGCGTGGTTTAAAAAAAATGCCAATTCTACATTGAAAAAGTAAAATAAACATTTTTGAACATTATTTATCATCCCCTTGAAAATCGTACCCAGTTGCTTTTGCACAATACAGCTGTCTTATGATTACTGCAACTTATTTAAGAATCTGTCGTCCGTCGCACAGACACTTGCACAGATAATATTTTTGTGAGAGTTTTTCATAATTTTAATTCGTTTTGTTCGAAATTAACGGAGTGATGTTTCCGTTGCACTTCGCTCTGAAGCTATTGTTTTGTTTTTTATTCAGTGGTTTTAATTTAAGCGCCCCACCATGATGAGGGAAAGAAAATTAATTAATATTTTTTCTGATGAAATATTAATTAAACTTTATGTACTGTTTTATCATGATAACATACACTTCTGTGTCTCCTCTCTGTTCTTTGTTATTTGCTGATCGCGTCCAGGTCTTTCCTGTAATCTTTCCAGATTCCCTTGACGGCCGGCCGGTTGCTGGTCAAAACTGTGTAAAAACGCAACATGTTATATAATAAAAGAATCATTCTGCGGACTAAAAATCGTTGATACGATGTAATGAATACATACTAGATTTCTTTCTCAGAGCAGTTAAACAACATCATGTTAACGATTAGAGGTGCGTAAATTTTTCTCAGCAACATTTGCTATTACCATAACAATGAACTCCAAGCCATTCCATTATCTCCCTTCGAATTTTTATAACATTCAAGGGAAAAGGAATAAAATACACAGATGCGTTTAAGCGGAAATGTGCAGCGGCAGCTAATGCTTGGTTTATGCGACAGATAAGAGGTGCACGCAAATGTATGCAGTATAAAGATACTGCTGTTTCCTTCATACACGAACGTAAAACGAAATAGCTGTGAGAGATGAATCAAATTGCTTTTTGTGCGATTGAGAAATCTAGATACAGAAAAGTAGTAATTTTCACGGTATCTGTTGATAATTAATTAGGACGTCTATTTAAACTCCGGTGTAAGGAATATCTATGTTTATTTACTATATTACTGTTTTAACGTGTCATATGCTTGGTTTATATAAGTCATATGTAAATAAAATCCCAAGTTTATAAAAAAATAAGTACGTTCCACTAGTTATAAAAACAAAAGAAACGGCACTTTAAATTAGTTTTAAAGTCCATTTTGTTACACAATGCTCTTTAGCAAAATAACCAATTAGTTTATAACAAAGTGTATTACCGTTCTTGCTCGGTAATTAAATTGATATCAGCTTCTTTATTATCTACAAATAAGAGCAAGTTGTAAAGTGCTACGCCTAACAGAAAATTCAATAAAAAGCTAAAAGCCAATCTTATCTCCGCGAGAGGAAATTAAGAAACAGCGCGGCCATCTGACACTGTGGCTCTTTCCAGATCTGTCACTAGAGATGGCAAGACACCAAGTTTTATGTCGATAAGTTGCAAAGACTAGCGTATTTTCATGGTATGAAATGGTATGTTACGTTGTTTTTGAGTAGTTTAGGGAAGGGTCAATAAAGATGTTTGGGAGATGAAATTATTTTATTTGCAAGCCTTAGGGGCTTTCTAGATAAACCTCTGGATAAACACGTTACTTCTTGGAATTCGAGATATTTCTATACATGTTGGAATGGTGACCTTTTAACTTACTTAATGACGATGACTCCGTCTAGTGACGATACGTATACACAATGGAACATCGATTGTTTATGGGTGGCGACTGGGCGCGGCTTAATGAAGTACAAAATATGCTGTAATTTCCAAATTTTTCAATAAGACTCTTATTTTTAGATCTGAATAATTTAGAATTTAAATTTTAATATTTGATAAAAACCAGGCTTTGAGGTGAAAAAAAGATTGAAAAAATTGAATGAACAATAATGAATAATGTACATACATGAAAGCATTTTATTGAATTTAATAACTTGACGACCAGAAAACAATACATTACTATTAAAAATTAAGTCCAACTATCGTACAGTTTCAGATCAGTTAAATAAGGGTGAAGCTACACATATTAAAACAAAAATTCCGATACTTTTAATAAGCAATCTCGAGCGAACAATCGATAATTAAAACCGCTTGCCCAACCCTAGACATTTTTAAAGATAGAGTGTTGAATGCGACAGCGACACGACATCGGGTTTCGTCGAACCGCTGAAATAATTCCAGCGAGCGGCCGCCGGGGGAGACGACGGAAACGCACCCTTATCTCGCGCAGAATACCCGCTTTTTAAACAACTCACTTCTTTATTTGTATTTATTCCACATCCCCCCCTACCTCACCGCTCACACCCCCTTCCGCGCCCGTGTTACCACATGAATAGAGACGCTACTTAATGGGACTTTCAGTTACTAAGTCATCATGTTTTTTAACAATATACTCGGCGATAAGTAAGGAGGTCGGCGTTGGATAATAAACGGAGAAAATATACGTATTTACTTCGGGGAAATTTGAAAGAAAATCTTGATGTTGTGTCGTAAATAAGCCGGCATGGTTAGAAGTTTGTTGTGTGATATTGTTTCGGTTCGCGGAAATTGTGGCAAATTGAAAAGAAAAATGTAGGCAGGTGAGGAAAGTTGGTAAATGATTTCACTGGATACTATCTGCAGTGTTCAATAGTACCTCATCATTATCATTTACCCTATCGCAGTCCACTGCAATAACATCCGGTTATTTCCGCATCCTGTCTAAGCAGCTGCTTTCTTCAGGTCACCGGTCCATTTAGTTGGGAGGGGCTGGGCATCCCGCGCTAGAATAGAATAGAATAGAAAAGCTTTTAATGCAAATAAACTAATTATTAGGCACTATTGAATCATTAAAGGCTCTAGGTGCTCTACGTCCGAAAAAATAGGTCCTATTGAGAAATTGGTCTTATGAAATAGAATCTCGAAGAAGCTCCGAAATATAATAAAAAAAATAGGTTAAATTGAAAGTAAAAGAACAGATATTTATTTCGTCGAAGTTTGCCAACCTAAATTGCTAATTTCGTATAATATTTAAAAGGCATTGCGAGTACAAGAAAATATACATACACTAAAAGAAACGGCTAGAAATAAACAAGTTAATGCTATTTACAACCGAGTACTTATTTCAGATGGAGCCTACAAAGTTAATATATCTACACTGAAATAACGTAACGGCTAGAAACAAACCAAGATACTGCTATTTACAAGCGAATAACTTGGTTAGGATGGAGCCTCCAAAGTCGTTTTTCCGTGTACCTACAGTTATTTTCTGTACCTACAACTAACGCTCATACAAAAATCTTGAAACCCATTTCTCCATCTAGATAAAATCCTAACTCTGCCATAAGTCACACTCCGCCCAGTATATTCGTCTACTGGGTACAGTTTATCCGTTATCGCAGCACAATGCATTACAGCCAGTAACAATATCATTACGGGGGCTATTCAACATTTTTATTATTGCGTTACTATTGTCTTATGGCGCGACGGTCGCAGATAACAGGGGGGGGACACTGGTGTGAAGTTTCGCGAGCTATTTTGTTGGGAAGGTATTGATCAAGATTCTGAAGACTGGGTATTGGTTTCCCACAATTTCCACATGAAAAGGTAAATCAGTACGTGTTACCCAACCTATTTGATGAAATGCAGCATACTTTTCTAGAGTTTGCGTATGTTAGACCATAGCTTTACCGCAACGTACTTACATA
Organism: Allophyes oxyacanthae; assembly: GCA_932294325.1. NCBI lineage: Eukaryota > Metazoa > Arthropoda > Insecta > Lepidoptera > Noctuidae > Allophyes > Allophyes oxyacanthae. The sequence goes on from OW028610.1 coordinate 6,013,695, forward strand.
CAAAAAAAAATGTAATAAAAGCATTGAAAATGGACCAGCAAAACTATGATTAAGAAAACATTTAAATCGTAACAGTTGCAAGTCTATCAACATGTTAGGAGACTGCTATTGATAAGAACCGCTAAGTACCTATACCAATATGAGTTTTCATTCAAAATCTATTAACCTAGTTTGATGCTATTCAACTTTGAAATTCAAGTTACCATTACGTCGTTGATAGTCCCATTCCGCGTAACTGACACATTGTTATTTAATGCATATCATGTACCTACAAAAAAATATCTAAATTTAGTTTTCGCGTTTGCAGGTAGCTGATTAGTAATGGCAATTAATAGACGCGAAAACTCAATTTAGTTTTTTTTACTAATATCCGGTACTTAACAATGTTATAAGTTACGTGGTATTGATAAACGATGAAATGACGCACTCCGGTTTCCCAGCATGTTAGCTGGACTGTTGACCATTCTTCCCGTCCGTATAGCACAGTTATAACTCGCAACCGCGATACGTTGCAGATTTATGTCTGTAATGTTTGTTGTTTCACCTTCCCGAATAATGCGCCATAGAGATTTATGAATAACCCTGTTTGTCTTTACGCTGATTGGCGCTGATAAAGGGATGGCTCGTAATTTCGCGGCTCGGTTGCTTGGCGTTTGAGATTAAGAAATTAATGGTATTAAATAATTTTAGAAGTCTGCGTAACTATTCTTTAAGATCATCTTGTACCTCGATCCGAATCTCACTCTTGTCTCGATTCGTATCTTACTCTTGTCTCGATTCGAATCTCACTCTTTTCTTGTCTTGTGAGATGTTTTTAAAGAATAGCCCCCCAGTACAAAGTGAAACGTAATTCCTGATAGATCCGGTTCATACCATATAATTTTTATTTTATTTTTTTATTGATTCCTAATAAAAACTACTAAATGGTGCACTTTGTAACTACACAGTTAGCCGGCAAGGGTTACCCACCATTATGAACAACTTTTACTATGCGACCAAGCACCAACCCTGAAATTGTGAAATAAAAATCATTCATTGATATTATTCGACTATATTGGCATAACTGATTTATTTATTCGCAATTTCAGTGTTGATGCCGTGGTAAAAGGTGTTCTTCTTCCTTTCAGTCTAATATACCCTTTCCAACTAACTGTGTCATGGAAAAGTTGTCTCTTGGACAATTATGGACAGTTATAGTAAAAACTACAGATTAAACTTTGTAATCCCTTAATCATTTCCGAGTTCAGAACTATCCCAACTGTATAGTAATTCGCCAAAAAACCCAACAAGTAAAGCTACCAATAAAACAGCAATATAGCCAACCACAAGAGACCGCAAAACTAACAGAACTACCAACCGTTCAATTATGCAAATACTTACCCCAAGGGAGGCTTCCTTAGATACCATTAATCATTATCTAAATTAATTTCGAACGTTTAACAAAATCTCCGCTTAGTTTCTTAAAGTCACAATAAAGAGGATCGCGGTGCGGCCATAACTCATCTGTACCTAAGATTACTGATCTTTAATCCCCCCTCCCGGCTTCACTTAAAGTTAAGATTTACGACCAAAGGTATTATATTGCCGCCCCCGAGAAATAAGCTTACGTTTGTGTCTATGAAAAAAGTTTGCATGGTACGCCTAGTGTTTCGAATTACGGTGCTATAAAAAAATAGGTACACCTTTTACCAGTTTTCATTGTAGAGAGAAAGAAAGAAAAGAAAAAGAAACGAGTTATTGGATTAAAAGTTATTTCAAAATTATATTATTTTATTTGGTTTGAAATTATTAATTTAATTTAATTTTTGTATTTGAACGCGGCAAGTGTGTTGTATCTTTTAACCCGATTCTCCTTGACGAAGCATCAAATTATAAATTCCCTACATATCATCACCGCTATCATTCTAGTTGGCATTAATTTTCTAGTAATGTCTTTGTAAATACATTTGGTTTGGTTGTTGATAATTTTGGGATATTACACTTGACAAATCCTAAGTTGTATGTTATTCAATTAAGTATCACTGAAAAAACTTTTCGTAGGATGCAGGATGTAGGATTATACTTATATGCAGTTACGCATACATAATATTTTATTTTGAATTCCTCCTTATCAATATGTATTGATTCTGTTTTTATCAATACTAATGATAAAGAAATTTCGTTATTAAAGCTTCCGCAAAAGTAAACTCAGGTCTCACTAAGTAAAACTTGTTATTTTACCTAGTTGTTGAACGAGTCCAATGTTCTAATTCTTAAAAAGGACCCTACTAACAAGGAAAAATCTCTCGTCAGTTTGACGTTTGACAGAAAAATATATTAAGTGTTTCTTAGCCTTAGGGACTTGTGGTTATAAAATAGAATAGATGGTTCGAGGGATACGATTTGAATGTTCCGACTACTTTATCACAAGACATGACCTTCACCTTGGGGCAAATGTCATTTCAATTATTGTGACTTTAAATTAATCCACCTGGCATCGAGATACTGGAAGAAAGATCTTTTTGTACTTCATACAATATTTTAAAACAAACAATATAGACACCGTCAAAATGATTAAGGTAAGCTGCTATACCTTTTTAATAAATCCGTCCGCCAACGACGCGGAAGCTTTTTACCTTGTTACGGAGTTAACTGAAGAAATATTTATGACTTTAACTTTATTTAATATCTCGCCGTAACCCCGCACGCCTTGCCCCGGACAAAAACTTTTAAGCTACATAAACTACTTGTATATTACTTACGAACTTTTTTTAACAAATATAGGTAGCTGTAATGATGTTCGTATTTTCAGATGATGGCTCTGGAAGTGAATTTTTTATGAAGATTTATAGTTAATCAACTTAAACTTCATTGAACAATTGCAGGAGTTAGTGAAAATTGTATAGCCTATAGCCAAAATTCTACATTACTCTGAAGATTAGAGATGATAAGAATCCAGTTTGACAGGAAATAGTTAACCCACCAAGTGACGAAATGTATACATTCATATTGTATTTGTAGAATTAGATAAAAAGGCTTCTAATATTTTTTCCGTTACGAAAAAAATCTCCACATAATTATCAGGTCAATACGACAGTTTGTTAAAAGAAATGTATTGGTTTTCTGACAGTCAGAATTCCCACAAAAGAACTGCACGCTGCACCATCCAACTAAACTAGCCATCAAGCAACACGTACGAGTAATTAAAACGTCAACTTTAGCTGCACAAAGCTTTTATCTCAAACTTCCAAAACACTCGAACTTGCCGACAAAGGTGTAATTGAAAGATTGGAAATTCCCAAGCAGGCACATATTTCACTAGCGCTTCTACCGGATAATATAAGAAGATAGAGGACAGAGTCGGATATAAAATATGGCGTCCTTTCATGAATCTTATTAAGATATCCTCCGAAAACAGACAGAGACAACACTATTCTACATATCACTACGTCTGAGTGAGACAGACGTATTACTCGGTTTACGTATATTAAAATAATACAGATACGGTTAAAGAGGTGTGCGAGTGTTGGCTGAGAATTTATCGCCTCTATGAATATGATTTTCTTTAAGAACTGGATACGGCTCCCTTAGAGACATTTAGTGTCAAACAGCAATTATGATAACGCGAGTTATAACTTGTATTGAGTTAAGCATATTATTTTATATCTGTTATAGCATTTTATAGAAATTCGTCTGACTTTGGAGTCATATTGGACAAGGGTTTCAGCTGATAGAGTCTAATGGAGATAGCTGGAGGAGGCTTCTGCCACAAGGCATGCCGAACTGAGAGGCATCATATTTTGTGTTTAGGGGTGTATAATAAAGAATGAGAATAAAACGACCATATTCAAACCTGGGGGTCTACCGCGTAACTTAAATGTTAATGAACATCGACAATGGTAATAAACTTAACTACGATCGTGAGAGATTATACTTTGAGGTACCTTGTAAATTTTTAACCGATCATGAAGATAGGAGTCCCAACTTCATGATTGGTATTTTTTTTACAAGGTAGCTCGAAGTTTAGTCTCTCACGATTGTATTGAAGTCTTATTACCAGAGTCGATGTTCATTACCATTTCAGTTACGTGGTAGACCCGCTAGTTACATAATCAAGATAATCATAGTCGCCACAACACCTTTACACGCTTGTGTGTGTAACATGTGGGGTGTCCCATAATTCATAAGTTTCTTTCAGGAGTGCACCCCTATCTCGGCTAACATGCAAAATAAGTTCGGGATACATCGGTTAGCGGAAACCGATAATAAAGTTCGTGGAAAATGCCTTAGGTGGCACGCGTTAAAATATTGATGAAAATACAGGTAAGAGCCACTGAAAATTTTGTATTTTTCTATTATGATGTAAAATTTTCTTTTTTGTAGTAAAATTCGGAATCTTTTGTGTAACGTACTCTCCGAATTCTGTGCAGCAAAGCAAGCAAGTCTCAATGTGTACAGAACGGTCGCCCATCCAGTTACGAGCCCTCAGACAAACAATACGTTGGACTTCTTATGAGTTAGTGGTATCTCATTTATGTAACGCATGTGTCCATTGCTGGACTGATAGGCTAACTGTGAGAGACCATTTAATTGCACGATTTGTCTGTAATATAATCATATACCTAACAACACAAATCTATCCGCAACCTTGTATTAATTGTCCTTCCTCCTTCCCACTCGTCAAACTCACGCGCAACTTCATTCATTTATCTTGTTCTAAAAATACCGCCAATGTCTCGTGCCGTTATCATTCAATTTAACCGAGCGAGGGGGGCGATATGCAAAAATTCCTCACAGTCGTTTATCCCCACATAAATAACATTAGAGATACCGTGAGAGTGTTTTTGTAATTACCTTATAAATAATAATTCAGCGCGTCGTAGATTATGGTTAGGTTCGGATGATTCACGGCAAAACGCGCCTTGTATCGGGGCGTGATTGAGAGGGCAAGTTTATACTACGCTGTCGTGTAAAGAAGTTATTTTTGAATTCAGGGTTTCTTCCGTCTATTGAAGTGGTTTTATAGGGTTTTTGAATGTACCTATGACTTGGTATTAATGTAATTTTTTCAACCTTGGAATACTTACACCTAAATAGACCTAAAATAACGCAAATTGAGTCAACAGAAAGCCAATGACAATTGTTCGTTTAAAGAGATTGTATAGAATTTAAATTTATTTATGAGCACATTGAGAGCTGCTTTAATAAAACATTGATAAACTCGTAACTTTACAATAAACTATGAACCTAATTAGATTTTGATATCACATCCTAAAGGTTCATAGTAAATTCAATGGAGTATCCAAAGGTTGTCTAGAAAATCGAAGCTAGCAATAAGAACGCCCATTCTGCATTGATTTACACTCTGTTTTTCTTGTATTTTTTTAGGTATATTAGTTTGCAATAAAGTATATTTCTATGTTATCAAAGTCACAGCTAAGATCAATGTTAATTGAGTAATAATCAGAAAAAAAATGGCTTTTTACAGTAGATATGTATTTTCATGTCATTATAAAATCTTACAAAGTTGTCACTGTTTTGTGTTTTGTATTTCTTCCACACGAGTTTTGTTTTACGTTTTACATCTTTTACTAATCACATTCCGCAACATAGTTTCTATAACAGCAAAGTTAAACTAAATGCAAGCGTAATAAAGTTATAAATATTCATTAAAATTATCACAATATCGTATAAAGTGATCCACGAGACGATGTAAGCTCAGAGGTGGCATATAAAGCAAAATTCCTTTTCTTTATCCCCTTTGGCAATCACGAGAGGAGATACGACAAAATATGATAGTCATTATTCAGCAGTGCTTTGTCAACATGCATTTGATAAATTTATATTACCTCGGTTATACTACATAATCATTTTTGCCGGGTTTTGGGTTTGCGATGAAGGGAAAAATTGGTGAGCACACAGAGTTTTACCGTAATGGAGTGAAAAAATGTAACGTTTAATGTAATGTTTAATAAACATGGACCTATCTAGCTTTATTTATCAGATTAAATTGTAGGTATTTAATACCTACAAATATTTTGACTTTTAAAACACGATTAACCTAAGTTAGGTTATGTTGGTCAACTGACGCAAAGTAGACATTTGCGGGCACCGGTGACCGTTTGCAGTTTAATTAATTAATTTATAATGACAACATTAACAATCATTACCTACTATGAATTAAGAAACTAGAAATAACCCCAACCTTCTAATAATAATCTTACACTTAACCCAGAAACTGCAAAGAAATCTTGTAAACAACTATGTTTACAAGTAATAGAGCCATAAAGATCTTAAAACCGTACCATAAAGCATGGTTCACATTAATCACGATTTAATACAGGCAATAATTAAAAATCTCATAGGTGCCGCTCGCTGCAAGTCACTTAATCGTTACCCCATTTGATAGATGGTGTTATACCTCCCGCGGACATACAACCATTTCACACCATACATGAAAAAGCTCCGCATACTTCTGTCCTACAAAAGTGTGGGATGGTTACTTTGAAAAGGTTCTAAGACGCGAGCGTAGATAGGAGTATTAGGAAGCGTTTACACGGGCGGCACGTAGCGTAATAAATAATATAGTAATCAGTGCGATTCCTTACATCCCGTCTCTTATTAGGCGCGAACCTACATTCAACATTCGCTAAGGCCTCGGCTTAGTAACACATGTGGAACGGAAAGATTCACCAGAATTTATTGTGCTTCGGCTTATGAATCATAAATAAGGAGGGTAATTAGTACTATACGACTATAGAATACACTTAGATTTTGTGTGTAGCTAGCTTAATATTGTGTAGGCCGTATATTTAGATTGTACACGATTAATTAGATACGTTTACCGTGAACGTGAAATATAGCTGTTGTTAAAATTAAACAGATTATTTTTAGCAGAACCTAATAGTAGTACCTACCTTTATGCTTAAGTGTACCATAGACACTGTATTTTTTTAAATTTTGGAGTATACAATACTTTAAAATTTACACACATTTACATACATATACATATGTGTACATACATATTTGTAATATTACAAATGTGAAAGTTTGGATATTTGTGAGCTTGTTTATTTTGATGTTTGTTAATAAATCATGCCTTAACGGCTTAACAGATTTGGATGAAAGACACACATATCTGTGTGTCAAATGTGGGTCATGGTTTATCAACCATGACCTGAATTATTAATATATAAGATACTTTTTATCCGGGTACATGAAGTAGTTCCCAAGAATGCGAGTGAATTCGCAGGCAAAAGCAACAGCTATAATTTAAAAAAAATTAAATAGAATTTGTGTCAGTCTTAAAGTTTTTTTTAATACAAAATTATTTAGAAAGGATTTTAATCTTTCAAATGCAAGACGTACATTATATATTGGATAATATAAATTTAATATTGGAAAAGGAAATTAATTTAGGTAGTTTAAAATTTTCGATCATGGGATTTTTAATACGTTCAACTATTATTTAATTTCTGTTTAAAAGGCATGTTTGTTTGTGGGTACAAACAAATACGACTTCTACACAAAAAGTAAATAAACCAAAATTAAAAAGCAAAAATCTAGTGAGTGGTTTTAGTTTTAAGGTAACCCATTTGTAACGGTTTAATGCCCTAGCAGGGTTCATGTACTCCAATCTAATAATGTTATTGTTATGTGTTATTGTTGATGTACATGTTGGCAAATAAATAAATAAATAATACTCCATTCTAATAAATTATTAAACAGTTTTTGATTATTTAAGGTGTTAGTTGTTATACCGAAAATAAACAAACAATCTGAATAGAACTGTAACTTCCAAAATAGGTTATCGTGACTCTATGAAGAACTCGTTGCCAGAAAATAAACAAAACACAACAACGAAATCCAGTCCATAATTAACAAAAGTTACAAAAGAACAACACACGGAAGAATCTGATAAAAGCATGTGGCACATACTGTGTGCCCAATGTGCCGATAATACGGAGAAATTATGAAGTTTTAACAAGTTCGCGAAATAAATCTCGTTCGCGCGGTTATCGCGCGTAGCTCGTAGGCGCGGCGTAGCCAGGGTTGCCAGATACTTATCAACGTAATGGTTTAGGGTAATTAATTACGATTCTATAGTGAGAGGAGGATAAATAATGCGGTATAGGTGAGAGATTAATTGGTTTATTGATGACGGATGATGTCTATGACTCTAATACTATATATGTACCCGTGCAACTAGTTCTATTTGAAGGACATGCTTTATTGCGAATTGAACAAAACTACTGGTCACCCAGTGGTCGAAATTCGACTGTAATTTTAGGTTTCTGCACTCCTCCATATAAACTTTAACTATGCCAAATCTCGCACTCCTCCGTGCGCGCAATATACTTAAAAAGGGGTACAAAGTTTTCTCTTTACGTATTAATATAATAGACATAAAATTATTATTTTTAGCAATTATTATTTATTCTATAAATTCTATGACGTACCGTTGAAAGGAAAGAAACATAGATTTACTTACACATCAAAAGCAATAAACTAACAGCATGAAAAAATCTCAATTGAAACTAGAACTAAACAGAAAATTGTAATATTTACTTTGTCAGTTTATTTCCCCATATAACGCTCACAGTATTAATATTCGCTACATAAGAGTGCGAATAAATCACAATAAGCTGGCAACTCGCTAACCCACCGCCGCAGATGTATAAGTGGTAAGGTAAAGAATGGAAAGTAAAGTTAGCGCAATAAATTAATTGGCACTAAGTTGCGAGTAAGACGGCTGCGCGCGTGCGGGATACACCCAAGTTTAGACTATTAATTTGGGACTTAAAGGACGAACGCCGACAAATAAGGATACGTGTGTGTGTTTGCATTAATTTTGATGGGAAAGAAGTGGCGATGTGGAGACATGGAAGGAAAGAAATAGTTTTATGATGTAAATGGGAATTTGTTATTTATATTTCGATTACAATTTCAGGAAAAATACTAACATAATTTATGTTTTAATCAACGATGACGACAGAATATAATGTGAAGTAATTTAGCTTCTGATTTACAATTCAATTCAGAATTAGCTTCTTGCTTTTAGCTTCAGAGCTATAATTTCAAACTATCGTCATAAAACATCATGGTCATGTTTTTGTCTCTGCATCACCGTAAGGTAAAGTTTAAGACTGTAAGTAAGACCACCTTTGTACATATTTGTATGAAAAGCATTAAATTAATAAAACACATACAAAACACAAACAAATATTTTATGCCAATTACCATCAATCCTAAAAATAAATTGTCCGCGCAAGGCCCAACGAAGCCCTCACAACACTAGTGATTACCATAAATAAGTAGAGCGTCATACTAACAACCATTTCCCATCCCTAGCGTATTGAGGGTGCCATTACGCCCTGATTGATTCGACTATAATGACTTTCGACCAAAGTTTTCGCACTCAAAATGACTGCTTTCGTCAATTTTACGCATTAAATACTAAAGTGGTACAATAAATTTCGGTCCAGTGATTATTTCGGCTCACAACTTAGCAATATTAAAACATTTCTAGATTTATTTTGATTGTTTGAAAGAGACGAGCCTTTTTTATTTATTGGGCTGTTTAAAGTTACTTCAGAATCGCTACTGATAGACTTTATTACTGTAATTTGTTATGTTCCATAATTAATAAAAGTAACAAAGCTTAGGATACTTTAACATATCATAAAAATTCTGACTTATCATCAGCCTAGCCTTTTCCCAACTAGGTTGGGGTAGGCTCTCAGTCGGCTCCCAGTAATCAGATGCGGTTGAATATTAGTATTTTACACAGAGCGACTGCCATCTGACATCCGCCATCCTATTAACGGGAGACACTGATACCCAAGGTTAGACCATTTGTCAGACTTTTTCGGCTGCTGACTCCCGTAACGACTGTCATAGGTATTCGTATGACAACCGGGACTAACTGCTTAGCGTGCTTTCCGAGGCACGCTAAGCGAAAGGAAAATATTCTCGCGTCAAATTCATGTTGACGATGACACGCTAATCTAAAATTGACGCCAATTTAAAAAAAAAAAATGTTAAGTTGATCAATGTACCTATTTGGATTACCAAGGAGTTCTATTAAATATTCGAGTGTAGTATTTTTTTTATAATTATAATTTTTAAATTGACCAGTTCTAAAAACCGTTCAGTATAACCCTTGTATCTATTCGTTTTTATTCTTTCAGACACAAAATGTTTGCTATAATATCAATTCTATCTAATAATAACCGTAAAATGTCACCGCAAAATATTTTAACGATCGTTACATGGACGTAAGGGCTTATCGTGGAATTCTACTGAAACTGTACGTACAAAGTGTAAAAACCAATATAAAAAGTTATGTAGCTTTAATTAGGTAAATGTACGCGTCACCGTTCTTAATTGGATTGTTAAAAGTCAATGAAAACAATTTTTTTAATGTACATTATTTTTTTGAGCTTTCAGTAACATTTCGAATAACATTTTATCAACAATATTATATTTTACGTTTTGATTATTATTATTATAATATTATGCAACAATATCCTCGCTATCTGACACTAAAGTCAACCTAATAGCATCTATACAATATTATTATGATATATATTTTTTGAATACATTAACGATCACTTAAGCAACTAACAACATTCGATTCAAGTTATCATTATCAGCTATAAATGTCTTTAGCTGGACGGTGGCTGCCCATAAGTCACTAAACGAGCGATCTGGGGTGGAACATTGCCATAAGCACCGCATTTGGCAGGCGGGTCGATGATCGCAGTATGATTTTATGACCACCCTTTGGATTGCTGCTACACATCCCTAGCATAATTTTAGAAGTACAACTTTTATCAGGATTCTTTAAGGATATTGCTTTTTTTTATAATATCAGGATTCTTAATGTTGCTTGACGAATATTTGTAAGGTTTAACATGTTATCTGTAAGACAATAGAAAATTAATTGTTTGAGGTCACCGGTGACCTCAGTGGCAGTTAATATGTTAAGAATCTAACACATTCTATTGACGTAATTCTGTCAAATAACCATTATTCATAATGCTACCTGCCGAGATTTCTAAGGGATATTAATTACTTAGAAATACATAATAATATATGAGGGTTCTCAATGTTCTAAGATTTTATCGATATATTATAAATAAAAATTATATTAACTAAGTATATCCTATATAAATGAAACCTTTTAAATTCAACATACCAACCCAATGACATATTCCAATCTAACGCCTCACAAGTCGACTCAATAATATATCTTGTCTGCAGCATTGTTTACTAAACAGAACGATACAAACACAAATTCAAAATAAGAATACGAAACTGCAGCACGTGGTTTCAGTGGGCGGATACAGCCGCGGCTCATCCCCCACCTGTTGCTGATCCGGCTGATCCGCCCCCGCTGGATATGCGCGGATATCGCTGTGCGCGCGGATATACGGATACGGCGATATCCGCGCTCGCCACGCCTCGCGACGCCCAACGGGTTAGATTCTTCGTGAAATGTAACTGAAGAAATCGATAAAATAAGCTTAAGATTTTCAATACCTATATGGAAAATGTCCTTCCTAAAATAATAAATGCGAGAGTTTGTCTGTCTCTCTGTTTATTATAAACTCCACGATCCAATATTCACACCGATTTTGATAAAATTTAACAGAGAGGTAATATGCAATATGGAGAAGGACATAGGATTTATATCCTGGAAAATTATTAAGTTTCTAAGCGAGTAGAGCTACGGATTCTTCTAATACGGGGTTACATAACTTTTATTTCATCCATCTATATAATAATACGTGAAGAGAAAACTTTGTACCCCTTTTTAAGTACATTGCGCGCACGGAGGAGTGTGAGATTTGGCATAGTTAAAGTTTACATGTTCTTCATGAGTTCAGAAAGCTAAAATTATAGTCAATTAAAATATATGGTTATGTAAATATGTATTTAGGAATGTCATATTGTATTGTGGTATTGTTTTGTAATTTTAATACATATATATTTTTTACCGTTTTTTTTTATATCGAATTAGAGATATTGTAGGAATGATGCTATGGTACTATTCTAGTAAATAAATAAATAATCATTTATAATAACAGAATTCCTGTGCGGATTATTTAAGTAGAAAAGATTAAAAAGTTATCAAACTCAATAATTACCTCCCATTTACAAGCTGTAGGCTTTTTATACTTTAACCTGAAACATTTGAACAGCTAAAAAATTTTATGGATTCGATCCCATTTCTTAGAATCCACTGCGATGTCTTTTCGTTATGTAAATGAAGATTTATGTAATAAATGTTAAAATCATTTTATAAATGTTTATCTGTAAAAAAAAAATATCTCTAGTTTCTAAAACTAAACTAAACTACTACACTAGTACCCTTCCACTTAAACATGTCATGTATACATGACAGTTTGTTTAAACAGTAATTTATAAAAAATTATGATTATGTTCGCATATTTTTTTATTTATTATAACAACGGCGAACAATATCTTATTTTTTTAAAAGACCATCCTATACTTTTTTTTAAACTTAACAGCTTCTAAAGTCTGTGTCTTTAATTCTTCAGAAGCTGTAATTTTTTTAAGAAAATTATTTTATGCGTATTGTTTTACGAAGTGGGTTTTTACCATTTTTAAAGATTGTGTTTCAAGTCATAAAATACTGGGGGTGAATAGGTACCTATATTCTCCCAAGCACGGATATCGGGGGATATGCTCCGACCGCAAGCTACGTGTCGCCATACATGTAGTCAAACTGAGGGTTATGCGATAGCCGAGCGAGCTTCTTTAGTTAGGTAATAGACGTGCCGTACTGGAATACTTTGTAGACTTTATCTGTCTTATTACATAAGATGGTTTAAAGCAAGTCTTGTAAAACCCAGTTTAAATCAAAATATTATCAATCAATTCAAAATAACTAAACATTAAATTAAAATAATTAAAGCAACCGTAGCTCTTAATGAAATAATTGAACTTCACATACCCTTGCCGGCCAGACACCCTTTAAATGGACAAAGGGCCAAATGGACGATACTACTAAATAGTTCGCCTTACCTTTAAGACGGAGTTCGATCGACGACAACTAAACTCCTAATTGGCACCGAATCGAATTACAAAACGGGGAATCGAACCCCGATCCTGCACTTAGCACGGATCCTTTTAACGGTTTAGTGAAGATGGATCCCCTTTTCGAGACGATATTTGGCAATTAAGGGATAGTATCGCTTTAATTGTGGCGCCCTCTGTGCGTCTTAGGTGATGTTTTGTTTTCTCATAAGTTTGATTGAGTTTTGATGTAACTATCTACCGTAATCTTAAGATTTGTCGTATTTGTAGACATTTATCATGCCATAGATCCACGGTGAATTGCGGTGAATACAAATATACTTTATTCCCAGTAAATAGGGTTTCTTTTACGGTGCTTCGTGTACGGCACCATGTGGCGGTCGCGATTGTTTGAACTGCTCGATTTTATCGATATTTATTTTATGTAAAAAAAAACTCACAACTATATAAAAATCAGGGGGCCTAAAAAGGCCACATTGAGCAATTCATCTAATGATCTGCTTAGTAACTGTCAAACAGATGATTACTGAATATGAACCTTATGCGGATGACATTAAGAGTCGTCAATTATGTAGATATTTTGACATTTGTAATATGAATCATATTATGATTCATCTAAAGCGGCCTTTTTAGCCCCCCTGTTCTTAACTGGCCCTTTAAATAGCATTCTAATGGAACTCTTCTTTCATTCATAAACAGTGGAACAACGAAAACCATTTTAGTGAAAAAAATCTATTGAAGAAAAATCTATTATTAAGTTACCTAGTTCTCTGAAGAACTACTTAGGTAGTGCCCATACCATGATGCGACACGATCATAAGATCTTATATTGACGTTACGGTTAGAGTGGTGACCCAGAATAGTTGGGTGCCAAGTTGTGTCGCCTGTGGACACAAGATGGTACCGGCCACTTTGCTGGCCAATAGTTTCAAATTAGCCGAGGCTGGGTTACACCATGGTTTAAACCGTAGTTTAATTTGAGATTAAGTGTTCAATTGTAGTAATTTTTCTAAATATTGAAAATAAAAAGTTAACTGACCAATTACAAAAGATATATTTTCTATAATAATCATATCCACCTTAGGTGTCTTACTTTTATGAAAGAAAAGAAAATTGTATGGTTTCTGCATCTGTTTTTTTTACACAAAATACAATTTTTTGATTTTGTAAATTGAAGGAACTAACTACTAGGTTTCAAAGCAACACTGATGAAAGTACATAATTTTCCAAATATCTCAAGTTAAATATTCGTGCCACCCAGCGATCTCCTTGGTCATCGTGCGCCAACCGTCTTTAGAAGCATTACTGGGAAATGCACTAATGCCTCTCCGATACCGTGGAAAACTGTTAAGGGGCTGGTTAGAGGCTTTCTAAGATACTGATATAATTAGTGCATTGTGCCTCTAACGTCCAATACTAAACGACAACCTTACATTTTCAGTCAACAACAGCAAGTGACGTAGAATTTTCAACCTTATTGATTAGTGATATAATCGAGAATGTGTTTCTAAATATGAAAAATTAAGTTTGTTAAGGTATAGACAAGTTTGCTTGAGTTACTGGCCGCATGCAAGAGGTCATTATCATCCAGAAAGCGGCGTGGAAGCTTTTGAATTTGGAACGTTCGGAGCTTATTAATTCAATATGGCGGCATCGTCTTGTGCATTAGGCCTCCTTGATTTGACCGACAGACTTGCTAACGTTCTAGGCAAACTGATCTGAGTCAAACTGTAATGTTCCTTGTAGGTACATACATAGGTACATAGTGTAATATTTTAGTAGGTAATGTGTAATTACTAATTATACTGGTTCTTTGTATGGCAAAAGCTTTGAAAGCTAGAAGTTTCGTATTAAATACAATAGGGACCTATTTTATTTTATTCCGACTTATTACTAGGTACGTTCTCTTTCTTAGCTTCAGATCTTAATACAAACACTTGGTAAAAACACCAAAATGAGGCAAATACTCCAATTTATTGCGAAACCAGTGTAATCAGGGCAGTGCAAAACATTTACAGCGGTAGGTACGGCTTGGCGAATAAATATGGATCTTTTAAAACGCGCCGCCTCCTAATTGCCTGCAGATGGACCGGCGCCAATTACGGACGACATTTAGCTGCGAGTTCAACGGGGCCGATAAATGGTACAGATACCTTACTCACTTAGTGCTCGAGGCTTGAATGACTAATGACGTCATAAGCCTCTATTCAGAGCTCGGTATCTTGATGTCTTGATTTTAAGAAATCATCGAATCGGGGTATTTAAAACCTTGGTAAAACATGTTGATTAATACACACATAATAATATTGTGGCTCGGGCGAGATCTCCCATACTGCGAGCTCTCACCGCACCTTCTAGGCGATAGACCGTTGTGAAGTGTTAGCGGATGAATGGAAGGTCTTGCTGGAATGTTTCGAGTACTGCGGGAAGAACGCATTATACGATTAATTATGCTCCTGTATTTTTGCGTATTCTAATTTGAAATTGATCGGTGTTAATATGTCATTCATTGCTATGTAAATATTGATCAGTTTATATACAAGTATCTATGTAATTGGCGCAATAAAAGTAACTTGTGTAAGAGCAGTCGTAACAGTAAAACTACCATAAAACTCGTAAGCTACGATCAGAGCACATTAGCCTTACGATAGTGTGCTCTTGATGGTCTACTGAAACACACACGAACAGATTTTGAGTCCAACAATCCGTTGTATTTGAATAAGACATACTCGTATATATCCGTTGTATTTGAGAGAAGTGCGATTGAAAGGATTTGTGAATAATCATCATTCTCCTGCCCTTATCCCATTTTATTGAATTGTGAATAATGATAACGAAAAAAAAGTAGTAGTAAAGTGACCAACGAAGAGATACTAAGAAGAGTAAAAGAGAAAACACAAATATTGAAACACAAAGAAAAAAGAAGAGGAAGCATGATTGGTCACTGATTAGGCACGATAAGTTCGTTACCAACATTATGTAAGGGAAAAAAGAGGAAGACCAAGAAGATACTACATTGATCAGCTGAAAGAAAAAGCGAATATAGAAACATATAAAGATTTAAACGATATGGCATTGGATAGGACTGGATGGAAATTGCTACACCGCCAAGTGCCTACCCTACTAAAATTTTGGATGGATGGAATAATAATACGAAACAAGTTGGAATCCAGTTTGGATTTTGGCGCTCGTCAGCTGCTGCCGCTGCACGCTCGCTTCATTCTTTATGCTCGCACTGAGTTCTATCCACAATTTTAACTAAACCAGGAGCAAGTCAAGAGTCTCCACGGGTATCGAAACATGAGATGAAAGATGAAGATTGTTTTATGTTTTTCTTCATTGTTTTAATTTTTCTGGCTTTTTATATTATTTTGTTTTATGTATGCATGCATTATGATTTTGGTGTCCTGTATGCAAAAAATAATTCTAATTTCTTTTTCGTTATGAGTGGTTCCCACGTGACAGTACAAGAACCTAGCTGAACGAACCTATGTAGATTTGTCGCACTAGCGTGTTTTTGGACATGCATGATTCTACAGATTTGTCATACATTCGCTATTCACACATCCTTCTGTCACACTTTCTTATGGCAATGGTAGATACCACAACGGCAAAGACAATGGATCCTCTTTCTTTAAATGATTTTATCTTCAAATAAATAAAATCTTGGAATTTCCACACACGTCAATCATAGAGTCTCAATCTTTATAGGTTTTCGTATCCCTCCCTACTAGAGCTTTATAAAATATCTTACATAGTGATGTTGGCTGTTTTTGCGACAGTATGTATATCGTCGGTAATGTGCACGGTAGTTTATGTCGCGCGCGATAGTCGCCGCGACAGAGGTTATTCGTTTCGCTAATGTGCTCTTGCATCTCGTTTGCATTGCATTGCTGTGGTTGGGCCAAATATTTGGTAAAACTGATGGGAATGATGCTGACTGGAGAAATGAAGGTGACTAGAATAATTGGAGAGGCAAGTTAGGACTTAGTTATAGATCAAAGTATAGTTGTAAGAGCACACATTCGAGCGTTCGAGCGTTGTTGTAGTGTTGTAGTTGTGTTGTTGTTGTTGTGTAGGAGCTCAATACAATAACTTCAAAACCATCGGTGATGATATTGATGATTAATATTTCATATTCTTCATGGATGAAGAGTGAGCACTAAAGATTTATTAATACGTATTGAAGAAGTATGGAATATTATCTGTAACAGTAGTAAAATGGGTTTAGTAAAAAACTTCATATTTTCTTTTTGAGATCAGAAGATCCTTCAAACATTTTGTAAAGCTAATTATCACCATTGTACTTCGTAGAGGTAACTACAAATTAAACTCGTCTGAAATTCTCAACAAAATAAGGCGCGAAGCGAGGCGAGGCACGAGGTGTAAGGGGGAAGGGGGTTGTACCTCGCTCACACTATTTTCATTTCGTGTACTGCCACATTTAATTTTGTTGAAATTCTAACGTAGCTTTGCAAAAATGTCAACTTTATTCCGCCTCAGCCGGCGTCTACGTTTCACTCCGATGCTTTGCCTCTCCATTTTCTGGAATGTTCCACAGTTTCGAGACGGGCTTTGAGAAACTATAACTTTATGAAAACTTATACACGAGCTCTGAAGTAAGACATGGCTTCCAGCAAAAATTTATCAAAGCGTATTTAATTTTCGTTATGACTTCTCTTTTGACTTTCTGGACGGACAAATTGGGGAACGGTGGGTAATGCGAGACTGCCTTTAAAGGTAAAAAGATGTGGGGGAAACTTTGACCAACTGTGCATTGGTTACACAGAGTTTTAATATCGACATCTAAAATAATGTTTACAAGGAAACACAAATTGAAAATGTTGTAAATACACGTATGTAAGTATGTATCGTACACGTGAAATACAAGGTTGCTTTATGTTTTTATTTACACGACATTTATTATGACTTATTATGATACAATAATTTAGATATACATTGAAGACTGAACCAACGAAGATTAAAACAGTAGACTACCAATCAAGGTTCAATACATCAAAAATGCGACTACGGAATAGCATTTATCAAATACGTTTGTGGTACAAAGCTTACAATCTTATAACCCATCTGAAATTCATATTGAGAGTCGATCGCATAAAGCCGGGTACACACTGTAAAAGGCTGAGCTCCCGCGGGAGGTGGGTCTAAAAGGCCACGAGTGATAGCACTCATCGGACGAATAAGCCTGTTTCCCGACTGCCAGGTTTAGGGATGCGACATCGACTCAATGCTGTTTTATTCTGCTGCCATCAATACTTAAAACGGTTGTGAACGGTTTAGGGAAGCTGCTGGTATCGATATTTTTATTCATAATAATATTTTTTGATTTAAATTATTCTGATAACACAAGAAAAACTAAGCCTTGTAGACGTTGTGCACAGGAATATTGTAAAACGAAGTGGAGAAGAAACATATGAAACCTAACTCCACTACCATTGACAATCAGGACGTAAGACAAACTTGTTAAATAAAAACCACTAGTTGTACTGATAGGAACATTTTAATAGCAAGGAAAAAGGGAATTCTAATGATTTTCAGTTTCAGTATTAAAATCATGAAATGATGATGATGATGCAGAGATGATTATTATAAAAGGCTTTATATTTTTGAAACGATTTAAATATATTGAAAACAGGTTTTTTTAAGTTCCACATTGCATGCTCTTGAACGGGTGCCGTCTGTCGGGCCTGGTCAGCTTGTAACTACTATGATATTCTATTCGGAGGCAAATCATTATTATCGTATTCTTATTATTTTTTATTCACATTAAATTACATTACTCTCGGAGCTCTTACCACAACATTGTACTAATCAAGATTGTAATAAATTATTTTACTAGAGTTTCCATGGAGTGTCTTGCCGGTTCTTCTCCATAGGACCTACTATTTGGACCTATAAGAGTCTCGTCATTTCATAAGTGCCTGTATCTGGTTTACATGAAATAAAGATCTATTACTGGTTAATTGAACAAGATATTTTCACCGACACCGACAAAATAAATTATCGATAGTTTTCCTTGCCTAATATAAAAGGATTGACATTTGAGACGGAGGACGGGCGAAGTAGCGGATTCAGACGGAGACAAAGTCGACTTCGAATGGGTACTCCTTTAGTAATGGTAAATATTCAGCAGATATTCAAATATAGAGTCTCTAATTTCTTATTTGTCAGATTTGTTTGAATACTGAGAGGGAACCTGTCTTAGCTAGCTAACTTCATTGTTCAGGTTATTATCTCACCTGTAAACACTGGCTAAGGGTTCATTTAATGCATTGATGATTACTTGCTTCTTGAGTATAGATTTAGCTTCGCCCGCAAATTAATTTATCTATTTCAACCAAAACTTACAACTATCATTACAGATATGTACCCAATGCAATATTGTATAACTAAACTAACTAAAACTAGATATTAGATGACTAAGTAAATTAATTTATTATTATGTTGTAACAAAGTATAAAAAGGGGGGTTAATTTTGAGGATTTGATCAGTAATGGACCCTAATGGGTATAAAATCTATACACCGAACGACTACCCAATATTTCAATTCCTATATACCAACCATTTGCCATGGGCGTTATAATTGTCAGTTAATTAATCAAGTATTCTCTTTTTATATACTATAACAATGCCTGTCATACAGTAAAAAATAATAACTTACAAACCACGCTAACAGATCAAGAAGTCAATAAAGCAAATTGGCATCTCGTTTCGGGTCAACCGGCTTAGCGGGCGAGGGGCAAATCCTTAGTGGGCACAAATAAATACGGCTCGGTACCTATCATATTTCCCTGATCCTCCTTATACGAAGGGTCAGCAATACTTCGCCGGACCTTGTAATTCTACGTTGTGATCCCCAATTGATATGAATGATGTTTTATTGTTTTTTTCAGTTGTTTTACCGGCTTTGAGGTTTTGTTCGAAGATGTAGATGTTCTTTTGTTTAGTTTGGATTGATGGACATATCAAACTACGTATTTAGGGCGACTTGCACCAAAGTTATTTAAGCTAAACACGTTTGGATATCCTTCTCTCCCTTTCTATTTGTATACTGTGAGATAGTGACGGACTGATGGCTAAACGTGTTTAGCTTAAATATGATTTAAATAGCTTTGGTGCAAGTCGCCCTTAATATCTGTTTATTAATTAAATTTAACATGACTTATCTTAAACTAGAATCATGTTGACACCAACCCATCAAAGTTTAAATTATATCATCCATATAAAGTTTCGTGATTTTTTTAATCCTATCTAAATGTTCACCTGCTTCCAATTTAGTTTTCCGATCCGCTATACATTATATACCTTCTTCGATATGAACAATTGCATTGACATTACGGGATTCTGTCTGTTTTCCATAGACTTATTAACTAGGGGAGCCCTACTTTTATTTCTATGCTGTTTTCAAATCATAGTGGGGTGAAAAGTGAATTAAATTTGACCCTGTCAATCAATCGTTTTACGAATGACATCGATTGATAGGTACCTATAAGTAAGCAGGAATCTTTCATTGCCAAATGAATTTTAAAAAGTTACTTTTTTCAAACAATATAAGTCAAACGGCATCAAACTTTTCCTGTACACTACAAATCCGGTGGCGGACAAAATTACTCCGGTTAGTTGTAGCGAAATATATCTCAAAATGGACGTAGCAATCCCAAATCTTTAACAAAATAGCTCCCCGGAACACTTTAAGTCTAAGTAAGTGGCGTTCGGCGGTCGAAGATTTGCTGGACCGTCTCTAATGGGCTTTATCCTTATTTATTGAACTTGCCGCCGAAACGGAAATGTTACGAAATATCTTTAAAGTTTCATTATAATATTATACACTAAGGTATACATGTTTTTAGTATTTAAATTAAAGAATTATAATTAATTAAAAATCCAAAACAAAATTGCTTTGTTTAGTATAAGTCTGATTTTAATTCTTTGCATCGAAGCTATCTATGAGCCAAGCACGAATATTTTTGACGTATTGGGACTCCAAAAAGTGATTTTTATTTCCATAAGATTTTCACGTTTCATAAAGCGCTCGATTTATCAAAAACTTTAAACTAAATATGTTTTGATCATATTTTGATTCTCTTACGACATAAAATTTTATACTTTCAAATTATTCATTAAAAACCGCTTCAATCAAGATCTCGACAAGGTCTCAACTCTGCAGCTTCGAACATTCATTCTAATCGATGGGGCTTATCAGGGAACATCTCGACCTCCCCATTGAGAGCTAACTTAAAGGAGGGGGAGGTAAACAGGTCAGGACGAGCGCAAACGAGTTCAGACAGGCGTGACGAGTAGAACGTGTCGCGTTTTTCGAAACCCCGACACCTGTTTGGTTTAATCCTGCGGCACTTAGGATTTTAAGGTAGGCAGAGAGGTTGGTGATTGCTTGAGAGCGAAAGAAGATATTACTTGAGCTTATTGATTATCCGAAATGGCAAAGTCTATAAGAATTTTCTACTTCTTTGGATGGTAAAATGTCTATTACCTACCTTTCAACTCCAAGTATCGTTAAACAAAGAATAATTTATTTGATAGATAGATTTATTTGATAGAATAATTTATTTTATATTGATCTAGGTCAGTAAGTACTGTTGCAAGAACACTTGGCTTTCTTTGAAAGTAGTTATGATCGTTAAATATGAGTTCCAAGAATAGGAGCTTAGATATTATAATTTATTTGTAATAATTTAGCAGTGATAGCCTTAAACGCTTGCCTTCCATGCAGCAAGGTCTGATTACGAAACCGGCCCGCACCTCTGACTTTACTAATTCTCGTGCGGATCAGAATTTGATTAGAACTTGCGTTAACGGTGGATTTATTTATTTTAAAATACTTTTTTTTATGTTTTTTGTAAATACATATTTAAAAATGTATTTTTTTATGTTTTATAAATGATTAAAGGAAAAATAATAAAAGTCAAAAACAAACAATCACAAACAAATTAACACATTTATAACAACTTCTTATATCCGCGTATACTCGTACAACAAAAATTTTCAAAATGGAAATAATAAAATTGTCATTCAAATAGGCCTCTATCAGACCTAATTTCAACTGTCATGTACAATATACATTGTTCAGTGCCAAAGACGAGTAAACAATACGCCTGACTTACTTATGCCTTTATCTTATCTGTAATTACATGGGGCCTACGTCGTAATGTGCAGATTATCTAAAAAACATTATAACTAACAAGTGATGTTTCAAATAATATTTTTTTTTATCCATTTAGATGAGTTTCTCTCGTTTTTGTAACATTTAGGGACAGGTACAAGTTCGTCCAATGATTCACAGCGTTTCGAGGTGAAACTATTTCTTTGCGTTGGCGATAAGTCGATAACTAATCAGTGATAAGACAACGTCGATAACGGTAAATAGATACAGGTTGATTTATGTCATAATAGTTTTATTATTAAGTTATTATAAAACCTATCTTAGAAATATTTTCATTCATTCATCATCAACCTATCAATTTTTACACTTTTGGCCCTAAAGCCTCCTCTCTGACATAAGGATTTGGCCGTAATTCACAACACTGCGGCCCAGCGCGGGTAAGTGGAAGTCACATTTCTTTAAATGTTTGGTTCTAGAACATGCTGCTATTCCTACGGTTTTCCGATTGTTAGAACTGTGGTGATGAACAATTTGCAAATAGTCCACCTGGATTCGAACAACTGAGTACCTACGTGTTAATTGCGTCATCATTGACAAATTTATTAATTAACTTTTGTAAATGTTACGCAACAAACAACAAATGTTAAAACATCACGTCATCATAAGCTAGCAGTATTTCTGTGCGGTATTACTTTAATTTAACACAGCAACCGTAAAATAAATTGCAGGATTCCCAAAAAACTACATGCTGTAGATTATGGACATTCTTACGAATTCTGAGACCCACCTAGTATCGCTAGCTGTACTATCTTCACCATTACAAAAGCAATAGTCACAGACGTAAGTGAAGTAAAACATTTTTGTGGACATTGTGACAGAATCTTGTGTGGAACATGCCAAGTTTCCGATGATAGTATTAATCTTACTATCAAGTGGTTTAAATAATGTGAAAATGGATCCATAACATAACGTGTATATAAGATCGCATATTCAATGGCATCCGGTGAGTATTGTGTCAAGCCTTTGCAAAATTGTGTTCGAATCAACTAGGTTTTTTAATGAAATTATTTAAAGCAGAGTTTTCACCGAGCATTAACGATAGTATGTTCTTGGAAATAGAGATTACACTAGCTTAAATTAATCTGGCGTTATTAATCTGTTGCTTACCATATGCGGTGACATGCGTACTCGTGTTTGAAGATTATGTTTTGACAATTATATAAAGTGCGTTTGTGTATGTTAGTAACTGGGTTAGTGCCTACAATTACTGAACCTGTTACCCTGTTAATCTGTATCGTATTGTTTTTTTTTAATGAATAATTCCATTATAGTTTTCCGATTGCCTGGTTTTAATAACATAATACTTAGTGCGTAACGAAAATGAAATTAATATGAATGTCTGCACCATGTGATACTTGTTATTAATTTCTGAATGAGATAAAAAGATTGGACTCATGGATTCATGAAGGTTCTTCTAACAAAATGCTTTGTTATAACAATAACAAAGCATTTTGTTAGAAGAGCGTTATAACATTAACGCTACTTTTTATAGCAAAGAGAATGTAATTTTTAAGGATGAAATGTACCATTGGTCCGGGGCAATGAGAAAAAGATCATAAATTATTTTCTTTTTTAATATTTCTTTCCAACATACAAATCATAAACATTACTTACCAAGATCTAAATGGCTACTTAATTTTTTATTAAGGAACATCAGACTATTTACAACTATAATAAATAAACTTAAATATTACACTAATTATTGTTAAATAAATAAATCATAAAATAAAATAAATACAAATATAAAACTGAGCACCTAAGCGTCAAAGTACTCCTCCTCATCGTTGTCAATTGGTAGCGTGCCCAGAAGACTGGCAGCATTGCCACGTTGAATGGCATTGCTTATTATTTGACCAAAGAACAGGCCAGCCCTCGGGTCACGCGAAACGTCGACCAACCGTTTTGCAATGTCTCTGAATAGGAGACATTCATTTGGTCCCCATGACCGATCTAATTTGTACATTGTAAGTTCTTATTTGCTGAGGTCAGGGACACTAGGCAAGCCTGTATCGTGGGGTCCAAAGGATACGTTAGTATACATCACAGTGTTGCCTCTACAATTATGTTGTATTAATTTATGAAGGTTTACAATAGATACACAAGATTTTCTTACATAGTTAGTTACAGGTGAAGCTAATAAAAGCATGTTAAAAACAGTGTGTTTTGATGCAAGTCTATTATTCAGTCAGTACTATTTTCATACATTTTTGGCTTTACGGTAACTACGGTCGAGGTCAAGAAAATCTCGACATAGGGGTATATACAGGTCGGCCTTTTATTTAATTCTCATTCCAATCCTCAGTTTTAATCACACTAATGAACTTGAGCATAAAATAATGGTCGTTGTAGAAGTTAGGTTAAATGAGCCAAGTCTTAAGAATACTAATACTGAGACAGGGAATTTCCTTTCAAATGATTGACAATTATACGATTTGCGCGCGAAGATAAACGTATACGTATGAATGGGATAGGATATGCTTTCTTTACATCTCAACAAAGATGATTATGAACATGGTAATGTCAATCTTCTAGAGATAAAGCATTTCGAAATTCCAATAGCAATCTTATCTTTCTTAAAACTAACGTGTTAGATATAACATTTTTTATGAAAGTATAAATGTTATATTATAAATATTCATAACTCGGTCCACAGCAGTATTCAGAATCTCTAGACTAAACTGAACTGTCGTACGTATTTTTTAAAATAAATTCTATCAATTACTCTCCTTTTTAACCGCCGACAAAAAAGAAGGGTGCTATAAGTTTGTAGTGTGTATCTGTGTGTCTGTGTATCGGTGTATCTGGGTATCTGTCTGTGGCATCGTAGCTCCAAAACGGATGAACCATTTGCAATGTAGTTATTTTTAATTGAAAACTTGTTTAATCGGGTATCATCTTAGCATGTTTCATCAAAATCTGTTCAACCGTTCAAAAGTTACAGCTGTTTTTCTAGTTGGAGTTTTGATTTTGACGGTTTTGAGGTTCGATTTTGAGGTTTTTGACGGTTAGGTTATCTTTACTGGAAACTGTCTTCTTCTTCTGTTGTGTCAGCATAAGTTATCACATGGCGATCGCTCATGCCGTTATATTAGCCAGTAAGCATTGGTGGTCTTGGTGACTGCCTAGAGTGCGCCACACGAACACAGAATTCGTCACTCATGGTGACACTTTCCATGCATCCCTGGCAACTGCTGTTTTAACAATATCTCACATAAAACTGCCTCCAGAAATGGTTTTGATATAAACAAACAGAAGAAACATCAGCTAGTTCTCTATATCGCTCAATCAAATCAGCCTATCGCAGTTTACTGCCGGTAATAGACCTCTCTTAAGTGGCGCCACATATTGTGGAATGCTTATTTAAATTGTAAAAAGTAAAGTAGATTTTCTATAAATTTTTGACTCTTGTTATGTACCTACATAATCTGATCGTGTCTAAAATGGTCTCACCACTAACTTCATTCGGATAACTACGGATCAATTTGTTGTTCCGATCTGTCACCCAATTAGCAATTAACCAAGAACTGTTAACCTTTCCAGATGTGATACTACCAGTGCTGTTAATAGGGCTGGTGGGCCTAGTGTCTGCTGGAGTGATGAAGCGGCAAGCTGATGAGCTAGAAGAGCCGCCATGCCGGACTTACACGATAAATGGACTGCTGCACCTAGACTGTTCCAATCGAGAACTGAAGGATTTACCTGAAGAATTGGATTACACGGTAATATACAGTTTTGAGTATCTATCAAACATAATATGTAGATTAAATTCAGTATCTTCTATTATTGTTTTAAGTCAGTTTTCACATTTGCCGTAGAATTTACGAATATACTTAGCTTTATATCTGTTTGCTGTTGTCCTTATAGGTGCATTATATAAATATTATTGCATGTAGTGTTTGGTTATAATTGGTTAAAGATTTACCAAAATATTGTATGCGCATGTCGGCTAGATTATAAGTATCAGTGTAAGCGAACCTTAACAAATAAATAAATATGGTCGATAGCGAAACTCTGAAATCAATTAAAGTTAGGACATTCGTCGTGGATATATTATATATCTCTTTTGTACATCATCATCTAATGACGAAACAAGCTGATAATGTACTTTCGTAATGATTATACAATTCATTTAATGTTTGTTAATATCTAATGATAATTATAAATCTCAACGTACTATAAATAATTAATTACGTTCAAAACATGTCAATAATTATGACACTGCAATGACGGGGCTATAATATTATATAAAAATAAAATACACAATATCTGATTGCAATAATTCGTTATCACCAATATCTGATTAATTTCTCTGTAGTGCGGTAGATATTTCACTTGGATGATTTTAACCACAGAACAAAAGAGAGTATATTTTTTTAAGAATTTTCATTACTTCTAGAATATTGACGTTTTTTAATGTCAAACGGAATTAAACCTATAAACCTGTATTATTCAATGTTATCCACTTACTTTAGTAAATAATCCACTTCACTATTACCGTCAAAATATATTAAATTTTAACGGAAGATGTACATAAATAGATCACTGACTTATGTTTTTTTTTTCAGGCTCAGGTGTTGCTGCTATCAAACAACAACTTTTGGACATTTCCAACACAACTCGAGAATTTTTCACGAGTGGAAACGCTTGACCTGTCGGGAAACCACCTGAGTCACACCATTCCCAGCTATTTACAAAACTGGGTCAATTTGAAAACCCTTAATTTATCTAATAACTTATATGACACATGGACAACTAGTGGCCAGAACTATGTCATTAGAAATTTGGACTTATCAAAAAACAAAATAAGTATCATAGATGAAAGAGCATTCACTACAATGCCTAACTTACATTTTCTCGATTTATCTGAGAACAGAATTACCGATTTGCCGCCTGAAGTGTTCTCCGCGGCGCACAACTTAGACAGTCTCATTTTATCCAGAAATTACTTTTCCGACGTGCCCGGTTTCCAATCTCCTTCTTTGCGAAGTCTACACTTGAGTAGCTGTCAAATCTCAAATATAAACGTCGATTCTCTCGTTGGAATGGGTTCGCTTTTGGAAATTGACTTGTCTATGAATCAGCTGGAAGAGATCCCGGACAACCTTGCGTCATACACATTACAAGAACTAAATTTGAGTTATAATTCAATAAATTCGTTGACAGACGGAACCTTCTCATCGCTACCGCATCTCGCGGTATTGGATTTGAGAGGTAATGAGTTCAGAGACGTATGGTCTACCTCACACTTCGCTTCAAACCCCTTTTTGAGAGAAGTTTATGTGAAGGGAAACCGATGGAGCTGCGAGGGATTCAGTGTC
Organism: Allophyes oxyacanthae; assembly: GCA_932294325.1. Classification (NCBI taxonomy): domain Eukaryota; kingdom Metazoa; phylum Arthropoda; class Insecta; order Lepidoptera; family Noctuidae; genus Allophyes; species Allophyes oxyacanthae. Next base: position 6,041,259 of record OW028610.1, read on the forward strand.
AATCTTTTGCTCACATATGATTTTCTAACAAAGGAGCCACCAAAGATAGTTGACAGAGAGTCGCTGATTTGTTACTCACCCTCCAACGTGACGCAGCTAAGTTGGCAGCAGGCGTACATACTCACGTGGCATCCAGTTGAATCCAGCACACCTTCGTTTACGACGATGGCAGTGTTCGTCGGTGTTATAATAGGTATAGTGCTGACTTCATGTGTGTGTCGTGGTCTGGTAGCTGTGACTAGATCGGATCCAGTGAGGCCGCCCTCGGAAACGACAGTTCTGAATCTCAACGGTACAGCTGCCCAGCCAAGAGTTGAGTCTGTTATATTGCGAGTGCCTTTACGGGAGGATCTTCCACCGACCTACGACGAAGCGCTGCTGATGCCACGCTTGAACTCTTCTTTCCATTCGTTACCAGATTTTGTGGATGACGAGGAACCGAGAAACTACCGCAGATCTAGATCTATTGGCGATCTGACGGATCCCAGGCCAAGGATGGGTGATAGACGGTCCATGAGACGTCCTGTTGAGATACATACCAGAATTACGATTGATGAGTGAAGAGATAATATACCTAATATCATGATCCGTATTACCCTAAGAACGTAGGGATCGGGTTTAATCCAGTCAGATGCAGCTATTTTGCTCGTAGAGGCAGCCTCGGTCTGCTATCAGATACCATCTGACCTCCGTAACCCACTAACTAGTGGATAATATCCTAATAATTAGCCCGGTTGGTCGCAGACTTTCCAGCTTCCGGTTACCCGTGAAGACCATTAAGTCGTATGTGTAGGGACATCACATAGGTATTTATTCCTTAAAAACTCTAAATATAAGACATAAATATCAGATTAAATAGATTTAAACCGTAAAGAAAATGCTTTAAGATTAATAATAAATAGGTATAAGATTTTATTTTAAATTTTGTATATAATATACCTAGTTTTATATAATATTTACTTATAAAGTTAAATACAATATAAGAATTAAATAAGTGACCTTGTTTGATTTCGTAATTTATTTCTGAACTACTTGTAGTGACATCTGTTTTCTATTCGGAGTACTACTAGCTAAAGTGGATGAATAGTATGGAGACATGGCCATTGTATGAGTTTGTAATACTGAAGATAGATGACGTTAAACAACTAAAATATAAAAACTAGCGGTAAAAATATAACAAAATAATATTGTCATTGCGATTCTTTCACATAGGCATAGGACATAATTAGTTTATTTTTATTAATTTATTTTTGTGTCTAGGTTCTTGCTTCATAGCAAAAGTTCTATAAGTATGTCCGTAGGCTCTTGAATGCTATCGCTGTCTATTATAAGCTAGCACATCTACTTATATATAATAATAATACGTGAAGGGAAAACTGTATACCCCATTTAGGGTAATTAAACTGTATACCCCATTAAACTGATTACCCAACCAGCGTTGGGTAATCAGTATTGACGTACTGACACCCAACATTATGCTGAGCTGCTGGCCCGTTTGGCACAACTACTGATTTGATTTGATTTTTATTTTCTGTGTTTTTAGCATGTATGTGCCAATAAACTATATTTCTTTCTTTCTTTCCATTATAAGCATATTTCGTGCACGGAGGAGTGTGAGATTTGTCATAGTTAAAGTTTATATGGAGAAGGAGTGCAGAAAGCTAAAATTATGGTCGAATTTCGACCACTGGGCGACTACTAGTTAGTACCTAATTATTCCATAAAATTTTATTGTGTCGAATCGACTCGGGTGTAACACGTATGACACAAATTTACCAGTTTATTTATGTACGGATCAGAATTTGATTATCACTTGCGTTAACGGTGAAGGGAAACATCGTAAGAAAACCTTTGCACCTGACAAGCCTCATAAAGTTCTCGATGGTGTGTATACCTGTAGGTACGTGTAGTCTACCAACCAGGCCAGCGTGGTGGACTAACACCTAACCCTTCTCATTCTGAGAATAGACCCGTGCCTGGCATCGGCAGTGGGGCAGTAATGGGCCAATCCACCGGTTCAGGTTTTAGTTATTTAATTTACATGCATCGAAATATAAATATTTACCTACCAAATAGCATAATCTTTACAAGAATCCCTAAGAGTCGCCTTAATACAGATTACCGCGCCCCTTAGCACATACGGTTTCGCGCTCCTTATCATCAATGATAACACGTCACGAATTTGAGTCACACTATGCAATCGCTTCGTAGGGACAGCACGTCTAAATAAAAATAATTGTTCTAAAAACCATAGATTAAAGTGTTTACATACGTACGTTAAGTGGAGATAAGTGAAAAGTACAGATAATGTGAGTTATATAAATGAGTGTAAAATTAAACTCAATTGAAAAGGTACGTAATTGTGGATTTTATATTTTTTGAAATACAAAAAAAGTGTCTACCATTTTCAGCTGTGAAATAAAGATATTTTTATCATATTCGCGGAAAAATTAGATAGTGTAAATTTTGCTGTCATTTATAGGACAATAATAGAAATAGGTTGATACTTGACTCCGCAACTTATTAAGCACCTGTGTAATGAGGTCAATAATCATTTGAAACAGCAGTAGACAAGTGAAAACACCATAATAATTATTAGGTACGACATTAGTTCTGCGGTAACTTTCTCAATACATAACTTTCTTCATATGTAAATAAACTTTTTTTCAGAATTAATTTTATATTAGAAAATGGACATCCGTGGATTTTAGAAACTGTGACTCCTACATACTTCTTCTTCATACCAACTTCTTAACTACCTAATTCTCTTGGCAACACCTGTAGTAAAATACACTTTTTTATAATTTGTCCTGAATCTATTTCACTTTCAATACAGATACAGCAAAGTCGACCCAAATTTATGTATCCTACTGTTTTATCAATAGCTGATAACAAAGATAAAATTGTTGAACCTGTGTATGTACTAATGCAACGCCTTTTCATGGTACGCATAGTTTTTTGATTCTATGTTCTCTCTGTAGCTATTGTTTCGGAACTTAGTGCGTGACAAGAAATTATAGTAAGCAGGTGTTCAAGGTGATTCAATTTTCCTTCCTTGTGACATGAGGAAACGTTTTTAAAGAGTCTTTTATACTTCCAATCATTAGTGTCTCTTACAACAATCACTATCCAAAAGGCATTTTGACTTTCAATAGTTTAAACTATTACTAATAATCTGCCTTCTAATAGTTTGGAAGAAAGTGATTTATATTATTAAAAAAATCCTTTGTTAACTTTGTTATAGGTGTTGAGTTTTCTGACTTAACTGAACCTGTTTTACTGTACTAGTATTAGATCATGGGATGTTTACAGTTGTCATACTATAACTAATCGCCCTAGTAGCTCGTTTTAAACTAGTGATAACAATGTTTAGTAAAGTTCTAAAAGTATCACTAACATAGTAACCTATTTTCAATGTTTCAAATTCAATGACTGGCTCCTGCAATAAAAAAAAAACTATATTTACTTTAATTCTTGGATCAATGCTTAGAACATTACTATGTTAATGTTATATTAATGATTTATTCTGAGATTTAATTACCTTATGACTCAAGTTAGAAATATATTCAATGACTAGGTTTTTTACGATAATATCTGATTCATTCATGAACAGATCATGTATTTATAATGACGGTTTCGATTTAATTTGGATGGAGTTGGATGGAGTACAAATATGCTAATTTATGTTTTTGTTCTAAAGTTTTCAGGCAGTAATGATATCGGGACGTAATGGTTCGATTACCCACGACACTATGTGTTCTGCTGTTGATCAGTATAGCGAATGGAGACACAATCTTTGACAGAGGGCTCAGCGATCTCTGTTACACGTGCATCTGCAGTGCAGACCAAACGAGCATTGATTGCTCACGCAGGGGCCTGACTGAACTACCAGATGGATTTAGTGATCAGGTATTCATGTTTTCTTATTACTCTAAGCTTTTTCTAGTAAGATTTTGAAACTTATGACATCAAAAAATCACCTCACTCATGTACTCTTTTCTCTTATTTTTATGACATAAATTCAAGATTTTCTCCCATACAAACTAGCTGAAACTTTTCGTGGTACCATCAACCTCTTCATCATAATATTTTTTTATTATTTCAGGTCACGAAGCTGAATATTTCGAATAATGAGATTTCCACGTTTCCCTCGAACCTACATAAATTCTACAATTTGGTCAGTTTGGACATAAGTGGGAATCGTCTGAATGAAATACCTGAAAATGCGTTACAAAACCTAACGTCCCTTGAAGTGCTCAATCTATCTAGAAATTATTTTGAAACATGGCAGAGTCTGAATCCTAATGAAGCGTTCAAGCCAACGACTAATCTGAAAATATTAGACTTATCGTACAATAAATTCGCAACTATGGGCAACCTGGCAAATCAAGAGCTACTCATTTGTCCTTCTCTAGAAACTTTAATACTGGAGCACTGTGAAATTAATTCCATACATGGAAGATCTCCCTTGAGTGGTCTTATCAACATCAGGGTACTTAGACTAAATTCCAATCCTTTAATGAGAATACAGAGTCTGATATCGTCTACGTTAAAGAGTCTCGACGTCAGCAACTGCGCTCTCAGTACAATAAATCACAATGAATTAATGTATTTGCCTTCCTTGGTTTACTTGAAAATGTCTCACAACTATCGCCTGGAACTTTCTGCCACCGCATACAATTTATTCTCGGACTCATTACGATATTTAGACATATCATACTGTAATGTTTTACAACCTAATTTGCAAGGTTTTCCTAATCTAAGAAGAGCAATTCTAAATCATAATATGATTCGATTCCTGAGGAGCAATGAGTTTACGAATAATACCATGTTAGAATATTTAGATTTATCTTATAATAACATCGGATCGCTGAAAAGTGATACCTTCCGTGGACTGAATTTGATAAAACATTTAGATTTATCTTGGAATGAAATAGCGACTATACCAGAAGATACGCTATTAGAAATGCCATCTTTAACACAAATGAAACTATCTCGAAATTATCTTACGAATGTTGGTCATTTAAAATCTATCTCAGTGACTGTACTTGATATGAGTTCGTGCGAAATAAGTAGTATTGGAAAAGATTCCTTGGAAGGACTACAGAGTCTTGTAGACTTGGATTTGTCCCGAAATCTTTTGTCACATATTCCCGATAGTATATCGTCTAACACATTAAAATATTTGAATTTAAACTATAACCGAATAAGTTTCGTGAATAACTATACTTTTTTCATGTTGCCTCGACTAATAGGTTTAAGTGTGATTGGAAACAGATTTACTACTATCTGGAGGAGGTCGTATTTTGAATCAAATCCGTATCTTGAAAGACTCGATTTAAGTGATAACATGTGGAGATGTGACTGTGTCGATGGAAACATGTATGATTTTTACGAATTCGTCACTCTAGAACCAAGCAAAAAGGAAGAATCTTACAATCTGGTTTGCAATAGTCCGATGACCGTAATTGGACAAACATGGTTAGAAGCCTGTTATTTTGTTTGGAATCCTTCGGAGAAAGTACACAATCCAGATGGTTTAATATGGTTTATAACTATTATGATTGTAGGCTTAGCTTTATGTCTTTTAATAGTGAACTGTATAAGAAGGTCTATGCAGCGTCGCTTAGCCACAATTCAAGCTGAGAGAGAAAGACAAGTAGAAGAGGCAAGAGATAGGCTGAGACAGTTACGAATGCGTGCAGAACAAGAAGCTTTATGCAATACGCCAGATCCACGTGATCTGATCGGACCACCTTCCTATGATGAAGCTCTCTCGATGCCCAAATTAAATGCATCATGTCATTCCCTTAACGAAGCAGGCAGCGGAAAGACCAGAAGAAAACGGGGACGTAGGAAAACTAAATCAAGTGGAGATTTATTAGAGGAAACTGAGAGAAACGGAGATGTTTCTGTATTGGAAGATGTTGAGTTGTCAGAAACTCCAGACGATCGACGACGACAAAGGCCGCGAAGGCAAATTAGCAGATACGGTAGTCATGAAGTAGCAGAATTAGAGCAGTCACCAGGCGCTCGTCGGCGGCGTTTGTCAGAATACAACGCAGATTATAACTCCCAGAATGGGGACAATGTAACTGTTGAAGTTCAGGCAGAGTTGGAAAGGCCTTTGCGACCCCGAAATCGACGGTATTCAAATGACGACAACGAACTTCGGGAAAGTGACTTTTAAAGGAGATTATTATGATAAATATGCGTAGTATTTGAGTATACTTCGGCCTTTTCAGTACCTACCTATTTTACTGGCTAAGATAATTATTTAGGAATTTTATTATGAGTAATAAATATGTTATATTTAACGCCTTATTATTATTATTCTTGTTGTGCAATCATGTAAGGTATTGATGGTTTATTGAAACAAGATCTGGTCAACATTCTGTAATAATATAAAACGCATCGTTAACTTTCTAATATCTACCGAGTCATAAGCAAATTCTAGTAAAAAACTTTTACGGAATTTAGTATTTAATAATAATTGATGTTACAACACTTTCTTGACAAGGCGAATCCTTATTTAAGTTTAACGCCATCTATTGACAATCAACAGTAGATTCGAGTAACAACGGTCACCATCATCAGACAAAGACTAGCAGTTACTTAGTGGTTAAAGTGTTTTATGAGAGATGTCGCTACTATACCTACACCGATAATCAAATTGTGGTATCAGGGACGCAATTCTCATCTCCTGCGAGATCATCTCGGAATCGAGTTTGCACTTTTAGCGCTTTTTGGCCGTTCATAAATTATTCGATTTAAAAATGTAGGTCTCGAACGGTATCAACCAGAACAGAACCAATTCGAGTGACTCGCTAGGATTTCTACTGTATCGAGGATACAGTATAGAAACATATCTACATGTCACATGCACACACAACCAGACCCGAAACAACTATCTGTAGATCATACAAATCATTGTTCCGTACGGAAATCGAACCCGCGGCACGTAGCGCAGAAGGCTAATATATTAGATTATTATAATTATTATAGTCAGGTACATAAATAAAATATAAAACTACGAATGCAGGTATTCATTTATTATTTGCATTACTCTCAATGCTGTCAGTGTCCGATACCTACAGTTTCCAGATTGTCGTTAGATTTTGTTAAATTATTATTCTAGTGAATTTTATTTTTTCGTAGCTCTTGCGAAGGCAGGTCTGTGGAAAATATCTATCTAAGTCTATGGTTATTACAGATTTGCACTCCACCACTATTGCTTGCTTAAAAGGACAGGATCAAAGATAAGTAAAACAAAGAAAAACTTGATTCAACCATTTATATCGTAAAATAGTTCGAAATAAAAATACATTAAATTTATATTTGCTTACTGAACTATTTATTGTTCTGCTTTGTTCTTAATTTTCAAAAATTCTGATTTTTATTAAAAAAATGCTGATACATTTAACTATTTATTAATATAATTTAAATAAGGTCAGTAAAAGCATAAGGATACAGAGTAATAATTAAATTAAAAGCAGCGTCTTAGTTACAAATAAAATAAATTCAAATATAAAGATCTACGAAATATACACTAAAAGAATTTGAATTAATTATATACATACATAGAAAATAGTTCAGATTACTTAAAATAAATGGTATCACATTCTTAAAACCTAAACTCAATAAAATTACTAAGGAACTTATGCTTAGCCAGACCATGTAAGAATGAATCTCTCCAGAGAAAATGAGAATACAATAACTAAACATAGCCAGTTGGAACTTACGTTGTTATACATAATTGTATAGATAAATATTTTCAGGGTAGAAATAAGTACACAACCTTTGAAAATTTAACAATTCAAGAATTGTACCCCATTATACACATAGCGTAGGATAAATGTACCGAACAAAACACAGAACACAATGTTTGTACAACAACATGAGTCGGTCGTTACTTTACCATCGTATCTCTACGATTTTAATTTCAAGTAAGTATTACTAACAAGACTTTAACAACTATCATGAACATGGCAACACTTTTTACACGTATAAAAATATTTTTTATTACTTATTGCGCAATATATTTTTATAAATATATTATACCACTAACAAAGTTATAATAAAGGCACTGTCGACTACAAACACACTTTGGCAGCAAAGTTTCTAGACTTACACACAGTCGAACGAATCGATTTCAATCCTTCATACTCGAGATTTGACCTAACTACGCACACAATATAATCACAGAATTTCGCCAATAGTGAAGTGTTTGCTGTTTGACACTGATATACACGAAGTATTATTGTCCTTTCAACTGAGGCCGGGTTTCAAGTGGTCGACTTGAGCGCATCTGTCGGAGTTATGATGATGTCTCCAGCATTCGATCTACTTCTGGTGACTAGTACCGGTGTTTTAGGTTTAGGCGTCTCCGTCATCTTGATACGCACTCTCCCCATGTCGGGCGAGTACACTGGTACGTATTCACGGGACGGTGATAAGAAGTCAGAATCAGTGTTTTGGTCCCCATTTATGAGTGGCTGAGATATGTCCGAGTCTCCTGTACCGTTTAGTTTAGGGGTATCATCATCATTAATTGGTACAAAAATATCTTCACTCGATAAGGAATTTATGTCCTTTCTGGAATCTGGTGATGCAGGTTCGGAATCAAAAGAGGTCTCAAGCTGTTGTGGTTTGTCATCTACTAAATTATTGTCTCTCGAACTGCTCTTGTTTTGATTTGTGTCTCGCGGACTATCAGTTCTCACACCGTTATTCCCACCATGGTTAACACCATTACCAAGCTCTCCATTTTCACTTTTCTTCTGGGGTATTTCGTGTGTTGGCACAAGTTCATATTTTCCATTTACTTTTTTGTCAACAGGTGCTTCCAATGCAGCCGGCTTACCCAATAGCGATTTATTCATGTCTACCATTTCTTTAGACGCCTTTTCAACATCCCTCTTTTGTTGCCTCAGAAGCCTTCTATCTCTTCGTTTTCTCATCTGTCCTTTGATAATTGCGAATCCAATTAATCCTACCAGTAATATTACAATAATTGCAATACAAACATATGTGCCCGTCTTGTGAGGTGCTTGATTATCATTTTCTGCTAGATTTTGTCCATGCACCTCAGATGCCTGTGTAACTCGAATTTGTTCAGACACTGTAGTGTCACGCGAAGTTGATGATGTTGCAAGTTTCTCCGTCGTAACTTCCGGAACAGTTTCAACATACCAATTAGGACCACCCGGGTAGACTGATGGATGTTCAGGCAAAGGAAATTCGGTACTCGTTTGATTCTCTTCGTCGATAATATTAATGACCGGCTTTTCGTCAAAAATTCTATGAAACGGATCTGGGTTTATTTCTTCGTAGAATTCAGTTGTTGTTTCATCAATTCCGTGGAAACCAGACCCATATCCAGATCCCTCAATCGGATCTTCGGTGGTCTGTTCATTATCACCAGCTAACATAAATTCATCGGCTGCAAACAAATCGGCATTATGTTTACGCTCCATTTTAGGTTCCATGAATATGATCATTGTAGTGTGTTCGGCATCACCATCACCTGAACCCTCTATTTGGCTGTAAGGTGAAGGAGACGCGTTATGTCCAACTTTTAAGAACTGGAGTTGGTCATCATCTTCTGCAACAGTGCCTCCTTGTATAACATTGCCGTCTTCTAAATCACTTTTAGCTACAAGTGGCATAGATTTCAAAGCCGTAGTTTCTTCACCAATTTGAACCGCATCTATAGGTTGGTCACCCATCATCATATCCATAAAATTGTTCTCTGTTTTAGGGACTTTGCAAATATCTTTCATTTTAAGTTCTAACCAGGACTTCCCTTTGAACCTTGAAGGTGAAGCACATTTGACATTATCTATATAAACGTTTGCAATGAGCAAACGATCGCGTGCCAATAAGTTTTCACACGAACAATCGAGAGGGTTGCCTTCCATTTCCAAATGCTCCAGACCGACTAAATGTCCGACATCTGAAGGCACATCTTTCAATAGGTTGTTAGTTAAATCTAATGAACTAACGCTTGAAGGTAAATGGACAAAAGAAAGCTTCTGTATCCTGTTATTGGCTAGATTGAGATGAACTAATTTCTTTGCGTTATTGAAAAATTTGTTTAGAGTTTGGATACCGTTAGTAGATAGATCCAGCGTGACAACTTCTGTAAGCCGGTCGAGCTCGTGATTCAGTTTCGTAATGTTGTTATGTGACAGATCCAGAATGTTTATGTTATGATGTTTCTGGCGGAGGGTGAACTTGTACAATTCCGTGAGACTGCTGCAGGTGGCGCGGTGAAGGCCATCTCGTGTGGTGCTGCACACACATCCGACGGGGCACACAGCTGCTAAAGTCGGTGCGACCAGCATCGCTAGCGCCAAGAAGCACGCCGACACTCGAAGCCACGTCATTTTGACTTGAACTCAGCACCTGGAATCAAAAGAAACAGCAAATTAAACACTAGCTCTTATGAATTAAAAAAGATTTTTCATTGGTATTGAAATAGGCATAGTTAATCTTACTAATGACCATGACGCTAAAATGACGTGCGGTAAATAACGGCGCTAATCTGTAAGCGGTTACATAGTGTCATATTTCAACCGTGAATGCACTACAGCCTCCACGTGTTTTATAATTTATCAATGCACTGCAAACATGAGATAAACGAGGAAAAGTATGTCACAGAGGTTTAACTCGTAGGTAGGATGACTGTCGGTCGTCTTGCGCTATTATATAAATCACAACATCCCTGCTCGCAAACTGTCATCTAAATATAGGACAGAATAACATACGGCCGAACGGTCCCCTGCGGTCTATTACAGTCTCCACCTCTCCAATTATTGCAACTGCAGTAAGCCGGCAATTTGAATGGCGAAAGGAAGCGCGTATCTTCCTTTCATTGATAACGGGATCTGAACCATGTTTTAAACGTCTTTCAGACTATAACTCTTCAACAATTTTAGTGCCGCAGTGCACTGCCCAGCCGGCTTCGAATGCACATTTATTACTTCCCACATTCCTACGTTTTATATAACCCAGGCCTATGGCAATAATAGTGGGTATTTAACCAATTTAAACACTATAGGTCTTGCAAATAAAATTAATACTTCGAACTTATGGTCTTCAATCCAGCATGCATTCTAGTGTCTTTATTAGTGTGCTGGCTTAGTGCTATTTAGATTTAACCTTTAATTATGTTTAATGTCTAAACGAACGCAATCCAATTTACTTTGAGTATGAACCGATTGCAACATATTATCATTCAACACACTCTCGACAATATTCAGGTTTTATATATTGACAAACTCTGAAACCAGTTCTGCTAATACTGTCAATCTCTATTACACTAGAAGACGACTTTTAAATAATTCATATATTTTTCGATGGAACACCTGAGTATATAATGTATGCGTAATTTTAAATTTGTTCTATTTTGATCCGCGTAATAACGTCCTCGGTGCACTTGGCCGCTTGAAGAAGTGGTTCAATGTTACCCTGCCAGGAAGCCGACAGTTAACCATTTGTGCGAATGTGATGTCAAGCGACGGAACTGAGAAATCGCGGGGGAGTATTGTTTGGACCCACAAGGAATATTGCGCAATAGACGAGGAATATTTTTAGATTTACTTGTGAATTAACTTTTATTACATTTCAAGGTTGAATGCAGATTTCAATTTTGTCTAAGTAGGTAGACTGCGTTAATTATGTTATGACGGATTTAACAAATAAAATTTTATTCCCACGCAAGGCAAATGAAAAATATATTCATTATTTTTCTGCGTTTCCACGCAAATCATTTTTAAGTCGAATTATAAATTAGCAGCTCCTCAAATAAATTGTTTTTTTTATTATTGCATTTTTTTATTTGCTTGTCCACTAAAGTGTATGTTATAGTAGTTTATCTACTGACTACTGGGAAATACAATTAGGTACAACATCCTAATGAAACTTAGTACAAGCCTAAAAGCCACTACCGTAATTAAGTAACCGTAGCTAAAAGCCTTAAAAAGTACATACAAATGTGTCATTAAGGATGTTGGCCTGCATTAAACGAGGCATTGGAAAAACCTTTTAAATGAGTTTAAGTACCTTTACAAGTAATGGAACATATTTATAAAAAAAGTATATAGTAGATAGGGAAACCTTTTAATTATTAATTGCAGGAAATATGAAATTGACGATACAAGGTTAAATTATAGTTCATATAATAGGTACATTTAATATAATATAAGGTATTTATATAGGTAATTTAAAATTAAATTACATTTCACAGCATTAAATTGGTTCGCGACATTATAGCTAGCAGGAATGCAAAATACTTAATATAAAACTGATTAACTGATACATAATCAGATTAGATATTTTAAATAAATACATAATAATTTAGGTACCTATCTGTTACGAAATATACATTGTAGGTAGCATAGGTGTCAATCTGATAACTCCTGATAACATACTAATTTATTATACGAATTCTCATATGATTTAAATCAAATAGTAATCAAAAAGTGATAAGTATCCATGAAAAGAGTGATCAACATTGTCACTAAATTATGCAATAACCAGAAAAGGTCGATCGAGACCTTTACGCATGTCCGTACAACAGAATACATAAACAAGTGACTCACTCATTGATTAAACATGCCTCTGTAAGTGATATTATAAATTGAAATAAAATATGAAAATAATGAAAGGGTTGAACAATGACGAAAGATTCTGACTCACTCAAGGTTGTAAGCAGACTGGGCGACCGTGGGTCTAAAATGTCACACGTCTATCAATGCAACAGATGCAGGGTGAGATATCAAAGAGAGAATTGCAATAACAGCAAAACGAAATATCAAGAGAATAAATTATATGCATTTAGGTATATCCGGTCTTTATAAAACTTGGGTACGATTTTTTTTTTATCATGGAAATGATGAACAATATAATGGAGAGATGATCAATGTTATACAAATGTGAATACTAATGATAAACTTTAATCTATATCGGGACTTCATAGTTGGCGCAGTGGCTAGGCGATTAGCTTTCACGTGCTGCGGGTTCGATCCCCACAAGGAACAAATATTTTTGTATGATCTACAGACATTTGTTTCGGGTCTGGGTGTATATGCATGTGAGATGTATGTTTGTAAACTGTACCCTCGATACAGGAGTAATCATAGTGAAGGGCAACATTATAAAAAAATAAAGAAAGAAAATTCATTCAGTTGAGTTTGAATTATTTGGCCGCAGTCAATACAGACGAGGAAAAATCATACATGTAAACTGTTGGCTTATATATCTGTGTTTTTAACACAGTCCTCGAGAAGTCTTTAAAGATCATTCAATGTACAGAAATGGTATCGTAACAGACGTACTCGTATGTCCGACCTTTTATATTTTATGCAACAGGCATGCAACTGTCAGAAAGACACGACACGACACTATAAAGTGTGATTGGACCTAAAAGCTCTTGAGACGCTTCTTTTAACATGTTGCCAATTTATTAAGCGCTTGTAAATTATTTTTTATTGTCGTTGCCTTGGCAAGTGCATTCAGAGATTTATCACAACATTTAACTTGAAAGTGAGAACAGCTTGTTTAAATAAATAAACCTTTGTTTTAAAGAAATTTACATTGGTTTCAGTATATAAAAAAAAATAAGATACTTAAATTTTTCAATGATGTCTTGTTTCCGGTAAAAGACAGAAAAATGAGACTTTAAATTACGCTGATAATGAATTCAGTTACGAACTACTTTCATTGCAAGTTATCCGGAAGACACCATACGACAATCAATAACTATGACACCCGTACAAAAAAATCAGTTGAGGTGATTTAACATGGCGTAACAGCATCATCACGACATGTTTATATCCGAAACCGGAGCTGACACTAATAAAGTCACCGATATCGGAATTACAACCAAATTGGGCACGATGGACTGACAGTGTATATTTTCATAAAGATGCCATCAATCATTCTCTTATAGGAATGCAAAGGTGACCGCTACCATATATAGTAATTGCTTTAATACGACCATGATCATAATGTGATATTCAACATTGAAGAAATGAAATTATTGTTATAGTGACTCTTTTTTACCTTTTGATAAGTAAACATAAGGAAGACTGACTTGATTTATGAAACGTCCTCTTTACATGCGTTTATGTGCAATTTCATACACATGCAGTCAGTCAGCCTTGTGACAGTAATGTAAGCAATATGTACTACAATACATATATTATGTACGTTGTTAGTGTATTGTAGTTCTGCCCTACTTGGGAACGATCTGTTGCGTTATTTAGCAAACACTTGATCTTGATTCATAATTATTACATTTGGAAAATCAACAGTTTCTTAAGTAAAATAAGTAATAACAGTACGTCATACGTCATAGAGCCAATTACAGGTTATCACGAGTAGCCACGGAAATTAAAACAGAGACTTAAGGAACACTTGATTGCAAAACAATTACAGGTAACAACTAAAATAAGAATACAGGGTGACTGGTTGAATAATGGAAATATTGAAGTTGGTTATTGTACTCATCATTATGAACAACATTTACTATAGGAATAACACTGAAATCGTGAAAAAGAAAAACTGTTCCATACGAATTATTTAATATTACTCGCTAAATAAAAGTATGGAAGAGCTGATAATTTTTACGCGATTTCATGATTGATTGATTTATCAACGACGATATCCAACTGTTTATTGATTTTTCATTGGTCATTGATGAATCATATTAATTATATTTACATAAAAAGCCTTATAATAACGGGTTTTAAACCCGAGTTTTATTTTATTTCCCAAAACGAAAATTCTTACAGAATAGGTCTCCAGAACCTCATCGTAATCACAACGAAGTGGTGATTAGTAACTTTACAGATAACGAAGATGAAAATGCTTTCGCAAAAAGAAAGTTTGTCTTGCGGTGATCTAGGCGCAGATAACCGTCGGCTAACCGGTGGTAAGTGATTGTTAAACGTCAGATCACCAATAAATCATGCTGGTTTCAACCATTTGTTATGTTTCGCACTAACATCCTCATTCCTTTCCCACGTCACGTCATGCTGGACCAAGGCTCCAGTGTGAGAAGAAAATAGTAATAGGTAGCAATAGTTAAACATGGGATTGCTATAATACAGTAAAAGATAATAAGCAATAAACGACATTTTTTATAAGTTTGTAAATATGGTTGAATTATATCTATATATTAATACGTGAAGAGAAAACTTTGTACCCCTTTTTAAGCATATTGCGCGCATAGAGGAGTGTGATATTTGGCATAGTTAAAGTTTATATGGAGAAGGAGTGCAGAAAGCTAAAATAAAGGTCGAATTTCGACCTCTGGACGACCATTAGTAAGTTATTAAACTGTCATGGTCACTATCATTATTATTAGAGTTAAGAACGGGGTGTTTACCATTTTACCATGAAGCTCGCAACAAAGTATACTTAATCATGGTAAATACCCCGTTCTTAACTCTAATAATAATGGTTGAATTAGTTTCTAAATGTACCTACTTTTCAATGGCGTCTCTTAACTGAATCAGTTAGTACGTAGAAGACTAGTCTGGCAAAGCCTTTTTTGCCAAATACAATCTTCAACACTTGAGCTACCAATAACACACATAACATAACAAACAAATAACACACACACACACAACACATAACACGCACATAACATATAACATTAAATTTATTTCAGCATGCATAAAAAAAATATTGACACAATACCTAATTGGCTCAAGGGAAAAACTACACGTATATTTCCATAGCAAATAAGTTCGAACTTAATTCAACAGGTTTTATTATTACCAACTTCTAAGTAAAAACAAACGTCACTGGGAATTCCTCATGTCGAGCAAAAGTCAGAGGAACATGTGTTATCCCCGAAGATGATAGATAATATCTGCTGAGAAAACGTATTAATTATAAAGGCGCCAATCATGTACCGCGCCTGTATTTTAATTAAGCATCTCTGATACGGGGTCGAGATTATACGTCAATAGAGTGTTATCTCAAGTTATCATGATATCTCAAGAGAATTGGGTGCAAGAGTCTCTAAAATTAACCTTATTTTATTACCTAAAATCATCTGCACACCTTGGCAGTCAGCCTCGCCTCAAGTGGCGTGCACTCCATAAAGACAAAAAAACACAGTCTACCCCAATAAATCAAGTAATAAGTAATAGGTACAAACGATAACATGTCTGTAATACCAGTTAATTTAAGTCTTAGGGCGAGATGGCCAATCTAAACATCAAATGAAAATACACATATATATACATACATACACATATATATACATATATAAGTTGGTTTTTCTTACCCTGTAAGAAATGTCTGTGCACACCACTGCTCGCCACCACTATTGCTGGCTGACTAATTTCAACTACGATATAAGCGATTCCCAACGATTCCTATCTGATAGCTCGTGCCGACAGATCAGCACAAGAAGAAGAGAATGGGCAGGAGCATATTCCAGCTTTCTGTAGCTTCGGACTAAGCCTATGAGAAAAAAAGGTGTTGTATGTAATAACCTAACCGTCAAGAACCCCCGACTCCAACTAAAAAAACAGCTGTAACTTTTGAACGGCTGAACAAATTTTAATGAAACATAGCTAAGATGATACCCGATTAAATTAGCTTCCAATTACAAAAACTGCATTAAAATCGGTCCATCCGTATTGGAGCTACTATGCCACAGACAGATACATACTACAAACTTATAACACCCCTCTTTTTTGTCGGGTGTTAAAAATGATGGAGAATCCAATATCTCTATTCGCTTCGCAAGAAAACAAAGGCGTGAACATAGGTACCCACTTAATGACTTCGAACACCTTTGAGATAGCAATAACAGATATCTTGATCCATTGTTTAGCATCGCATGCGATACAGCAACAAGTTGGTTGTGCGAATAGTGAGCATTAGCCGGCGACTGAACCCGACACCAAGCGCTGCCCACTCGACTGCGAACATGGGAAAACTGGATCTGACTCTATAGGTCTCTATATGTACCAGGTACATGATAAAGTATAGATTGTACACATTTGCGTAGTTGTATGCATTTGTAACACATACCCAGTTCTGTACGTAAATTAAAATGACATATGGTAATGGTTTATAGCAGACTAGCGGCCCGTCCCGGCTTCGCACGGGTAGACATTTTAATAATAATGATTTTGTTCTATCATCAATAGTTTTCGCAGCCCACGCGATGTAATGAATTTCATAGTTAATATTTTTACACCTTGGAAACCTCCAAGGTGTAAAAATATTAACTGGATTTGGATTTGGATTTGGAGATTTCGTAGTGAACCATAATTTTTAGAAAATAAAATATATCCTATGTTTCTCAGTGATAACATAGCATTCTACAGGTAAAAGAATTTTTTAAATCGGTCCTGTACCTCTACCATGAGTTTTCCGTGCCGTCTAACGTTCACGTTCACATGCAATATTTGTATGGGAATTTTTTCAGCGCCTCTAGCGGTATATATAGTGAACTAAAGTCACTATACAAATATTGAATGTGAACGATAGCGTTAGACGTCATGGAAAACTCATGGTAGAGGTACTGTAGTTTTTGAGTTTATTAATTACGAACAAAGATACAATTTCTCTTAATTACATAAATATTAATGTAGATATGTGTAAACCAGATAAAATATGACAAGTATAAGCAAGTATTTTGAATTTTACGATGGCATGGATTATTGCTATATAAGCCGGTCTGAATGCGCATGTGCAATAGCGGATTTAAGTATAGGTCAACATGAAATAAGACCGAGTTGCATAAAATTACACTAGAAATAGACTAGAAATTAAACATTGCAATTTAAAAGTAAAATGTTCAATATAAATAGCACCAAGTTGGATACAGGCTTCCTCGTTTATTAAGAATTTGATGGATCAGAGGTCGCAAGCAAAATATTTGTTGAATAATATACTTACAGGGTGTGCCGTGTGACATCGTAAAGAAAAACTGATACCATAGATTCAGTACTGACGAAGAAGAATAAAAAGTTGGTCTTTTCAAAAAAATTACGATACCTATTGTTCGCAGTTTTTAAAACTAACTATAAATACTGCGATCAAAATCGTAAAATTTTCACTGTGGGATTCAGATTCATGTACTGAATCTATGCTATCTGTTTTCGTTACGATGTCACTTACATGTATAAGTTTATTATAAATACGGAACGAACAAAAGACGCAGTAAATGAGAGAGAGAGAGAGTGTGAGAGAAAGAGAGAACAAAAAGTGTTAAAGATAAACTAAAACACTTAGCTTTTGACATACCAAAATGGTCTAATTACGTATAATTACTAACACCGTTACGTACTAAATAACACGGAACAAGCCAAGCATTTCTCCTTCACCTATAAATATTTAGTTTTTATGCACTTGAACCTGAAGATGTATTTATATTAACGTTAGCTACAAACTCTATCCATTAACCGAGGCGTGGGCCGGACAGACAATAAATTGTGAGATAAATTTACCATAGAGTACTGCGCTACAGCGATTTCCCTACCATTACTATGAGAGTTCGAGGAAATAGATTTAAGATTAAAATGATTTGCACCAGCGCTGACGCAGTAAACAACGCATTTGACCTCTTTGACTAGAACTGTTTACTGTTAAAAAAACAAACGAGTCCGTACGAATAAACCCGAATGTTGCCGGACATTAAATTCGGCCTAATTCGGAATCTTAATTAACTTTAGTTATTATAGTTTATAGTTATTAAGATTATTGGAATATTTTGTGATTCCATTATTATATTCTTTTCAACGGAAAGACACTATGCAAAAGCTAGTCAATAAAATGTTGCAGTGAATATAATTATTGGATAATTGCAAAACTTCACGATAGTTCGATGTAAGGTACATTCTACATTGGTTTGCTATGTAGGTCATTGCATGTTTTCGCAATACGAGCATGTATCACAATAGGCGTCGAAGGTACATTTTTCAGTCACGTATTGACTTTTTCATTGATCATACAGTTTGTAAATAGTCCACCTTTGGAACAATGCTGTTTGATGTGTTCTGTGAAACGCAAAGAAATGCAGTATTCATCTTTGTGAAAACATGTGTCGATTTTTTATTGAACGCCTACCGCGTAAGATAACTTCATTATTGTTTGTAAATAAGCTGATGCAAGATTTTTCTACATCTTAGCCAGTTACAAATAAACTTCTCAATTGAGGAGCTAAAAGAATATGGAGAAAGTGCAACTGAGATGTCCAATCTGTCTCCAATATGAGAAGAAAACTGATCTACCGTGATACAGTACATACTAGTACGGAGGTCAGTGCGAATCAATCTCAAACAACCGCATACGATTACTAATTGATGTAACTTATTTCTTATACGATCGGTACTCCGATTGTATTCACTGCTAAATCTCAGTATTGTTGGGATTTGTATTTTAAGGTTGTTCTTGTATTTTGCCAATAAAGTTTTTTTTTTTAATCTAACATACCAATGATCGATAGCTCCATGTTCAGAAGACAACATTTTAAAACCGATATGGAACTATTCGACAGTTCGCAGTAACTTAGTTTTGATACATACGAATAGAACCTGTATTAAGATCTTTGTAGCTATATAGACGAGTGCAATAATCTCCAGGGTTTCTTTGAAGCAATAAAACACCCAATCGGCCCTCCATTTTCCCGCGGTAATACCAACGGTTTTATGCGTCCGCGCATGCCGTCGTAAAAGCTCGAGTGTTCGCGAGTCGGCTCAAACCTAGCCCGTCGAACCGACATGTCATTACGAACACTAGAACACTTTATAGAATAGCCAATCATTTGCAATTCATAACCGAGCATGAAGTTCATGGGTACACTTTTTGGGTTACACATAGTGGTTCGATTTATAATTTGCAACAAATTTTAATTCGTAAACAACGGGTACATGAATAAATGTATTGTATTGATTAAAAATTCTTAAATAGTTGTTAATTATTTAAATCAATTTAACCAACATTAGCTAACTGCTACAGCGCTGACTGGCAATCGAAAGGTTATAATAGTTGTTGAAGTTGAATTAATTTAAAATATTCAATCAGATATTGAAAAATCCGAAAGAGAAAAGAAAGAAAGATAGAAAGTAATCACGATTAATAAATACAAATAAACTTAAAGTACCAATTAAACACTATGAAGTTAATGATTGAAGGGAAGTAATAATAAATGATCATCAAATAGCTGGTGCTTTACAGGGAACGTCCTTAATTTAGTAACTAGAATCTCTAACACAATTTGGTATTGTTAAATTAAAATTCTGATCAAGACATCCAATCTAAAATGTAAAATTCCCCAATGTTGTTATTAATAAATAACGGGGATTATGTTTGACCCTGAATTCGCGATTTGTGTCATTACACCGATTTTCAGTATATCAAACAGACGAAAAACCTACGCAATCTCTGAATTCTCATCTTAAGATTTATTGGTTTCAAAATATTCACTTATCTCAAAATATAATTATAATTATGACATTAGTATAAAAAGTCGTCATAAACGTTCCATAAACCTACATCCAAGCGTTTATTTAGCATCTCATCAACAAACTATTTCAGGCCAATGTTGAATAACGTTTCATAGCATTAAGTCCACTTTGTGTACCATTTTTTGTACCTACATGAAGTATAAATAAATAAAGATCCCCTCAGATGATATACACTTGTTGCAATGACTAAAAATAACTATGGTTGAATTATTATGAAATTACTCCAATCTTGGTTGTCACTGAAGTCGTTAACATAATATAAGTAGACGATAATAATATATTTGGTTTTATTGAAACGTAACCGATTTTATATACAGGAAGACTTAAAAATATCGAAGAAAACAAATATTTACACATATCTGATTTACTTAACAATTTAACTATAGAAGTGAGTCTAATCCACGTTGGTTAATCTAATATCAACATTATTTAGAATCAAGATGAGAGATCTAGAAACCAGGATCCAGGTGTATTATCCCGTGAGAGCAAATCCATTTACTGGCCACAATAATAGCTCACAGCTCGATCATTCAACTTTCGCTACCACCTTTTCAGAATAATCTTATGAATGGCAAGCATCAAGTATTAATAATCGATTACATAACACAATATTAATATTAATTTGCATGAAACTGTCATGTTCGACGTAAAATGTATAAAATTATGTAAGTAACGTAAGTGTAGTAAACTTGTTCTTCGTGACCTGGTCATTAACGCATGGGTGCTTCTCATTACACTGATAAAACTTAGCATGTACCTACAGGTGCATGCAATATTTGTTAATTGAAGTATAAGTGCTAATAAGAATAATTTATAAGACGGTACAAGTATAGCTACAATCAAAAAGTAAGTATGTGATTGTTGTATCGAAAATACTGTCAAAAGTGTTTTATGAATAAAGAATTGCAATTTTTTATCAAAACGATAAAGTAGAGAATTCTTCAAGATTCGTAATATTAATAGATAGTAAGTAATTTCAAAATTCCGAAATAATTATAGAATCATTCATGACGCTAGCTGTTCTTATGTTCTTACGTAAATAACGTCTGGATAAGGTACAGCAGATATAATTAAATATAATTTTAGGGAGAATATCCTTAGTCTTATATTTATAGTAACATTTCTCACATCCACAAAGGTGCTACTTGTGTATCAGAATTTTAGGTCTCCGTGACCAACCACTACAAACATTCTCAGAAAATTACAGACTATTTTATAAACATACCGATATGATAGAGCAGGTGCGTTCACTTCCATCAAATTCAAGACGAACACACAATGACGCTTTATTCACTGCAACCCGTCACACTTACACGAAACAATAACTTGTAACTATCATTAAAATCGCGTAACTCAATTCTTTAAGATAATGTGTGTAAACATTTAGCTGACGTAAGTCGCTCACTCCACCGCGCGCAACGATATGCACATTTCTACAAACAAAAGTGGTTACTACAAACAATCAGACAGTGTACACTGCGAAGATTTCACTGCATTTGAAGTGAAAAGTCTCATTTTATTTGCGGTACAAGGTGAGAAAGACAATAATTCTTACTGGACACCGGCCAAGTTGTAGAGAAAATGAAATTTTTCTAAATGTTAATTGTTGCGTTCACGTGTGCGCGATGAATGATCGACTAACTCGGCTTGAATGCTAACCTACTTACCTAATTATTGTTTTAGGTAATTATGCTAAGGATGGATTAGCTTGATTATCAGTTATGGGATTTGAACAGTTATATCCGTTTCTTTGAATTCTATTAGCGATTTCGGGTCCTTAACTACCTCTTATTCTTCTATGAGAAATTTGCTATCTGCGTTACTACTTACGGCTAACATAATTACATTAACTAATTTCCTAGCCATTCTTGCAATACTCATTATTTTTTTCCTCTTAAATTCTTCACTATCCTCTATTAGGTACCTATGTCATTACTAAATTAAATGAACGTTTAATTTCAAATTGTTTCATGACGGCTGCAATTTTTTTACTCATAATCTGCAAGGCTAACTGGGTCACAGAATCTATTGTACCATGGTTATATAGGCTATCAACAAATCAAATTAAGGTCGATCTAGTAATTTGTGAAGTTAGATACGGCTATTAATAGCGCTATCTATATGGAGCTGAAGACATTGACCTCGATACAGATCTCGTCACAACCTGTGTTCAATGCGTCGTATCCTGTACGTTATTTTACACAATAAGTCTTTAGTATATCTTTTTTTTTTAATAATGTGTCATTACAAGGTCATCATTCTCCTGCCCTTATCCCATGTTACTTGGAGTCTGCACAATATGACTTTTTCTTCCATTCATCAAGAAAGTGATCTGTTTTTAATGTTTTCTGAAAAGTAAAGAACTGTGTAGTGTTTTTTTGTGTCCATCTCTTTAATCTGCACGAAATCTTGACTGGACATGCCAGCAACGCTACATGGATGCATATGTAAATCATCAAAATTTTATACATAAGTTTTGCAACGGGACATATGGTAATTTGCGAACAAGCCAGAAATTATTAATATTATTATGAAGTAATTTTTTTAAGTAAATGAATATCTTCGGAAATTGTCTAGCATCCACGGGACCCATAAGTGACGAAAATAGAAGAAGGCCCCATAAATTTAAAGATAATAATATCTCCAATAATGAAACCGGACTGCGAAGAGAAGTGTGAAACAGGAATTTCAAAATCATTCATTAGCATAATAGTTTTTCTATAATAGATACTTAAAGGATAATTAAGCCCTTGGAGTAATTATCTTTGTATTGTCAACTCAATGAGGCATCTTAATAATTCAGACATGATGCCAAAACAGTTTAATGTTTTGCCCTCTTGGGTTGACAACTGAATCAACACATTTTTTTTTTTTAAAGAAATTTAATTAACTGAATTCTCAAACGAATCTGTTGATTCCTCTCTCTTGAGGCCTCAGATGAAGAACCCGCTTTTTAACTTAACCTATGGCGAAAGTTTAAAGCATATAGGCTGTCGGTCAACCTAACAAGCGGTCAACAGGTAGGTAGGTATAAAAACATTGCGTGTATGCCTGATTAAACAAAATTCCGACCTTCACATTGACCTATATACCTATCCACGAAATATTACACAATATTTTGTTTAAGTCGTACTTCGTAGGTATAGGTATGTATACTCCTGTCAATTTGCTAACACCCTCTTCGTAAGACAAACAGGTTGAGTGCCACTTCATCAACCTGACAACTTCGTACGTTCGAATTCACTTTCATCAATCTTTGTGTTTACTCGCGAATTAAGAGAGTAATGCTCACACGCCCGATTTGATCTTCGTATGTTTTGAGATAGTTCTTAGCAAATAAACAAAAATTTTAGTTTCAAGAGTAAGTGAAACCAGTTGGATGTTGTTTTAAACTTTCGTAAGTAGACCTACTAAGTATCTAGCAGTAATCTTATGGTGTCACAGAATTGGTATGTTGGTAATCGCATTCCGTTTTGTGGTCTTATCGAAAGCCTTGTGGCATTCCTAGTTCTTATACCTACTTAAATGATAAGCATTTTTGAACATTTTGATTTTTTTAAAATTACGTACTAAGTATTCTGAATTTCTTAGTATTATGTCGTCTTGGTCAATATTATGTCAACGCAACGTTGACGTGTTTTTCGACAAAAATTATGACTAAGTACATTTTTTTTACGTACGTTTTCGACGAGTCGTAGCCATTTCTTGCGAAAATAGACGTTAGTAATATTTATTTTCAAAGGAAACGTCACAAATGTGTGCTCCATTTATCAGATCAACACTTATTTATATATTATTCATACAGATAAACGGTATTGGGGCATGGCGTCGCCGCGACCGTCAGGATGTGCGTAAACATGGCTCTTTGCAAACCAAAACTCACATCAAAATTGCAAAACTTTTTTTACGGTTACAATTATGATATGCGGCCTGTTCATCTTGGTGGTTCACTGCAGCGCTGCTTGTTGGGCAAAAAACAACAAACGTATCAAATTCAGTTCAGTCTTTAATTCCATAATTTGTCATACGCTTAATTAGATTGGGCGCACTGTACAAGTAATGATCTAGGGGTCTACCGCGTAACTAAAATGGTAATGAACATCGACTCTGGTAATAAACTTCAATACGATCGTGAGAGACTAACCTTCGAGCTACCTTGTAAAAAATTACCCATCATGAAGTTAGGTCTCCCATTTTCATGATCGGTAAAAAAATTACAAGTTAGCTCAAAGTTTAGTCTCTCACGATGGGACCTTCAAGAAAAGAGCCTACACCATCCTAAAAGGTTGGCAACGCATCGGTGACGACTCTGGTGTTGCGGATGTTCATGGGCGGCGGTGATCACATACCATCAGGTGAACCGCAAGCTAGTTTGTTGTATACTATAAAAAAAAGTTGTTCAAGGTAATAACAAGGTTCTTGTCTCGGTGCCATATTGATCTTTGATACTTTAATAAAAATGAAAACAACGTTGCTAATTAATTACTTACTTGAAAAAAAAAACATCCTACGTGCGAGATATTATGACTGAACACTACGAAGTTTTCGAAAACGTCGATACATTTGAAACTATAAGTTGGTACACCTCTATTAAACAATAATGAGTTCGCAATTTGAAATCTGAAACCTTGGTTTTTGCGGTCAAATTACAGGTTGCGGAGATACACCGCAAAGATTTAAAAATATAAAATAGGTAAAAAAAAAGAAGACATCATATATTATGATTACAGACGCGAAAACAATTATTACATAATAATAGGGTTGTATAATTGATAAACTGAACTTTAACTTATTACATAAAATACACAGGAGATAAGCAGGTGTTTTTGTTTCGTCTTCATGTCTCCGATTGCCAACTGTTTTCTTGTTATATCCCAATTTAAAAACGCTTCACATTGTCATAACACTAAATATATCAGCTACTGAATACATAAGGTATTACTTACATAGTGATAAGGATAACCTTAAATACCAGTAAAGGGTGCCCACACAAACCTGCGATGGGATGCGATACGAATTCGCAACACGGTTAGGGCTCCAACACAGAACTGCGAATTCGCAACGCATCGCCAAAATCTGCGAGCTCACTCGACGTATTTACCTAAGGGCTCCCACACATAACTGCGAATTCGCACCGCATCGCAAATATCTGCGAGCTCACTCGAAGTATTCCTATCGGTTTAACCGTGTTGCGAATTCGTATCGCATCGCATCACGGTTTTGTGTGGGCGCCCTTATGGTTAGTCGTGTTGCGAATTCGCATCGCGTCGCGTCGTAGTTTTGTGTTTGAACCGATAGGAATACGTCGAGTGAGCTCGCAGATATTTGCGATGCGTTGCGAATTCGCAGTTATTTGTGGGGGCCCTATGTCAAGTGTAATATTCGAGATCAGTTCGAGTCACAAAATATCTCAACAAAAGACTTGAGACGTCATTGAGACACCTCTCATAAAAAGCAGTGAGACGAGGCCCGTATTCTCAAACCACACAAAATTCACAACCAATTCGTACATCATAATAGTTCACCATGTGAACTAGGACTAGGTCACTATCACCAGGCCAGTCCACTGTTGAAAACTATTACGTTAGATATTATAACAGCCAACTCATTACAAGTAAAGCCGGAGTGTTGGCCAGGTGCCAAGGTATAGTTATATGAGACTAGGAGACGCCTGGTGGACTAGCCTAGGTATTTTTAAGATGAAACAATATAATAATTATTTCTCTCACAACGTAGTAGACACTATAAATACAGGAGGTGCTTGATTACATTTCTCTTTAATGAGAGCTGGTGTAAGTTGTAAGTTTGAAAGACAAAAATGTATGACAGGTCACCACACAGTTGCATTCAATCATAGCTTTTTTTTTATATCTTCATTGGCATATTATGAAAGTTACCTGTCTAAATATTTTTTGAAACTTGGGTATAGTCAAATCGATTATTATTTATTGAAATACATGCAAATAGAAACAAACAAATATTTTAATATAGTATGATAAATAACAAAAGGAAGAAAAAGAAGCAGACGTTGAAACATGTGTTAATGGAAGCGGGTGATGTATGTTGTGGGTGGTGTGATGTGTGAGAGGGTGACGAAATTGAAAGTGAGTGCAAGATTAAGCGATAGTTTTAGACAGACAGGCATACGCACGGATATCTATGGACATACGTTACTATCAATATCTGTGGTTACTACATAGCGGGCAAGAGATGAGACAATGAAACAGCAATGAACAAATTACCGTTGTTTTAAATTTGAGTCGGCCAAATTTAGATTATGAATCGCCGGGAAGTAGATTTCGTTTAGAATTTCGTGTGTTCGGCTGATCTTCTTTGCTTGTAGGTACATATAACTATATTGTATTAAGAGTAGCTGTGGCCGCGACTCAGTCCGCGTGGACTTACTAGAAAACTGAGTTATTTTACGGGATCAAAAGTATCCTATGTTCTTTCCCAGGTTGTATTTAAGTTGTGTGCCAAATTTCGATGAAATACGTTGATTAACTAACATCCAAATTTACAAAACACATTTATAATATTAAGTAGGGTAGACCTATTCATGAATTAAAGGAAGGCTTCATTGAAGACACTATTTCAGTCATGTCGTCTTAAAATAAATTTCAACAAATTTTATATTTTTGTATGAATTATACACGTATCTTTGATACTATTATATCTATGTGAAAACTAAATACACGTGTAAGAAACTCTACCATTGTCAATAGTTTTTAACTAATATTTGTATATTACAGTCTACTGCGATAGACATAAGCCCTAAATAAATATTTGTCGTAATTGTAGTCTAAAATTATACACATTATACTTAATTATATACGTACATACTTATTATTAAGAATAACGTTATTATTCACAATAAGCAAAACCTACCAAATGAAAAAAATAACTTGTTTCATAGCTGCTCGCTAGCTGAGGTACCTACCATTATTCGTTGAAGTGTGTTAAGCTTCCTACAATTTAGATAATTTTACAACCGAAATTATAAGGCATTAATAATTCTACGTGGCAGATGGAAAAAAAAAATCTTGACGTCATATATACGGACTTTGTATACGGATTTTATATACAGCGACTAATCAATGTCACAATTGTTTGGAATAAGTATAGATAAAAACACCTAAATTAGTAAATGATTTCGGTATTATTATGAATCAAAATAAAAATAGTCTTAAGAAGAGAAAGAGGAGAACAATGGTTAAAAATGAAGAAGATTGCAGGATCCTTATAATGATGAGTACCAAAAGCCCTTAAAGGGATCGGGACTATAAAGGTCAGCGCATGTTGAATGAATTTCAATGTCAATCATTATAATTATCTGCATTCTAAAGGTATCCAATAAATATCTGAGTTGATTTTTGTTTTTATTCGACTGGTTTGCTAATATAAAAGAATTGTTACGTTAGC
This sequence comes from Allophyes oxyacanthae, assembly GCA_932294325.1. Classification (NCBI taxonomy): domain Eukaryota; kingdom Metazoa; phylum Arthropoda; class Insecta; order Lepidoptera; family Noctuidae; genus Allophyes; species Allophyes oxyacanthae. Next base: position 6,069,182 of record OW028610.1, read on the forward strand.
TTTATTCTGATAAGAGGTCATTAACTTCGTATAGTTTATTAAATTCCTCCCGCGATGTGCTCAGACTAGATCCGCGAAACAAAACGCAAGATCATTAATCAAGACCAACCAAACCGGTACTTTAAGAAATTCTCTTATTTTTGCTTAATTTATAATTCTGAACTGTAAATTCTAATGCTCCAACCTCATCAACACTTCATGCTGATGGTTTTACGGCCATTTTCTTTTTCTATTGTTTAAAACACCTACCTATATTAAGAATATACTATATTTATCAGAAACAAACCATGACATCTTCTCAGTATTTATCTTCCGAGATTCGAGTAAAGCATGTTGATTTTCCTCTTGAGCAATCGTTTCACTGAATTTGTTTGTATAAGCGTTCTTTCCATACTAAGAATAGTATTGACATTGTTCTGGGAAAAATACACTATAAAAGAAAACCAGTGAGCAATATATATTACAATGGATGTGCAAGCTAAGCTATATAACATTAAAGACGGTATACGGGCCCATCCACACTTGATACTTTTAGCAACAGAAATGCGCGTTTTCGCGTTCGTTATTCATTTTTTGTAAGCAAAAGGCAGTTAACAAACGCTAAAACGCGCGATTCTGCTGCTAATAGTAACACATGTGAAGGAACGCTTATATAAGTATACGAGAAACAGTTGCAGAGTAAGCAAATACAACTGAAATTAAAATGGATGCTATCTTTGTCACATGTTTTGATGTCAGATAGCAAAAAATTGATGGACATTATTTAAATATGCTTAATATTATTATTCATATTGTAATTACTGTTATTAACATTGTGTAGTGATACTGAGGCGATTAAATTAAGCTGTCCAAAAATGTATGCAAAGGCCAAATAAACCGACCGATCAAGTCAAAATCAAAGTTTTTATTCAAACTGGGCCTTTGCAGGCACTTTTAAAACGTCGAGATTCTAGGTACACGGTTCCAAGTAGATTGGTCCTATGGAGAACTTACTGGCAAGAAACTCCATGCATATTTTTTTTGAAGAATTCACTTACCTTACCTTCTTATCTGGGCCCGTGAAAGCGTCCCGTTATAAGTTCGATAAGCACAAAATATATTATCCATTTACACATAATGATTTAAAAAAAACAACAAGTCTGCATTTTATCTGGGAGAAGCAGCTGGTATTATACTGAATCCGGTAGGCGGAGGACTGGGCGTTGCGGTGCAATTTGGGAGAGGTTTTCATCTGATTAAGTGAATAACTTTAAGGCCTTGCAGTTTATAAATTTATCCATGTCTAGAAGGTCTTTGTGCCAGAAATAAAAAACCAAAGACCATATCGAATCATCGAAATCATGCTGATGATGTAATCCGAAAATAAACATCTGGCTGTTGCAATTGACTATCGTTCATGCTCAAATAATAAATAAATCCAGACCATTACTATGCCACTGCTGGGCACGGGCCTCTTCTCAGAATGAGAAGGGTTAGGCTTTAGTCCACCATGCTGGCCTGGTGCGGGTTGGCAGACTACACACACCATCGAGAACATTATGAGGCCCTTTCCGGTGTGCAGGTTTCCTCACGATCTTTTCCTTCACCGTTATCGCAAATGATAATCAAATTCTGATCCGCACGAAAAGTCAGAGATGCGGGCCGTGTTCGAACTCAGACCCTCCTGCATGGAAGGCAAACGTTCAACCGCTAGGCTATCATCGCTTAATCCATGGGCAATTAATTAACAATATTGTAAGTTACATAACATTTAGTAACTACAAATCAACAAAAAGAACATGTTTTTGTAATCATACTCAACTGCGGAAGGCCAAAATCCCAAGCACAGTATGTTATGTAATCAATTTTTTTGAACCAAAACGCTAAATGGTCGCTATGCGTGTTAAATGACAATTAAATTTGTATTTTTCATGTCAGTAGTGTGTGTCAAGAGGAAACATCCTAAATAGTACCAGAACACGCTCTATGACTGGCATATTTTAGTTTTGAGAGATATTTATGACCCGTTCTGACATTGGTAAGCCAACATCCGTTGCTCTTACCTAAAATCTGCGTGTAATTTGTAGGCTGTAATCGGCTAACCATTTGGAAAACCATGTTTTATAGTCTTGCAAAGTGCAAAATTTAAAGTGGATTTTTCTTTTGGCGATATTTTACTAGAACCGCAGAAAATAAGCAATATTCTTGTAAGCTGGTAGTTTATATACTTGTATTACCAATAAATCCTCAACAACGTTGGGGTCGGCTCCCAGTCTAACCAGATGCTGCTGAATATCATCATTTTACACACAGCGACTGCCATTTGACCTCCGCCACCAATGACTGGGAAACACTGATACCCTAAGGTTAAACCAGTTGTCAGACTATGTCTATGCCTATGTCAGATATTCGTATGACCACCGGAACCAACTGCTTAACGTGCTTCCCGTGGTTTGGTTTCGATGTTCGAAGAAACGGTCACCCATCGAAGGTCTGACTGCGGCAAGCGTTGCTTAACCTGCCTGATCGACCCATTTGCGCGGTAGCTATTTAGCTACGAAACCCTCTGCAAGTTTTAATTTTATTTAGTAATATTTAATTTATCATTTTGATACATAAGTCATGTGTTTTACGTACACAATTTAAGAAACTACACATATTAAACGCTAGGTATTATTTAATTAGGTACATAATATCGTTTAAATCTAATCACAGAAGTGTGAATTTCCTTTTATATGTTAATTAATTGTTCAAGGTTATCTGATTAATTCATTGCTACCAACTGACTTTGTCATTGGGACATATCACATGTTTTTACGAAAAGATAATTAAATATAATACCTACGTTTATATTTAATTAATCAATCTGATGATTGTGACGCGAAGTGCTGCCTACTGTGTAATTTTACAAAATATGACATTTGGGTTATTTTTTATGGATTTGTCTCGACGCGTGCTACATTACCGTTAGTGTAATGCAACATGCAACTAAATTCATCAGTTTGCTTCAGTCAGTCAAAAATGTTTACCTTGCATGTTGCTTAGAGACCTCTTCAAAGTGTATGTTTCAGGCCGTTTTCGAAAAATGATTAAGTATTTTCTTTTTTGTGAAAATTAATATAATCTTAAGCAGTGATCAGTATATGAATTTAGGTAGATACCAGGCTCCTCATTCTGTCTTCGTAAAATGCGTACCAACTTTAGCATTCCTAAGATAGAAGCGTTCGAAGCAATGTCATGACATCATTGAGCAATAAAACTACCAACACGGAGCTTGTTATCAGGCTTAAAGGCATTAACACCTACCTAGACCTACATCAAAAAATTGATAACAAATAAACAAAATATGAGTATTTTTGAATATAATTTAAACTACTAACATAATAACGTCGCCCAGTACTGAAAATCTCGTAAGTGTTAAACACAAAATTTTACAGGACGAAGAAATAAATAATTGTATCTATATAAAGATTTTTTTTTTTTTATATAATTGAATTTACGAGTAACAGTGAAAATCACGTAAGTGTAAAACATAAAATTTTACAGGAGAAAGAAGGAAATAAATTTATCAATTTATAGAACAAATAAATAGTTTTTGAAGAATATTGGATTTACATAGTTTTTATTGCAGGACGACGACAAATAGAATCTTTGTCATCATCAGTCAGGTTAAGTAGAAATTCAGTTATACAAATTACAAACCACTTCTGCAATTCGCACTTGGCATAATTGTGATTAGTAATTTGCATAATATTTTAAATTCGTTTTTCTGAAAATTTTCTTATATTATAATATTTATACTATATAGACGATGTCAAAGCAGGTTATTGACACTTGAGTAACCTAAGCACGAGCGCTTACTGAGAAAAACAAGTTTTTATACACAATGATATACACACGAGCAATTTAACGCAAAAATGAGATGTGACTCGTTATAGTACCTAATGCTCACTTCTCTGACGTCAAACGGTCAAAATATGAATTAAAGCATTTTCCTTCTGAGAGAGCAAAAATAGTTACTTTTAAACCTAATATATTCGTTAGTAATACCAGTATTAGCTAGCTAACCGTTGAAAATATTCAAAAAGTTAGTTTAAAGGTTGGTCTATCTAAAAATTCTTGCTTATTGCATTAACGAACAATCACCGTTATCTACAATTAATTACATTGTGTTTTTAATTTACTTAAAGCATTATGTATAAGTACTGCAATCCTCATTTATTTTATATCAACAAATTCTTCAGAAACTTCGTTACCTTGTGCGATATCAGTGTAATTGAACCCAACTAACCTCGTTCTACTGATAATTTATAAATAAGCTGATTGTTATGAGAAATCACAGTTTTAATTAATGCATAAAACCAAAGATAACTCGTTCAACTGTCCGTTTTATTAAACCGACAGATTTTTTCATGATCAAGGAATTTTTACTTTTATATCTCAAATATTTGATGTCTTAGGAGTATTAATAGATTCGTGATAAAGGTGTCTTGAACTTTGGTCTTATCATTGGCAATGTAAGATTAATAATCATGTCAAGTTATATTTCTAAATAAAATAAAATAAAGCATACCTATCGATATTATAAACGTATAGTAAGTTCTACATCATACGATGACCTTGCTATCTTTGAACTCATGTTTTTATATCATAGTCTTGACATTTGATAAGTGCCTGTATTTGGTTTACATGAAATAAAGATCTATTCTATTCTAAGATTTTAATTACCTAAGCCTATAGTATTTATTGCCTGTTGTCTAATTATTTTTACTCATGTTGACCTGATAGCATATATCAGACTTCAGTGTCCCTGGTAAAACCAGATCTTGGTAGGTAGACTATACAGCAAAATAAGTAAATTATAATCTAACTGAGGAGGAGCCAGTCTTTTTAATTAAATTAAGCTCAGAAAATCGATAAGGAAAACAGAATAGAGGAAGAAGCTACCTATACAAGAAAAATTGCCAGAAACAAGATAAACTAGGATAGAGAAGAACATTATAAAAGAGAAACAAATACACTTAATGGAGAAAAAAGAAATAAACAGAAAGAACATGAAGAAAATGCTACGATAGAGGTAGAAACTGGAACAATTTCAGTCAGCTACAATTTGCCACGAAAGTGATGGATTTGCAATTACTTACAATACAATACAATAAACTTTATTGCACACCAGTAATAAAAGAAAAGATACAATAATTAGAAAAAGTACTACTTATATACTTGTGCACGAATGACCTACTACTTCATACAGCTACAAACATACAATGTATTAATTTCCACGCCAAGAAAAGGGTAAGTGAATGCTATGGTTAACACCTTCACTGACTATTGTGTGCTAATAGATTAAAAATGAAACCGATATGTACCGGATACTCATGCTACTAGAACACATTATAAATCTTTACAACAGTGAACTGTAAATGGAGTGTGTAATGTACTTGCCAATTACTAAATTAAAGAACGTCTATTAAGATAACATGTTTTATTTACGTTTCTGATAAGAATTTTCAAAATTTCAAGTTAATGTTATCTATCCTTAATGATTTGTTATTGTGACCCATTTGTTAAATATCCTGTTTACCCAAAACAGATATATCTACACATATAAAATCAGGAGCATTATGTCTACCCGACATTTCTCGACCATATTTTATTCAGATTATATTCTGTATTTCTCAGTAATCTTGTTGTATTGTAAACATAACTTACTACTATTAAACCTCTGTTCGTCGACAGACGTATTTAGATTACTCGCCCGGCCTCCCTCTTTCTCGAAAACCATACACGCTTTACAAGTGCTCCATCTAAGACCACAAAGATCAGGTAATACAAAAGAATTTACATTAAAATAAAACAATTCTTTATTGACGATCCTAAGCCGTAATGCTTACTAAAGTATACTCGACATGCAGATGGTAATCTGAATCTCTAATTAATATTAATAACACAAGACCGGTAGTCAGCCAACACTTCCAGGAAAACATCCTCTTCAAAGTGACTACCAGTTTTTTTTATTAAATTAAAGTAATTATATTATTATCCTTCTTAATAAGACGCAATAAATTTGAGCGAATGAAAACAAAAACAGCAAGTAAACCAAAAAAATCTTACACATTTTTTCACTTTTCAGCAAAAAATTGACACAAATCTGAAGAGACCAATTGACAGCATATTGCGAACAACGCAAAAAATATTAAAGCGGGCACATTTAGTAGAGCACATTTTTTGTATGCTTCGAGGACGTTATAACGAAATTCGAGAATACCATATACCCATATACCGTTCCACTTATGTTCGTATTTCGAAGGTTTTTATGCGCGAACATTCCGGGAATGATGGCCTTTGAAATTACTGTTATCAATGTTAGATAAGATTCGTTAATCTGTATGACGCCATCGAGTATTTAGAGTATCCTGTTAAGTAGCAGCGTGTAAAAAAACTACTGTAGTACTAGAAATGAGCTGATTATCTTACTTGTACGTCATTCTTTGTATGGTGATCACAACAAAACTTTGACCTGAGTCATTATTTCACTAAGCACAGTGCTTAGTAAAATAATGACTCGGTTAAAGTTTTTGTAACAATATATTGTGACGATAATTCATAATTATGAATCGTCATAATAAGTATATTGTCTCTAAGATCAAGACTGGAGTTCAGCAAAACCTGTATTTCATGTTATGTGCAAGTTTTAAGAATAATATTGTTAAAGGCTTGTGCATTATTATCTTGTATGAACCAACTGGCAACATAATGGTTTCTGGTAATATGTAAAATTTACGAAATTTATGTCAGATCAAATTTATTGATAGTGTAGATAACCAAAAAAATCTTTACTTAAATATTTGGTTTAAAGTTATAATTCACGTCAGAAACCCGAAATTCATTTTAACCATTTGCCTTAGTTAGAAATAAAATAGCGATTTCTACCAGACTTTCTTTCTTTAATAAAATAAATACGATAATATCTTGTAATAGGATGTGCAGGCGATGCTATCTTGCCGACAGTAGTAAGTACATTTATCCTATTGATAGTGAATCTTAGTGCCATGATGTCATATTGGGAATCAAGTTACAGGCTTTTGCAACGTTTTGTAAGGAAACACCGGTGTGCAAATGTTTGAATATGCGATGCGCGTCCATAAATGTACGGTATGAGTATGAGGCAATCAGATTATAAATTGTTACTAGCGATATGAATAATTTTATCATACTTAAATCATACCAGCTTTAGTGGAGCAGGATCTAAAATAGATATTAAGAATTACGAAGCAAGGTTTAGATGATAACAGAGTTTACGTCGTAAAACATTATAAGTACAAAAAGAAATGGAAAAATAATTACATCTCCATAAGAACTTTGAAATAGTATGCATTATTGGTAAAACAACAAAAGCTAAGACTCAACAACACTCAATTCACTTTAATGATCATCAATTGAAGACCGATTACGAACAGAGCTACAGTTTAATTAAACCCAATTGCCCCATCTTCATAATTGAATCCTGATGTGACAACAACAATGGAAAATATAACTTATATACAGGGTGTAAGTGATACCGTAATGATAACTGATGCCATGGATTCAGTATATGATAATGGACAAATCAGCGATGGAAATAAGTGCCTGACTTTTCAAAAAAATTACGATTTTGTTCGCAGTTTTTATAACTAACTAACTAATCTCCGAATAAAATCGTTTTTTTTTTATAAACCGAACCAATATTTTCTCGCTGATTTATCCAGAAACATGTACTAAATTTTATCCATGGTATCAGTTTTCGTTACGATGTCACTTACATCCTGCAATAAAGTAAAATATCATACTTTTAAATTGGGCGAGAAAAACAAAACACTGTCAAATCGTCAAAATAAAAAAGAGTTATCGATGGATTACCAAACCAAGTTATTCTAATTACTTGCTGTCATCATTTAGGGTTCGTATTTCAAATAAACATGAGCTCAATACTAAGAAACTTATTTGATGAAACAATTTATAAATAGAGGCTTGCAAGGAAAGAGCTTCCACGAGTGGCGAAATCTGCGATCATCGGGCGTACCCTGGGAAGTCAGCCTCGATACCACCATTACTGACTGGCCAATCTTTCCACTACGCCATGATCGATTCCCATGTGATAGATCGTGACTAAATAATAGTAGCAGTAGATAGTTATTATTATCAATTTCTTTACCCAAGATGAAGAGCCCTCAAGGGTACCCTTAATAGACTTAGTTGAATTATAAGTCAAAAAAGTCAAAAGTTTTTATTTCAACTGGGCCTTTGCAAGCACTTTCAAAACGTCGTGATTCTAGGTTATATTTATGCAACTCTTTGTTATTAATTCCATCATCAGTTCTTTAAAGAACTCCATCTTTATCGGGTGACCCTGTAGGTATCTCTTTGTTCGACTGTACCACCGATATTAAAATAAGCGTGACAGTGTGCGTAATGTACATACATAAATTACAACTGTGTTTATTTATCTAATAACAAATTGCAACTGAACTTTAGACTCGATTGACCTCGGATTGTGAACTATAAACTATTGAAGTTGTATCAAAGAAGCCGTCAAAGAGGAGTCATAATTGTTTTTACACTTTTCTTATACAAAAATAATATAATAAGATATACTTAATAAAAATAATAAGTTTCAAATAGATTATAATAGTACTTATATTAACGTACACAATTATACAATACTTACCTAATAGTAATACGATAAAGATAATAAGAGATTTAGGTTACTTACTAATAAAAGTTACAAGAAAAGTCCTTGTTTGCTAATAAGTAAGAAGAAGTAAGTAAGAATTTGTTCATTTTGATGAGATTAAAATATAATAGTGTTTATACATCTTGTATAAATGAAAGGAGAGAGATAAAACAAGCAATTTTAAAAGAGATTGCCATCGAAGTGGACCAGTTTATTATTTAACATCTAATAACATTTATAAAAACGTAATGAATTCAACACCAAGAATAAATTCAACACCGTTCACGGAACAGATAGTAATCTCGAAGTTTTAACAAGACATGCCATCCATCAAGAGTATTGAGGCATATTTATTTTGTTTAAATTTACATTGAATCCCAGTTCTCTACTTTGCCAACATTGACTTAAATTACAACTAAATAACTATTTATATTATATATATATATTTAGCTCACCTTTATAATAAAGACGTCATCAGCGTTGAAACATCCCACGTCATGCACTTCTGCAACAAGAAAACAAAATATAAATTTGAAGCCAACATTACACAAGTATTTTTCAAAAAATGAAAATAGCCGTTTGCCAATAAACAAAAAGATTGAAGTAATAAAACACAGCTGTCTGTTATGGTGCAATAATAAGAATATTTGCTTGGAATATATCATGGAGGCCGAATCAAAGAGTACCATTCAATACACCCTGATACAATGCTGAGCCCCCGAACAGCTGTTGCGATGCCCGGGGCCAACTATTATTATCAAGTTGTGCAGGTAAAACATCATACGATCTTTAATCTCTTTAATTCAATGGTCGCGTGGATTAACTTACAATGAACATCTGCACGTTGGAATGATATGAGTCAATTATGTATGTCGAAACAAATGTATCCAAATCCAAACAAATTCTGTTCAATTTGTCAATCGCTTTTGATTCATAAAAACAAGCATTTAATTTCAAATTATGCTCGTAAGTGAATTGAATTTTTCCTTACGTAATAGTGTGAAACAATATTTTTCGTTTTCAATTCAGAAAGTAGTTAACTGCATAAAAATTCGATTATGTTTCCACTTCAAAGCAATAATAACAGTACTAAAGTATAACATGTATGCAATTGTAGTATGCTATTTAGGTTTCAATATCAGGTCATGGGTTATCTAAGATCGCACCAACTTTATAGCGTACACACGATGCGGCCGCGGAGTACCACAGGGAGCAAGCATGGGTCCATAATTATTATTGTTTATCGTGTATCGTGGGAACTCAACACTAATTCCTACTGTAGCTCTCTCTAGTAAAAGTCCCCGTTTCCTCTTCTGTTTTACTATAGTAAAACATTATTCCTAAATAAGATAAGGAAGTCCAATTTCCGCGCTATCATTACGCTAGTTTTCGTTATATCTATTTGTTGTATAAAGATATTCATGTATTTGTCGGGTCACTGCAATTCCTTCCTTTTGTAGGACTTTAACCGGTTTCAAAACGAATCTCTTTGTTGAAGTTATCTCGCCGTCTGCCTATAGCTATCTAATGAACGATTTATATTTCTTCTAAGGAAAAAAGCGGTTTATTTTTAATGACTCAACATGATCTTCACGGCGCAATGATGATTCATTAACTAGATCTCAAAAATATATGAACTGTCGCGGTCTCACTAAATTATCTAACTCCATCTATTTTACTAAAAAACCACTTACGTGTCCAACAATTCCAAAAACCAGTTTGCATAACGCTGTGACGTAAATCAATAAGGTAAAGTCCACGTCATAAGACCGTCGTATTTAATGTGACAAGGTTACTGATAAAGATTGACTTTGATTTGACTCAACGCCGCGACGTGATGCAGACACTGAATTTTTCTCATGTCTTATCTACCTAGTTCATATAAACACAATTTAATTTCAAAATAAGAAGGAACAGTCAAGAGCAAATTAAAACGAACTTTCAATTATTGCAATTCGATACACGATTGTTATTTTAAATGCCAATTTCGATGGAGCAGGAAACTCAAAATCTAGCTCCTGTTTAAGTAGCATACATTTTGTGTTTTTGTTTCATTAAAATAATCTTTAACTATTACAGTGACCTTACTATGTTAACTTAGCTGATTATTTTATGCCCAAGTAGGTTACTAATATCTATTAGAAGCTCTGACTTCACTAGTGTCAAAGCAAACCGCGATGACACATTATAGTAATAGGTATTATGCCTTTGTAGTTTTAAAAACATTACAATGAACAAGCGAAAGCCTATTTTCAATAAAAAATATAAGCTAGTACGTAATTCATGTTATAGAAACTATTAATCAAAATTTAATTAGATCAGATGAATTACTTTCTTCATGTGCGTTTTTATTAGATACAACGAAAATTTCTCATACACTTAACACAGCGTATACGAAAGCAAATTACCCATCTACCTCTGAATTATAATAACATCTGGCTTCAGTAGTTAAAATAACGGTTTAAAAAAACCGCTGCAAATACCGTTCGGGACATAAACCAAAAGAGGTTTTGTGCCGCAGTGGTCCCCTATTGCCAAATCTAGACATCGTTAAGACGTAGGTACTCTATGTAATCAAGTGTATAATTTTTTATTTGTGCTAACATAAATGTGTCCTCATTGCCTATTAGTATTATAATTGTGTTCAAAGACAACATATCCGATTGTTGTAAGTGTGTGGAAAGCCTTGAATCATCTCATTCTAAGTACAAAATGACAATTACAAAAACGATATCATCCGTTTCGTTTAGTTATTTCCCGTTTTACATTACCGTTATAATGCAAGTCTGTACTAAATTGGCAAACTAGACGCCGCGTAACTAACTACCTCAAAGAAATAAGTACCCGTTGGTTTTAACAATAAAAATATTTATCCAAGTCAAGAAGAAACTAAACTGTTACCAGATTCAAGGGCAACTAGTTATGCAAGCAAAAAGGGATTATGTATGACCCTTCCTCAAAGAAAAAAACACGCAAATGACGCAACGCAAATCACAAAAAAAAAACTAAAATGACCTTCAGTGAGTACCAATACCGGTTAATCCGGAGAGTTTCATACAGCGAAGATAAAGATACATGAATTAACAACGCTCATAGTTCTTAAAAGATTTTTGCATGTCACAGTTGAATGGCACGGACAATAGGAGACAGTGTTGGTCAATGACAAATGTCCTCGAGGTGAAAGTAGACTTTGCAAATAATAAGCGAGTGGGTGGCATTTGCAAAACAGATCATTCATACAAACGTCAGTCAGAAGCTAATGAATGTAACGCTAAAGATTAATACCTACATGATTTCACTTAAGCATTAGGCGATAAATGACGACGATAAATATGGTCAGTGATATAATTATACTGTTTCTAACAATGATGAATATAAAGATCTGTTGTGCCTTGTCAATAATCGCATGAGTAGTCTATTTGTTAACATATCACGTAGTGATGCAAATTATAATACATTATGCCAATCCAAAATTATTCAAATGGTAACCAAATACAAGAACGATCCAATATTGAATGCAGACGACACTAAAAAGAAGTCATCAAAGTATGACTAATTAAGTTTCATGGTGTGTTTTACTTATCTATACTGCAATATGCACGGATGATGAAAGCACATAAAAAATAATGTAGAAATAATCGCAGCTTTGCAACAACAGGAAGCAAAAGATAATAATTTTTTGCTTTTCTTTCTGCTGCATTACAAAACAATAAAAAGTATGATGGCTCATTGGAACTTGTATGATAGCTAGAAAAATTACATGTTATTCATTAGCTACATAATCAGGAATTAATTATCAAGATTTATCTTTAATAACATTAATGTAGTAAAAAACTAGTTGAAAATTACTTCGCAGAACGTTCCAAACACGGAACATAATACTGATACATAAAAACCAGAGACTAGACAAGAGCTCATTATTAGTTCTTTAGAATTCTCAGGGGGACGTGAGTTGTGCAAAATTAGACACATTTGCGGTTGTCTGTAGCTATGCATTAGTGCGTAAATTGCATCTAGTACGTGTAATCCCATCGGCTGCTCATTAGACGGCTCACAACTTACTGCAGGCCGTCGTGGGAATGTGTGTAAGTAACATTATCTGTCGATGACTCGAAACATCTTCTGAAACGGTTCATTTAAAAGATTGAAGTAAAACGATCTTTGTTGTTTTATTTTCTAAGAGTTAGAGATGACTAAACTGTCACGGTTACTGATGTTCTGTTTGGTTCGGAATATATTTTAAGGACCGAATCTAAATAGTTCACGTATTTGCTTTTAACCGTTACGACTTGTTCTCCCCTTATGGTTATTAATAGAGTCATCTTAATCTAGTTTCGTCAACTTGTCTAATAAAGATGTTATTTATTATTATAAAAATAATATGGAATAATTTCTGAATCTAGGTTATCCCAATAAAATTTACTTATTATGTGAAAAGCAGACCAAAAGATTCCATTTGTGGAGTTCCAAAAAATGCCGTGAAATAAGCGGTCAGTATAGATGGTGGATATCGAAATATTTATGTGAGCTTGTAATAACTAATGAAAAGCTGATAAAGATGTTTTTCCGCACAAGGTCAGTGGGGTGACTCGACCACTCTGTTGACATACGATTCATACGAAGTACAAACAAAATATTGTGCTAAATATAAGAATTTCTAAAGTAAAGACCAAAAATAATGTTGCTGATGTAAATGCTGATACTATCAGAGATGGAAAAATGAAATCAAATTGCAAGAGTTAACTCAAGGATAGTGCGCTTAAAAATAATAAACGGGCAATATTTTTACACAATTGTAATCTTGAAATCAAACATGATACCAATGCATGTGCCTTTCTATGTTATCAATGCATACTTGTTGATATCGGTCAGATTTTTGCTCATGCTCATCGCTTAATGGAAATCGAGTGTCAAAAAAATCATGTTAGATTAAGTTATCCAATCAGCGACGTCAATGACCTTGCTAGTATTATAAAAAATACTAACGTTAATAGCTCATAGATATAGTCTAATCTTCTCCGATAAATTATATTATTTATTCCAGGATGTTGAATACAAATTGGCAAGCACGATGTTTTTCTTTTAAAACAGCATCACCAAATACGTAAAGATAATATTGTGTAAAATGACGATGATTTCCTGTTAGATTAAAAAACTGATTCTAAAAAAACCAATGACAAAATATTGGCAGCTTATGTCATTTTCACAGAATTTGTTGCAACAAATTCAGGGGCGTTGTTGTAGGTGTGTTATGTTGATTCACAAGTTTTGTTTCCAGTGACAATCGCCTACGTACCACGTTTAATGACTTTGGCAAGGATCAACCATTCTAAATTTGGTAGATATTTATCTTTTTTTAAATGAATTTATTTTAATTTTTCGCAAGATTTTGCTCTCACCTGCTACACGGCACGGATCATGAGTCATGACATCATCCATGTAAATGAGGTTCTCACGGATAACTCTCGATTATATAACGTGGGCCTCGTCAGTGGCACTCGTATGGTTTTCAAAGACACACACATCCTGTTATAATTCTGTCATGTTTGTCATTGTTTTGACCGATGCATAGGCATAGTTCAAAATATATTAGCTGTTGTAACCGTCTGTTCAATTCGGAAATACTTCAATGCTACATTATCTTCAGTAATTATCTAAATCAATGACTTTTTACAATTTCTTACTAGATTGATGGATCAGCGATGATAACACTGTTGCAAGTATAATATCATCAAGCAATTATACCACAACCAGATTACTGAGAATTTATTACGTTAAGAATCTAACTCTAATTATTTGATATTGTTTTAAATGTTCCCCACAAAATGTACTCTAATGAGTTGTAATCTCGCAACTTGAATAATTGTGGACAAACACGCGGGCAAAAAAGGGTCGTAGGTAAGGCCACAGGGGTGGGGATGGCCCCAAAGGGGACCTCAGTGTCGGAGGTCTTGTAAACAGAATGTAAAGGAAACGGTTTTTTGTCGGGGACTCGGAATCGGGCGTCGGTGAGTCCGGCGCGGGCGCAGGTAGGAATCCAAAAATTTCTCTAACTGTGTTCACTCGTACCGATATTATCTCGGTTACTTACGAGTACAAACGTTGCTATCTCCGAGCCGACTGTTTGCTCAAATATGGACGACCTTCCCGCTTGCATACGTGACTGTGTTACGTGGCACATAAAACTGTATTGCTTTTTCTTGGTTTTTTTATTCCCTTATCTAGAAACCATCGTTGCCCGAGTAGTTTCTGAGATGTTTGCACTCGCAAGAATCCGGTACTATCTCGCCATTTTTAGAATTACACAGAACTACACGATTAAATCTAAATCCGTTATACCTTTTTGACGAGTTTATTTACCACGCATATAGTTCTCGTGCATAATTAGATAAGTAACTATAATCTTTGTAGTCTTTTTCCAAAGTAGTCGACAAATTAATACGTGCTCCACTTTTCAGCTGATTACATTCAAATATTTACATTAAATAATTTTTGACAAGACAGATCATAAATAAGATTACAGCGACCGGTTGAAAATATTATGTAGGGTCCAATAAATAAACAGGTTAACTAGTTACTTAGGTGGACTAGGTAACTACTATCTGAACATCTGTATTGTGACTAGGCGTCCTTGGTTTGAGGTCACCGGACATACGAAATTCACAGTAAGCTGGTCCTCTACAAAAGCGGGTCCCACACTGTATTAACGTGATGTACCGTGTGTGCCAGACCTTGAATATGTTAAGGACTAGACAGGTCAACTGAATTCATGTGTACCCTCTTCAATATTAATCGTGTTGAAAACACACACTTTTTCATATGGGTCGTGTAAATTTTTCAACTCGAGCGTGTTTTGTTTGGCGTCAGTTTTTTATGAAAGCTTTTTGTTTTGTTTTACTTTATTAATATTGATAAATTCAGACGAAAACTCTCTTTTTTCAGTAGAGTTTCTAGTGATTACAATTACCAACTAGATCCCTTTAGTAATCCTTTAAACACTAGCATTGGTTCTTCATTGAAATCTATCTGAATACCAATCTTGCTTTCATAATGTTAAAACAGAGAAACTGCTTCTAGTGTCTCGTAACGTAATATAACAAGATGTTATCTACACTGCATATAATGATAGATACATATCTTGCGAGTAAATATCTTTCAAATGCACTCTGTGACTTTGTATTTACTTGCTTGGTAATTTGAAACGCGCCAAGGGTGTTTGTGAATTATAAATATTTTCTATCTCTAAAGATCAAAGTGCTATAGTACATTGAATAGCTGCCATTGTTCTCAACACTTTCATTTTTGTCATGTGTTAATACTACCGTTGTCAATGGTATTATCGTGTATATGTGAGAATGCTGCATAGATTTTAATGAGTTATTTCGAAACTACATTTGAGTAGGTACATTGATCAGTTAGGATTTAAGACATTTAAAAAAAATATTTCGAATCTTTTGTATTGTGTTTATGTTGAATCAATCTTTGAATTCTGAAACGTATGTTGTCTGTACATAATCAATATCAAGGTGACTTATTCCGAAACCAACAGACTTATTATGAAGTTATTCCTAGCATTTGGAATCAATATTATGCAGGAAGCCTAACATTTGTATACTTTAAATAAAATAATACATTAACCATTAGTAACTACTTCTTCTGCGGCCTCCGCCTGCACATAACAATTAGATGAAGCCATATTTATATTGGAACAATTGAGTGCGTCCAACTGCACAATTATGCCAATCACGCGTCGATTCGCCGATGCATTTCAATGCAAAACAATACCGGGTAGTATCGCGTCCAATCGCGTCAATCTAATCAGATGCAAGTCGAATTTTTCGAAGTGTTTTATAATAGGCGGAAGTACAGTCATGTCCCCCAAAACCTTGTTAACGTTCGGCTCGTCAAGTGACCCTTAAGGGGCCGAATGACACACCTGTTTAATTATAATTATCATGACAGGACTCGTGCCACTGACATAATTTCTCGTCAATGCCAGTTGGCTTGTAAAGATAATATTGCAATTTATATACCGCCAGCAGTAAAAGTATTGCGCAAGTCAATTTTTACAGTAAATTAAAAATATTTTCTTGTAGTACCTGCAATTTATCCGCGACACAAATCGAATTCCCGAATAAAATCAATCCTGACTCGAGTAAAACATGGTGGTCCGTCTAGGACGCGTTTCCGTATCGAATGGAACTCGTTTCGCTGAAGTTTGGTTCAGGTCTTTGAACTATTCAAGTCTGGACCTAAAGTTCACGACATCTAGCAATTGTATACGATTAGGTAACGAAGCATTTCAAATATATTATATTATTTCAGCCTTTCTATTAATACACTATTCATTATCTTCCGTATTCCGGCGATTCGTGCGAGTCTTTCGAACCCAAATATTAACGATGGTGTTTACAAAGCGTCGACAAATTTGGACGCGGTTTGACCCACTTTCCGCCTCATCTAGTAATAGTAGTAAAAGTAAATCCAGCCCATTATTATCCCACGATAGATGCGCAGGTTTCATCACGATATTTTCCCTCACCGTTATCGCAAGTGATAATCAAATTCTGATCCACACATGAATTCGAAAAGTCAGAGATGAGGGCTGGTTTTGAACTCAAACCCTTCTGCATGGAAGGCGAGATTTGAACCGCTAGGCTATCGCTGCTTCTTATTTACTAATCTACCTATACGTAGTTATTTAGCATAACCTGAGAATAAAAATGTTCCTCGCCATTTGCGGAGATAAGTGATCTAGTGAGTAGTGAAGGTAATAGTAAATTATGGGCTGCGTAGCCGCAGAGCTGAGGGTTAATGAGCGACTTAAGGCAGAAGTAATGGCCCAGATCGCTCTCTGCCGCGCGGTCCTTTTCAACTGCCTAATTAGAGAGATTTTTATTTTTTTCGCTGACAAGGTGATCTTTAAGAATGTGTAAAATTCTGCGGTCGCAAAAAGTAGGATTTTATTTAAAGTGGCTTATAAATCGCAGCCGAGTAGTTTTATCAAAATAATATGTTATTACAGATAATACGGATGAAGGTACTTGTAAGTTTTGTATCGGTTTAGATCGCTACGAATCGATTAAAGAATATAAGTAATCCGAAAATTTTAAAACATTAATTCGATATGAGTCTCTTACTAAGCAAAAATTATAGCTATATGATACTAAGTAGACATTAAAATGTACGAATTCGCAAAATAACCAGTTAGTAACCAGCTCAGGAGTAATTTGAGTAATTACTGTATATGAATACGAAATAATTGTTGTTCTGGCATCAACGTATGTAGGTATATAATTATATGTAATAGAATCTTTTTTACGAATACTTTAGTTGTTAGGCTTAACCAAAAATACCACGTTTCGACACAGTTTATATTCCTGCTTATATTATCAAAGAACAAGCGTGAAATACACATAGAAAAACACTAAACCATGTTCCACATTCTGATATCTATCACCGGTATACAGTAGAGTATTCAAAGTGCGGTGTAAATTAGGTTATAAAACCCTAGGAAGTGGCACGAACTTTACGTTGTTTGTTGAAAACAAAATACTCGTAAAATTTTATGTTCAGTACTAAAGAAAATAAATATAGTGGCCGGTAGACTGTTTTGTAATAGACGCTATTAGGTCAAATTTAAGGTGTAATTCACACAGTGACGTGGCGCGGACGTGTCGCAGACGTGACATGGACTTGACATGATCCGAGTGCTTTGAGGCCAATCCGCCATGCAATATCACGCAAGTAACACGTGTGTGTGCGAGCGCGTTATGATATTTTTTTAACTTGGCATGAGGAATAAGAGCAGCCCTCTTTACTACAGAATAAATAATAGTTACTTGATAGTCTTTTATTAAATACGTGCAGAATACGCCGCAGCGTAGTCGTGGCGTAGCTGCGTAGTACGGTAGTACTACATATTTGTTTGACATATGAAAGAGAAAAATAGTGTCACACGTCCATGCCACGGCATCTCTCTGTGTGAATTCCGCCAAAAATTTTAATTTCGTGTTGTAATAAGGACTGTATTTTCATGTATTTCAGGTGGTCATTTAAACTACAAAGTTTACGTAAACAGGTTATGTAAGAGTCATCCATGCGTGTCGTTACACTCTACTGAACCGCACTCGACTTCTAAGTGATTTTTTAAATAAGCAAAGAAGGTAAAGTGTTCCACTTTTGCACTCAAAGGATATATATGTAATCCATTGAGTGCGAAATATTGGCAGAAAAATAAAAAAAATGTCAAGAATGATTGATGAAACAGATGAGTTTTTGCACTGAAAAATATTAATTCTAAACTGCTTGGCTTTCTCACTCGTATAATATTTCTTCATTTGTCTTTCACCCAAAAGGTTTAATGGAAGAAAACTCAGTCTGAGTTAAGCTCGACTTTATGCATTCATAATAAAATTGTACTGTGTTTTTGTATATTCCATGTTTTGTGTATAATAAAAAACAAGAACAAACTATTATTTGGATGATCAAGAGTTATTTTTTTATGCTAGAAAGTTTATAACTTGAAGCTAAATAGAACTATCGTAGTAAAATATGACTACATCTATTTAATACCAAATATCCGCTGAGTGAATCTTGCGCCTATAAAACTTGCGCATATAAGACCCAACACTCATGCTTTTCCATAAGTAAATGTCGAGGCAAACACTAAACGTCTCGATATCTAATCGAATGGACACACTTTAATCGATTCTATGTTTATTGCGGTTTCCAATTCGATTCTTGATATTGGAAAGCGAGAATCGGTATGGTCGGAGAGCGGTTAGCGTGGGTGGTGAGACCTGTATTGTCCTGCCGAAGTTCTAGGGCTTAGAAATATACGCCATAGTGTCGTTGACCACAAGTGTATACAAATCAATGACTTTAAATAACTATAATACTTATCGTCCCACTTATTTTTTTTAGATAAAAATACCCAATTATGTAATCATATTTAATAGATTTTTTTGAAGTATGTCCGTGCATGTATTGTTTGAAAGTATGTTTTATCTTTTGTCGTGCACTTGAGTCTGTCCTCTGAATCTATTCTATACTTTTTCACTCAGTTTGCAGTAAGATCACTCAATTTTGAGTTAAGCTCACCTTGTATATGTATTCCTTTTATGTATAGGTATTATTTGTGTTTATGTGTACAATAAAGTATAAGAATAAGAATGATTTCTATGCAAAAAGTGGGGCACTGAAACTGTCTGTCCGTTCGTTGCAAGTTTTTTATCTGAACTACATAATCTTGATATTATTAATAAACAAATCAAACTAATGAGTTCGCCCCGTTACAAAATGACGGTAATCATAGACTAACAGATTACAATCGATGTATTAACGACTAACGTTCCTCTTACTATCGCTGTTGTATTTCGCAGTCGAATGTAAACATACCAGTATAAATGTTGTCATTTTAACAAATAATGTAAATGACCTAGGCTTATAAAGGGCCGTAGGGTTTTTAGTATAAGCTGACCTCTTATTGAACGGAAAGCGTAAACAATGAGAGGTCAGCTTATACTGGAAATGTAACTCTAGCTTGATATGTAGCCGTGTTTACAATTCTACAGTTTGTTCTTAGCGTACTTTTACTGGCAATCAGACTACTCACCCACGCTTGGCGTAGGCGTTGTGCCGCCTGTAAGTTAGGTCCTACGACCAGATTTTACTGTCCTGAGGCAAAACACTTGATATTTTACGACACCTATGATTTCAAATTGTAAGATACAACGTAAATAAACCTTATTGTATCCATGTAGTATAAGTGTCTACGCAAAAAACTAAAACTTAGAACAAAATTCTATAGTTTTGTTTTTTTTTACCTAGAGAATAATTCCTGTCATCACCAATTCAATCTCACAGTAGTTTTGATCTGTTATAATTATGAGTCTATTAGTACGCCCACTTGACATGCATGACGGTAACAGACCGCCCAGCAAATAAGTTATCATCATCACCGGGTCACACCTCCACCGTGCACATGTTGCACTTGACGTATGATTTAGAGGCGGCAATTTAGAAATTAAAAGTAAACGTAACAAAACTTAGATTATGTAACATAATCTAAGTAACAAAATTAATAGTTGCCAGTCGTCACTCACGTCACCGCGATGTCAGCTCGATTACTCTTTGCGTCTAAACTCGGCGAGTGAGATTCGAATCGAGAATTCGAGATGCGAGATGTTCTTACAGAATAGCACCACAGCCGGCTAACATGAGCGCCGCGAGCGCGCGACATAATAGTCACAGCGCGCATGATAGCCGCCGTGACTCTGAATGGACCGACGACTTAAAATGAAAGTAATTTTACCGATAATGTTACGTGCACGGATTTCAAATATTTCTCATGTACAATAATTGTAACTAACACTACAATTACATGCATGAACTACAGCGTTAATGAGAACACTCAAGCGCTACATAATTACACTAATTACCTAATGATTTTAAATAACCTCCTATTTTACTGTTACACGCACGTAATTGTTGAGTTGGTTATCTCTGATAAATGGCAATGTTCGAACAAGATCGCCTTCAACGAGGAGCAAGATCAAGAACTACCCGAGTATTATGTAAAAAGAATAAACAAACCGATTCAGAAATAGCTTCGGAGTTCGCCATACATTTATGTAATAAATTGGTACAGGAGCAATATCTTCTTTCAACACTGCGATTGTTTATACATGTGCCGAAATGTTATTTAACAGAGTATAAACAGCAAGGTTAAGATGATTAACCATAACGTCCATTACTGGGAAGGGAAACCAAATATTTCTATATGCTACGAATATGTTTTACAAGGAGGTGATCGTACGCGTAAATACGAAGGCGCACGCGCAAGCTGTAAATATCCTTGACAATAACCCAAAATAATCGGTAGAGCGAGGAGTCTAGGCTAATTCCGGCGTAAATGGACTGAAGCACTTGCAATCTGGTAATATGTTATTGGTGCGGATTGAGTATTTATTTGTGATTCACACAAATGCTTACAAATTAAATATGTAGCTATAATAAACAAACATCATCTTGATATTGCTTATTTATCTGTACTAACACAATCAAAATAAATAAATACTTGAGTGACAAACATAATTTGATCACACCTGCCGACATGAACGCATGCAATATTATGACACTCATCACGCGCAACATAATTTTTATCCCATTAAAAAAATGTGTCAGCCTCCCCACGCAGATAGTATAAACATCCAATTTTATTTTATGGTCAAACATTAGGCGACACAAATAAATAAATAAAACATGGCAATAAAAATAATGTACGACACCCTTTGGAGATAACCCTTCCTGGAATCGAATTGGATCATTAAAGTGAAAGATGTATCTATGTCACCAAATGCTTCTTTAATTATGGAATTGGGGATGTCGAAACGGCAATGGATAATGCCCGCATTTGGGGAACCAGAATTGACTTCTGCCAATTGAGTTATTGATAATGCCTCTGTGTGTCGCATACAACAAAAGAACTTATTGGTAACAGTATTAACAATATACAAAAATACTAAAGTTATAAAAATAATTTATTTTTCGTAGTGTTTTATTAATTATCGTAAATAATACTATCTTCCATAATCTTGATCCTGACGCAGAATAAAAATGGCCAAATTTTTCAAGTGAGTACATTCATCCTAATTACATCCCTGGTATTTATATGCAACATCAGAAGAAAATATTGCACTGTATTTACGTTACGATTTGCTCCTTCGACCCGCCTACGTGTCTAGCCGCGGCCATATTGAGAAAATCAACGTCCTAAGCTAGTTTGTCTACTTAAAGCGCATATTTCTGCTATCTAAGCGAATAAATTACAACTGTTTCTGAGAATTAACTGTAAAAAAATATCTATCACGTTTGGTTTTTTAATATCATTTTATATTAATTGCGTACGCACAGCCGCTCGAATTTGGAACTCTTCATAAAAGTTTTGCTGTGTCCAAAAATTAAAAACAAATAGTGAAATTATTTTTAAAATTTTTAAAAACGTTTTGGTCTTCACTAATATGTTTACGAATAATAAAAATAACTTTCCAAGTAAACAGAGAACGCATGACTTTAATAAAACAGAAAAGTGCGACCATCTCTTCTTTAAAGTTTATTGACTTAAACAAGAGTCAATACAACAGTATGTCTGTCTGATTAATCCTATAACATACGACAGATTGATCATCGGATGACAATATTGTCTAACGGTGCCTATCAATTACTGCGCATCTCTCAATCTCCATAATATGCCATTATGTGGAAATATTTTTTACAGATCAAGACTGCTTTTGCGCTCTACATAGTTCTTTATCTAAACATTTCTACAAACATCAAAACTTTTTGATTAGATGCAGACGTTGTGGTATCGATAGCCTTCAAAATGATGACTTAACATGTTAAATACTTTAATTTCGATTACATATCATGAAACGTATCATTACGTGTACGATAATGATAATATCATGTGAGGAGAAATTAATATAATACTTTTTTTATTAACACAGCTGTTCTATAGCTTCAGCCGCTATAATTTGCATTACAATACTATGAAATCGCTCAATTTTAAATTCCAAATTGAATATGTTACGTGTCCTTATTTGCAATCACCTTGAATAAGAGCAAAAACAGCAGACCTCTCGCGAATTTATCTTTTGTATTCACGCCAATTTAATTTGACCTCATAACTCAAAAGTCATAGACAATTCGCATGATTAAAGTTGAAGTAGAGAATACATCGCACCTTATAACAACCTAGAAAGGAATTCCCTCTAGTTTTGGTCGGCTACTAAAACTTGTTGCGTCTGTACACGCAGTCTTAAACGACACGGAAGAAGTTTCTTCCCTACATGGCCACGAGTCCACAACTGGCATATATTATAGTGGCTAGGAAACAGGTCTCTAGGAACTTATAGTGGTCGTAATAAGCTCAAATAGCTGTGTGCGTGCTAGCTGCCAACATTAGGGGGTCCGGGCCACTTACTTCCCCTGATAGTTACTGTATGAAATGAATAGTTTTCGCGTGTAACTGGTTATTTATATCTATACTTACTTAATATTTTATAG
Organism: Allophyes oxyacanthae; assembly: GCA_932294325.1. Lineage (NCBI taxonomy): Eukaryota > Metazoa > Arthropoda > Insecta > Lepidoptera > Noctuidae > Allophyes > Allophyes oxyacanthae. The sequence continues at coordinate 6,092,943 of OW028610.1, forward strand.
AGGTAAAATTTATAATAAATAATAATAGAAAATGGCTGTTGCCCGCGGTTAAGTCCCGCGTTTTATTTTTATCAAAATAAAATATAGCTTAATCACTCAGGGATAGTATAGCTTTCTATTAGTAAAGGAATTTTTAGAACCGCTTCTAATTCCAGAAATTACCTTCTTCATACAAACAAACAAATTTTACCTCTATAAAATATTAAGTAAGTATAGATATAAATAACCAGTTACACGCGAAAACTATTCATCAGACTTAAACCGCGGGCAACCGCCATTTTCTATATTTAGCTTAATATAAGAGTTCCTTCTACGACCTTTAAAAGATAACTCCCACAATAAGCTGAGTTCATTGTTTAGCAAAATCTCTAAAATGCTGCTAAATAATGGTTCATAAAATTACTAGTATTTTTTTAGACATAATTAATAAATTATCGCACACACCGCAAAATAATCATAATTATTTACATTCCAGACAGCTTCGTGTCATCAACGTGCTCTTGGCTTGACCGAAGACCCTCGCTAATCATGTGTTGAACGATTTCCGGCAATAGAGAGAGGAAACAATTAAACTGCGAACACAATTCCAACTTCCAACGTAAAATTGACAGTAAATTAAACTAATTTCACATCGACACTTTAAAGGTTTTATTCTAATGGAGTCAATCACGTGCAACGAATAGACGATTAAACTGAACCTAAGAACTGAACGTACAGAACACTATCTAGTAATACTATATATTCGCGAGAGATATCTATAGCGAAACCGTTGTAAGCGCGGCCTTTACTCATGGCTTTCCATATTATTAAAGACGACAGTAATAATATAATGTATAACATAGAATTATATTTATTAGAAAGAAAAATAATTTATTTGGTTGCAAAAATTAAGGCACCAGATGCAATAATCTAAACTAATATTATAAAGAGAAAATATTAGACGTTTTGTATGTATGTTTGTTTGTTTATAATGGATAAACTCAAAAACAACTGAACCGAATTTAAAAAAATTTTTCATCAGCAGAATGCTGTATAATTTATAAAGATATAAAGCGGGCGACGCCGCGTAAAAAAATATCTATCACGTTCGGTTTTTTAATATGATTTTATATTAATTGCGTACCTACACACAGTCGCTCTAATTTGAAAATCTTCATAAACGTTTTGCTGTGTGTCCAAATAGCAAAAAAATTGTGATACTATTTTTAAAATGTTTACAAACATTTTGGTATTCACTGAAATGTTTACGAACAATAAAAATAACTTTCCACGTAAACAGAGAACGCATGACTTTAATAAAAAAGAAAAGTGCGACCATCTCTTCTTTCAAGTTTATTGACTTAAACGAGAGTCAATACAACGGTATGTCTGTCTGATTAATCTTATAACACACGACAGATTGATCATCGGATGACAATATTGTCTAACAAGCCTATCAATTACGGCGCATCTCTCATTCTCCATATGGCCATTATGTGAAAATATTTTTTGCAGATCAAGACTGCTTTTGCAGCCTACATAGTTCTTTATCTAAACATTTCTACAAACATCAAAACTTTTTGATTAGATGCAGACGTTGTGGTATCGATAGCCTTCAAAATGATGACTTATCATGTTAAATACTTTAAGGGGGTCCTTTACAGAAATGCCGCAAAAACCGATTTGTATTTACAATTTTTTGAATAGAAATTCTTATTTTTTTACCCCGAAAAAAATATATATCAAACTTGAAGATGTAACACGGATTTCTCGGTCGTCCGATACATGATTGGATAAAGTTGGCTTGATAAAAAAAAATCACAAAGTTACCCCTTTTAAAAATATTTTTACAAGATTATTTCTAAAATATTATATTATTTCAAATAATTTTTACATCACAATATTGGTCGCAGATATACCAAGGCAAGTCGGTCATTATTTTTTTATAATATTACGTATATTGGTCACAATTTGAAAAAAACCACAAAATTCGTGATTTGTGTCATCTCTGCCATCAATCAGTCGCGTTTCGGCGCGCATTGAGGTCGGACCTGTGCTAATTTTTTTGACGTTCCTGCGCTTACACTTTATTAAAAACCAAAAGAAAGAATGACAGTATAATCATTAAAAAAATTATTAAAAAGGAACAGGAAGTATAAGTAACTTGCATTTTATTCAGAAAATCTAAGTATTTCGTTTATAAAATCAATATGCTAAAATAATTTCTTGACATCTCCGTCAAGAATTCATTTTATAGGATATAGTATAGAAAAATCAGTATGACAATTTGTAGTATTGAGAACAAAGAGTATGAAGTTTTATTTATATTCTATTTACTTATAGAACAATATGTATAGTAATCATTTTCCAGTTTATATAAAAATAGCGATGGAACTTCGACAAAAATTCCCGAGCTACTAATGAACGTATTTTTTTCAACTTTTGTAAACCTCGTAATTGACATGTCTACCGAGATAACCAGTTGAATTGGATTTTTTTTTCCATAATATTCTTTATTACTCATACAATTTTTTTATAGAATAGAATAGAAATACTCTTTATTGAACACCTGATAAAAAAGGAGCAATTATCATAATAATATACGTAAATACGTATACATACTAATAAAAATACACAAATAAAATTTAATAAACTATAACCATTTGTTAGGTTTTTCCATGCACCGTTGGTCTGTCGACAGTCCATTACGCAAAATCTGATCGAACACAACGAATCATGTAAATCAAAATAGTCTTTTGATTTACATGATTCGTTGTGTTCAAGTAATTTTTGTTGAAGATAGTTTAAAATTGCCGCCTTTCTTTGTCGTTGTTTTTTTTATCAGTGTTTTTTATTTTTTATTTTATTTTTGGTTTTTTATTTTATAAGCTCCAAAGCGATTTCAATGCAGTTTTTTTTAAATTGAAACCTAGTAGATACCTATAATCTGGATGGTTCTTAAAATCTGTTCAGCCGTTCAAAAGTTACACCTCTTTTTCTAGTTAGAGTCGGGGGTTTTAGACGGTTACGTTATTGTTATAATTATTTGAATTTTATGTAATTTCATGTGCGAGTCCGAAATAAATATTTTTTCTTCCTTTCTTTCAATTTTGAAGCTCTTCACCTGCATACATAGCGAGGAATCTGAACTAGGAATATGGTTTTGATCTATGAATATGCAATTTCTTTTTTGGTAAAAAAGCAAACCTGTGAACGAACTTAAGTAGGTATGACTATGGAAACGGACGACGCCTACAGGTGTGGGTGAGAGTAGGTTATTATCTCAAGGCATGGATTTGAGTTAGCTTATTCTTCTAACATTACACACACATTGGCAGTGTCATCAGCTTTGTCGTGCCGATATATCGGTTTCGTTACGGCATTATCGGCTTCATGTGAAAATGCCCAATGTTGGTCGAGACAATTATGTGCACTTGCATAAACTCATACACTATAGGTATGACCAATAGTTTATAAGTAGATAGATAAATAGGTATAAAATCTATAAATATAAAACGGACTAACAGATGTTCTAGCGTAATATAGGACACTGGGTATACGATATTATGGATTTATATTTTTCAAGTATTTGCTGGTGTCATACTGCATGTTGCTAATTAATATTGCTATTCTGTGACACGTGTGTCACACAGTCTGATACGTCAATTGCGCAATTGCGTGAACGGCAGCCTGATTACGGTAGAATTAACTGACAGCCACCCGACAGCCACACGACAGCAGACGGTTTGCGATCGGTCGCGAACTGTCAAAAAAATTCGTATTACGGACGGCGATCGTCCGCTGTGGCAAAATTGTCGCGTTTGCAGCGCCACTAGCGATAAAACAGCAACAGGTGGAACTAAATTAAATGAGTTTTTAGTCGACTTAAGACTAAATGACTAAAAACTCATTTATTTTGCTGGATTGTATATGGTTAGTTTATTTGTTTTTTTTATGAGTGTCAACCATGTGTCAACTGTCAAGCGGTAGCGATGATTAAATAAATTGAAAAAAGTAAGTTGGTAATTATTTCTAAATTATCCAAGATACAATTAGTGCTATTATTTTGAACTTCGTTTAACACGATTTGGTAATTATTATTCTAGTGGAACATCGCGTATCCAACGTGCAGATTGAGGAGCTCCTCAATCATTTGACCATGCACCAAGCTCTTGCCAAAGGCGTTAGTTTGGATGAGAGATTGAAATAGACCGTAGATCGCCGCATCACACCTTCACCAGCGACTCAAGTTATAAATTCTCAGTTAAGCAGAGGACAGACTTGAAGAGTATGTAAGTTAATTTTACATATTGTCAGTCAGTAAGCTTTTACATAAGAAAGATTAAAGTAAGTTTTAATATGACTGCCCTGAGCCCCATAGCGCAGCGACGGCCCACGTTGAGCTCTGTTACGCGTGAAGGTTGATGCAGTTAGTCTTATTGTATCCACTATTAAAAATTGACATTTTTATCATCATGCTCTTTTCTTACCCAGCATAATATAACGATGTCAGCGAATAAATGGCATAGGTATATTAAGTATGTACTTAATTGTAAAATTATCTTTGTCAGCCCAGTACAAGAAGGGACATGCGATGTATACAGAAGTGGGGAGAAATTACGCTCTTTAAAATAAAAACGACAGACATTCATAAGAATAATCAAGCCAGATAATTTATGTTTTATTTACACTGACTTAAGCATCTCATAAATGTGACAGATCCATCATGCCAGAGGATGGAGTAGCACTGGGTCGTCGAGATGGAGAGATGTCGGGTGGTAGCAGAGGTGAAATAAGCCGATGCGGCCATGGTTTCAACGGAGGCTACTCGGATTTCGCCCACGCAAGCAGACGCAGTGAGCATGCAGGCGGAAGCGTCCCATGACCAAATGGTCGCGCTCGGTATCACCGATTATAATTTTAATATTATATTGATTTACGGACTTTGTATGTGTTTTATTTTCTTTGTCAGTAAATAATATTTTTAATCGACTTCAAAAAAGGGGAGGTTCTTAATTCGGAAGTTAATAATTTTTTTTATGTATGTTTGGGCATAACTCCTATAAATATCTAATAGACGGATTTGCAAAATTATTATTTTGTTCTAAAGGTTCTCTCTAATTACTATGAAAGTCTGATATTTTATTACATAGGTACTATGCCAGAAATAAAATTCATTTAATTTGTATTTATTATGTAATTTGTAGTTTTAAATTATTGGTTGAAAAGAGATTACTGAAATTGGTAAGTAAGTACATAGACTTAGGTAGGTGAAATGAAATAAAATTGTTTATTTTGAAACTAGCTGTGCCCGCGACTTCGTCAGCGTGGTATTTAACTTTTTTTTGCGCATTTCTCTAATTCTATCCAAAAATAAGAGTAGCCCAAGTTACTCCTTCTAACATCAGCTATCTGCCAATGAAAGGCCCATCCAAATCGGTCCAACCATTTCGGAGATAAGCTGAAGCAAACAGACAGACAGATAGATAGACAAAAATTTAAAAATTGTTTTATTCTTATTGAGATACATACTTTCATATTACATATAGGCACATTTAGTAAAAAGCTGTTATTTTGACATTATAAACAGACTTCAATTTTATTTATTTGTATATGATTTGTATAGATTAGGATTTTTCAGTCACTTTAAGGGCCTGCGCCCACTGGCGGCACGGCACGGCAAGGGATTTATTGCTAATAAGTCAAAATAAACCTTATGGAATGGACTTAAAACTTACATGCCACAGACGCTCATGCATGCCACGGGATGCCGCGGCACGCCGTGGCATGCTTAAGCTGCTGTGTCGTTTAAGTTCTAAGTCCATTCCATAAGGTTCATTTTGACTTATTAGAAATAGATACTTTGCCGTGCCGTCCCTTTAGTGAGCGCCGGCCCTTACAGGCCTTTTTAGGGTTCCGTACTAAAAAGATAAAAAACTAAAAAGATAAGAAACAAACTCAGGAGTCACAGTCAATTATTAACAATGACCAAAGAATGCTCTCTTATTATTAAAGTTCAAAGAAATTCTCGTAAGGCTCTGTGTGAGTACAATGTAAGGTAACGTCTAGTACCATAGCAGTTTGAGCTCACTAGCCCCGACAGATGGCAAACAATTAAGTTGAGATTTGGCAGGTATTTAATGACTCATCGACCACAAGCTTTGGGCGAAAATTGACTGTTGTCGGAGATCACACTCCAGCATTTTATAATAATCATTTGCTGGATTCCCATCGAGATTCCCACCTGGTTCTTGTTAGTTGGTCTCTGTCGGCTTGTGTGTCATGAGGTGATAGTTCTGGTATGGGCAACCTGCTTCTGTTGGCCATGTACCTATGCAACACACAACAAACGTTCACTGTCTGCGCTACTGTTGGGGATAGGTTCCCCAACAGTGAAGGGTTATTGTTATGTTTGATAGGTTCGGCTTATGCTGTCCGACCATCATGACTGTTGAATGTTGATGCAGCTGTTGTCGCTGATAATAAAAACACCGTGCTGGTTGAGTGAGTTTATTAGACTAAAATGTTATAAATGTTAAAAGATGTAAAAGCTGCTCGTACATAGCGCACAGTCATCTAAATTATAGAATAACAATATAGGTTACACCAGTTACAAATATTGACTATGGTACAAAATATACGGCTTGCCCATACAGCTACCACATTGTGGTCGTAGTAAAGTACTCGGTGAGAGAGTAATTCATCGCCAATGCACCTTGAGTACCCCTATTCACCGTGCGATCGTTTTCCTTGCACCATCATGGACATCAGTATAATATCCCCTCGAGTGCCAGGGTTGAAAATAGGCGTCAAAACCTTGGCATCAAAGGGTACCCTGATTCACCTGAAAAAAAAAGGAAATGTTGTAAGTATCATAAATTGCATCGTTGGCATAGTGGCCGCAAGCATGGCTAACGGAAATAAATAACCCCAGTTTTACAATCATGAAAATATTTGAGTACCTATTTATTGCCTCCTTACATTCTAAGCTCACTTTTGTGTGCCTTTTTGCTGTGGGCAATAACACAATGCTTGTGGGCATAAGTGGCCTGAGGGCAGAGCACAACTCTTCGAGCAAAGGCTTTGTCAATCTGTAATGGGCTTTGAATGGCACGTCGTCGTCAGTCAGTTCCATACCTAGCACCTGCTTGTTGGCGAAGGCTATGATGCAGGCGACCTGTGGTCAACCCACGGTTCTTCAGCGTTGAGTACGTCCAATAAATAAGAACGCGTGCCTTGTCTTGGAACCATAAAAAGTAACAATGAACAACTGTGTGAACAACAATCAGAAAATATTATAGGTAGATAGGTACCTGTTGAGGTTGAGGCTATATTTTTACCCAGATTTTATTTTAACAACATGCCAACCATAAGATTTGTAAAAAACTAACAAAACTTACCTCATGTTTATTTATTTATCACGTTTTTTAATCTTCTAAGCTTCTGCTTGTGGCATACGACGGACATATGAATACTCTAAGACGACGGCTAAATGCTGTATGAGTTGTTGCTATTTGACAGATCAAATTGCTGTTGTGTGGCTGTCAAAATTTTTACGGTAATACCAAAATGGTAAATAACAGAGCAAAATATGCATTTTTTTGTTCGATTGTTGGCCGCCAGAGGGCGAACCCGGAAGATGTGGCTGTCGCGTTGCTATCGGCAGTTACGTAATACCAAAATGATGTTTGACATCCACAATTGTACAATTTACGCCTGTCGCAAACTGTCAGCTGCGTCCGTAATCAGGCTGCGGAGCTCCCCTAGTGGGTGGGGCTTAGGCTGATACTTCACCCCCTCAAAAGTAAGAAATCGTCGTAAAATACAACCTTAATTTCGATTACATATCATGAAACGTATCATTCATTACGTATGCGATAATGTTACGATAATGTTTTGACGACAAGATTGGCGCAGTGGCTAAGCCATTAGCTTTCTACGGTACGTGCCGCGGATTCGATCCCCGCACGGAACTAATATTTGTATGATCTACAGATAGTTGTTTCGGGTCTGGGTGTGTATGCATGTGACATGTATGTTTGTAAATTGTTCCCTCGATACAGGAGATATACAAGAGACAGGCAACGTTTTAAAAAAGTACTAGTCCGTTCATTTTACATAAACAAATAGATATTATGAATTACAATAACAAGGTAAAGTTTACTAAATACTTCTTGTTGTCACATATAGTCACAAGAATATTTGTAATCACAAGATGTTTTTTCTCGGTACACGGCGTTTTCTCAAGATGTTTTCCTTCTATATAATATGGCGCCTAGAGTGTGCATTAATCAGTGCAATGAAAAACAACACGCAAATCACGTGTCACATCGACTTTGATCTAACACTATCAACAGTCATAAAGGCGGCGGACATTTCATATTACCTCTTAATTAATACTATTTTCCTATTACAAACAAGCGCCACGAGGAAGACGTGGAAATAAATATAGACCTAACAGCTATAATAATAAAAGTTAATATATCATGTAGATTTACGTACTATAAATCAAACGATGTCAGTTTAAAATAAATTGTAGATTTAGCAGATATACAATAGTTTAATAATCCTTTCAAGCGGCGAATCTATGAGATCGAATATGGTCGTCGTTAGCGCTTATTGACCATAAAATTGATAAATGATAAAGCTTCTCCGTATGTTCATAGTTAACATACTGAGTTATTAGTTTCGAAAGTGGGTACCAGGCGTCTGGCGCTGAAGTGGTCTTTGTTTGAAGTTTTTTGTGAACTCACAACTGTCTGTATTGAACTGTCAAAGAATTCTTTGTTGCACGCCCTGGGAAAGTTTATGAAATACTAGATAAGTAATGTAGCATGTTTTAAGTCAACTTGATACTGTACCATGTACTTAAGAAATATGTGATTTGTTGATACAAAATCTACATTTGTCGCCAAAAGATATGGTTATCGCATGTCAAATGATGTGACGTCACAACCGCATAAACAACACACAGCATTGCATTGCAGCATTTGTTATTTGAAACATGCAGATTATTTTGGCGCAATTAAATAGTACCTACAAAATTACATAATGTTAGCAAAGAGATAACTTGTATGTAATTAGTTATCAGTAGATATTAATTTTAAAGAACAGTAGTTGATAAAAGGATTTTATTATTTGATATTTTACTAAAATAGAGTAACTGTAGATTTTTATGAATTCGACTGCGCAACGATGTGGATGCGTTTATAATGCACAACTTGTTTCTGAACCAGCAACAGGGGTGCTATTCTGTAAGAACTCGCATCTCGATTTAAATCTCATTCTTATTGTCGCTTATAATCAGTCTATTTGCAAAATTTTGACGTGTGGAGTGTGGACTAATTTACACTTCAAACGTAAAGTGTACAAGCGAAGACGAAGATAAGACCCCTTATCAACGAGCTGTCAACAACAACGATATCTGTACGTGTACATTTATCATACTATTAATTAGCCAGTCGTTCTCATGAGTATAATTAGACAGCGATGATTGAATCAATTATAAGTAGTCAAAGGTGCACAGTAGCTCCATTTATCGTGAAACGTGATTTGTGGTAGGCTGAAAGATAAGCCGGGGAAAATATTTTATGAGCATTTGACATTTTGAAACGTCATGTGTCAGTTGCAAACAAAAAAAAAGGTTGTCGAAGAAGCTTGATGAATTATCGAAATAAGACCATTTTTTGTAGACGGTTTGCCCACTTGAAGATAGTACATAATATATTATGAAGTAGGTACCTATGGTCATTGATAGAATTGATAAAGATGAAGTTACAATATTCTTACCTCCAGTAGGAAAAAATGCTAATAGATACTTTTTTATAATGGTCATTAATTATACATTATATGGCGATGGACAAATGGACGATTCAGTTGAATCTATTGAGAACGTTTGTTAACCATCAACAGGTGGCGTCTTTGAAATTAATAGTTTGCTTATTCGTACCAGGATGTCTTAGTCAAAGGATTTTTTTAAGTTGACGGGCAAAATGCTGACAAGGCGTTATTAAAAAAAAAATGTTTACTCGTTTTCATACTATGACATTACAATTGCCAGTGACATCATACAAACTAATATAATATTATGAAGTACCTCCGGTCAAATTGTCACTATGTCCAAAATAGTTCACTTGTTCAGTCTTGCAGCAGACTAAAGTCAGACATGATATAGACGTCCTAGTACAAAGTGAATACAATTTGTAATATGGACAACAAATAGAATAACAATAGAATAGGTATAACAAAATGCCTTGAAAATGAACCGTTTGCTATTTGATGCTGGTAAGCCCTCAGCTTTGTAAATCGACCAAAAATCAATTGTGTACCTGATTCATCTCGTATTGGCAGCTTTGATTGAGTTATAGGCATCATCATAGTCATCAACTCCTCATGCTAACCCACACTATCCTTAGGCTTGTGACGTAAGCACTTTAGAATTTCATGTTTTGTTTGACATTCCTTGTCGTTTAAACTACCTGACGCTCATGATGTACCAGATATAACGTAATGGATGCAAACAAACTGCAAACTCAAAATAGTACTTCTGCAGTCGGAAACTGAGAAGCAATCATTCTATCGAATAAAAAAAGTAATTTTATAGATTTCGGCGCACAGATAAGAATAGAAAGAAATATTTGAATTGCGTCGGGTAAGTCCATTTATTGTGTATAGTTCTGAGAATAACGGAGAGTATCAGTGCGATTGCATTGCAGAAAAATATAAGTTAGGTACCTACTTACTTTTAAAGTCGGTCGACTGTATAAAATTGGAAATTATTGATGATTAATCTTTCAGATCTTATAATAAATTATTATCAGAAATAATCACAATAGTAAGTGTTTGTATGTAAGTAATTTTAAAGCAGAATACCAACAAAAATTTAATGAAATATCTAATGATGATGATGATTATTTTGTTCGAAGTTTTGATTTGTAATTATATGAACTTGTTACCATTATAGCCAATGTTTTTAGTTTGGGACACTGCCATTTCTAATGTAGTAATTGCAGTCGTATTTTGTGTTGAAATCAATTAATTTTCTTTTTTTCTTTTCCTTTCTATCAAATAAATCTGCTAAAGTTCAATGGCAAGTAATTAACAAACAACTAACGTGTCCATAACGGATATCTATGCTCCATAATTAATCTATGGTCTATGAATATGATGATGCGTATTTTTTATTCTAGGGAAAGTCATGATCAGGCAATAGTGTTCATAGCCCATACATAAATATTAAAAGGCAGCAATATCCACTTAAACACGAACTTAACAAACAATAGAGATATTCCTTTGTTTAGAGTCTTGGCAAGATGCGTCGGCGCACCGTCCAGTCCATTTCATTTTCAATATGGTAATACAACTTATCGTGTTCTACAATTATAGTCTGCCAACAATTACAATGGCTTCTGTGACGCCCAATCGTCACATAATGGTCTATGGTCCATGACTCTATGACCCATTATGCCGCACCTTTGCTAGAGATGTCCTATTTACGCACCTTTGTGAATGAGACCATACAAATTCAGTCACGCGTTGCGTACAACACTAATTTATCTGTCAGCTCATCTTTCAACGTGCATTACTGGTTACATTTCAATTTAAGCGTCAGAAGCTTATTATATCAAGTAATTACGAAACGGAATTCGTATTCAGAATTTTAAAATTGGATAATTAAACTGACTCCTGAGTCAATGATTATCGTAAATATGGTAATTGTTTTAAATTACAGCTAGGATGTCATTTTTGTAATTTTGGAACGTTTTTGTTCGGCCATGACTCTGTGTCTTCAAGGTCTACAAATTAACCCTAACTCATATTGACCTTAAAAACAATAAGCATCATAGAAATAATTGCGACAATTTTGACTTAATGAGTTACTGTTAACAATACTGCAGTTTTTCTAAACAATACACTTATAATAAATTATGATGATTAAATATTGTAAAATATTGTAATAAATACGAATAAAGTTTATGTGATTTTGATTGTTGTTAACGGATATCATGCTTATTGATAGTATATCAGGTTAGAAGGACACAATTTAATAATAACTAGAATTTCGTTAAAACTATAAAAAAACTAAAATGTTGGTAGAATATAAAAAAAATATTTAGCAAAAAAAATCGTAACATGTTTAAAACTCGCACTCATCAATGTTTTTCTAGATAATTATGTGAGAGTCAAACAATGCTTTATAGTAAAACGTCTCCTCACTCATAACTTCGTGAATGATCGTATGTTGCCAATAAACAATATAGATAGCTGTAAATAATCTCATAGTAAACTTGATGTCATCGCGAACGATCGAGATCAAAACAATGGCTCAATGAGAGTACCCACTTACGTTACAGTAATCAGATTAGGTACGATTATACGCGCGCTCCGATTTTGAAATTACACATTACACGGTACACCAACAGACTACAGTCATGGCTCAAGTGCACTGACATAACAGACGATTAGGGCAAAATCTACATGAATTTTTAATCGGTCGATTTAATTTTAAACATCTGTTATATTGTTGGTGAACTTGGGCTAAAATTTAGGTACAGGTAACTGCAGGTTTTTTAATTAAAAGCTAGTTTAATGGGGATAGTTCTCACTTATGTTTCATGAAAATCCGTTCAGCGGTTCAAAACTTACAGCTCTTTCTGACTGTACTACAGCTTCAATAATATGATGGTGTCCGAAATGTCAGTGAAAAAATATTAAAATTAAAATTTGTCAATTGGGACACTGTGTCCGAATCGTCAGCTAGTCTCTTTTTATAACTGGAGTCGAGGATATTTGACAATTACGTTATTTATAGTTTGATGCGTAGTGAGTGAGAGTGAAAGATTAGATCGTTTTTCTATTTTGATACAGGAAACATTGGCAGAATACTTTCGACCTTGACACTAGTTTTTCTAGCTGATACCTACATTAATTTGTAGAATTTTACGTATAATAAAATTACTAGTGGTCGCCCAGTGGTCATTATTTATAAATTTTAGCTTTCTGCACTCCTTCTCCACATAAACTTTAGCTATGCCAAATCTCACATTCCTCTATGCGCGCAATATGCTTAAAAAGGGGTACAAAGTTTTCTCGTCACGTAATAGTATATAGATTATCTCTAGCAAAATTCCTACAAGTTTATTTAGATCGCTTCTGCACAAAGATTGAAGCAAAAATTTTAAGTTTCAACTTATTTTGAATTAACTCTTTGCTGAATGGCCTTATGCTGTTCTCATCTACGTTCGTTATAAGTTCTATGAGATTCGATTTAATATCTACTTACTAAATGTATATATAGCTTCATGTCTCAATTTCGTTTCATCTTTAAGTTTAAAATCATTTTGGGTAGTAAAAAGTTTTGTGGCGAAAGTCAAAACTTTCACTAGTGTTATCTGTCCTTCGATAAAAGCACTACATAATTAACAATATTTTATTTTAAATACCTTCAATAATACTTAAAATATGTACTGAATATGTACTCAGATTTCCATCTCGTTCATTTACGATGTTTACGGCAAAATTATCTGACCATATTTCAACACTATCTCAGTTGCTAGATAAATATTTGAATCACGCTTACAATTCATGGTACAATAATGACATGAACTTGAGATACCTAATGAGATACTTAAAGTTAATAAGAACATCGCACAAAATTACTAACATACGATAAAATATCGAGATTTAATATCGTGAAAGAAATCTTGGTCTATAAAGCGGTAATAATGGCACAACACGATATTATATAGGTTTGCAGTCCAAGTCGCTGTTGTGTGACCACTGGGGACGCAAGATAACAATACCGTACCATATTAATATCTTTATGTACTTCTCTATACACAAGTGTATTTATTACTGAGCAGTGGGACACGATATATTAATAAGTGGGCCACATTTCAAATTTTGATCTACTTTTAACAAAGACTGTAACTAACGGATTGCAATCTGCATTACCTGACATTATTCATCGGATGAAGACCTAATAACACCATTTTTTGCGCAGCGCATGCGCAACTGTTGATACAAATTCGCGAACCAAATTATATCGAGCTGGGGGTGAAAGTAGGCATGCTTTCACTGCAGTCAACGTTCAGATAAAATAATTTTTGGCTCATGACATTTCGCAAGATCAGCTGATAAGCCACGTAAACGCCCTAACCGGTGTTTACAATTTATATTATTATATATTTATTTTTATTATTATATGAAATTCAGTTGTCACTGACTGTACCGCCCACTGGTAATAAATTACCATTTGTAATGTAATAACGGCGTATGAACTACAAAATCTATTTGCTCCACATGTAGAAATATAAATTGACAGTGACAAAATTAAACGCTTCACATTAGTAATCGTCAGTCTCTAGCGATAAAAAATGATCGATGTTGGAAGAACACTCGTGGGATCATTTGAAAGATATTATTTATTAATAATGATTGGAATATTCAACAATGAATGCCAAATCTTGCTAAATGTTAACCAAACTGGGAATGGTAATCTTAATGCACACAATCGTGACACTGGGCAGCAGTAATACACTAGTTAATCACCGGTCACGATCAGCCACTAACGTCACTATATTCACACGAATTTATCATGATGTGTATGTAAATAATAGAATTTAAACTGTCCTTCATTTATGGCTACTTATATTCTAAATTAAACATTATACTAGAAGTCAGAAGTCACAAATTGCATTCTCATTCAAAGTCTATGTTTAGAATGTAAATAATCATTTCCGCCGAAATAAAAATCGTGGCTTATGCGCTGTAGCTATCTTCTTTAAATATTTTGACATCATCAAACGTAACCGATTTAATTTTAATATTCGAAATATTAGAGAGATCACTCTTTACCTCGAGGAAAGTCAAAAAATCCGATTCAAAGTAAAAATACATCGATTTAAACCTAAACAATGATTACAAGGTGACCCCAATCAGATACTGAAAATCTATCAATAAGAACATTTCAAAAACAACAAAATTGAAAAAGAGTCTAATCAAGCAGCAGCCACTCTCACAAACGATCCAAGATTAGCTAGATCTAAACATATTAGGAGCATTACTATCGAATGTTCAACGTTCGAGGCTCGAGGCATGTCAAGACTTATAGGAACAGTTGCCATCCGGCTATTATCACGGCTGCATCGCCGACTGGAAAGCATTGGCACTCACCTACGACAGCCAGATACGTTAACTTCGTGCGTTCCCATATACGGCTAATTCGAAATTGCTTACTTTGATACGGTTAAGTGGAAACTCAGTTTTGTTCAGGAGACTGACTTCGTAATCCGTTTAAGTGATTCGAACTAGACTTTTATGTAGGTACAGGTTTCTTCTATTTTCATTGAGAAAGTCTTCAAACAGAATTTCAAGGGATTCATGATTTACACAGTTTTACGTGTCATTTTGATGGATTGTTGAACGGGAGTTAGAGTGGAATGATGTAACATCTTACAGAGAACGAGAGCCGTGGTTTAATTAATTACAAAGCTTTTGTTCTGGTATTTATTAATTCTTTCGCAACTTTAAAATGCTTTGTCGGAGTTCCAATTAAGGTTACGTAATCAATTTTAACTGTAATTTAAATACTGATGAAGTTAAACGGACAATAGCCAGGTTTTTTTTTAAATCATACAAATAAAAAACAGCGTATCGGCAAACATAATCACAGCCAACAATCATCGCCAAGTCTGCAATCATGGCAATTCAAAATTTTATTACCGGTAATTTGACTTTCCGTTCCGAATCGACGCTTGTAAATATTTTTTATCGTATGTACATAGATTTGATCTGTGTGACTAAGAAATTAGAGGTCGATTGAATATTCAGGTTTAAAAAAGAAACGATTTGTTTTAAAATCATAATTGTATCGCAAACCGCAGTGCACGCCGGGGCCACATTTGCGTTGTGTGATACCTCTACTATCTACGAAACGGCGTCATGAGTCATAATTTCCCTCAAAAGGCCTTGTCTGATAACATTCATATGATGCACTACGTCCTCTGAGCTCATTAAATGTAGGCGCGAGATAAATGCAGTCCACACAACATGTGCAGGCAACCATTATCGTTCTACAATGCAACAGCTGAACTCCAATACATCAGAAGCCGATTCTTGGGAAACTGCACAGATGTTTAATACAATTATATTATTTTCAAGTCAAACAGACGTAATATCGGCGTTTGAACTGACTTCCGGCGCTAATTATTTTCGCCAGAACACACGTCGATATATTTTGATATTCGTATGCAAATACGAGTAGTTTAGCAATATTTAATCGTAAACTCTTCAAAATCAAGTTAGCTACAACAATGTGACGTTAAATTATAGATACAGTTTACGACCACTTTGGAACATTCTTTAAGAACATCGAATTTTATAGGAACACAAGAACCAAAGCTTTAAAAAATACTTAGGCACGTGATTCTCTATGAGCAACAGACCACTATGTTCAGAGTCAGAGATGACGTTACCGTAGACATTGGTAGACCAAAGCAGCAGCAGGGCTAGTACGGATAAAAAAGGGGAGAAAGAAAAACCGGGGACAAAAATTTCTTTACCCGTTTTCTCTCTCGATTTTTGTTTCGTCTTCTGTCAACGAGACAAAAGGTGGAGAAAACTACTTTTTCCACCCGCCATGCTAGACCTTCTACAGTAGCCATTGAAGAAGAGGATTCCTTTATTATTTAAAAAAGACTTTGACGATTGCAGTTGATGTTATCAGAACTCACAAGCGAGAATCTTGCATCAGCTGGTGTTGAATTCATACTACAGCCGTATACAGAATGTAGGGTGGTCCTAATTGAAGTCGAGACCACAAGGTACCATAATGCATGCAGTTTGAATAAGGAAATAAAGCGGTAAGGTAGCTCGGGGCCGGTGGTCGGGAGGTTAATGGTAACCGCTCACTAATCATACTACTATTACGATGATAGCGTAGAGGTGCGCCGGCGCAAACTTTGCACCTATCAACAATGGTGAGCATTATTACAAAACCAAAATTATTGTTTACCAAGCAAAAAGCGGTTATTGTTGTAATTAAATTAATATTGAAACAATGACAGTATTGTTATATTTTTTACAATAACATTTAGTTTTGTTTTATGATCAGCAAAAACCGTGTTCATGATCCTCCTGCTCAATTATCTTGGATAAAAACAACACACGTCAAATCATACAAAAAATGTCTACGTCAAAGATTTTTTTAAATAGACAATTTGAAATCTCTAAGCTAACAACTTCAGAAAAACATGTCGCTGGCAGAATAGTCGACATCGGCTCAGTTGCCATAAAGGAAGAAAAACAAAATATCAGTAAAGTGGCATCATAGAAGTAGTACAAGTAGGTACCTACCTACCTACATACAAAATAGTTAACAAACTTTCAAAATGAAACTTAACTCAAGTTTCAAAAAGCACATTTGCATTTTTATTAGGCTTACATTCCTATCTTGTGATTTGTTTAGGAAATGGAAGCACTTTGTTATAAGATAAAAAAAATGCAAGAAATTAACAGACAAATAAAAAATAATTAAAAAAAAAACTACGCTAATATTTAAAAATTTCAGACTGAAAATGTTTACAGCTACAATTAAGTATACCTAGAATTTAAGAAACAGTTAACTTTACTCAGAGAAGGTACATGAACTCAAGGAAATCGTAAAATACAATCTAGGTAGGTAGGTATTATATTTATTGCTGATTGGGATTCAAAATGTCTATTTAGCGGTGTTAAATAACATGAATATTACTATTAGTCGGTAGTTACTTATTCGAACATTTTAATTATACCTCAAAGCAATTTCCGATGTACGCACGCTAAATTGATTTATTTCATAACATACCAAAACCCGTTTGTGAGATTCACGCAGAGCAATAAAATTTATAAAAAATAAGTTGATAGGAAACACACGAATACCTGTCAGTAACTTTTGGACACGTGTGAAGTAACACAAAATTAGACCAATGACACAAATTGACCTATTGTTACTTAATTAACTTGTTACTTTAGTTAAGTAATTTCACTTAAAACATCACCCGAGCATCACTATTCAATAGAATATAAATTAAAAGTAGGTAACGTAGGTAGTCGACGAACAATTGACGCACTGCAAATCTATTTAACCAACTATTCTAATTATACATGATGAGTTTATCCAACAAGTTTTTGTTAATACGAGCGTAAAGAAATGTTTAAAAATACTTACCAAGGATATCGTGCAATTTGTTACAAACTATTCGTATCGTTGTTACTTCGAATCGTTGTCGAATGCACGTTGCAATTCAAGTCCTCGGGAAAAAATTCCGGATCACTCAATTCCGCTCACTGTCGCACTGTCACTTTATGAGCACGCCGGCTTTTTTTTTCAAAGTTATCACGCCAAAGTGTGTGCCTCCGTGGGAACGGTGCGTGGTGTCGATACGATGGATCGGTGCGGACTGGTTGGCTGTCGGGCTCGGTCGGACGCCGCCGCCGACTCCGAAACTCGACTTGTGTTGACTAGACACAGAATAGGGGCATGCTGCACAATCGCTGCCGAGTATCGATGTGGTACAACTTTTATAGGGAACTTTAAAAAAGTTTAAGTAAACCTTCCACCTAAAACAATCACATGAAGAGGAAAAATTGGGAAATAAAACGTAAATACTATTTACGTTTTTATCTACTAGTAATCTTAGTCAGACAATTTATAATCCCGTAATTTTGGCAAACAATTCAAATGTAAAAACCACTGAAATCATTGACCGCAACATCGCGTGAATATAATTGAGTCTGGCTACTTTGTAACCGAGTGTAATATAAAAATATAGTGCTCATCAAGCACTATTATACACACAGCCACACATGTTAGTGCTGGATTAACACTGTGTCGGATTGCGGGAAAACGTTTGTGCTTGGTTCAAGATCGTACGACAATCGCGCCACCTCGGCTATTCGCACCACCTTTTACTAAATATTTTTTTCTCGTCTACAGATGAACTTGAAATAAGCCGTTATTAACGTGTTATAAAACTGATATATCGTTTAAGATTTTATCGGTTACAGCTGTTATCAGCCTGTCTAGTCTAACAATACAACACAAAGTTAAGTAATAGATGTCAATTTGATAATATTGTTAGTGTAATCAATATTCATTTGTGCATGTAACGAAAGTGTTTTACTTTTTGTAGAATTATTTTGTTACTACGTTAATTCAAAATATAGGGGAGAGAATTGGAGAGGATTTCAAAAATATAAGGTAAAAATACACACTGTATTTGCAAATATAATTGAATTTCGAAATCTCTATTAAATCGGAAGAGGTGATTTTGCATAAATGCGATTGGTAGTTATAATGACCCAGAACATACTTCCTTGTTTTATTACAAGCTATTAAAAATTAATTATCCAAAAGTTGTTTATTAAATTATGTATTCCTGGAAACAATAAGTTTAAGATTATAATAACGTCATAATAATAAATGGGTATTCCTACTGTATTTATAAAACTGTGGTTACATACTTAAGCTTCACTCAAACTGGTGCGAAACTGGCACTTCGATGTAGCTTCACCTTGATGCAGAGTAGCAGACTGAAATATTATGCTACAATTAATTATTTGCGTGAAAATCGAATTTTTTTAAGTACAGCTTCAGAACATGATACTAAATACGTCGTTTTATTTAATATGCTACAGTTGTCGCCTCGCCACCCTGTATGTGCTCGTAACTGTACGTCTTCTGCTGAATAAGATCTACTCTCATAGCCAGTCTGTTATGATGATGATGTTCAATAAAAATGCAATCCAATAACAAAATAATAAAATAGCAAACAAATATTTCTTGCTTTCGTATCAAATAACAAAGCTTGCGATTGGCTAGATCGAACAGAAAAGTGGCGAGACATTTATTCGCTGATTTTCCCAAAGAATTTATTTACTTACAGCGCCAATTTTTGCGTTGCAGCATAATTAGCATTTCAACATGTAACAGTTTTGCCAAGTCGGATTAAGCAATTCAGTCGACATAGTTTATTAGTAAGTATGTATATATTATGTATAATAATGAAACCTTGTATAAATATTATAATTATCGGTAAAATTGACGAGCAATTAGCCACGTTTAGTAGATAACATTCACTCTGTTTATTCGAGAGATCAGTGTTGAGATTTTCAATGGACATTACAGAACGTCACTTTATAAGTTTTAAACAAAGGCTTGTTTGTCTGACGATGTTTATGTAGTATGAATAGGAAAATCTGTTTCTATGGAAGCAAAGGGAATGATGGAAACTTAACTATTCACCCACAAAGCATAGGATATTTCTCTCATCCAGTCTGCATTGATTTAAAAATCTCTCTTTAAATTAAAATTTTCAAATGTACCATTTATTGTTGGTTTTATTGTATGGACAATTTTTTTTTGGTATAATTCCTATAAAATATCGGACTTATAACTGATATATTTCGTACCTACACTTTGCACGCACATGAATTCGGACATCTCCGAAAATATACATCTGGGATGAAACCGTACACAATCATCATAAACATGAATGTAGCTCACGAAAGTCATAAAAATAGGAAATTCGTTTGATCAGGAAAATTCGGAAAAGAGTCTCCCAGGCCAATCAATTTCCGCGATATTTTCTTCTACAGCGGAAACGATGTTTTTCTTCAAACTTTTAACATTATAGATTGGCTAAGCAAGTTGGATTTCATAATCTTCTATTATTTTTACCATCCTTAATAGAAATAGCATCAATATAAAACGCAAATAAAGTAATTACAACATTATAACATACAAATATTTAGGTACTTAAAGAGGCAGAGATATTTCGAATACTAATTAGAGAAACTTAAAATCCATAATTACTTGTAACGAATCCAAATAGATATTTTACCGTTAGGAAACCAGTAAAGGACGTATCATAACAGCTTTAAAGTAATCAGTGAGCTTTTAAACTTTACCTGGCTGTTTTTATTGGTTAATACACTTGATAATAACGTTCTCCTGTGGCGTTCTCTGTCAAACGAAGTTATTACATTAATTCTTATATACAAGCAACGTGTATCAGAAATGCGTGGTCATATATTCAAGACCATCAAACGGAACAATCTTATCTATGGGACCAACATCCTAATCGCGAAAAAAATATCAGCTGTTCCATACAAAACTTCAATAGCTACTTACAGCACAGCAAGGACAGCTGATTATTTTTTATTTACACAGGACAACCTACAAGAGACCAACCAGAAAGCCGTCGAAGTAGATGCTTTCTTTTTAAGCTAAGGTTTTCGTAGCTTGTGCTGGCATAACTTACTTTTACTTTTTAGTAGGTACGTAATTGTTTTGCAATCGAGTGTTCCTTAAATCTCTGTTTTAATTTCTGTATAGCTACTCTAGAAAACCTGTAATTGGCTTTAAGACACTTGTTGTTATTACTTATTTTACTTTAGAAGCTGTTGGATTTCCAAATGCAATATTTATAAATTAAAACAATACACTCCTTTTTAGGCAGTAAATGGATGAAGTTTCTAATACATTTGAATTATGTCGTAGAATGTTTTCCACGGAAAGTTTTTGAAATATTGATTCTGCTCGAAAACCCCTCGCGCGTCTTTACGTCTGCAACCGTTATATGTAGTCTAATAGCATTATCTAACCACTGCTGTCTTTCATATATTTTATTTCCCTTGTTATGTCTGTTTCACAAATCGATTAGTGGACTTACCTATTGTTTAATAACATTAAGTGTAAACTTACAATATATTTTCTTCTTTTATATACTCGTCAAAACAAAATAAGGGCCACCTTATATTTTTGATCTTCTGGGCAAATTATGAGGTTCCTGGATTTCTAAGTTGTAAAATTCATTGCAATGATTTGTTTTTAATGAAATAGGCTTAAATTTTACACAATCCACGGAAAAGAAAAACAATTTTACAAAATTTTCAAGAAAAAGTGCAATTTCAGCAAAAAGTACACTTGGACTAAATATGCAATTAAAAATGAAATTCCACGGCGTTTATTCTTCTTCCTTTTTAAATCAATATCTGGTGTAACTTCCTCTTTTCTGAACATATTCTTGAAGCCTAGAGGACATTTTCTGTCAGATGCCGCATTGTTTCTTGAGAGATTTGTTCCTAGCTCGATTTTAGGACGTTTAAGGGCTGTCTTTCATTGTCCACTGATCAATTTGTGTCTCATACTCTTCTTTTCAACAGATCCCACTTGTGTTCAATTGGTTTCAAGCCCGAACTGTTCGCTGGCCTCGGCAACACTTGTATACAAGCCTCTTCTTGTGTCTCTCTGGTGGCTCTAACAGTATAAGCGCGTGCATTGCCGTGCAACAGCTTGAAACCTGGACCCACTTGCTATGCAAATGGCACCACATAGAGCCTTATGACCTCCTGGATGTATCGTTATGTTGTTACTGTACCCTGGTTCTGAATTATAAGCTCAGTTCTTCCAGTTTGGCTAATGCCTCCCCACACCATAACATTGGGCCCCCCAAATCGATCACTGTTGTGGATGCATGCATCTGCAAATTGCTCACCTTTTCATCTCCACACCGTTATGCAACGGTCAACACTAAAAACTTTTACTTTGCTCTCATCTGTAAAAAGCTATGTGCTTCAGTCACTTACGCTACAGTCCAATTGTTGCCTTGCGGATGTTTATTGATTTGCATGATGAATGCTGGTCTATGGAATTCGCACCACTTGACTCCTGGACAATTGCTGATCTTCATAAAACTGGTTTCTAATTGTTTGGTCACTAAGTCACGTGCCCGTGGCCAGGCACAACCGGGTTTGCAAAGAACGGGAAATGACGGTGCTCTCTCTGCGAGCATGTAAGTCTATGTAGCGGTCTTCCCGAGCGGTGATTCCTCTAGGTCTGTATAATTCCTGACTTCTGACAAATTTTTGGATCTCATAAAAGCAATTCCAGGCATTCTGAATCGCTCGCTGCGAAAATCTCGGCTGTAAAACTACAGATCGCCACGAATAGCCTTCTTGGATGAGTGTTATGGCCCTGGTCGTTGTAGTCAAGTCCATTTGAAGTCGAACCTGTGGAATTACGTTCTTAAAAAGCCGATGTACGCACTGACTCGACACACTAAACTGTTCTCAGTACAATACAAATGTTAAATGAGCTTAAAGTTCACGTTAAAAACAGGGTAAAATTTATTGGTTTCAAAAAAGTTGATAAAATCTACCCATTTTAACGGTTTTTCAAGCGGAATGCTGTTAAAGTGTTCGCAAACACTTACGATAACATAACGCTGTACAATTTACCACATGGATATAGTTAATGATCATTAAATCACCCATAATGTCGAAATTTGCAAGTGGCCCTTATTTTGTTTTGACGAGTATATATTATCTTTGCATTACGAACACTCCTTGTGTTCGTACCTATTGTAAATATTATTATCTTTTATACGTCACTCATTTTTATTTATACATCATTTGCGTCAGCGCCGCTCCTGCAGGGGTGGCACGGTGGATGGACAAAGCCGTTTTCTCCATCCTTGTCTCCTTGACAGAAGAGAAAACGAAAAATTTAAAGAGATAACGGTACAGAGATGGTTTGGTTCCCGGTTTCCCTCTCTACCCTTTTTTGCAGGGTTAGACCTGATAATGTATAATTTGAAGAATTTTAAATTGACAACAGAAGTTACTTACGTATTGAAAAATATACCATGGGCTCCACGTAAACTCTTCTTGTCACACGGTTTCCACGTGTTACTAAACCTGCTAATTCATACTATGACGGGTTTGTTAACAGTCAAAACAATTCAGTTTAAGTGCGAGGCTTGTCGCAATTTCCTTAATTATATCTCGAATTCTCGAGAATGTAACTATACATTTAATGTAATCACCTGTTGTAGAAAAGAATCTATACAGGATATTTTTTATGTAGTGCGCATAATTTGTAGAGGATTTCAGTCTCTGTTCCTAAATGTAACTGCAGTGTTGGAGTACACTTTAAAACAAAACGTTGCATTTGGTAACGGACACTGAATCACTCTGCAAATTTTGCGCACTACATAAAAAAAAATATATTATAAAAAAAAACGTGAAGAGGAAACTTTGTACCCCTTTATAAGCATATTGCGCGTACGGAGGAATGTGAGATTTGAGAAGAAGTGCAGAAAGCTAAAGTTTATAATATTTAATATTACCTACAGTCTAATTTCGACCACTAGGCGATCACTAGTATTATTTATTTGTCTGAAACCAAAGAGTTAGTTTCGAGTAATTTTCACAGTTTCCTGTTTCGTTTGTTTAGTTGTATCGTATTACTTTTCTCATTACGTTAGTTTCTAAGAGAAAACATTCATTTGAAATATTATTTCTCGGTTTTCTAATCTTTGACATCTTGATGTTTATAACTCGTTTTAAACCAATCATATCAAAACTTACTTTTAACTACTTCACATTAAAGGAACGCAGAAAAACCTTAAATTTGTGTCCATAAATCGTATACTAAATTAAAGTCGAGTCAAGATTAAACAAGTGAAAACACACGTGAAGGCGGTCAATTAAGTCGTAATGTTTCATTTACTATTAAATATTAAAACCTTAAAACTTAAGTTACCTTCTAGATACTTTTAATAGTTTTTTTTTTTTTATGATGCCGTTACAAATTATAAGAAGACAAAGAAAGAAAGGAAAATATATATATATTAGGACTAGACACTAGACAACACAATTCATAGAGAAATAATAATAATAAAATAATTGGCAATAAGAAAAGAATAAAAAAATTACACGTTATTACTTAATGGTTACTATAAAATTATAGTTTCCAATATAATACACACGTATCCTTAAAGATAAGGGCCTCATACTTTTTTTTTTTTTTTTTTTTTTTATCGTGGTAAAATCATCAAATGAGTCCTCCCACCCCGGGCAGGGCGGGAGGGACTGTCAGACTTGTACTGACTAAAATCCACGGTGTTCCTTCAATAGCCCTTTACGTTCCGGGGTCACGGTAATGAGATAAGCCCCGCGACCCCGGCAGGCTTCGGCCCTCTACAGGGGGGCCCCGTCATCTTGCTGACGTTCTTTGAGGCGCGCGTGGAACACAACGCGCCGTCGACCCGGGCATGGTCCATGGTCGGACAGAGAGTTGCCCTTTACTCGCTGTCCGCATAAGGGCCTCATACTAACTTAATTAATCATTTGCTTTCGTTAATTTCCTGGTGTGTTGTTTTTACTACTGTAACTTAAAAAACAGCTTACAAAAAACTGTAACAAAAATGAATTATCCCACTCAAGCGACCGTTAAAAATAAGTTATCCCATTTTTACTGTCAAGTATTAATCATTACAAAAAAAAAAAAACACCCAAAAAGTTGAGGAGACTTCACATCACACGGCAACGGCCCCAACCAACGGGATGAAATTCTATAACATCGTCTCATACATGTATTTACTGGTTGTATGCATTGCTGAAGACGATTTATTTATGTCTTTTACTCACATTTTTGTAACTTTTAAGCAGAATCAAAAAGTAAATATTTAGAAGGTCCTACGTTTAATCTACGTTTAAATGTTAATATTTTTTTGTTTTTAATTTTTGTGTTTTTTGTTTTTTTTCGTTTTTTTTCTTTCTAAGAAGTTGAACATCCAGTAATAAGTGCTTTAATTAACAAAATCACGCTATCGTTCATAAACGATTATTAAGTTTCATAGCCATAATAAGCAATTAATTCAATAATTACTTATGAAAGGCATGATTCATAGCATTTAATCGGTTATGACTTAGGCGTTACCGATAATGTCTACACTACACGAACACATTTCTAAATACAGTACTTAAAGCCAGTTAATCTTAGGCTGTATCAATTACTTATATCCAAGCCGGTTTCGATCAATTTCTCAAATTAAAATAAATGCGTTGGACTTCAATAAAGAGCATTTAAAGTCGGTGTTTCAAACTCAACTTGGCGTACCTACTGAAGTCCACTGCTATTAGCGACACGCCCCTATTAGCGTTGCCAGATCCGTATTTTCAAATATCGGAATTTAAATGACAAAAAGAAGCGGAACTGGGACGAAAATATCGGGATGTAGAAAAAATGCATTACAATCCTTGAATTTAAAATCACTCGCTCGCCTCGTGTGCTTCTTCCTTTGCCGACCGATTCTTTTGAAAGTAACTATCGCGCCAAATTAGCTATTTAGATGAAAAACAACTTTACATCAAGTCGGGCGACTTGCTCGCGCGGCCCCAGGGTAAATTCACAAGTTTATTTAAGTTTAGTACTATTTTATAATTAAATTTTCACTTTATAATCGAGTCAGTGAACGAGTTACGATGCCTTTCAGTGTTAGTCAAGGAAATCCTTTCAGTTTATGTTTTCCATAACTCAGAGTGCTGGCGAGACGTGTCATCAGAGAGCTGAAAAACGAGACGTCTCCCACACCACGTTTCTCGATTCACGGTCAAGGACTCTTCTGCCGAGCTAAAATGAGCGCCGCGACATAACTTTGTCGTCGCATTATGTCGTGCGGAAACAGATTTTTAGAGGCATTATCTCGTCTTGTGATCACGACAAGCTTTTGTCGCGGCGCGCATGTTAGCCTAGCTGGTGACACGCACAGCCATCGGTCTATCTGCTAAAACATTGTATGAATGTGTTAAAGCTGTAGGAAACCCATAGTACTTACTACAACTGCGCATTCTACTATATTAAAAAAAAACGACACAATACGGATAGTTGTTTCGGGTGTGAATATGTGTGCATGTATGTGTGTAATCAGTGTAATCACCCTCGATACAGGAGAAATCCTAGAAGGGTAAAAAAAAATCCCTACCGATATCATAAAATGAGAAAACGTACAAGATTAAATCAAATGAAGTTGAAAATCGCATGCAACGTTTGACATAACAAAACTGAGAAAGTATCGATCACGCGACCGATCGCTATTGTTCAATAGCAACAACAACCGTTTGTTTAACCGCGAGTCGTTGTACGATAACAGCGGCAATTGTCGCATTTACAAGATAATGGAAGTGGCTGGTAGAGGATAATCTGCTGTCCGACCAAATTACGTGCAAACGAGTGCCCTAGTTTTGCCAAGTGGACGTCCTCCGACAAATGCAATGCACTTAAATTCCATACAATTTTGCAGCAATTCACACCTTTGTACGTACTTGTATAGGCTTGAAGCTTCTCGGGCTAGTAAACGCCATCTTTATTTTTTCTCGTAATGGCTGGAGAGAACTAACGAATGATGGATGGACAGAAGATCTATAGATAAGTTGCAAAGTGTACATATACAGGATATTTTTGTATGTAGTGCGCAAAATTTGCAGATTGATTCAGTGCCCGTTCCCAAATGCAACCGCAATACTAAAATTCACTCCAAAACAACATAAGAAAATTATTTTGTATGGCTTGGCTAGTAAATTATGCGTCCCCCCCATACTAAGTCGATACTGCAGTTGCATTTAGGAACAGAGACTGAATCACTCTACAAATTATGCTCACTACATAATTTTTTTTCCTGAATAAAGCCAAAACGGGTTATTGTACCTACTCATCATTATGAACAACTTTTAATATGCAATTCCCTCTCTCTTCTTGTCCCCCCAGCAACGCCCTATGCCGAGACCTGAATCCCATTATGAGGCACCCTTAGCCGTCTGTGAGAGTCAAAAAGAAAAAAACAGGTTCAACTTTTATTCTCCCAAACAGCCTTAAAGCTGTTTCAAGGATACCATCGCCTTAAATAACGACAGGTTCGAAGTTTGAGTGTGTCTCTATTGATATCTAGTAACTCGTTTATCTTCATAAATCTCAATTTAGGGGTTCGTTCACACTCGATACTTTTGTATCGAGTGTGAATGAACCCCGCCCGACCGAACGAAAACGAACGATTTTGCGGCTAAAAAGCAGCAGAATCGCGCGCTTTCGCGTTCGTTGCCTGCCTTTTGCTTACAAAAAGTAAATAACGAACGTGAAAACGCGCGATTCTGCTGCTTTTCGTATCGAGTGTGTATAGGCCCTAAGACTCCATTTTCCCTTTTCCGTTAAATTTTACGTTTATGCTTAAATTTTATGTTAATTAAGGACGTATCATGTACTTGTATACAGAATAAGTAGACACATCATTTCATTACTTTGTTGATCGGAAAGCGATGAGTAATAATAATTATTCAAAGCATGTCGTAATGCTCTGAATATTTATATATGCACCAATGTAATGTAGGTACTCACGAAACATAAATAAATGAGTTCTTTGACGTATTATACATGGAATTATACTACGTCTGTCAGAAATGTGTGGTCATATTTAAGTCTGTGGATCAGACCAACACACTGAACCACTTTCTCTATGGGACCAAAATCGTAATCGCGAAAAAATAATCAGCTGTCCCATCAAAACATTAGTACCTATTCGACCCAAACAACTAAAACATTGCCCAGCGAGAAAAAACACACACACACAAAACAAACATTGAAAAAATAAATAGAAACTACATTAAAATAAATAAAGTATTAATAAAGCAGCTTTTCCTCTCTCCTACCAAACTATGCTGTGCCCGACAGGGTCCATAATTGATCTTTAGATTAAGCCTACCATCTGTTTTAACTTTACATTATGGAATGCAATAAAGATTTGATTTGATTTAATTTGCGAGAGCCTCTCGATGTTGGTGTGTAATTATAATTTTTATTTAACTTATTATTGAACATTTATTTGGCTCTAGTTGTACTTTTCTTCCAGCGAATAGTTCCCGCATTTCCAATTCACATGGCTCCGTGTTTACTACCAACGATAACCGCATGACATTTGGCACCCGATGTGACAAAGTACATCGCTAGGCACAGCATTTGCCTATCTGAATAACCTACATGTAGGTATAACCATGCCTAGTCATTCGTTGATCTATGTACTAAGCGACTATGTACCGATATCTGCAACATTATCTAAGTAGGTTCTTACTACTAAGGCACATGAGACTAATAAACATGGACCTTAAACATGAAACGTAGAAATGAAAAGTTCGAGAAGGATACTACAAGTCAGCTGCCTTACTCTCGAAAATAGTTAAGGTCGATCTGGGGGTAGACAAAAATTACAAGGAGGTAGCTCGAAGTTTAGCCTCTCAGGACCGTATTGAAGTTTATTGCCAGAGTCGATGTTCATTACCATTTTAGTTACGCGGTAGACCCTCTGTATTCGATTTATATCAGTTTGCAATCTCACTAACGCCATATATGTTTAATTTTGTGATCAACGGATACTTATCGAACTAAAAGACATTGGAATTGGATTGATATTGAAATTCTTTTCGAGAGTAATCCACTAGTTCGGCATAATATTGTACTATTATTTTACCCTGTGAAGTAATAAAGATTATGTGCAGCCAATTCGAATTTCTGATCGAAAAACATCCATGGCAAATCATCGCAAATGAGCGGCTAAACCACAAATAATTGTATTTTCATAGCAATATGTTGTTACTCGAATATTTCTACGCCTGTTAAATTATATAAAAAGCTGATTTATTATACCTACTGACTATCTGCCATATTAACACCTGGACCAAGTTAAGCTAGTAGCTTAAACATAGGACAGTATCTACATAAGGGATGTTTGGAAAGTCGTCCATTAAGAGCCGAAGCGGAGACCTAACCACTTCCACTCCGACGAAGTCACAAACCAAACTTAGTTACTACATAAATTACCATTGTATCCTTCAAAAACACAATACATACAAAAACTACCTTTCTCTTAAACCAAGACTTAAAATGTAGGTAATAATTTAGGCGTGTCCTAAAGCAAGACCACACGGAAAAAGTTGGACATGCAAATATACGAGTATTTCCAGCAACGTAATGATAAAATGCCGACACAAACGAGGCCAGCGCATTCGAACGAAAACCGCAGACAGTGCGACGCGTAGAATGCACTTCTATTAAAGCCTTGACACACACCAATCTTTCTGCTGTGCGATTTACTATAAAATTAGGTACTAGGTACCTCTCTGTATGAGCGAATCAGACTTCACAAACAACTATCCCGTTGCATACATCTCGTTGCACGGTAGTTTTGTAGACGTACAACAAGTTATAAGTAATTATATTCAAATTAGTCCAAGGTAGGTAGGTTAACAAGTAGTACCGTCTTCTCTTGCTCTAGGTCACGCGAATCTTCAGAGTTATAAAAATAAAAATCTCCACCTGGCAACACTAACGTTACATATCATTCGTTTTTTTCGCGCTCGTTGAGACGTCACGAAAAAGTTTTTTGTTTTCTTCAAATTTCAGAAACAAAGTGTTATGATTAGTTTAAAGTGTTTAAAATTGTTAATAAACATGCACAATAACAACACGGAGACAGGGACGTAAGGAAGATAGGAAAACTAAAACAATTGGAGAGATGTAAATCATTCACAAGGTCGCGGAACAAAGTCTTTTCTGTTGGTTTTATCGAAACTAACACAAAATAGTGGTATTATGTGTGACATTTTACCACCTCTTCGTGGAAGAGGTTCTTTTTCCCGCAACAGTAATTATACCTACCGAGGAACTCTGCATAACAGGCAATAAACAAGATAGGGTATTATGTGTTACATTTTACCCCCCTTTTCGTGGAAAAGGGGATACTGTTGAACCATGCCCCAAGGAGGCACATAACACATCTGCATAACAGGAATTAATCAAGATACTGGTAAGTATTATGTGTAACATTTTATGCCATTGTCATGGAGGAACTTCTTGCGGCAATAATAATTATGCCACACATGCGGAGACGCATGACGCTCGCTCGGCCGGCCACCTGCCTTCCCGCAGGCGATCCCAGCTTGGGACCAGACCAAACACCCAAACAATAATCTGCATATTCGAGTGTCGATATGCAACTCTCCCGTGGGGAGAGTATTGAACAAGTGATATGCTGGGTTGGGAGATAATTGATCTCAATTCTAATCAATACTGAGTGTCAGTTGTGCACTTCCCCTGCTATGGGAGAAAAGAGGGTTAATTTTAACCTGACATTCAAGGCTCTAAACGGAAGGGGGTATTGCCATGAATACTGCCTACCTAAACCTAGATAGAATTCACACTATACACACAGTATTTAAAGTCCATAACTTTTACTCTCTAGCGCCAGAGCCAGAAAATCCCATTGTGTAGAATAATCATTATTCTTTGGCCGGTGATGGTCAGTGTGGAGAAGAGTATATGTACAACTCTAATATGGCTGAAGATGTACACCATAGTGTAAATTAAAATAGGGTATTAAATGATGAATTACCCGATAATATTATTTTATACCTGGGGGGAAGTAGATTGCTGAAGAGGATTACAGCAATTAAATACACCTAAACATTATTCTTTAATAATAGAAAAAATTCTGTTAAGGTTATC
Organism: Allophyes oxyacanthae; assembly: GCA_932294325.1. Lineage (NCBI taxonomy): Eukaryota > Metazoa > Arthropoda > Insecta > Lepidoptera > Noctuidae > Allophyes > Allophyes oxyacanthae. The sequence continues at coordinate 6,124,297 of OW028610.1, forward strand.
ATATAGGACCAAAAAGGCAACCTTTACTAACTAACCCCTACGCATGCAATGCATTTATTTGCTGTCCCAAGACTTAATTATGATATAAAAGGAATCCCCAGTGCCTCGGCAATAACCAGATATAGCCTGAGAGGGGGTTGTTAACCAGACTTGGAGGCTAGCTATAGGCACTACCTATCAAGCAATACATGAAGTGTGCAATAAAGATAACAACAAGACTATGTTATTAAATTGCTTGGAGAAGGCACCAGTCTGTTGTCAAATCTAGTTGTCTAATATACCAGTCTATGAATTAGACTTATTCACCCTTTCTGGACAACGCGTTGTACGTTCAAAGGAAAATATAACCTCCTCCTTTTTGGAAGTCGGTTAATAAGGGGACTGAATTTCTGTATTTTATTCTAAGAAAGTGGAAGTACGACAGCATGTGCTGCCAAAGCAATGGAATGCAAAAGGAAGTTCACATTTGTTAATTTCACAGAATGCAAACAGGCTAACAGGTCCATCCACCTCACAAACAATACAACCACCAACAATCTTCATCTAGCTGAGGCTGTGCCATACACCCATAGAGACAGATTTTATGGGACCATAACATTCTCAAGTATTTTTACCAATATTGGAAGATACTACAGAATGATCCAGTGATAGTAGAGTGGGTAGAAAGATATTCTATTCCCCTCTTATCTCGGCCAAGATAAGGAAATATTCTTTATTTTTTAATAATACTGGAGGACAAATTCTAAGAAATGAGATAATCTTATAAGATTGGGTACAATTGGTCAATTATTACATTAGGTACAATTAGACAATTAGTTAATGTCAACCGCTACCTGATCAATTCTTATCTTCAATATTTTAATATATTATGATGACAGATCACACAGATTTTTACAAGATTTTTTAACAAATCTATGAACCTAGGACTCTTGTTTAAACTGGTCTTGAGTGAAGATTATATACTTGTATTGTTGACCTTAAATTAATAAGCATACTATTTAGTGGCAATTATAAATAATAATGAATAGATCAAATTTATTTAAAACATTTACAAGAAGATGTACAGATAGCCACAGTAGTATTAATAGTAAAGTCCTATTATAATGTTTTTGTTAGTGCCTAAATAAGAGCTATATTATAACTTAAACATAATTGAATTTCAGATGTAAGAAGTGTTCACTAGGAATTAGAATTATATGTAGCAACCTGCCTGATCTAGGTTTATTCAACCTGTGTTTCATGGATGAGATATTTAATAATTATTATTCAATTATTTAATAATACTGTTTATGAGTTGCTGCTTGCCATTTGGCTTATCAAGAGCTCCTTTTATATTAAATAAAATTCTGAAAGATGCTGTTAAGTATTTTAGAATGCAAGGTATAAGATTCGGTCTACTATTCTATATTACATGACATAAGTAATATGCCTTGTATCATCTTATTAGGAATGCTTACTATAATAACAAGAGTAAGAACATTTTTAGAAAACCTAGAATTTGTTATTATTAAGAAAAGATATTTGATATTAATAGTAATATAAAGAGAGATTTACTTTGAAGGAGGAAGAATATTATTATCATAAATAAGTGTAACCGCATCAAACAATATAAACTTTATTTAAGACATTTTCTCAGGTGCCTCTATAAGTGGATATGGAACACATTGGATAAGTTTAGAACACAGGAGGTAGATAGTCAGAGAAGGAAAGACAATTAAATATATAATAATTATTATTAACTCTGTCTTGAGAAATGTTGCTGATCAATTAAGGAGTTGTAAATATATTATCAACTCATTGATTATAATTAAAGTATTAACCAGATGGGTGGAGTAAATAGATATATATATATATATATAATGCAAAACTTTGGCAATGATGAGAAAATAGGATTATATCTACTTCCTATATGGGTTTTTCTTTTTAATCTTACTTATAAGGTAAGATAATAAAAAAGCAGATTTTGAATTTCGGAATTTTAACATAAGTAGATACTGAATGGGATCATAGATTGCTGTGATGGGATCTTACACAAGTCTTTTTTAAGCTATTAATAGATAAATTAGGCAATACGGAAATAAACCTCTTTGCATCTTGATTAAAACATAATGTCCAAAGTAGATTATCAGGGCATAGAGACCCTTTTTTGCTTAGTACATAGACACTCACAATAATTATAATGAAGTGAGAAGTTCTTTTTATGCAATTTCCACATTCAGTATGTTATTAATAACAACTTTTAAAAGTTCTTCACAAATACTAAAAGAGACAAAAGTCAGGAATAAATTTCTAATATATAATGCTTTTCTAATATAGTCTCACAACTATTTATAATCACTATTTGATTCAGATGCGTTAACGTTAGGTCCTTCTGACGAATTTAATATCTCCTTTCAGAATGACACACCCCTGCGATTTATTCACCCTGGTGTACATTATCAGGAAGGTCATCAAGAGGAGAATGATATCAAAGAATTAAATTGACATCATGATAGCTTCTTTATCTCAAAATTTTATTAATCTATTTTATAGTTATCTGCGCCAACAGTGGGCCTATAGAAGATCATATTACTAGTTATATATTTACTAGATATGAATTCCTAGAATAGTTTGATATACCTACAATTATAATTTATTGAATGATAACCATTTACCTTTCACTCAATTATCACTAGTTGGCGCTCTCTTAGGTAACATAATTAAACGTATGGATTTTTAAATTACAGTTAAATCAAAACACGATAATGTATCAAGGTATTAGCACATTTAAGTTCTTGGTATCCATTTGATACTTATGCTTGAAAGAGCTTAGAGTTGATAGCAGCATTTGCTATTGGACCTTATTCAAATTTAAAGTTGGATAATTAGGTGTCATTATAATGAGAACAGATACCTTTAGGTATTAAAGACTATGTTCAAGTAAAATCTCACTCAATGTTTTTACTATTTTTTAACAATATGTCAATAATATTTCTAGCAAAGTCGCTACAATATCTAGAAAGAACTCTAACAGTCAGATAAATAGACAGTCCAATAAAGACATAATAAGTAAGTCAATAAGTAAAATTTAAAAAGTTGCCTATCAAACTGATATACCTAGAGATATATCTGTGTTTGCTACGCATTCAATTCTGCATGCGTCGTCATCCCAAGCATTATAGGCAGGGTTTGACGGTTGATAGCTTAGTATGCTAAAAGCCTGAGCTAAAATAAGTATCTACCTATGGTAATTGGCAAAGTCATCCTTTGCTAATCATTATAATAGACCCCTTCCAAATGAATCTGCTAACGAAGATAGTTTTGCCAGTGCAGTTTTTTAAGATTAGGGTTTGCTATAAGATCTCAAATACTAATTATTCATAGTATACTTTTTAAAGTTAGATTTCTCTATTAAACATTTAAAATTGTTATTATATATATAAAGTTCCTAAGTCTACTGGAAAAGAATATTAATTACGGATCATAATCATTGTAGACATATTACATCTTTTAGTCTTCAGTAATAATGAACTATAAAAGATAAATGACATAATATTATGTTCTCTGAACATCTACTTGTTAACCTACCTACCTTGGACTAATTTGAATATAATGATAGGATTAAACGAACTTACCTTAAGTGAAGTTCTATCCTAATTATATGAATAATTAGTCCAAGGTAGGTACTTCCCACCCACCCAAGATTAACACATGTATACATGGTTAATTCTCCCCTATTTCATTACTGCTCTAAAATTAATGATATGTAACGTTAGTGTTGCCAGGTGGAGATTTTTATTTTTATAACTCTGAAGATTCGCGTGACCTAGAGCAAGAGAAGACGGTACTACTTGTTAACCTACCTACCTTGGACTAATTATTCATATAATTAGGATAGAACTTCACTTAAGGTAAGTTCGTTTAATCCTATCATTATTTGTCTTATGCCACTAATAAGCTCAAATCTTCAAAATTTACTTATTCTATTATACATATAATTTTAAAGTGAAAAAAATATGGTAGTTAATATTCTGGTGTTACGTACCTAACGTATATCTTAGATCTAGCTTATGAATTACAAATTTTAAAGGAATAAAATACTGCAGTGTTATAGTTATTATTTTTTCACCTTTTATTCGACGAAACGTCTCCGTCGCGTCAGCAGTCTAGTAACCCCTTTAAACCTGCGACTGTTGTGAGCTACACGTCGCGTCGTGTCTTGCCGTAATGATAATTGGACCGATTTATGCAAAAACGATCCAACCCACAACCTCGACAATTTCGAGTTTTTGTGACCTATGTACTCCAAATAAGGTATATTTTAGCATATCAAAGACTCATAACTCTATGTTGATAATTGACGAAAATCAGTATGATCCAACCCACAGTTGTCATGTCAAAGACCATTTTTTAAAATGCATAAGTGTTTCAAGCTATTAGAATCATTTTTGCATTTTCTTGGTTGTCCTTGACATGTGTAAATTGTTTTTTGCTATAATGATTCAGACTACTTGGAACAATTATGCTTTTTGTACAATATGGAAAATATTACAAAAATCATTCTGTTTAAATGTTCCAATATCCTTGAATCATTTTAACTCAATTCCAAATAACATTCGACTATAGAATTACACTGATTTAGGCCACATGAATATCTGTTTATATAGAGAAATACGAAAAATTTAATTCTTAATAAATGGATTCACGGTTTAATATAAAATTATCATAAATATCTCGGCGATAAACAGAATATTATATTAATACCGAAAACTTTAAATAAGTAGGCATTTAGTGCCATTTTTTGTACCTACAATAAAATTGTATGTTTTGCATGAAAATTTATTCAATTTCTTTAGGATAATATGTATGTATGTAGACATTGTGTTATGTATGTCTCAAATTCTAGAAAGAAAATAAATAATAGCAAAACATTTAATGTTAAGAGTAAAGTGAACTGGCTCAAAACAAAAGAAATATTAATCATAAAAAAGACTCCACATTCTTATTATTCTCATTTTCAATCAATTATATTTTCGGGAGCACATTGACAACGTCACAAAGAAGGCAGGCCGTTTGGCAGGCTTTGTATGACGGCAAAGTAAAGAAAAGAAAACCAAGTACCTATCCTTTATCAAAAATTATAACATGCAGTCGGAGGCATGTTTTATGGCGTTCGTTACATCTTAAATGTCTCCGACTGCATGTTATAATTTTTGATTAAGGATACTTGGTTTTCTTTTCATCTTGTTTCCATCTTTTTAGGTTGTATTTTTGCAGTCGGGTTTTATGCAATGTTTTTGTTAATTTGCTTTATTTAATTTTTTTTAGGTTTATTAATGTCGAGTTATTCTAGTGTAGGTATTAAGATATATGTATATATTTATGAAATCGTCTCTTCAAGCCTCAGACCAATAAAGTTATTGGTCTAACCACCAATAACACCGTAACCGTAACCGTTATTGGGTTGGTTGGTTGGTATTGGTGGTTGGTTGGTTTGGGTTATTGGTATTTGGTGGTTTGGATTAGCCTTTAATTTTGAAACCACACATGACAAGGACAAGATTTTTTTTTATAAAAGAAACCTAAAAATGATTTTCAAACCTATTCAATTATACCCCACTTATCTTAATTCGTCACTTTTATTTATTTTTCACAATATGGCGTCTGGTTGTGGCCATATTGAGTTTTGATTACTGTCATGTCTTTAGTGACACGCGCCAGATTAAGATAAATCGATTGACATAAGATTCATCAAAATCGGCCCACGTCTTTGGTCTCTAGAATGCCACAAAGGAACAAACATCCATACATACATGCATACATAGGCTGATAAACACAATACCCTCCTTTGCGTCGCGCAGTCAAGTAAAAATGAAGTTAAAAGATTTGAAATCGTTATTCCATCTTATACCAAATTATTGCATTGATTACTATAAAAAACTGAAAGGAGCCGATGCAATAATAGACGATATATATAGATGGTTATTGTTGTGAACGACTTTGATTTAGATGAGGAGCAGGGTAACTTTTGTATTTTTTTAATTAAAACAATAATAATAAACATTTTTGAGATACTATTTTTGTCATACTTTGGAACATTTTTGCATTTTTATTTCTACAGCCTACACAGCTAATTCCATACAAAATTTATTTTGTAAAAATGATCCAGGCGCAAGTTTGCTTGAATATCTACTAAATTATTACAATTTATTCACTAAATACATGCATGTAAATTAGTTTAGTACACTTAGAATTACATAAAATTAAAAACACAACATTTAGCATTACAAAGCCAGAGAAATACCGCAATAAGCTTTAAAGTCAATTATCTCGAAATGAGGTTTGTGTGGATTGGATCATTTTTGCATAAATCGATCCAATTGCAAAATGTTTCTCGTGACAAAATATCAGACAACTAATTGGGCTTAAAATTTCAACGCTAATAATTGTGCCCGCTGACATTTTCATTTGCTAGAAGATTATTTCTGCGAACGAGGTGGATATTACTCTGCCGGATATGGATCTTTGGCCAGAATTGCCTTTTATAGAGTATTTATTTAACTTTGCAACGTTCTGGTCGAGTATTAATTGTTACACGGTGTTACCTCGGTCTGTCAAAGATGGAGATTGCAACGTGAACGTCACACATCATAAGTATGACCACGATTGGCATAGGAATTGGGGACCCCAGTATGTCGTTAATAGAGCAAAGGAGAACGCTTCCCATTCTCTCTTAGTCTTGTAGTACCACAACCCTGAGAAGAAGAGATACTTAGTCTTTGCCGAGTACCACTCGACATCACATGCTCGGAACTCTTTAAACAATATTTTTTTCACTTCAGTAGCTCAAACATGTAGGTTTTGCTGCCTGAAATCAGTGAGCAAAATGCGATTTTGCTCACTGAGTGAGACAAAGTAACTTTTTAATTTTTGTTTTCAGAAAGCCGCCAATATCTTATTCAGCCTTGGGTTAATCGGGTTAATCATACAATTCGAAATGAAACATTCACACACATAGACAACTGTCAAAATTGGCGGGAAGTTCAATTTTATTTTTATCCAATAAAATAATTTTATTTATGTGTTAATAATAATAATTAAAGTGCTAATTAATGATAATTATTAATAATTAGTAGTGATCCCTGAGTTTTAATCGTTTTCAAGTAAAGCGGTGCCCGCACCTACGCGGTGCGCGGCCGTTTTTTCTCTGCTGTTGGACGATACAATAATTTGTCATTATGGGTGGTCAATCCGATGAAGAGAACCTATCTATTGATGAGATAAAGGAGATGGATACTTTGGAGAGGGACGAATATAGGGATATAAACATAAATAGACCAAATAAACGAAATAGGGAAGAAGAAGAATCAGATGAAGAGTGGACAGTTGCAGGACGTGCAGGACAAGGAAAAAGATTGAGGCAGTTTAACAGTACTAATGGGCAAGGTAATAAAATAGAAGTTACAATTTCCTGCACTAATAAATTACCTAAATCTTTTGCTTTAGCCAAGTTATTAAAAACTCATAATATAAATAACATTGTTCGAGTTCGATATTTGAATCCCTATAGAGTCCGCATACAATTTGAAGATGATTTAAATATGAATAAGCTGTGTTCCTGTGAGGCTTTATTAAAAACGGGATGGAGAGTCCACAAGGACATGGAGGTTAGTTTCTCACATGGAGTTATTAAAGATGTGGATCTAGAATTAAACGAAAAAGAAATTTTGAATAGCATAACCTGTCCGAACACAAAGGAAATAATTTCAGTTAAGCGATTAAATCGTCGCGCTAAAGAAGGATGGGTTCCCAGTGAAGTCATAAGATTGTGTTTTAGGGGCAATTCTTTACCTCCGTATGTTTATACTGATGGATTACGAATCAAGGTTGAACCATATGTTTATCCAGTTTCACAGTGTTCAAAGTGTTGGAGATTTGGACACACTACCAAGACATGCCCTTCCAATAAAATCGTATGTCCCAAATGCTGTGGCAATCATTCAAATTGCGAGACTAATATTTTTAGATGTGTTAATTGTTCTGGGAAGCATATGGCTTTAGCGAAAACGTGCCCTACTTACCTTAAAGAAAGAAAAATACGCGAGATCATGGCGGAGTTTAATTGCACATATAAAAGAGCTATTACTATGTATGTGCCAGCTACGTCACCGAGAACTTTAAGAGAAGAAATTATAGACGATCATCGTTCAGTCATTAATACACCCGTTAATTTGGTTGAGAATATCCCCACATTTTCAGAAGTTGTGAAAGTTACGGCAGATGTTCATCGGGAACAGACTCCTTCAATTAATCAGGAACTTAACAAATCCACACGTAGCAATAAAAGATTTTTTAAGAAGAAAAAGCGAAAAAACGATGACAATAACTTCTCCGATTGGAATTCTTATCTGGGAAACGAGTCAGATGATGCATCATTTTATAAAAGTGACTATGTGCAAAGGGACAATGAACGAGCAGAAGACGGATTAAAAGGTAAAGCGGACTGTAAGATTACTTTTGACGAATTGCTGTTAAAATTGAAAGAAGTTATTTTCCGTAAGAATTGTTCTTTACAGGCTAAAGTCAAAAATGTATTTAAGTTGTGTATTGAGTGGTTAATTCTGTTAGTAGTCGATAATTTATCGGATTTACCGTTGTTGCAATTTTTTATGAATATTCTTAATGGACAGAAGTAAAAAATATGTTAAATTAAACGTTGTACAATGGAATGCCCAAAGCCTTAAACCTAAATTATTATGTTTGTCACAATTATTAATTCAAAACAAAATACACATAGCCGCTATATCCGAAACATGGTTAGAACCCGATAGTCCTCTTAGAATAAGTGGTTACAATATATTTCGTAGAGATAGGGATGATTCATATGGAGGCGTAGCTATCATCACTCATAAGTCTTTGGAAGCTCAGTTTGGAGATTTTCAAATAAGTAATTCGGGCATAGAAGTACTTCATGTTAAAATTTTTAACTATCCTTTGATAGAGAATATTCTGTCAATTTATTGTCCACCTTCAGTTCGTACTAGTAATTCAGACTGGAGTAATTTACTATCGGCTTTTAACAGGAAAACATTAGTAGTGGGAGATTTTAATGCTCATCATTTTAATTGGTCTACCAGAACAGATAGTAGAGGAGTACAAATTTTGGATTCCCTTATAGATAATAATTATGTGGTCCTTAACAATGGTGATAAAACGCGGGTAAAATTAGTTGATGGTACTTTGCAAGAATCTTCCCCCGATCTGTCCTTAGTTACGTCAGATGTAGCACTTAAATTTAATTGGTCTGTTTTAAATGAAACTCTTGGAAGTGATCACCTTATGATAAAAATTTCCAGTGAAAGTTACATGAACACGAATTTGTTTATAAAAAGAAATTTTAAAAACGCTGATTGGGACTCATATAGTTCATGCCTAGAAGACCTTTTTTTTAAACTCACACTTCCTGAAAATCTTCAAAAAGCATATGACGTATTTGTCGATTATATAAACTTAGCAGCTGATATGCATATTCCTTTAATCAAAATTAATCAAAATCCTAATTCAAATTTTAGTTCTAAATCATTTTGGAATCCTGAGCTATCTAAGGTTGTAGCAGTACGCAGATTAGCATTAGGTAATTTTCGCAGAAACCCTACTCCTCTTAATTTAAGTATATTACAAGATAAAATAAGATTAGCGCAAAAGTCAATACGTCAAGCTAAAACGAATGCTTGGAATCAATTCTGTTCTTCAGTTGATGAGACGGTATCAGCATCTGAGATGTGGCGTAAGATGAAGTGGATAAAGGGCTACAGGTCATCAGTACCAAGGAATTACGTGGATAGTATTAAAGCTAATAATTTACTTCGCAGCCTTACACCCGACTATGTTAGTCCCAGTCCACCAACATTTTCAATTTTTAATTTAAAATTAGAGAGTAAGATCTCCATGCATGAGTTAATAAAATGTATAAAATCAAAGGATACTTCTCCTGGGTGTGATGGTATTTCATACTCCATGATAAACAATTTGCCATTAAATGGTAAAATTATTTTGCTCCATTTATATAACCAGTTTTTATCACACGGTTTTGTGCCAACACAATGGAGAGATATTGGTATAATAGCAATCCCCAAATCTGGAAGAGATCCCAATCTGATTTCATCATTACGACCAATTTCTTTGATGTCTTGTTTATGCAAAACTTTTCATTTATTAATAAATAGAAGGCTCGAGTGGTTTATAGAAAAAAAATATATATTTTCGGATAATGTGTTTGGTTTTAGAAGGTCTAGAAGTTGCTTGGATAGCTTAAGTTGTTTAGTTTCTCGCATTCAAAAGGGGTTTTCAGACAGACTTCACACTATTTGTTGTTTTGTTGATATTGATAATGCCTATAATAATGTTGATATTTCTGTACTACTCAATATTTTACATGAATTAAAAGCTGGAGCCAAGATATGTAACTATCTGTGGCACTTTTTGAGCGAGAGACATCTTAAAATACAGACAAAAGATGGATTTCTGACTAGAACGACTGGCCGGGGATTAGCGCAAGGGGACCCTCTATCCCCTTTGCTATTTAATGTGGCAACAATTAACATTTGTAAATATGTTGAAAAACATATCTTTATCTCTCAATACGCTGATGATTTTGTGTTATATAATACTTGTCATCGTGTTACCGATGGTGTTATAGCATTACAAAATTCTTTAGATATATCTCATAAAATTCTTTCAAGTTTAGGTTTAGAGGCCTCTCCAAGCAAAAGTAAGGTTTGTATCTTTAAAACTGGGCAGCTTAGAGAAAATTTAAATTTGTACATAAATGGAGTTAAATTAGAAAACGTTCAAAATATTAAATACTTAGGTATGTGGTTGGATCGCTCATTGAGATGGTCCAAACACATTAATGAAGTTAGAGAAAAGTGCTTAAATTTTGTTAATATATTTAAGGTCTTGATAGGGTCGGACTGGGGTATACATCCTTATCATTTAAGGCGTCTATACATATCTATTGTCCGAAGTCGTATAGATTACGGCAGTTTTCTATATGACACTAGTTGTAAAAGTCACATTGCAAAATTAGATAAAGTTCAGAACCAATATATGCGTTTAATAGGTGGATTTATTAAAAGTACACCGATACACGTTATGGAGGCGGAATTATTGTTACAACCTTTGTTTGTTCGTCGTACTTATTTAGCTGGAAAGTTCTGGTTAAAGTCAAAATCCCTCGTTCAAAACAGTTTAATATCAATATTAAGTAAACTCTCTAATTTATGTCAAAACTTATATTGGAGACGTAAAAAAATACCTTTATTAGTAACAATTCACAATAATTTTAATTTATTGCCTATTCATTCAAGTAAACAACTGGAAATGTTTACCTTAACCACTTGGATTACTAATCTAGATACAAGTTTTATAATCCCTCATATCGAATCGTTAGTTAAACCTAAACGTCAGTACAATAATCAGAATTTGCTTTTGTTATGTAATAAATATTTACGTGGAAAATATTCTAGTTTTTATAAAATTTATACAGATGGTTCCAAAGATAAAGAGAAGATAGGTGCTGCTTTTCTAGATGTTCAAACGAAAAACCACATGAAATTTCAAATAATAAACAATATATCAATTATGTATACTGAGCTCATTGCCATTGCGGAGGCATTATCATATATTCAATCAATAAATAATATAAATAATTTTGTTATATTTACGGACGCTAAAAGTGCATTACAACATTTGGAGCGATGCTCTGCTATGGTAAGAGGCATTCCATTGGCATATAATATTTTAAATAGTATATATGATTTAAGATCAAAAAATATAAATGTAGTTCTGCAGTGGATACCTTCCCACATTGGCTTAGCGGGAAATGAACTAGTCGATAAATTAGCTAAGGAAGCCTCGGTTGAAGGTGTGGGTTTATGTTGTTTGCCCTATTATACAAATCTGTTGGGAAATGTTAAAGAGTACTGTACCAAAATATGGTCGGAATATTTTGATGAAAGGTCCTTAACCAAAGGTATTTGGTACAGGACTATGCAGCCTACTTTACCTCGAGTTCCATGGTTTGATAGGAGTAATGTGGGAAGGCATGATATTGTAACGAGCTTCAGACTTCGATCCGGTCACATTCCATTAAATAAGTTTGCACATTTGATGAGAAAAGCAAGTTCTTCGGATTGTGATGAATGTGGGGTGATTGAGGATGTTTATCATATCATAATGGAATGTGCCAGGAACGAAGTTTTTAGACATCATATGCGAACCGAACTTGATGTGGTTCCTTATGACGTGGGATGGTGTAACACTGTTTTGTCTTTACCTCTATCAGAGGAAGCTAAATTAGTGTATAAGCTGACTCAGATCGGCATTAAAAATCGTTCCTCTATAGTTTTAAGTTAGTTATAATTTAATATTAGTTCCAAAGTGTTAAGTTTTGTTTTGTTGCTTTATGGAGGTGACATGTTCATGTATGAACAAACCTTCTTCAAATAAAGATATAAAAAAAAAAAAAACATTCACACTCTATCTCTTTCCCGCCATTAGAAAGAGAGAGAGACAAAGACCAGCCCTTTCGAAGTTCCGATTTTGAATTCGACCTCAAAGACAAACACGTTCGGAATTTCGTACTGACTAAAGAAATTTTGCAAAAAGACAATTATGTCCAATGACCAAAGAATCCTCTCTTAATTATGTCTTATAGTGTAATTTATTGAATTTTTAATTTATTGTTGTATTTAAACGAAAATAAGTATTTACTGCAAATAAAACTGATATTTAACCTGTAAATATTTATTTCTAGTTTCAATAATGTTACGTAATATATTTTATCTCCTAAAGTGTTCTCGCTGCTGAAGTGAAAAGTTATGTGTGTTACACGAGAGCAAAGTTTTTTGCATCTCGTGCCTTTGAATCCCTCGCCACACTCAGGATTCAACTTTAGAATCACTCGCTACGCTCGTGATTCAATCTTTGAATCCTTCGCTTGCTCAAGATTCAAAATCAGCACTCGCAGCAAAAACGACTTTGCTCTCTTGTTGCACAAATAACTATTCCAAAGCTGGTCAATTCTTTGATCATTTCAAATCTAGCGGTAATGACTGGTTGACCAATATAAAAAACCAATCCTAACAGAGAATTGATGGCGGGTTTTTGGTCAGACTTTGAGTGGAAGTGATGCAGAATGCAGACTTTTAAATCAATATTTGACAGATTTTACTATAAACATATTTTTGCTACTGTAGCAATAAGTTAGTAGTAGCGACACGAGTCAAATAATTCGTCCACAATCTCGTTATTTGTATTTCAATTGGTGTAACCCAACTCACTGAACAATTATGAATGGATTCATAGAAGTCCTAACCGTGACGGTTGCCGGATGTTATGGCAACGTCATAAACAATCAGTGCGAACAGAACACAAGTAATTTATACACAAAGTAAATCGTAATCTAAAATGGAAAGCGAACAGTTGAGATTGATAAACGTTTACAAAACAATCGTAAACATTTTTAATAATTATTTATATGAAGTGAAATCAAATCATAGGTAATTTAAGAAGTATTATAGGTACAGGATAGAAACTGATTTACAATAAAAATAATATAAATTGAAAGTGCACGATGTAAAAAGTTTTATTGATACTTACGGCGGCGGCGGCGCGGGCGTCGTTCGCGTTTGCTACGCGTTTTTCAAAATTTTATCGCTCGGTTCGTAGGAAAATCTTTCGTAAACTTTAGCGAGAGTATAGCATTTGCAAAAGATGATATCTACTGACACGACCAATTTAAAACCATTTTTATAACTTGGTAATTTATCATACAAAAAATATGAATATTTTTGTCTCAATATCAAGTTTTATGATGCCACTGGTCTTGGTGAGAAGAGCGTTGTTTATCTCATATAAGGGCCTCACGGTTCTATTTTGGGAAGCAACGTTTTGATGTACATTCTAATTCATTGTGTATTATTCATAAACTGTAATACTGTGCTTTATCTATAGGTATAATAATACGTGAAGAGAAAACTTTGTAACCCTATTTAAGCATATTGCACGCACCGAGGAGTATGAGGTTTGGCATAGCTAAAGTTTATATGGAGAAAGAGTGCAGAAAGCTAAAATTACGGTCGAATTTAGACCACACGGCGACCAATAGTAGTTATAAATAAATAAACTTAGTATAAAAATCGGTGTTATAATACTTCTGTAAGACAATGGCTTTGCATGATCAAACGAAAAGACACTGATAAACACGTAGAAAGACTGATAAAATCTAATATTCTAACGGTGTACCCTATTATCATGCTACACCATAACATGACCAACACATTAACACTACACCGACGCTGACAATGGCCCCATGTATCCCATAACATTAGTTCCCCTTCTATCGAATAGGCTTCCCTAAAACAATTACCAAATTAGAGAAATTGTGGTTGACACGCGCAATAAATCTCAAGTCCCCCAACGAAGTCACTCAGACGTGAAAATGTCAAATGAATTAAAATTGAAGCTCTACAAAACGTTAATGTAGGCTACACTTCAATGCTCATTGGATTATTGCTTAATTTGGACAAAAACTATATTCATAGAAGGGGCCAACCATTAATCACGTGAGGTTTGAAAGGGGGGGAGGGGGTTTAGCAAAAATCACGAAATGTCACAAGGGGGAAGGGGGGTGTACTAAGATATCACGTGTATTTATTTTTTCGTCGAACGTGACTTGGTGAAACCTGTATTTAAATTTAAAGATAATATTATGAAAAGTTTAAGATTCTTTGTAGGTAGTAAAAAATACACGTGATGTTGGGTGGGGGTTAGTCTTAATCCTCACCACGTATCACCCAGGGGGAGGGGGGGTTAAAAAATGCTAAAAAAACATCACGTGATTAATGGGCGGCTTCGAAGTAGATATCTTCGTGTTTATGACTACCGCGAAACTGGAGATGGTCGCAAATTCTGCGTGGATAGTAATTCAAAGTCGACGAGAAGCGTCATAAATCGTCAAAACATCTAGGTATTTAGGTACTGCCGTCCGCGCGTCCGCGGCTGGATATTACCCTCTCTTAAGGTACCTTGAATAGAGCAAGTTATTAAACTTAGGGTGCCGTGTGTGTTCTAAAAACAGACAACCCCATTGACCATTATGTCCCCTTTATCGTGTAAAATCTATGTGTAAAATAGTAGGGCTAAATGTCGTCGTTTTGTTCTGGGTTAGGTTAGGACCTCCAGTTTTCCCTTGAGTACCATTATAGGCAACTTTGAAATGGAGACGGCAGGGAATAGATAAATGGGCAGTAAAACTTACATACTAATTGTATTGTTAAGTAACGATTAGGACATAAGTCTGCCCTAGACCATTCACGAACAAAACGAGCCATCTGTAGTAGGTACCGTATAGATTTTGATCATCCCATAAACATCCACTGGTAAACATACCCTTACTAAAATATTACCACAAACACCAAAATAATTATTGACCATCGTGAACAAATGGTTATAAATTATAATCAGAACTAAAAAAGAAATTAACATTAATATATAAATTGAAAATCAAGACCATCTTAATAACTTATTCAATAATCTAATTTCCCCTTTTACATTTAATCTGGGAGGAGCAGCCATATTAGAAGATATTACACTTGGAAGTAATGAATCCCGGTCATTATTAAACTTTGATATCTCGGAAACTAAGAACGTCCGTACCTTGGCCCAAAATATAGTACGATACCATATTAAACATAATAGTTTATTTGGCAAACCTATTTGAGGCGTTACATTTTCTGGTCAGAATTTAAGTTTTTTTCTTATTGGCCCTAAGGTTTCATCGACTTAGATTAATTCCTAACATGAGCATTGAGTACATAACATGTACGTCGCATTCCCATAATTCCCATAATGAAGTGAAAGTATGGCCGTATTCATTTCACGCTAGTACTTGACGATTAACGGATTAACTAATAGAATTCAGCGCGTAATCGAACTTGGGGCCGATCGGTGAAAGTCAAACATAATTGCTACATAAAACTATCTTGTTAATTGTTATTACTGTACTGTTTATATGATAACTATATGTTCATAAAATGGCTTGTAATAAAAAGGAAGTTAATCAGGTACTTCGTAACGCATAACATGTTTAATGGTGATGGTAAGGCTAAGAACGCTAAATCAAGACTTTCTAAAAAAAATAGGTATACATATACAACCTAGGTATACGTATTTAGTTATGAACTTAAAATGACTTAAGTACTTACAATATAACTTAGTTTTTATTACTCTGTATTTTTTTTTCCTTTTTTTACCCACTACATTATTATTTAGTATTTAAAACTTATTTCAAATATTAATATCTTCTTAGATACAAAAAAAATAACATAAGTAGTACCAGAGACTATAGGAAAACCTCATCGTCATCACCAGCCTATAGCAGACCACTACTGGACATAGGCCGCTCCAATCGCACGCCATCTAGCTCGATCCTCCTTGGAAAACATACCTATTATAATTATTATGCATCACATTTTTAATCCTTTATTGGCAATTTTTTCAATCACGTCTGATGTTTTAATCTAACGAATTTTGATGGTTGACAGATTTTGTTTATGGTAGCTTTCAAAAATTCAAGTAAATTTATTTCCTATTTCCTCTTTCGTCTTTTATTTTCTTAATAAGTAAGTAAATTTATTTCCTCGTATTTTAAATCTTGTTATTAAAAAAAATAGCTCTAAAGAACAAAAATTATAAAACGGAGTTTAGAAACCATGTTTACATTAATTTCGTAAAACATTTCTCACAAGTAATCAAGTAATATATTTTTAATCAAACTGTTTCATTTATTCTGATCACATCCGTGGAAGATGTCTCAGCAGTAATTATTATTATCCAACCAGCTTTCTAAGCTTACAACAGGGAAAAGATAACAAGGTGCTGTGACCACGTTCGTCTTACCAAACTGGGATAAATAAATGAACTGAGTGTTGAAGTGGCAGTCGTTGGGAAACCAAACCACATTCGAATGGGCCGCTTGATTCG
This sequence comes from Allophyes oxyacanthae, assembly GCA_932294325.1. Taxonomy (NCBI): domain Eukaryota; kingdom Metazoa; phylum Arthropoda; class Insecta; order Lepidoptera; family Noctuidae; genus Allophyes; species Allophyes oxyacanthae. The sequence goes on from OW028610.1 coordinate 6,141,322, forward strand.
TTGCTATGATAACCGCTAATTAACTATTTACTTGTCAATCGGTTTAAAGCTAGTTTATCGGCTAGTGTTGACTATGAATTCGAATTTATTGAAATAATTTTAAGGATATCCTGCTCTGTAATTGTTAAGGATACCATAATATAGTACCTAACCTGCAATCATACGTGGTATTTCATTTACTTTTTCACGATTTTTCTGTATCTATAGTACTATACTTAAATGATATAATCATTTATTACCAAAAGATACATGTTATTTTACATTTCATTAAAAACGTTTAGGTATTAGAACACCTTTGAAAGTTTATATGTAGATTGCTAAAAAATTGCAATGTAAAAATAGTGTCACTAATTGGTATACCTACATAATTATATTGAATAATTATGTATTACAATTTTTATCTAGAGAGAGAAGGGAGGAGAAAAAACATAAAGACTAAAATAGTGACATTATTTTTACATTGCAATTTTTTTTTAAAATCATTAGTTATAACTTCTCACGACCTCTATATTTCAACACACAACCAGAACCACAAAAGACAATTCGGAACATTCATTGTCAAGACCCATTGTCCTCAGACATACAGTTAGGTACTTTAAAAAGCCAAAACGCAATCTTATCGTAAAAGACAAACCAACAGCCGCACGTGAATTACTTGACTTTACTTGAAGGCTCTTATCTTGACATGGAACGGAAAGAGCTGCCTTAACTAACTGGAATTAACTATTTGGGGAACTTGTTTGTACGGTTGGGTAACTAGGGTCATTTGCCAAATATTACTACGTGATAGTCATCGTATCCTTAATTGGGAAAGCACGTCAATAAAACTAGTGACTTTTATGCTACTTGTGTGAACTGTGCTCTTTCACCTTGAACGCAATTGTCATAGAGAAGACGAGACGTGGACTGCAGTCACGGACGTGTCGTGAACTTTTATTAATTGTACCCCTCCCTATCGTTATATTTCATTCAAAAACGTATCCATTTATAAATACCTAGGTATTTCCGGTGAAGTTGAAAATATTCCCTTAGTAAAAAGGGATAGTTCAATTAAAAAAATCCTACTCGTCATATTTGAAATTCAGGTAACGGCTACGGGATCCGGAAGGGACGCAGACATGTCTAACGATAGATAATGATTCGTCCACGTCACGACTGCTCCTGCGTCACATCCACTTTGTGAATTGCTGCTATTGCGGATACAGAGCTCAACCTAATATCATCAAGGTTATGTAATAAAGACCTCCTGCGGTCTATCGTACAATCTTGCCTATGAATTACTTCCACCTCGTCCTTAGCGTAAGTAAACGTAAATAAACGACAGACAAAGATACAAGAAGACGCAGTAACATCGGTACCTGCTTATAGTGATGACTGAGGCGGCATACCATAATAAATTGAGGGCAGTCATACCATAATAAATTGAGGGCAGTCGATCACAGGAACTCCAAGCTTAAGAGAATAAGTTATTAATATGTAGTCTTTCTTTTTCTTTTTGTGAAAGAGAATATCTTAACCATCCTCTATTATTAGAGAAATTCCACTATTATTTGAATCTTCCTTTTGTTATGCACTATAATTAATTTCGCGTCCAAGTAGATATATATAATCAGACAGGGACACATAAGTAGCAAATGTTTCTGAAAGTATTGAATGCAGTAATAGAACCATCACAATTAAAGATTCACAGGTACTCAGCTCCGGGAGGAAATGGGGTAGGATGCGATTATGATGACGTCGTAAAACAGCGGATGTCGGGGAGAACAAATGCGACATACAACAGAACAGGTCGTGGGCGAGGGCCTTGGCACGACGAACTTGAGGCCTACCAAAGTGCGAAGACACGAATTCGGGTTCTATTCGGGTTGAATTCTGACTAACAATGGGAAATTCGGGGAAAATTTTAATTCGTAAATGGACTATTGAATTGCACTACCCTACCCAGTGCTCGGCTTTTTACATTTTTTATTAGGTACCTACTTGACTTACGGCTAGAGGGAGTGCTGTAATAAAACAAGAGGCGTTACAATAGATCTTCGCAGGTCGTAGTGACAAAGGGGCTTAGTACCCTAGCTCTTCAAATAAATACTAATAATAGGTACCTACTTAATCTCCGTTACAAATAACCGAACGTAAATGATAACAAAACCACTTCCCTTGCACGACCAATACGCTTATCAAGCATGGTGATTTAGTCATTTTACTTTACCTGGTAGGTAACGCATGCCGTCTGTCGGGACTGGTCAGCTTGTAGCTGCCATGGTAATAGTATTCAGAGGAAAATCATTATTATCCTTATTTATATAAACCTATTATTATCCTATTCTTTCACTGTCGAAATCCAAATTCTATGGCGATGACAGGAAAGGAACACACTATATTTTATAAAATATCAAATTCAAATCCAAATGCGGATGCCGTTTATTTTCTGCCAGCCTTTTATTAAAAATCGCTTTATGCGATAAGGTCGCCCATTGTACTTTAATATTGTAATCTCCGTACTTACAAATTTTTTATATTCAGTAGCAATAAAGTATATAATTGTATATATATATATATTAAAGAAGGTTGAATTTATCCATAAAACCTTCACAGTACACACTAGAGTCACACTCAATTAAATTTCATAGCACAGAATGCAAGATCTGATAGTAGGCCTCAAACAGCAATCCTTTTGGATTCTGTGTCGCAGACCTCTAGTAAATCGCAATCAAACCGGGCCCCGTGGGTGTAATAACGTAGGATTCTGAATCAATTTGTCCTGCACAATGAACTCGATAACTCAATTCTGCTGAATGCCCTTCACAGTTACTTATCGGTATGTCCTTGATATGCCAGCCATTAACCGCATGGGTGGCAACTGGTAACGGGTAGGTGGATAAGTCCTGGGTGTCATTTGCAAAAAATATGATTAGATAGGTTTATTTTGTATTATGTTCTGTAAATGTTAATCAGAGGTAAAATTCAGAGCACCTCGACTCCGACTAAGATTTTCGTGACCAAACCACACATATTTTGTATTACTAAGTACATATAATATAATAGTATATTTGTACAATAGTATGGTATGCTGAATGTCAGTACCTATCTGTTTTTTAATTAGGAGACCGCATCGTTATCAGTCCAGCGGTTATGGTGTTATCGTTGCAAAATATTCACGTAAACAAGCGTCCAACTCCATATTTACTTAAGGCTCCGCCATAGACAACGTGTAACATAAAACCTCACATACCCGAATTAAATTTGACAACACGGTTGGCGCAGTGGCTAAGCGATTAGCTTTCTGCGTTACGTGCCGCGGGTTCGATCCCCGCACGGAACAAATATTTGTATGATCTACAGATCGATAGTTGTTTCGGGTCTGGGTGTGTGTGCATGTGACATGTATGTTTGTAAACTGTACCCTCGATTCAGGAGAAATGATAGCGAGGGGCAACGTTTTAAAAAATGTGTGTAAGCATAATTCAATAACCAAAACTTCGGATTTTTAAATTTAACTATTATTTTTTTAAACTTAATTTGAGCCTTATTTTGATAAATTGAGTCTTATTTTATTGAGATAAGGTTTAATTTTCTTCAGTTTAATCGAACGTTGGGTTGGCAAATTGTTAATTTTTGGAAAAAATACCTATAGGTAATAAAAGTTACTGAAATCGATTCAGTTGTCAATTATGAACAAATAATATTCATGATTTGCGTTTATTCAATTAAACCGTACTTTATCGCAATAATGCACCTGTGTGGAGCCTTATTATAATATTTTGTTCACTTCGTTATCAGTAGGTAAGTATTCAATCCTGTGGTTATGGACTATGGTGCTATAAATGCAAACCAATCAGGAACATAAGCGTCATACTCCTTATCTACCTCAGCGTTAAATAATACTTTGTTCAAAAATTGGAAATCTGTTTCCCGAAAACATTTTATATAATATAAAATAATTATTACCCTCAGATATTCCTAACATCACTAAAATTCCATTATCGTTCCTAAAATTATATTTCAGTAACCGGTGTTAACAAGCATACCGATGACGTAGCTACTTATTGTTTCCTAAGATTACAATAATATTTTGCATCTTCTTTCAGAAAAAATAGTCAGACATCATCGTTGCATGAAAGTTTTACGGTAAACAAACTTTTATTCTAATATTAATAACTTTAAGTATCTAGAACAGATACTCAAAGATTAATAATGATCATTCCTTAAAATCATATTTTTCTATTTAAAAAAGAGTTCTCTGGGATTTAAACATTTATTAAAATAATATATATCTCATTCATAATTATCCTACTGGCATGCTTGAATTATATTCTCTAGAATAGTTGCACACCATTGTCAAGGTAGAATGTATGATCTACTTTTGTTATTAACATCTTTTTTGTACTACATTCTTGCAATAAATGATTATGATTATGAAAAATTAAATGTAACGCTTAGTGATTATTAGCTTATTTAATTTTGTCATTCGTATTCGAATAATTTTGATGTTATTTTAGCAAATTAAATGCCAACGGAACGACTGCTTTGTAGTGTACCTATAGATACACCTGGATACTATTTCATGCAAATATACCTAAATTCTAAACCTCAACATTTATCAACTAAATTCATAACTAAAGTAAAGTAACAGTAAGTTGTTCTAGGTCTATATCACTAGATATATCTTGTCTTGTTGAACATAAACTCGTACAATTTACATGGCTTTGCGGCCGCACTGAAAGCTGGAACATAAGGAAAGTTCTCCAACCATACCTGCGGCAAACTAACTATCTACGTGATACTCGTGTTAATTAGAACTACTTTCACGTAAAACTGAAAAACATCAATATTTATACTCTCGTGACTACCTAATAGACTACTTAAAATTCAAAAATAGAATATCTAATGAATATCGTAAAAGTCAATTTAGCAAAAAGTTTTTACTCCTCGATTCCTTTCGACCAATAAATCATGAAGTCGTGACCGTTTGAAGGATGTTAAAAATAAGCGAATGATACCATTGACACCGAAAAGGAAAGTCCTGTAATCAACAACAATAAAAATGTCTGCTTCAAATGTGATTTCCTTGATTGGTGGCGTCGAAAATAAGGACGTCCTGAGACGTCCAGTGCAACGTCACCTTAGAAGGACGGGTTGTTGTGTAGACAAAATAATCCCAGGGTGGGCGCAATCAATCTTCATACGTGTAGCCAAATTAAACGGAGACGCGTCTCACTGTGTACTAGTAGCAAAAAAAACTGCATAAGTTGTTTATTTTTAGTTTCCTCAATAAAAGGAAAATGGTTTACGACTAAATTATGTTGAATAAAATTCCCAAATCTTACATTATAGTGACATGTTTTTGCGAACAGAAATTCTGAATTGTAATTCCAATCGCAATTGAAATTGTGTGCCCCAGTTATTGGCAATGAGCTCGCCCACTACGATGTCCCTCACACGGGACATAATACCGTCATAAATTAATATTGTTGAGGTGCATTGGTATTTTTACCTTCACTTTCCCTTTGAGGGGTTAGGTAAGTAGGTACCTTCAGAAGAAGAAAGAAAATATATTTGTTCGATGCGGAAACAAGATTTTTTTGTAAAATAGTAATATAAGTATAAAAAAAACTTTAATATTAATAATTATGAATCGTACGTCGCAGCTGTGTCAAAAACGCTTCCGCTCAGATACTGCTGCGCTGCGTTAGCAATACTGCAGCGGGATGAAAGTGATGAGAAATCACGTGTTCAAAAAAGAAAACGCATTGAACTAAAAGAACTTGTGTGTATTGTCTTGCTTGAAGCCCCACCTAATATTCAACATGCACAAAGAAACAAGGAAATAACGTAATATGGCACTTATGAAAACCCAAAATAGTGGCACCGTTGTTGGCACAAAATTATGGCAAAGTATGTCGGACTTAATTATTTAAGAACTTATTTTATGTACCATGCTTCAAGCAAATAAAGATCCTTTCATTTCATTTCCGTATCAAATAACAATGCTACTAAAATAAGATGATAAGAATACTAAATGTTAAAATACTAAGCCAATAAAATAATATTGTTAATATTATTAAAATAATATTGCCAGGCAATGTGCAGTGCTATTTAATCCACACAGCTGCCTGCCCCATAACTTATTAATTTTACTCTTGTCCATCCAAGAAATCGCCGTGTGCGATAAGGCCACCCATTGTACATGTACAATTTACCCATGTTTGTGCAAGTTTTATGTGTATATTTGTTTTACTGGTGTACAATAAAGAATATATAAATAAATAAATAAATACTAAATTAACAAAAAAGGAAAAGATACTCAACGTGAGGTCACTTCGTTCAGACCTGCAATCAGCGAGGCAACCCATTTCGCTGAGATTAGATACTTGCATGGCTTATATAAGCTATAGTTTAAGCGTTAAACCGTGTCTGCTATCTCATTACTAAGTTAACACTGCAATTCGTGCGTAACATGCATTTTAGTTGGTATAATGTTGGCTTCAAAAGTTATGTTACTTATACCCTATCATATTCTTCATAATTATTATAAAGGTTGCGTAAACCTCGCCTCGGTTATATTATAAGGCCGTCTGCAACCGTACGCCAAATTCCCGAATGGTGTTTCTCAGAGTTGACTATGTTTGTAGGATAGGGATTGGAAAAATCCCTGGTGCAATATATCTATACGAAACAACAAAAAAAATACCTTGGGGATTAAGTTACAGGCGAGACGGTGCGATGGGACGTTTACTTATGTTTGTTACTTTTTAGTATTGTAACCACAATTACCATCTACGGAGAGCACTACTCACACATTCATTACAAATAAGAAGCAGAATAAAAAAATATCAGGCCTCTCCTTAATTTTTTCTGCCATCGGTACCTGGTCCGCACCCGCATTTCAACAGCAATCTTCGCATTGATATAGTTAGCGGTCGTCAACTGACCTTGGGTCCAGGCCAGGACACAATTAGAAGAGTTCCGCCACGGCCGGCGCGGCGCAGGCGCAGGAACACGGGACAGTGGACACGTGCCCACCTGCGGAGACATCCTTGACTGCATCCTTATCAAGCGAAACGATGTTAGGAGTATGCAGAACTTTCGCATTAATTCATGCTGATTTTGATTCTGAAACGATCGATTCCAACAAATTGGTTATAGTTTATTGTTTCTTTATCGCAACTTATTCAATTTAATTATAAAGATGTTTAAGATTTTGTTGATCGATGTCATCGATCGAATTTGTCTGTCTATTCAATAATTAGGCTAAGTATGATGAATCAGAGATGCTGCTAAAATATATCAAATAAACAGACACACCATATATTTTATAAATCCATACGAAACTGTCAGATTTAATTTATCGATATTTTGTATCGGAAGTTGTTTACTTCTTTAGTAGGCACTTAGAAACACCAATATATCAACAATTTTATGAGCTGTAAATAAAAATATAATTTCTTTAAGGCGGCCGTCCACAGCTTTAATAATAGATGAGTAAGTACTTAAAATCGTGTTCTTCAAGTTTTGCGCTGGTCATAAAACGCCCCTCTGAGCCTACAGCGTAAAAAGGAAATTGAGTTTCTATCGTAAATGATAATTACTGTTATGAAGTAAATACCAAGTAACCCGATTTCTAAAGCGAATCCTGCGCACATTAAATTTACATTTAACTGTAGTAAATTAGTGGCTGACCTGATGCCCGTAGAATCGGGCCCTGTGTACATAAGTCATTGCACTCGGAAGTTACAATTGTATTGCTATCGCTCGCCTTGATATCAATTGACGTGTACGATAATTGAATTTTAACATTAGAATTCTACAATTCCACATCGAGGAAACTGGAACACTTAGATTTCTGAATCTAGGTATCGTGGAAACTATCACTAACATAAAATGTAACAATCTATACAGCATGTTCGGATAGTTCAATAAAACTAGTTAGCAGCCTAATAAGCTATTATGTTGAGAAGGTACACATAATTTAATAGTAGATATCAGGTTCCTATTAAACATTGATGTTGTTAAATGTACTTCAACAGCTTCAACTGGGTCTAATAAATTGCTAGTTATACATGGCCAATTAGACTATGAGGGATACGGGCTATGAGAGCTATCATAAAAAATATTGTGTAGTAATATCTGTAATAAAGCCTATCTACCTCATCGATCTAGAAGATACGACTTCTAGATCATTGAGGCAGATAGACAGCGTGGCTGCTGAACGTGAGAACCTGGGTCCGATTCAAAGTAATGGTATCATTCATCTTATAAACGCTCAAGAATGCTTGCACAAAACGATTTTTCATGTAGGTACATTGTACGCTTGTCATGCTTGCTGTTACGTATGTAGCCACCTTTACGCAGCTGAATGATTTTAATTAAGATATTAAAGACAGATAGTTTTTTTTTTGTCAGCCCGTAGATTTTAATTTTGTCCAGTAAACGGCACTTGTCGTTATCAGTAAACATAGAGTGACCACTTTGATACACCCCTTTGTTGATTGAAGCCCCCTTTTTCAAGTTCCCCTTTCGTAGTTAGAACCCATCAAGGGCTATCCTCCGCCTAGGGAGGGGTGAAGAGGTGTGCCGGACTCCTACCAGCTTCGGCACCTACAGGTGGGCTAGGGGTACTCTTTGAAAACCGCGATCAGCCGTGATGTGCCTATTAGGGCACTTCTTGTGCTGTGCACGATGCGCATGACCGGTGAAAGCGCGCCGTCTTCTCGGGGTTCCTTTCGGTGAGAGCGCAACAGTCTCCACTCTGTGCGCTCGCGACCTCGTAGGGCCTCGCCAGATTATGTGCGGTGGGGGTGTTAAGAAATTCGCGCCGAGGCGGTTGCTCCTCGGTGCCTTCTTCTTAGAGTGGCTGGAGCATAACGGCTTCACAGAAATAGACCTGATTGAAGCTCCTAACCTAACCCTTTGGGTAATAATTTGAACAAAACATATCGGAATTTCTGAACATAATTATTATCTGTAGGTATCATGAGTCACACACGGATTTTACACGTTTTTAAACAGCTGATGACCGTGACACCGTGACATGTTGAATATATTATAAATATATTGTAATGTATTGTTGTTATACACATAGAAACGACATAAAATTACTTACCATCAAGGGAGTATTTTTATTTTAAACAAATTATCTCCATAAGTGTTTGACTGAGGTACATACTTTGTTCATCCGTCGGAGAAATTGGATATGGGGGGCGGGGGGCAATTGTCGTCCATCGGGCACACTCCCAGGATCCAGGCTGCTACTAAGATTTTCCTAGCTAGGGACTTGGGCTTCAAACGCCCTTGGTTCGAATCCCTGGTCGAGCAAAGCGATGTTGTTCACGCCGAACACCTGCGCTTGCAACTAATACCTAAGGCAGTGCCATAAAGAAAACTTTGTACCCCTTTTTAAGCATATTGAGCGTACGGAGGAGTGTGAGATTTGGCATAGTTAAAGTTTATGTGGAGAAGGAGTGCAGAAAGTTAAAATTATGGTTGAATTTCGACCACTGGGCGACCACTAGTTACAATTAACGTAAACGTTTACGTAATGTTACATGATCGATTTTCATTTGCAATAGACGTAGTTATCAGGACTTAGTGGAAATGAGGTGAACCACCTGTAACGCGTTATCAAAATGAGGTTACTCGTTACAAATGAGTGGAAAACTGTTCAACAAGTATAATAGCTATACGAAGTACTCAAGTACCTTTACTTTCCATGATGACGTAGGAATATGGCAATGTTTCTGAACCAATGATCTGCAGCTGCAGTAGAAGTGGCCCAAGAAATTTTGACATTCATATCTCCATCGTTTTTTGATTTATAGGGCTCGCTTTCTGTCCTACTGACGTGCGGCACGCATTTCAGCGCCCGTAACTGTGTAAATTTATAGAATAGAATAGAATAGAAAATATTTATTCGATAAAGGACACATCGTCTGTACAGATATAAAATAAAATAAAATTTAAACACAGAGATCAGAAAGAAACAAAAATAATATTAAGAAATAATAACAAACAAACACGGATAAATAATATAATAAAGTTGATTTTACTGCACCGACGAGCACGCCCATATCGAAAGGGTTGCCAGCTCAGCATTTGCTGGGTGTGGAACACCCAGCGCTGGTTTTAAGTTGGCACCCTGCAGTGAGTCACGTAATTTCAGTAATAAATTTACCAAAATAGCAGTTTTTCTGGTCCCATTCTTCATCCGCGCGGATAGTACCATTGCTATCTGTGCACTTTCGCCATTTTATAGGTAATTCATTAATTCCTTGGCTGAAAAAATTGTGGGAGCGAGAATCAATAAAACCTTTGAAGGCTGTTTTGACTGCCTCATCGGAATTGATTTTTTTTTTCTTTGCAAGAAACTGTCCAATTTCCTGAAAAAGTAAGTAATCTGTCGGAACAAGGTCCGGGTAGTATGGTGGGCGTCGGAGGCATTCCAATCGCAGCTACTCAATTTTTTCCGGACTTTGATTTAATACTCGTATATAATTTTATAAAAAAAAATCGTTTTGCTTTTTCCATATAAAACGCCGATTTCATATGTAAGGACCTAATACAAACTTATGCTAGATATTAGGATAATTTTAAGTACATACGCAATAACTTTAGTTATACTTAGGTACTTTTAAATAAATCAATGAAAACTTAAACGGTCCACACAACATAGCTTTACTCTTTATTGTTTCCTGTAGCAAATTTGTGTAAAACTAATTGCCCACTTACCTGTATCGGTACCAAGTTACTTTCTCAATTAATAATAACACCGGAATACCTGTTATAAAAACAAACACGCCGTATAAACACGTGAAAGAAGAAAACAAACAAGTGTTGTTTTTCGCAATATCTTGTAATTTGTTTGATTTGATTTCCACGTTTTCGTCAACAAAACAAAGTTCTTTATAAATCAAAACGTTTTGGTTCTACCTAGCTACTTTTTAACCCCCGACAAAAAAGAGGTGTGTCATAAGTTTGTAGTGTGATATCTGTGGATCTGTGTTTCTCTCTGTAGCATCGTAGCTCCAAAACGGATGGACCGATTTCAATGCAATTTTTTTTAAAAGCTTGTTTAATCATGTATCATCTTAGCTATGTTTCATGAAAATCTGTTCAGTCCTTCAAAAGTTACAGCTCTTTTTCTAGTTGGAGTCGGAGGTTTTTGACGATTCGGTTATTGCAGCAGAATCGCAATTTCGCGTTCGTCGGCTGCCTTTTGCTTACAAAAAATGAATAACGAACACGAAAACGCGCGATTCTGCGGTAAAAAGTAGCAGAATGTGTATGGCCCTAACGAATGGAATGCATTGCCATCCTTCTTATTCCCTAATAATTACAACTTCTGGGTATCTTCAAGACAAGAGTGAACAAGTATCTTCTAGATCTGCGTGCCACCCTGTTCCTTACCTTCAGGTGAGATGGTGGTCAAGCGCAGTACCTATAATTATTTTTTCACGATTTCTGGGTTTCTTTCATAGTAAAAGTTGTTCATAATTATGAGTACTATAACCCTTAAAACCCTTAAAAGTACCTCCGCTAACAAGGTCAGACATAATATAAATAAATAAAAAATCAACGAATGGAAAGGACTTCATACCTAAACAACACACGACGACACGGTTGGCTCAGTGGCTAAGCGATTAGCCTTCTGCGCTAAGTGCTGCGGATTCGATCCCCGCACGGTACAAATATTTGTATGATCTACAGATAGTTGTTTCGGGTCTGGGTTTCTGTGCATGTGACATGTATTTTTGTAAACTGTACCCTCGATACAGGAGAAATCATAGTGAGGGGCAAAGTCTTAAAACAAAAACAAAAAAGAATAAATTAAAAAAAAAAAAAACATGAACGTCCTACGTGTAATCTTCGACGCATTACAGGTTTTTATCCACCCTCCAATGTGGTCGCATGTAATAGAGATGACTCTAGAGAAATCCCTTCAATATAATGTATGAATGTAACGTTAATGTTGCTCATTTTCAGAGAACGACATTGAAAGTCACAACCGCCGTTTTACCTTGCGTCATAAACTAATATACTCGTCTATTTTAGGTCATGAAACAATACTCAAATAATCCAGAGATAAAACGAACAGTGAAAGCTTTATCGGAACGAGGTTGATTTATTACGTGCATGTACACCAAGCTTTATATAACCCCATTGTGATATCGAACACACGTGTAAAACTAGAACATTTTTTCGCAATTTAATTAACCCGGCCAAAATTGAGGCTGCTAATAATTGTAGTTTCTGTTCCATGTAATAACAAACTCCATTGTCCAGTTACAGTAACGGGCAAAAAATTATATGACGCGAATCGTCTAAGAAAGTAGGCCTGTCATTGACTTTGAACGACTAGACTACTGGTAGACGGTCACGGAGAGCACGAAAAACGCGTCATGTAGCCACTGTAATCCCATGATTCACGTACATTGCTGTTTCACACCGAGAACAGCGTAAAGTGCTCCAGTTTCTACAGAAATGTATGCTGCGGCAAACCGTATTGATGGAGTTACGATGCGATAGTTCTCGGTTGTAGTAGCGGTCGTTTTTGTGTTGCTACAAAAAATCATATCACAACCGATCAGCAAGCGTTACAATAGATTAATAATTGTAATTTAGTTTTTGGTCGTATTAGTGTTTATACTGGTATGCTGGCATGCCAGCGAGATGGGCACGACCGGGGAAGTACTACCCTCCCACAGAAGTACTGTTGCTTTTCGTTCGGTGAGTGTGGAGCGCCGGAGGCCTAATTCCTCCCTTAGTTCCTTCGTTCTCCATTCTCTCCCTTTTTCCTAACACAATCCTAAAAGGTCAGCAACGCATCGGTGACTCCTCTGGTGTTACGGATGTTCATTGGCGGCGGTGATTACTTATCATCAGGTGAACCGCAAGCCGTTTAATGTCATTGGTTTGCCCCTATGTTTTCTTTTTAATTTTTATCGATAAAAACTTAGATTCAGTTCACTTAGGAGCTCAAGATAAAATGCGTTACTTGGGAAACCTTTAATAATTGGCTGTCAGTTCTAAATGATCTACAGAGGACTAATTAAAATGAGTCACTGCTACTGAGATAGCGCGATGTCTGCCTGATAGACTTTTTGCAATGAACGTTTAGAACATCGACCTCCTCTTTGGTTTAGGTTTTCCCAAAAACGTCATAATGAACGTTACTCCTTCTTTTTGAATCACTATGCTTGACAACAAATTGTTGATGTCATTGACTTGTGGCCTACCACCATCTCTTACAGCAATATTTTTTTAACTTAACCTTACATCAAAACTTCGTACTATAACGTCTATAAAATAAGATTAGTTGAATATTGTATTGCTAAGAAATTCTGTGACGTCATCGGCATCGTCAAAAGTAAATCAACAAATTCTATTGCAATTCAATGTAAACATACAAAACTGATAGGAATATTGAAAGCGATAAGATTTGACGGTCGTGCGCACAGCATTTATCACGTTAGCGGCGCAGGCGCTCATGTGAAATGGGGCAGCCTGCTTACTCAACCAACACTGTGTCCCAGTAAGCGAAGCGTAGCTATAGATATTTTCGCTGGTAACTGAAACTGTAAGAGCCAAAATTTTATCGTCGGTGCGCTTGCCAAATCTGACATGTGCATTTAAAGAACTTTTCAGGACAACAAAAAAACAACAATATACCAAGCGCACCGACTTTATATTAGTATTAAACTCGGTAAATCTCTAAACATACAGCTAAACAACGTTTGTAAAATAGTTTTATTCATTTTTAATGGACAATCTCTTTTAAATTCCGTTGTACGTCTCTAGCATTTCTTTGAAGTTCAACCATCATTGTATCTCTTCTAAATGCAATCACATGATTTTACCTAAATCTGCCGACTCTAGAATATAATAATTATAAGGTCCTTCTACAACACCTTCTTTATTTAGTCGAGTAAAAAATAAACAAAAAAAATGTAAATGTATTTTTGTCCCATATTAAAAGTGTTCATAATGATGAGTACAAAACCCCTTAATTAAAGGGATCGAGTCTAGAAAGGTAGGGCCTTGTTTAGTCCAAATGAGTACCGCAAAATCACATGATAGAATTTTTTGTTGGCTAGTGTTCATAATCTTTTATTAAAACGCTTTTATTAGCTTCACCTGTAACTAACTATGTAAAAAAATCTTGGTAGTTCAATTTGACCCACTTCCCGGTTTCCGATTGAGCTGAAATTTTGCATACACGTTTAATTTGGATGACAAAAGCGTTTTCTTTAGTTTTTTTTTAAGCTATAATATTTATATACATGTATTCTTAAAAGACATTGGATATTGGATTTTAATATTAGACTAAAAAAACATCAGTACAATCATCATCATACCTAAAACAAGGTATTTTATAGCTGCAGTCTAGCAAGTCTATCGCTTGCCAGTAGGACACAGGATTACAAGGCAAATATCGGAGGTGTTGCATCACATTGGAAAAGTGAACGCTCTCGAAGACTCGAACCAGCCACCCGCTGTGCGATAACTGATTTTATAAATATCAGGCCCGAATCACTTCGCGCGTAATGTTTGTGTAATAGCGATAATTAAAATCAATTACACGCGAAAAAGGAGGTGGATGACGGAGGCTAAAATTAATAATCGTATTGATAAAAAATAGCAAAATATAAATAATAAAATATTATTAGATATAATTCTTTTTGAAAAATTTTGCTCCACACAGGAATTTCTCCTGTATCGTGGGTATAAGTTTACAAAAGTACGTCACATACACACACACCCAGACCCAGAACAACTATCTGTAGGCCATACAAATATTTGTTCCGTGCGGAGAACGAAGCCGCGGCACGTAGCACAGAAAGCCAATCGCTTAGCCCCTGCGCCAACCGTACCATCTAGACTTTGTTCTTCATCATAATATTATTTTTTCACGTGTGGTTTCTGCTCACGCTGTTTTTTTTCTGTGGGGATGTGGGTACTTATCGCAAAAGGTGGCGGGCGAAGATGAACAGCAGCATTCATCTGTGTGTTAGTGTTAGTATTACTAACATACCATCATCATCAGCCTAATAGATATTCATATCATATTTATATTGGTTCTCAGATATTTTCTATATGAGGAGTTCCTCTTAGAGAACAGATCTGAGAACAAAGCAAAACAAAAGGCAAAGCAGTGATAGCCGAGCGGCTGGACGCTTACATTCCATGCAGGAGGGTCTAAGTTCTCTAAGCCTGCCCATACAGCTCTAACTTTTCGAATTTAGGTATGTGCGATCAGAATTATCACTTGCGTTACCAGTGAAGGAAAACATCGTGAGGAAACCTGAGCAACTGAATGGGCCTCATAAAGTTCTCGATGATGTGTGTAGTCTACTAACCCGCACCAGGCCAGCGTGGTGGACTATGTGGTGCCTAGCAGTGGCACAATAATAGGCTGGATTTATTATTTTAGTATAGTAGTATCTGATCTATCAAATATTTTTTCTGTGGGAATAAAAAGATCCTATCTATCTTCAAATAGAAGTATCTAATTAGTGTGCCTACTTGACCGAGCAATGGCGCACAGATGGCTCTCAGCTGAATTAAAAATATTAAGCAACATTAAAGGGCGCCTCAAGTGTGGCTCGCACATCAACTTAAGGCGGTGCTGGAACACACAGGGAGATTGAATCTGATTTTAATCATGTTCAAAACTTGATTATGTCTAGAGGCTTTAAGATTCACAACGAAACTTATTTTATTTTTATATTTTTTCCTATTTTTTTTTCTTTTCTTTCTCCTGAATCGTGGGTACAGTTTACAAACATAGATATCACATGCACACGCACCCCGCCCCGAAACAACAGTCAGTAGATCATACACTGAAAAAATTTAAAACTAGAAATAAATAAGTTATCTATTATTAGTTACATTACATACAACCGAGTACTTGGTTCGGATGGAGCCTGCAAAGTTGTTTTTAATCCCGAACAAAAAAGAGTTGTTATAAGTTTGTAGTGTGTTTCTTCTTGTTTGTGTGTGTGTGTGTTTTTCTTTCTTTCTTTCTTTGTATCTGTCTGTGGCATCGTAGCTCCGAAACGGATGGACGAATTTCAATGCAATTTTTTTAATTGAAAACTTGTTTAAATGGGTATCATCGTAGGTATTTTTCATGAAAATTTGTCCAGCCGTTCAAAAGTTACAGCTCTTTTTCTTGTTGGAGTCGGGGGTTTTTGAGGGTTAGGTTATTTCCGTGTACAAATATTTGTTCCGTGCGGGAATCGTACCCGCAACACGTAGGGCAGAAACACTACGCCAACCATGCTGTCAATTATGCTGTTTGATAACACTTAAAGTGGTTTTCTAATAGCTTCATAACTTTTAGAACTGCTTTCTCTCAATATGCTTCATCATGAAAAAATTTAACTTATCAATCATGTAACACATTCAAATACCCATTGATAAATGTTCATAATTAATTAATATCGAATAAATATTGTTGTTCGGACGTAATTGATGGCGATTTGATTAAAAACGCGACAGCCATATTATAATCGATTTAGATTACTTTCACGGTAAATTATCCAAGTGGTTCAATGTGTAGAACAGCGGTATTCTATTTCCTGGTTATGTTTTAGTGTTGAACATTACAAGAACTGGGGGTGAGAATTTATGCTGCATTTAGTTTTAATGTTAAATGTTTAGTTACATCTAAGAAAAATCTGTTTTCTGTTAAGTAGTATCTGAAAAAAATGGAGAAATGATGAATAAGTATGATAATGATTATGAATGATTATGAAATCTTTTTAGAACTTTTCTTGGGACTGATGATTTTAGAATAGAATATATTATCTTTATTTCGTGTAAACCAGATACAGCCACTTATGAAATGTCGAGACTAGGTGCGCGGTTCCAAATAGAAGATCTTAACAGAGTTCCATAAACTGCCTCAATACATAATGCTTATCCATAAGCGATATAATAACCACACAAAGACAAACCCAAAGAGAGTGATCATCTCAAATAAAATTGAAACATTTATAATAAACATTACATTTGAACCAGACAATAGTAGTGTTAATGCTCAAAGTGTTAATGGCATCAAATTTCCTAAGTTGAATTCGATCTCCACAATTCCATTTAATAGACAATATTTGTTATGATCTCTAGACATATTGTTGATGCCGTTCTAAAGACTTTTCATTGCTGAAAATGACTCTAATTATCTTTGAAATAAGGCTGTTCTTATAAATTGACGTATGAGCAGTTCGTTACATCGGTTTTCAAGTGACAAATGACTGTACATCCACATCGCGGGAGGTCCGAACGATCGTACGATGTTGCCATTTATCATATAAATTTCACTTTATATAGAAACTTCATATAAACTGCATCTTTTCTAAATCGTGACTCTATCTGTACGTACGTACATTACCCTGAAATAACGTAGACATATTAACCTTTCTCTCGGGATTTCCACAAGTTTGAAATGTCTTGTGCTCAAACATCTTTTAATCGTTTTTGTCGTCACGAACAGATGTAGATAAAAGATGGAAAAAATAACCTCAAAAATAATATATAAGAAGTTCTTGCTAAAATTTCGCTCGTCTTTTGTGTGGCTGGCACGCTACACAAAAAGGTAGCCTACTTTTGCTTTTTCTTAGCTTTACTACAAGTACGTGCTCCGAGCTTCAAGCACTCTTCTTCATTGGAGAGTTTCACAGTTGCCAAGGTTCTTTCTTTGATATAGCAAGTTTCTTTTCGAAACACAGTGACCGCCATCTGACGTCCATAACCTTTAGAAAAAATTGTTATTTGCAGTAATTTTTTGCAGTATAAGTACAACTTATTGCATTTATCTTTGGAAAGTTTAGGGACTCTTGTGTACTTAGCCGGAAATATTATATTGCTGACTATCCTGAAACAGATACGTTAAAAGATAAACATAAAGTTCTAAATTATGAAAAGCTTCACAAAAGTCTCATTATTCCGCCAATATATAAATAAATAAATCCAGCCCGTTACTGTCCCACTGCTGGGCACGGGCCTTTTCTCTGAATGAGAATAGTTAGGCCTTAGTCCACCACGCTGGCCTGGTGTGGGTTGACGGACTACGACCATCATCGAGAACTTTATAAGGCCCTCTCAGGTGCGCAAGTTTCCTCACGATATTTTCCATCAACGTTAACGCAGTGATAATCAATTGCGATCCGCATATAATTTCGAAGTCAGAGATATGGGGCGGGTTCGATCTCAGACCCTCCGGCATGGAAGGCAATGTTCGACCGCTATGCTATCAATGCTATAGGCTGATTCAATAAAGTGTGGTAATCTAGTTCATTCACATTCAGATCAGAAGTCGTGGAGGTAATAATAAAGTAGGATCAAGTTTTCTGTTACATTTCAATCTAGTTGCGGTGATGCAGTGAAGTAACTAATTTAGTGGTTGCGAGCTGAGATATATTACCTTCCCAATACGATTGCTGGAAATGTACACAACTACGAGAACCTATCTTAAGATAAATGGAATTAGTCATGTACCTACTTAATCAAATTAAATTGTACCTATATTATCTGATGATCAAGATGTAAAGGAAGCTCACAACACCCAGCCTCGTCGACTTCACCTGCTGCGTCCAAGTGTACCCTGCCTAGAGTTCATCCTTTGGTGTGTTCCAAACTTTGGAGTTGGAGACGGATCCTCCGCGTACCATGAACGGTAAAAAGGACAATTAAGTCAATACTCGACCAACTTAACATAAAGACCCGAGTTGACCCGACTGTCAACTATCTGTTACCAGCGCATACTCAGCTATTTCGGTCATATTGCCTGCAGAAGCCCTGACAACGCTCCGATTACCTTAAAAAGCTCATTGTTGTGGGCAAGTCGGAAGGGAAACGACCGCATAGCCGGTCTCCTACCCGATGGTCTGACCAGGTTAAGACTTAAGACCCTCACCGGTCTCCCCGTCACTACCGCTCTAAGAACAGCTGAAGACCGAGTGAAATGTAAAATCGTAGTGGCTGACGTCACGAAAGCTTTTCAAGATGGACACGACCTTCAGTAATGAAGAATCCGACAAAGAAGGGAGACTCCATCCATATAGTTAGATAATGACGTCTATAATATCATTAGTGTAAGACGACTAGCTGATCTGATCTGCTTGCAATCCAGCGAAAACACACCGGGCATTATCTTGCTTTCTGGACCCGAATGAAAGAAGTTGATGGGCGATACAATGAGAATAAAATTGGTAATTGTTAATCTTTTCCTCGATAGACGTTTGAGATTGAAGACAATCATGCAACGGTACAATTCTAGTACTCAAATCTTAGAGGCGTTCATTGTCAGCTATTGACCACACTTCAGATTATCTAGGCAAAATAGTTCTGGCGCGACGCCAACACGATCTTACAATTTACACTATTATTTCTACAGCCAATTATGAAACTATAGCCTTTATTACTTGTTCTTAAGGGTGGGAGTTGTGTGAAAATTTGGTTGCATGGTGTAAAAGTATGTTGGTCGGTTGTAACCCGACGACGGCGCGATCGGCAACCGTATCGAGTGTCGTTCCGGTCCGGCGCTCGCCTTCGTCTCGACCTGGCTACGCGGTGTGAACGGAACCTATGTCCTGGTTACGCACTAGGGGTGGTGGCTGCTCAGGTTATTCTGCGAGTTTGAACGACCCTTGAGTCTGAGCCAGAAGAAGAGATCATAATTTATGGTTAAAATAGGCTGAATTTCGTGTAGCACGATATATTATCATATAACTATTATATATTATCACGGTTTATTAAAAAAAACAGTATGGACTGTTTCCAATGATTACCGAATCTGATATAATGATAATATTATAAATTGAATTTCACTAAATCAAAAACATGATACATTCTACAATTAGGATACATGATCTCAGAATTATCGTAGTACATACCTAATCGCGCGGTACCTAATCCAAAGAATTTGGCAATATTATGTAGGTCACTACCTCGTCAAATAAGAAAAAGTTCTTACCGCTAAAGCTGGAGTTTGGCCAGCAATAGCTTAGTTGAAGAGAAAACAATCACAATTGTACTACATAAAACGTTTAGAAACGCAGCGTTTACAGCGACTAGTGCGTAACCTTGTCAGAAGTTCCCCAAGGTTTTTATATTGGACAGTATCGTCACAAAGTGCGCTGTCGCGTTTATTATTACCACCGTTATTACCTGCCACGTAATGACATAATGCTCCCGTTGCCCATTTGAGTAGAGACGCTATCATTGCCAAGGAGTTTTTCAATTACAAATTATGTGCTGGCGACAAACATTTCCTTCGAAAACTTATTAAAATAAAAAGTTGATAAAATTGGCAAAAATTACAAGTTAAGCTGAATTTTGTTTGTCAATTTATTTTCCGCGTCATGTATCTTCTACTATTCCGTACCTACATTATGAAACTACTTTCGAAGAAAGACCTTCAGCTGTAACAACATAAAATTTTGATTTTTAAATAAATATTGCTGTTATCCGTTGAGGAGTTCCATTCTTACATCTCGTTTCTACCTACTCCATGATCAGATCTTATCTTATTTTTTATGGGACCACATCGGGATTTTAAACCATCGAAATCGGCTAAGTTGTTTCCGGGAAAACGGTGACCGACCATACATGAAAAAAACAACGCGTCAAATGCACAACTTCCTCCTCTTTTTTAAGAGGTTAACCCTTAAGGCTTCCACCACGCTGGCCTGTTAGGCTAACATGCGCGCCGCGACAAAACTTTGTCGTCATGACAAGACGAGATAATGCCTCTAAAAACCTGTTTCTGCACGGGATAATACGTCGATAAAATTATGTCGCGGGGTCATGTTAGCCCGGCTGGTGCGGATTGGCGGACTACACACACCATCAAAAACTTTATGCGGCCCTCAGATATGCAGGTTTCCTCACGATGTTTTTTCCTTAACGATTGTTTCCATTAACGCAAGTGATAATCAAATGATTTAAGAATAATTCTTTATAAATATTAACAACAGATAAATACGTTATTAATTCAAGAAATAATAGTTTTATCAATGACCAGTTATTTATTGTAGGCCAGCAGAATCAGTGGGGTCAGACGTAATGAAGTGAGATGGCCGGGGGGCGTAAACTGAGCCATGCAGGTCAATTGGGCCTTATTACTCGTAGCCAATATACTTTTATGTTAGGCCAAATTTTTTGTGACTACGGGCTCTTCAATTATAAGTAACAAGATAAACATCTCTTTATTATTATGAAATATGATTACTATAATAAATTTTTTAATTCATATTTTTAATAATGATATGTCAAGTTTCTTCTTTTTAAGCAAATCTACCACTATCCTTCATCTCCCTTTCAAACCCTAAAAAAACGCACGTAAGACGATTTTTCCTACAATTGTTATAAAACACACGGTGCAGTTGCAAAGCTGTCCAATCCTAATTACAAATTAACTTACTATCGTAGATTTAATTATTACATATTTTACCTATCCGAAATCGGAATATCAACGGAAAATATATAATTAGACGATTTTTTTTTCTGACGTGTAATTCTATTATTACAAGTAAACTGACTATGACTACAAAAATTCCATGCATTGTATTCTACAAAATAATGACGTGAATTAATATAAAATATAACTTGGCGAAACAATGCACAAATGATTCCTGACAATATGCATCAAGTGAAACAAAAGCGTCCAAAGCAAACAATTGAAAGCGTCAAGACACATGTGCCTGTCATTCGGACACGTGCAACACACATTGAAGACTCCGTACTGCACAATGCGAAAACGTTGGGATAAATACAAATATAAAACAGCTAATTCATCCAACCGTTTGTTCCAAAAGAATTAATTATCACCTTTTTTCAAGATGCATCTTGGGTATCATTAAAAACATCGACATAAAAAATCTGACAAATCATGTGAGAACTGAGAAGGCAGTGTTTTAGGCAAAATAGTAAAGACTATTTTTACTCATACACAGTAACTTTTTGTCCTTATTAAAAGCATATTATGAGAGGAAGATGTACAAGTTCCCATCTTCCCATATATCCTGTTGCCAAGCACCAGAGTTAAGGAAAAGCTAAAAAAGTTGTTTTCTAATTATGTTAATTCTTTTTTATAACCTGTCAGTCAGTATACTTTTTATGCGCCAAGGAAGGTTTCTAAAATCAAAAGGCATAAAGATGCGACTTTACATGAAAGTTTTATCATCATTAAATATCTTAATTACTTCTCCCCCATTTACTAGGTAAACACTACGCACGCTAGGTCATAAAACAAACGCTTAACCTTTGTCAACTCTCGCGCACATCATAATTTAATAACAAAATCACTCTCATCGCCTTTCTCTGGTGACAGAGCTGATGGGACAGTCTAACGGGTCCGTCGCATCAATCAATAGCTATGAAAAAGCAGTCAGTCTGTTAAATGGACAACTTTCGCGTTCAGTACACAATCGTTCGAAGCGAACTAATCACCGCTCGGGGTTTAGAGCCCCTGGGCCGCTTTCGATGTGGCCCCTAAAGCCTCGGCCACACAATAATCTATAGTTACTTAAAAAAATACTATTCTGGGGTCATCTCTGTACATAGAATATTTTTTTTAATGCCTGTATTGTATATACCTACAGCAGCCTAAACAATAGCTTACAGTACGATTGTCAATTTGTCTGTACGCTTCCATCTGTCAAAATTTGTTCGTAAGTTTGACAGACGGAAGCGTAAGTTCACGCTTAGACTCGTTTCTCTCGTCTCTGAATGTCAGCCTTAGAGTATAAGGCTCTTTATAAAAGGATGTTTCATCTTAATCGGTTGAATAGAACCAGAGATTCATCTTGGTCAGTATGTTGTGATCCCATACGACAATAGATTGTTCCTCCAGGCGGTAGAAGTCGAGATCAAAGCTATGAAAGTTATAGTCAATCAATCTTGACATAATTGTATAACTGCGACTATAAATATTAGACGACTATTTATTGGTGAACGTTATCTGTTAACGGTACTAAATAATAGGTTAGGTTGATTGTTTTTTGTTTTGACAGGGTAATTCCTTTGTTATGGGACAAATCATGATCGTAATCGTTTTGTGTGTCCATAATGGGTATTTTCAATGTGGACAAAATTTATATTGACCAGATAATAAAATAGATAAACATGGAAATAGTTATTATTGGACAGAAAAAATCTGTTTTTATTTTTTCATAAAATTATCTCCCAAGTTAGCTGAATATTAAATACTTACGTCGTTTCAATTCTCCTTTCAAAAACGAATGGTTGGATTGGTATGTTTTTTACACATAATACGTACCCATATTTTGAAAGGGTATTTAGGTACTTACAGTTTCATTGAAGTTTTTGTATGAATCCACCTTTAATTGTTAAACTGAAACCAGTAACGCGACTCCAACGTTCATTCACATGACTTGATCGCGCTCTCTTTATTCCTCACACGTAAAAGAAAGGGATAAAGTAAATTCAGTACGCGTCAATGACGGTGTCGTTTTAACACAAAATAAACCATAGATTGAAGCAAATAAGTCTCGTAGAGGTGGCCATTACAGAAAATAAGTAAATCTTGATTTTCGTGAAATCCAACGTGTTATATTACCAATAACTGGAAGTAGGAAGCTGAAGTAGACAGGATTCAGAAGGCGGAAAAATAGGGTGTAGCCATCTTGTTGAACAACTTTATAAAAAAAAAGTGACAGCACAACGAACGTAAGTTGCTTAATTATTTATGTAATACTAGATACCCGCACCTGGCTGCGGAAGGGTGCTACTATCTTTACATTTAATATGAAATTACCATACATATAAACCTTCCAGAAGAAATGCCCAAAATGATGGTGAAAACCGCATCAAAATCCGACAAACAACAAGACGCGGCGGGCGACTTTATTTTATACTATGTAGTAATGCCATTAAGGCCTTTTTCTCTAAGGAGTGGACAGAAGATACGGAACACCCAGCGCTACAACCATACAAGCATCTTTCTAATAGTGCACATAACAAGTGCTACGCACCTGACCTTTTGACAAACGCCACCAATAAGGTCATTTCTATAAGATTTTGCATAGTATCCATGTGTGCTGTAACTTTGAATAGTAGTAGAAGAAACCGATTAGTAGATGTAGAGACAAAATTAGATACCTATATAAGTATAATAACTAGGTATACTTCGGTAGGTATTTACAGCGCAAATGTAAGCAGAAGAAGTAGATATACTGAAAGATGTCATTAGGGTGCATCTAGCTGAAAATATATTGACCTCCTCTTATTCTAAATATCAAAACAAAACATTTAAAAGACCGCCATCACAATATAAATTAATTCTGCCATTATAGAATTCTCAGCGCACGTCCAGGATCCAAACTTGTTCAGCTCGTTTTACTCCCTCGTAAAACACCTCCGATAGGGCCTGAATCACGCAGCACTAAGTTAATGGAGTGCTCATACGCTTTCTACAATGAATACCAATGATTGTGTTTTGGAGATACGTCATTAGACGTTTCACGGCGTATTATATTATGATGTATTTTCGATCGTATCACGGAGCGTTCTATGGTGGACATGACTGTGTGGATGGAATTTCTTGCCAGTATCTTCTCCAGGATCAACCCACTTGGAACCGTGCACCTAGAATCACGACGTTTTTAAAGTGCCTGCAAAGGCCCGGTTGAAATAAAAAACTTTGACTTTGTGTAATTCCATAGCTTCAATCACATTTTTATTCACAGTTTATTGTAACTAGCGCACATGTCAAGAAGGTGGGCATGGTTACTACTGTCCATCTTCTTGACATCTTCCTTAGGCCCAAGTTCACTAACAACATAACAGACTATTAGAGCAAAATCAGGCATTTAAACATGAATTTATTTTTGTGTTGGTAAACGGCTGATTTAGTTTTAATCAACTGTTAAATTGACGGTGAACCCGGCCCTAAGTAGCCTTTTACTACACTCAAGTGGCCTTTAATTGATACATAATTATGCAAAAAATTGCAGTTTGAATACAGATACTTTCGCATTGTTCACCCGAACGTTGTCGTTCCATTAACTTGCTGCTCTGTGCAGTGGTTCGATAGGCATGGCTACAACTGATCGGGTTATGATCCTGTTTGCAACAATCATCGACGTCCTGTCCACACACCTGCGTGGGTACTGCGGGATCTTTGACCTGACTGAAGGTGTTATATTGACTGTAACGAGGTATGGTAATGAGATATGTTTTACTCCTTGCAAATTGATTACTTATTGAGTTTTTCTATGTCTCTCGTATCTAAGTGTAAATGCACTTTAAAATAACTAATTTACGTATTCTATCTACACCGTAGCTTTTTTGCATTACAAAACGAAATGCTTTAAATTTGCAATGGTCTTATCAAGGCTAAGTTAAACAGGACAAAAAACTGCTGACTGGTCACTGATTTGCTCAAATTTAGACCAGTTATTAAAAAAAACTTGTGATTTTTACACCATGTCTTGTCATTTGTATATCAATTAATAGAGATGGCGATGGCAATAGAATTAAGAGCTAAATAACGTTAAATCATCGTTTAAATAGATAAGTACACAAAATGAGTACATATCATATCAATATAATAATAATAAAAAAAAAAAATATGCAAAACATGTGAAAAAAACAAGTCGACGATCAACAGAGTAATAAATATAGTACTCAATAATAATATGTAAGTGCTATAATAGCAAAAATCTGTGTCAATTTTTACTACCGCTAAGTAATCAATTAGGATTCTAGAACATGTTAAAATCAATGCCATGTCACATAACTGTTGTAATTACTATAATGTCTATTCAATCAATTTAGCTGTAAACCTGTAAACTGTCATATCGTAAAGTGATCTAAATTGTATAATCTCTTTTAAATTGGTTTAAGAATTGTCAATAAAATAGCCAAGTCGTTTAGAATTCTGTCAACGATGAAAAAAATAATCATTACTTTTTAATTTTATAGTAGCAGTATGTATTTGTATAATTTATTAAGTTGTAATTAAGTAATAAAAACCCATACGCATATAAAACACGTTTTGATGCTCAATAAAGAAAGTTTCCTAATGAAGATCTAGTATTTACGGGTTATTAAGAAGTCTTATTTATCGTTTTAATAAATTAAAAGTGAAACGAGAGAAACTAGATTATTTTGAGTAAACATGACTAGAAGACGCCACAGATTTTCTTTTACTTCACATATAGGTACTCGGATCCATTATTATTACAACAATAGACAAAAGTAGACTACAAAGTCACGAATATCTTATAGAATAGAATAGATCTTTATTTCATGTAAACCAGATACAGGCACTTATGAAATGTTGAGACTCTAGGTGCGCGGTTCTAAATAGTAGGTTCTATGTAGAAGAACCGGCAAGAAACTCCATGGAAATAATAGATTACAATCTTGATTAGCAATGTTGCGGTAAGAGCTCCGAGAATAATGTAATTTAATGTGAATAAAAATAAGAATAGGATTTTATTATAATGATTTGCCTCTGAATAAGATTGATTACGAAATATTCCTTCAAGAAGTTTCATATCACCTTGATTGACCGTTAAGGTTCATATAATAAAAAAACAAAGAATCTCTATTGGAAAAACGTATTTGTTCGACGTGTCTTCACGTCATTTATTTCTTTACAAATTTTCTTGGTAAAATGGGCCTTGTTTGTCCATTTTTATATGAAATATTAGAGTATAAATGTTTCCAAGTGCAAGGATCAATTATAAACATAATAACTAGTCATATAAAATAGAAAACTGAATTGACTGAACTGAAAAATAATAGAAAAGAATAGAAATACCCTTTATTGTAGGTACACCAAATAAAAAGGAGCAATGAACATATATCTAATAATTACAATTAACATTTATAATTGCATGAACTTGTTTGTAATGTCAAAAAATGTATTTATAATATCTTTTAATAATTAATTAATCACTATTTAGAATTTTATTAAGTATTAATTATGTATGAAGTATAATGAAAATTACCAGTAAATTGATTTATGATTTATTATATAGAAAACCCGCACTGTGTAATTTTCCCTTTTGGAAAACCAACTTTCCACCACATACCTAATACTGACAGCGCATCAAAAGAGGGAACTGTTCTTTACAAATAGTCATAAATATTTCAAACCATAATAAAGATCATTAAAGTTAACAGAACATAACTTTGAAATATTACAAATTAACGTTTGTTTATAACACGATAATAAACTTGACCCCTGCTGAGATCGAAACAAAATTGTTTGTTAAAAATTATATAACCTTTGTAAGAGTTAACCTTAATTAACGACAGCAATCAAATAATATTTTACGTGTTTAATAAAGCCATATAAAAAAGTATTTAACAATTATAAAATGTTAATTAGAGTTGAATTTATGTAAGTAGCGTAGATAAAAATGGTGGTAATATCACAGCCTTGTACGGGATAAGAACTAGTGTAGGTACTTATTTTTATTTTGTAAAATGGCGAATCCACAATTTGTATGATTTTGAATGATTTGCCACCTAAACACAGAGATGCCACTTTTTTTTGACCAAATTTAGTACTTATATTTACTTTTCTGAAGTAAAAAATTAAGTAGGTACTTACAATATGTAAAAATAAAGTATTAGGTACCTATCTATTTGACTCGCAATTTTTGTTACGAACTTTTTTTTTGCATTTCTTTTTTTTTCTAAGTTTATATATTTACATATAAATATATATTTTTTTATAAGTTTAGGGACAGATTACTAGTAGGTGTAAATAAAACCTTGAAATGTCAAAATAGGTAACAAAATAAAGTATTTTCACATACTTTGTTGCTCAAGTGTAAAGTACGTTTGCTGGAAATAACGTAAGTAGGTACGGGTGACAACCCTACCTAAGTCCAAAGATTATGCAACCTCCTCCGGCGTGGTTGGATTTGTTTGTAGAAGGATTACTTCAAGAATATGGACGGCAACATCCTCCCATGCGATAATAACAACAGTCTGCGATCACCCATCTGTTTCCCAAATGTGGCGATTATGGCAATATTCCCTGGTCAGTACATAGCATTGGTCGTTACTTCAAATTTATTTAATATTTTCCAAATCAACGAAAATATTAAAATGAAACTAATGTAACTAAAATACATTAAAATCTACAAAATAAGTTCAAAAACGTATTCAGAATAATAAAGGGTACCTCTTCACTACTATATGGAATAAAAAAGTCTTCCTTTTCTTCAACGCTACTTAGATAAAATGTCAATTAAGTTTTTATTCCTAAAAAACCTCTCCTAAATTCAACTGCCTAATCCTATAAGATGACAGATAGCCCCATCCTCTAACCTACGGAATGTTAATGGTGCATTTATCAAAGCCTTAATATGTTCCATTCGTTGATATAAAAACTTATGATAGATATCCAACGCTCAAAAACGTCTGAGAAATAAACGTGCACCTATTGGAATTGTGCGCGAATAACCCTTTGATTCTGAAATAAATGCCTGATCATTTCAAATGTCATGTGAGCTGTTATGATTGGTTGACCAACATAATCATATTCACAGAACACAGAAAAAAGGCCTCTTTCTATGTTCTGTGATCATATCATTTAACATGAGTTTTGGCCTTCGGATAACCGAGTTTTAGTTTTCAACCAGCGATTAGTTAACATACCAAATATATTTTTGTCAAATAAACTACAAATGCATCTTGAAAGAATGTTAAAAAAAGGACGATATGTATGACTTGTGTGGTACATTAAAGTGACCACACTGTACTATCTAAACTACATATTTATGAGGAATTGACTACACTTCTAAACTCATAAGAATTTTGCATCTCGAGTTCTTATATCAATGGTTCCATTACAGATCACGGTCCAGGGGAATTAATTTCAATTTATGAGTTTATTTGGAAACATTAATATTTTGTAAATCACTCCACTCTAACAATGTTTTACCTACTTTACTTCGAGAATTTATTGTAGTACCTAAACTTATATTATAAGTCGTAACAACTTGAATGATGTCCTATTACTCTTCATTTTATTTGTTCCATGTTCCGATAGAAGTTTGAAGGTAACCGTTTATTATACGACTCTTCGATCTTCTTCGTCATCATCCTTTTAGTATACTGACTTATTTCGTTCAGATTTTATTAATAAGTATCAGAACTATGTTTTACCAATTTTTAGCTCGATCATTGAAAGCGCGGCCCGATATAATGTATTTCCATTTTAATAAAGACAGCGATATAATGTATATTATGGTATTTTATTTATCACCGAATATACCGTGCACACCCCCTCGTGTCCCGCAAACCATCGGGACTCTCCCGACCGAGTAAGCGCAGCCCGCGCTTACTCGGTCGGGAGAGTTGCGCTTATAGCGGTCGACCATACTAACTGCTTTGCAAATTGACATTTGAGTTCGTAGCTTTTAGGGAAACATCTGCAGTTTATAGAAAAAAAAAAACTCACATAACTTCGGGACAAGATAGATAGTAGTTCCATAAAAACTTCACATTGATATAAAAATACCTACCTAACCATAAAATTGAAAATAACTGTTTCAAGATTCAATTTCCTGGTGTATAATAATTCGTAGCGGAATACAAACTATTAATTGAAAACCTTCGACTCGAGAGTTATAAACCATCAGCTCGCTTCAAAGAATAAAACCTCGGCTACATTTCATAGCTCAATAGATTTAATAAACTCTCTACAACTATAAAGCCCGTTGCACACATTCAGTAAAAGGAACATGAAACGTTAAACGGTGAATTACAGCGAGAGTTCCGTAAGCTGATAACTGTTATCACCGTGTTATGACTGAAGCCAGGTAAGTGGTAAGTGACGATCAAAGGTCGTTAAATGCTGCAACTCCGGTCATGTAGACGACGATCAGACATCAATATTTGTGTGGTACAAGTCATAAGAGTCGATATTTTTTAATAAAAAAATTACTTTGATCGAGTGATTACAAAAATTTTGTAGTAGGAGAATCGCTGCTGTATCGATAAATGTATGAATCGATGCTGTATTTTGAATGTAGTATAATTAATAATAAACACAGGCTATGTGCAATGAACTACGGATTTCGAATTTTCATTGATATACATACAGGGTTTAAGTCTATTTACGGTGGGAGCTTTCTCTAATTTTTTTTTTTTTTACGGTTTTGTTTGCAGTATATAGTTACTAACCAAAACTGCAATCAATTTATTGAAAAGACCGACGCAAAATTGAGGAAACTCTGAGGAGTCCAGATTCTGCACTGAATCCATGGTATCGATGTCACTAACACCCTGTATAGATTTTGCGATCGCTTCGAATCGTCAAAACGGCACAAAAACAGACGACGTAAACGAAGTCTAATCATTATGCCAACCCTTAGACTTATCAACTTTATAACAAGCTGCACTGCACTACCCAAAATTACTTATAAAGACTAGTACTCACAAAAAGCATCCAAATATAAAACAAACAGTTAAAGCCAAATTAAAATATATCATAATTGACATTAACTAATTTCTAATCTTCTAAATCGCTGAGCCGATAATAGCTTATGATAGTCAAGTTACAGGTTCCAGTTAATCTGATAATCCTTATATGACTTGCGCCAAGGCAACTACGTGGGAGTCACACTGCCTCGCCATACTACTTATACCGTAACAATTAGTAACTGTCGTTATTAAAGAAATTAACCCTTTACTTAGTACGGGCGACGAGTATTGGTTACAAACACTATATAGTCATGTATTTAAAATACATGTTTCTTTACTTATTCGAATTGGCATAAGATATCGCTATATAACGTTAGGCATATTATGTTAAAAATGCATTTGTAATTGTAGGTACCTAACTACTTTATTTGTTAGCTTTTAATCTTTGGATCATCTTCAATTTTATATTTATGTATCAATCAAAAACAATAAAGTTTATTTTACTTTACTTTACTTATCACTTTCCTATTTCTTTTATATCCATGCTGTAACTATACTTGCTGCATGCTTGCTTTGTGTGCTTGCATGCTGTGTGTTTAGGAATACTGTCTTGTTCGAAACTAGTTACTGATGAAATAATTGGCTAAGAGAAAATACCATACGACATAACTCAACAAAACATTTCCTTAAGCACTGTTTTTCCAATGACCAAAACTCTACGCCATGACAATACCCACATAGAAACTGTGTTGCAACCAGAGCAGCGATAATACTCCGCCGTCGAGTGGGCAATACGAGAATACGAGTAATGTGACTAACATTAACCATGCCACGCGTTATTATGTCATTTACCCGCTCAAATACCAGCACACCATGTATAACATACTCGTATCGATGTACAGGAATGATACTTGAAGGTAGTGTTACTGTAGCGACCTAGAATATTTTCTGTAAATAATACGTAATAATAAAATTAAACGGCTTCATTAGTAAGCAATATATGCGCTGTCTTATTTTAATGACTTACTTAGCCTGTCGAATTGCTAAATTGCTGACAAAAAAAAGTTAAAAAAAATATTTAGATATTTCAATTTGAAGAATTACGAAAGAAAGTAGGCACAGAAAATCATTAATTACCTAGACGTCTTCTTGTTCTCAAATTTAATATTGCATAAGACCACATTTCAGACCTCAATACAGAGCCATTTACAAAAGTTTTGGCCATTATGTAGTGTTTAGTCTAAACAAAGCAGGCTTTTGTTTATTCAAAAACTGCCTACAAAGTTGTTAAATGAAAGTGTACGCTTCATTTGCTTTCAGTCAATAGCTTCGAACATTTGCCGATGTTAACTTGTTTTTCCACATAGTAAGGTATTTCTACTAAGTTTTCTAAGCAAAATCTCTAACAGATACCTAACCATCAACAGACCAACATGGAATTATATGTTTAGGGGGATTGTCCGCTCAAAATTGGAGCTGGGGAACTACCTCCACCATACAGAATATTGTAGCCAAATAACACTGCTCTTCTGCAGTGTTGTGTTCCTAACAGTAAGCAAGGTCGCTAATGTTCCTTGGGGGAATCTTAGGGTCGGCAACGTGTGAGTGATGCCCCCTGATGTAGCAAGCGTCCATGGGTCACGGACACGGTAACCGCTTACCATCAAGCGGGCCGTACGGTTGTTTGCAAAATAAGTATTAAAAAAATATTGTAGTAGGTAATCCTATAAAACTGACAGTTTGTTTCTCTAAATCAAATAACCTATTTGATTGAAAAGTATGCGATTCGTTCATAGACCAGCGCCTTGATTACGTAAGAAAAATCTGACAGCCACAGCGACCAACAAACAATGCATCCCTTTCTAGCTTATAGATGTTTTCATAAGAGGATAAGGAATAGGACGTCTATTTGCGACAGCAACTGTCATATTTATAACCCGAAATCAGGGGGCGGGCCTGTCTTAAAAATACTTTTAAAGGTTTCAAACATTTTAGTTACCTATATACCTACAGTCATTCGATACTTATCCCTCATAACGTATTAATTTCTTTATCTGTATATATTTATAATATATTTTTCTCTATATCCACAACTACGAAATTTGAGAAAATTCATAGTCGCATGCGGCTATCTCAAACCCCTAATCACAGGGATATCCCCGTTTCACGCAATACCTGATTGACATAACATGTTAGAGTGTTGTAAAATTTTTCTCGTCTGAGAAAATGTGGCTCCACAGAGATCAACGACCTCTCTGATGTAACGTCGTGTTTCAGACGGCGTGGCGTCTTAGGCGCTAGACCGTACAAGTATTTCTACTCTTCAAACTGTCATGACAATGAGCTTATGTAATAGCGGAGTAATGATAGATTGGCAACAGATAAATGCTGTTGCTAGCGACAAACTGACGCAAGTATCATTATAGAAGAGACACGCTTTTAAGATGACATTTTATATTCCATGTAGATATTTATTTTGGACCAATAAATAAATTGAGTAGGTCAGTCGGAGAGATGAAGTCAGAACTGCAAAATTAAATTAACAGAAATGAATTATAAATAAAACCTTTCCTATTTCAATTTATTTTTAATTTGGGCATTGTCCGTGCATTTTTAGTAACTTCTAATGAATTATTTTATCCATAACATATACCTACTAATATGTAAAGCGTCTAGATAGACAAGTTATAAATATATCTACATACATCATCATCTGTCTAGTCTTTTCCCAACTATGTTGGGGTCGACTCCCAGTCTAACCAGATGCGGCTGAATATCAGTATATTACACGGAGCGACTGACATAATATGACCTCCGCCACCCAATTACTGCGGCTGAATATCAGTATTTTACACGGAGCGACTGCCATCTGACCTCCGCCACCCAATTACTAAGACCTGATAGCCTAAGGTTAGACCCAAAAAACACAGAAAAAGGTTTCTTTCTGGTACTCTTTCTGTGTTCTGTGGTTAGACCGGTTGTCAGACTTTCAAATTATGAATATAGTGTATAATAGGTACGCGTATTTCATAACATGTTCTTAGGCTGTTTCCCAGTTACAGATAACTATGTCGAATTATTTTTATTCTAGTTTTAAGTTCCCCGTACAAATGCAGAGCGTAAAATCAATATTCAATTGTACATTTACGTGAACCATATTCATCAGTACCTACGTAACATGATTTCGTAACAACAAAAAAGATTGCAACATCCAACATCGATCTCGATTCGCAATACAGCCAGTCATTGTCATTTCGAAATAGATTTCTAGTTAGATTTCGTTTAGCCATATAGACTAAAGTTGACGCCCATATGGCATTTCAATCCGAGCAGTAATCACCTTTGACATTTAAAGTTCTTTTTATCGCTTCTGTAACAGTTTGTGGTATTGGACACTCATGGACATCTGTTCTATTGGCCTTTTTTGCTACCAATACGAATTTGGAGGAGATGGCGTGATTAGCTGGACTCCTATCTAAAGAATTGGCCCCAAATTCCCATACATCGGGAAATGTGGAAGGAGGGAAGGCAGGCCTTTGCCCTGCAGTGGTAATCTACAGGCCAGTATCTTTTTTTTTTAAAATCTTTATTTGAAGAAGGTTTGTTCATACATGAACATGTCACCTCCATAAAGCAACAAAAACAAAACTTAACACTTTGGAACTAATATTAAAATATAACTAACTTAAAACTATAGAGGAACGATTTTTAATGCCGATCTGCGTCAGCTTATACACTAATTTCGCTTCCTCTGATAGAGGTAAAGACAAAACAGTGTTACACCATCCCACGTCATAAGGAACCACATCAAGTTCGGTTCGCATATGATGTCTAAAAACTTCGTTCCTGGCACATTCCATTATGATATGATAAACATCCTCAATCACCCCACATTCATCACAATCCGAAGAACTTGCTTTTCTCATCAAATGTGCAAACTTATTTAATGGAATGTGATGTGAAGTCTGAAGCTCGTTACAATATCATGCCTTCCCACATTACTCCTATCAAACCATGGAACTCGAGGTAAAGTAGGCTGCATAGTCCTGTACCAAATACCTTTGGTTAAGGACCTTTCATCAAAATATTCCGACCATATTTTGGTACAGTACTCTTTAACATTTCCCAACAGATTTGTATAATAAGGCAAACAACATAAACCCACACCTTCAACCGAGGCTTCCTTAGCTAATTTATCGACTAGTTCATTTCCCGCTAAGCCAATGTGGGAAGGTATCCACTGCAGAACTACATTTATATTTTTTGATCTTAAATCATATATACTATTTAAAATATTATATGCCAATGGAATGCCTCTTACCATAGCAGAGCATCGCCCCAAATGTTGTAATGCACTTTTAGCGTCCGTAAATATAACAAAATTATTTAAATTATTTATTGATTGAACATTTCATTTCAATAATGTAGTACGTAGTTTAGTTAGTTTTATTGTGTTTTAAGATTTATATTTTTGTATTAGGTACAGTGACACTATGCTATTACTATTAAGATCTTTTTGTATATAGCTGTGTGAAACAATAAATAACCATTCTATTTCTATTCTTTAATAATAACTAGACAAGTAGCAGCATCCGTGCTAATAATAATAATAAATTATTACGATCACCATCTGCCAAGCCATCAAGGACTGGACCCCTATGGCGGAGTTTCATAATACGCCGAGACATTCACTATTTGACATAAAATACATAGAATGTCACATATAAAATTAATTATAGAAAGAAAACGAAATTACTCTGCATTTCTTTATATATTACAAATTCATACTCACTTTACCGTTTCCACAGAAAAACTGGTAACATTAATAAAATGCACGATACGCAACAAAAAGTGCTATTATAAATAAATAATAATATAATATATTACTGCCATTAACTTAGATATACAGAAGCTATTTAAGCATGCATGTGTGCAGCACGGCGGGGTCACCGTCCTCGGACATTGTCAGCGAACTAGACTTAATGATGACGCGTCAGCCGGCTGATAAATTTGTGACAAATAAACTTTACTATGTAATGGCACATAAATATTACAACAACTTGTAAGTATATTTATATGTAGATAGTATAAATATTTCGCTTGTCGCACTCTACGGCTAGATAGAGGCAGCTTCCAAAAAATAATGTAGGTATTGTCTGTAGTCTTCACCCTGGGTTTTGGGATTGTCTGCAGACAACGAGTAACAGTGAAGGTGCTGTTTGTCACCGCTCTTAGAGATAATATGACTATCACGTATTTAAAAATAACCAAGAAAGGACCGTGGTCACGCCGTCTTGTCAGTAAATTTGAGCAATCGACGACGAATCTTGACTGAAAAAGTACGTATCAAAGGAAATTATAGTAAAAAAAACCGGAATTAGGTAATACATTATATTATAAATATACCTACGTGTAATAATTTGAACCAAGTAATGGTCGCCCAGTGGTCGAAATTCGACCACATATTATAATATAAATTTTAGCTTCTGCACTCCTTCTCCATATAAACTTTAACTATGCCAAATCTTACACTCCTTGCGCGCAATATGCTTAAAAAGAGGTACAAAGTTTTTCATGTATTAATATATAGATGAACCTCGATTTTCCCAGCCCTGATGAACCCCGTAAATAAAAATAAAAAAATCTATACATTTTTCAATAAATGTATCTAATGTTTAATTTTGAATTGATATTACGCGGTGCTATCCGTGTGACTCATAAATAATGCATAATAATAATTATAACCTATGTTCCGGGCCACAGAGCAGATACCAGGGTCGTATCTATGCTCGATGACCTTAACGGTCAATTTTATTATTTCATCGACTCGACACTAAATAATAAGTTTAATTAATTTTGTTATAATCCTTGTCCTTAAACTTGACTAACACATAACTGTATAACACAATTTATCTAGTTCTACCTACATCAGACACCAGTCTCTATTTTACGTGTATCTATTTCTATTAATGTATGATTCTGTGATGATGAGAAATAAAAAATATTCTAATCTAATATTCTATTCTATATTATAGTGTAAATAGTATAGTATTATATACATTAAATAATGATTTTCAATCGATAATTCCCATAAATTCTAAACTAAAAATCGTTATCCTTACTAAAAAGTAAGGATAACGATTTTCAATCGATAATTCCCATAAATTCTAAACGCTTTTTGAGGTCCTCTACAAACTGAACGGAAAATATAGAAATAAAAAAACATAAATGTTATAATTATAATTGTTAGTCAGCAGTATGTTCAAAATAAGCACAAAGGATGATGATTTCATTATTCCTGCGAACTGTTCAAATTATTCGATAACCACGGAACAAAGAACCACTTTCCTTATCTCTACACATCCTTTGTTATTTTTCTTTTTTCGTCCTTTGTTACAAAAACATCATTACTTAATTTAATCTCTAATGGAATTTGGTTTACAGTAGGGCTTAGCGCACAAATGTATCTATCCTTTTCTAACTTGATATGAAGGTAATCACGATACACACTCGCAATCGGAATCGATTCAATTTTGACAGTCCAACAAACTACATTGCGCGGTATGCTTTTAAAACCACTACGCCCTACAATTTGAGCAACGCAATGAACATTATTGTAGTGTCAAAATTGAGTCGATTGTCCACAGTTTGCTTACAGCGTATTTTGTCCTATTTCGGCCACATAATGCGAAGAGGAGATAGCAGCCTTGAAAAGCTGGTCATTGTTGGTAATACCGAAGGCAAGCGAGCGCGAGGCCGGTCGCCAACACGATGGTCAGACCAAGTAAAAGAGGCTATATCCTCAAGCAAATTTCAGCTGGTGGTGATGGCAACTTTGGACCGGAGTAGATGGAGGCAGATTGTCCGCTTGAAGGGGTCCAGTGACCACAATCCTCAGTAATGAGGGACCGACTGAAGAAGAAGAAGAGCTTAGCGACTATGGAAGAAATACCTACGTAACTATGTATGTTACTTCTACATAAAGTTGTATGTTTCCTTTTGATTGTAAAACGTGAAACTATTCTCTGCAGTGGCCAATGGACACAAAAAACTGTTTTATAAGGCTTAACTAATAAACCTACGCAACACCGAAAGCTGTAAAGACGTTAGTGCAACGAACTGTATGCGCGTACGCACCGGATATTACTCACGCGATAATGTTATCCTCTTCCGAACGATAATGTCCTCCACTTTCACGGATTACATACTTTTATTACGTAACTATAGCCATCAAAAGTTATCATATAACTTTATTACTGTTTCGTAGTAATGAAGACTTTTTTAGTTGTTGTAATAAATGCACTCGAAAGTACCACACTGATGCGCCATAAAAAATATCACGTCTTTTTTGATTTTTCGTTTTCTAATTTGCAAATTTTTATTTTTTGTTTGTATGGAATCGGTAGGTTATGGATTCTTCTTAGATAAAAATGGAGTAATATGCGACCCATATTGCTAGTACCTATTTATCCTTTTCAATGAAAAAATATTGTTGTAAAAATAATATTAAATAACTTACGCTTTTTTCTCATCATCCACCGCTTCATTTCGTTATCAAAACTCTTTGTATTCGTTACATGAATTAAGATAAAGATGACCCATATTTTAACTCAACTTCCGCACATTTAAATAAAACACACCAACCTACAATACTGACCCAAAATATATAACATTTGTTTATCAGTCGGGCGTTCTTTAGTAGAGACGAAATTATCCATTACAGCATAATGTGTCATATCAGAATCTTTTACCGTTGAATCATATAAGCTTATCTCGAACAACTGCTTATTTAGGTCTGCACATAACGATAATAGACATACAGGCTCTTTGTTTAGTATATTATTCAATTAGATAAAATGGTTAAAACAATAATTGTTTTCAAAAAACTATTTAAACGTTTGGACAAAAAGTGGTAGACTAGCGATGCGTATTGTGATTGTTGGGCCATTAAATTATATAATACGTACTATTTGAATAAAATTATCCAATGAAAATAGTTGTTTTATAATGAAATCCAAATGATTTATAATGGAATCTCTTTTACCTTCTTTGTGATTCAGACTTTATTGGAAGTTATTATGAATTGTAAGATTCAATCAATTAATCAAGTACCTACCTACCTCTATACCTACTGAGTTTTGTTCGACTTCAACCGTAGTTACCGTTAAGCCAAAAATGTATGAAAAGAACGTGCGCGCGTATTTGAGTGAACAAATATAGAAAAGAAAAAATGTTCTCAATTTTTTTTCTTTACGTTAAGTTGACGATCGAGGTCAAGAAAAACTGGGTAGGTATAGGGGTTACTCCGCCTACCTTTTTCTAATCGTAATAATAATCCTTTTATTTCAGGCAACTTGGCCCATACAAAAATACACAAATATAAAACAATATCTATAAATAAACTAATACATAATACTTACATAACAAAAATTGAAAATTACTGCTGCACAGTAATTGACGGCGTCATGTTTCGCTGACTGGTGTCGCGCAGCCGACCGCGAAACCGACGATACAAGACACCCTTCGGCCAAAACTCTTCTTTGAGGAAGGTCTCGATGTGCTGACTAGGAACCCGCACCACGAACGACTTGAAGTTTGTGTTTGTGTAATGTATCGAATAGGTATATTGTATAGTATATGTAATTTAGGAACTGCAGCAGAACGGTCATCTATTCTGTTCCTCCCTACCGAAGTCGCTCCAGATTAATTCCACAACCGCTGTGTTAATTATATAAAAAAATTATAGTTAGTCGTAGTCATTATTAATTTAAGTATCTACCTATATGTTAAGTTTTGTCATTTATTGTTTAAGAGTGACCTTATGAGGCTGGCATAGTCACTACAGTGAAATGAAGCCTCAACCAAAATTTGAATAAAAAAAAATCATCTGTGTTCTCCCGCTGGCTACATGGCCACAAACCAAAAGATAAACAATAATTTATCTGTCAAAAAACTTGAGTGTACGACAGGAAGCCGCGGACAAAGCAAAGGTTGTAAATGAATAATAAAGGGACGGAAGCGCGTGAACCTTTCTCATTGTTCGATTTCGACGCACGCGCGGCTATATGGTTTTATGTCTCCATTTTCAACTATCGCGATACGAGCAAAGCAACAGCAATTATTCATACGTAACTGAACAAATTGTTGGAGGAAAACGCTTACATAAACGAATTCGGCCACTTTCCAAAACGTGGTTCCGTTTTTCATAACGAATATGGCAACCCACCAAATGGGGCGATAAAAATAAAATAAAAACTAAAATATTTATTTCTTCGCAAATTTAAGTAGTACAAAGTTGTTAATTTATTTGTTGTTGAGTTGTTGATTATGGCACTACTTTCATCTTTCACCTATGTATCTGCTTTTTTGTGGTCGGGCATGAAGATACACTATAAATCTTCTCGTCTTACCATATTATTATAAACTCGTAAAACTGATCGGTAACTTTGTTAGAAGATAATTTTGTTTTCTTATTTTGCATTATTATAGTCAAACCGCCTCAGATAGTATAGTAGTAGAAAATCTTCCCATCTGCTCCATTCCTGGCGATCTTATGTCCGACGATCCATTAGACCTCTGCGTCGTCTAATGTGGTCCATCCAGCGCTGCGGCGGTCTTCCGCGACCTCGGGTGTTGGCTCGAGGTCTCTACTCTAGGAGTCTTCTGGTCCAGTGGCCAGCGTGCATTCTAGCAATGTGCATCACTTTTTACTACTAAAATGGTAATGAACATGAACTCTGGTAATAAACTTCTTTACGATTGTGAGAAACTTCGAGCTACCTTGTAATGAAGTTGGGAGTCCCAACTTCATGGTAGGTAAAGTCTCTCATGATCGAATGAAGTTTATAACCGAAGTTCATGTTCATGTCATTTCGGTACGCCGCGCCGTAACACCACCGGCCCCAAATAACGGGAACAGAGGAGGACAAAGAAGATTTCCTAATGTCATAGAACTAATTTATTAACATAACCTGAAATCGTTACTCCTGAAAGCTTTTCCAAGCTTGAAAGCACGAAAGAAGAGAAAATATAAAGCCTGTATATTGTAACCGCCATTCAGTTTACCTATTCGTAGGTATATAGAAATTAGCCTTCAGTACTATTGTCTCAATACCTACGTATTATGTAATAAGATCTAAAAGGAACCTTATGGCAAAGTGACGTAAATTGAACCTACTTAAATTACGTGAACAATCGAAGTAGGTAATCAAGTTAAATGGATGTAGACAATTTTATGGTTTTGTTCATGTTACACGTTTCATATTTCCGAAGCTTGACATTTTTTTGCTACTGGGGAATACCCGGGCCTCTGTATACATAATCATCAATCATATTATGTATGTAGGAACCTATATACTGTGCTCGAGCTGACGTTACAATGAAAAATCTAGGGTTATAAAGTTATAATGTTCATACAAACAAGTTTTTGTTTCCATGTATTTACGCATGATATATATATTTACCCACACGTAATGTTCAAAGGTTACATAGTTACATTTACTTTGTTAAAATCTCCGACGTCAACATCTTCTCAAAATCACACTAAACCAAAGAGTCCCCATCCCGTTTTATTTGGAGTTGGCGCAATAATTACCTACATAATCAATTCATTTTATTTTCTGTAAATCAATCCTTACAGAAAGCTTTTTTCTAGTATTTTTAGAATCAGATGGTGTTTCTCACTGACTGCTT
The DNA here is from genome assembly GCA_932294325.1 of Allophyes oxyacanthae. Taxonomy (NCBI): domain Eukaryota; kingdom Metazoa; phylum Arthropoda; class Insecta; order Lepidoptera; family Noctuidae; genus Allophyes; species Allophyes oxyacanthae. The sequence goes on from OW028610.1 coordinate 6,182,425, forward strand.
CTGAGACATCTCTAGTGCGTACATTTACTTAACCTTTGTATAGTTATAACACGCTGAAATTGTGCTGAGCATACGCTTAGAACGACGAAGTCAATTAGCAAATCTAAAGTCAATAAAGAAATATGCTTTGGAGCTATCCTGCGTCATCTCAGAGTCGATTTCTTGTCTACGATGTTGTACATACTTCACACAACTAGTATTATCTTGGGTCTACCACTTGTCCACATCACTTTCATACTTAAAGAAAGAAAGAAGGTTTATTAGTTTTGTTTTTTAATTTATAATTTTTTGTGACTATTAAATTTTGAATCATAAATAATCTACATTTATACGAGCCCCGATGCAAAATAGTTCGTCTAGTGTGAAATTTTCTCTGTGAGATTTTTTCTAACTTCATTATTTTTGTATATCTATATAAAATATTAAGCTGTTCTACCATCACATGTCGCGTTACTTATGCCATTTTTTAATTATGAACCAATAAACTATTTTAGCTTTTTAAATTTATACATATCCTGTTTTACATTCGAAGAAGTTATAAGCAAAATACATTCGTCTAATTGTTAATCGTAGCAAAAGATTTTGCATCGGGGCTCGTATTATTGAACATCAAACTATTTTATTAGTTGGTTGATAGCTAAATCTACAATACAGAAACACAGACACTACTTAGAAGTTTTCTTGTAACATGCTTTTCATCTCTTCTCATCACATAACCACAACTCCACAGACAATTACTTCTCAATTTCAAACCAGTATAATATGTATTTTGTGTAAAATTCTTTATTTATAAAGATGTTTTGATTATAACGCCAACATTTACATAGTATTATACTGAAGAATGTCTGCAAGTAATCCGATCACCGTGTTTCCTTTGAAAGGGAATCGAAACCGGGCTATTCTGTGTATTGACGTAATGTATTCTCAAAACCAATATTAGTGGGGCGTCACGTACAATACGCCATTTATAAAGAGAACACTGCAATATAAAGACTCGCATGTAAACAATACAGAAAAGTGCTTTGTGGTTTTAAAAGCATTATTGTCGTGATGTTCTGAGAAATCTAATAAGTTTTCAATTTAAACCTTAATCGATCGGAGAAGTTGAAACGCGAGACAGCAACTTTTACAACAGTAATTAGTAATAAAGAATTATGGATTTAGGATGAATTTTAGAATAGAGCTTAGATAGGAGACATAGAAATAATATCGTTAAAAATTGCTGAATCAAAAGAGTTTTGATTTTAAAGCTACTCTTTAACAATTGGACGAAATTTAGCAGAAAGGACTTTGAGTTATTAAATGCTGAATAAAAGGCCCTACTTAATAGACCATTTTGGTACCAATAACAAATTTTTCAATTTTTTTATTGTGTCCTTTCATGTATTACTAACATTAAAATTGATTATTTCAAATAGAATTTGATCTCATAAAGCGTTAAGGTCAAATGAAATTACCATGTACTTAGTTTAATTGCTGATAAAGACCAGCCTTTCATATTTCACTCCTCACAAATTAAACAAGAGAAAGAAAAGACAAAAAGGTAGAATATGTTTTGATTGATTGTCTAGAATAAATGCCATGAAAATAATAATTTGATTACTAATAATAATTTGATATTCAATGAAACAGTTTTTTTTTTGAACCTCATAGAAAACGAAAGCTCCTATCATTCTGGATCCTATCCACAGTCTATAAACTATAGGTTAGCTAATACTACCAACTTGTATTATAATAATAATCATTTCCGACAGTAGCCCGTCTGTAGCAGGTAACAGGCTTGAACGCAGTCAATCAAATTCAACGAGTCATCGCCATTACCGTGAAGAAGCACCGCTATGCTAGACAGACAGTCTGATAGACCATTTCAATCTAAATAAAAACTTTATTTATTTATATTGTCTGTAACATCTTAAAGAACCACTTAAAGGATTAGGCTATTTAATGTTAGTGACTGAACATGTTTTAAAACTCAAGGATATACAAAGTGAAAATAATAATTAGTCTTTATCTATATTTTTGTATTGACTAGAAAATAAAACAAAGCATATTCAAATATTAAGTATAATTGTATAAATTTCACAACAACAACGAGAAAGTCTTGATGAAAGGGAATATTAATAGCATATTAGGTAGTCAGAGCCACAATACGTAGCGGTGATACATTTCGCAAAATAAAAATGCTTTGAACGACTGTAAGTTAGGAACTCTGCGTTTGGACGCTGGGCACAAACGATTTTAGCCTCAAGGATAGTCGACCGGAAAATTTGCCGATTGTACCAAGAGGATGAATTCCAAAGCCCTGATCCAAAGATGTCCGAAAACCTAAAGAAACACGTGTCCGAATACCAAAAAAGTACAATGATCTAAGTAATTCACTATGAAACCGAAAGGGATCAGAGCAGATTATAAAATATTAAAACACGTACTTATGTTGGTGTAGTCACGATGGTGATCCTAATGAGAAAATGTTAACTGCGAAATTGGGTGACATTAAAATAATTCTTTACATCACTTTAATTAATACATTAGGCCTTTAGTAACAATATAAAGTATCTAAGACTAACGTTTCGATTTCTAACTCCAATACAAACAATGATACAGAAACCGGGTGGTCCCCCATGGAATGGTAGGCATGACAGCAGCTTTTTATAACCCCTCACTAATCAGATTAACAATAAATAATAAAATAAAATTGTGTCCACGTTCGGCCACATAAATATATTCTATGAGCGTGGCTATGCATTCATAATCATAATAGAAACAAAATGTCGTATATCAGTTCGTTTCTTTAGAACAAGTTTTGAAGCTAAATTAATCATCTTTGTTGACGTTTGAATTGATTGAAAATTAATTAATAGGTGGGTAAAGGATTCTAATGAAAAATATAACTTGTTTTAAACATTTGGATGGGAGTATGGGGAGTGCATAATATTAGCTTGATTATTTGATGCGGTTTTCACCAACAATTTGAGCATTTCTTCCTTTCATATTTAATTTAAAGATAGCGAAATTGCACGCATGCGAAGCCGGGTTGCTAGTAATAAATAAATAAAAATCGCCACATTTTGTAACTAAGCAGCGTTAATCTCAAATAAATATTATGTAGAATAATTTATTAATATTGATGAATAATAAGAATAATCTCTTCGAGAACTCAACTATACTTACGCTAAGTGTGAAATAAATGGTTATGAATAAATTATTTTGATATCGAACAAGAATTAAGTGTTAGATGGCTCGGGGGCTAATGGGGCCATTAATTATGTAAATAGACCCCATAACTCTACAGATCTAGGTTCTGAACGCAGGCTAACGGGAGTCTTAAGAATTGAGGATATTATTAACGCCATCAGCCATGGTAAGGAAATACCAAAAAACAATAACCTAACCGTCAAAAACCCCCGACTCAAACTAGAAAAATAACTGTAACTTTTGAAGGGCTGAGCTAGCTAAGATAATTCCCAAATAAACTAGCTTTCAATTAAAAAACTGCATTGAAATTGTTTTCGAGCTACGATGTCACAGACAGACACTCAACAGATACACACTAGAAATATAACACCCCTCTTTTTTGTCGGGCGGGGGTTAAAAAACTACTGAAATGAAAACATTAAGCTCTTTAGCCCACATTTCATGAATTTATACAAGTTCGTCGGAAAGGTTATCATAAAGTCGGGAGGGGGTGGTTGTTCTCACCATTTCTCACCATGTACATATTTAAGTTTATATTTTATGGTTGTATATAGTTACTATCCTTACATTTCTATTAATTAAAATTAATTGTGTAAAATAAATAATTATATTTACACCATTATAAACAACTTTTACTATAGAACCAAACCTCAAATCGCGAAAAATAAAAAGCTGTTCCATACTGCCGAGTAATATTGTATCGAATAGCTGTTTATTTTACGCGATTTCAGGTTTGGTCCCGTAGTAAGAGATGTTGATGAAGAGTACAATGACCTTCCGGGTTTATATCCGGATTCCGACTAACACTGTATTTATCAACTTATTATTTTATATTGTATCAAATACGTCAGCAAAGTTATTGATTATAATTTTGCTGAACTTTTGACACGATAGAAGTTTTCTTAAGGCTGATTTTTCAAACGCCAGATAACTTTATCAGAGGGAATAAATTTGAATTTTTGACAGCTTTCCTATACCTACAAAATCTGTCAAACGTCAAATTTATTCGCTAGATAGAACATTACCTGTGGGCCGAGCACGAATGTTTTGACGTATAGTAACGTAAACGTAACCAAATTTAGAACCAAAAATACACGTTTAATCCATGATATTTTTTTGGAAATACATGCAATATTTTTACATTATCATGAAACAAGTGCGTTTGTTGCATAAAATTGAATAAAAATGCGATAGATTCATCGTATTTTATAACCAAAATTTGCTTACGTTTACTTTACCATACGTCAAAACATTCGTGCTCGGCCCACAGGTGATTGAAAATTTTACAAGTCAAAAACTCGTATTTAACTTATCTCCATGCTAACCTGCTAGGCCATCTGGTTGATGAAATTATAAAACCATTGTCTCATTATCAACTACATCTTTCGTCAGATCGTAATAACAAAAAATATTATTCCTACGTTTTGTGTCTCCATTATGCAGGTTTCATCAGTCAAAGCTCATGCATGACTAAACCAAACGGAAAACGAAAGTAGGTAGAGAAATTAAAATACTAATAAATGTAAAGAAATGTGTGGTATAAATCAAAGATATTGTGGCCAACTTTAAAGACCTAAATAAAAATAATGATACTCTTTAACACTATCATTTTGCACGTGTTATAGTAATTGATGTGATGTCTGTGTGGCCCATTATAAAACACAGCCTGCAGGTGAGACATTCGCACTACTAAACAATAATTTTAAGTAACGAACAAGGTTAACTGTAAAACATTGAAAGGGTATCGAACTTTAGAGTAATTTGTTTTATTGAAGCAACCAAAGGCATTTATATTATGTACCCTACTAATTTAAGTAGATACTTATACATAATATAAAGTCTTACCTTTGAAACCCGATCCCTGTTCTTGTACTCATCATTATGAACAACTTTTACTATGGCAGCAAACCGGAAATCAGGCAAAAAATTATCGCCTGTTCCTTATCGATTAGTCGAGTAATATTTAATTATTTGTAGATATGGAATAGCTGTGCTTGTTGCGATTTTTTTGTTGATTACGTAGTAAAAGTTGTTCATAATGATGAGTACAATAACCCCGTAAAGGGATCGGGACTAGAAAGGTAGAACCTTGTATATTCAAACGCAATATATCATTGTTTTGAACAGCTAAGTTATTCAAATATAAAATGATGAGTACAATACATCCACCTTCAATATTTCCACTGTTCAACCAGCCATTCTGTAAACCGTTTATATCCGTGCACACCCGCCGCTCCGCATCCCGCACACCATCGGGAGGGCCACGCTCACAGCGGTGAAGCTATAACCATTTACTTCCAAATTTAGGCCACCATGTTAGCTCCATTATTCACTCTACTAATATCCTGGATCTGATACCCTATTTGTTTCTACATATTAAGAAATTAATCGACGTTACACTAATAAAATTGACGGGGCAATCCTTTCTCTATTAATCAAGCGTTTTATAATAATTGGTGCAAGTAACCAGAGGCCTCTAGCTATAAATCAGGACCACCATGGTGGTCCAGGTGACCATAGTTACCATGAATGGTAATGGCTTCTGTACAACATACATAGTAGTCAACATTTTTACAGTTTGGATAGATATAAAAAGTCATGACTTCGCTCGCCTTTACATTTGTACTGGGCTAAATAGTTACTTGATTTCATATAAACGCATTAGCGTCTCTCGTGAGACTAGAAGCAGGCCTATTTATGTAGCTAACTTAGTTTTTCTAGATACGATGATTTATTCCCTTCCCAGGTCCACTCGTTGAGATGAACTAGGAGAAGTAACACAGATATGAGAAAAAATGCCCGACTAGAAATAACATCCCGCCGTGAAATTGTTCGAACAAATACGAATGAACAGTCCGTTAAACCAATCATCCTCATTCGCAAATGACTCATACAATCTCTTCAACTTTATTGTCACAACTTGTAGGTAAGTACTTTGCTAAAAGTAAAAGCATGCTAATAGAAAGTACTAGCTCTTCTCATGAGGAGCCTGTGAATAAGATGCAGATATCTTATCTTACTGTTATTAAATTCATGTAAGGCTTTCATTCGGATAGTAATGAGCTTCTGCTTATTCAAGTTATGTAAGTGGCCAGGATTGTATCTTAATTACAATACAAATGGGGCTTTCGCTTCGTAATATTCATTGAATTAGGATTTAAAATACGTTTTCGTTTTTTGCATGGAGCTATTATGTATTACCTACTAGAGGCGACACGACAAATTAACGTAATGCAGGGTGAAAGCTTTGAGAATTCTTTAAGGGTGAAAGAGAGTAGTAAAACTGATGCATGAAGTGCGGCGATATAGGCGCACTGGTGGTACTTATTATAATGTTTGCTGTTCTTTTTTTTTTTTTTTTTTCGTAATTTTTAGCCGGGACCGCTACTGCGGCCCCAGATATTACCTATTGTAAATTTTTGAAAAGAGAATCTATGGAATTTCTTGCCGGTATCTTCTTCAGGACTAACCCACTTGGAAACGTTCACCTAGAATCACGACGTCTTGAAAGAGCCTGCAAAGGCCCAGTCGAAATAAAAAAAATGACTTTGACTTTGAATGGGACAACGTAATGTAGTGCGGTGTGTCCTCTAGAACGTACATAGCTCAATGATTGTTTGATGTCTAGTATGCCTTTATTAAATTAATTACTAGCTGTGCCCTGCGGTTTCACCCGCCGTTAATTTGTTTTTTCATTTTGCTCCGTACCTAAGTCTCTTAGCGTGATGTTAAATAGTCTACAACCTTCCTCAAGAATTGGACTTTCAAATGCAAAAAATCATAATTCATGTGCGTATCATGTGATTATCACTTGCAATGATGGTGAAGGAAAACATTGAGAGGAAACCTGCAGGCCTGAGAGGACTCCATAAAGTTCTTGATGATGTGTGTAGTGGCGGACTACCCACACCAGCATATCGACGAACATATCGCATCTCGATTCGAATCTCATTCTTTTTGTCGGTTGATATTTTACGAATTGATATACGATAACTAAATAACGGGGCTGTGAACATGCTATAATCATGTTCGCAGATCCTTGTTATTAGGTTACACGTTTGTCAATTCCTCAATTAATATCAACCGACAATAAAAGTGAAATTCGAATCGTGATGTGAGAATTATGTTCTTCTTACAGAATAGCTATGCGGGCCTGCGTACTGGACTAGGGCCTAACCCTTCTCATTCTGAGAAGAGGCCCGTGCCCAGAAGCCCGTGTTCAGCAAAGATATAACTTCAAATGCGTTGACGTAAACAAAATTCCCAGAATTCTCTAAAATATTTTACAACGGTTATTTCTACAAACATAGATGTTTGTAGAAATACCCGTTTCAAAATATTTCAACTGGCACGAGTAGACTCGGTAGTATGAGAAGTCGTTAAGTGCCAGTTGTTCTGCAAACCTATAAGTAAACAAATAGGGAATAACAGGAACTGTGCGCAAACACGTGGAATCCGCTAGGCGCGAGGGTCACGGAGTTCACTTGATATTTACCAAACATGCAGCCAGGATGCGCGCGTGCCTTGCCATAGAACATTGAGCACAATAGTGCTAACGTTAGATAGAAAAATTAATATTAGTAAAATATATTTTTTTGTATTTCGCACCTTTATTCAAAAACCGAAATAACTCAAAATTTACATTTTTCGAGATTTTACCATAAAGTGAATTAACGTCGCACGGAGCATACATTCAGTCCAACAGCCGACTCGATACGATGAAAATGATAGAGATAGATGACTGTCGTTCACTTTTTGATTTACGCGCGCGAACAAGTTGGTACCGGTAAAGTGATCGAATTCAGTAATACGCCGACTTTTTTCAAGGTAAGATCTCGGAAGATAGATAGAAAAGCGGAGTAAAACGAAATAAGGTCGGTGTTTTAATACCAGGTGATTATTTTACATGCTTTTAATTATTCAAAAAGTGAAATTGGTTGACTTAATTCACTTTTTTGTAAATTGTTTCATATCGTATTAAGAAATCATTTCCAGTTGATGCAGTTTTATAATAAAATGCATCAGCAAACCTAAAGTGAATAGGTATTATTTCAATATTGTACTATAATTTATCAGAAACGTAGTAATTGTTTGGTTTGTTCCTGTTTATTTTTTAATTTGTCAGGTACGACTTTCATTTTATTTACAGTTATTTCACTCTTTTAGTAAAATGACTAGTGTCGGATTTTTTAATTTAAACATTAACAAGAGTATTTTTTAAAATAATAATTTATTAATTTGTGCAAGGGAGGTGCAGGATTTGTAAGAAATTTTAAATAATAGATTTAGTATCAGGCAGCTATCCTGCCTGATACTAAATCTATTATTTGGCTTGAGGTTCTTCAAATAAAATACTGTCTTCTTCAGCTAATCTCTTCTTTATAAATTTTAACACATATTTAATTGCATAGATTAATGGGACCATTTCTAAACTATTTTAATAAATAATTTCTGATATTCTTTTTGATTTAAGCTACTTTTAATTAAAATAAATCCCACAACACGGCCGTCCTGCTCGAGTCTGACCTCAGACTTAATTTTTTAAACTTACAACTTAAACATCTTATAACAACATAATTACAATATGACAATATCATCAAATATCCAATTCAGGGTGTTTGGTGTATGCACAAAAAATAAGTCTTCAAATGCTCACCGGCCAGCTTTTCATATAATCTGCAGCAAGGTCCTTCAGCAATACTGTCAGCCTTTTCGACTTCATACCTGTCTTTTCCTAACCACTTAACAACTCTGTAAGGTCCTAAATATTTTGCCTTTAACTTTAAAGTTTTACCAAATTGTGTTATCCTAATAGCTGAAAAATCTCCAATCTTATATTTCACACTTTCATTCCTTCTTTCATTATAACTCTTTCTATTTTCTTCCTGTACCTACTCTTAGTATTTGAATTTAAGCCTCCTCTCTTAGATTTTCTCGCTCTTGAACAAATCCTTCCCTCCCTTCCTCTTGCAATATCTGTATATTAATACGTGAAGAGAAATCTTTGTACCCCTTTTTAAGCATATTGCGTGCACAGAGGACGAGATTTGGCATAGTTAAAGTTTATATGGAGAAGGTATGCAGAAAGTTAAAAATACGGTCGAATTTCGACCATTGGGCGACCACTAGTATTTATCAATTTCACAATTTCATTCAATTTCATCTTCATCCTAATTAACAACTCAAAAGGGGTTGAATTGTACCAATACTGCGCTGAAAAGTACTATTTATTGCACTCTGCATCTGGGTTACTTGTGGATACCCTTGCTTCTCATCTCCCAGGCACAACTTGATGAGTACTGAAATCAAAATGCGGTGTATCCTTTTTACCTGGCCATTACCCCGGGGAACTCCTGTGGTTATAGTAATGTGCTGTATACCTTCTATCTGGCAATATTCTTCAAAATCTTGCTTGTAAATGCGGCACCTTTATCTATAATAATTCTAATTGGATTTCCGAAAACTTGCTGATGAACTTTAATTAAGTTTGTTAATTGTTTCCACTGCATTCCTTGTTTTCGTAGGAAATAACCATACGAATTTTGTAAATGAATCTACGAGGGTTTAAATAAAATTACATTGTTTCTTCATATCCTATAATGGCCCAATGCGATCACAGTGTATAGTTCTCAATGGTATGCTCTCTTTCTCAATGCAATTCAGAAATCCCTTCTGCTTACCCTCTTTCTTCAGACCCAATAGACAAAGGATGCAGCTGACAATTAACTCTTCGATTTTTCTAGATAGATCCTTTATAATATGGTAGTCTTAGTTTGAATCCGTTATGTTCACAAAAAACCAAATATGGTTTTTGTTTTTAAATATCCAATACATACTCCTGTAGTAATAACGCCCATCTGAGCACTCTATAGACAGACCAAAAAGTGCTCTATTAAATTCGTACTGCCCTGTTTGTGTTACAAACAATGACGTGTACTTGGTATAATCTTCATTATTCTTTACATGGAAAAATGCATCCTTGAGATCTAATTCTTAAAAAATCTTAAAAACTGATAGCTTGTCTATATGGTCATCAATCATTGGTAATGGAAATTCATCCTTGACCATCTTAGCAATAATCTATAGTCAACACACATGCGAATAGACTTATCTTTCTTTTTAAATAATCCGAGCGGGCTGGAATACTCAGAGAAACTAGGTTTAATGATACCGTTCTTCAACCATTCACTTATAGTATTTTATTCTAGAATAAATTAAAAAAAAATCCCTTTGATAATACTACATAGAGTATTGCAAGTTGTGTTTTTATAAGATTCTACATTCCAATTTCAACATTTTTGATAATAAATACAGATAAAACAAAGAAACACACCTTTTTCTTATAAAAGAACACGTTTGTAATCATTTGTTGTTCAAATTAACTCAAACAATTAGGAATATTTTCTCTGTCAGTTTAAGATTCTTAGGTTAACAACGCAAAAAATCTAAATATTTCGTCCACTTGCAAGATGATTTTAATATAAAACTGCAACATTTACAATTACTCCGTCCGAATTTAAATTATTTGTTTAGATATTTTATTGAAAAGTGAAATAACTACGAACTTTTTTTTAAATTATTTATTTAAGTGTCTTCATGATAAAAATGATGATATTTTATACAATAATTTACTAGTTTATTAGTTACGCTACCTATTCCTACTTCTGGAATTGACCTAAACCATTTTTTCATTTTTTTATGATGCATTGAAGCCATAAATGTAAACATGCCAAACTTTGAATGCGTTTTCCCACAAAATAGAAATTTTGAGTTATTTCGCTTTTTGAATAAAGGTGCGATTTATTTAATTTGCTCTTGCATTTATTTAACTTGCTCTTCTTAATAAAAAGTTTATAAATAGGGCCTAATAAAATTCATCTTTCTATATTTCAGTAGCAGGAATGCAAAAATAGCGTGAGTTTTCTAATCAAAACTCACGTAGTTTTGGTGCTAAACTATTCTCGTGGTAATCCACGAGAATAGTTTAGTACCAAAATGGACACTGAAATAGCGAAACGGCTAGAAATAAACGAGTTGTTGCTATTTACCTACAACCGAGTAACTTGGTTCGGAAGGAGCATGCAAACTACGTTGCTAAAATTTAACAAGTCAACTACTTTTGTTCGTTTAATATTATCAAAGCTGTATATAAGTCTTCGTACTTAGTTGGTCGTATGTAGCCAAGAAATTTTAACCAAGCCAAAATTGGTACGTTTCTGTAGCTTCGTTTATTCAGTGAATTTTACTATAAAAGCAAAAACCTTTCAAAAGAAAAGCTTGATAATTGTAACAAAAAAAATATCGTCTAAGTATTTTAAATCTATTGTATTTTGTGTTTGCCAGTACCCGCGCCATTCATTGTACTCTGTACTGATTAGCGTTCACGGTCTACCGGCGCGCGGCGCGGCGCGAGCATTTAGTTCTCAATATAACAACTAATTAAGAAATTAGACACTATGAATGACTCCATGCTCTTAATATAGATTGAAACTAGAAATAATTTATGTAATTGTGTCAAAGGTAATTCTTATATACCTAGCCTTTTACAATACCCAAGGAAAGAAAGTGGAAAGAAAGAAATTATGGTGTCATCACACAGTCCAGTAATCTAACCACATAATTAATGAATCGGCCAGTGGTCTAAATTCGAACACATATTATTATATACAAAAAGGTTAACCTTAAATAAGGTTAAGGGTAAGGTTATTTAAATAAATATAATTCTTTCTGACCTTGTACTTACCACATAAAAGCTACTTTCAATACTTTTAAGTGACTGTAGATATGTACTTAATACTATGGTACCAATAAAAGGTTAAGTAAAATATTTTTCTCCCACATGCTCGGAAATTCTTTAATTGGTAAAAAAAAAACATTTCATCAATTCGTCTCTGCAACGAAATAAGACGCCAGCAATTTCCAACAAGACAATAATAGAAATTGCTGAATAATTATGTTTTAGGTACAGGATACATATTATTTTAAAGGCTGACTGCGTATCTTTCAAAAGTTTAAAAAAATATTAAAAACCTCGCGCTTTCTTATTGGCGCCATTGAAAATTAAATACTGTATCTATTATATGTTTTGTTTATTGTTTCCTCGCAAATTAGAGAAAAGTAGGTACTATAAAAGTTTCGGCCGAAATATCAATTAACGGCCTCGTTTAGTTAAAAACGATTCGGCTAACGCCTCATCCCTTTCAAAACCACTTCGGGAGTAATAGCGGCTTCGCCTCGTTCTTCAAATATTACTCAACCGTCAATTGCTTTATTTCAGCCCTGGACAGTAATGTAGGTACCTACTACTCCATAAACATAAAACAAAACGTTTATGTGCTTCAATTTAATGACTGGTATAAAACCTCGTTATAACAGGGCCCCTTAATTGGCCAGAAGGAAAGTCGGCTCTACTCGACAAGTGAGAGCAAAAACTCCTACGCAGACATAGACAAATAACTTGAAATTATATAGAACACAAAGTAAGGCTTGGTAATAGGCTAGACTTTGAACACGCCCGCCGCATCAAACCTAGACCACCGTGATGTTTCAATTAACAAAAAGATGTAATCTTTAGCGTGCACCTTTCTGTATTGCGAACGATATTGTGATGTATCAAAAGAAAAAAATGACGATCAAAATTCTATGGACATAAGACGATCAACTGTAACAAATCTAATCTGACTAGGTATTTTTCATTTTAGGTTTTATATAATTAATAATAATTAGGCTGTGTACATATTTAAGTTTATATCCTGTGTATACCTATATTTGTAATAAAACTATTCATAAGTTCCTGAAATGAACATCTTAAACCTTCGAATTTATCATAGCAAACAGATCGAAAGCATACAGAGTAGTGGCGAAGGGTGACAGACAGAAGGGGAAGCCGTCCCAAAAATTCTCTCTAAAAATTGCTGCAGTTTATAATGCTGCAAGACATAAATCCATACCGTCTCTTGTAATCTATATAATATATAGTCATGACTGGAAGAGCTCGACCTAACTGAATAACAAGCCTTTTTTTTGTCAGTTGGATGAGTTAATAATATAATATTACTTTGGTCTATGCACTAACCAATTCCTAAAGGGAAGCCGATAGGAATCGGGTTGTATGAACTCTTCGCCACTGATACAGAGTGACCTTTCGGTAACGTAAAATTAAATGAAGAGCAGGAATTAAAATATTAATGTAAAATTAAATCTTAACTTTCATTTACACAGCATTATGTAAGTAATTGAACTCTTTAAGCCGTTCGTAAGGTCACTCGATTAACAGCTTGCATAATTTTCACTTTCTCTCAAAACAAAGTGAAAGATACCTTAATCTAGATATAGTACATGCGAACACCAACTAAATTACATTTAAGAGTTGTCTCGTTATAACGTGTAGCCTCAAGAGTTGGTTTGTTATTACGAATCTGAGATCAGACATGACAGGCAATTCGCGCCTATCACTGCGGGCGATTTAAAAGAACAATCACTGTTTGCTCTTATTATTAGCTAAAAGCCGCATAATTCGCAGGTTCGATCCCCGCACGGCACAAATATTTATATGGCCTACAGAAAGTTGTTCCGGGTCTGGGTGTGTATGTGTAGGTATGTACAACGTGTATCAGAAATGCGTCGTCATAATTAAGGGTGTGGATCAAACCATCAGACTGAACAACTTTCTTTATGGGACCAACATCGTAATCGCGATAAAATAATCCGCTGTCCCATACGTTTAGGTCGAGTAGGTATTGAGGTTGAATTCAATTGAATGACCGACCTTATCAAATCATTATCAGGAACTTGACTCACATAATTACGGAGAACTGTTATCACTGGGCTTGGCACAGTTGCAGATGTGTATTTCAATGAGTTAAGTATTTGCCAGCAGCAGCTGGTATATGCATATCAGTATCAAAACCAAAATTTTCCTCTCTACTTATGACTTATGAGTAAGCAGCAGTTCTCAAGTTTTTGACATCAGATCAAGGAAATTGCCAATCTTAATTTTTCAATTAATCAGATGACTCTCTAGTACCTATAGCCAACGTCATTTGATGAAATGGGGTAACCTATTCCTATGCGAACACCACATGAAAACCTTATAAAAATATTTAATCACTATAATAAGAGGAACATAAAAGTACGGTCGTACTTTCGCGCACATAACGGTACTAAATCAACGACCATTTAAATAAGTTAAGTGATAAGCGATGGCCATTTTGATCCCCGTCGACGAGTTTAAAAAACCCGCACAAATCGAGGCTAATCACCACTGACGACTGGATGGACCGTAACGACGACGTCTAATTATACTAAATTGTTAGATCAACATATTTGTTATGTTATCTGTCATGTTTGGTTAAAAAGATTCGGTAATAAAAATATACGAAGAACCTGGCTCATAGTCAATCCGCCACAACTTCTTTTTTCCGAATGTATAAATAGGATTGTTTTCCAAAAGTCCCATTGACACGAAATGGAGGATGTCAATCTTACACGCACACTTACACGTAAAAAACGACTTTGTAGGCTCCATCAGAACCAAGTTATTTGGTTGTAAATAGCAATACCTAACTTGTTTATTTCTACCCATTAAGTTATTTCAGTGTAGATATGGGAATTTTGTAGGATCCATCCGAACCAAGTACTAGGTTGGAAATAGCAATAACTTGTTTATTTCTACCCGTTATGTTCTGTCAGTGTAATGCAATTATTTCAGGAAGTTTGTTAATGCTCTTAGGTGCCTAAATGTTCGCATAAATTAAAAAGAAAACACTTCAAAAAGTCATTAAACAATCAAAAACAATTTGTTTAATGCTAACATACAACTGTAACAACTAAATTCTAACATCCATTCGAGATATTTAAATCAATCAATCACTCTTTATCTAGACCAAAGACCAAAAAATTCACAGAGTAAAAAAACAAAACAGAAGTGCAATGTTCGCTTAATTAAACTGTTGGTGGTACAATATCGTGACAGCTCAGCTGTTACCGGTAAAATAATAAGCTGCGGCGATCGGCGGTGAAAGCACGCGGCGAGCTTTGAAGCCGAATACGTCGAGCGATAAAGCTTTGAAGCGGACGGTAACGTGTAGTGAAAACTACTTTTTCTAATTCATAAATCGTTTTAATTCATTTTTTTTCCTGTGTGTGTCGTAATAGGCAGCAGAGATGACAATGCGATCTACGACCATATATCATAACCAACTTGTATACCAATACTATAGGTAACCACTACCATCTCCTCCTTCGCTCTATAAGTATTTATGATGACAAAGGCAAATGCCCACTCTTGGCCAGTAGGTAGGCAGGTTCGTTACACCAATGTGAAAAATACAAAAAAATATCTTATTTAGTAACTAATATATTGTTATTATTTATTTGTTTGTAACACTCGGGAATTCAAAACATATATTAAAAAGACATTCAATCAATTATGCATGTGATGCAATCTTCATTTCCGCACGTTATGTCAATCTTATAAAAGTAGTGATGGCAAATGTCACAAAAAATCGAAATCAAATAAATCGAGAACTGAATGATCTTCTGAAAAACTTTTTTCTTTTGTTTCGCTTCCTATATTAAAATGTTTAATTTCTATAGAATAGGTAAAATAAATGTCTATTGATTGTCTTCCGAAATCTATGCAGTGCTGGTTCAAGTTAATTAAAAATATCGATTCATAGCTCTATAACATCGGTTTTTGTTAAATCGATGCCGAATCGCCATCACTACGTCAATGATAATTGAAATTGACAGTCTGTGTTGACAGTTAACATTTTGTTTGTTGCGGATTGTTTGTTGTGCTTTGTGAATTGTGATTTTTCCTGCACGGTTTTGCTATTTTCTATCCGATGACTTTGATTAGATTTATGGCGATGACAACCTTGGCTTTACATTGGATTCCGTACCCGCTTACCACGACGACACTAGCTTGCCAGTCAACTCCATGTTTGTTTTATATGAATCTTGAATTTTTTTCATACAATTTTAAAATTCTGTCCTAGTTTTATGTAAAAAATTGTGGTTGATTTTGTACCTATGATTTCAACCCTAATGCCTATGATTTGCTGTATTTATGGACGCCACTTGGCCAAAACCTCCTTAACGAATGGGCATATCCCTTTATTTGACAAACGTGGTTGTTATGACAAAATTACCTTATTACCATTCATTATAGCTATTTATTAGGTAAATTAAAGTCAGTAGAGGGCTTTAAATACTGATATGATAACGATACCTACTCTACAGCAACAAAGTGCTGCAATTTTTTTTGAAAAATATACAACACCACATGTTAATAATAATAATGGATACAGCTCTAAATGAAACGTGCCGGATTATTACTGGCTGTCTAAAGCCGACCCCGGTACGAATGCTGTACCCGCTGACTGGTATTGCGCCCCCGGAAGTCCGCAGAACTATAGCAAGTCGTACCGAGAGAGCAAAGGCGGAAGATGACCCATGTCACCCAATGCACAATTATTCCACAGTGCCCCAAAGGCTACGAAGTCGCAAGAACTTCCTAAAGTGCGTGGATCCCGCTGATATTGATGCCTCTAAAGCTAGGTGCAATCTCTGGCGAGAAAAATTCGATCCACCTGCATACTTTCTCCCGCCATCGGAAACCATTTCACCTGGACATAAACTACCATGGCCGACTTGGAAATCTCTTAATAGACTACGATCCCAAGTCGGCCGAAGTAAAGACAATCTTCACAGGTGGAATTTCACAGCTGGATTGGACCTGCAGTGCGAGTGTGGTGTCTCACCGCAAACCATGGCCCACCTTCTATCCTGCGCCGCATGCCCTACCACCTGCACGCGTGAGGAGCTTATGGCTGCAACTGATTCAGCTATTCGCGTGGCGGAATACTGGGCCAAGTACATATAATTTGCCATCGACACGCTAAGAAGAAGATAATAATAATATAACCTTAATTTAAATACGAATTGCACAGTGCAATGACATAATGCAGAACATTTATGAAGGTTACATGATGAAGGCTGTAATCTTCCCAAAAACCGTTTGTTAGGACATTCTCTGACAGCTGGTACAACCGATACGGTGTGGATACGATACTGAATCATCAACATTGTCTTCAACGTATCGTATCGTATCGACTCAGTATGGGTATCAATATTTATTTATTTTTAAACATTCATAACATTAACATTTTTTATACTAAAAACTGCAAAATATGTAAAACGTTTGGTTCATCTATAGCAGCAAGATAATTTCATTGCAAGTTTATTCTTGACCTTAATAGGTTAAGGTCAAGTTGATCGAAGCTATTGTTAGATAAAGTGCTTCTTAAGTATTATGTTTATTTCTCGATTATTATTTATTGTTATTCAGGTTAGCATTTATTTCATCTTTGAATAGATTGACAATTTGAGGTGGTTTATAGCAAAATTATGTTCATAATAACTCTTGTTAGGTATATCACAAGTTAATGTTATTTGGTGCAACTATTTAATAAGAACGCAGTTTTATTATTAGGGAACTTATTGTTATCTACTCGAATATAATAAAATACACTTTATTGTACATCAGGAAGAAAAGAAATGATACAATAAATAGAAAAAGAATTTATGCCACATTCGTCCCAAAAACTTTCGCCTCGCATAAAAATATCCTAACAGATCTATGGATTTTTTTATTTGAGGCGTAACTACGTGGGACGAGTGTTGTATACAGAGTTGCATAAACCAGAAAAAGAGATGTACAAAGGGCGGTCTTAGCGTACTTGACGATTTCTGCCAGACAACCTTGGCAACCTTGTCATACAGTGTTAAGAACGTAAATGTTGAGGAAATAAGTACTTATCCATTTATCCATTATTTTTTTTATTTTTCAACCATTTATTCAACTAGCTTGCTTAATAGCAAGCTAGTTGAATAAATGGATCAACACAGAGTAGGAAAGTGTTCAATAAAAACGTGATTTAAGATTTATAGAGACATTTAAGTGCTACTTTTAACCTGTTTTGCTTATCGGTAAGATAATCTGAATCCGATTTGAAGCATATTGATTCTAGAATATTTAATTTTTCCATTTTAAATTTTAATGAAGTACTATGTATCACTACAAACGGTAGATATATAATTAGGTGACCCAAACTCAAGTTTGTGAGAATACATCAACACAGCACGTTTTAGAATAGATCTTTATTTCATAAACCAGATACAGGTACTTATGAAATGTCGAGACTCTAGGTACGCAATTCCAAATATTTGGTCCTATGCAGAAGAACCGCCATGAAAATCCATGGAAACTATTTTAAAAACTCGTAAAGTAATTGCGGTCAGACTTTTGTACGCATTTCATATTATTTCAAAACCTTGATGTAGCCTACGTATAGTATTATATATCTGTGTGTAGCTAATGTAAGTCAAATGCATTAAGAACTTAAGTTTCTGATGAGAAATTGTTAACAACCAAATAATGTAAAATAAAATTGGCCGTGGTATCAATAAAATTGCAGCCTTGAGAGTCACTTCTCTCTTCAACTTGAAAATGTTTGACAGAACAAATTGCTATTAAGTATTAACATATGTTTAGAAATTGGTAAAAGATAACATGTCATGTGTGATGTCATGATTCATGATATAGCGACTAATAGACTTTTAATCCAGTTACAGCATAATTATAAATAAAATGTGTGTTAATATAAAGCTTTCTACTACCTACTCGCTTTTATACATCCATCGCACATTGAGCTATTATGGCTAAGACAAAATATTACAGAAACCAATACACTAGAATCAATTACAATTTTCCTGTGAAAGGAACAATAAATCTCCTGAAGGTATTGTCTGTCACCAGAATTAAAATAACGGTATCCTGCTCCTGCGCCTTCTCCTAAACACCATTCGTAACTCGTTGTCACTGCGCAGAAATGTAATATTTTACCAGCGTCAGCGACCAGAGTAAAGCACCTCGGGCCCTCGTGATCTATGGATTCGCTAGTTTCTGACCAATTTATTACATCCCAAATGAATATTATAAAGACTACTTACTGACTATTCGAAAGTGGACGCTAATTCTTAGACTTGGATTTATCACTACTATACGTCCTGCCTGTCGATGTGTTCTTAGGTTCCATTAGTAAGCCAGGGAAAGTTGTTCCTGAATGTCAATTATAAAGATAATGTACTGCACGGTAAGTAAAATGGTGGCTAAATAAATATTGATATTATTTATCCGGAATAATAATCAAGGAGTTCAACAAAATAATACGAAGTGTTTTGATCCGGTGGAGAGTCGTGTGCTATGACGCAACTTAGTATATGCTTTGCTTGGAACTTAGCCGAGTTGATAGTTTGTGAGTATAGTTACCCTGAAATAATCGCCCGCATTTTACTCTTTAAGTTCTCTTGAGGTTTAGCCCATTAATTTACCTTATTAATTCTTTTAGTCCTTTAGCATTAAAGTGGGGTACCTTAAACCGCCATAAATTATTATAAAATAATTATTTTGTTAGCTTCAAACTTTTTAACGAAATGTGTATTGATCGTGTTCACAGATCTTGTTTTTGTGATCTGAGATCATGATCAAGATATATTTCTTTTAATATATTTTAACTACAAATATTATGAATATTTCAGTTGTGCATAGTTTATTAAAAAATTGGTCCTTATTTAGTTTTCTGCAGTCATTCCTCATACTTCATTTGCATGTCATTTATTTTATTTTTTAATGTACCCAATTCATCAACATTTATTTGTTTGTAAGACATCTTCAGAGAAACAAATGCCAAAATATTTTGTATAACATTAACAGAAAACCAAAATCCCAATCTCCTTTGACAATCAAATGCATTACAAATATTGCTCATCAGAAGTCACAACAGCACTTTCTATTTGCTAAGCATTCAATCAGAAGTCTGCTAATCGATTTTGACTTTCACGATCAGGCATCGAGCACATTGATAAATCGTTATTACCTTGCTATCTATTAAATGTAGCTTCACACCAGCCGGCATCAGCGACGTAATCAAAGAGATTCCTTTCGAACAGCTTTCTGCCTTTATTTATGTCTATGTGTTTAACACACACTACGAGTTTTACTTCTTCCTATAAAGGTAAAGGAATTTAAAGGAATAGCGTTACGTGTTTGATGGTTAGGGAACAGGAATTCTTAATAGAGTATCCTATGGCTAGTACAGTATCTGTAGCGCGATGGGTGGCTATAGATCCTTATTACAGTTCTAATTCATATCCTACTTGAGCCCGAACTTTGTGGTTTTTGGAATGAATTACACGAACTTTATGCTTTCTGACCTGAACCAAGTAATAGTTAGTATACTTTGCCTGAACTATGTTGCTCTTTGTCATCGTTGTATTTCTTTGTACCTAATTAAAAATGTGTGAATAATTTGTAGCATTTCAGTCCCTACGATTATTATTGGTTTTATATGCACGCAACTTTAAAGACAAGTTATTTTCGAGTCAACGATAAGGTCTACTTTAATAAGTTGTTTTATTCGTAGATATCATTGAAATAATGCGTGAGCACATCTCGGGGCACTTAAATTCATCTTAACATACGCTTAATATATTATTAACTACACGTCGTATTTTAACAATTTTGAAATTTTGTTCCTCATAATATTCCATCTTGATATTATGACTTGTTAGGTCATTAGTAATATTCATTACATACAGAAAATGTAGATAACCGCCATCTAGCAATCGTTGTTGAAACCTTAACAGCAGCACCTAACAGCAATTTACATACCAACTCAGTATGTTTTCAGTAGGAGTGTTCATGGTTGAAGACTTTCAATGTTCCGCAAGATGGCAGCACTCCTAAAACTTTTCCCTAGAATTTACTTTTATTAGTTCTTCTGTTTACAGTTTTATATGCTTCGTGTGCTTTATCTTCATTAACTATTCATACATTCTGAATTGTTTTATCAATAGAATCGCTATATTGGAGATATTCATGTGAAAATTTTAGTTTTATATTAAATCATACTCATTTCTGCGTGTGGCACTCCTTATTTTATTCGGAATATTAGAGAGTCACGTAAAGAGTGTTCTACTTATTTGTTTACAGTTTGAGAACAGGTGTTATGTGAAGGTTTACCGTAAAGTTAAAATGCGCATATTGAATTTTTTTGCATAATTTTCGAGACGAACGGACTAATAATCAGACTTGACATTGTTCAATTTATTCGACGCGACGCACCGGTGATGTAGGTTGCTGCACCACAGGTAAAAGACGAGGTTGGCTCGAATAGTGCTGTCTCTTTCCGTACATAGGTGAATCGTGCGGCGCAGAAAAGGTAAGAGGCCATCTGGGCTCACGTCACTGTTCAAACAAGGCTTGCCTTCCTAGTCTGCAAGAGACTCGACAAACGACGAACGAACCGGCGGCGCGGCGCCATTGCTCTCGACGTATCCGCACGAACGTGACTGTGCCTGCTTTTCGCTTGTTTTTCTTCATCGATCGTGTTAGAACATCATTACTGCGCAGTGTAAAAGGTAAGGTACTTTTAAGTTGTTTTGGAAGCAGTGCATCTTGTTTCGCGAAGTGAGTGTAAAGAAAGCGCTAGTTTAGTGGACTAGCCAGAGCTTTCTCGTTTATTTATGCAAAGAATTTACCGAGGGCGGTGTGTACATACAGGCGAGTTGGAGGCTCGGAGGCAAGGCGCGGCGCGCGTCGCTGCCTCCGCCGCCTGCGCACCCTGCGCTCATCATACATTCAATGTGTCAATTTTAGTAAATCACGTGCCAGTTTCCTTTGGTGTTCAGTGTTTCTGTGACTAGTGTATATTGTTTGTGTCCCGTGGAGTTATATTTCGTGCTACAACAACGGTTATCTCCTTTCTGAAGACAAGAAGGTTACAGTTTCTTTGTGTTGTGAAACTTGTGAGCATTCGTCTTCATTTCTCGCGCTGACGCATGAAATTACTTACAACTTAAGTAATTATCCTTGAGATTACCTTACCATGTTCTGTTGCTATGAGTGACTGGCTACAAAGATTTGTTATGGCATGCCTTTATCGACAGTTAAATATTTTGTTTCCAATAGGTACTAAAGTTTTGACAAGATAAATAAGTAAGAGCATAGGTTCATAAAGATAATGTTTGATTCTTCCGTTTCATTGAAACAACAATTTTAATCTCACAGATAAGCCAATCTTTGACCAATTAGCCCTAATAGTAATTATTCATGACATTAAAAATAAATAACTAATCAAAATTTGTTGAAAAGGTTTTCCATGATAAAACTGGCACTGGTACTGTTATTGTGTGACTCAACGATGACTATCAATTACAACATTATATGGCTTAAATGGTGAATAAAATACAAAACTAAAGAGCAATAATTACAATTACTAAGAGGCCAGGTGACATTTCACTGGAAATTGCATAATGAGTACGAAGAAATTGCAGCAGCGGAGCTTTCTCTCCAAACTCACAATTTTGACCTATTCATTGCACGTCGTGCGTTTCATCAAACAAAAAACATTTATGCACGAATTTAGTCAAGAGTATTCAGTCTCTGATGTTAAATAATATAGTGATCTGATGCTGGTACTATATAGGTATATAGACCGAACAGTAAGAATTTTCAGAGACAGAGACAATGACTAAAACGGATTTAACAAGTGGACTTGCAATAAACTCTACAGTTAACAAAGATCTATTACAACATAATGTCTCCATAATATTACAAATGTGTGAAGTTGTAGACCAATCTGACGACATAAAGACAGTTATTACAAGTGTTAACGTAATAAAAGCTGACCTTTGACGGGGATACGTGCCAGAGCGTGTGTCTACACTAACCAATATCGTATCCTCATGATTGATAGAGAACCTTCTTTGAAAGGAACACCTAATTAAATTTTAATGCAGCCTTTTCTTTTTTACGGTCGCGGCTTTCTGGCCCAAATGATTCATTGGAGGAAGTCTCAACTCTCAAGCAAGTCTGAACGCCTAGCATGTTATGCATTGTAAAAACTTCTGCGTCAACCACTACCATTTCCAATAAGCAATAAAATGTTCCATTGTTCTCCAGTGGATAAATCAATGGTTCGATTTAGTCGACGCCAATATTTTCTTAGCCTTAATTCTTTCTCGTAACAAAATGCGCAAACAAGTTGTCCATTGTTTTTCCTCGTGTTCTACAGTAGCAACTTTAATTAGGTCTTAGGTACATCAGTGTTTTATCTTATTGCTATTTTTAGTGCACTTGAGGTTATATTTGAATCCTTTGACAACAATCGCAATAAAAGGCGAAGCTTCATCGAAACCTCTTCAATTGATCCCATTCATATTTTGAATGGGACTGTGTTCATTCTGCGTTGCAGTAAAATCCCAATTGTCTGAGTGTTTCCTGTCATTACTTTTATTGTCATGGCCCACATAATTAAAAGACCGTATGTTATATTATCATAGCAAATTTGGACAGTGGTAATGCAATTTTTGACCACAAACAGCTATTGAGTATTCACGGTTTGTTAAATTTTACTCACGACATATTCCAGATGAGACTTAACGAAGCATGTTATTTGCTAAATGATTGACCTAATTGCTGCCATTAAAAGCATGCAGTTTAAGAGGGAAGTGACATCAGACGGACTAGTACAATTTGTGGATGGTAACAATCAATCGGCTCAATTGATCTAGCGACCGGTTGCGGATAAAGACAAGGCTATGCGCCCGCGCCGCGCCGGCGACTCGACGACGCGCGGCGCATAACACGGTCATGTGATCCTTAGTGAACGAACGACTTCCAACGTTCAGTTGAATGATTTTTATAAAACTATTTGTTAATTCACCGTTATCTTAAGTTTGGCATAATGTAGAGCATTCATCGACATTTGTAAAATTTTACAATCATTCCGTTATCGTGGTGCTTGCTAAGATACAATTTATGAGATCGTAAAGACTGATTTCCATTTTAAGAACTGATCAAGTCATAACTTTGCCAAAACTGGAATAAACCAAACTTGGAAAGTGGAATAACTTTGTTGCTTCGTTTCTTTTTCTTATTTAACATATCTTAACAAAGAGTTTGTATCAGTTTTGAAGTATATTTGAAATCTGCATCAAGAGCATCCATTAAGAGCAGCATTACAATCTCCATTTCGAATGTTAAAAATCTATACATATACCTAATTTCTCATACCTAACAATAATAATGTTCGGTTACAGCGTAAATCAATTATAGATTTAATTAACTCTTAGAGCATAACAACTAGATTGAAATTTTATTATGTAAATTGCCTCTTTCAAAAATATGACGTAACTTGATTGAAATTTTGCTGAAAATGTCTTATTTTAAGCCAGAGGACAGAAAACCATTTTCGGTATATCTCATTAATTCTGAACAATTATAAGCGGTATTTTAGGACTTCGAAGGTTAATAAACTAATCTACTTGAATGTCTAACATGTGTGTGATACAGCTATGTAGAGACGACACACTTATGGAACACCTCGGCGGTTGTAACAATATACAACTTCATCTTATATTCACATTCTCACGGTTATTCAAGTCTAAATTAATATGGAAGGATTTAACATATTTTTCGATACGATTTTTGACATAGTATATTTCTACATACATTGGAATATATATTTGCTATTCGCTTCTAAGACACCTGCTTGGACTTAAAGTGAAGAAAACCATGACAGTAAAAATGCTACAAGCATATCGACAGCTATTGTTTAAAGAACTGATGCTATACAAAAAGTTATTAAAAAGTCTCGATGGCGGTACTGATGTACCGCCATCGAGACTTTTTAATAACTTTTGCACCATTAGCTTTTTCTTAAACCATATGATTATGGTTTAAGAAAAAGCTAATGGTGCAAAACGCGTCTACCTAAGGGCAGGAATGGAGGGCCAGTTGTGTTCCGAGAAGTGCACGGAGCATTCCTTACATTCTGCAAGCTGCACGCACGCCAACAAACCTTTTATTCAGGACGCCGCCGCCAGCTTTGAAATAGTTTTATTTGCATTTTAAGGAAATCATTTGGATGATTGCCGCTGCGGGTGTTTTACCTTTCATGTTTGTATGCGTTTACATATATGCGCATAATTCGCGTCGGGCGACATACAAAGATAAGTGAAAGAAACATGCTACAATTTATTTTCTTACAAACGACTCTACAATGTCAAGACACGATACGTTTTAGGTACAACTAAGTCAATAAAAACTTCATTTTAATTCTAGAAACTTCCAAACACTTTGACAACGATTGTTTGTATTCTGACAACACAATTAACAACTCTAAAACACTCCTGTCCTGTAAACAACTATTTTTATTTCTAATCACGTCACATGGCATTTGTTTTCGTATCTGTCTGAATGCTAGGTTATTACCGCCCATTCTATTTATACTACGATAAAGTTTGTCACACAATAACTGCTGTTCAAAACAGGGAACCTATTGCCAAAACTCTTAGTATAAAAATTTACAGTTTCATAGTCAAACATTACATACTAGTTAATGACGTAAGCCTGAACGAGGCTTTATTTGATTTCATAAAATCATGCTGAAGGCAAAAACATTCGTACCTAACGACGTCTTTATGTAACTAATTATAATGTGCTAAAACTCTTTTGATCCACTGTGTCTGTTTGTACAGTAGGTAGGTTGTAGATTGCACCGATAGCTGAAGGATTATTTGACTCATTTGTCATTTTGTTCTTACAGAAAGCATAACTAGTATACTAATTGAGTATACTTCGAATACCTAGATTCTAGAACATGAACATAAGTCTTTTCACAATAATATTATTCCCCGTAACGAAACTAAGACTCCAGTTTCTGCCACAGCTCACGATCCATTTGGATATATTTACTCAACATCTCCCGAGCTCTTAACATTGTTCTATTCCTAATTGTTGCACGTGCTTATGAAAGCATTTCCAAGTCCTAAAATAGGATATAGTAACCAGCTAACACTGAGCTTCAATTACCCGCATACCAACGTGTGGAGCGTACCATATACATACCTTTGTACATATGCTTGTACATAAAACGAAGCTACTCGTATGTGGGCTTGTGGTCGTTACAGTCAATGATTGCGATGACATCACTAAAACATACTGTGGTCACAACGATAATTGTTTTGTTACATCCAAATCTAAATCTAATTTTCTACAATTCGAATCAAATATGCGGTCTTGTAACAACTCTATTTACAACGATGACAACATTACACTCGTATCGATACTTGGCTTCAAAGTGTTTCAATCAAGTTTATAATTCATTACCGTTCGCCATTATTCATGCTCTTTGTTGTGTCTTAATCGTAAAAGCATGACGGATTCTCTGTAAATGCTATCGAGGATTCCATTCAATAATGAGTGCCTGGAATTCTGTTAATGCTGACATTAAGCCGATGAAAAGTTACAGTTAATGATTATGATAAGAAAATTTCAAATGATGCAATTTTTGAAGTCATTGATGTTGTTATTAGGGTGTCTATAAGCTTTATAACGTAAGCTATTTAAGCTAATAACATTATTACGCAAACATCGATGCAATATAAGTTGTAGAGACCTGTAGGTGTATGACTCTACAAGAAAATGTAATTACCGCAACTTGAACGAATATGTGGGTATTGAATTGATTTTATATTCTCAGACGTTCGAAATTTTCTTTACCGTTGGCGCAGATGTTTTGCAAGAAACCTTAACTGCGGCGGAAGCTTGCGAATGACCAGTTATCAAGAAAATTTCACTTTTAAAATCCGGTCCGTTAAACAGTGGTTAAATTTTTTACCAATTGACGATCCTCGATCAAGCGGAATCTCATAGGTTTACGTTGGCAAAAATTTAACAGATAATAGACGTCGAAAGTATTTCTGTGTTCTCTTTTAGATCTGACTCATCGGTGATTTATCTAAAAAAAACTAAAGGTCGCCAAGTGGTCGAAATTTGACCGTAATTTTAGCTTTTTGCACTCCTTCTCCATATAAACTTTAATTATGGCAAATCCAATTCCTCCGTGCGCGCAATATGCTTAAAAAGGGGTACAAAGCTTTCCTTTCACGTATTAATATATAGATATTCTAAAGTTCAATACTAGTTTAAATCAATTGAAGGTATTAAAGCTTTGTTACAATTTCTCTACAAATTATCATCATCATCAACAGTCTATTATTGTCCCTCTTTGTGCATAGAGCTCTCATCATCATAATTTCAGCCAGCAATCATCCAATATTGACCACTAACTGGGCCCGCGATTCCGACCGCGTGTACGTAGGATGATACGATTTTTGAAAAATAATAATTGCTTATGTCCTTCCAGATGATGCACACTATTTATTTCCTTGACAAATTTCATTAGGATCTGTTCAGCTGTTTAGTCGTGAAAAGGTAACAGACAGAGAGACAGCGTTACTTTTGCATTTATAATATCAGTAAGGATTAGTCTCCCCCTAGAAGTTATACCAGGTACATGTTTACTCGTATCGTATTTGTTGGTACTGGCACTGCTAGTCTGCTATAAGCAACAAATATCAATGGTTACTGTGTTTACCGTTTGTAATATTGCATAACTAAATACAAGTTGTTAAGCCAATCTTTGCTCAATAATCACCTATTGCTCCCAGTAATATTTTATTGCTAGCATGGAAAAACAAATTAATACCGAACGACCGATCTTTTATTCACTTTTAAAACAATTAAAACGAATTTGTGAAAACTAGAAAATACTTAGGTGGTATTAACCTCTTTATGCTAGGAGAGGGTTCAACCACTCGTTGTTGCGAGTTCAAGACCCTAAGGATTAAGCATAATAAGCCCTCGAACACTCTTTCTCTCTCGCTCTTTCCTGATCATTGCTCCAGGAACTACAACGAATGTCAACTTGACTCCTAATCAATGTGCCTAACTGATTAACATTATATCTATTCAGCCTTCAGGTATATTTCCTACAGTAGAGTATAAGTCCTTAACATTCCTTTAGCCTCTATCTAGTGGTAATTCCGACGTGTAAACACGTTTACGTTCATTATCGTCTCGTTTTCCTGATAACCTGAATAGCTGCGTGTTTTTGTCACGAAAAAGTTTGACGTTTTCAAACGTCAACGTCATATCTATCGGTTTTAATAAAAAATGTTACTCGTATAACGTATAATAACCACTTTTTTAATGTCTTGAAACGACACTCGTTTATTAAATATACAAAAACATAATGAAGCCTTAATACCTGAGACAGACAGCGAGGTTGAAGTCGCGAACTTTGACTCCGACGTACAATTAGATTCAAGGAATATACTTAAACATAATAATATAGCTACGGTCTATAATGAAACAAGTTTGTGAGCTAAAGGTAAAACTATTCATTTTCTTGATAACACAGACGAAATGATCACACCGCTTACGAATTCAGCCGCTTGGCTTCTTATCGCCCTGGAATTTCTAGTTTAAACAATGTAGCATTATAAAAATAAGATATTTTGATCTTTAAAGGCTTTCTTGAAGATTGAGATAAGACTATTAAATAAGGGGATACAACAACCCCTACCCGTTTGTCTAATTAAACTGACAAAAGTCAATATAAAATTATGGTTGCAACTGTTAAATAAATTGTGTAACAAGTCCAAATATTCAAACTACCGAATAGTAAATTATCATTATTGGTTTGTATCCTTAGTTAAGCCTAATATTAACTTAGATATATCCGGTTGATAATGAAACTACGTTCATTTCCGCGAACCCTTTATCTTATTGTCGGGATACATATTTGAAGTTATTGAATTTACTGGAATAGAACTAATTTATGCTGTAAATTCTATACTTCCTCTTACGTCTGTTCATAACTATTTAGATTATTATTTAACTAAACAGTTAAATATCAGGTCACACATCATTGATCCGCAACGAGCCGTTCCAAGACAACCCTTGAAGACAATAAAGCGGTTATGCTTCTGAAATTCCTCGAAACGCTGTGAAATCTTCAGATTACTTTGTACTACGTTTCATTGCTATATTCGTAACTTACCTACATTTTACAACAGTTTTAACACTCGTTAAGTCTTTATTAATTTGATTATTGTTTTATCACTCTTCGGATACGTTCCAGAAGGTCGTCTTTCGTTGAAAATTTTCTTCCTCAACAAAGGAATTTATAAATACCTCAACTTTTGTTCAATGTTATTGGAGTGTTTCTCGGTGAATTATGTTTAAAAAGCTTCACATCTGTCTCACATGATTAAATAAGAGGGAGTGAGACAGCGTCCCCGCCATTCATATACATTACGATTTGTAACCGCACAGCTTGCGTTCTCTCACTAGTTGCATTCGATTTCTCGGTCATATTGAAAAGCCCCCTCGTCGAGTGGGTTCTAGTTGAAAACTGTGTGTACCTAATGCAGCCGGTTGTTCCGTGGGTGTGTTTTTATTTCTGTAGGTACGCGTCGGTGGCAATAAGTAATAAGGTAAACATTAAGCAAGTGAGGCCACGCAACTCGTCTAAGCAAGATTCTTTGCTTGGTATAATCGACGTTTTAAAGCCCACATAAATCGTTCGATGTTCTTAAAAAATATGTGTCACGTACTTTTTATTTTCATTATAGTACAAATTGATATCTTCTTCTCTTAAGCATCATAGAGCTAACATAAATCGTTCGATGTTCTTGAAAATTTGTCACTCACTTACTTTTCAGTATCTACAAACTGATTTCTTCTTTTTCTCTTCGGAAATATATATTGTTTTGAACTGTAGTACATAGCTAGAGTTAATATTCTAAGCTTAATAAGTCCCAGATATTATTGTAAATTTGGTTTTTGAAAAGAGTATCCATGTAGATTCTTACCGGTATCTTCTCCAGGACCATCTCACTTGGAACCGTGCACCTAGAATCACGACGTTTTGAAAGTGCCTGCAAAGGCCCAGATGAATTAAAAAACTTTGTCTTTGACTTTTACTTAACATTTATTAGCAGTTTAACACTACATATTTGCAACTGCACCTGCATATTCATTAACTTTTCCCCGAGTATCTCGGATCTCCCTCGCGCCTTTGGACCTCTCTATTCCTGCATTAAGGTAGTTTCTACTATTTCCACATTGTACTTAGTTAATTACAGGTAGGTTTAACTTGATAACCGGCGAGGTAATGTTTAAGATAAGAGGTTGGAGTAACGGGAGGTTACCGACGCGACGACATAAACTTTATCTTTAACCAACGGTTATTCGTTGTTTACCTTTTTCGAGACTTCTTTTAAACGAAGATGTTTATTCTTTGTATGTGTTCCTGGGAACGAATTCGGTAATATTATTACTTTTTCTGAGATATTCACTGATCATAGTAGCTGCTCAGTATTGGAGTTAGTATTTTTGCTATTGGCAATTGGAATACGATTACGAAGACGACGATTGCAATTCTGTTTTATTTTTTGTTATATAAGGTGTTTAAGGGTTTCATTACCTGTGAAGGTTAAGGTATAACTTTTTTCATCATAATATTGAATAATAAATCCAGAACTTACATGGCGCCATCCCAAAAACCAATCTTTTGAATTGCAACTACCGGTATTAAGTATTTCGTTACCGATTTTTTTTAGTAAAACTGTGCATCCGCATTATCATATTTCAATTACCTACTGTAAGATGCATTTGAGGAAAAATCTGTGTGCAAACATTGAATGTCTGTGTACCTATCTTGTTCATTGTGTCTACGTCTGGTATTTGGCACACAATAATAAACCAGTGTAAACCAATGTTTGTGTTGTTAATCCATCAAATGAAAAGGAAACATGTTTCTGTCTGCAATATCTAGATATTTATACTTAGATTCCGCAAGCGGCTTCACCCGCGTGATATCTTTATAAATTATAGCCTATGTTACTCAGTGATAATATAGCATTCTGCTGGTGAATGAATTTTTAAAATCGGTCCTGTAGTTTTTGAATTTATACAATACAAACAAACATACAAAAAATCAAATCGTTTCTCTTTATGATATTAGTTTAGATAAGTCTAGACTTAAGTAATACCTATTTAAACAAATCTAGACCAATCCGAGTACATTACTCGCTTGCTATTATCGAATTATATTTGTATGATGAAAACAAACACAGCCTCTCTAGCGACTACTAAACTAAAACTTTTTATTCTATAACACTAATAAAGTATGCTTAATTTTTTTGACCAGAAGTTTACTAGTGCTAGTGCCAGCCATAAAAAAAGAAAAGATATTAAAAACAAATTGTAGATAATACTCTATTCTTTTTTTAAAGGTTGTACTCTTTATATAATAAAAAAAACCCTCTCTGAAATCAGTTCAAAATGTTGGCTACCCTACTATAGTTGCCAGTGCAGCATGACACGATTACTGCCATTTTTCCAACGTTTTGTGCTTGGCCAGTTACCGTATCGGCAAGGTTTACCTAATTAGGCTGATGACGTGGTGTCAGCCTAGCCTCGCAAAATCACCTATCCGATAGACCACGTCATAGTACGTCAGGTCAGCGTGTATATCTAGCTCATTATCTGCCTTAGCCTGGGTACCTAACCCATTATCAGTATTTTTATATGTAACCATGACCATTATCTTCATAAATATCATCTTTGCTAGTGGTGTTGGAACCTACCAACCATAGTTTGGTAAAAAAATCAGGAAATAATGGATTACAAACTGGCATATATTTTTAGAGTCAAAATATACAAGGTTCTACCTCTCTAGGCCCGATCTTTTTAAGAGGTTATTCTACTCATCATTATAAAAAACGTCTATTCCAAACATTTAGTCGAGTAATATTTAATTATTTGTATGGAACAGCTGTGTTATTTTTTTCGCAATTTCATAGTTGGTCCCATAATGAAAGTTCTTCATAATGATGAGTACAATAACCCTTAAAGGGATCAAGACTAGAATGGTAGGAACCTTGTATTCGTTCCATATTTATCGTAAATCTGTAAATACTAGAGGCACAATTGATCACACTAGTACCGATAAGTCCCTAATTGCTATGCTTCCGAAATCACCGCATAAAATAATAATTATATAATATAATCATGTAGAATATACAGCTACTAGACGAACATCATGAATATATCCACAATAAACAAATCACGGAGACAAAGAGTTACTTAGTCTTGTTGAAATATTAGTTTTAGTACAATGAAACAATATATTATAACGTTTCTCGTGATGCGCAGTTACATACAGATCGATTTTGCATGGGCATTCAGATTGGAACATTGCCCGTAGCCCAAGCGCATGTTTTTGGCACGTAATTATAATACAGTTACTGATTAAAACTGATATTGTGGGAAGTGTCTCGTTTACCTCTTATTCAGCTACGTTCAGTAATTCATTTTTCGGTGTGAAAGTCACCCGTGGGAATGTCGCTCGCTCAATAGGAATAATTGAACGTCTTCGGGCGATCCACAGCTGCGTTAAGCGAGTGACCAACCGAACGACCTTAAAATATATGTTGGATCCTATAACTATAGTCATTGGTCGGTTGACAGCAGTGAGATTTTTACCCTACCCTTTCACTATTTTACGGGGTGACCGGTGCGATCGCCCAACGACGTCCGCGTCCGCTCAAATAACTGAACGGTTTTGTGATCGCCCGGACGATAGTGCGTCGTTGAGCGTCATACGCCGTAATAACTGAACACGCATTGCTTTCGATTCTGATGCGCACTTTGACAGGACTAAACAAAACTAAAGGCGTTTGTCTCTTTCTGTTTCAATAGAAAAAGAAAGTGACAGATGCGTTTAGTACGCAACAGAATTGACAGCATTGTTATTTATATTTGTATAGACCTTTACCTGCGGTTCCGTCTACTTGTATAGTCTTTTTTCTTGGATTATACGTACTTATCCAATGTCCTTTCTCGGGCTTTAAGCTACCTCTCTGTCTCTGACAATTCTCATAACAAAGTGAAGACATTTGAAACAACCAAACTGTATCAAATATCGACAATTCGACACTGGAAAAGCAAAATGGCTAAAGTGCCAATAATTGTTAACGTTACATGAGCATATTTTAAACATTTTTCTTTTACGAACCAATTCGTGTGAATTTATCAAATGGAGATTTTTTTGTAAATCGTGTATTCTAATAAGTCATATTATGATTATGGTACCTACTAGAATATATAAGTACTACAGAAAATAAAAACAAAACTTTAAAATGTGCCCCTGTCAAGTTTACTTAATGGTGCTTTAGCCATTTGGTTTTCCAGTGTCCATAATTATATAATAATTTATGTAAGGATATCACCAATTTGCCGGCCAGTGCTGTGATTCATTCCTTGAAAATTATGATCATTGTAGGCATCCGTTTATTGTAGCGATCTTTTCGGCGTGAGTTAATAATGGCCGTTCTATTCAAACGCAAACAAAGTATTTTCAATTCTTTGCTGTAGTATCTAGTGTAGTAATGGACGATAATGTGTGACAATTAAGGCTACTAATGTGTCGATTCTCGAGCTATGCGACCTTTTTCTATCACGCTAGTTAACCTTAGGAATCACAGCTGAGCTCTTAGGTACATTGCAGGGTAGCTATTCCGCAACAACATCTCGTATCTCAATTCGATTCGCACTCATGTCGGTTGATATTTTGACGAAATCACAAAATAACTATTCACAGACTAGATCATGATCACAGCCCCATTAAGTTATCCTATGTCAATTCTTCATTTATCAATCGACAATAAGAGTGAGATTCGAATCGAAATGCGAAAAGTCCTTTGAGAAAAGGGGGCTTACTACTTGAACTGCCCAGACATGTCCAGTAGCCGACCTCGCACTGTATAGGCATTTCGTACAATGAAAGGTCAGCTTATACTGGAAATATTTGGGCAGTTCAATTTCTGCCCTGCTATAAGAGCTCGTAGTAGGCCCCCTGATGTTACGACCACAACCATGCTCAATTATTTTTACGGTATTCGCGTCCTTTCAAAAGAATTCCAAAAAATTACCTATGTTGATAGATTCCGTGAGTGGATTAAATGAAACTAGTAGAAAGTGGAAACTTTTCTCTGGAAAAAGCGTAGGTAGATATGACGATACCCAGCGGAATAAATAGCGACAACAATAAGGTTTTAGAGATTGCCTTAGTGTTAAATGCAAATCAGAGATTTATTACGGCAAACAATCTCGAATCAACAGGAAAGTTTTAACAGGATAAAATATTTATTATAATTTACGTAATTAAAATTAATCCGTGACGTATGTTTTGTTATGCTCCAAGTTGCGTACCTAGTCATACAGTACTTCAATTAGGTAGTCAGGTACTTAGGTAGGTACTGTCTGTCGGAACTGGTCAACTTATAACTGCCATGGCAATCTTATTCAGACAATAATCATTATTATCCTATTCGTATCAATTTCTTAATTCACATTAAATTATATTATTCTCGCATCTTTACCACAATATTTTTGTTGTTGTATTTTTCCTTTTTCATGGAATTTCTTGCCGGTTCTTCTCCATAGTACCTACTATTTGGAACCGCGCACCTAGAATCTCTACAGTTCATAAGTGACTATCTGTTTTACTTGAAATAAAGATCTATTCTATTCTATGTTAGTTATGTAACACTCAAGTGACTGTATGTACTTTGTGCAATGACTTCAACCCATACAGTACTGACTACAAAGTGCCAAGCCGATTACCTGTCTCGAATAAAAAAGTTGTTTACCTGTGGAGTATTATTTAGCTGGTACTCTTCAAATAATTCTGAAAACCTTTTTGGTATTTAGGTAAAAATATTTAAAGATTCCGTAAGTCTTTTTAATATTTAACTTAAAATTTTTGCCAATATTTTATTACTCGCAAGTCCCAACTCCGCAATATTAATTATTTTCACGAAATTAATGCTTACCAGAACAGGCAATTTAAAATAAAAGTATTCTTTCACCAAAATCTTCCAGAGACCAAGCGTGGAAATATAATTAAGTAACTTATTACAATGCCGAAACCGTTTGCAAGAGCGGTCATCATGGATTGAAATTCTGCAGTAAACATTTACTTGCTATCAATAATAAATGAAGATGTAATTCATGATAATTGTGAACCCACGACACGTTTATCTATGCCTCTATGGTAACTGAGGGCTAAACAATGCGTCTCTGGTCATATAACTCTGATCTCATCTGCTTTGAGGCTCAAGTCACTTCGTTATAAGTCCAATGCCAGCGTACGATCGTCCAATAGATTTATTTCAGTCGATGACGTGTCTCAAGCTAGCTTCGTTCATCTTCAATGATTCAAGGACAGTTAAGGTGGCAACAATTTTTTCGCGTCTGCAAAGGACGAAGCATTGGTTTTGATGATAGCTGCGAATGTCCTAATTTTATGAAAGGTCATTGCCGTTTAGGATTTGTTTAAAACGAAAATCGTATTTTCTTGTAAATAAGGTTTGCATTTGGTATATTTACCTTACTCGACTTTAGTCCTAATACGTGTCTTACTACAGAATAAAAGTAAAATTGTATTTCTTTCCAAGTACCACGCTGTTCTAATCAATAGTATTCATAAATAAAACTGTAGTGCCTGTACAGCATTATCTAGCTACCCGCCAGTACCTACCTCGGCGGACTAGTATCACTGATAACAGCGGTTATCTTTTGTTTTATCAGCACAAATACAAATAAAACTGATCACTTAATGTGTGCAACCACGCCTACTCTTTGCGGTTTGTTAAGGGGGATCCGTCAAGGTAGCCCGTGAAATTTAAATTATCTTACATTTTTTGCTAATTGCAGCTCTGTATTAGATCGTATGTAGATCAAAATGTAATACGCGACAGTAATGGTAGTATATTTACAGATACTAATAGTAATCGTGCATATATTCATCAGTTATATATTTGAGGGGAAATAAAACAATTTTATAAAATATTCTTATTTCCCTCAAATAAAACAAACAGAGCTGCAATTAGCAAAATATGTAAGAACATTTGTATTTTGCGTTTAATGTTTAGGTTATAAACTCTTTTTGTAATTGAGTCTAGACAAGGAATTGATTTAAATGCTTACAATAGTGATAATAAATATTCTTACAAATCATTGTGTTAAACAGCACGGCGACTATAAGATTAAGTTTACATATTAGGCAAGGAACCGTCTGCTGATTTTTAAATGCTAACAACAGAGGGCCTTTTTACTGAGGAGGCATGGCCATCATGCGCCGGAGAATAAATCATTGACAATAATGTATGTAGATTTACTATTCAACTCATGACCCCAGGAAGATATACGATTCGTATTCTGACACAAATTAGCGTAGGTATGACTTTTTGGCGCCTTTTGATTTAAACACAACATACGAACGTCCAAACTGGCAATGTTATATATTGATATATCCTTGAATTCTGTTTGTTATGGTTTCAATGGACTGAACCGTCTGAAACGCAAATAGATTTTCATTATAACTTTTGTATCGGTCTATAACTCGTTAACTGCTGAAGATTATATTTTGAACGTTTCGATTGGGTCTAATAGAGTTCTGACTTTAATAAACCTATCATTCAGCTTGCCTTATTAAAGAGAGAAATTGGACATCACTTATAGAGTCATCAAGAGAGACAGGGAGATCATAGATCATTGAGATACATCACTTGGAGCTTGTGTCTAAACTGCTACCTCTTTGTAAAAAATACCAATATATGGGTTATTAAAATATTTTATGGTTGTTAACATTATAGGTACTGTTAATTGAAATAAAATTATGAAACTGACGTTATATTGGATAGAATGTCCTGCGTCAATAATAAAAATACTGAATTAATTAATCATTATTCCTTTGGGGAAAATATGCTTATGATTGAATTAATTAGGATATTAACAATTGTTTATGAAACTACTAAATATGATTCACGCTTCGTCCGAGTTTTAAAGTAAGCCGTCCATTCGCCTAGATCAACTTATGATCTGAATACACGCACATGAAATAGCTTTTAAATGAACAATAGAATCAGCTTTTCCAATAGTTAGCAGTTCTACAATAAGACTTAGCGTGGGAGCTGGCGAAGCTGTTAGGATCAAACGACCATAGAAAATATATTTAATATCTGTAGAATGAATAGAAATTTTATTACCATGAATAAATCTAAGCCTCCAAAGGGTTTATAAGTCTGAAGTGATGTTAACCATGGTTATGACGCGATAAATAAGTGAATGTAAGGATCCCAAAAGTGGGACACAACCGGGGCTCTACATGGAGGTCCATGGTGCGTCAGTGAGCCCACATTAAGTATTAAATAAATATCTTCAGTGACAGCTGACTAACTAATGTGGTTGTGAAGATCATTGTATAGAAAATTTACCGATATTTGAACTGGTTTTAAAATTTTACCAGTGCAGGAACTATCGATAACTTAATCATATGATATATTTTTTAACGGAGGAGTAATTTTTCCAGTTCTTTAAAATTGTAAATTGTAATAGCCTTCAATACTACGCTCACAATTGGCTATTTTGTCGTTTTGCCTATGAATAGGTTCGCAATACAGTTCAAAACAAATTAGGTAATATGGGTTGTGTAAGTTGTGTTCCAGCAACTGTCACGATAAAAACAATAGAATATAAGTAGATAGCTAACAATAGAAGTCGACGAGTAGTTAATCGTTATAATAATGATCTGTTAAAAACATAGATAACTCATAATTTACCTTGTAATTGATGGTTTAGTTACAATCAATGGTTTCAATATTATATTTATGATAACAAATTACAGTATTATGGAAAACAAAAGGAGTTACCCTCATCATGTTAATTTCGGAACGGAGCATTGCATATCATTCAAATTTTAAAAAACGGTTATTGTTAGTTACAATTTGCAGTCAAAAATTAATTCCAACTTTAAGAATGGCATAGATATCCGGAGATATGCCTTCACTCTACATTTGTTCAATTTCAAGTGTCGCCACTTTTTCCCCACTCCTAAAACGGATGAAGGGTTGGTATAAATATTTTATCGATAAAAATATCGATAAAAAATGACTGCAAAAAAGAGAAGTGTTTTTTTTGGCGCATTTTATAGTGTTTATTATAATATCGCTATATAGACACTTTAAGAGAGGCTAACCAAAGACTAACGATGTTAATATAATTTAAAGAATTTGAGAAAGGAAGATAGATAATACAGGGAGTTCTAACTTGGGACAAAGTACTCACCTCAATTTGTGTTTATTAGTCTATAAATATTTTAAAAAAATAATAATTAAAAAAAGTACAGAATAGTAGAGATTTAAGATTTTTGTCTACACTCATATCGTAAAGTTCTAATTATGAATTCAAAAATAGTACTTTATTGACAGACTTTATGCACATGCAACTACATAATTATAATAAAATTAAAAAGTTTTATAATGACAGTTCTTTTTTTTAAATTATGCTATAAAATAACTTCTTTTCAATATTCTTTTCTTTTCAAAAAAAAAAAAGTACATTTCGGTTCTTCCAAGAAGTTTTCATATCAATTTTTATAGCAGCCGCACATTATCTATGATGGGCTAGGGCGCAATTGTGTTAGATACGATAATATTTTTATTAGCGCGATGCAGGCCTCGTAATCTGATTGGTCGAATTCATCTATCATCCATTTATTTTTTATTTCTGCATCTTTCAGGAAACTAAAATAAAATGTATTCATTCTTGTAAAACAGGGTTCTCAAGATGTTCTCAAGTATAATTACTTATTTAAATCCTTTTCAAACAATATAACTACAAGGATTAGTAAAATAAAAAGAAAACTATAAAATCTTTTAATTTAGCCTAATAAGCAAATACTACAAAAATAATAGATAACATTATTTTTTATTATTAAGCAAATGTTAATAATAATGAAATAATTCCGTAAGAACAACTATCAATTAATTATATCGATATCCCTCAGCGCTGTGCAACACTAATACTCTACGGTCCGAATTGCGCTAAAAGTATAATATCGCGAATCCGACCAAAGTCAAAATTATTATTATTACTCAATAGCCCTTATATTTTGTGACTATTAAATTTGGTCGGATTCGCGATATTATCACTTTTATCGCAATTCGGACCGCAGGGATACATTGATTTGACAATTTTGACATGGGTCACTCAATAAATGATTAGCCTGACGCCTGTCAAAATTAATTCACAACTAGATATTTGTAAAATCTTTAAATAATATAATTAATGCAGTGATGTTTTACATACCGGTGGTAGGACACCCCACTTGTCTTAAGGTTTGTTGTAATTGTCCTATTTTTGCAAATAAGAACGGAACAATTCGGTATTTTGTAAAAATACGAAATCACACTACACGTTCGGATGCAAACATATGACTAATAGATGCTCATTGACGTCACACGTATTTTGGGTCAATCCGAGCTGATGGAGGCGACAAGTGTCACGCCTACAAGCCATATCCCTCGATATCCGTGAAGAATGGTATACGTTTTTTTTTGATAATAATAGAAAATAATCCACGATAAATAAATTAACAAAAAATAAAAAAATAACTACTTATTTCATCGAAGAAATAAAACCTCAGAGAAACAGAATCTGTGGATAAAACAAAAGGAGCAACAGCTGAAAGCACTTCTTAAAATGTGCAACGCAGATTTGCTTAAGAAAAATGAGTGAATTTGAGATGACGTAAATATACATTTTGACAGCTACTTACTTGAGTAAAATCACATAAATAATCATTCTGAGAGTAGTATATTATATTAGGGTGTTACCACACCAACCTACCAACGACGTGACGTCAATTGATGGCATCAATCGATAGAAACTTCTTACTACCATCGTTGATCGACGTCGTCGGTCAGGTGGATGTGATAACACCCTAATACAGATCTAAGTACAGTATTATCTCTATGATGAAGTGTTGATCATCTGCCTGAACTCTTGATGCTCAGTCAAGATAACTTGGAACACAAAGCGAACACTCCAGTCGCTCGTTATCTCTACAACTTGAGTCAATTGAAGGAAATTGGCTTGAATGGCATTTACGACCGATGACTGGGCACTACCTACCTACCGTCTACCATACACAGTGAATGTTAAGTTCTTTCGGATAGGTTAACAAATGATTGTTGTCATGATAAAGAACAACTTTGCAAAACTTGTACCTCCAAAATTTTTTTTCGACTTCCCATACTTAGGGCCATATTCGGGGACAATATAACAGATGTTTAAGATTAAATAGGCCGATTACCCATACAAAAATTGATGTTTAAACGACTGATTTTGCCCTTATCATCTGTTATGTTGTCGGTGAACTTGGGCCTTAATGGTATAATCAGCTGGTTGAGTTTGTATGTGAAAACGATTTTTTTTTTATAAAGCGGTTTCTTTTTTCTTTTTCTGAGTTGTTCATTACCATTAGTAAAATCATAAGCGAAACGACTTAAAATTCACCGTGTAGAATAAGACTATCGCTTAATAACTTCGTGGTATTCAAACAATTATACACGGAGTTATTCTATACATTTTTAGGATTCCATAGCAACCGTCCGTCTGAGGTACTACGATACCCTTTCCCGTATTTTTCGAATACGGGATTTTAACACATGGACGCCTTATAACAAGGTTCACTGCCATCTGTCTATTCGAAAATATTGTCGTGTACCCTATACGGAGAATATTATCGTCGTGTGACCGAGGTCTATGTCTGTAACTGCTTTGTATACACCCCTAACTTTCCTAATGCACTACAATTAAAAAAAAAAAAGGAAACAAAAAAAAAACAATTAAAAAAACTTAAATAAATTACAGGCACGAATTGATTGGAACTGTACACTGACTGTGTACCGATTTTCATTTAAAATTTTCAGTGAATTCGGCAATAAATGAGTTGGCTCACTTGGCAAGATTTTTATCAAACGCAACAATGAAAATGCATATTTTTAGCATTTTTTACACGTTTCTTATTTGTAAGGCCTAAGTACTTTTATTCGCATACAATTGTCACGAGACTTTATTTGGTCTTTCCGTGAATTAAATTACAATCGATTTGTTGTGGTACGAATTTTAATTTAGCTCGCCTTTCATGTTTTCCCTGTGAAGTCATATACCTTTTATGCGGAGACGACGCACTGCGAGGACAAATTTTCAAGGGCTTGCCAAAAAGCTGTCATGGATGTTTTGTCCTTGACTCCACTTTTAACACGTTCGGTAATTTTACTTGTGTTTATTCACTTTGGAGGATTTTTAGGTACTTTTGTGATAGCTATAGCAATTAAAATAACCTAACCTTCGAAAACCCCCAACTCCAACTAGAAAAAGAGCTGTAACTTTTGAATGGCTGAACAGATTTTCATGAGACGTAACGTAATAAAAAAAACTGCATTGAAATCGGTCGATCCGTTTCGGAACTACGATGCCCCAGACGGATACACATACACAGATCCACAGATACACACTACAAACTTTTAACACCCCTCTTTTTTGTCGGGGGTTAATATAATTTTCAAGTAGCAAAGAGACTAATCCTTAGGGTCAATTATCTACCTACTCAATTTTTAATTGTTTAGCATTTTACTCACTAACGTAGGTACCTATTTTATTCTGTTGAAGTCTGCGGTTTTTCCAAAATAAAATTAGAACATGGGCACGGAATTTCCAGCTAAAGGCTATTACTCCGACGTCAGTAAGGAAGTGGGCGAGAGCTTAGTAAGTATTAAAAGTTTCGTATAGTCGCACCGAGCAATAAAAGCGCCAATACAAACACGACGCCATTTTATGTGCTCACATGTCGTTAATCTCACGCCATGGCTATGGGATGTGATGTGATGAGACCCACATTGACACTAAATAGTCTAAAAATACACTAATTTAGCTCTATTTAGCGAACACTATGGCGGCATAGAAAAAGGATTTTACAATTCACATGGTAATTTCGGAATGTACATGATGTTTTCACTTTTTATACAATTATG
The DNA here is from genome assembly GCA_932294325.1 of Allophyes oxyacanthae. Lineage (NCBI taxonomy): Eukaryota > Metazoa > Arthropoda > Insecta > Lepidoptera > Noctuidae > Allophyes > Allophyes oxyacanthae. The sequence goes on from OW028610.1 coordinate 6,224,485, forward strand.
AAGGTAATATTCACCAACATTTTTATCACGTACTAAATGGACATTAACGCAATTCATTATTTTATTATAATTAAGTTTTATTCTTTGTTCAATCTAAATTACAACACGCACACAAAAAGCACGCGCAATTAATCTAAATCTTTAATAGGTTACGAAACCAGGTTCAAGACCTAAAAATATTATGAAATCATAATCATTTTCCCGAACATCGTCACATCCTTTATAATTTACACTACAAAACAATAAACGTCAGACGAGACTATTAAAAAATGATATATAAAATGTAAATCCTATCACCCAACATCACATTATAAAACTATAAAACTGTGCGACCCCACCATATAACCTATTGGATATGGGTCAATGTCCCGTTGGTCTAGCACTTTATACACCGTAATTATTGTATAGTACTATGTCGCTTCATGGCCCACGATTTATGGTGCCATGGCATTTATGGACACAATGAAACGGACAACCTTTATACAAACGCGATGACGGAAATGTAACGCTATAGGAACATAGTATAAGTAGTATCTATTTGCGCATAGAATCGGTTCTTTATAAAAATTAGTTCATATGAGTTCATGTTTAACTAGTTTCATTTTTAATTTTGTGCCCATTGTAGTTACTAAGTAAGTCAATGATTCATTGGTATCGTAACACCATTTCAAGTGTGAATTTACAAAGTTTCGGTCGATGTTTACTAGACACTAAACCAAGAATCTACAATATTTTTTGTTATTTAATTGGCAATTAATATGCAGGTTGTGCAGGTGTTTTATTCTTATTAAAAATCGTGTTATTAATAAACAACATAGAACACGTAAAATGATGACAAAAAAATTCTTGTCGCGAATAAGATTTCTCTTCTACTTTTGAATTAGGTAGCTTTCAAAGAGTCTGTAAAAAGAACTTACTGATTCGCCGTGTGGACTAAATTACTCGTAGTAATTATAAGCAGGGTTACTTACTGGCTCAGAGCAGTGCAAAATAATTAGTACCGAGAATTGGACCCGACAGAACGTAGACAGGAAATCATAAGAGATTGAATTGCAGCTCATTCGTGTTGGAATTGCCTTATATACAATATTATTTATTTGCAAAGATAAATCTTTGATAACTGTTTGTAACTATACTTTTTGCTTTAGCTGAGTATGGCGGAGTCAAATAATTTAATTTATTAATTCAGACTGAAAAAGGAACAAAATATCTGATTAAATATAGACTAGGTTTGTTTCTAACCAAACCATCTGGTTTCCCTAAAGTTTATAATCAGAGAGAGGAGACAATAGAAGATCAGTAGATGTTCTCTCCAATATCCGAAAGGGAAGACAACTCATTCATATACTGTTGTCATCAAAATAAAGCCTTCATGATCAAACAAACTTCATAAATATCCCTTCTCTTATAATAAAGCTCATAATTGGCTGCACGTGTAATACTGTGCCTGTTGATGTAAAATGATCCCCTACCTAAAATTCTAAAGTTCGCTGTGGTTTATACAATACACACGAAATCACGCATTTGCTCTAAATATTTACCGTTGCACGCCTTGTTGCCTCATTATAGGGAAACATTGGATTATATGCACTGGAAAATGTGCTTGAAATAGGCGAAAATATGTAATAATCCGAGTAAATTATTCACTGTTGTATGAATTCCATTGTATTATTGTCCTTATCGTCTTACCATTTTCGAAATAATTAACCTTATTATATACTTAATCTGACTTAATCATAATAAATCATTTCGGGGATTCTTATCAGAATTTTCCTCTTGGATACAAAACATCTCCTAAAAATTCGTAGAATTAGCAAAAACAACCTAAAAGGAAAATTGATTGTTTCTAAGAAATATTTATGTATAATCCCGCTAACTTTTTATTAGTTTCAATTATTGATATATAACATAACCGCTTTTTAACCGATTTTATCGCTGTAATATCTGTTTCTAGTATATTTTGTATAAGGACGCATGCGAACTAATACAATATTTACTAAAATAGATATCGCAATAAACGCAGCTATATTCATAATCTGCGATATTATCGATCGATAATAACGCGGCTGTGCGGCCCGCCTACTTATAATCCTAACGTTAAACTTTCTACTTAGTCGGATTACAAACAAAATCAGTTCTACTAGATGAAGGAATTAATAAAATCTATGAGAAAGCTACTGAATTAAAAATTACATAAGCCTTAATCTTATTTTAGATCCAAATTGTGTGTGTTACACTGAAACAACTCAAAACACTCGCTAGGGGGGAAGTTGTCTCTGCCGAAACATCAAAAAGAATATTGTAGGTACCAACGATTGCAGTAGCACAATATTCATTAATGTTAATCTTAGTAACCTAAAATAATTAAAGCTATATGATATTTCTGAACACAAGAAGTCTGCTCGCTATCTCAAAGCTGTGACCGAACTGGTTTGTCAGGTCGAACCTGGTACGCACAGATGTTCTGACTGTCGCAGGCGCAACCACCTGGCACTCAATTATGTTTTTTCATAAATTTTGCTACACATCTTATACCTATTAAGCACAAGGCCTTACATGTGGGTCATGTAAACTTCTGCATTGATTATATTATCTGAAAAGCAAATATTTGTGATCAACTATGGAAAATTCGATTCGCAAGAGCGTAGTTAGTTTGTTTTTGGTTGTAGTTGGAGCGTACATTGTACTTTGCTAGGTATATTTTATCCAAAAAAAACTTTTTGTCAAGATCACTCAAAGAAGCCAAACAGTGTAATTAAAACATAGGTACAGCAGATTATTTTATTAATGAAAATATACCGGTAAAATATTATATTAATGATACTGAGCAGATTGAGCGATTCCAATATGAAATCTCGCGCCGACACGACAAAATAAGAAATACTGAGCAATTTGTATGGTAATGACGAAGAATGACATTCGAAACATCTACCTCTCCTCAACCATAAACCACGTACCGAAGTCTTTTGAGTAACGTACTTTACAACAAAACGTAACAATATTCAAGGAGCGACAGTTGTACAAGACCGTGAAAACAAGGCCCACGTCTGTCGCACAACAAACGCGAACAAACAAGCCGACGCCACATTCATTTGCATTTATTTAAGTAATAATACATTTGACCCAGCCACCTGCCCGCCGATGTAATGTGATCATGCCGAAATACTATTTATTATATTTCATTTAGCGAAAACAAGATTGTGTGAGATTTGAAATACGCAGGTGGACTCCAAGCCTTATTCGGCGATTAGATGACAAATGCTCAGTCAAAATAGATAGTTTTATAATATTTATGTGATAACGGTTTAATTTAATAGAATATAAATTCAAAGACCTGTTATATTTATTTATTTTTAAACAAGTTGTTTGTAGAACGGATATTAATACGATTGTTATATGGAAACGATCTTAATCTTTTTGTAAGATTTTTGTAATATGCGTCATTGAAACAGAGCCAAAGATTTGTTGAAACATTCTGGATTTCATATCGCATAGCAAATCGATAAACGTCTTGATTTATGAAACGCTGAAAAGAAAGAAAACATTCATTTGTTTTACTTTTAATGAAACTTTGTTCGTACACAAACAGTTACTAGTAACAACATTATAATGGCAAATAAACCATAGAAACGAAAGTGCTAAGTTTGCTATTTATTGAAGACATCATAGGTAATTATTGAAAATTGTAGTTCTAAAGAGGTTAATAAGGGTGGTTACATTGTAGTGCAGGTGTACGGTAATATGGCTGCCGTCAGGTGGTCCTCACACATGTCATGTCCTCCCGTCTTTCGTCAGAACAATTTGAATAACTGAAATAGGTTTTCAAAATTCTTAGCACGAATTAAATTTATGCATAATAAAGTAAACAAGTAGATAAAGAAGAACATTTATACGTCATATACTTAACATGAATATTATGTAGGTACCTGTTGTTCATGGAGTATAAACTATGGTGAATCAACTTAGTTATTCATATTTACGTACCTACTTGTTATTTTCAAAACACAGAATTGGATGTTTATGAAACATTTATTTTATGTAAATGCGTGTACTCTTGAAACGTTCGAGAAAATTCTATTGGTACTGGAAATGCTAATCTTTTGTTACTGCTTGGAATAGGTAACTATAGGATTTTTGAAAGGCGCCGAGTCATTGATATAAATAAAATGTAAACAAGAAACATTTTGTTATTAGTTGCAGAAGTTTGCAATCTTTACCCCCGATTTCTGAAAGGCTATAATCAAATCACTTATCAGTTATTGTTTGATCAAAATGAACCAGCTGATTTACAGTTCTGATACTTAGATATTCGATCAGCCCACGCAATTTTTGTGGATCAGCCTTTGAGAAACCAAGGAACAACTAGAATTTTGAGTAACAAATCAAAGAAATAGAGTCCATCATTATGTTCATTTAACTGCAAGAAAAACTTGTTCAGTGATAAAAACCTATTTACTACAACAAAGCACGTAGTTTTCCTGCTTTGTCATAGTCAACGTCGAGGTTTCCGTCATTTCCTTACTAAACAAGTAACAAAAACGCAGCGTAATGTAGAAAAGAAAATCTACAGAATAGATTCTTATAAGTAAGTACAGTCTAGTTTTTAGAACGTAAACCAACTTTCTTTGTGCCTAGTATTGTGACGTCAGGACATAAAAACTAGCCTTAAAGCGATGTGAGTGGTAAGTCAACAGTCTGGATGTATAATAAGCAAAGCCTTTTAGGTCTGAGAGACTAGGCCACCATGCCATATTGGAAACGAATAGTACGCTTAATATCGTTAACATTATATTATACAGTCCTACGCTTCGTTAAATTTAATGATATTTGTTGTAACTTGGGTAACATATTTATTATACTTAGTTTTATTAGTGATGGAAGCCTTCCGTTACTTTTTATTATTCAAGAAAATTATTGCTACATTATTATTTCGTAATTTATAATGTGGTGCAACTTAACATTGTAATTTTTATCAGCCTTACCTGTATTAGAATATTTTTAATGGAACTGTTTATTTTCTAACTATTAAAAAGAAAATAGATTAAAGAAATAAATATTGTTTATTGGCACATACATGCTAAAAACATACAGAAAAAAAAAAAAAAACAAATCTGTATATTAGTGCCAAAGTGGCCAGCAACTAATACTGGGTGTCAGTACGGTAATACTGGTCATCCAATGCTGGATTTCAGCTGCAACTCAGGGTGCCATAACGCTCGAAATAAAAAACAAAGACAAATTAATTAATTAGGACAGTAAAATATAGTGCGCATAGTAGTGAAGAAATTAAAGTATTTATATATTATTGGAATAGGGACAGTTTGCATAAATTATAATTATTTATAGTGTAAGTTTGATTAGCAGTGGTAGGCAGCGTTTTAGTCACTAGTGCAAAGTAATAGAATATATTATTATATAATAAATTATATTTAATAATATAGGTACAGTGTTCTACACTATTTTTACTGATTACAAATATCCATTATGTTGACCATTTTCTATTATACTGTCAGAAATTAAAAGTCTTGCGCAATAAATCTCTATAATTATCTAATAAACGACGACTGCATCGACAGTTTAACGATCACTTAACATAGTCGATTTGTATATTTACTAAACCAACTAAGCAGATTGGTGACCATTTCGGTACAATATTTATACAATATAATATATATATTTATGTATTTGGTATAATATTAACATAGGCAAAGGCGTGCATTATAATTCACGTCGCGGCAATTTTACGACCTTATTCGACATTCAAGGCGAACAGTCGGACCGAGTTTAAGCTTATTGTCTGAGGCATGAGATGGCTCGTATCGACTCGTTTAATTAATAATCGTTGTAGTATTATCTAAATTACAGTTACTAAAATGTACCTAACATATTTCTAACTCATAATCAACGATTTCAATGGATCTATTAATATCTAAGTCATTTTAATTTAGATTGTGTGCCTATACCTACCTTAATAAGAAGTTTTTGCTGATTAGTTAGAATAACAAGTAGAAAAAAAATTACTAATGACGAAGACATATTCGAGTACTTTATTCGAAACATAACAACTTTCTACCAAACCCAAAGCTGTGAAGCCATACACTGAGAAAATTATCGTGTTTTATGTGACAACAAGAAGCATTTAGTAAACTTTACCTAGTTGTTGTCTATACCTACTATCAAAAAATCGTAGTTCATAATAAAAAATTGAAAAGTTAACGCAAAGGATATATAATTAAATGGAATATTTATTATGGAATATTAACGTTTACCTAGGTCCTAGTTGATGCAACTTACTAAGCGTTCTGTAGGCTAATTCACATAACTAAAGAAGTGCAGTTGCCGCACAGTTGCTGTCAAATTTTGATCAAAACGCATTTGGTATTCTCTTAGCTTCGCGTCAAGTTCCAGCGTCACTGCAATATGATCGACGTGTTATAAAATTACGAGAATTAGCCCTCTGGTATTCTCGTTATTACATTATTTTTCTACGTGTAAGTAGAGCACGAAGTTCTGAGTAATACAACCACAGCACTGCCCCACAATCCATTAACCAAGGGACAACCGACCACAAAGTCCGCCCATATTTCCTTTCTTACACCTCATACTTCCGACAGCGCCAGCGGTAGGACGTATACAGACACTACCTATCAAGCTATACATTTCCAGTATAACCTGACCTCGCATAAATATACGCTTTACGTACAATGAGAACTCAGCTTATGCTAAGCAATTACGCATGCAATAAAAAAGTTGTCACATTCATATAACTACCTATAGTAAATGAATTGTCATTATATCCGCAAATATTTTATATAATATGGTAGTCGATAAAACTGCATTTACAGGTCAGCGGCAGTGTGCCTTTATAAGAAGAAACTTCCTTCGTTCTATATCAATCTTATCAAAAATTCCTTATAAATTTTGTAATCAGGCTTATTTAGCTTAGGCTTTGTCCTACATTGTCCTCACACACTTTTTCGAGAACAACGTATTTCATAAAACATTATAAGTTCAAATTCTCAATTTAAGACTTTAAAAGTAACCATGGAGTTTCTTGCGTGTTCTTCTCCATAGTAAGTCTACACTTTGGGACATGGCACCTAGAGTCTGTACCTGATGGTCTTCATGAATAAAAACATTATCTTACCTAGGTATATCTATAAGTAGGTACAAAGTACGCTGCACGGACAGCTGTCCCGTAAACACAGCCTAACCAATAAATAGAGTTGTGACTCCCCACCACAGCCGCGTTATTTTCGGTCGATAATATCGCTGAATTAAATTGCGATATCTGTAGGCGAATTCACGTAACTAAAGAAGTGCAGTTGCTGCGCAGTTGCGGTAAAATTTTGAGCAAAACAACACATTTGGTATTTTTTTAGCTTCAATGAGATACGCTCGCGTCAAGTTAGATCGTCACTGCAATATGATCGGCGCTTCATAAAATTACGTGAATTATTATCCCTGTTTTAGTACATTTTGTATTAGGACGCATTATCGCAGTAGCAGGACTAGCACGACGTGTGGACAAATCTGTTTTCTCCATACTTACATATCTCCTTGACAGAAGACAAAACGAAAAGTTGAGAGAGAAAACGGTAAAGAGATTTTTTGTCACCGATTTTTGCCGTGCTAGCCTTGCAGTGTGTAAGATCGCATGCGTACTTACTAACTACTAATACAAAATGTACTAAAAACTGATATCGCAATAACACGTTGCCGCGTTGCGTTAATATCGACGTTATAACGCGGCTGTGGAGCCTCACTTACAGCAATTAGCAATCCAGTTACTAATAAGCCGTCACTTATGTATTTATTCTGTGCAGTCAGTAAAAATACTTCACTGGTTTCCCCGATTTCCATTGCAAGGAAGGATGTTCACATGAATACGAAGAGTTTATGACATGTTCAAATATGAAAATGAAGTAGGTACCTAATACTTCATTTTCATATTCGAACATGACATAGGTAGATAACTCTACGATATGCAACGAAATTTCGTATCATATTCCTTCCTTAACTTAGAACAGCAAGCTGGCCAGGCTAGAACTAGTCTTAGTACTCACTCGACTGGCCACGCCCATCCTGCGCACGAGTATCGATGCATTGATATAATTTACGCGTATTATCGATATAGTAATCGAGTCGCTGGGTGGTTCATTATTTGGACAGTGACCCGTGCCATCTGATTTATTGAAGCTTTTACTTCTGTACATATGAGTTTGCATTTTGTTTTTGTATGTGGCGAATGACGACCCGCATGACACAAAAACACCATGACGTCATCGTCATGTGTTTGTGTGAAAGTATTGCACCATAACAGTTCACAATCTGTCCAATCAAAACGAGAGCATCAATTATTGTTTATAAGCGGCCTGTAAAAATGAACAGACAGATTTAAAAAAGCGATTATTTATTAAATTAATAGATGTAAGGTATTCACCGTTTACCTTTTCTAAAGTGATATCAAACTAATGTTCATTTGTTTTTGTTACAGATTTTAAGTAACGAGTGCTTGGATAGCTGAACGAGAACATAGGTAGGTACGTAATTATTTATTGAATAGTCAATTAATTTAATGTAGCCACGTTAGGTTTGTTATCTTCAAGAGGATTAATTTAGACAGACAGGAGTTTATAGGAATCAATTTGTACCAATTTAAACTATATCCCGCTAATTTGTTGTATAGTTTTTGCGCGATGCCTGAAAACGATATAGAGATAAAAATAGTTTTTTAAACAGAATATTATGTGCAGCGACAAACCAATTTAAATTTTATAGTAGGTGTACAATTATAATAATTTAATTCCCGTAGATATAAAATTTATTCATGCCACAATTTATTATGAAAACAATGAATAAAGTTAGCTAGAGATAAAAGCACATTATTCATCGTAAGTATAGGTTACTAAATAAGGCAAACGGAGTAGCTATATTAATAAGTATAATATTTGCATAACAAGTTAGATGATATGGTACCACCACGATAAATAAGTAATCACTTTATCTAGGTATATTTCGGAAAACTCTTTAGTAATTATATAGGGTCCTACAAAAAATACAACTTTTACTATGGGACCAACCATGAAATCGTGAAAAAAAAAACACCTGGTCCATTCCATACATTATGAGCCATGTTCACCGACGATATAACAAATGATTAAAATGAAGTAGGCCGTTTACTAATACAAAAAAATATATATTTAAACGGCTGATTTTGATATTGTTTTGTAATAGGATAGTGTATGCAACCTCTACCTACCAGCCTACTTAGGTTCTTACTGGACATACATAGGTACATATTATATAGGTACGACAGATATCATGCCGAGGGGAAAATTATATGTCTCAACACGCATGAATTAAGTATTATATTAGTTGTGGTCTTGTATTGTCCTCAGATTTAATCAAAATTTTCCACTTAGGTCTTTGTTTGACAGAAGTAGATACCTAGGTACCGATTTCTCCTTTTAAATATTTTCGACATTAGTCTATTCGTTCTCTTCCTGTATTTTTGTTAGTGGTGTAGATAAGTAGGTCTTAATACATAATTGATCGCAAAGACCACATTTTAAGACTAGGTACCTACTTATATCTTTAAATTTGGCCAATAGGTAGGAATAACCATGACTTGTTCTTGAAATAAAAAAAATGTTTGACTAAATCTAGAAATATCGAAAAGCAGCGTATTGTTTACTCATAGGTATACAACAGTATTCTTAGTATAGATATGCTAAAGCCGAAAGAGGGTTATTGTATGTACTCATCATTATGAACAACTTTTACTACGGGACCAACACTTAAATCGTGAAAAGAAAACTTGCTGTTCCGTACAATTAATTCAATATTAATGTTCCATACATTGAGTACTTAACCCTCTTTCAGCGTTCGTATATAGGTACTTAGGTAGTACTAAAAATAATTTTGCAGAGACGCGCAACATTAAGTTAAAACATAAAGCCATCTTTATAGAATTTATGAGGACTGTGTCTATGACTCATGGTAGAACGTATTGTATTGAATCTTCAATATTTCCACATAATCTCCGTGGATATACGGTTGATTTAGACGCACACAATATTTCAGCCACAATAATCCAGCATATTCGCAGAATCCCAATGCAGATGTTAGGAAATCTCAAGTAAATAATTTAGAAACTAAGCATCATTTACTAAGCGTCATTCTGTTTGTTCGTTAGGTACTAAATCACGCCTGACCCAAGCAACAAGTGAATTGAAATAACGCAGAATAAGGTAAATATCCTGAAGATATTTGAACGAAACTTTCACGGCAACGAGATTCTAGTCCAGTAACTAAATTATAGTAAATAGTATGCATGCATATAATAACGAGGAACTGTTGAGGTACACGAGCAAGTTTTACTTTTCACAAATGCTGCAGTGGCAAAAAACTGTGATTACAAAAACACTCCATTGATGCGTATTGAAAATCCAAAATCCAAACAAGCGTCAGTCGGGTAAAACCACTGATCTTAAGCATGACTCAGCAAACGTGTTACAGTTTGCATTGAATTCTTTATTTGTGACGTCACCGCGTTGATTTAGGTCAGAATTATAAAAATATGTCAGTCCGTCAACCGTCTAGAGGGCTATGCATTTCTGCACGTGCTATAACGTCACTACGTCAGAGCGGCCCCCGGCGGCGATTGTATGCAAACTTAATCATATATCTAACTGCAAACGTTTAATATGCAGTGTCGCTTCCAAGTCGCTTTCGGTATCGTTATTCGACATTGTTCGTAATGCCAGCTAGGGATATGCAAATACGCGTTAATACCAGGGATGGGCTGATAAAATATCCATTATTCGCCTTCGTATCCGCGTTTCTTTAAGTGGACGTCGACAGATGTGACGTAGGGATTAGGTATTGAATCATACATTCAAGGAAAACCTAAATGAGTAAATAAACTGACGTAACTATGTTTAACCAGTATATCGAGATTACATGAACAGAAGGTCAGTATTTTTATCACCAATATAATACAATAATATTTAAACTATACGTAGGTAGGTCGTTCCAGTCCGTCATGCATGAAACCACTATAGGGTTAGGTGTAATGTCGCATCCCACATTTCAATTATATCTAACGGTTCATGATTGTGACGGAAGAGGGCAATCCCGACGACATTATTTTAAAACGGACTTTTCCAATTCCCTGTAATATACCATCATGTTAGATATTGGCACTTGGAAATTCAACTGGATATCAAATGCAACGCATAGAATTTAACATCCCTAGCCGTTATACTAAACAATACTGAGAAGAAATTGTCATAACCACTACGTGTACAAAGAAATTTTCTTTTATTTATGACGTTTAGGTGAAATAATTGTAACTAAATACTTATAGGTACTTACCAATTACCTAATTCTTTCACAAAAGGTATCAGCACCCCAAAGGCCTGGTATAAAAGTATATTAAAACTTAAAACCCATAATTAGTTATTTTTACAACCCTAGTAATCTACATGGTGGTCTTATTCCCGACGTATAATCACGCTGCATACCTAATGATATCTATCTAACTTTAAAATAATAAGTACTGCACTATAGTCAATTTATTACAAACCCTAACAGGCACAGCGCTCATGAATATGGAACAATCTGATCTATACAAGTACCTATGTACACATTTATATACACACTGTAGGTACATAGTGTACCTAAGTATATGAATGACTTAGGGTAGCTTAATACATAAGCTCTTTTTAAGATGTCTCTTTTTATGATCTCATTTCGAGATCTTTGGAAAGGCTAAGCTGACTAATGTCCTCCTATTTCAAAGCTTATTAGCAATATTTTGACCTCATAAACCTATGAATGTTATTAATACAATCAACAACAAACAAAAAATTTCAAGCTCAGTCCAATCCTTATAACAATGTAATTAGTACGACGAATTTTTTTGCCGATAATCCAAATTCGTAGCCGTAGCTCGTAGCGTTCTGTTGCATCTGCTTCTCCCATGTAAGAATGAAAAAATATTCCAAGAAATACAATAAAACCGTTGAATCAAATCGTTACCTCGCAATTATGAAGTTAACGACAAACGTATCACAATCAGCGACACACGCAGCCATTGTTTTGTTCCCGTGTTTATCAAGAAGCTGGCGTTAGTAACTTAGCTGATTATATTATCACTAATGCGGATTTTAACCGAGATAAAAGTTACTAAACTGGTTAAAAATCATTCTACACATAGTACCTCTATGTTCGAATATTATAATTTATTAATTAGACCTACCTAGGTATTTCTGTGTCTATTTTTCTTTAATAAAACCTACAGTGCCACAAACTTATCTGACCCGGTGACCAAAATTGGAACTAACGTCGCTACAGAACAAAAATGACTTCAAAATGTATTTTTTGTACAAAGATGACATTGATAAAAGCGACGGCAGCGACGCCATCACGGGTCAGATAAGTTTGTGGCACTGTACTTAGTATTTCTTAATCTGGGGAGCTATTATGTAAGAACAACTCGCATCTCGATTCGTATCTCACTCTAAATTGTCGGTTTGATATTTGACGAATTTAATAATAAACGTAGGTATAACATAATAATAGGAGCTGTAAACATGACTAGTACATGTTTACAGCTCCGTTTTTAAGTTATCGTATGAAAATTCATCACATATCAACTCACAACAACAGTGATATTCGAATGAAGATGTGAGATTTTCTTACAGAATATCTATGCAGAACCTTAATTCGCCCATAATAATATTATATTGTTTTTATCAAGTTGCCTTTGAAACTGTTACCTAGGTACCTAGTGTATTGTAATTAGCACTACTTTATCCTTCCTCGTTTTCTCTCGACTCTGAAAACGTACCTAATCACAGTAATTTCATATATTTAGTAAACACATAGGTAGGTATTTTTTACCTTTTCAATATTGGAAATATTTGTGAAATAACCTGTAAACTCCTTTTTTTTACTATGTTAAGCATTCATATTATTTTATCTTTCAGTTGTCTTTCAAAAGTACCTATTACGTGTGCTAGTTAACGTATTCAAATTAGATGTTATGTACCTATGTTAATCTTTCAAGAAAACAATGGATTATAACTAGAACGTTATAAAACGTTAATTTATGGTTTTGTTTGTTACTTTTAACTTCAAAAACTGAAGTATTATAGTAAAGAGTACCTACCTAAAGTAGAGAAGAGTCACTACGTTTCGTCGAGAAAGAATGTAGGTATCTTTTCACTACTTATACCTGAAAAACAAGATGAAATCAAGCAAACAATCACAAAGGTGTTTACCTACCGTATATACACCTGTGCCTTTGTGTATCGGAGAGCTTGTTCTCTTATCTTATCAGGAATTCTCAGATGCGGTCGCGTCAATTGATAGTGTTCATAATATTCATCCACAAGACATGTAAAAATCAATGACCTGTATCAGCGAAGTAAAAAAAATGTACTACTACTATTAATAACAAGCGATAAGGTTGTGATTAGATTCAAAACACTTTTCTCTAAGTAGGGAAACGAACATTAGAGTCTTACACGATACAATACAATACCCTACGATCAGAAGTGACCTCGGCGTTGTAAACAAACATCAGATTAATGTTTTACCAACTTGTGAATCATCGTCATCGCCCCAAAATTCCGAAATGTGGTGTAGGTTTTATATCTTATAAATTGACTAGTCTGTGGGCGAACGGGCGCCGAGATACACGTCTCCGGCTCGGCACTATAGTAACTTTACCTTTCGTGTTCGCGAAACTATCTCACTACAAACACACCGCCCTTCGTAGTGACAATCAGTGTAACAGTCAACATAATTTCGTACGTTATTGTACTGTGGCTTATTGTGTTGTGGACTGTGGTTGATGTGAAAGTGCTGCGACTTTCTACAATAAACTAGTGCGAAACTTGTCTAGATAGATGCATTAAATATATATTAAAATAAGCGAACCTCTATCCACTTCAAGCAATAAGTACCTATAATGTAAGTAGTTAGTACCACTGATAAAAGTCTAAATTCTGAAGCTTTCACCAATATGACTTTACGTAGTTTGTAGCCGATACTAAAAAATCTCTAATAATAATGATACATTGTAATATAAATAATGGAATTCGTTTGAAAAATAAGTGGTTTGCTTTAAGGATAACGCTGTTTAAAAAAATCATGTGTGAATAAATTAGACTGACTAGACATAGTATGCTCTACAAAAGCCAACATTTTACCTTGAAACCAAGAAACTAGAAATAACGTATCATACGATTAATGTTCCTGTCTAATACAAATTATTCTGACAAAGCGCCATAATATCACATGTTCAGTGGAGTCACGACACACCGACAGATGGACAAAGCACAGATAAGATTTCATCCGAACAATGCTCGCAGCATCTGTGCACCATGTGTGTAAATAAAGTGCAAAATGTTACAATAAAGATACAACATAGACATACGAACATTTATAATATTGAGATTGAGCGGGATCTTAATATTGTGTTCCTCGTTTTAAATTTTATTTTAATTGGAGATAGAGTTTTAGAGATATGCTTAGGTACGTTTAGGTACTTGGTTTGTAGAGGTTTCATAAGTTGTCTGTAGGTACATCTGACTGCGTCGATTATCCTACGTAGGTGATTGACCTATCTGCCCTGTGATAAAATCGATTTTGAAGAACACGTGTTATCTGTTCGCATAAACGACGATTAAAAACGACTACGGGTATTTGCAAATGTTGTTTTTCATTGTTCTCCTCGAAACAACGGTATGTTACCGATTACCGTATTGTTGACTCGCCAAAAACGATTTTACAAAAAGAAATTGTTCAAACCATTGTTTAACAGTTGTTACTGTTATTTGTAAACCTGACCCGCCTCGTGTTTGTAGAAAATTTCATAATTGATGTAATACCTACTTGACTTGGCCTAGGAAGTAACATGACGTATTTCTTCTTTTCAGAGTTCGCTACGAGATGGGGGCAAGGTCCCGGGAGTTAATACTGCTCCTGGCAGTGTGCGCGCTGGCACTCAGCGAGTCTGTCAACAAGGTCGCCGACAACAAGAAGGAAGACGCAGATAACTTCCTGTACCAGTACGACGACTTCGATGCAGCCGATGACCAGGAAGTACTATACAATGAGAACAGACCGTGCCCAAGAGACTGCATATGCACTGTATCTCAAGGATACAGAACAGCCAAGTGCGATCGTCTTGAAATCGGCGTACAGAAGTTCGGCGATGACATTACAGACCTTGTCATTGAAAACGCTGATCCAAGGTTCCCCATTCAGTTGACAGATTTCATCTTTAAGAAACTCGGTCTCCATCAAATTACAACAGTGAAGATTGTCAACAGCTCAATTGATTTTGTTGGTCCTAATGCATTCCACGGTCTACCTAATCTGTACGCAGTTAATTTGTCTAACGATAGACTGAAGATTCTACATCCTGAAACATTCGCACACAACAAAAAGTTGGTGCTTCTGACGCTCTCATACAATCCTCTTAAATTCCCCGCCGCGGATTCTCAAGATTATTTCTTAAATACGTCATCTATTCAGGAGCTGGATATTTCCTACTGTAACATGAAGTATATCGCAGCCAACACCTTTACGAACATGCCTGGTGTTATGTATCTTAATCTCGCTGGCAACAACCTGTCCAATATGGATCCTAACACATTCAAAAAGCTTCTGGACTTGGAGGAGCTGGACCTCAGTGACAACGACATTAAATCTTTACCAGATGATATCTTCTCGGAAAACAACGAGCTCGCTACTCTTCATATTTCTAGAAATCCTGTGGATACCGTGTATGGTTTACAGATTTCTGACTTATTGACTCTTAACGCTGGACAAACAAACATTCGATTCGTTGGGCCCTCTATGTTCAACGGTATGACTTATATTGCCAATCTCAATCTCAGTGGCAACAACATTGAAAAGATCCACAACCAAGCATTCCATAAACTTGTAGAACTAAACTACCTCGACCTTTCCTTTAACGATCTGGACTTCATCTCCAACATACTCATCAAAGAAAATATTGAATTAGATATCTTCAAAATCTCAAACAATCCCAAATTGAAGCAATTACCTGCTGAAGGCTTCGAGTGCTCTGTTGATCAATTTAACATTTACTTGTTTGACGCATCTCACTGTGGCCTACAGGAAATTTACGACAATTCATTGAAAAGTTTCTCAGCTTTATCTGTAGTTAATCTGTCAAACAACGAAATCAAGACCATTGGCACCAAAGTATTCACAATGTGCCCCAAACTGGTTGAGATCAACCTTTCGTATAACTTACTGACGACATTGGAACCCAAAGTTTTTGAGAAAAACAACGAACTGGGTAAGTTATATCTTCAAGGTAATCCACTAAAAGTACTGTCCGCAGAAGTGTTCGTCCATACACCGATGATTACATATCTGGATATGAGCCACGCTGAATTGACCTCAGTATGGAAAACAGACAAGAATCGCTCACCAACATTACTCAGTAATTTAACATTTTTGAATGTTTCACACAACCGTATTACTGAGATTAAACAGACTGAACTTGATCACTTGAATAAACTAAATACACTCGATATCAGCAACAACCCACTGGCTTGCAGTCGGGACTTTGAGAATCTTATGACATGGTTGAGCAACCGTAAAGTGTCGCCGAATGCGGGTGGAGGTAGTAGCATCGCTAACCTGGCAAAGGATATCAAAGAGGACGACGTCGGTACATACAGCTGGGAGTTCCTCACCCGCAAGACTTGTGGAACTGCGATGGTACATCCCGTTGAGCCTCTACCGTCTGTCTCCGATGAAGAGATCTGGGAGAGGATTGATAAAGATGAAGTGGGCAATTTCGACTTGAAGAATACATTGGATGACGGTAAGATTGCCGAAGATGCTAAAGATCCCAAAGATAATTTCCTGGGTGACGTCATAATTGATGATGAAGACAAAGATGACGCTGATGATGAGGACTCTGCGGACGACGGGGACGAAGATGATGAGGAGGAAGACGACGCCGGCGAAGACTACGACAGCGATGATGATAACGTGGACCTCAAGGTCAAACTTATTGAGAAACCTACCTCTGAACCTACGCCGAACGTCGTAAGCGTGAAAAAATCTACTCCGATTGCGGTAGGCGATGTTAAAATTAATATCCAATTACTTGAAAATGAAAACAGTAATGAGGAGCCATTAACTAACTTATACTTACAAGAAGCCACTGAAGTAGCAGAGGAACACAGCCACTACGGGTACTTGTGGCCGATTTCCATCGCCATCTTTGGCGCGCTTCTGATGCTCATCGTCATCGCCAAGGTCGTGATGATTGTGTGCACAAAGAAGAACAAGCAAATAAGATATAACAGTGCCATAATTGCTGCCATGAGCCAACCTGGGCGTACGAAGAAGGACTGCGGGCTGGTGTACCAGCAGTTGACGGAGGACCTGGCGAGCCCGGCCACGCCCAAGCTCAACCGCTACACGCCGCTGCACAGCGTCACGGTCAACGCGTCCAACATGTCGTATGAAAGCAGTCCATTCCACCACAGCAACATTGTGCCAGAAGCAGTGTGAGGCGCACAGAACAAAACGTACATATTTAATTATGTCAGAGTTAAAACTCGATACTAACAACTGCGTTAACTCTTACATAAGCAGTAAGTGATAGTTGTCAGCGCTAGTCACAGCCGAATACATATCTAACAAACATTTCTTAGTACAGTGCCTTTATGACCACTCTCGAACAATCGCGACATGTTTTCAATCTAGCGCTTTCTGAATATTAAAGTAACAAATGGAAGTCAAATTACAACAAATTAATTTAAGATTATACATATTACTATATATTATACAAATTAGTTGATAGGTTTATTTTATGTACTTAAAATTATTAAAAATTAAACACTAATCATTGTTGTTTGTGTACCTTCCTCTTTTCCCACTATAATGAAGATATCGTTAATTTATCTAATCAGTATTGGTAATTGGTATAAGGGAAAAAGTAAAGACGTAATAAATTCAAAAATATTTAATAAAATAAATAACTTTGTAACAACGTCATCAGTCGATTTTCGAGTCCCAGACTTTTATATTGCCGATTAATATTATAAAAAGACGTTGTTATCACTACGTATAATTCTACATACCTATTTACAGAAAAACATCTAAAAAATACATAATAAACTATTGTACCCTTATAAATTAATTTATAACAGTCGTCCTTGTCTATGGATATATTCAATCTTCATTAAATTTATATAAAAGTAATCTCAAATGTAGAAACATTATCTTTGTAAGCGATTGGCAATTCTAAATGACTGACACTATTTTATGTGTCAGTAACATTTCAATAAATAGTAAGTGAATCTTCTAGTAGTTTCGACAAATCCTCTTCAGACTGGGGCAATGGCGTCAGGCTCAAAAGACGTTTCTGAAACAAAATAATAAGCGAATAGAGTAAATTATGTAACGTCCGTCAACGTCCTTCCAATTCATAGTTATTACGTACACAGTTTACCACTATTGAGGTTAAAGTACGTGTCACCCCCGCACCAGATTGCCGATCTGGTGCGGGGGTCATACCACACCTCATCGTTTCGTCTTCAACCAGTCATCAATGCGACATAAGCACACCACTGGAGCGACTCAGCTCGAAGCATCAGCGCGGCGACACGATGGCAAGACGTAAGCGCGGTGACGGCTGTAGGAACGCGCGACGATGGCTAGGTGACAATTCGTTGACGGCGATATGAATGTTAAGATGCGGGGTCCACAGACGCTCCGCGCGTGCCTCGGCAACGGCGAAACATAAGTGCGGTGATGGCGAAGTATACCGCCAGCAGTTCTCGTGCTAGGGCTGAGGCGAGGCAATACCGTTACGATTCTGATTAGTGTGCGTTGTAGTTGAGGCGATGCTGATCTGTTGCTGGGGCGGTAAGCCGTAAGTGTGGGCAATTGCACAGGCAAGATAGCAGTGTTTCAAGACAAAAACGTTTTTTCTCTGAACATGGCCCTTAGTAGAGCATGAAATTTAGGTACCCGTCCCATCTCGTAGTAGCAAACGCGGCTGCCTAAGTACCCGAGTTTGATTCTCAGATGGAGCAAAATCAATTGGGCATTGCCCTATCTGCTATAACCATATAGGGTTTTCAAATGATTCTCGGCAAATGGTAAGGTATAGGTACTCCATATATTTGAAGTAGAACGAAGAAGTACAAGAAGTTGTTATTGTCAGAAAGTTTTGCGAGAAGAATGAGTGAAAGTATTATGTTTTATGTTTTGTGTGTTATATTTTTTGTTTTTGTATTATTAGTGTTATTGGCTCCGGCCGTTGTTCATTGGACAGATAACTGTCATTAGCATACAACAGTGCACCCCTTGGGAGATAAAGTCGAGATGTTATTTATAACATCACGACTACGTAATTACGTAATTAATGTAGGTACGTAACGTACGTAATTTATTCTCTGAACAATAAAATTCTAGAACCGAGATTATTTTCCTCAATTCTTGAATTGAGTACTCACACACACAAGTATGCTATAGTGAAGTAATGTAGCTATGTTCGTATAGCTTAATATGAAGGCCAGTAGACGTCACTGCTGGTAATGGGTCTCTCCCACATAACGTCGACGATATATCTTGATTCTTGGGATGATAATAACTTCATAACTGGGGCAGAACAGATAATTTGCTATGTACGTCAGTGTTTGTTCCATTGCAGCCTGAGACCGTAGGATTTACTTTCCGGAAAAACCTAAATGCGAAACATACCGTATTTGTCGAAGTATGCATATTATCAAGATAAATGTTCACTATGAATACGACGGCGACGTCACGAATCAAAATAATTGTTATTATTATATTATTATGGATTAATTATTGCTGTTTTTTTTTTTTGTTTTTTTATTCATACAATTTTGTGGGTGGGTGGGTTTCTGCGCTACGTGCTGCGGGTTCGATCCCCGCACGGAACAAATATTTCTATGACACGTAGCACAGAAAGCCAATCGCTTAGCCATTGCGCCACCCGTACCGTCAAATTAGAGCACAGGAGAATGCCTTTGAATGCATAATCCTTTGGGTCACATTTTCCAAAACCCAGCAGGCGTAGCATAACCACCATGGAAAAAGGTTTTGTCTACGGAGGAATAGATAAAATGACAGATTGCAAAAGATTTTCTACTCTTCGGTAGGATTTGGTAGAATAACTACATCACTAACTACTTCCCCGTTGCTATGGAAAGAATATTTTGTTTGGTTCTTTTCCATCAAAAGACATTATTATTTTAAATACGTAAGTAGGTACAGTATGACACAACTTAAATACGCGGGAAATTGATCATCCAATCAGGAAGCATCGACGTGACCTTCAATCAGTGAACGAAATAGACGACAATCTATTTTTACACCTTAAGGGCATTGCTTAAGGTTGATTATAAATTGATTTGGCTATGGTGCTGTCGGCGATGATGTGGTCGTGTCCGCGCGATTGAAGTTTCACGATGCGCCTTATATTTTGTGTCATACTGTACACCTTTTTATTTATCTCAACCTACATTGTTCTCTCATATCCTACATAAATGTACTATAAAAAAATTGTAACGACTTTATTTTTATGAGTATCCATGGATTTTCTTGCCGGTTCTTTTCCATAGGATAAACTTTTTGGGACCCACAGTCTTTAACATTTCAAAAGTGCCTAATATTTAATTCATTTGAAATATAAACTTTTCTATTCTATTCTAATAAGTATAAAGTTACCTGTGGCAATGCTCCTTTAACCAAATCTGGGATATCTTCGTTGCTGTAACCAAGTGACTTCAGACCATCTTCAATCTTCATGGTGTCCATATACTTGAGGATCGTGTCGGCGAGAACCAAGCCAGCGTCTGTCTGCTTCACGTTGGTCACATTAGCTCCGAGGATGCTGGCAGCCTCCAAGTGTTTGTCTGGGTCGCTGGGCGCAGTAAAGCGGAATACGGCCGGCGCAGTCACCACCACTGACAAACCGTGAGGAATGATGGGATCTGAACTGTAGGACCATTTCAATACAACGTGAATTTTCATTGTTTACAATATTACCGATCAGCTTGACAAGTTTGTATGGGATGTTTTTAATAAACCTACTATTTAAAAGAGTATCTATGGAGTTTCGTGCCGGTCTCTTCTCCATAGAACCAACCTAAATTTTTACCCGTGCACGTAAATTCTCAACATATTGAAAGCGTCTAAAAAGACACGGAAGAAATATTTTTTTTAGAATTTGAATTTTGCTACAAATCGACAGTCTGATGAAAACTGTAAAAATTTCACTTCGTAATTAAATCCCTTTTGAAATGTGCAATGTATCTATGACGAGTTTTAAAATCGTTCAGGTGGCAAATTCAATGCGTTATCGTCGCTTCAATGTTTTAAAAACTTCAATAGCGCGGAAACAAGTCACCTGGCTATTGTCTCGAAGCACCACGTTTCCTTTGCACTCACAATTGACGTGAATGGTAAACAGCTGATAACTCCTTGTTTTCATTTGATGATAGCATCGATAATGAATTGTATATCATATTGTAGGTCATGGGTACTTTTTAGGTTACTTTATCCACGACATATTACAGCAGTATAAACAATAAATCTCACGTACACATATTTTATCGTCTACCCTTTTATACTTGCGTAGACCTAAATAAGATTAAAATGGTGACTATTCTGTTGCGTACGAGTACATTGACAGAACTAAACTAAACTTAGGGAGTAAGTCTCTTTCTGTTTGAATAGAAAAAGAAAGTCACAGATGCGCTTAATCTAGTTTAATACTGTCAAAATGTACAACAGAATCGACACCATGACTGATTAAATAGGTACATTACATACCCATAATCCTTAGGTACAAATGATTTGACGTTTCCAGCGATGGGGTACGCGAGTCCGTGGCACAGATGTACGCCAGCGTTGCCGATGCCGACGCCGGCCATCGTAGCAGCCAGGTGCATGCAGGAGCGGGCTTCTAAGTCGTCAGCGTTGTATACTGAACGAGCGAAGTATTTCTGAAGTGTCTGGGAAAGCAGTCGAACTTGTTATTTGTTAGTCAAGTTGATATCGTAGTTAATACCTTAAAAATCTGCCTGCTTTTTTTTAGGATCCCGTGGCCATAATGTCTAGTATGATGCTCATGAGAGCTTGCACCTACCACAGAACAAACGCCACTAAAATGTTATTTTATGTTTTAATGAAACGGCTTCTCAGACGGGTTGAAGGATTGGAATCCTTAGTTAATTGTAAGCAACCTGATAATACCTATGACATATGAGCATCTTACAACATTTATGGATTGGCTAAGAACAAAAACTACTAGCTATTTTTAGCTAATGGATCAGACGACGATCTCAGCATATAATTTCAACAAAAAGACTGTTTGTACGATTGCCATGACAGCTTTACTGTCGGAAGGTTCAATATCGAGATATTGTCCTTCCGTTTCCTCTTAGAATATAATTCGGTATGTCCTATTAAATATGCACATCTTGTGTTCATATAATTTACTACCAACATGTCAATGCCACACGACGCATGTCCCAGAAAATGTAAGGTGCCATTCAAATAAGCATCGCTATTTAAATTTAAAGTTATAAATATTCGAGCCGTCCGACTATAAATTAGTCATTAATTATATTATAGCTTATATAGCATTAGTAGCAGATACGAGATGTTGTGTTACGTCAATTGAAGCGGTTATTCCTTTTAAACCGGTCTCGCTAATTACGTATGTTATAGACCGAAATGGTCTTGTTGTGATTAATTTTGTCCCAACGATAATCATTTGGTAAGTTTGCCGACGCAATTTTATGAGTCATGCAATTTTAGTGCAGTTGGCTGGTATTAAGGAAAAAGTGCTATAGTAAAGTAACAATATTAATAAAAGACTTGCACAAAAAAATACGTTTTGCATTAATGACTTCTTAAACCGAGGGAAATTATGAAAATATAATAAATATTCCTTTATTCGTTTACAAAACATACAAATTAACATTTTTAAATACTTTCACAAAAATAAAAACATATAAAAATAGTAGCCCAGCGGTATCGGGATAGGATCCAAGCTACCGGTGGTCAGGTTCGCAGAGAGAGAGGAAACTCCTAACAATACGCGCCGTGCCCAGGAGTATCACCCTCTGTATCAAACCCCCGACCCAACTGCCCAACGCGAGCCTCTTAAGGTGTTAGTCGAGGCTCTTGGCTATTAAACCATTGGCTGTAATACAATAACCCTTTAAAGGGTTATATACCTTTCTAGTCCCGATGACTAGAAAGGTATATAGCTCGTTATCGGGCAACCGTGTATGTATGAAAAAGATCGCAGACGTGTAAACTGTAAGTTGCCAAAATTGTGTGTGCCATTAGACCTAGTTTGTATGATTGAATATGAACTTCCACTAGCCTGTAAACAGAATCTGGCCCAGACGTCGGATATAGGGTTGCTGCCCTGGTACGTGGGTCTCAAAGCCGGGTTAGCGGGGGCCGGACCTCGCTCATCATAAGGCACTGCGGTGAAGCTCTCCAGCGCGTGACAGAAGATGTCGAAGCCAGAGTAGTTGGACACCTGTGAGACATAGTATATCTATACATATATAGAAGGGTTCATGGCTGACTGGTTTTTACTTCAGCTGGCAATATCAAGCATACCAGCTAAGAATGGTCCACCTCATTTATTTAATAAGATTAAGTAAAGTGGATGGGTAGCAATATACCCTGATAACATCATACGATAGAAACAGAAACTTGTCATAGCATAGCATCAATATAGAGATCCAAATTGCGCTTGCTAAAGACTATGCAAACCTCTCCTTCTAGTAGCTGTATAGGCACATAGAGTAAGATATAATTATTACTTAAGTTCTCATAGACAGATTACCTTCTCAGGCATAGAAAGAGTGTGTAGTGGATCGATCATGGCGAGAATCGGTCGTAGTGCGCCGTGCGAGATGCCCGTCTTGGCGTGTATTGACTCGTAGTCGAAAATGCTGACACCCGTCGTTTCGCTGCCCGTGCCACTTGTTGTTGGTACTGAGAAAAATATGTCTATTATTTTTGGCCAGAGATGGCTTTTTTTAGGTAATAAATCTTCAAGGGAATCGTAGAAGGCGACTATGGTGATAATTATCAGAGTAACCACATTTAATTTCACCAACAGATGGCGCAGAAGACAAAGGACACCTTACTTTTAATATATGACATAGAATTAATTATTTGCTACTTATTTATAATGATTTATACCTGTAATTTTATTTTATTCTACTACTCAAATTAAATTATACTAAGTTGTTAAAATTGCTGTGCCCGACAGGTTCCATGTGAACATATAATTATTATTATGAAGATCTTGTAAAACACATGTGATATGCAATAAAGAATTGAATTGAAGACAATTTTAATAAAGACGCCAATAGATGGCATTTTTGTTAATGAAGTGGCGTGAGAGATCACCCACACGTTTCACGTTGTGGTACTCCGAAGTTTTATTTAAAATGAAATCCATGGACTTGCAAACTCTCTAAAATAGTCTAAATAGTGGTAACCTTTCGATATTCCTTGGAAGAAGTCTAAACAAAATACTTACTGGCAATCATGGGCTTCAAGTTGACTTGAACAGGTTTCCCCTTGCCTACAGGAGCATTCACGTAGTCCAGAAAGTCGGCGTCAGGGTCAGAAGCGTACAAGTTAGCTGCTTTACATGTATCCATCACGGAACCTCCACCGACCGCCACATAACTGTCGAAATCGTGTTCTTTCGCGAACGCTATCGCTTCTTTGAAACTGTTGGAAAAGTATGGATATAAATGAGTTTCTGCTAGGATCGACACCAGCCTACTCGAATAACCAGTCCATATAAGTTTTAAGCATCAAGAAAACAAGAATCTTATGCATCCAATCACTGGCCGATATGTGGTGTCAGCCGATAGATGGTGTGATAACCATGCAAGTTGCGTGCAAATATTCCTCCTCACCAAGGGAACATCCTTTAATCAAGTGAGGTTTTTAAAAAAGTTACCAACTTGGCATTTGCTAGGCGTGGGTGACCTAATGCTGATTTTCAGTTGGCACCCCAACGGTGACACCAACAAAGGTATTTAAATAAACAGGTAGAAAGGATATTACTAGAACAATAATATTTATAAGTGTACCTTGTATCAGTAGGCTCCACTCGGACTTTATCATACACTTTATAATTGACTCCATTCCTAGTAAGTGAGTCAAGCGTGGTCTTCACAGGGTTCAAGTTCATGACATTAGGGTCTGTCATCACACACACATTCTTTGCACTCATGTTTACTAAGTCATGGCCGACTTCGCGCGTCACCCCTAGTCCATATCGTACTGTGGAACATTTTATCTGTAAATAAACACCTATATTTTTGGTATCATACTGGTAAAGCGGGCGAGTTTCCGCAACTCCACGTCAATGCGCGTATTTTGCGTGTAGGTGGGAATAAATCTATTCTAGCCAACCCAACTCCTCGAGGTAAGCATAGATCATGGAGCCTAAAAGTAATTCTATGCTTACCCAACTACAATTTTGAACTTGCAATGAGTTAAAGTACACTATATGTAGCAGACACATATAGTGTACTTTAACTCATTGCAAGTTCAAAATTGTAGTTGGGTAAGCATAGAATTACTTTTAGGCTCCATGATCTATGCAACAGATGTTCAACATTTTATTTCTTTTATAGTTTATGTTAAACAAACTTGCGGTTCACCTGATGGCTTACCATCAGGTGAACCGCAAGCTCACTTATGAGCCCACCCATGCACCTCTGCAACACCAGAGGAGTCACCAATGCACGGCAATTTTACAAATTCCTTAATTCTTAGGATCTTCTTAAGATTCCATGATCGGTTTGACTTTGTTGTAAATATTATTTTAATAATAAAGCATACTCATATAAATTATGCAAAGTGGATTTTTAGTAAACTAATTCAAGAGGAATACACCAGTAGATTATAAAGATTATCTTACTTGTTGTAAAAGAAAGGAACATAATAATTATATGTTTGGTGTAAAGGTCACTTTCAGACAATTTGTGTGATAATAACTGATTATTGTATCATAACAAATCCACCAAAAATGATAAGATTAAGTATCCTTGGCATTTTTAGAGAAATTAATTAAAATGTATCTAAAGCTTTGAGTATCTAGATTCTAGAACCACTAATGGGACATTTTCACAAACAAATAAAGAGATGTTTAGGGCAATCAAAATGGTCATTGACCTGAAAGAGTTTGAAAAGTTCATTTCTGACAAGTGATGAAACATAGAAATTCATATTGATCTGACTATAGGAGACCTCTCGCCACTTAGGGCTATGTTCACCGACAATACAACAGATTTTAAAATTAAATTGGCCGATTACCTGTTAAAATTCATTTAGGTGTTTATTATTTGTGTATAATAGCAACCCTGAAATGACGCAAGATAGGAAGTGAGAACTGTCAGTGGTCTTAGCCTTGAATCTATGGCGTCTGTTCGTTGTGAAAGATCTCAATCGTCTCAATCTAAACTCTTTTCAATCTGTACCTAAATAGTATTCTAGGACTGTATAATTTATATAATAAATCAAGTACAACAATACGAGTATTAATGGAGCTTTAATTTCCGTCCATGCGATCCATCTATACCCTTTAACAGGTTATGGGCCCAGGCATGACGGACGGTTTTTTATTTGCAATTTTCAATAAGTGCTAAATGTGCGTGTCTTGCACAGACTATTGTGATATATCAAATATTTGCTGTTTTTGGACGGTGCTGACAGCGTGCGGCGTACTCACATTGCTTTGACGCCTGCCGCGTGTACGAATCGCCCACGGTAATTGGCAGCATGGCACCGCCACCCGGCGTGAGCGATGCTGCGACTTCCTCCGAGAGTTCACGAGGTTTTGGTTATTATAATTTATCATTTGAGAAGTTGGATGGAGTTAGCAATTATAACATTTGGAAATTTAATATGAAAATGACGCTCATAATGGAGGACTTATGGTCATGCGTAGAAAGCACAGAGCCGGTGGATAAAAATAAAGACTTGCGCGCACTTGCCCGCATCAGTCTAGCATTAAAACCGACTTGCGTTCAATACGTAAGAAATGCTGTGAAAGCAAAGCAAGCATGGGACAACTTAAGCTCTGTTTTTGAGGACAAAGGTTTTTGTAGGCGCGTCACACTTTTAAGAAAATTACATCGTGCCAACTATGAAGATTATAATAACATGGATACCTACATAGAGAATATCATGACT
The DNA here is from genome assembly GCA_932294325.1 of Allophyes oxyacanthae. Taxonomy (NCBI): domain Eukaryota; kingdom Metazoa; phylum Arthropoda; class Insecta; order Lepidoptera; family Noctuidae; genus Allophyes; species Allophyes oxyacanthae. The sequence goes on from OW028610.1 coordinate 6,251,776, forward strand.
CTTGTGCAGAAGTTAGTTGATATAGGACGCACTATTGAGGATGCAGAGGTAGCCGAGATAATTTTGAGCGGACTTCCACAAGAATATGACATAATCGTCTCGAGTCTTGAGGCCATAGCAGTAACAGGTACAATTTCAAGTGAACTGGTAAGAACCAGATTGCTGCAGGAGGAGCATCGCAGAAAACGTGCTGAGAAAAATGATGACCTGGCTCTTCTTTCCAAACAGCAATATAAGAAAGTACTTGTTTGTCACTATTGCCATCGCCCAGGTCATGTAAAGGCTAAATGCTTTAAATTCAAGAAGGAGAAGAAGGAAAAGAAACCCTTTGAAAAGGAAGAGACAGCATTAGTGGCCAAATGTTTTGGTGCTTTTGAGAGCTCGGATTGGATTGTGGATTCAGGCGCAACTACTCATATGTGCAATGACACTAAGTGGTTCACTAAGTTAGAAAAATGTAATAAGACAGTGTGTGTTGCAGATGGCAGTTCCTTAACATGTTTAGGTCATGGTGAGGTAAGGATTCCTATGAAAAATAACAAGACCCAAGTTATAACAGAAGTTCTACACATACCAGGTCTCTCAACTAATTTAATTAGTGTTAGTAAATTGAGTGAGAAGGCTTTATCTGTTAATTTTAATAATAATAAATGTTATGTTTTTAAAGGGAAATCTTTGATAGTCTCTGCCACTAGACATGGGGGAATTTATATGTTGGACAATACGTGTGTTAGTTTTAAATTTGATTCACAGAAGCCGTCACACACTGCTATGAATAGTGTGGAAATAGTATCAAAGCCGCAAAGTCCGCTGGATACTGTGGAAGCCATGGTTGCATCGGAGTTATGGCATAAGCGACTTGGGCACCTAAGTCATCGTGGGGTAAGTGTTCTATGTAATATTGCTACTGGTGTTAATATTCAACCATCTCAATATGATGCGGTCATTAACAAATGTGTGTCATGTGTTGAGGGGAAGCAGGCAGTGCAAAAGTTTCCTAGGGGTGAAGTTAAACGTGCCAGGCAATTGTTGGAACTCATCCATTCAGATGTATGTGGTCCTATGCCTGTAAGCAGTTTGGGTGGTTCAAGATATCTGCTAACTTTTACCGATGATTTTTCCAGAAAAACATATGGCTATTTAATTGTACGTAAGTCTGAGGTGTTGTCCAAATTTAAAAGTTTTAAAGCAACTGTCGAGAAACAAAGTGGTTATTTAATTAAATGTCTGCGTTCTGATGGGGGTGGAGAATATTGCAGTGCTGACTTCTCCAGATATTTACAAAGTGAGGGTATAGTTCATCAGAAAACTGCCCCTTACAGCCCTTCTCAGAATGGTGTTTCCGAAAGGCTTAACCGAACACTCTTTGAAAAGGTTCGCTGTATGCTTCGTGAAGCAAATCTTCCTAAAGAATACTGGGGTGAGGCAGTTTCTACTGCTATTTATCTAAAGAACAGAAGCCCTACAGCAGCTGTTCCAAATAAAACTCCTGAAGAAGTATGGTCAGGTCATAAAGTAGACCTAAGCCATTTACGTGTTTTCGGATGCTGTGCTATGACACTAATTCCTGAGGGTAAACGTGATAAACTTGATTCAAAATCAAAACATTGCATTTTTGTTGGTTATTCTGACCATACAAAAGGATACAGATTAATAGATCCCTCTAAACCTAAGCAGATTATTGTTTCAAGAAATGTGTCATTCTTTGAAAACAAGTTTATGAACCACAATAGTGTAACTAAAAATGAGCCGCAAAGTTTGTGCAATATTATAGATATGCAAAGCAATTCTATAAATGAAATTAAAAATTCTGACAATTTAACTGAGAATTTAAATGAGGATATTACTTCAAATGATGTTACTTCAAATGATATTATTTCTAATGATAATTATAGTAATGAAAATTTAAATAATGACATTTATTTGTCTCCCGTTTCAGAAGAGTCTCCCTTCCAAAGTGCTGAGGAGGACAATGATGGAGTTGGTGAAGAGCAAAATACCACTCTGATAAACGAAACAGTCGTTCGAGGGGAAGATTTAGTCGATCAGGTTCCTAGTATTATTAGCGAGCGACCTGTTCGTTCTACTCGTAATAAGAAGCCAATAAGGTATGTAGATTATGATCTATCAGATTCATCTGACATATCTTTCTTAGTGAATGCCTACAGCTATGATGAGCCGCAGTCCTATGGTGAAGCAATGGCCAGTCCTAATAAAGATCAATGGTTAGCTGCTATGCAGGAAGAATTTAATTGTCTTATTAAAAACAATGTTTGGCAGATAGTGGACAGACCAAGTAATCATAACATAGTCGGTTGTAAATGGGTTTATAAGTTAAAGTCTGATGACTCTGGTAACTGTACAATATATAAGGCTCGTCTGGTGGCAAGAGGCTTTAGCCAAAAGCCTGGTGTTGATTACACGGATACCTTCTCACCTGTTGTACGACACACTACTCTAAGAATTTTATTTTGTATTGCTAATGAGCTAAATATGGACATAGAACATATAGATGTAAACACAGCTTTTTTACATAGTAAGCTTGATGAGAAAATATATATGGAACAGCCTTTAGGTTTCTCAAATAACAAGACAAAGGTTTGTTTGTTGAATAAAAGTTTGTATGGTCTTAAGCAAGCAAGCAGGCTGTGGAATAATAGTGTACATGTTTTATTGACTAACAATGGTTATATTCAAAATAATTGTGAACCATGTGTTTATATGAAGAAAGAGGACAATCAATTGACTTTAATTGCTCTATATGTCGATGACTTTTATATTTTCACTAAAAGCTGTATGGAAAAGGATAAATTGTATAAATTGTTGCAGACTGAATTTAGTTGTAAAAGTCTTGGTACTTTAAAGAATTGTTTGGGAGTTGTAATACATAGAGATAGAACCCATGGTACTTTGATGTTTGATCAATCTAGTTATATCAGGAGGCTATTGAATCGTTTTGGAATGACTAATTGCAAGAGTGTTTCTACACCTATGGTTGTAAATAAGTTAGAAAATGCTACAGACAATGACACTTTGTCAGACAACACTTATCCTTATAGAGAACTAATAGGGTGTTTAATGTACTTGTCTGTATGTTCGAGACCAGATATTACCTATGCGCTTAGTCATTTAAGTCAGTTTAATGTAGCTTTTACGCGACATCATTGGTTGGCTGCAAAAAGGATTTTAAGATATTTAAGTGGTACAATAAATCAGAGACTTGTATTTGTGAAATCCGGTAGTTTTGACATGTCAGTTTTTGCAGATGCAGACTGGGCTAATGATGTCGTGGACAGACGGTCGTATAGTGGCTTTATTGTTAAGATTGGTGTCTCCACTGTATGTTGGGAGTCACGGAAACAGCGATGTGTTGCGCTTTCGACTACTGAAGCCGAGTATTTGGCATTAAGTGATTCATGCAAAGAAGTATGTTTTATTAGAAATTTCTTATATGAAATTTTTGCAAAACATTTTAGTTGTAAAATCTTTAATGATAATCAAAGTGCACTCAGGTTGCTTGAAACAAAGGAATATTGCCACAGAAAGACTAAGCATATTGACTTGCGCTACCATTATGTAAAAAATGTGATAAAGGAAAAGAATGTTGTAGTGAATTATTTACCTACTGAAAGAATGGTAGCTGATCTGTTTACAAAACCCTTATCAAGCTGTAAACATAGCCGTTTTGTTAATGACTTGGGTTTTAGAAATGTAGAGTCATAGATGTTAAAAATTAATGTAAAGGCGGCTGCGTAGAACTGTTTTTGATTGTCATCATTATCATGTGTTTAGAGTCATGCTATACATGAGGTAGAAACAATGTAGAGTTTGTTTCTTTTGTAATTCATGTTGCGCATGAGGGGAAGTGTTAAAATTCATTTAGGTGTTTATTATTTGTGTATAATAGCAACCCTGAAATGACGCAAGATAGGAAGTGAGAACTGTCAGTGGTCTTAGCCTTGAATCTATGGCGTCTGTTCGTTGTGAAAGATCTCAATCGTCTCAATCTAAACTCTTTTCAATCTGTACCTAAATAGTATTCTAGGACTGTATAATTTATATAATAAATCAAGTACAACAATACGAGTATTAATGGAGCTTTAATTTCTGTCCATGTGATCCATCTATACCCTTTAACATTACCCACATAAAAATCCATCTTTAAAGAATTGATTTTGCCCACATTTTCTGTTATGTTATTGCTGAACTTGGGCCTTAGTCAATAAGGGCCATATTCACAAACAACAGATATTTAAACATAAAAATGGCAGTAAAGTGCATGTTAAATAGGTGATTTTTATCATATTTTATCACAAGCATCTGTTGTCAGTATGCTGCGCCTTAAAAAACAACCATTTCATTAAAACTTACTTCAAAAGCATAGTCTTTCAGTGGAGTAGCGTTTGATACTTGGATGTTACCCCGGTTGCCATGGGCAGGACATTGACATCTACAAGAAATAAACAGTACAAATTACAAAACAAATCACATGATCAACCAAAGCATTATTTTCATTTCAATAAAATACTTACGAAGCAACATTGATCGTTCTCAACAAATCAAACACTCTCTTGCGATTCCCCATCCTGTCGTGTGTCCTTTGAACTGAATCTAAAGTCACTCGTAATATATAATTTATGGATTATCATCAAGCTTATCACATGAAGACGTTTGGATAACAAGAATGCCGAACATACATAATACCTAGTATCTATTTTTAATGTGAAATCTCAGTGACAGACTGAGTGGCTTGTATTGGTTATTATATTTGTTAACCGTATTATTTTTCCAATTGGGTTATCGTCAATTATGACCCATAAAACGTTTACGTAATAATAATATGTCTTATCTTGTATGTATTCATTGATTAAAGAACTAAAATATTAGAATTACAGACAAAATTCCCGCACAATCAGTACATGTCAAAATGTCAAATTGTCAACAAAATTAGCGATGGGCGAGTCGAGTTATTTAACTCTAGTAACTCGAGTCACTATGTTAACTCTTTGACCCGAGTCGCTTTATCGAAACTCGAGTTGACTCGGTCGGTACACGACTAGGCGGCTTCACATTATTCAATCACCGCCTTTATCACCGCGCGAGTCAACTCGTCGACTCGTCAACGTAACTCGGCGGAACATCGACGCCGCTCGCTGACTCGTTGTTTGTTTACTTTTTGAGAGAGAGAAAGCCGTCTCGCTCGCAAGTCGCAAAGTTTTTATTAATCACTTATGAGTACCAGAATCAGTAGATTATATTATTGTTGATTTGTTTTAATACCAAATTATTGATCGAAGAAGACGTTTTTATTTTATATATAAATATTTTATATTAGAAATTATGTATGTAATCATTCATAATGCTACGTAATCCTTATTTTCATTGAAATCACTCGGATTCCAACTCACCAACACACCCAACACACAACTCACTCAACTCACTTCGGATCTTTTGATTGTTTAGATGGATTTATAACAATTAATATTCATCAATATTTAACAATAATGTTATTATAATTTTTGACATGTAAGTTTGTAACTTATCAATAAATATTGAATTGAATTGAATTGATTGGTCGTTGAATTATTCTACTACGCAAGGAAAATAAACGCGAATTAATGTTCGTGGATCCGAATCCATGACCGTACGTACTATTTAGACACCGAGTCAATTCAAATCGAGTCAAATAACATTTTAGCTTGAGTACCTAACTTGAGTTGAAAAAAGTTCGTCTCGTCCCATGACCATCGCATGTCAATTACTGTCAGTGTCATTGTCACTTGTCTTGTCTGTCAGAGATGTCAAAGTCATACCTACGTTCAGAAACCGAAACATTTAGTTTTTTTTTTTAATATTGATTATACTCCTCTTGTAGGCTTCTAGATAATCAAAGGCTACATATGACCGCATAATTTAATACCGACTATTTCTATTCATTAAATAATTAGGTACCTATCCATTTATCATTATTTTACTAATTCATGTCATAACATATTTGTTCACTAAAGAAAGTTGAGAGCACAGACAAAAGAAGGTCTGTGGTTGAGAGGTTTAGTTTTGTTTATTGAATTTCGCGGACTTTCAGTCTAACCAAAGAGTATATTGTAAGTCTAACTTTCGTCGTTAGCGAAACTATCTCACGATGATCCAGTGGTTCACGTATAGAAGTTACCTATTGACTCGTGCCTTGAAGACTCCTCGTTCAATGATTTTTTTGAAGTAGATAAATGATAATGTTGATTCTTTTCCTCAACGTACAAATGACCCATACATAGATGATACACCTATGAACAGCCTATTTATGACTATCGCAATGAAGCCGCTTTCCGTTACGAGCTTTAATCATTTAGATCGTTATCCTGTTGTATTGTGGACTGCTGTTGACGATGTGCATACACCACATACATACACTTCTACAGCCACACAGTGAGGTCAGAGTACCTACAGTAGGTATTATAGAAAAAAAGATAAGATCACAAGATAATAGGACTTCGCTTACGCTAAGTTAGGATCGCAGATTACTATAAACTAGGTAGCTATTGAATTGACCTTTGCGGTAGGTAATGTTGCACTTTTGTTTTAGATTAAAGTCGAAGTCAAAGATTTTTATTTCAACTGGGCCTTTGCAGGAACTTTCAAAACGTCGTGATTCTAGGCGCAGGGTTCCAAATGGGTTGGTCCTGAAGAAGATACCGGCAAGAAACTCCATTATTTAAGGCGTGGAGGCAGAAGGAAATATAGGATCAACAAACATAGTAATTTTTTTTAAAGCACCCGTTCGGTCTTCGATTCAAATTAAATAAAACACTGTAAAGTAGACATCCAAGTGATGTAATAATAAATTCATACAGATTTCGTTCACATAATACACAATAGAAAAAACTATTTCAACTACAACTCCATAAAGAATAAAACATCTTACACACTATTAGCATCATTTGGTTACATAACTTTTAATAAGTAACGTACTGACAGGCTAAAATGGCATTAAAATATTTCATCACAATTTGATTTCACAATATATTATAAAATAAATACAATTTATATGTAAGACCAAAGAATATAAAACAGTTTTCGCATTTCTTAAACAATATCCCGAACGAAATAATTATATAACTTAAAATTCTTTTACATATTTACGAACTAATAGGTAAAATATCTATTTACACGACTGCAATGTTGCTATTCTACATGCGAAATTCATTCATGGCAACGATTATAATAATCACATTTTTACAAAGACTTCTCAAAAAGATTTTCATGAAGAAATCTTAGTACCTACTTTCTCATGCAACCGAAATGTGGGATTGTGCACGCAAGGATTGATCACAAAATATGATTTAAAATTCTAAAATTAATGCTATTGTGGGTAATCAAATGTGTGTAGTTCGCTCACTTTTAGTTTAATACTAATGTATGGCAACGCGCGCGGTATGTAGGTAACTATATCGTATATGTATAGGTATTAGCAGTATCCTATTACTACCTATGAATTTATGTGATCATCTTAGAACTTAATATACAGAAAACCTACGATTATAAATATGGGAATGTGTAGTTGTGAGTACATGGTATCTGCTCGAACCGTAACGAAATAATGTGAATATACTAGCAATACGCTAGTTACTAACAATTGTTTTCTTAAATTATCTTTCGTCGTCTTACAAACGCGAATACCTATTGCTATTATTACGATACTTTCGTCTATTAAAATGTGGAAAGTGTTAAAATTTAACATGTAACAACAATTTTTAGTGTTAATCGTCACTTGGGAGACCATAGGCGAACATTATCCACGTATAGCAACTATAAAGAATTTCTTTGGTCCATATTGAATAACTGGCAGCAGATGAATTAGCTGATATCGAATGAATCGTTTGATTTCCAAACGAATATACAAATCTAGTATAATTATTTTTCCAGCCTATAGTCTCGCAGTAAGAACACGATATCTATAGACAGCATGCACCAACAATCTAAGACACCTCAATATCATCTACTAGAACAAACTAGACAACAAACAGTCACTGGTCCGATAGTTTGTCGCTGATATAAACCTATCTTCTTTACTACTCATCACATTAATATTTGGCAAATCTAACTGAGCTGTAAACACGTATCTATTGCTTCGTTTACAAACGCGAGGCTAAATACTGGTGTTACGAAACTATCAAATTCAGCTTACAAACGACTGCTAAGTCGAAGGTTCTCTATAAAGGCGCAAACAGACTGGGGTTATCTGACGTGACGCCACGTTACATGGTGTTTGAAATGTCGGCGACGACACTAAGACAAGTCTGTTTCTAAATTGTGCTATTTTATGGCTACGTTCACCAATTCATTTTGCGGTGGGAAAGTCACCCGTGCGAATGTCGCTCGTTCATAGGGAATAATTTAACGGCTTCGGGCGACCCACAACTACGATAAGCGAGTGACCGACCGAATTACCTCAAAATCTCTGGCGGATGAAATGACTACAGTCATTGGTCAGTTGACAGCAGTGCAACTTTCACCTAACTATTTTACGGTGTGACCGCTGGGGAACGCCGACGACGCCCGCTCAAATGACTGAACGGTTTGGTGTGATCGCCTAGACGATCGGTGAGTCGTCGTCGAGCGTCGTCCGCCGTAATAACTGGACACACCCCATATATGAAAGCTGCCGGCTTCTGATTGATATAAAATGACGTACGTCACATTTGCCCAAACTGTTTGCGAATTTATACTCACGTGAATGTCGGTGACAATATCCATATATCAACATTATGGAGGCTCATAATATATATGAGCTTGTATAATATCAAAATGAACTAGATTTGAATTCATAAAAAAATATCATTACGATATACACATTCTTGTGGAGTTGAATCAAGCCGGCTTATTGCCACTCATCTCATTACTGCGGTTAGAATAAATCCGAATAAACCTAACGTTATAAACGTGACACCAATGCTAAGACTCGATTAAAATTTCATAAGCTAGGATATCGCATTATGACAAACTAAACGACCGCACGATACGTCGAAACTAAACTAATAATTCCACACTGACTTCGCACAATCGCTTAAATTTGTTATATTGCGATCTAAAAACTAGCTTATCACGCTAAAATTCTACATGAACAAGTAGAATTTCAATATACAACACCAAATTTTTACTTTCACGAATTAATATTATAGAATTAAGATAAATAAATGAGCACTTGAGCTTTGACTCCTTACAAACGCCACAGAAATCAATGTTTTCAATACTAAAAAACTATACAAGATACATATTGCAGAAATTGTTGAAATTACGCATTTGAATAAAATATAAGTAAAAATCCGCGTCAGGACGGACGGTCTACTGGCAAAACTTACAATATTGGTGTTATAAATTCGTAGCGACGCTAAAGCAGTTACTAACACGAGTACAATGAAAAGATCGTAACATTTTCAATAATGATAGTACAAGTGTAAGATGACTATCCAAATGTGGAATGGTTAAAATGTTTGAGTATTAAAACCGTGTATAATAACAATGCAATTTTTAAACAGTAGTATAATACTGAGCAATATTCTATGGTGATGTTAACATCGTAAAGTGAACTAATGTCATCGTTTAGCAGCATCTTCAACAAAATGTTTTACAACATTTAATCTGTGTTGTTTACCGAGTATTGAACTGTGATAGTACAAAATACTAGAATAAATAAGCTCGTAGCCGTAAAAACGAAAGTCAAGCCTTAGGCCAAATATCCAAAGTAAAGTATTTATAGTTGGAATTCGTAACATTTCGAATAGCTAGTCACTGATGTTTAGTAATTTTGAACACATAATCCATACAGTCAGACTCTTCAAGACAACCCAACACGATATAACCAGAATTTTTGGTTTCCATTACTATTATAAATTTATAAGACGAATATACAATATAAATAGTTAAGAATTTCATATGTACCGTTGAAAACGGAGATCAATAGACGTTTTTGAATATAGTCCCTTCCGAGGGAATTTTATGGCCTTGGGTTCAGCCTCTCAAGCAGGAATACAATGTCAAGCTTGCATTACTGGGGCTGCTGACGTATATACGTGGTTACTACCAATATAGATTAAACACAGGCTTTCTACGAACATTGGTGTTGACCTACGTTCCATCGCTGTCAGATCAGATGTTTATCTCTGTCTTCCCTAGTCGGGTAGCATGTGTACGAATGAGACAGGGAACATGCCCCGTCGAACGGTGCCTTCCACTTGTCCCTCCATCCAGTTGTCGTCTTCAGTGCGTTCGTTTATCACAACTATGACTTCCCCCTCGCGGAATGATAATTCGTCCTCGTTGTCAGCTGAGCAGTCGTATAGAGCGCGACACCGCCTCAGCCCCCCAATCTAAAATTTGAAACGATACAATTAGAAGATTACCTCTTATTACAAAAGACGGTTTAAAACAAGTCTCGTAAAACACAGGTTTTAACATAGTCCCATCTCTTTTTGTCATATGACGTTAGAAAGTCTCAGATACATTTAAAACCAGGGTTCTGTAATAACGGAGTAAGAGTTGTGAGTAAAAATGAGTTACCTTAGCACTCTCATTTTTAGTAATTGTTTTTTAATGCAGTTGTCATTGCTAAAATTCGGACATTGGTATTTGCGAGTCGTAACAAACTGCAAGTAGCTTGATCTTATTTTTCAGTGCACATAACTACATTATCAATAACTTACCATGGTGATAGACGCGGAGGGCGAGCGCGAGTGTACGCTCGACGTGTCGGACACGTCGAGCGAGCGACTGTCGCTGCGCCGCGATCGTTCGCGCGACCGCGAGCTATCACACGACAACGCCGACTGTATCCGACTGTCGTCCAGACACGAGTCCGTCATGTCGCACAATTCCAACGACGAATCTTGACTAGAACATTCCTGGAAAACAGACAACGGTTTAATATGGAGAATATATTTTTCGTACACAACAACTATAATATAACAGCTAAGCTTCGATTAGAAGGTCCTAAAGATTTTGCGCATTTGTCAACATTATTAAAATTAAACTAGGTATAAATGCAAAGAAGTGCTTCGAAAATATTTCAAAATAATAATTCATTCATTAACTCAGACTGTTTTAATTAAGTTTGTAGACTAGATTTCTTTTATGATTTTTTGTCTATGCATGCTAAACAATTTCAAAAGTCAATGTTCCACACTGTGTTAGAAATCGGAGTGTAAAATGTTATTATAGGAATAAAAAATAAGCATTTAATACTCAAAAGGATTGATAGTTCTTATGAAACCTATTGAAATATTTTATATCTAAGACATCTATTTATTCTATGGAAGGACTGAAGGAGGATCTAAAACGAAGGGGCTTGTTTATTTAAAATACAAGAAAGCCGAAAGCTGTTAGATAAATACATGCAGTGAGGACAAAATTAACTATCGGACCATAAAGTATGCATTTAACAGTACAATAGAAGAGGCACGAGAGTGTGGAACCTTCGTACAGGCATTCAGCAACACACGCAAACATGCGCAGGGTTCACCCACACCAACACAGAGAAAATAACGCAATATTTAGTACTGTCAAAGCGGCGTCCGCGTCGCGATGCGGTTGTATTTACCTATATCGTACGCGCGTAAGTTTTATGGTACGTCAATGTTTCCTCACTCTCATGCTAACTGGTACAATGCATATTTTATGGTATAGGAATAGGAACCGATTGTCAAGAGTATTATTTAGCCAATGTGAAGATCCCTCGAATTTGCTATCAGAGGAATCAAAGCCGCGTACATGTAGTTGCACCATCTTTCAAAATAGTGTAGCTATTAAGCGATTATGGCTGTTTCTTGCTAAGATATAAAAGCTATAATAGCGTGCACGATTTTGTTTACTCCGGCACTGGAGATGTTATTCGTGTTTTTAGTTATCAATTTTGCTTGCGGACTCTTGACAATAACGTACAAATAAAATAATATTAATGTAATGGGCGTAAATCAAACAAGGGTAAGCGAGTAAGTACACTAAGTTCTCTGTCAGTCGATCGTTACCCTTTTCAGTTTCGCTTTCACAGCCTTTTCCAGGTGCAATCTATTTTTCTTCTGTAGCAAAAACAAATACAACCCTGTACTATTTTCAATATTGTTAGTAGCTATGATTTAATTTGTATTAGTATATTTTTACCTTCCCAATAGTTTAATAGAATTAATAGCCCCGTTGTTAAATATTTACATTTATATTTCTACAAATTTTGATTTTTAATAACAATAAATGGATCATTGTATAGAAATTCTGAAAAAGCACAAAATAAAAGAAGAAACACTTTATAAAAAAAACAATATTTACACTATATCGGAATTTAAGTCAAAAGATTCACAACTCAGAACACTCCCGTTAGCATTGGACGGACAAAATGTCTTCTTGTATATCCTCACTCCCATTCCAATCCCTTTTCTTACAGACGGAGGACCGCACAATATATCCTCGCAAATATTATAGGCATTAGATCAGTTACACGACCTATCTAATGCCTATAGTAATAGATGGTTTACCAACCAAATTGTTTAATTGTTGGTCAAAAAGCTACGAGGTATAGGAGTGTGTACACGGCACCAACACGAGCTGTCATTGTTAGGCAGATGCCGACCGCAAACTGTAATTTTTCATACAAAATTATACTTTCTGACATATTTTGATTTGTTGCTGTTGTTGTTTGTTGATATTTATGGTCCATTTCTTTAGGATCAACTTATCAGAATAAAAAATTGGACAGAAATCAATTGTACTGCCTGATAAACTGATCTAACTAAACAATTTGGTTGGTAAAGGAATCGGCCGTGTATGTCCAGTGTTACTATTTAAAGATACGTAAGGGGGTAGGGGCGTACCTTCCGGGGGGGCGGCGTGGGCTCGTCGCGGTGGTGCGCGCCGTTGTGCAGCGCGCCGGGCGGCGTGGGCGGCGGCTGCAGCGGCCGCGCCTTGCCCGCCACACCCACCACTGTTAGAATACAATATTAGAATCGATCTTTATTTCATGTAAACCAGATACAGGCACTTATGAAATGTCGAGACTCTAGGTGCACGGTTCCAAATACTAGACCCTATGGAGAAGAACCGGCAAGAACTGTGGGGAACGAAGCAATGAGTATAACGTCCTATGTGGAGGTACTTTTAAGGGGTAACTATATACGTGACAATAAATCATTTGAGCTCAGCTTAAAATGAAAATTTCAAGTATTTTATGGAAAATTTAAAATGAATACCATAAAATTAAAACTAATATGTCATTCTTGTGGTACTAATTTTACATTAAATAATACTTTAGAATACTCTAAGACTTTACATTTTAATTTTTCTCTTAGTCTTTCACCTTCAAAATTATCATGTATAACTTGGTCAACGAAATCAAATATAGGACAACCATGCTCGAATACATCCATAATTTACTAAGAAAATTTTATCTATATCTGGTGACTCTTTGTTTGACTATACTAGGAACACAAAATAGGAAACCTAGGCATCTCCTGTGGGCTATGCCTGTGGGGCATTCATTGTGTCAAGAAGACTGACAGCAGCAATCTCATGTGTACTGACAACTTACTGTGATATGAATTTACGAATATTTGTTCATACTAGTTTTAATCCCACGTTTAGCAGTGAATGTTGATGGACGGTTAATCATGGATATTATGTATGTTGATCGAGGCCAAGACATTATTACAGACAGGATCGAGCAGAAGCACCTCGACGATGACGGATTGTACATATGAAAGACGGTCACGAGGAAATATTTGACATACAAATAAAGATCGACCGAGATCTCTGCCTCAGTCTCGGTCTCGGCCGTTCTCGGCTAAAACGGCTCTTGTTCTCGGCGAAAATTTTGGGACTCTCGGCCGCGGCAGAGCCTACGCAGCACTCGGAAACTGGTGTATTTTAAAGTTGGCGCGCGCTCTGGTTCGGTCGGCTGGTGACCACAGTCGATTGTGATTGGCTGAATTACTGGAAACATGCGCCGGTGCGACCAACCAATTGAACTAACCAAACTGATGAATTTTACTGGTACTAAGGTACTTTCTCATTATTTTTTTTATTTCTCGTTTTCGGCCTAGAATTCATTTTATTCTCGGCCACGACCGATGTTAAAAATATAGTCTCGGTCGAACCCGACATACAAGTTTCACCTTCACCACAAATAATTATCAAGTTACCTTGAAATCTTTTTATATGTCAAACTGTCCCAAACATAATCATCAATATGCGATATCGTTTAGATAAGATAATACAACTTATACATAATCACAGATAATTTTAATTAATAATACAAGTTCATGAGCACCTTGTTGATACTACAGTTGCAAAGTTACAGTACTTTTGAACTTAGATAATTACTGTTTTGAAGTGTTTTGATTCTTTAATAAATAGACAGAGTTGTTTCCTACAAATATTAGAGGATAAGCTAAAAATAGCATTACCTAATCACACAGTAATTTCTACTGAATAAGGACAAATATAGCTTTAATGACCGCCGATTCCCGTACATTTTTGAGTCGGCGTTAGAAATTTCTACAAAGTACCTTTTTTGTTTATAAAAATATACAAAAAGGGACTGTCAAGAGCATAGACTTAGGATATTTTGGTCAAGAGCCATATTTAGACCGTTCGTGAGTCTCTAGCAGAAAATGGTAGTGATTATCAGTCGGCCTGTCAGTAGGGCGTCGCAGCTAAACATGGCTTCGGGGGAAATATTCCTAAGAGGAAATTGATAAGCTCTTAATAATTATGTATATATTATATATAACATACCGTGTAAAGATCGCGCGCTGTCAGCGGACGGCGATGGTGTGGATCGTGGGTGAGGCGGTGGTTGTGACAGCGATACAGCTGGTGGAAGCGGTGCTGCTCGCTTCTTTAGGCTGCCAATGTTGTCTGCAATGAAAACATAGGTAGGTTATAGGTAATATACAGGATATTTTTTTATGTAGTGCGCATAATTTTTAGATTGATTCAGTCTCTGTTCCTAAATGCAACCGCAGTATTGGGATACACTTTATAACAAAACGAAAATTCGACTTAGTATGGGGGTTTTTGTTTTGGACTGAATTTTGGTTCTGCGGTTGCATTTGAGAACGGACACTGAATCACTCTGCAAATTTTGCGCACTACATAATTATCCTGTATAATATTTCATACAAGATCTTTATATTATCATGCGAAGGAAAAGTGCCATACACGTACAGCGACGAAAATAGCAAGGACGTAACTTTTAGCTCACAGGAAGGCGATCGACATTATAGTAAAGCTACTACTGTATATGTAACACTCACAGACGTTAGGTTTCCTGGGCAGTGTGGTGGGTGTGGGCGGCGCGTGATGCAGCGAGTCGCAGGTGGACGAGCGCGAGCGCAGCACGGGTGAGTCTCCGGCGGCCGCGCATCGCTCGCTAGTTAATATTCCGCCTCCTGCATATGATGGTGGTCGAGATCGTGGGCATTTCTTCTCGGGTGTTAAACTGCCGTTTTGCTGTGATATAAATATTATAACATTTTAAGTCATATTTTTTTTCCTGGAAAAAAAATTCAGTGAAGTGAAGTTAATTTCAGGCGAGTTAATAAGAGTATTCGCTCATGACGTGCCGGGATGAGTAGCAAGGTGTGCACTTGCTTCGAGCAGACAGCCCCCGCCTCCCACGCCTCTCACAAGCCCCGCCACGCCACACACCGCTTGAACCATAAACGTAGTAGTAATAATAACTTTATGGCTTGAACATGTCGGACGAGTATTCACTTGTTTGTTCGGACGACACGTAGTACGGAGTTCACATATTTATTGATAACCGTAGTTCATCTGCCTACCTCACTCACCAGTGATACCAGTTCAACATAAGTTTATACTGGCATAACGAGCTCGTACATCAAATAATTTGAAACGAAAAGAGGTGTTTTTTTTAAAACCGTGTTTTTCCCTCAAATAAAATTGAAACTCACCCTTTCATCTATGACTGTATCGTCGTCAGAGAAGTCAGTTGAGCCGTCATCATGAGACAAATTCCAGTCTATGTTGATATTCTCAAATATACTCTTCTCCCTCTTATCAACGTTTTCCAACTGAAAGATAAAAAACTTAGTTTATACGATCAAACAACATTTCAACCTACATTTTATAAAAAATATCTGCGGGTCTACCGCGTAACTAAAATTGTATGAACATCGCATCGGTATTAAACTTCAATACGATCGTGAGAGCCTAAACTTTGAGCTAACTTGTATTTTTTTTACCGATCATGAAGATAAGTGTCCCAACTATATGATAGGTAATTTTTTTTAAAGTTAGCTCAAAGTTTAGGCTCTCACTATCGTATTGAAGTTTAATACCGATGTCAATGTTCATACAATTTTAGTTACGCGGTAGGGGTGCTGATATAATCAATAAAAAAAGAATGGGATGTTCAGAAAGAGCCTCCCCGGACGATAATACTTAAGCACATCCCACGCACTCTGGTGAAGCAACCGCGAACCATTTCTTCACCAAGAGCCCGACACAATAGAAAAGCAAACGAATACTTACCAATTCTAAACACCCGAGATGTCCATACTGCCTCGCAATCTGCAAAGCTGTTCGCCCAGTACCATCCTTGATAGTGGAGTCGGCACCAGCCTTGAGCAACAACTTCATTGGTTCTGTTCTATCAGTGGCCGCACAAAGGTGTACCGCCGTCATCCCTTGGGAATTGGTCTTGTCTAACACCTGCGAGCCACCGTTTTGGACTAGAAAATCGACTATATGTAGGGAGGAACCATCGCCTAGTTCCCGCGATATCGCTAAATGGAGTGCTGTTTCGCCGAGGTCCTGGAAACGATGTTTTACAGGATGAATACGATGTTTATACAAGGAATCGAAAACATTGGTACAATTTAAAGTCAGTGGTCAATACATCTTGTATCAGAAATGCGTGGTCATATTTAAGGGTGTGGATTAGACCATCAAACTGAACAACTTTCTCCATGAGACCAAAATCGTAATCGCGAAAAAATTATCAGCTATCCCATACTTTTGGGTCGAGTAGGTATTGAAGTTTTATATGGGACAGCGATGTTGGTTCCATAGAGAAAGCACACATTTCTGATACACGTTGTATAGTTCAGTCTAAAAGGTATTGAACTTCTGTATGGAATAGCAGATGTTTCCATAGCTTTATCCGGCTTTATCATATGAGGACCTATGACAGATGGTACGGCAGTCAAAAAACCAAAAGGTCTGAGTACTGGATAAACCTTAAGGTACCAGTAACTGGGTTGCAGATGGCTTACACTACACAACCACATCTGATTACACTGGAAGCCAACCCCAACATAGTTGGGAAAAGAGTATAATAGACAGATGATGTACCTTCTGTAATAATTTTTTGAACCCCAAGGTACTCTCAAGTACTCACCGAGCCTGGTAGCGGCGCAGAGAGGTCGGCTCCCTCAGCATACGCCTGCAGCAAGTTCTGCAGATGTCCGTTGTTGACGGCATGTTCAACTTCGGACAGTCGCTCGGCCGCGTCGCAACACGTTTGCGCCGCAAACGCCCTGTATACGTACTTCTCGCGAATAAATCGGAGACGCTCCTCCCTGGAAAAAGTCATACATGACGTGCCAGATAATTTTATACATGGATTTTAAGATATAACGCAATCATAGTCGTTTAAAGAACATAATGCAACCATGTTTTTCATCAATATTCTCGTTTATTGCGTCCGTGTCGCTATCACTACGTAGGATAAAATAAAGTCGCTCGCCGCGACCGTCTGTGTGTTCGCTGACTACTTCCATCATGATCCACCATGATTTTAAGATTCCTCCCGGAATGTTTATTTGTATAACACTTTCATATTTAATTTGAGGATAGTAGCACCTGTGCGAAACCGGGGGCGGGTCGCTAGTAACGTATAAAGCAACTGCTGAAGTGTTGGCTAGGTTTATTTCTATGACGGACAACGTGTTATTAGAGAAGAGAAAATTACACGCATCAAGATCGCGGTTGTCTAAAATTATTTCAAAAATTTACTGGACTGGACCTTCATAATTTGGTGGAGTATACAAATTCAACATCGCAATCTAAAAACCATCTTACATGGAGCTTTCAGGCGTGAGCTTATCCCTGTCATCGAGAGTATTCTCCATGATCTCGTTGAACATCTGGTTGCCCATATGCCGCGCGAGCAGCAGTTGTGACGTACTCAGTCGGTCCAGCGTCAACGATTGTATCCGTGATATATGTACGCCCAACTCACGATGACTGCCGGAACACTCGATACACACTATTATGCCAAAGTTCGTTGATAACCAGGTAGGGTCTGGAATGTAAAAAGAAATTATCATACAGGTGTTGAAAATGTTTTGTATGAAATCAAATTATTACTAAACTCTCTTGAGGAGGACTAGACCACTGTAATAATTATGTAATACATAAAATTGTTCTTAAGAGTCAAATTGACGGCACGGTTGGCGCTACGTGCCGCGGGTACGATCCCCGCACGGAACAAATATTTGAACGGCCTACAGATAGTTGCTCCGGGTCTGGGTGTGTGTGCATGTTACATGTATGTTTGTAAATTGTACCCAAGATACACGAGAAAGGCGAGTAGGGGAAACGCTTAAAAAATTTACATTCTCTTGCTAGAAATGATAAGACTTTTCTAAAATAAAAAATAACGGCACTTTTGCCGAGCAAGTATCAATATTTTATAATATCATCAATAATATGCAAACAGATATACATTTGCCAAAATCGAACAAAGGAATGAACAAAGGTCAAAGGTCAAGGGAGATTTCTTGAGAAATAAGCAGTACCTTTGTGTCGTCTTTCCTATTTAACTATAATTATTCTTTATTTTTTCTGTGTGTTTATAAATGATTAAATAAATAAGGTCTGAAGAATCCACTTATACAGTACTCGTCGTTTGACACTATTATCTCATTGTTCAACATTCCTATAGATTCTATAGTATAGAACAGTGTTAATTTTTTGGATTGGAACTCAACTTTTCCATGTAAAATGTTTTCATGTCGATGGCGGTTTGGTCCACGTTCTTCTTTCCCAAGAGCTGGTATAATGTATAAATAACGCCAGATAAAATATTAAAGTGTACCATTAGTGGATCCGCAGTCCGCACACACTTGGTTCCCAGGCATGGCGCGCACGGCGCGTATGATGGAGCGCTGCAGGTCCAGCAGCGAGTGGCCCGAGTCGTTGCTCTCGCCGGCCTGTTGGTGGAAGGCCCTCATCAGAGCGCCCTCCTTGCAGTTCACGAGGACCGATGTCCATGCTCGCTGCTCATTCTCGTCTTCAGCTTGGAAGTGGTACGTTCGGTTGTCTGGAACAAAAATTTCATTATTTGTTTATTGAATAGGCTTGCGTTTGACCACTATTTGGTCTAATGATGACAGTCGAAGATTGTGCACGCTTGCATAGAAGTAACCTATTCACCACTCGAGACTAAAAAACACCTAGACACATGTTATGCATGAATTGTATAAACAGTATTATCACCATCAGCCCATTGCTAGGATCAGTCTTCCTCTCTAACAGAGGGACTGAACCGTCCTCACCGCGGGCGATGATGCGGATTGATGGATGTTACAAGTCTTCAATTTTGATTCCAGGTCATTCACTGTTAGAGCTTTGGTAATGAATAAACGCACATAATTCATTAATAAATCTGACTTATTGGTTTCTTGGTTGTCTGTCGTGGTCACGACCACTGGGCCACCACTTTTCGTTGTTGCTTATTGTTAATCATGTAAGCCGACACAAACGAAGTCACGAGCAAAAACTATATTAATCAATTTGATCTAATAAATGAGAAAATGCGGTATATATACTTTTTTTGTTTTTAGACCATATAAATATTTAATTTAAGTTAACGAACTTGTTAAAGTTCTACCCCACATGGAATACCTATAAGTCTAACTTTTGTCAGTTACAAAACTTCTTAAGTTATAACTCAACGTAATTACGTTTATCTTGTTCGAAACTACTGAAGTATGGCTAAGGATTTACTCACATGAGACTAGATCGAATGCCCTTTTATCTTCAGCGGCGACTTTAATTTGGCAAGTAAGGAGGTTGACTCTCGCCGGAGGTTTGTTTTCGTCGGCGTGGAAGATGTCCAGGAAACCTTCGGCAGTGACTCGGCACCGGCGCTTCTGCCAAACACGGCGGACCTTGCCTTCAGACTTCTTCAGCAAGTACCCACTCCGACTGACCCCGTGCTGTTTGTCGCCTTGCATCTGGTGGAGAGAGTAGCCACCGACTGATGACACCACCTGAAATACAGAAATATATAAGCTTAAAATACAGTAGGAATAATGGAACGACATTATAAATATCCATTGAATTTGAAAGCAGAAGTACGGCCAAGAATACAAAAATCTGGCAAATCATCGTGATTCATCTAACTCGTATTGCGTAGGAAATAATAAATTGTAAATTTCATTACCTCTCTGTCCTGAGGCGCGGCTGCTCTTAGCATATTTCTGAGCTCTAATAACCTCCGTCGTTCGTCGTCTTGCTGCTGCCTGATCTTCTGTAGTTGCACACTCAAGTCCGCTACATAAACACCAAAGTGTTCAATCGTCTTCAGGCCGTCTTGGAAATAATTCGTCTGTGCGTGATAGTATTCCACCAAATGTTGGAGCAGCTCGATCCCCTTCTTCGTCTTTATCTCGTTGAACTTTATCAGGTACTGCAACCACAACATTTAGTTAGCGCAGCAGTCGAGAGGGCCGGCCACAACAACGTTCAAAAATGGAATGGAGCCAGTTTGTTGGGCAGACAGATCGACGCCGACAACATCGCGTGGGCACGACCATGCTTATTACTTCATCAGAGACCGTGTCTAATGGACCGCGAGACAGACACGAGCAGCACCCGGGACTGTGGAAACGCACCGATATTACTACGTGCCCTTCCGCGAGTTAAAATTATACTTGATGACGCACGCGCACGCGCATTCGCGGTATAGTGAATCCAGATTTGTCTTGCAGAGTTGTGTAATAATAATAAAGCTCAGCGCGCGACCTTGCACAACTTTCTTGGCGTCTCGCCGGCTTAACTTTTATCTTTCGTTTGTTATAACAAGTTTATAACATTTCTAGCAAGTACACTTGGGCTGTGTTTACTTGACACAAAGCTGGACGCAGCCGTTGCATGCCGTTGTTGTATTTATTATAGGGCGAGCGTTAACGACAGAGGTAAATGCGTGGGTTGTGGGTATATTGTGGCCGAGGTGGTATTTGCACCAAGTGAGACGTGGAACAAAGCGAGGGTCAGCGCGTCGTCGGCCCTGCGCGGCGCAAGGCCGGTCGTCGACCTGACGCGCGCCTCCGCGGTACCGCACCGACCGGCGACCCGACGACCACAGGGCTTCTAGGTTTCTTTTTTTAGAACCTAACAAAGCGACAGGTTTCCGATACACTAACTTTGATTTTGATAGATTTCAATCGACTAATCAAACTTTCTACATGATACTAATCCCGTAAATCCATTAGGCTAGATTTAATTATTGTTTCTAAAGCTTAGATTACTGTTAAAACCTCATGATGTTGATAAACAAGACCTTTCCTAAGTTTCGAACTTGTCCAATAGTCAGACTTCGGGCAAACATCCTAACTAAACCATGGTTAAGTTGGCTCGGGAACGGAAGTTCTTACGGTAGAACATCAAACCAATTGATTGCTTTACGAACACTTCACAAACAATACCTAATTATGTAGTACATAATAAACATTCTTGATATATTAATTAAGGAAGTAAAGATAATGTGCTTTTTGGTGAAAAAATCTATAAGTAAGCAAAATGATAATTTACTATTTAGTTAAATTTAAAGGGAAAATAAAAGGTCCTACTATATTAGCACAGGTCCTTTTAAGGGGTGAATATAATATAAAAATGAAATGAAATCATATTGAGCCTAAAATTAAAATAAAAACATTATAATTATTTTTTGGAGACGTAAAATGTACTTATACCATAAAAATGATTGATTCACTGGTTTTCTCGCACGGTAATAATAAAAGATAAATGAAGCCGCTATCCGAATGAAAGTTCGAGAGGAAACCAGTAGATTTACGTTATTTTGATTTTTGATGGTATTCATGTAACATATTTTTATTATTTAAGGCTCCAAATGATTTCTTTTCACTACTTATATTATATTCACCCCTTAAAAGAACCTCCGCTAATAAAGTGGGACTTTATACATATATCAAGCTGTTTATGAACTTAATTTAATTTCTTCCCCCATAAGAATAAGATAACGTCGCGTCGCCGAAATGAAACAAAGTTTATTGAATCAAATTAATTCAATTTTCCTGTTAGTGTTTCGTGCTTTGTAAATGATTTAATTAATACAATTAATCACAACTTGGTTCGCTTGAAATATAAAGTAGTACCTACCTACTATTAATAACAATGTGTAATACATACGTTTTTCATTCATAAATAATAATTATTAAATATTTGAATTTATTTAGGAACTGTGGCGTTAAATGTCTTACTTTTTAAAATATTTAATAACGAGCGATGCAATGTTGATCAAAGTTCTATTTCGGAAATAAAGAACAAAAATAGATTAAAGATTAAAAAAAACATTGTTGACATGGGATTTCAGTGTAGATATTTTCTGGTTTCTAAACACTTATGCGTACAGACCTTAAAATATGCGAGTACCTAAAATACAATACGAGACCAAAGTAAAAAATATTTCATTTATATATAACATTGTTATAATAATATATTTTTTACGAGCTGTAACTATTCCTCGAGATACCGTTTTACTTTTTTCAGTATATTGTATACTACAGGAAAACATCCTACATAAAGTATTCGATACGAAAGGGACTAGGTATACACGTGGGGTTAGTTTCACAGGTCACAAACCAATGTTATCGAAACGCAGAAAAACACAATGATACGGATAATAAAGCTCCAAGATCCGTACAAGACTTATTTCTACGTCAAGTTGTAAATAATAATACTGTTACAATAATACTGTTGTACCCTTTTGATTATTGGAGCATAGCCTTATACGCCTTTAAAACATGGACCCTCACGAAAAGAGATCGCGAAAGGCCATTTGAAATGTGGTGTAGGCGTCGAATGAAGAAAGTGTCCTGGGCAGAAAAAGTGACCAATGAAGAAATAATACGAAGGATAAAAGAGAAAAGACAAATTTTGAAAAACATAGATTAAAGAAGAGGAAGCATGATTGGTCACTTGATTAGACACGATAAGTTTATAACCCCCATTATAGAAGGGATAATAGAAGCAAAAAGAAAAAGAGCAAGACCAAGAAGACAAAGACAGATAGAAGAAGACATTGATCAACTGAAAAGAAAAAGCTAATGTAGAAACATAAAGAATTAAAAGATTTAGCATTGGATAGAGCTAGATGGAAATTGCTACACCGACAAGTGCCTAGCACTTGAATTTTGGATGGTTTAAATTTGATGTATACCTACTACTATTACATCTAACAGTATCGTAATAGGTACTACGGCATTGATGTGAGGGTCTCCGTGCTTATTTATGACTGACATCAAGTGAACTAGGCCGAATCGTGTTATTGACTGAAGTGGACTGCAGGCAATTAATTACTGCACTATTTGGAGCGCTATGACAAGCTAATTCTATGCGATTAGCTATGGAACTAAAACGTAGTGATTACATGATTTAGGGTTCTTTGACTAGCTAGCTATTCATCCTTTCTAATCCCTACATTTTGTATTCTAGATATGTTATATCTAAGATGTACTCGATTAGCATAATCTCGAGTTCTCAAGTAAAACTTGAAAATTTTGAGCATGCATACTCGTAGTTTCAACTTTCAGCGTTATCTTATTCGATTCTACAAAAGCTAGACGTGATTTAGCAATCTGACCGTGAACTCTGTCTGTATTACCATTTGGCAAGTTTGTCACAGCCAAAGATACCGAGACATTTGGCATTGCATTCAGCACTTTGATAGACGCGTATGGTATCCAAAAGACGATTGGCACTCACTAACATTTTCATACATAATTATTATTTTCTCTCAGGTTTAGTAAATACCTACAGGATGTCACGTCTTTACTTGTTTAACTCGTCTTTTTTATATTTATATTGAAGGAGATTTACAGTCCGTCGTGCCTTATCTGTTCGCAAATTGATGCAGTCAGCTGTGTGACGCAAGTTGATATCTGTAGTCACTAAATCGTTGTTAGTGTAATCAACATACTTGTACTTCATAAGGATTAAATAAGGAGTTAATGCACTGCTTCAGTTATCAACATCAGATTCTTAAATTAAATTTTTAGCTCTTGTCGTGAAAGACCTGAAATCATCGATGAAGGAACATCCCAGACTGAATAAATCTTCCGTGTTATTTGTCACAAACATGATCAAGTATTTCGATTATTTTATCAACTGTATACCTAGTAGCTTGCCAGTATGCTTGTACTAGTATAAAATTACCACACATCTTATCAATAACATAATATCATTAAAGGGTAAATATTTTATCGCTATCAATATAAATATGACTTTGGTCTTTAAACACTAGAAAGTGAAGTGAAAAGAATAACCGCAACTTGCAATTTGGATGTCTATTTGCAGTAAAACAAATGACCTACGCAATTTGTCGAAATCGTAAAAGTGGCAGAAAAATACTTCACTGTGTATGTCAGGAGAGAAGCTACTTTTATGCACATTGGTGTATTTATTGAATCTAATGTATGTATGTGGATGGATGTAAGAGAAGAGGTAGACCCAAGAAAAGATGGATAGATTGTGTAAAATTTGACATGGCTTATAAGAACGTAAACTCTGAGATGATGTCTAATAGAGATGAATGGAAGAAGAAAACATATTGCGCCGACGCCAAATAAAATGGGATAAGGGCAGGATAAGCATGATGAGTATTTATTTAATTGGATTTTGTGATAATTATGTAGATATGAGACGCACGCATAAATCCTTTCACCCCACTGGTTCCATCTGCCATCGCTCAAATCAAAGGTTCTTTATGCAACTAAGAAAGAACCTCAGTGACACAAAAAAGATATAGTACCTATTGCTTTGAATTCTTTTGAAATAGGTACTGATTTGCATCAGGTTTTCAGGTTGCAATCATGTGATACTTGTGATAGCGCAGTAATTATCTAATATGTTTTCAGTTGTCACACATTCAACTATGACACCAATTTTTATTATTAATGTTAATAACACTACCGTAACGTAACATAATAATATTCGCACAGAATAGATAAAAATGTATTGGGCTTGGCGCAAAGCCTTCCGTGATATTATCAAACTTTTATTCGAAAGCAGAATCAAATTTGGCAACATCCAAACATTAATGTAACTGTACTGACATTGCCTATGGACATATGACCTTTCGTAGCCACAGGTTATGCGCATAACGGCATCTAGTTGTCCACAATAACTGCTATTGCTGCCTATTGTGCGGAGACACTATGCTGCGTAGGTAAATGGCTGCCACGGACAAATATATAGTTACACTCGCATTGTTAATTGCATTCTAGGGTACAACGCGTGCATGTGACAGTTATTCGTTCGGTCATTACTCCTGGATAGGCACAAAGACTATCTGTTTTGATTCAAGGCACGCTTAGTTGAGCTTATCTCGGTGATCCTCGCGGTTTAGTTGATAAAGTCACAGTATGATTCAACTGGGCTGTTTTAAATTCCTTTATGCAACCTACCGAAGTAAAAAGAAGTGGTTGATAATACCAGACCTTAAACGTATAGTTGTCTTGTAACAACCGTTCTCTTTGACTAATTTGGTGAGTAGCTTTCGATAAAGTATGGGCTCCGAGTGCTCGTCTCCTTTTTAAAGATATTGAAATGCGGTTGGTTGACTCTATGCGTGATGGATGACCAGAGCACTGGCCTCTTTGGAAAAATAATATTTTGATGCGTAAGAGTACAGGGATTTATATTTTAAGCTGTTAATTATGGAAATATTTAATATTATTTAGTCATAAAATGGAATCTTTACATTATTTACTGAATAAAAATTTCGTCAATAATTGGAACACTTCATTGACCTCATCAAAGACAAAACTCGCACAATGCAATATATCACCAATAACGTGTGCACGTGTGTCTGACACGCTAATTAACAATTGGCACGCGATCTGTTAATTAATGTTGTGTTTATAACTGTGGAACTTGAACGAAAGAGTCATGCCTAAAATATGGCGGATAGCTATGTTGGCCCCTTATATTATCGTTAACAAATAAATAAAACAAATAAGTAAATATCTTCCGGTTCATCCATGCCCATTGTTCCTGAAGACGGGTTCCAGTTAGCTTATTCATGAGATTCCTAAAAGCTTCCGTAACAGCAGACTATTGATTATCTAAATGTTAAGTAAACCCATCGAAGCGAAAAGTAGGTACTAGACGTATCATACTAAACAATGATGTAAGTACGTAGGTAGTCAATACCGTACACTTCTACGTAGCTCGTAAAATTTCCTAAAATGTATCTAACAAAGCACCGCCATTTGTTTCCGAGCCGTTAGCCCCACAGCGATCATTTACAAAACATAATGAGAAGGCGTTCGTGTACAGCGAGATAAGTATAAAATGACTTATTAAAGTGGTTAGCGACCAACAGGTCCCTGCCCAGGGGCGTGTGAAGTGAAGCCACAAATTGCCCACCACCAATTATTAATTATCCACCTTTTAGCTTAGCTCGGCTACCGGCCAAATGTCAGGCGGTGTCAGACACACTTCGTGGAAAAATATTTAAAAGGATAAAATAAATGTTTGGTAACTTATCTTGCTATTCGACCCCTAATTTGGGCTACACGATATATTCTAAGAATCGGGTAGCCATTTATAATCCTTAGACGTTCACGATAGTCATCATAAGTCCAAAATGGTTGAGCATCAGAATGCTCTGAAACTGTTTTAAGGTGGACTTATTTGCAAAGATAGTGCTCGTATATAACAGCTATAAAAACAGAACTAGGAGAACGGTATCATAAAAGGAATAGTTTATTTCTGCAAATAAATAGTTAACGCGAGGTTAACGCATGACTTCGTATGCCCAATATTTGCAGATTTCTTTACAAATGAGAGTCTTTTGTGTCACATAATTATGTTAGAAATAAAAGGAGACATAAATTGGGACCGATAATATATATTCCCGCGGCATATCCGTAAAAGCACTAAGCAGTAATAAAGCTGCCACATAAAACAAATAAGGAGCTGGCACAGTGTATAGTTTGTATAAACAAACGGTAAGTTTTATTTATATTTAAAGCCCATAATGACTACACACAAGATTTGTTTGCATCGTTTTAAAGTTAACAGTAATAGTGGGTTTAATGAGATTTTAATACATTTCACAAGACTTACCTCACACATTTGCAACTGAAACAATCTCCTCTCTTTTTCCATTTCATCAGCTATCTCCGCCGGCGTCACTTCACTTCGAATGAGACCGGCTTCCTTCGCCTGTGATTTCTTTTCCTTTTCAATTTTTAGGTACTTAGACTCGTAGTCTTTGGATGCTTTGTCAAATGGCCTCTTCAGGTCCCCCTTTACTCCACGCAGATCACCTTTTAGAAGACTATCGACCGGAAACATAACGATGTTGTTTATATTTTGCATCTGGAACAAGAAATTGGAGTAATGAGACGTTTATCCATTATAATTTTTCTAAATTCACAATCGCTTGTGATGTAATTAGTCTATAATAAAAAATCAGTTTTCATCAGTAAGTATTTTACTTTTCAATTCAATGAATAACATAGTTGTGACTGTGACAATCATCTAAGCGAGCTCTCGTCTAAAATCATACTGCTTGAAACATCTGCATTCCTGAAGTAATTTACCCGCTATGTGTTGCCAGAGTTGCTTCACCAGCGCAGTTTTGACAGACAAAACACTCTACGAGGTTGCAAATGCATCGCCCGAATAGGCGCCAAACAGCGCGTCGTGATTTGAATAATGATACCAGGTTGAGAAACCCTAATGTGCATTTAGATATGAGTAGGCATCATTGGCAGAAGAGTGTTGAACGTAGACCTTGACCCCAATACAAAACACGTAGGTGATTGCTAGCATTCATAGTTAAATGTATCAAGTATTTTATCGTAAGTACGCACTTACGTAGTTATATCACAAATAAGGAACGTTAAGATCATTTGTAATGTTTCATTACATGAGACCAAATGTAACGAGGCTAGGCTACATCATTAAGAACGTCAGTAACAATAATGGATGAAACAGATAAAGTAATTAAACTATTGAGAGCAAAAAGTCAACACGCTATATGGAAACCCCATTCACGGAGGGTCGATTATGGAACCAATGAAGCGAATGCGTCTCTGACAGACGAGACATGGGAGAATGAGGGACAAAGGGTTGAAGTACCTACACAATGAAACCCTTCCTGAACATTGTTGATAGCCATTGAATATTCCACTAATTATTACGTCATAAGGAAATTGTAGACTTGTTTACACCTAATTTATTACAAGGAACGAGAGACGTCGTAAATCTTTTTAAGTAAACGGGTTGCGTTCCAAGTTCCAAAACGTCAACAAATAAATAATGTAAGATGTGTCACTTTAATGTAACTCTGTTTAGGTAACAGTGAAAGAAATACGTTCAGAGCACTGACTGCTCGTCTTTATGTCCAACTGGTTATTGATGTACGTTCCAAGCTGAAAACCGGTGGTAGATGGTAGGTGGTAGGTTCATCAAAAGCTGAACCTACCACTGGATGCACTGGTCCCCAATAAGGAAAAACCGTAACGACAAGTAATACTATGATAATATGATGCAATGAGTTTTAATTAGCAGTTTAGTAATAGCATGCGAAATATGACGTACTATTTATGTCATAATCACAAAATGTGCTGGTATCATCTAGCAAATGTTGCAGAAAAGAACAATTGATGCAGTATTACATATTACGTTACAAACGAAGCTGAAATATTCAAATCTACAACTCATTAGTGATTTGGGCATGCAGAAATGTAGAAAACGCTGGATAACAATTTTATTTGATCAATATAGCGAATGTGTGGCACATGTCTGCGGGCTGGAAGTGCAATCTGGTGCGTTCTCGATAACTACTTGATATTCGAACACTACACAATGTTATCCGCACGCGATACTCCCCATCGTGGCACGTCACAAACACGCTCGATTAATCGCAAAACGCTTATCTGAACGTAGCATTAAATTACGAACGGGGTTTCGCTTTCCGCGTTCTATGAAGTTGCACAAGTGTCACTGGATCGAATTATAAGGGCAGCGTGAGAAAGACGGCGATGGTACTTCAACTGTTTCAACTTTAATGTTATGATAGGGTGAAGACTTAGATTATAAACCCCTAATCTAAGGGTGAAGATGAAGAAGTAGCTAAATCCATAGGCTAGGAATCTTACCTGGATATTTTGACATTTGAGGCTAATTAAACAGCTCAGTTGTTCAAACTCAAAACTAAATTAAAGTAGGCATCGATATTAGATAAATAAAGTATGACGAAAATGAAAAGATTGATTTCCTTGATACAATGAACATTATCTCCGAGATAAATAACGATTCCAAATACTTCAACAGAATAAACAATCCAAATTTTATTATGTAAATGTAAAAATAAATTACTATCCTTGCTAGTAACCAATAAAAGATATTTTGAAATCTCCGCAAAAAACACGCAACTTCACTCTTCGAAGTACAAAATAGGTGCAAAACGAAGTTTTTGCTGTATGTTACGTCGCGTTGGTGTAACAATGATCATATTGTTTGAATCGGGAGCACGTGCGATCTGTACGCTTTACTATATTGTATGTTAATTTCCAGTCGCACACTAAAACACCGGTAATTAATTTTGTTACTCATACTATATGGTTGTGCTTGTTTTTCCCCCATGACTTACCGTAAACTCTACCAGTGAATTTAAGCCTGCTGTAGGCTGGTTACGGTCGACTTACGCAGAGTTACGCACAACTTAATGCTGTCAAAATTTTGCACCGTTTTTATTGCAGCTTCTTGCATAAAGGATATTATTGCTTCGCATACAAATGTGCCTAACAAAATTTTAATTTTGTAAAAGGTTTCATATAAAATGGTAACTAACAACACAACATTGGTAGAAAACTCAAATTTGGGTTAAGCTCGCCTGTGTACATACTTTTATCTCTTTTCGTGTACAATAAAGAATTCGGTTTAAAGATATCTATTTCTCAAAAAAGAACACAATAAGTTCACATACATTGAGAAAAAGTATAAATAAAGATAGGTATATAAAGCATGCATTAAAATATGTGAGTTCATTAAATAATTTACTATTGGTACAAACAACCAATAGGGTCTTGCCATTTACGATGACATGGAGGTGACATTGACAAGTAAGTTGATTTACATTATACAATAATTTTATAAAATTCAAACAAAAAAAAAATATATATATATATTAAAAGTAGGTAAATTAATAAGGAAACTAATGTGATTTTCTGACATACAGTTCTAAACGTTTTTTGAATACACATAGACTTTGACTATTTGTTATGTCTTCGGGTAGGCTATTATATAATTTAGCCCTAGCCCCCTCATATAATATGTTTTTCTTACCATAGTTCGTTCTGGGGTGTATTAACTCTAATTTGTTACGTCGTCTAGTGCTGTATGTTTGTTTTTTTTTTATTAAAGTGTACTTGTGAGTGTGTTTCTTGTGTTATGATTTTTCTCACTAGAGTGCATGTTTTGTAGATGTATAACTGATTAATATTTAGAGAATTAAGAACATTATTCGGTTATACCAAAGGGTTATACGTATATAATAAAACTAAAAACCGATGACAAAACAAACAAAATTACGTAACCGGAAATAGATTCCACACAGTCCACAAAACCCCAGATGAAGAACCTATGATGAATTCATTTCAACATTTTCAACTAGCACGCGCCACTTGAGGCGCTTCCCAGTAGGTTGAACTTTTGTTGATTGCTTCTACTTTGAAACGAAACGAAATTAAATGAACTGCCAACAATTCCACAGATCATTTAACTACGGTAATTGGCACGGAAATTGATGTTGATATTATACTTTCATTATTCAAACTGTTCTTAGCTGGTATAACATAATCTAGCTTCTGATTTTCGTTCTTGAACGGGCTGGTACATAAGTAATAAAGTTAGGCACCGCACGCCGCCTTCGACCGCCTTAGGAACTTATTCATCTCCCAATCAATATGGCATGAGCAACTATCGCTTTACATAGGTATTCGTCACTTGATAACATTTGATCAAACATGTTTGTTGAAAATAATTAATTAAACCTTTATAAAGAGGTATAAAGACTTAAAAGGGGTTCGCAAATAAATTAAAAATGAACAGGACCCGCGCCAGTTTTGCTTATCAAATATTTAAACACAGTAATACAACAAACGAATAATACAGGAGAACGAATAAACTTTTAAACGAGGGTAATGGTAATGTTTTTAATTAAATGTATCCGAAATAATATTAACAAAGCCGTTTGGAATTAATTATATAATTAATCTGTATTGATATAATTTTAAATGGTACAATTAAGGTTTAACAGGAACTCGAACCATCCAAAATGGATATTATCATAAATTATGTTGATAGTAAACAGTCTAATCCTGAAACGATAAATCATAAGATTCATAAGAATAGATTCCAAACAGTACCGGCGTATGTTTGATAAATTGAACTAAACATCATATACGATTTACACCTCACTTGGCACGAAATTGTTGTAAAATGCGGAGACGTTGTTGATTATACAAGTATGCGCATAGACCAGGCGAATAGCTACACTAAGGTGAGTTTAGTCATACAACTCATACATTATTATGATTACTGAAACAGACATAATTCGGAGTGGCAAACGGAGCGAAGAGCGGCGATCTCCTCATGCGAAACGCGACAAGTTGTCGAGTCACCGGTGAGTAATGCCGGACAAGTTTTACTTTAGAACGATGCAGTTTCATATAACCCATAAAAAGCATCACATAAAAAACAAGAATACGAGGAAATAATATTATGAACTTGGTAATTGTATATTGGAAGGGTAAGAAAAAATTTACAGAATGAGCAAGCTTCGGTCTCAAATGCATTATCATTATTGAAGCCATAAATGTATATCATGTGGTGTGCATAACTAGTGACAAGTTGTTATCCTATTGTCTACGAACAGCATACCAACCTAGTTTACTCAGAATTTGCATGTTGAAAACAATTTTGTTTACACCATTGCCATAAACCTTGGCTTTTATGACCAGAATCGTGATAATAAAGTATGGAATTAGGATACACAAAGCATCGCCCTCCTAAACCTAATCAACGAAAATTCGCGGGTCAAATCGATAAGAAACAGGAGGCTTTTCCGATTCCAATGCTATTTGCAAACCTTTGAGAAAGCTTCCCTTTATTCAGAACGAAATCCAATATTTTTAGGACATTTCATTCGGAGATTTTCTTCATCTATAACGAATAGCATTAGCATCAATGGCTAAATCCAATTTCACTATCTCTCTAGGATTCACAAGTTTCATAAATTTTGGGAGTAAAATATCTCCTTGCACATGATCAGGGAGCTATGAGAAAGGACAAAGGAGCAACATGTCAAGGTCAGGTCGAGGCACACGAGGATTCTGCGCAATAGAGTTGGGATTTCGGCACGTTCTATAAGAGCTGCGGAAATGGAGCGAGGTTGGACCCTTGTTGCAAATTGTGGTATAAATCTTAACCTATCATCACAGCATTAAACCTTGCAAGAGAATTAAAAATTATTCTTAACGTTGTGAAAGAAGTGGTAGCTTGTAACGAATTTCGGAATGAAAATAAGAACATCAGGTTACACCTACATAAATATTTCGTCTCTACTTGGTCATATGATAGACGAGAAAAATGTACTCGTGTTTCCGTTTAAATTTCACGATTCTGTTTATAAAAGCTAGCTATAAAGGTAGAGGCGTGTCTAAAATATTTTTGTCATAATAGTAGATACTATTTATGAAAGCATTTACATGGAAACATTGTACACTATATTATATGGAAATCCGAATCGGTTGCTAACCGTTTCTGCGCCCTATTTGGGTTAGTAGTTATAACGAATGCTATTTGAATTCGTTCTAACTACTAACTGCTTATTAGTGAAGTAATTACGACCACGAAACAAACCGTAAACGTTTCACAAAACAGGATTTGGTTTACGATGCAACATCAAATGTATTTACTGGCTAGCAACATTAGCCAGGTCGTGTCATCACCCTGACCCATTTACAAGCAAATCTGCTGTGCGCCTACGCACCGGTATCTGCGTCAACCGTCAGTTATCGCACGTTTCAAACCGAACATTATAATAGCAACGCCTTCCAAGAAGGACGATTCGTTAAAATGCTAACATGAAGATCTAATTACACTAAACTATTTAGTGTGTGTGGTATGTTTTGAAGTACATTCATCAAATATTGCTCATAGCACACGAGCAGTCTTCAAACTTGTTAACCTGAGTTGATTATGACTTGCGCCAAGATAAACAGTCAGATACAGGCCTGATTAGCACACAAATAGTCTATTGATAATAGTGATCTTACATCGATAAGGTTGCCCCAGCTAGCGAAGTTTATTTATGTACATAGGTACACCAGTACTTAGACGAGCTATCCAAGATATTGAAGGACGCAACATCAATTACGAGAGAGGATAAATTAATGTCAGTCAGCCTGATAATAGACTGAATAAAATAAAACAAATATATTTATTAGCAAACTGAAACGTTTTCTACTGACAAAATGCTATTACACAATAAAGGAATATTTTGATGACAAAAATTTTTAAAATAAAAAATAAAATTACACTCACAACTTACTTACAAATAATAATTACAACTTACTTACAAATACACTTAAATATTATAATATAATTCTATACATAAATAGGTAATCAAATTTTGCAACGCAGCCCTCTTCCTCTCTCCTAATTTTTGCTGTGCCCGACAGGGTCCATAATGATCCAATTTTATACTTTATAGTCCACCTTTGTAACACATTATGGAATGCAATAAAATTTTGAGTTTGAGTTTGAGTTTGAATACAATGCTCTATTACCGTGACGATAGCGATGTTTAATGTTTTTGTTTCAATTAATTTCAAACGTGACTGCACGGAATCAACCGACGATACAAATTATGAGACTCTTCCTTTAAAAAATTATCAGCAGTTTGAATATGAGAAATATTTCAATCATTTGCAGGTAAACGAAGCAAAAGTAATATCAATCTTAAAGCAGAAATTACTTTGGCGAAAGCGACATCGAGAAGCAATAAATCAGTAATGAAATTGTCGCCGCTTTTCAATTAATTCCGAGTCAGATGTGGAAACGAGCGTATTCCGTCTGAGGCCGACTTATATTTGCGTCGGGTCGTTCCCTCCTCAACGAGATGTTTGCGAGACATCCGCCGCAGGCTCCCTCAATAGTATAATTTCCGCTTACTGTTGCGTCGGATTCCGATTACATTGAGATCGAGGGTTGATGAGCGACTTGTTATACTTCTTTTAAATCACGCTTTGTCAACTGTTAGATATTTTCTTGAACATTTCTTAATCTTCGGTAAAATAACACTTTATATTTGCCAAGCGTAAGAACATTTGTAACTGTAATAGGATTCCAAACTTTCGCAACTTCTGTCCGAAATTGTAATATAAGTTCAAAAGGAATAGCAATTAAAACAATAATAATCTTCACCAAGATTATTCTTTACATTATAGTCGATTTCACTTTTCAACCACAACATGGATATTGACAGAAAATACTCTCAATTTTCCTTTTAAGAAAGCCATGGAGCTTATGGCACGTGTGCCGTAACAGTAACTTTCTACGGGTAACCACAAGTTCAATGTTCCAAACCACGTATGTATGGTCGTGATCGATAAGATTATGGTCATACACAATATTGTGGTATGGTTTCTTGTTTCTTGATAACCTGTTTATCTACGTGAGATTAAAAGTGAAAGTTAAAATCTAATCATCATCACTTTCACTATAAGGATAGTGTTTAAATATATTTTGTTTATGTTTATTTATATGACACGAGTTTTCGCTGGTATATTAGCTCGTAAATATGTTTAATGTCGGTCAATGGCCGTATTAGTTACCGTTTCGTGCAAACACCTACAAACTGGGACATTGTTAGCTAGTGAACTGGAAATTATTTAAAATCAATCATTTTCATAATATCGAGTATCAAAATTGTTTTCAGCACCAAAACATACATTATTGTATTATGTCCACGATAGGTATCCTGTGTGAGCAAAAAAGTTTTTGTTTTACATATAAGGCTTTTCATGAATTTAACATTATAGATTTATAGCGACAAATATTTTAATACCTATAATAAAGTGAACTGCTCTTCACCATTATTCTGTAGCAAAACTATGCTATACCTACATTGTTAAATAAAACAAAAATAACCCATCATCATACATTTAAAAATATAATAAGTCTATGCTCCGCTCTATTTTAATATCCGGAATGTTGTACATGAAATCAATTTCCTAGTAACGTTTCATGTTCTATAGTTTCAAACGCGGTATTATAAGTGTCTTCATTTAAAACCATAATAATATATGCCGTATATGCGGCATTTTCTCCTAGACCGGTTACATTTCATTTCGAACAGAAAGTAAACTTTTAAATCTACTTATTTTGACCTGGATTTGTTTCCAAACCACTTGTGATTTATTCTTGTGGAAAGTGGATCATAAATATGTACGTAAACATAAACAACTGACCATCGGCCATGGGCCTCAAAAGACCGCTACAGTGAATAATCCTGAAGAAATTAATACTGCCAAAATGATCACGCTTCTACAGCAGATTGAACAGTAAGTTAGCAGGGCTAGTATAGGAGGACCTGTCCCAACATCTTCGGTTATTCAAAGTTGCCCTTTACGACATTTAAGGTAGGTAAGGGACAGTTGTACTTACATGGAAAATATGAAACTCACCAGAGTCTTCATAAGTGCAGACAGTTCTTTGGTGACGACAGCAAACTTGAAAAAGGCAGCGCCAATGTCTGGCTCCGAGTCTTTGCTGAGTGCGTTACCTCCGAGCCTCTCCAGCGCCCGGGAGAGGTACATCTCATTATCCACGTGAGCTAGACAGAAAAATACAATTACTATTAGAATTACAAAATATGTAACGTTGATAAATCTGGAAAGCTAATTCGATCGGGTAATCCAGAATATTTCGTATTTTTGGCAAAATCAACATGAAAAAGATTATATACATATATATCGGTCAGCTTTGGTATATAAAAAGCAATAATATACAGTACCAAACCTAAAGCCAAAGCCAGCAGCTGGTTTTTGGAGTGAACAAGGGTTATGAAAAAAGAATACATTTCAACCAATTTACTAAATTAATCGCACAATGCCAGCACAATTTTCTTCCAATGAAAAATTCTGTTTCACGAAGTTTCTAGGTTGTTCGACAAAGACTCGTTTTATCTTCCTTGAGCCGCCTAGCCGTCGGACATTTAATTAGTTTCGCAGTTGGATTTACCCGAGCTTTGTAAAGAGATGCTCTGGCTAAGTTAGATGCGCTTAACTACAGCCTATTACTCCTCTAGTGCAGTAAGTGCTACGTTTAATTGCATGAGTTTTGTTTGATCATCAACTAAACCTCGAAACAAAAAGTGTTTGAATAGATGCGTTTTGTTTTTACTCGTAGTTACATTTTTCTCTGGACTAGATAAGTGTAAGTGTTCCTTTAAATATGGGGATGTCTGGCCGGTGGCTAATGAGTAAAATTATATTAGCTGTTGCTAATATAATAATGTGAAATAAATATTTTCTAGACTCGGAATTTGAATCTAGCACCCAATGGGTCAGTTTGAAAATAACCATAAAAATAACTGGTGGCGAACAGATGAGTCTCGGAGATCCGTGTCACGGCCCACATTTGCCTAGCTCAATCCCGCCGACGCTTTTTGAATATTAAATGGCAAAGCAAAGCACCAACCTACCGCCATTCAATTTCTCCGCGGAACTCTTCTTTAACCTTACACTTAGTATGGGTTATACATAGCCTCCGGCCGGGTTTCCATCAAACTGGTCGCCCAAATTGTCAATAACAAGGGATTTTAACATAAAACGAAAGTGATGTCGTGACTTGTTATAATAAGATGTATTTACAGGAAAGTAGGTGAATGCTGCCGAACAGATAGTTAATATTGTTTCTATAAAATAAATAATTGTGGAAAGTAAAGAGTAAAATGCTGACCAAAACACTAACGCCTGTGAATAGTTGGAAACGTTCCAAGAACGCGTCCTTCCAGGTTTTACAATAGGTAGGTACCTACTTGGGATCTGTGAACATCGAAGCAGAAAAGATTCGTGCCTAAATATACCTAATTATGTTTCGTTTCTGAGAAACAGTGTCAACATTGAGAGTCAATATTCCCTAAACTCTAAACACTGCATCATTGTGTAGGAATGTTGGTGTTTTTGATTGGTTGTTTTTGCGAGCGCGTGCTCGCAGACCGCACGACCTTGCCAGCTGCGCTGGCGCGCAATCCGAACTTGCACGACCAGTTCCGAGCGTTTGGCTTGACGCAGCCCGCGGCACGGGCGCTAAACTCGAACACAATAAACAAACCCTAGCACGCGATGGAATTGCACTCGACAAACCTGTACTTACAACTTAGAAAAAAAGAAAAACCTAAGTACTACTTATTTATAAGAAGCGGGGCGTGCAAGAATAGAGCAATGAAGCACTTAAGTGAGTTTCTCAATCAGGTTATTTAAACAAAGCTGCGCCGAGTAACTGCATAAATGTTGGCGTTTATCATTTTAAAATTAGACATCCTAGGTGTGACTTATGTGGCGAGTAAAGAAGATTTATCTTATCATACAGCATGCAGTAAATATAGCTTTAAATTGAGGTAATACTGCGTCGTATGAAATGAGAATTTTGCAGCCGTGAACGAGCTAGCGCGCGCTCTAAACTGCCATATAAATCAGGATCCTCACTAAAATCGTAATAACGGAAAGACCGGGAACGGCCACAGAGCAGGTGCGAGATGGTCCCCAAAGATATGTCTGGGGTCCGAAACAATAATCCAATATGTCTAGTTATACCGTGTCAAGCGAAACCAGACGTTCGACCTACTTTCCTTAACAAGTCGCACATGAAGGGAAATTCATTCGTAACCGGCCACCGCGACTCTAAGCGGTTTATATTTCAATCTGTATTTGCTCACATGCAGAAACCAGAAACGAGACTTGGAAAGACAGAAAGAGGATGAAAATTACTCTTTGGAAGCATACATAACACAGCACACGGCACAGCCATTTATTTAAGAGAAATTCTGCTCTTCTCACTGTTTGTGAAGAAAAAACCCCTTGCCATTTTGCTACTTGCTGGTTCGTATCATTTTTAGAATAATTTTGTGAATTATACTTTACTAGTCCCGATCCCTTTAAGAGGTTATTGTACTCATCATTATGAACAACGTTTACTAAAGGACCAACCCAGAAATTGCAAACAATATGGTGTGCATTTAGTCGAGTAACATTAAATAATTATTTGTATAGAACAGCAGATAATTTTTTTCGCGATTTCATAATTATTAAAACAAGGAATCGGAACTAAAAAGGTAGGTAGTATACTTAATTGTTTATTTTTGCGGAAAAATCTAAATACTATTTGGAAAGAAAGTAGTTATTTTTTTTTAATGTTCGCGTAATCTATCTGTCTTTAAATAAGTATACAAGTGAATGGAAGTGTTTACAAATAATGCATTAAGTAAATGTCTGACTACAAGCACTATTTGTTGCGATATTTGGGTCATTCTAGTTCAGCGGGTTGAACGGCCTTTCGTCCTAGGAAGCCGGTTCTATGCACAGACTAAGCTATACAATAATAGTTTCTATAGTTTCGAATAGTAGAATAGTAAGTAGGTACCTTTACTTAACCCTTTCCATTTTTAAGGCTCAATTCGGTAAATGGTGTCCAAAAACCTAGCTATACATGTATGATTTTGGTGTTTTGCAGCCTGCATTTGCATGTAAACTAATGAAAAATTTAGCTGCATGCTATGTGCAGATATTTTAAAAATAGTAAGCAGACTTTGCAAATTCTCATAATCCCAATGAATGAATATTATTATGAATTTGTGCAACGACACTGTACATAGGTACGACCGACCATGGAGCAGTTTATAATGTATTAGCTCCGTGGGTCATGTAGGCCTACAGACGAATGCTACGAATTAATTGCACCTGGAAGGTCCCGCGCCGTATCGGTAAGAAGCGCGAGCTTTGGGATACCATCAGACGAAGGAATGGTGCATATCTGGGACACGTATGTAGACACGATAGATACGGCTTTTTTTCCAAGTTACTATGATGGACAAAGTCGCCGGCAAGAGACAAGGTGGTCGCAGGACGAAGTCGTGGCTGAGAAATCTTCGGGAGTGGATTGGAGTCACGAGTGTTGCACAACTGTTTCACAGGCAGAAATATTAGGAGCTGACTGCCAACCTTCGGTAGTAGGAATGGCACTAAAAGAAGAAGCTCCGTGGGTACCGACGATCAAGAAAATATTTTTTTGTAAAAACCTGTTGAAAGGTTTCTTATAAAACAGGTTATAAAATATAATTATTTATTTTGGTACCTACGACTACATTTAACTTTGCTTCAAGCATCGAAAAGCGCACCTTTATTGATTGAACCTCGGATACTCATCTGATCTGCCTACATAATTTATTATGCACTGAAGCAGTTTCATTTTCAAGTATCGAAATGGACTTTATTTTTAAAGTTACCGAACGATGCATCGGATATCTCGTCTATTCCAGTCTCGTCTATTCATACCGTATAACTTCCTCTATTTCTATTTTTGATCGAGTTTCGTTCTCGTGTCGCCTGTAAAACGCGCCACTAGAGGCACTATACAAATAAAACCGTCAGAAATGTATATTGTCCGATTGCCGCCTGTTCTGCACAAAATGCATTTTCAAGATATAAGTTGCATTTCGCAATAATATTAGCATCGCTTCTACAAAAACGATAGATTAATTAGGCAGTTACCTAGTTTTATCAATGTAAAACTGGTTCAGAATTAACATTATGTAAAAAGCCTAGTATAGAACACAAATAAGTTTTCTTTTTGTTTCTTTTGGCAGCGAATAGAGAAGTTTATTTACTTAGGTGTTTGAAGTACTCACCATTTCCAGAGTTATGAATGGCCTTTATCGCTTTTTTCAATTTCGCTAGGCCATCTCGGTCGAAATCCAAGGTCTGAAACAAGATAAAATAAAAGTTCATTACACGATATTTTTATCGGTAGAAACGTTCGTTGCGACAGTGGATCCGCTCAAAACATTGTTACGTGTACAAGCTGTCACCGGCATAAAGAGTCGTTTACAATAGGAGCCACGAGCCATTCAAGTCGGTTCGGGAGCACATCGAACATCTGTCGCCCCAGCCGGCGATTAATCAATGGTCCCCCTGAATTAAGCAATCGGCCCGCACCAAAATAAAACTCGTGGCGAATCGTGCACCTTGACTTCTGTTTTTTAATTCAAGTGTTCGTTTGCAGTCGGTCTGTCCGTAGCGTTCGTGGAGCGAAATCTTTAATTGATGTTGATTCAGCGCGATAAGGAACTATCTATCAGAGTCAATGACTTTAGAATATATAGAATTACTCTATATTAATCACTTTGTAAAGAAATGTTACGAATAAGACTCGAGACTTGGTACTATTAGTGATGCTATTTGTGACATAACAACAATAATATTATATGTATTATATTTACAGTGCCAATTGAATACGGCATATCGATTTCATGGTATAAATTAGGTTGAAACACCTGGCTGCCTGGATCTTAATGTAAAGATTTATTTATTAGTAGTTATTTCTGGACAGTATATTGGTGATATTACACTATAATGGATGACAACAGAAAAACATGCAAGATGAGCGGAATAACGCACGTAAGAAGTAACAGTAATAAAGGGTTAAATTGTTGCTAATTACATTAAGTGTTAGTGTAACGGATCTCACAAGCACAACCCTCGTACTTAAGTTATTATAATAACTACTAAATGTCGCGTGACGAAGTAGGTAAACTAACCCGCCCGGCACATTAGCCTGGAAATACCGTTAAAAAAATAGCTCACCGAAACATAACTAGCTTTTAAATCAGATCTAGTTCATGCAACCTAGGTTTCATTATAATACGAATATAACTTGTGCTTGTACGTTTCGAAAAAAAAAATATTACCTAAAATAAGAATTATTATAAATATTTTTAAGTTTTGCAAGACGAAATAAATGTACCAATCTTGTCACGTCACACAAGTTAAACGGGACAGTTATACCTACATACAATATTAATTATCATCTGTATAAACGTATAGGTACGTTACGAGGTCCACTTGACGTCGAAAATGTCGCGTCCGCACGAAGATAACCTTACATAATCCGCATTTGTTCAAACATAAGTAGATAAGTATATGATAAGGGAACACAATGAGAATATTCGCTTTCTTACTCGTGACCAACAACGCATGAAAAGTTGCGTAAACCACGTCATCAGACGGACAATACAATCATAAGTCATCGTAATCTCCATTACGGTAATCATGAATAATAAATGGTGTCTTAAAATGCATAAAAGTGATACCAATTTTATTCTGATTGCATCATGTGAGTAGAACGTAATAATCTTTTCTTTCGTTGCTTTCTTGCGGTGTTTAGGGTTAGCATAGCAACGGAACGTGGCACCTGCATTATAATACCTTGCTTGATAATATCTTAAATGGCAATGACACGACGATACACGATACAGTAACAGTATACATGTACTACAACACATTCGGTACCTGCTTTATACATAACGGTACTTCCTTTGAGTGACGCTCACAAGTTCCTATCCTACAGGATAGGCTTTTCACAATTTGTACAACTTTGCAAGCGTTCTTTTTATCGACGAACTTTGCGGAATAAGTACTAAATTATTTGACATAAAATGCTAATATGAGTCATCCTTCTTAGCATAGTGATCTTCATGGCAGTGTGGCAACCCACGCAACTAACCACGTATTGAAGGATACGAAACGACCTTACTCAAACATTATCTGCCTTACATTATGCCAATGTATTTAAACGGGATTGGACGCCCATAAACCATTTTGTCATGTCCAAAACGCTTAGCATACATGAACAGTGTAGCTACGAGACTAGACCACCGCTAACAATAGTAATGTTGTTCAAGCGGTAGATAAACGCACCTTTGTTCTCTGCTGATAGAAAGTATCACCTCTTCGCGGTTACTATGCCCTTTAGAAGATTTTCTCAAAATGGGTCACGCGTTTATTATGAACTATTCTTGTCGTAATTATTATGTTCATTGCTCCACTTTTATCAGGTGTACAATAAAGAGTATTTCTATTCTATTCTTTTGTTATAAAATTTTAATACTTATTGGAATTCTGCTGAATATTCCCAAAACATTGAATACTCCCTAATACCTCCGCTAATGTATTAGTAACGTATGGTTACTTACTAACTAGTGTAAAATTTCTGAAAATTTATTGAGTAATAAAATAAACAGCTGTTTAAAATAGGACGTCCAAGTAATTAAAAATGTCAGATACCATCTGTATAGAGCGGTTGATAGTAATAGCAGAGCTGTGTTTGTTTGAACACAAAGCGTAGGTTTTCAGCACAATGATGGTTCAAATGACTCAACTGTGTTATTACTTAATTCAATGAGCTTTGTATCTTGTAACCACTAACTACTGGTATGCGTCACATACGGATGTCGATTTTTTTTTACAAAACGTATATGTGTCGTCCGTCCGTTAGCTCCCAGGTACATTATACAGTAGATACATTTGCTAGAATGGATGTGATCATTAAATTTGTAATGTGATTATTCATGACCAGCAGCTCCATGACTAATAGGGTCTTGAGAGGAAAAGGATTTGTTAGAATCGTCTCAGCTGCAAAAAGGTCGTTCATGGTAAGTAGGTTCCAACAGCGAAAGCGGTTGACCTTGTGTATTCATCCTCCGAACGATCGAGAAGCCGCTTCCAAAATGAAGTAGACTCATGTCTAGAAAATAACTGTAGGTACAGTAATTTAAGCCATTATTTACGTTGTGAATCCTCTGATTTTGCTGATTTTCCTGCATTCATTGTGATAGTGAGCACACGATAGGTATTGTTTTACCGATTTCGGATTTACCCGGGCGGAGTTCGCCACTAATCAGGACATACGGTTCGAGGACTAGCGCCGGAGAACACAACTCTTATGGTTTGAACCAGTTTGATGCTCTGAACATTTGCATCTAACATTATTCTTTTATAAGCGTGAATATATTATATTTGAAGTTATTTAGAAACGTGGTCTCGATGTCCATTTCGCGTGCGGACCACATCTGTCCGGAACAAAACTTTCTTTTGTAACTAATCCGAAGGGTATCTGGTGGAACTAA
The DNA here is from genome assembly GCA_932294325.1 of Allophyes oxyacanthae. Lineage (NCBI taxonomy): Eukaryota > Metazoa > Arthropoda > Insecta > Lepidoptera > Noctuidae > Allophyes > Allophyes oxyacanthae. The sequence continues at coordinate 6,295,295 of OW028610.1, forward strand.
CGCTGAATTGTCCAACAAAAAAACATCTGGTTTTGCTTTAGATATAAAAATAAGGTTTCAATAATATCACTTCCACTACAAAACGTGTTTGGTAGCTGATACTTAGCGATTGTTTATTATTTTAAGCATTGTAAGGAAGTCAAGAACATTTTACCGCTTCAACTGAGTATTAAGATCCTGTTTACCCTATCGGATAACCATAACATGAACAGCTTAAAGTGTGTTAGTTTATCCAGGGATGTTTGTTTGTAAACACATTACGTTCGATTCGATTATCGCATCACGTTGGGTGCCACTAATAGCTCATTATGGTATGATTAACTCCTATGTTTTGGAAGTTGATCGAACAATACAGTGTTTTGGCAATCTGCATAAAAATGCCTAAGTTAATACAGAAGTTAAAAGATGAAATAAGAAAGGTATTTTATTGTTCAACTTATTCAAATATTTCAAATACACAGTAGAAGTTTCGCTGCCAACAGCAGCAGGTGCAAGTTTGACTTTGGCACTGGCTGGCACGGGTTTTATCTATTGAAGGCAAGCGAGCTATGAAAGAATTGTATTATACAGCTATAATTATATCACCGACTATTCCGTTATCTTATGACACGTAACCAATATAACTAAGATGTAATATCTGAATCTAGATACAGTACAAGTAATAGGAAACCAGTTCTGTCAGTAGGTCAAAAAATTAGAAGCCCCAAGCACATCTCAGTTCTCATTAGTATGACGTTACATTACAGACGGTTACTCATTCTTGACTGTCTTTCATACCTCATTGTTATCTAACCAGATAAACATTCAATAATTTTATTATTAATGCTAACAAGGTTGTTAGTTACAACGTGGTACGTAAATCCTCCACATAAGCTGACAAACTGTCTCATTGTTGCAATTTTCTAGATAAAGACAGAGCTTACCTATAATAATGATGCGGGTTTCTCACTTCAATACCAACTTCGCCAGATCAAACTGTATTTTTTCATGCCCCAATTAGATCTTTATGTTCATAAAAAGTAAGTAAAATATCATCCGTATATCTTAAGGCGCGTCAGTTAGCAAACGAATTTGTCGATTTCGCTTCCTCCACCCGCGCAACCCGCGCGACCCCCGGTAATATTACGGAAACCGCTAGGAGCATGTCAACGCGAGCATCGCGCCAGACACTAAAAAACTATATAATAAATAGAGGTGGCAATGTAAAATATATATTTGTACATTGTTTCACTTATGGTCTATATAGTAACAGAGTTACTACTAGAAAATTAATACCAATAACAGTGGTACAATCACTACAATGATGAATGATTTTATAAAAAAGGGAAATAAAAAATTTATGCTTCGTCAACGAGCTTCCGAGCAAAAAATGCCCATTACACTTGCCGAGTTGTTAGATGATTTGGTATTAACTAATTATAACTTGCTCTTTTATTTGAAGGATTGCTTGATTCATTTAATATTCACTCATATAAATATATCACGATTATTAGATATTAATACCTACCATTAAACTAAAAAGTGTAAATAATTTTCTTAAATTCTTCAATGCACCTAGCTTGGCAGTGGCAACGACTTCAGAAGCTGATAAGTTTTTTAAGAAAATTATATGTATACTTTTTATTTTTGAAGTCGGTTTATACTATTTTTTAACGTTTATTTTATATTTCTATTTTGAGTGGCTTAAACAATTCATAATCATGCGATTACAGAAATCGCAAGTGACATGCTGTTATTCATTCAAGAGTTCCATTGTATATCTCCGAAGTTCTTCATCAAATCTTCAACAAATTTAAATGCCATCTTGAGAGTACCCTTTGAAATAAAAAAAGAATTTTCAAAATCGGTATGCAATTGGCGGAGTAATAGCGTAACAAACATACAAAAAAAAACATTCAGTCGAATTGAGAACCTTCTTTTTTGGAAGTCGACTATAAATGGGATTAATAAACACTTACTTCATATCTTTGTTTGGTAGCAGTGTTGGTGAATAGTAATATATAAAGTATAATCGATAAGTATTAAAATAAAACTAGGTTGGTACCTACATAGTATTTATTATTATATATAGTAAAGGAATAGTATAAAGAGAAACAACAGTAGGACGACGCCTTTGATCTCGCCGACAACGTCAAGACATTGTGGCGATAGTGCATGGAGGCTAGGGTTGTTACAAGTAGTGTAGTGGTTTTCTACGCTACGTGCCACGGGTTCGATACGCGCACGGAACAAATATTAGTCTGGGTGCGTGTGCTTGTGAGATGTATGTCTGTAAATTCTACCCACGATACAGGAGAAATCCTAGTGAGGGACAAAATGTTTTATTAAAAAAAAAACAACATTTATTTATTTTAGATCAACATCGTCATCAACATATTATTACTTACTATTTTAAACGTTGATTATGGCAAATTATCAATTCATTAATAGAAGGTAGCTCTGAATTTTGGTCACGTAGTCACGTGGTCACGGTTTATATCCTTATATGAATAGACCTCACCAAAACATGAAGTTTGAATACCAACATGATGGGACTGCGTCCCATAGTTTGGGAGATATAAGCTTTCAAAGTTTTGGTCACGTGGCCACATAGATCTCACCAAAACATGAAGTTTGAATACCAACATGATGGGACTGCGTCCCATAGTTTGGGAGATATAAGCTTTCAAAGTTTTGGTGACGTGGCCACATAGATCTCACCAAAACATGAAGTTTGAATACAAACATGATGGGACTGCGTCCCATAGTTTGGGAGATATAAGCTTTCAAACATTCGGTCACGTAGTCACATACTGAATTTGAATTTATGTTTATAGAAAACATCAAAAAGATGGTACCTATATTTTAGACGAAGTATTTTAGAAGATGAAAAACAATTTGTATTGACTTGACAGATAACGTGACAGATCAGTAGACTCTATCTATATCTGATTTTACTAAAATAATAATATTTCAAATATGTACTCAAAATAAATCAAAACATTAGAAGTACATGCCATACTACTGAGGCAAGTTATATAGGTTGCCCCCTCTACACAATATTGTGTCTAGATAGCAAAATAAATTCTGAATTTATAAATCGAACGCGTTAGCCTCGATCGACACGGGTATCCCGTCCGAGAGCCAGCGGCAGACTGCCGCCCGTCGCCCGAACACGACCCTTCAGCTGAAAATTGGCACAGATTTACGTTTAAATTCATGGAAAAATTGAAAATTGACTTTTTTTTTAATGTTAAACGTTGGACTTATAAAGAAAAGAATTATCTATCTATTGCTGAAAATCAGAAATAAATTAAGCTCAAAGTTCCGAAGAAGATGAAGGTTTAAATTCTGATTTAGGTGTTTTATAAACGCCAATTACCATAGTATAAACTAATTTAAAAAAATATTTGAAACGTTGGATTTGAAGTAGAGATCTTGAACTTTAAGACTGTATTTTTGTTTTATTTGTATATGGTATAATTACGGAGGAGATGGCGATATAAAACGGCGTTTTGGTAGGGGTACTGCCTTAAGTATGACGTATTAAATATTTACATATTGATTACAGCAATCGATCATAAAATTAATATGAGTGTAAATAGCACCCACACTCATTTAAAGAGAAAGTTCATTACAAAATGTACCAACACAGCGAGCCAGCAGGTACTTTCGCTTTATCATCTCTGATCAAGGAACCACATGTTTTTTATTTTACAGTTCGATAGGCACGAGTATTCCTCATTTATTTTCCTTTTTGTAATGCTCTGTGCTACTACATAGTACTATTATTTATTCTCTGGTGCTACTGGATCTTTTATCTTTGATAATAAAGGAAACATGGAAGTTGAATGGCTTTCTGTATAAAAGAATGCATTGATTAATTCATTCACAGAAATGATGATGTTTCTTGAAACAGATACGATCATACATTCATGCGAGTGTTCTATGAATATGTTAATCTGAGGATTTTTATCTCTTTTCGTTGTTTTAAAGAGAAAGCTAACTTGGTTGAAGACTGCTAAAATATACGTTCTTCTTTTGCAGACGCTGTAGATACAAAGACATCACCAACTAATATTTTATGCGGACGCAAGTGATGATGTTGTAGTATGATCCGTATCAATAAAGTTTGCAATGCGAGCTATGTCAATAAAATTTGATCAAAACGTTCATTACAGAACTCATACACTACGAGTCTACAATGGCAAAAGACAAAATAAAAAACTACCGATCTCTTACAATGTAATTACTTCGCGACGAACAAAATTGCACAGAAGTTGTATCGTCTCTGCTTTTGTCTTTTTTGTAGTTAAATTAGTTAATAATCTAAAAACTTCTTTCTTCTCTTTTCTCTTCTTCTTGAATCTTTGAACTCTTTTATATCTTACACAATAACATAAGTGCTATTGGGTTCCGCTAATTTGTTTTGCTTGATATATTTCTTAAGCATTAGGTATGAGTTTTGTTTCTAATTTCACGTCGACACCTATAGAAAATATTTTTGTTTATCACTTTCTGTTGCTTGGTGCGGTTACTGGCTGTTTGTATTGTATTGCAGTAAATAGGTGCTTATTGTGACTAGCGTAAGGTAAACGACCGTAACTTCTTCTATGTCCCATTATCATGCCTGTCGTTTTTCATTATTTTATTACATTCTGTTTCATTAGTGTTCGGACCGGCTTTGTTTAACTTCCAAAAGTTATTATAGCTGAAGTTCTCCGAAACAAAGTTTAGTATCCAATTCCAAACATGAAAACCTAACATTTATTATTATTGTTATATAACAAGCTGCGATAATATTCCAAGCAAACAAACGATCAATCATACAGATAAAGAATATATTGGCCATCGAATAAGTATGTTCATCGTTTTACAATTTACTTGGCTAGTATTAAACTATGTGCCAAATATTAGCATTGAAAGTTAAATTACGAAATTTTAACATACGAATCACGATTTACCAAGACATTTTTTCTAAACTAGGTGCTTGTATTCTTATTCATAAAGTAAACCATTCGTTTAAATCAACTTGATTTTAGTTTTCTGTCTCGTTCTTCAAGTTCCCTTCATATTCTTTGGTATTCTTCGTTCGTGTATGACGAAAAAAATAATCTTACGTGTTTTATATTTTCAATATTGTATGCTAAGTTTCACCCCATGCTCGAACACGTACCTAAGCATTTTTATCAGTACCGACCGTGTATAAAATCTCAACGACACTTGTGTAAAGCTAAAATTGCTTATTCACTCTTAAATAGCTCCCCAGGTTCTAGAGTTCCAAGTAGCTTGATCACAACATACGTGTAGGTACCTACTTAGTCTACCCTCTATAGAGGATAAAAGCACTACCTTTCCGTAGTAACTTTAAAGTATAGTAACCCTACCGTGCTCAAGTGCGCGTAACTCTATCGTGGAGGGCCTGAAGGGGGGACAAGTCTAATGCATGCTGCTCTACCGGCATGCATAATCGTGTCTGCATTGCCGTGAATTTAACTACGCCATTATTGCTAGGAAACTACTGCCTCGGGTGCAATATCTTCATAGCGGAAAATGTTCTCTGAATAATGAAATCACGAGTCCAGTGATATATTCATAAATGTATAGCAGTGGTAATAACCACGCAATTCCTTATTGTGTGAGTTTCCTAATTACTAAAAGGATTTTTTAAAACGACTTATTTTATATTTTGATTCAAACTGAGAACTGAATAATCAGTCTGAATCAAAATACAAAGATGATTAAAAAATCAAGCCATCGAAAAAAAAATTTACGAGATCGCTCGAGCGTCATTGTTCTAGATTTTTAATTTCACTGTAGTAACATTAGCAGTCGATTTTATGTATGATGTTGAAAGATTATTCCAAATAACACATATAATTAAAAGATGAAAAAATTACCCATTGCTTAAACAAATCCTCATCATAATTATTATTAGTTTGTTACAGAGAGTAAGACAGTTTAGTTTAGACTTATTTCAACACCGTAGCGTAGATGAGTCACACATGATTTTTATCGTCTACCGCATCTAAGGTGCTTACTTAGCCGAAGTCTCGCTATGCAGCGCGAGATAGTGGCATTGATGATGACTCATTGGTTGTTGACCTTTTAAGGCCTATTCATACAATGTACTCATAACAACGAAACCGATAGCATGACGGTAAATGGGTTAACATTTTTCATATTCATGAGGTAGGAGATAGTGTTGAGGTAATTAAGTAATCTACAGAAATAAACATGTTGTGCTACTATGAATAAAACAGTTAGAAATTTTAAAATTACTGCTTGTCCATCCGACGCGACGTGATCATTGTTATTTTTATTTGTTATCACCTTCGAACTTTAATGCCCAATTTGCCAGATTCGTAAGTTTGAGTCCTTTGAGTACATAGGTACGCAGGCGTTCACATTATAAGTACCTATTAAAATCTATGAATACCTATGTCCTTATATTATGAACCTCATCATACATACTCCAGGCATGTGGAATCGTTTAGCAATACATAGGCACTAATGTATAGCTCCTTTTCCATTGTGGTTTCCTTTTTCTCGGAACTCGCCGACTATCTGACAGTGATTAAGTACCGATTCGTTATTCAATTTGTACTCAGCAAAGTTCTTGCTGGCTTAATGCCAAAAGTTTTAACACGCAGTCAAACTCCAACGTACACCTACATACTAAAATTTAATAAATTAACAATGATTGTATTAGATTTTAGTTTTATTTACATTTAACCAAAACGGCTGTCGTAGTCTTAATTTACAAACTGTTCTATAATTTGGGTTGCGAGATGCATAAGAAAGCCTTTATCGATACTAATATTAAAACAAAGCAGAAGTTTGTTTGCTAGTTTGAAGTACGTAATCTCATGAATAAAAAAATCGGCTTTGGATATTCTTTCACTAGGTCGAACCATTTAGTCCCCGTCGTAACGTCGGCTACATTTTGAGTATAATAACTTGCAACCAATAATTTGATTTCATGAAATTGTGTTTGGCTACACAATCATTTCTCAATCGCCTAAGTATCTAAGCACTCATGTCGTCAAAAAGTCATCAACATTCAATGTGCGTCATGATCATAAAACTGAGAGCTCATCATAACACTTGAGCAGTAGATAATTCACTCCGGTTGTGTTTGCATGCGCAGCGCAACTCTGCAATTTATCCCAGCGCATGGCGCTGACGGTCGGGTCTTAATTAGATGATCTGCATACGACATTTCAGCATGACTTAATATATGACACTCGTTTAGCTTTTCTTGTGTATGACTATAATAAATCATGAGTAAATAGTAATATGAGATGGCTCTTCGCCTAATAAAGAAGGTGGCGTGTGTACTGTGTATTCTGCCAACCCGCACCAGCAAGGTAATCACGATACACGCTCGTAATCGGAATCGATTTAATTTTGACAGTTCAAATATAGATTCCGCAGTATGCTTTAAAAATCACTCCGTTAGCTGATAGGAAGTGGAACTACGCAATGAACGTTCTTGAATAGTCAAAATTGATTGGTCGATAAATGGCAATTTTCTTTCTTTACGTGCGTGTAGCGTGATTAGTGAATACCCTGCCGGCCAGACTAGCGTGAAGGTGCAAACCTTCATCGTTCTCATTTTAAGAAGAGGTCCGTGCCCAGCTGACCACAGCTACTTACTGTAGGCCAACAGTTAGTAATGGGCAGAAATATTTTTATAATAATAAAAAGTAAAATTTATTCTTTTAAATTTTTGGGGTCTACATTTCGATAACTTCTGGTCCAGAAGGCTATTTATAAGAAATTATGACTCAATTAAAAATTATAATTTCAAGTATGTATTTTTTCAATATGAATGTTAATGACACTACTTTCCAATGCATAATGGTTTTTAAATTGATAATTTCCATACTATGTTAGCGACCCAGTGACCTGGGTGTTCATATAGCTACCTTTCTATCCAAGTTTGTTTTACTTCTTAGCGGAAACGTGTTCTGAATTTCCGATTAACAGCCGATGGTCAACATACCTCACGTAGGAAATTGGAAACTGCAACTTGTATTTAGTTTGATATCAGAAAATGACGTATCCAGCAGCAATTTATTATACAGTTTGATGATAAGGATATCGCCATGTATATGTTAGGTAGGATATAATGAGTCACGTATAAATGATGTATGACCTAATAAGGATATTCAGGATATAACTAACTGAAGTTATTTTCATCTTATACACACTTTTTCATAATAAACTGTTTATTACACATAAGTCATTTGTAAATTGTCACTAATGTTCATTCCATATTGTATTACCGTTCATAAAATAATGTGTAGGCTAGAAAAGGCTTTTATTACAATGAAAAAAATAAAAACTAACTTCCGCAACCTGAAACTTGTTTGTCGATCAGTCGACCAACCGGTCAAGGTTTCCTTTTGCAATGTAGTCGGAGAGATATCAATGTCGAACTTTCTCTAAACTCGTAATCCCAGTTCTGTTATTCATTATGCGGAATATGTTAATTCTTTGTTTTGTCTAGTATGACGACTAACATAACGTTTTGAAGGCGACCAAGTTGCAGTATGTTTACATTTATACATATACTGCGGTATGGTACCGTGTATATTATATCCAAGTAGTTTATTATCTAAAGGCAGGATACAGTCGCAAGGTGAACCACCGAGACCGTGTTTATTGACAATTATTGGTCTCGATTCTCTTGGGCACTTGGGGAGGACTAAACTAAGGGTGTTTCTCTTTCTGTTTCAACTTTCAATACAAAAAGAAAGCGACAGATGCGTTCAGTCTAGTTTAGTTACTGTCAAAATGCGCTACAGAATCGACACCATTATATCGACGGTTGGAAGGCTAACCTTTCAACCGTCGATATGTATAATACCTTTCATGGATTTATGATACTCTTCCTATGTTCATCATAAGAAGAGCTTAGTATTGGTGGCATAATACAAAATATGAGCTTCATAACTCTATATTTGAACCAGACAACGAAACAGTACTGACCAGACAAAAAGTCCCCACTCTTTTACTGGGAAGGGAGAGGGGAAGCTGCATAAATATCGCAAAGTGCACAGATATTACCGCTAAATACACTATCTTGAGTCTGGATGGTTAAAATGAAATTCTAACAGATACTCGTAGTGGCGCATGCGGCACGATGATGATGACAAATTCCAAAGCGCTAAGAAAAGTCAAGTTTCTTGTGAGGATCTGTCGAATATACTGCCCTGCATACCAAAACAATGTATCACGATTTCTGGCTATACGGCTTCACTTCGTTTATATTACGTTACGTAGTTACCTAATGAGTCGGCAAAAGAACCGATATTGGTAAGCAACGAGCAAAGGCATTGTATTGTATACCTTGTATGGATTGTATGCCTTGCAGTCTGTGAAATCTATATTGTAGAGAAACGCGCAACGATGAGTAATAATATAGCAAGGACGAACAGCAGCAGCTACTCCCTTCAGGTGAACCGCAAAATATATTGTAGTACCTTGATAATGGAATGCAAGGAGTAAACTTATGCATAATAATAAAATTGTAATTAATATGTTTGTTTATTTGTAGGTTCCCCATGTAGATGATGTAGGTCTGTTTATTCAAGATTATAGCTTCCATTTATTTTAAAATATTATTAATCGCTGTTCGAGTATCGCTATCGCGGTACTAAAACAGTGTGTAACCAGTATTTAGGTCCCTAAACAGACCGTCATCAAAATAATTAGTGACGAGTTCAGGAATACCTACAGCTCTCGGCATCGGCAGACCCTTGACCCTGTGATTGATCTATCAAAATCTAACAAAAGCCTCTTTATGTTGTTTATTGAGGCTTGCAGCTAGGCAGTTAGCCGTCATGACTATTTCCAATGATTGCAAAGTCCACCACCCATGTCAACAATATCGTACGCTATAGTTTTATTTATAACGTTTACTGGTTTCTAATCATGTAGGTTGGCGACATCGATTATTTATGTACCTACCTACTACTGTCGAATTCACTGCGTTGCGCTCTTGCCAGTCTTTCACGGGTCTGTCTTTATGGCTGGGTGTAAAATGTCCGGATCGATCTTTGTGTTACACAGTTCACATTACAGTAATGTAGCCTTTTCCAAAGACTGGACCCATGTTTGGACAGATGTGTTTGGTTTCAAACACATCTGTACTTTAAAGGAAGTTAATCCAATCCGAAATGTGATGGTGGATTTACGGCATAGTCCGTCACAGAGAGAAGGCTGACGCTAATGATGTACCGACGCTTTGTCTTCTTATTCGGTCTTAACTTAGCAACACAAAAATAACCGAAATAATGAACCAGAAGGAATCACCTGGACATTGGAATGCCCGACAGATGTCAAGCGTGTCGTCCCTCAATACGTATTTCCGGTTTATAATAACTTCTTTTGTAGATGCTTTATCGAAAACTTTTCGAAAATTTTATCACTTTTGTGCTGGTAGATGTATCATTTTGTGTAATAGCTATCTACTAGGAACCGCCGATTTGAATATATCCGCTGATACAAATGGCTGCCGAGGACTAGGACTGCAGTTTATTTGGGCAATAAGAAAGTTAGCACTTCCTGCTTTGGCGCCTAGGCCAGACCGCATACCTTGGTAAGCATTTACTTTGTATATTTGTTCATATGCAGAGACGTTTATCAATGTAGAATCGATGCTCAACAATCATCTTAGTTCAATCCGCGATGAGCCATCATGGTCCCACCTGTGTTGTTCGCGAAGTCGTCTATTATTAAAGGCTTGATGGAAATAGAGACAAGAAACTAAGGTCTGTATATAGAACGACGCTCAACGGTGATATCTAATTGAGGACAGATTTGAGTTCGACATTTCATACCAATACGACCTTACTTCCTTATAAACTCTTGAGTTCCTTTCGATGCCTTAAAAAACTGATATTTTGCGCTTATATTTTTGTTTTTATTCAGCAGAACTTACAGAACTAAGTAAATCTGGTAAATCGGCGAAAGCAGTGTGGGTTCCACAGTGGGACACTCGGCGGCTAGATAGAAGAAAGACCTGAAGGGTGCTGGGAGTCAGTGTGTAGCCTTAGGGGTAGACCTGGGGGTCTACCATGTAACTTAAATGCGGTAGACCCGCAGATGCCGAACCGCGGATGTTGTGGTGCAATCGAGGAGATGCCTATGTCCAGCAGTAGATACCTAACTAATAGGAATCAATAAAACATGGACTCGAGGCACTATTCAAGTAATCTGTGGTGCAGTTATAGTTAGGTGTTTGCAACTCTTCTATCACGTCTTATAAGGAACGAAGAGTAGCAGCTGTACGTCATAATCAAATTACTGAATAATATATCAGTCGTCGATTGTTTTTTATTGCGTGGGCACACTTCAGGGTGTGTAGGTACTTTATTTTTTGTTTTCAACGAGGGGGCGTTCCCAAGGTCGAGTCGCGCCCACTCCACTCGTGGAGTTATCATAACGTCCTGAATAAATTGGGTAGGTAACAACCAAATATTTACAGAATTACATCCAACTAAATCAACACGGCAAATTATAATAGAGGTCAACAATCAACAGAAGTATTTCTATGATGTTTGTCTTTTGTCAAGCAAAAGTAAACGCGGATTTGAATTGGCTCTGAAACAAATATCGATAATAGGTGTTTCTTACACATGCAGTGCCAATTTAGATAGATTTGTGAAAATCTTATCAATATTGGCTTCGAAGATTGATATTTTATTATAAACTAAAATTAATATAATTATTCGGTCTCGAAGAGAAATGCAAGCAAATTTTTGAACAGGAAGATAATATTGTTTGCTTAGCTTGACAACTGATTTGCTTAGATTTGGTCGAATACTCGAATTAAAATGCTTTTAATTACCTCTTCCAACGCACTGATGGTCTGACGACATTGTGGCATGCGAGAAACGAACGTAGAAGTGGTAGGTGAACTGTAATCCTCTCTTGTTTCCTCAATGAATTCACCGATACCAATAAGACCCGGCATGGTGGCCAAAACACGAAGCTCCACTTGATAAAGGTCTCAAACTTCACATTCGTCAATGGTTAACAACTCACACAAAACTAACGAACAACAGAATGCTAATCAAACACATTGTCACCTGCAAAACACTTCTGCGCAAATAAAAACAATATCGCATCCAAACACGTCAACTCACGAACCGCCCATTCTCAACAAAGATGAATGAAGTAACTAAATTGATTGAAGAACGTAGACAGAGTAAAAGAAGTAGTGAACGAAATCAGTGTTTCAAGTTACATGTACCGTTTCCGGTCTATTTTAATTTCGGATACTTTGGCATGGGAAATTTTTAATTGACTCTATAATATATCAACAAAATCATTGCACATAATTTTCACGCGATACTATCCAATTTATTATGATATTGTACAAGTTGAAGTTTACTTATTTATAAGGTAAAGCATAACATGTTTTTTAGTTATTGCTGGCTAACTGATGACTTTAATACCTACACAAAATTAAAATTTTCCGTATTTTGAAGTACTTTAGTGTAATTATTTTGTTATTATTGTTGTCGAACAACTTGGCCACCTCAATTTCAAACTTGAAGTTTATATTTATTTCAAGTTGTTGTTGAGGAATATCCGAACGTAAAGCGGAAGTCATACGTGTTGAAACTACTGTCTGTCAAAAGATTGAATGATATTGAACGATAAAAAAATAATGACGGAGCTGTCACGAGGTGTGTATGGCCTACTTACGGATTTTATATTTTTTTGATAATTGTTTACCTCCGGATTTTGTGAGATTATAAGTTATAGTGAAAACAATAAAATTTTATTACATTGTTTAATAATTGGCAGTGTTATTTTTCTATGTTATATCTATTTATGTTTACACTCATTATTTATATAGGAAATTATCAAACTTATTTTCTGTAAACCTTGTAATTAGAATTGTTTTTCTGATTTATAATTGGCTGGCTCAATCATTATTAGAACGTATGAAATTACATTTCCATTTATTATTAAAAAAAGCAAGGCTGTTTTCTGCATACTAAACCCCTGACCTTTTTTGTTTCATTTCAGAAATCGGAGAGATTTGGTCTAGATTATTCGACCACCGTCCATTCCTAAATGGAGAAATAAAGTATATGTTAAAAGAATTCGAGGTATGTTCCTGTTTACTATAATATTCACTGTGATAGTTTGAATAAACAGATTACATAGCTTAAAATTAATGTGGAGTGAAATATGAATGCTTTTCATTATTGTTTCTATGCCCGGGAAGAGTATAGAAACTGCATAATGAACATATTGTGTTCAAATCTTTTGTCAGAGTACTATCTTATTCAATAGACCTTTTTTGCTCAAGATATTCCCGGCCATAGGTGATAGGCTAACTAAAAGATTTACACTTAGCCAGTGAGTAAAGATATAGAATCAATTGCCTACATGAATACAAGTTGTTGGCTGCGGTTTCATCTGTGTATTTTATTTTTATCAAAACTAAATAATGTATAGGCAAAATTATGGATGAATAGTACTAAAATCATGTTTTGAATTGGTTGGTTCAATAATTCCAGAGATTACCTCCTATACATACAAATAAAACTTCCAGAATTTTCATAATTCTTTAGCTCTTACATAGAATGTACAAAATAGCACAATTTAGAAACAGACTATTCATAAGTGACATTGCTAACACTTTTAAAAATCATGTAACATGATGTCATTATCAGATGTGCCCTGTTTATTTGAGCCAGGTGCCTATAGTCTGCAAGGGTTGTAGCAGGGCTAACTACTTGGGGTGTATCAATAAATTCTTAGGTCCTGTTCCTTGAACAAGCTAAAATAATGCATAATATTCAACTAATGTAAATACCAAGATTAATTTCAATAATACATATTCTTTTTAGGAGAAGCGTGGAGACAGAGAAGTGGAAAATTTGTTTGCTATACTTGAAAAACTAACAGACATAAAGGATAGCCAAGTAGAGAAAATAAAAAAGTGTGGTGAAACAGGTCTTCCAGTCCTTAAAGAGAAATTGGGACAAGCACTGCAGCTCAGTGAAGACGTAGAAAAGGATTATCTGGATACACACAAGGTTGTTACTTTTATTTGGTTTTAATATCACTCTCTTCAAACTTTGCTATTACAGGAAGAAAAAATGGTGTTATGTGTGACTTATGATAATTTATTAGCTTGGAGATGAGGTACAGGCAGTGGTGTGCACTCCATAAAGACAAAAAGACACTGTCTGTCTGTCTATATGTGATAATATGTCTGTAATATCAGTTAATTTAAGTCTTAAGGTGAGGTGGCCAATCACAAACATCATCTAACTTGACAAGACAATACTAAATTGGTTTTGCCTGCAATGTAATAAATGTCGGTGCACACCACTGAGAACAGGATATCATACTGGATATTGTTATAAAAATAAAATTCATAATTTAAACTATGTTATGAAAACATTGGCTAAGCTTACTTTCATTATCTGCTGGTCATTAATAAAATACATAAAATATGTTTATTGCATCTCTTTCCAGGTGAATGAAAAAAAGCGACTAGAACTCCAAGAGAAAAGACAAAAAGAATGGGATCAGTTCATTGATGATATGAACTTCAAATGTCAAAGAATAGACAACACATTTGAAGAAAAGGAAGAAGAACTAAGAGATTTGTATGCTGACCTCAATCATAAACTGAATATTGCTAACAAATAAATCATGGATTCAATAGGATCACTTGTCGATACCAACCTTAGAATCTACCCAACAAATAATTTATTAGATTACTGTAAAACTCTGCCCATTGAAGATAGTGTACCCATAAACATTGCAAGACTTGTTAAAGGAAAAGATTATGAAGCCAAACATAAATCACAACAAGAAGATGCCAAAAAATCTGTACATCTTGATAACAAAGATATTGAAAATTTAAATAAAATTAAAGAAATTGTAAAAGTAGAAGATAATGAAGTTGAGGTAGAAGAAGATGATGTCATTCCTAAAGAGGAAAGTTTAGATAAAGATACAAAGATTGAAAATTCTGACAAAGTAGATCCTGATGATAAATCAATAGACAAAACAAAACTTGAAAAAGAAAACAGTGAAAAGGAAGACGAATTGTATTTAATAACTTCTGATATAGATTGGCTGTATACCAACCTACAAAACCTAAGAAATAATGGTGACAAAAATGCTCCCTATTTACATGTTTTATTAGAAGGAGCTCGTATTGAGACTCCAGAGAATCAAGTCCTCAAAAGGAATCCTGTTCTCGAAGCTAGATGTGTTAAATTGAGAGCTCAACAGGAAGCAAGGGAATACAGAAAGATGACGAAATCTGTAGACAATGTTAGGATGAGGTTTCCAGAAGATAGCATCTCTTATCAGAGTAAGTATAAAAAAGTATTTATTATAATTAATATAATATCCAATGCGACATTATGTAAATGCACAGAAGATGTTTAACAACAGATCAGTCATATTATTTCAGACAAAGGAATCTTGTAAAATAATCAGTTACATTGTAATACTGATTACTGTCATACACACATTATGCAAATCAACAATGAATGACTAATTCATAATTCCGTTTTTATTTTCAGTGAAACAACTAAACCGCCAGTTGATTGCAATTGGCCAGTTCATCATATCCATATTCGCGGGATTTCTCTTTGGATTCAGAGGCGTCGAATGGATGGTGGGCAATCTAGACTTCGGGTTTCGGCTATTATTAGGAGTAATGTGTGCATTAGTAATCGCCCTTGCGGAAATATACTTCTTGGCCAAAAAGTTGAATGAAGAGTTGAATATTCCAGAAACTGTACAATTAGGCGGTCCTCCTAAGTTTGCAGATCAACCGAATCATCATCACGATTTCGTACCAAGAGAGCCAAGCAAGGCGATTGATAAGGAACATCAAGATTAGTTTATAATATATTAAGTACAATACATTATATACATATTTTGTCATTGAGTACATTAGTTAAAATTATGGAAATAGCCGTTATAAACTTTTTATTTATACTAAACTGTCTTTTTAATAAAATTGCACATATTATGGACCTACCCTTACATAAAACTTAACTAAAAGTATAATGCTTTTAAAAACTTCAATAGGTACCACGGAGGAGAGAAGGGAGGTAGGTACACATACTTAAATAGTTAATTTAGTATGACAATGAAACTCAATTATTTCGTCACAATTTATTCATCATTGATGACATGACACAGCGTTTTATATGTCCTACGTGGCCTTACGCGGGTCTATATTATAAACTTATAACTACCTATGCCAAATCTCACGCTCTTCCGTGCGCGCAATATGCTTAAGAAGGAGTACAAAGCTTCCTCTTCACGAGTGTAGGCGTAGGGCCACGTAGGACATATACGAGGGTCATTCAATAAATACTTAGCCTACAAAAAGTAAACGAAAATTTTGGAAAAGAGGGAATTTATTTTTCAACATAGTCTCCTTTTAGTTCGATACACTTAGCCCAGCGATGCTCCAACTTTTTTAATCCGTCCGAAAAATAGTTTTTGTCAAACTCTGCAAAATAGGCCTCCGTGGCGGCGATGACCTCCTCATTCGATCCATATCTATTCCCGGCGAGTGATTTTTTCAGATTAGGAAACAGAAAGAAGTCACAAGGGGCCAAATCTGGAGAATACGGTGGATGGGGCAGCAATTCGTAGCGTAATTCGACCAATTTGGCCATGGCAACGGCAGACGTGTGAACCGGTGCGTTGTCGTGGTGAAACAGCACTTTTTTCTTCGCCAGATGGGGTCGTTTTTTCTTTAATTCGGCGTCGAATCGGCCCAATAAATCGGCATAGTAAAGCCCTGTAATTGTTTTACCCTTCTCGAGGTAATCGATGTAGATCACACCTTGTGAATACCAGAAAACGGTGGCCATAACTTTTCCGGCCGATTTTACAGTTTTCGCCTTCTTTGGAGCACGTTCCCCGGTCTGGATCCATTGTTTTGATTGCTCCTTGGTCTCTGGTGTGTACCAGTGGATCCAGGTTTCATCGACGGTCACAAAACGACGCAAAAACTCCGCTGGATTCCGCTTAAACAGCGCCAAACACGTCTCCGATGTGGTCTCACGGTTGCGCTTGTTTTCTGGTGTGAGTAAACGCGGCACCCATCGCGCCGACAGCTTTCTCATGCCGAGTTCCTCGTGAAGAATATGATGCACTGTTCCTTCTGAAATGCCTACAGTCTCAGCTAGCTCCCGAACCTTCAATCGGCGATCTGCCAATACGAGATCATGGATTTTTTTAATGTTTTAATGTTTTCGGTGCACCTGGACGTGGTTCATCAAAAACCGACGTACGGCCACGTGCAAACTCGTTGAACCAATTCTTGACGGTGGCCATCGATGGAGAAGAGTCACCGTACACAGCATCCAAGCGCTCTTTGATTTCGATGCGCGTTTTCCCTTCCAAAAATAGGAATCGAATCACCGAACGATATTGCTCTTTTTCCATTTTTGTAAAACCGATCGACACGTTGGCTTCCTTATGTTGTCAAATTAAAACAAATGAAGGGATTGGAATGAAAATTTGAAAAAAGAATCTAAAAAGAATGTGCTACACTGTGGTAAAACTCTTTTGAAACTACAGCGCCCTCTGGCGATGAGGCTAGGTACTTATTGAATGCACCTCGTAAAACGTCATGCCATCAATGATTAATAAATGCTTAGAGTATAGAGAAGAATTAATTAGTAGTAATTAATTAGTAGTAATTAATTAGTCTATTTATTTCGTCATTGAATAAATGTGACGAAGTAATTGAGTTGAATAAGGAGTGCAGAAAGTTAAAATTACGGTCGAATATCGACTACTGGGTGACCACTACCTAGTAAATATTATTACGCTGATGAACCAAATCCTTCTACCTCATAATCTATCTATACTCAAAGTTCTACCTAATTGAATATACGAGGCTATTTAGAGGTTTTTAACACGCCACAGTTTCAGTTTCATGGCCTGGATGCCATGCCATTACAAACAACCATAGCAGATATTAGCTCAGAGAAAGTACCTAATAAAGAAGATATTAGCAAGGAATAGGATTTCTTTTTTAATCTTGTTAACATAATTTTGACGGCACAGTTGGCGTAGTGGTTGAGTGATCGACTGCTACGCTACATGTCGCGGGTTTGATTCCCGTACGGAACAAATATTTGTATGGCCTAGCCTAGGTACAGATCAACTACCCCCCCGCTGGACGTAATCTGGCGGGGGGCCTCCGGGGTCGCGGGCCCACAGTGTGGGGACTCTGTGGCGCTCTCACCGAAGCGACCCCCGAGAAGACGGCGCGCACTGGTCGGTCCTGCGCGCCGTGCACCGCACAGCGAGGGTACCGGGGGGACCACTTTACAGTCTCCCCCGGGACGTGCCTGGGAGTTTGAATTTACAGTCTCCCTCCCCGAGAAGTGCCCTAATAGGCGTGGCACCGAGGTGGGCTTCGGCGCGGTCTTTTACGGGTACCCGAAGCCCACCTGTAGGTGCCGAAGTGGACCACCGTGGTGAGTTTAGCCGGTAGGAGTCCGGCACACCCCTTCGCCCCCCCCAGGCGGAGGACAGCCCATGATGGGTTCTCACCAAGTAAAAAAAAAAAAAAAAAAAAAAGGTACAGGTCAACTGATGTTGATCTGTACCTGATGTTGTTTCTGGTCTCGGTGTCTGTGCATGTAAAGATTTGTGTTTGTAGACGCACCCACGATACAAGAATAATTCCTGGTAACGTCTTACTAAAATATGGACCCCACTTTATCGTAGGTAACCAAAGTGACAACTAACTAATTAGCTCTCCCACTGTTTTTGACGCAGATTGTACCCATCGATGTCTATTGTACCCTTGATTGTACCCAATTAAAAGCACAGCAAACTCCAGTGCCTACCGTAAGGCAAACATTAACATTCAGTGCCATGCTTTCTTTCTGTTGAAGACTGGTAGATAAATAGCGGGAAGTATTCTAAACAATGCCAGTTAAATTAACAAAGCCGCTAGAGATGACTTGTTCTGACTTCTGGGGCTATAAGGACCAACTTGCATAATTTAAGGAATTTGGACATTTAGAACCAATGTCCCAATGCATGTCCCTCTCTTGGATTGTGATAGGCTAAGAATAAGGACTAGCCCTTACTCTGAAGTGATAGGCTGAGTAACTATAGAAATACAAAAATTGTTTTGTAGAGGTCAGTGGGGTACATAAAGTTATTATTACTTTACCACTAGTAATAATAACTTTATGGTGGGGTAGGTAAGGGTTGTGAATTAATATAAATCTATGGGTGAGTGGATTTTATTATAGAGAAGACTGGCACAAGAAGAGGCTGCATTATACATTTTTTTATTCTTTATTTCTTTCGCTGAATTGGTATCTACAGCGTGTAATGGAATGTTAGAGCGCGTTCCAAATATTATTTTCAATTCGAGTAAATAATTTATACATTGATGTTATCTGTAAAGTGGTAGTCCAACCACGTTCAATCTAGTTAAGACGAGGACAGAAAATATTTCGATGCTCATAAACGTATAATTTTGTATATGAACCGTTATCAATGACTTTTCGTTTTGAACTTTTGACAGCTGTCTAAGCTGTATTGCACAACAAAATATTGTTTTTCTCAACTTCTCAAGTTCTCAACTGTTCTATTTGATGATTCATAATATTTTGTAGCCGCCTTATAATACCGCACGAGTCGTAACATCAACATTCACTGTGAAACTCTTTTCAAAGTGCGACGCATTGCATTGTTAGCAGCTGTTAGTGTTTATTTGTTATATCAATACATCTGAAAGATATAAAATACCTGGTGAGTGTCTAATTTTATGCACTATTGCATATCAACAGCTTTTGCGCAGCAAAGGTTCTAATTTAGGCTTTGCGCTCTGTGGCATCCTGAACTTTGTACATTATCTGAAGAGGAAAATATAAACAAAATGGCTTCTACCATTAAACAAAATGGTTTTTATACAAAACAACGTATATAATCTTATAACAATGCATTAAATGTTTACAAGTATAATAGTAGAGGCTTTTAAAAAGAAACATCAATTAGGTAACTAAATAATACTGGGGTTTAGGGGTTTAGTTGTTTACATTGTTAGCTAGTGTTGACTATTACAATCATCATTATAATAAAGAACTAAGTTCTAATATACCAAAAATCAAAGTTAAGTTGGTTTGTTTAACTAATAAATACTTAAATAATAAAAAAAATATATTTAATATTGATCTATTCTTTAAAATATTAATTATTTCTTCTGTAATAGAAATGAATTAATTTAGGAATATTAGATAAAAATATAATATATAAATATATGATTCTAACATCACCTGTATACAAAGTCCTAACTTTCTAGTCCCAATCCCTTTAAGGGGTTATTGTACTCATCATTATGAACAACTTTTATCATGGGAACAAATCTAAAATCACTAAAAAGAAATCAGCCTGTTCATACAAATAATTAAATATTAGGTACTCTACTGAATGTATGGAACATCTGTTTTTTATTTATTTCTTGGTTGGCCCCATACTAAAAGTTGTTCATAATGATGAGTAGGTACAGTAACCACTTAAAGGGATCGGACTAGAATGGTAGGACCTTATATTGTAACCTCGGACCACTTTTGGTTTGAGATTGTATCAAAATATATTAATATTGCATCATGCGCATGTCAGCAGTATTCAAATGAATTTTATTTTTATATTGAAATCATAACATTTAGTTAGCTTATTATCTGTTTTTATAGAAGTTGTAAATATCATAATTATTTCAGCCATGGAAGACCAAGTTCCATTCAAAGTGTATACCTTCTGGAGGGAGAATGATAAGCCAGAAGTGAGAAGATTTGGTGTGGAGAAGAGTGTTGTCACCAGCTTCCACTACTTGAATGCCAAGCTTCAGGATGTGTACCCCGGCCTCAAGGGGAGGAGTTACTCTGTAGCATGGAAAGGTAAACATCCAATGCCTCAATAATATACTCAGTATAACTATTTCAGACAGTCTCACACTGTACTCTGTAGTAATAATAAATTGAGGCAATAATATTATGTTAATTCTCCAGTCAGATTTAGTTCTAGTTTTTTTAGAACTACATAATTGCATGGTAATGGCAACTAGCAGTAATAATAGCTGTTATTTCACCCGCACTTGCGAATGACGTCATCAGATTCGGCGCATACGGCGCGTACGGCGCGGGCGGCTCGATTCTGATGACGTCATCTGCATTCTGCCCCAACAATTCTGTGTAATATTGATCGTTCGGCGCGAAAGGCTTGTTCGATGCGGTTAAGTGCACGAGACCATCGGCAAATTCGGTTCCTGCGGCAGCGCAGGCGGCGCGAGCGTTTCGTTCGGCGCCTGTACTTTCACCTTAAATAACACATTATACTTTCATGCATAAAATAAAATATATTCACTAATTATTTCAATAATAAAAACATGTTGACCTTATAAGTTTTTAAACTGTCATGGTCACTAACATTTGTATTAGAGTTCGAAACGGGGTATTTACCATGTTTATATCTTGTGTTGAGCTCCCGGTTGGGTTTTTAGTTTATCCGTGACCATGGCGCTTGCAACAGTGCCGAAATATCGGGAGCTCAACACAAGATATAAACATGGTAAATACCCCGTTTCGAACTCTAATACAAATGTTGACCTTAGAATTATAAATTAGCATTTATTGTACTTATTATCATTCTAAAAATTCTATTCTAAGCAAATATCGAATAGGCTTGTTGGAGTTAAATACTTATGCTTGCAAGGTTTTACTACAGTTTTATTCAATTCAATTGACTCTCCCTCAATTGAAATTCCTTGGTTAGGCAAACTTACTCTACTGCAAACTAGTTTCATCATGTGTTGTTCCAAATTACTGAAGACAAGGTGGCCCTAGACTGGGTCCATTAATTATCAATCAACTTATCCTGTACCTGTCAAGCTGTGAACATGTCTCGAACCTGTCTCAGTGGGATGATACTACATGGATAGTCGGAAAGGGTATACCAAGCCGAAAGGGGATTATTGTACTCATCAGTATGAACAAGTTTTAGTATGGGAAAAACAAAGAAACCTCAAAGAAAACAACTACTTTTCTATACACATAATTTCTCGACTAAATGTATGGAACAGCAGTTTCTTTTTGCACTATTTCAGGTTTGGTCCCATAGTAAAAGTTGTTCATAATTATTAATACAACCCCCTTTCAGATTTTTGTACCCTTTCCGACAAACCGCGTACAGGCCAAAAATTAATAAAATATGGTAAAAAAAAAAAAAAATTTAATTTTGTTTAATTTAGACGAGGATGGCGATGATGTTGTCGTGTCATCTGATGAAGAAGTAATGACTGCACTGCAGGCATTGAGTGGAGATGTCATCAAACTATTTGTCTACTGCAAGGGAGAGGAAGCTAAGGATGATGAATGTGACATTGTCATCACTGCTGTTGCTGGAAATTCTGCTGGTATGTTTCATGTTACTATAAACCTTTGAAGACTTTAGTCTCTAGTCTCTGACTTAAAATAAAAATAAATAAATATAGTAGCTTATAAATGCATACATTTATATTGTATGTAAAGTCTGTAGATCTGTTTTTGTAAATTATAAGTATTTATTGATTTTGTCATAATAATAGACGATTTTTGTAGAACCTGCCGGTACCTCCGCGGTACACTATGGCGTGATGTGTGACGCTTGCGACAGCGCCATCGTCGGGTTCCGCTACAAGTGCACCATGTGTGACGACTTCGATCTGTGCTCACGGTGCGAGGCCGCCGGCCGCCACCCGGAGCACTGCATGGTGCGTGTGCCCACGCCCAACATGCCCGTAAGTACCCACACATTACAACAGGATGCGTTCTGTTTCATATCAAACTGATTCATTTTTGCCTAACTATATCGTTAACTGATAATAATGTAGGCATTATAACGTTTA
The DNA here is from genome assembly GCA_932294325.1 of Allophyes oxyacanthae. Taxonomy (NCBI): domain Eukaryota; kingdom Metazoa; phylum Arthropoda; class Insecta; order Lepidoptera; family Noctuidae; genus Allophyes; species Allophyes oxyacanthae. The sequence goes on from OW028610.1 coordinate 6,318,207, forward strand.
CAGCGCACAATAATTAGGGCAGCGATTAAAAGGTCCCGTCATTTCTTGAAGACCGTTGCCACTGCTATGGGGGAGGAGTGCCCCTACAAGAAGCAACGCGGTGATAGGAGCGGCGAGAGGAGGCAACGTGGACCTTTCCGCGCTGGCGAAGACGGAGCCCGCGGTGAACATCACCGTGAACACCACCACCGGCGTCAGCGCGCCAGCTGGCTCGACACCTTCACCACTTACATGAACGAGTTCGCCAACCTCGCTGGCGATGTCGACCTTGACAATGGAAAACCGAAAGCTCCAGAAACTAAAACACCAGGACAAACACCGGAGACACAGGGGCAGAATCCTCAAGAAACCCAAGAAAAGGCGGAATCTGCCAGCGAATCCGCTCAAGCTCCGAAACAATCAGAGCCGAGTACCTCCGCATATGCTCAGACTCAATGCCCGTTCATTCCGTCTAACATCAACGTTGACCAAATCAAAGGCCTCCTGGAACTGTACTTGGGTGGTAATCTGAATGCTTTCATGCCTCAGCCGCCGCAGGCCCCGACCCCGGCTGCAAATACTGCTGCCCCTACAGCGGCTCCAACTAATGATGTTGAGATGGGACAAGGAGACAGGAAGTCGCCTGAGGCTGACGAGGTCACAATTAAGACCGAAACTTCCTGTGCTTCAAGCATTAGTGAAGATGCTAGAGATGCTTCACCTGACAAAGCTGATGACTGGACGGTGATTAATAAGGAGAAAGGTAAGATTATATTTTTGATTGATAGGTTTATCAAGACTATTATAATTGTTGTTGATGAATTTGATGATATACGGTTTATAGGGGCCTTGAAGGGTTTCTTTACAGTATTATGTTCAAACATACCCAGAAATTCTAATTTTAATAATATTTTTTTAGACTTGTTGGACACAGCCAGTGCTCCAGAACCAGCTGCCCCAATCGGCTTCAACTTGCCCAGAGAGTTCCAGGAACGCGTCAAGATCTCAGAGGGTGGTCTGTACCCACCCCTCAACACATCTACTGCAGGTAATTATTATTCAAATACCTTTTGTCATTTGTGATTTATTGGTCACGTTTTCGTGTCATTTGAATTTAAAGTACCTACCTGAAATTAACATTCTAATTGACTTACACGTAATAACATCACGTCATTTCACTAAATGTATTAAAAAACCTGTGTTAGGCTGAGAACATATTTCCGATTTTATTATACGACAATCTGAAGGTTTTTGAAATTCGAAACATGTTTTGCAATCATTCCATGTCAGAGTTGGAAAAAAACGGAGAGCTTCCAAAAAAATTAAATTGTGCCACGTTTTTGACGATCATCCAATCCGACTATTGCATCAGATAATGGTATAGGCAAATCGGAATTATGGGCCGGCCTTAGCTCAAGTTCCATCATTATTGACATGAGCTGATCGTTTAGTGTTGAATCCTAAAGAGCCCGAGGTACTGAAGCCTGCCAAACCATCGGCTCCTCCCGCTCCGGCCGCTTCCGCCGCTCCCCCGAAGCCGGCCGCTCCCAAGCCTCAGACGAAGCCGGCTGCCTCCACACCGCAGCCACAACCCAGGCAACGCCACCCAAGTAAGGCTTTTTCTTAAAACTCTAATTTAGTAAATAATGTTGATGATGAAGAGGCGAACTGTGACGCAATACGAGTGGCTTTTGGTGTCAAAAGCCTAGATCCTCTTTGGGTCTTAGATCCAGCATAGTAACAAACGATTGCTATCGGAAAGGCCCTTGCCTATTTGTGAAGAGACGTCCTGCGACGAACAAAGTTAAAGATATTTATTTCAATTGGGCCTTTGCAGGCACTTTCAAAACGTGATTCTCGGTGCACGGTTCCAAGTGGGTTGGTCCTGGAGAAGATACCGGCAAGAAACTCCATGGACTCTTTTCATAAATCAAGTTTACAATAATATGCTAAAATTCGACCTGAATTTACACAATATTACAAAACAAAGAACAGCAAAGATCATAAGTACCACTACAATTTAAACAAAATATACAAACATACACTCTCGACAATTCGAAACATAGCCGCTTTAGTTTTGACACTTCCTAGCAAAGCGATAAGTACCAGTCGCTCACCTCGCCGCTCATAAAGTTGCATGTCACGGCCAGTCAATGAATGGATGGTTAGGAAACAGAACATTGAACTCAACATTCATAAAGTGTATTCGTAATCTGCCTTTCTATGTGCCTAATAGGGTTAATGAGACTCATTTCATGGTATAATTGGCTTGTAACTTGAGCTTTTTCCTGCTTTTATTGGCTTTATTACATGGCTCAAATATCGTATGTTAAAAAAGTTTGTTGATAAATCCTTTAGTGCATGCTTGTGGCCCTCTATTGTTGTTTCATTTGCTCTCGTGAGGAAATATGCCGCTATCCCTTTCTGGCATTTCAAGGCCGTTGGGCCAGGTCCCCCTTTAATGGGAATTCGTACTTAAAATATAAAGAAATGGAATTATTTTTAATGTTGTTATGAATATTATCTTGAAATGAACTTGTTTATTGTTAACGATATAAAATTAGGTTTGTATGAGTCATTAATTGTATTATTTCGGTGCGATTCAGAACTTGTAAACAAGAAACTGAGTCAGCACCGATTTTGTACAAATACTGTGAGGTAGGTATTATGATTGTGACGATTATCGCGACCTTGTTTTGCTTTGTTCCGTGTTGTAGACAGACATCACATGAATTTCTCTTGCTGATGCATTATCTAAATACGATAAATACATGACCTACTAACTAAAAAACTGACTAAAAGAGCATTGTTTTGCGACATTGTAAAAATAGGATAAGATAAACTATTTGAATAAACGAGGGCTAATGATTATGACACACGTCGAAGATTCAACGCGTATACTGTGTACAAAGTAGGTCGAAGTAAACGCCATCATGAATACGCAGACATGTTAATTGTTGCTCAATGTTGCTTAAATACACCGAAGTCTTATAAGTTATTATTATATTGTAGAAGCAATACAGCGACAGGTGTGCAAAGATTATGGATGTGTGGAAGATATGATTATACTGTTTCTCTGGTGGGCAAAGGTCTACCATAGACCCAGCAGAAAAACAGTATAGAGTAAGTCAGAAAAAATATTATGCAAATGGGGCTTTTGTCCCCTTTATTACAAAAGATGGCTTAAAGTCAAGTCTAGTAAAATCCAGGTTTTAAATATATCCGTCACTTTCTAACGTCATATAACAAAAAGAGACGGGGTTTTCTTAAAACCTGGGTTTTACAAGACTTTCTTTAAACCATCTTTTGTAAAAAGGCAGTGTATGTTTATTACATCTAAACAACTGAACCAATTTCCATAATAATCGGTAGAGGAAACTTGCAACGTGGATAAAGAGAAAGGATTTTTTTTTTATTTACTTGAGCATAGCAATTTATTTAGCCATGGCACAGTACGTCTCAGAGCGAGTGTCCCAGAGGAAAAAGTGAATTAGGAGGTAATAATATTACCTCTTTAATAACCGTTTTTTAACTCAAATTTGAGCGCTCTGTGTCGATTAGTGTCTTCCCAATGTCATAAATACAAATAAAAACGTAAAATTTAAAATGGTGATAATTTTATACTACTGAGAATTGACAAACCCTAGTGGAGCCACGATTAACATAATATAACTAATTCCACATTTTCGTTTGGACCACTCAATCTGGGACAACCTGTATATTTTTAAGTCAATTTATTCTACTCTTTACTTTATTCAAATGTACTTAGTAATTTCATCTGTTTGTTTCCACAGAACCACACGTCGATGCGGCGATCCAGCAGATGCTGGCTATGGGCTTCACTAATGAGGGTGGCTGGTTGACACAACTCCTCGAGAGTAAGGATGGCAACATCGCTGCTGTATTGGATTTACTCACCCCTGTGAACCCCAAGAAGTAAACGACGTTTTTCTTGCCAGTTATGGCCTATAATGGTATTATATTTAGCCTTCATGTATACTACAAGGTTACTCATCATTTATAGGCTTTAATCGATGAAACAATATTATTATGATTGATAAACTTTATATGTGATAGGGAATAGGAAGGAGATTGAATACAATAAATTGCTAATTTAGAAGTAGGAGCCCTATAAACATAATTATATGGGTGAAGGGATTTAGATTATAATTACAATATTACCCATTTAGAGATAGTTCTTTTTTCCTCTACATATTACGAGGAATATTAAAAACTTGCCTTTTACTTTAGCTTAATTGACGATAAAAGTATTATAATAAGGTCTGGGAATAATGTACTATGTTATTTATAAACTGCATTAATTCAGCTATAATATATATTATAGTGATCCACATTCCTGAACACTGTTTATATTATTTTATACTTATCAATGTGTGTTATATTTAGTTTATTTATTTTGTTTTATTAGAGTAGTTTATTCTGAAAAATAATGACTCCGTAAAAATATGTATCCAGTGCGGATAATTCAAAACGAATGTGATATTTGGTCATGACTGAATTGATAGTTTATAATTATTTAGTGACATAATTAAATATATATTAGAACTTAGTTCTATGTATAATGATTATTTTAAATTAAATGGTTATATTAATAAAGGATTAAAGGGAAAGTGAGTTTTATTATAACACGTTATATTCTTAGCAAAATTTTATTTCAAGAATCCATATGAATATTTTTTTATCTTGACATTTTCTTGTCTTTCACGTAATAGGGCTTTGCTTAATGCTTTGTCGAGTAACTTTGCTGCGACTCTGCAAACAAGGAAAAAAGCTTTAAAATTATCAGAGTCCTGCATAGATAATATGTAAGAACATTTCGATCTCGATTCGAATCTCATTCTTTTTGTCGGTATATATTTGATGAATTGACATACGATAATAATGACTATAGTCCGCGCGGCACTAATTGGCCGTGCCTTAGGTATATGAGCGGGGGGAAGGAGGGGTGGGCGGGGCGCTTTGTCATTACACGGTACAGCGCGCCGTAAACAATAGGCAACCCGCCGCCCTCACCCCCGTCCCCACCTAAAGCGCGGCAAACCTAAGAGCAATAATACTATAGAGTCCTTCTATCGAGTATAAACAGAAAAACTATAGACATTTCTCTTTACATAAACAAAACGTCATAAGAGTAATAGAGATAGATATATTCTATCTATTACAGCTCAGCGAAGTAATGCGGCCATTTGTACTATAGAAACATCTATCTATATACTGAAAATGAAAAGATATTTTTTGACCGTTTTCAGGCAAAACACCCATCCGGCTGTTGCAGCCGGTAGCTGCACACAGTATTGTCATTATTGTATGTGCACAAATATATATGTCTATTAGCCATGCTTGGTATATCAAATAACACCGATATCCGTGTTAAGAAATACAAGTCTTATTGTGAGATGGCGGCGTAGGTAGCGTGACGATCTGGACATCGATGCGGGGCAATTGTGGCCAGAAATTGATCAAAATAGAAGTTTGGGCAGCAAACGGGCATTTTATATAAAAAGGTTTTCCCACATTCACCAAGAAGTGAGATTCAATATGGCTCAGAAAAAAGTGTGAGATGCAATACTTAACTAGGCAGGTTATTGTTCAACATTATTATTATGCAGATATAATTATTACTATTTCTATAACTTAAAAAATACAAAATAAAATTTAATGTTATGGATCTTACATCCCCTGGTTGATGGCATCTTTCAAGGTCTTTGGTGCAACACTGCCTGGCCCACTCATATCAATGGTGGTAAACTTGCCGCCAATGTCTGGTGATGAGGTCTCTTGGTCACAGTAACAGCCGGGATTTCCAGTGATCCCAACTATGACTGATACAACACTGCAGCTTTCTTCTTCAGCAGAGGGATCTACTACACATTTGTCGCCAATTTTACATAATGTCACCTGAAAACAGATGTGATTGAGAATAACTGTTTCTGAAACACAGTATTGATGGATTCAGTTTAGATGCGGGTGTGTGCATGTGAGATATAATTTTTGAAAACAGGATCAGTATCAAGTGTGGCGCAATAAAGAAATAACAAATATTTTGTCAATCACCACACTGAACAAGGCACATTACTTTCAGGAAGATGTTAGATAGATTAAGCCAGGAATAAAAATATGTGTTAGTTGGGAAGGTATATGTCTATGGGCCAGTAGCCTGGAAATAAAGCGTTTATTATTATAAAAATGTTTATCTGTCCTAAAGTCAAGCACTCTGTGTGAAAATAAATAAGTTGGGAACTTAATACTTTTATGGAATAAACATAAAATGCGGGTCGAGAATGTTATGGTGCCCTGCATGTTACTTTTAGCATTGCAACAATATTTCACATTACTCATAAATATGTAGATCTATTGGTATCAACCCATATTCTATGTGGCTTCACATGTTAAACATACCAATAAAGGAGCAGTCCCTACATCCAACAGTTTACTGTCATAAGGGTCATCAGACAACTGCAAGTCTACATTGCCTCCATCCATGAGTGCTGCCTTTACACATGGTATCCTTGTGTTGAAGAGAGCAGCCTTTACAGCCAAAGACACTGCATCACAAAGATTGCCTCCACATTCTAATATCTGAAATAAACATAACATAGCATCACTACTGTATTCATAGGGCCATATATATCCCACTAGCTACTTTTTGCAGCAGAATCGCGGGTTTTCGCGTTTGTTATTCACTGTTTGTAAGCCTTTTGCTTACAAAAAGTAAGCATATTCGCGTAATTTCGCGTTAAAAGTAGACATAAGAAAATCATCAAAAAATCCCAATAAATAGATCATTACCAATATATCAACATAAAGTTTCCAGCACTGTTTGCCTTGGAATATGCACAACTGTTTCAAGTCGAAGGCCTGTGAGGAGTGGTAGGCTCTCTGCATAAGGCTAGATATGCCTATGGCCAACTGTTCACCACCTCTGCCTTCAAACTCTGGTGTAGCATTCGCTGAACTGTAATTATAAAGAATCAAGAGATGTAAGTTTTATAGGTGAGGAATATGTCTCATAAAATTTAACATAATTCTATATGCATATTGTGATCAGGAATTCGGGCGCCAAATTATAATAGAAACAAATAAACTGTAATGAAATTTTATTTGTTTCTATTACAATTTGATCTAAAAAATTCTGCTTATGAAATGTTTTGTTTAATTTTATTTAGTACTAGCTTCCAGCAAGATGTAGTGATGCCTTAAAAATGCAGCTGAGGTAGACTAGATGACCACATAGTAGTGGCTAAGAGAGGCCCTATCCACCAGTGAATTAAAACCGGTTTGTTTGTTGGAAAAAATCATGGGAAACTTATAAAAAAGGTATTCTTCTGTTGAATCAGCACAAGGTATCACATGGGAATCACTCATACTGAAGTGAAAAGACTACCCAGTCAGTAATGGTAGTCAGCCTATACTCAGCAGTGTGGGTAGAAACAGGCTGTCAATGATGATGATGAATGGTAGTATTGGGGCTGACTACTCAGAGTACACTAGACATTCTCATGTTTTGTCACTCATAGAAGCTCTTTCCTTCCAAAAAAGGTGCTAAAATACCTCTTTACTTACCAATCAACGAAAAATTCAATCTTTCCCAAGTCAGGTTTATCCAGGCTTGGTGTGTCTATTTCTGTTTTAACTCCAACGAGAATATCCGTGTTGGCAAGTCGAAGCCTTGCTGATCCACTAGCGTGACTTACAACTTCTGTCTCGAGCTCCATCGAACGGTAATCAATGTTCGATCTTCCATCGGAGCGATAGTCATCCTAAATATTCAATTAGACATAAATATTGTAGAAATAAATAACAGAAGTATATTAGCACATAATCCAAGAATAGTAATATTACTATTTTTATGTTTATTATCGTAATTAGTTAATTTTTTATGAATTAAGTAATTTTAGGTTATGTTTGAACTTACTTGTACACCGTAAATAATAAATACTTTTTCGGAAGGACTAAGTAAAAGCCCTGCCATTTTGAAGGCAGTGCGTGACCCTGTTTTCTATAAATATGAAAAATACAATCGATAATCTGAGTGAATCAATAAATCTCGTTTGTTTTGATTAGCAACGCAACAACCCCATGTCAATATTTTGTTTGACAGCTGACAGGTCACAGACAGTGTTGCCACTCTCTGATTTTGATTTTCCACGGACTTTTTTTTTTCCCCCTAAACTTTTATTCTAAGAATGAAACAACAACGGCCACACAATCATAGCAGCATTATTCGTATTCGACATCTCCCGTATATACAAATCTATGAGCGTGAAAGAGAAAAATATATTATTGTTTGTTGCTAGCGAAAGAGTACGGTACATCTGTCATCGCCACACCAAGATACCTTCGGATACGCGTAGTCACGAATTCAATTCTTTTGCAAATCGAAAATCCGCTAAAAATCTCCTAAACTTTTTTCTCCTAATAATGCCCTTATATAATTTTATACCCTAAAAATTCCTAAATCTGCAAAAATCCCCTAAATTTAGGGGAAAATACCCTAAGGTGGGGACACTGGTCACAGATCAAGATCACAACAAACTCACGTTTCGAAACAGTACTTATTTTAATTTGAAAGATAATTGGATAAAAGCTTCTCCATCATTAGCCTTATAAAATAAATAGTGAGATTTAAATTAACTATAAATATTCTTTTTTGAATGAATCCGTACTTATAATTTTTTTTAATTGTTAAGTTTTATTTTACTTATTTAATAGTTACATAACCATCACTTTTGTATAAGAAATCAGAAACAAAACGTAGCAGTAAAACTAAAAAGAACGGGAACCGCGAAAGGAAAATTTTGAAATCCATAATTGTTGTATTGTTTGATTGTTTCGTACATTTGCTTATAGGACTTAGGTATTCCTATAAGTAAATGTACCTAGATAATTTAATTAAATCAATAGCTGAAGCATGTTATACATTTGTCATAACTACATTATTGGGTGCTTTCACTGCTTTCCCATAAACGGATAACGATAAGACATCGATGCATGACGGAGAGTAACGAAAACAATACTAAGACCTCGATGCGTCGACGGAATCCGCAAATCGGTTTCATTTCCATCTCTTCTACATCACTTTGACGAACCCCTCCTTGACTGCTTGACCATTTCTAGGACCTGTTTTTGAGTTGGAGTTTCTTTATGGGATAACATCCGAATGGAGGTTATCCGCAGAAGGATCTTAGGCTTACATTCAGAGACGACAGAAACGAGTCTCAGCGTGAACTTACGCTTCCATCTGTCAAAATTTGTTCGTAAAATTGACATATGGAAGCGTAAGTTCACGCTTAGACTCGTTTCTAGCGTCTCTGAATGTAAGCCTTAGATACCAACCGACCTAACTCTTAACTCGAAGAGTCAGCACACTGAAGTGGTAGTAGGCTATCCATGTCTATCGATGGCCGTCCGTGCAGGCAAGGCGAGTCGTAGTGTCGAAATCACGGATCGCGCAACGAGCGACGCAAACCAGCTCAGTGGACCGAGGACCTGAAAATGGTGGACTGGATACAAAAGGCGGAGGATTGGGTGCTGTGGCGCAACTTGGGAGAGGTCTATGTCCAACAGTGGACTGCGATGTTTCTATGACGTACTTATTTGTTGAATTTTTATAGAAATGATGGAGGACTCAGGGCCACAGGATGAGTACCTATATGATACGGGCGCATTTTCTTTAGATTATTATTTTAATTACGGTACTTAATTCTCATTGCAGGAAAGCATTCACGTCACGACGATTTCCAACCTACACGTTTTTATTCGATTTGCTCCTAGCTACCGTTGGGGGGCGATCTCGCAACATCCTCTTTTAAATTGCGAGTTATCGTAATTGTTCATTGTACAGATTGAGCTTACGTCTCGGCAGACTCATGCATTTGAATGTTGGGTGCCTCTACCGCTACGCATATTGATATGATATGGGCTATATCAATTTCACTAAACATAACGTAAAATGAATCATTTCAAAAAAATTGAATTTTAAAAAGTGCGTCATATTTTTTATTCTATGTAATTTTTTATTCTAAACTTGGTTTTACGTTTCTCGTCATAATGGGGGAAATGTATGGGGAAGTTACAGAACTGACGCATCTAATGCAAAGGTTTTCTTGGGTGGACTATGTTGTGTTTGTATTTATGTTGGCTATTAGTGCTGTTGTGGGAGTGTACTGGGGTTTCATGAAGAAACAGACCACACAAGCTGATTATCTCCTTGGTGGAAGGAATATGCAAGTGGTTCCTGTCTCTATGTCTCTTGTGGCAAGGTATGTACCTAATTAACAAATTATATCTAAAGGAATATTCGCTACCTTTGCCGTAGTGGTAATATTTGCCAATCCGCAATGGATAGTATCGGAGCTGACTGCCCAGGGTGCGTCACACGATCTAAGGTATCGTCACTCGTGGAGGCCCTTTTCTTGGAACCTTTGTCAGAATGCACATTATGAATTACCAATGTACGTGTCTTGAAAAATAAAGTTGGGTATGCCTAGTTTAATCCATATAGCAAAACATACAGAAGTGCAAATTAAATCTAATTAATCATAAATCAAGCAAACAAATTAACGATTAAACTGGGTGTCTAGTCTCTACACCCATGCTACCCTCATTAAGAGAAAATATGCCACTTGCCCTACCCTAGTCATGACCAAGGTCAAATTCGAAGGGCGACTAATAATGAATGATGCTTTCCTCCAATATAAATCATAGTAAAGGTTGGTAAAGGTGTCTTCGAACGGCACAATTTGGCTCACGATCGGTAGGGTCCTACCAATCGGCATTTCAATAGGCAAGTTGGATGAGACAAAAGAGGGCGAAGCACGAATGTTTTTGACGTATCGTAATACAATGAATCTATTGCCCTTTTTGTTTAATTTTACGCAATATACACACTTGTTTTATGAAAATGTAAAAAAAAGTACATACCTAATGCATGTTTTTTCAAAAAATATAATGGGTAAAACGTGTATTTCTTATTTAAAATTTGCTAACGTTAACGTTACGATACGTCAAAAAAATTCGTGCTCGGCCCACTGGTAGCATATGGTACCCTAAAGATCGGCCATACCGCCATACCGATCGTAAGCCAAATTGTGCCGTTTGTAGTTCATAGTGAATTTTTACGAAACTTTTTGAAGCAAATCTTTTGTCATTTTTGTTTGTATTATAAATTCGCTTCTATATTTCAGTCAGTTCCTAATTATATAAAATTAAGAAAATAAGTACATTTCTTTGTTATTGATATGGAAAATATTGGTTTTCAGTTTCGTGTCGGGTATAACCCTGCTAGGGTCACCGACAGAGGTCTACATGCACGGAACTCAGTACGCGTACATTATTGGGGCCATATTCTGTATGTCCTTCGTTATGACGCAGATTTATCTACCTGTGTTCCATGAACTCAAGATTACTTCCAATTACGAGGTAGGATGCATTGGAAGCACCTATAATTTGTTATTAAGGCAACCTTTTTTTAATTTCTACATAGGTACTTACTTCCTTACCGAGTAGAGATTACCGTTAAAAAAATAATCCTAAATGAGTTTAAAAAAAATGTCCATTTCAGTATAATATTAATAGAAGACCGCCTTGTTTCATTGTACATGAAGCATTTTAAATAAATAGTATGGTAACCAAAACTTTGAATTAGAAAAATAAAACGGCGATTAATAATATTGATCAATTGTTTTCAGTACTTATCAATCAGATTCGATAATAGGGTGCGATTGTTTGGATCAATTTTATTCACTTTTACATTGGTAAGTATGTTCTGTAACTAAATCATAATAAATTTTACTTACATTCGTTAGGTGAAGTGATGAAGGATTATTTTTAATTTCAGATAGGTTGGCTACCGATTGTCATATATGTTCCAGCACTGGCATTTAACCAAGGTAAACATTTCGGTATATTCTTTTTCATACAATTATCCAGGCATATGTGTCCTTTTAGTAATCTGCCTGAGTAACCTACACTTCATAGTATTCTTCTTGGTTACCAGATTGTTGGCTGTCATATTGAATTCCGCAACATACTGCTATTATTTCAAGGAATACCGTAGGGAGGTCTCTTAGGACCATTGTTTTAAGGCAAATACTACTTAACTATTAATGTCAGATAGACTGCATTATACCTACCTATTCATTTCTGTAATTCAAATCAAATTACAATAAGCCACAACTATTAATGTGCATAGATATATCTGGTAATTGGCTTAGATAAAATAAGAATGTTTGTTTTCAGTAACGGGCGTGGACATACACATAATCACTCCAATAGTGTGTTTGGTCTGCATATTTTATACCAGCGCGGTAAGCTAATACTTTTTACACAAATATTGTAATAAATCTACTTAAATCATCTACGTATAAAAGAAAAAGTAATGAAACGCGTAAAAGTAATATTGTTTGCAAAAGATAAATCTATTTTCTAAAGGAGCTTTATACTTTTTTTAACAATTATTTCGTGCAAGGCACTGAAAGTTGATTAATATAATATTGTTAAATCTATGTATGTTCTTTATACATTCATGTACATATCCAGGGTGGATTACAAGCGGTCGTTTGGACGGATGTGATCCAAATTACGGCAATGTTTGGCGCAATGGCCTTGGTCGCAATAAAAGGGACTATCGATGTAGGTGGAATTGGAGTCGTCTGGCAGAGGAACATGGACAGCGGAAGGATTGAAATGCCAAAGTAAATATTGTTTATGATCAACTAGATCAAGATCAAGCTGAGGATCAAACTATGATCCTCAGTTTGATCTTGATCTCGTCACGACATCATGTGTCACGATCTCACGACAATCCAACTAAAGGACCGACATCGAAATGGATACTACAGATGCTGTGAGTTTATAATTTTTGTGCTCCTTCCAATTATAAAAGGAAAACTAAGAACCGGTCGACGATGGTCAATCTTTAAAGTGATTACACCTGTAGCAAGCTAAATATTTTCGCTACTTTAGTTTAACTTATAGCCATCAATTCAAATGCAAAATTTGATGCGGAGCAAAGTAGAGCAGGGTTTTATTAGTAGCCATTACACGAAACTATATTACATGGAGTAGCTATTGGGACAACAACTATTATATTTATTGTCAGAATCTGCAACATTACCCTTTTTGCCGAGCTTCAGTGTTCATTGTCTAGCCCATATGACATTGCACTATGACATTGCAATACATACCTAGTATCAGACATAAAATCCTATTGTATCTTAGCTGCACTCTTCCGTGTATCTCTGTAGTGTAATTCAACAATTCAATGTGATTGCTATGTGTACGAGACACCTACAGTAACTACTCTGATTTATAGGAAGCGTTTATCTAGGAAAATTGCACTTCGCTGACATGGGTACTCGCATCTGCAATATTTATGACTGAAAATAACAACGTCGTATACCTATTTTAGCTGTAGGTATGAAAACATGGGGCATGCCGTATGCATGATAATAAATTATGTAACTTTTCATTTTCGTCCGAGTTTTATGTTTCATGTGGATAATCGGCACCGTTGCCAGACTGTTTACCGGGAGGTGCATCTGTATCTAAATTCTGCAATTGCATCCTTGTAAGTAAATAAAATTAGGCATTTGCGTCATGTCAAGTAAATTAATGTTGAATTCAAAAAGCGCGGCTGTTTTCATACTTTTCTGTGTACTTTCTCCCATAACAAGATGCAAGTGCCCCTGGTGCATTGTTGGATGAAGAACAAAAATATTTGGAAACGCAATGGAGACGCTCTTAATTTTAGACACTTAACTACTTATTTGAAATTTTCTTGATTACTTAGTTGGGATCCAAATCCTCTAACGCGGCATACGATGTGGAGCCTGGTGATAGGCGGGACTATTTACTGGCTTCAAGCCAACGCCGTCAACCAGACCATGGTGCAACGATACCTTGCTTTACCAACGTTGCGGGGCGCTAAATGGTAAGTCTGAACAATGGTAATGAAGGAAAATTACAAGACATTTGTTTTATTGATGATATTATGGTTTTCTTTAGTTGCTAGAACTGTAATATAAAAAGCCATGAAGAATAATAAAATTGGAAAACGTTGAAAGCTTGACTGTTTGGCCAAATACAAAGGCTTGCTCGACGACAACAACGAAATGAAAGAAACTGAGAATATTTTGTTTATTCACAGCGCAGTATTCTTATTCTGCATCGGAATATCTTTCCTCTATTGCTTCTGCCTCTACTGTGGGCTGCTGATTTACGCAAGATTTTACGACTGTGATCCTTTACAAACAAAGGTAAGTATATACATGCAGATTGCAAGGATAGCACTATATAGATGACCGGTTGGTAGCCTACTAACACCAGTGTCAGTAATTCACTTCCCGCACTTGACTCCAATAAATTGCGCAGGATTGAGTAGCAGCGATTTACGACTAAATGTAGTGTGCGTCTGGATTAAGGAACTACTCCAGTCAATTTAAAAATGTACCATAATTGAATTGTTTAGGTACTTGTATTTTGTATTGACGACACCTGTGGAAGTGTCCCGGAAAGTAGTCGGTAACATACGAAAGTGACTATAAAGCGTACCTATAGCAATATTATTTAACGAAGCAGTATTTCGTCTATTTACTTTTACAACAATCGGTATAATCATTACAATTGCTTTTGCTTTACTTGTTTGCAAAATTCTATTTTTGTCAACAGCTTGGAAACCTTTGATTCGCAAGGCATTCTTCATATCTTTTTTCAGCTAGCAAAGGCAAAGGATCAACTTCTCCCACTTCTGGTGATGGATGTTCTTGGAGAAATCCCAGGGTTGCCAGGAGTCTTTGTTGCTGGCATATTTAGTGCAGCATTAAGGTAAATTTTCACCTAAATTATGGTCTTATAAATATCTATAGGTTCAACTTTTTCTAGTATTCAATAAATTGTTCTTTAACCTCACTTCACTTGAGACAATTAGTTTCAATACGATTAATTAGTAGGTCGGCAACGCATCGATAACTCCTTTGGTGTTGCGGATGTTCATGGGCAGCGGTGATCACTTACCATCAAATGGGTTCATCGGATGGCAACCTTGTTTATTTGCCCCTAAACAATAAATAAATTAAAGGGTCTGGTTGTACCTACCTATCCTGAGTGTTTCAGTTGTATAATTTCGTTATTAATCTAATAAGGTTATAAGAGAGAGAATTACCCAACCTGCAGTAATAAGCCACTCTTAATTATTATACCTGCTGCTGAACTGTAATGAATATCATTAAACATTTCCAGTTCATTATCAACGAGTCTGAATTCGATGTCAGCTGTGGTATTAGAAGATTTCTACAAACCATTCTTCAGCAGGCAACTAACAGACAGACAGGCCAGCTGGCTCATGAGAAGTGTCGTCATACTGTTGGGCACACTCTGTGTAGGTAAATAGTTTGTTCAACATTTATATACCTACATTCTTTTTTAATCCATCAATAAGCCTATTCGTCCACACTATAATTCGGCTTAGTTAGGCCTGGATAAAAGAACCGCCCTCAACATATCTCTTTGGCTATCAATCTTACCTATCAATTAAATGCCACCACTATCTCAGTTTCCGCCATGTCAGTTTCATACATTTGACGACTTACAAATAGGACACCTAAGTATGTTTATCAATCAAGTCAGCATATCAAGAGTTGTCTGCTGGCATCCATCATCTCATTCCATCCATATTGCTATAAGCTATAGATATGTAGGTATCATATCTATGTGAGTGAAGTCTGTTACATTCAAATATTCCAGGTTTAGTATTTATAGTAGAGAAGATGGGGACAATTTTGCAGCTTACAATGACGTTGGAGTCTATGACGATGGGCCCACAGCTCGGGGTCTTCACTATGGGGATCTTAATGCCCTGGGTGGATGCTACGGTGAGTACAATCAAATACCTATATAAATATAGGTATTATGTGGAAATAGAAATCAGTTTTAACTCATGGCTCGAATATGTGTTATGGACTTTCCTGACTGGCTGATCTGATTATCACGGCATGGACAAAGAGCTTATGCAAGACAGAAGAAGTTATAACAGCAGTCTGAGAAAATTCTTGAAAACAAAAAATTGAAGTACCTATGTGAAATTGCTTTCTTAAAAAAGCCAAAATTAAAATCAAAGTCAGTAAGTTTTGGTGTAAAAGACTTGATTCAATATATTTTCTTGGTAAGCAAATAAATGTATTACATTTAATTTGATTTGAAAAATGGGTAATAATACCATGTGTTGACCATCAGGGGGCACTAGTGGGTGGTGTGAGCGGGCTAGCAATAATGTCCTGGTGGTGTCTGACGTCACAACTTGCCATCGCTCGCGGTGATATAGTGCACCCGCACAAATCCCTGTCCACTGTCGGGTGCACGTACAACTTCACTGCAGTCGACAGCATCATAGAAGAGCCGGTTTTTCAGTAAGTAAATTAAGGATGGTGTGCTGGTAGCGTCTGTCATGAACAATAAGCTTTCGCTCCTTGTGTCAATTGCTAAATTGTTGATACGTAACTGGACGACTAAGATAACACTTTCCTATAATTGTTGCCCGATTTCTTTCACACTAGCACTTTGTCTTTAAAATCTTCAGTAGCTTAACATATTAAAACAATTAAGTTTAAAGCCGGCCCATTTATAGCCATGTTCATTGCCACTATTGCCAGCATAATGACGATGAAAACAAAAAAATCCTTTTTTTCCTAAACATTTATTTTGCCTGTGAGAACGGCCCCTTTAATTAGCCTCGTAAGGCCTAGAGATAAAAAATCTGTCATATACTATACGGTCCTTTTGAAAAGTATAAATATTTATCGAGTGTCAGTCTAACCCCGCGCTACAGCAACATTGTAACCAAGCGATCTACACATATTATTTACCATATCATCACATTTTTTCAGTGAGGAAGTAAACCCAGTTCTCCGCGTCTCCTACATGTGGTACACCCTAGCCGGCGCAATGGTGAGCATATGCGTGGGCGCAGTCGTGTCGCGCATCAACCGCGCTCGGGGCACACCGCACCTGCCACCCGCGCCTTGTCTCCTGGCTCCTCAGCTTAGAAAGCTGTATAAGGAACCTCCTCACCCTACCGATGAGCCTTATATACAAGCTTATGGACAGAATAAGGTAATACATGGTGTCATTTTATTAAGTTGACTGTGCTCCCTCAGAGAGCCCCGAGTCCTAAGTTACAACAGTGGAATCATTAATAGGCTGATGAAGAACTGCTGCTCTGCTTATAAAATACATAATCTATTTTGAGTCCGTGATATCAGATAAAATTAAGTAACGCTTTCAAAACAGTCGCGCGTTTGATCTTCGCGTGCCTAATGTGCGCATATGAGTAGACTATCTGGCTAATCTGAACAGATCCATATCGATATCTTTTTCTCTCAACTAGAATGACAAACAAACAGCCTTGATGCTTGGGAATTTATTGCGCGCATAAACTTATTATACTGGTTGTGCCGCTTCTATCCGTAGTCTATTTTGAATAAGCAACATTTGAATTTGAAGATCCTTCCTTTCCAAAGTTCTAACATTTAGCGAAGGAAAGTTTCACTCACGTTCTACCTTTAAATAAAATATGCTTAGGTACATAATATTTCTTTTAATAAATTGAGAACTTACCCTAATTTATTTATGATTGCATTACAGGAAGCTTGCCACATCAATTCTACCTCAATAAGCATGAAACCGATCACCGAATGTGAAGAAATTAGCTGATTTTATGATTAAGATATTTATTTTGTATTTATTAAATAAATCGTTTCAACATAAAATACTTTACTCTACCTACGTTCTATAATTATGAGCTAATTTGTCCTATGTTAATTTCCTTTTCTTATTTTTTCAAGCTGGTGAATACTTATAACATTTTGTAATATCAAAATTAATATTTTGAGTTGTGGCGCAACTTGAGAGGCTTCTGTCCAGCAGTGACTGAGCTGAGTTGATTTATAATGATGATTTATTTTTAATTAAAGATATTTCTTATTGCAAAGTGCATAATTTATATGAAATCCAAATCTGCCCGAGTTTATTATATTATAGCAAAAAAAATAATGCATCTGCTAGGGTATTTCAGATCAAAATAAATGTTTTATTATTTACTCTTCATGTTAACAGAAGCTTTAATTTTTATTTACTTACGCTGACCTTCATTTTTAATAATTTATTAATTTAAATTTTACCGTACCTATTTATAAAGCTTATAAAAAATATAAGGACACCGAATCAGATCCATAATAATAATAGGCAATGGTATAGTAGCAAATTGTTTAATAGCCAAGAGCCTCGACCAACAGCTTAGGAGGTTCGCGTTGGGCAGTTGGCTCGGGGCGTAGGGGCTTCATACAGAGAGAGGGCGGTACTCCTGGACTCAGCGCGTAATTTTAGGAGGTCCCTCTCTCTGCGGCCCTAACTACCGGAAGCTCGGACCCTGTCCCAATACCGGTGGACAATTTTTTTATATTTTTAAATGATTTTATATGATTTTTAGATGATTTTATAACCCTTTTATAAAATAATATTTATAATTAAATTTGTATGTGCTAAACAAAATTAAATAGTAATACATCCATAATAATGATTATACATTATATCAGTATTATTCAATTGATAGGAATAATAGTTCGCATATGATGTAATTACGGTATGCTTTGAAGACACTACATTAAGGTCTATTTTAGATGAGCGCAGGAAATGGTCAATTGAGACAAAAATAGCCCCTGGGCTAACCACAGTAGAAAATCGCGGGCGGCAATTGTAAAATTGCTAAGCATTCATTCACACGTTGACACTGAGATGTGCCTTAACAGATTGTGTTTAGTAATGTTTTGGTCATGATCGAAGAATATTTTTATAGATAAAAACAGCCAGATATTAAGTTAAATAATCAAGAACAAACAGTGACAAAGAACTCACAAAAATACCCTGAAAATTTTCAATAAAAGCTGAAATGTCTGAAGAAAGGTTACACGTTTCTGCCGTCAGGCTGTCTTTGCAACATTTTGCTTGGTTTGATTACGTACTATTTATTTTTATGTTAACAATATGTGGTGGAATCGGCGTTTATTTCGGATTTGTGAAGAAACAGAAGTCTACTCAAGATTATTTGATGGGTGGACGGAATATGAAGTTGTTGCCTGTGTGCTTCTCATTAGTTGCAAGGTAATTTTAGGATCTCTTTTATCTATTATTTTCATAAAATCGAGAACGAAATAACTTACAATATTTATCGGTATATTTACTGCATGCTATTCGAATATAAAAAGTATGATTAAAAGAAAATGTGCCTATAGTTTTTTCACAGACTGTACTACGTATGTACTTTTTACATCAATGATTTTTTTTCGGGGTGTTAATTTTATTTGTGGTAATTAGACGTTCCTTTCAGTTTTATTTCAGGTATATCCCTATTAGGCACACCAACAGAACTGTACATTTATGGGACATCGTATGTGTTTGTTTTGGTTGGTGCTTTGATGATGTCAATTATAGTTTCTTATACATTTCTACCCGTACTTCATGAATTGAAACTCACTTCAGCATATGAGGTAAATAGTCTCCATTTTATATGTACCAAAACCAAAATGATGCTAATTAAAAAAAAAAACTTTAATATTGTAATTGAACCTACATATTTATAATAATTCGGATCTTGTAAAAAAAAAATGCTGTTATGATTGGTGAATTGGTCATAAAAAGTGGCGGGAACGCTACGAAACGCTAACGAAAGTTTTCACATTGATTTTACTGTGAAAACTTTAGTGTGTTTTCATTTATTAATAATTATTGTTGTGTGGTTGTGAGTCTTGCGCTATTTTATTTCAGTATTTGGAGCTTCGTTACGACAAGCGCCTGAGAGTGTTTGGGTCCGTCCTTTTTACTGTATACTTGGTGAGTTTTATTTTACCAAATAACATCGATGCCATATAATAATTTACTTAATATAACTTTTTATACAACCTTATTTGTGAATATTTTAGATGGCGTGGCTGCCTATTGTAATATACGTACCAGCTTTAGCTTTTAACCAAGGTAAACTAACTTTTACAATTAGATTTATTTTAGTGAAAGGAAACTTTTATTGACATGAAATTAATTTTTCCAGTGACTGGTATCAATATCCATATTACCACGCCCATAGTATGCTTTGTGTGCATATTTTATACGTGTTTGGTAAGCAATTTAAATTTGTCTTTTGAATACCAACTTAATAAATGCCATACGTTATTAAGTACACTGGCAATATGTAAAGCTTCTGTTAGGATTAATAAGAGGAATGTCTATTGCCATGAAACTAACATCACACACCTTCGCTCAAAATATGAGACCTATAATTATTCTACGACTTGAGCGTAGTTAAATTTATTCATAATAATTTTCCCTTTTTCAGGGAGGCTTGAAAGCGGTTGTATGGACTGATGTTATTCAAACTATAGTGATGATCAGTGCCATGATATTGGTCATAGTTAAAGGCACGCTTACTGTGGGCGGTTTTCAGGAAGTGATTCAACGAAATTGGGACACGGGACGACTGGAATTCCCACCGTAATATAAACTACTTACATCCGGCTTCTCAAAGGCTGATCAAATCAGTAAATCTGAAATCAAATCTCATATCAACTAATATGATAATTAATAGCAATATACACTGCAAATACCTATAATAGGTAGGTACAATACCAGAAATAACCTAACCGTCAAACCCCAACTCCAACGAGAAAAAGAACTGTAACTTTTGAACGGCTGAACAGATTTTCATGAAACATAGCTAAGATGATACCCGATTAAACTAGCTTTCAATTAAAAAAACTGCATTGAAATCGGTCCATCCGTTTTGGAGCTACGGTGCTAACATCACCTCATTTTTGACGGGGGTTAATAATGAAAGTCCATTGTTAATTTTAGTCAATTAATTATAGCAGCTAACATGAGATTTGCACTGACCAGAGATTTGATCAGCTTTTCAGGAACTTGGGGTTCAAATTAGCAAAAATTTTGTACTTTTTATTATACCATTTTATATTTATCTATTAATATAACAACTTTACTTTTAAAATCAGTATTAGCCCAGATCTGACAGAAAGACATTCAATATGGTCGGTATCCATTGGTTCTACGTTTTACTGGATTGGCAATATAGCTGTGAATCAATCTATGATGCAAAGGTTCTTAGCGCTGCCTGAATTAAAATCGTCGAAAAGGTTAGTTTCATTATTAGCAAGATTGTAAAAATACAGGGTGTAAGAGACATCGTAAAGAAAAGTGATACCATGGATTCAGTACAAGATTCTGGACACCACAATGATAGAAAATAGAATCGGTCTTTCCAAAAAATTTAAGATTCTTTTGCAGTTTTTATAACTCACTAAAATAATTGGGAACAAAATTGTAAAAGTTTTGAAAAGACCGACGCTAATTTCTATCGCTGGGTGGTCCAGAATCATGTGATGAATCCATGGTATTAGTTTTCATTACGATATGTCACTTACACCCTGTATACCAATTTTTTCACCGAATACATTCTGCACGTTTTGTGTACAGTTCGGCTGATAGGATACTTTTAGTTACGTAGATAACCTACGGGTCAATGTTATACCACGTGAATGGGAAACACATTCTTCCATTTGCGCACTAATGACATCATACAGGCACACATGTCAAATTGGCACCACTAGGTATGAACCTGTTTTTTCGCGTTCCACTGGAGAGTCTCATATTCAGCAGTGGACACACTACAGTCAGTAATGTTTTTACTGTAACGAGATCCAATTTCCTATAACTGGACTTATACTTTCATAATCGTGACGTCTTAAAATACCTAAGTATCCTCCTGTGGTCTCATAACAACACGGTCATCAATGAATTTGCCAAACGTGATAAGAATGGCAAAATTCCTTCAACCATTCGTTGTAGCGGTGTATGGGGTATGGTGGTCCCGCTTGAAAATCGGAGGCTACGATTTATGTTAAAAAATATAGCCTATGTTCTTCCTCATGATGCACACAATTTCCTTGTCAAATTTCATCAAGATAGGTTCAGCCATTTAGTCATAAAAAGATAACAGATGGACAGAGACAGAGTTACTTTCAAATTTATAATGTTATATATATAAGAACTCATGTGAGGATACTAAAACTAAATATCAAAATCTCTTTATTCTCAGGGCCATCTGGGGATTTTTCGGTGGCGTATTTTTCATAGTGCTTATATGCGGGTACAGTGGTTTGGTAGCGTTCGCCAGGTACCACGACTGTGATCCGTTGGACTCACGTCTGGCTTTAGCCAAGGATCAGCTACTGCCTCTGTTAGTCATGGATTTATTGGGAGACTGGACCGGAATGCCTGGGATATTCGTTGCTGGAGTGTTCAGTGCTGCTCTTAGGTAAGTTGAAAAGTAAACAGTACATGTCTCCCTATTATTAGAACTTAAGTAAGCTTATGAAATAGATTATTGTATGATTTTATTCATCATGGGGTCACCACCGTTGAGGTTTCTCGTGTTTTACATATCTGGGCGACTTGAGCCAGTCTTATACGCTATTTTCTTTATATTTCGGTCATTTTTGACATGTGAGTTTTTTCAAATATCCACGCTAGTACTCTCGCCAATATTCTAGCTAACATATATTATATACGACGATTAGAAGTACATTAAGAAATCTGCTTCTTTGTTAACGTTCATGTTCTGGGAAATACATAAGTGTACGATTTTTAGCTCCCTATCAACTGGTTTGAATTCAATGGCTGCTGTAGTATTGGAAGATTTCTGGAAACCATTTTTCAAGGATTTGACTCATAGGCAAACGCAGATATTGATTAGAGCTGTGGTTGTTGTTCTTGGAGTAATTTGTGTAGGTTAGTAAGACTTCCCTTTATTTTATTTTTTTTACTATAATCGCAATCGCGTATACATATTTAAAAATATTTTCATAATTGTCAACTTTTGATGTGTGTTATTTTTATAGTTATTTATTTTTATTTTTTTATCTTCTCTCTCTTATGTTGTCAATGTGTCTGTGCCGAATAAATGTTCTTTTCTTTCTTTATTCTTTCTTTCTTTCTACCCTAGTCCGGGCAACCATAAAGATGAAAGAAATAAAAATAATTTATTCGGACTAGAGATCAGACAACACAATGCATAAAGCATAAGAAGAGTTGTTATGAAATATTCTAAGCTACGACGCAAGTTCTTTGCTTCAAAATATAATTTTCAAATTAACTCAAAGCAAATTAAATTCGGTGGTTCATTTAAGCTCTGACACAACACCATTCAAACGCCGCCGTAATAGACACCGAAATAATAAAGATTTATAATTTTAGGTTTGGTGTATGTAGTAGAAATGCTGGGGTCCGTTCTCCAGTTGACGATGAGTCTGTCATCAGCGTCGATGGGACCATTGGCTGGAGTGTTCCTCATGGGAATGTTTTTGCCTTTTATTGACTCTACGGTTAGTTCCAGCATCATTTATTTATTATTTGAATACCTAATATTATCTTTAATATATTTTGGTTTTCCTATTGTAAATATTACCTCATTATATGCTCCGAACTCCATTCGTTAAAAGTAATTCGGTTCGGGTTAAATATATTATCAAGTCTTTGTAATTGTAGAGTGCATTGAGTGGAGGCATCATAGGCTTATCGTCAGCTTGGTGGATCGCAGCGCAATCGCAACTAGCTCAAGCAAAGGGTTTATTGAAATTCAACGAAAAACCAAGATTCACACACAACTGCACTTACGACTTTGATCAAGTTATACATAATGTCGTTGATGCAGAGAGGTTCGTATTTGATTAATTTTATTTCTTGCATAAAAACCTTTGAATTTGTCTGTTAAGCGTACCTACTCAACAAAGAAACGGTCGACAGATTTTTGTAAGCAATTTCTTTTAAAAAAAAACGGTATCGATCCAGGGCTTGGAAAATTAATTTAAAAAAATATATAATGATATAGTATTCGTTTTTATCAAAATCTACACCGAGACTCCTTTGAGTATTTTTCGCTATTTGTTAAAGTTTCGAATTTGTCTATCCTCGCACACTTGGAAAATTCACTCTGTATTATGCATGGCACAAAGCTATTATGTGGACGTTTTGGGACTTGGGAATTGGTCTTGGAAAAAGCAATCAAAGGATGTGTTTGTTTCAGTGAAGTGCCGTACCTATACCGGATCTCATACCTTTGGTTCACGGGGTTCGGATGTATGGTGACCATCAGCATCGCCTGTATCGTTAGCTTGAGGCGATCCGCTAAAGTCCACCATGATTTTCGGTTGTTTGCTCCCTTCGTACGAAGATGGCTTGAGAAGGAAAAGGTAAGAATTGTAAATGCTTATGTAATGCCTTATCACTTTGGCGATTTGCGAGCGTGTTTCCAGCGTGTCAATTAGTGAACGTGCTAATAGCGAGCTCTCCACGGGCGCGCAGCGTGCCTACATTCTGCGGGTGCGCAGGGAAGCCGCGACATGATCCTATCAAATCCGTCGTTTTATCCGCTTTTGTCACCAGTATTTCCAACCAATATATTTATTTTTCGTGATCAATATTCCCGATAACACAGCTGCCAATAATGTTAATAATAATGGTGCCTTGATAATATATTATTAATTGAACACGACGTCATAACATTGTGTTTGATTAGTCGTAATAATCTGGTGCTTACACATTAAATCTTACCTTGAAGAATTTTCGTAATTAAATTCTTTCGATATGTGTGATAAGTGATAATAAAAGTCTTATTCCTATAAACTTATTATAATACATTAGTGGAATTAAATTACGGACGACAAGTACTGAGTTTAATTAAATCTTTGCCACTTGTGTTTTAGTTTGACGCGCTATGGAAAGATGTACTACGCTGCATGCTCTATAACGTATCTCTATGCTTTCCTTCATTTTCCGTGAGTCGCAGACCGTTCAGTATAGTATAATATACCTAAATCCTTATTTCGATTCTGCACGTTTTAATCAGTGGCCAAAAGTTCACATTTCATTATGGACTCCAGTGCACGGTGAAGTCCACGAATATCTATGGAGTCTAAAACTATAGTCGATCATTGAATACACTTCTACCCGAAACATGCACATGAGTAGTCGTCGGTAAAAAAAAATGCCATACCCAATCTTTCGATTCATTGATTTTTGCTTGTGGCTCATTTAATTCTTTTATCATAATTGTTCTAGGTACCTGCAGATATCAGATATTTTATACAAATGTCCATTTTTTTTGTTACAGATAACCCAAGTGCATTTAAAAAATATTCAGAAAGAATGAATCTTTTATTTCAAGAAGATCTGCGTGAATAACTAGATTAGGATAATTGTAATTAAAATATTTGCATTTAATTGCAATAAAATGCGTATTTTGTACGTCTAAGTTTTCAGTTTTCAATAATTTCAGCCTATAATAATCCACTACTAGGTCTTTACCTCTTTCAAATTATGCGATAAAATCCGGGACGGTCCTCCATATTCCACATCCAATTTTCCGGTCCGCCATATTCCCCAGCGGTGCATTTCCACAAGAGAGGTGAGGCGAGGATTGGATGGGAGAGAATTTAAATTTTTTCGGCCCATGTCCACCAAAAATTGCCATCGCGAGTGCCATCGCAAGAATTATTATTTATTATCTAAGCGAGCGACTACCATTGGTTGTTTGATCAAGTACACATTGACGTAACTTCTTAATTGTGTCATACTATACCTACTTGAAAAACGAATGGTGGTATAAAAGATTAAAACATGGTACTTATGACTGTATGTATCTACCTATCATCATTTAAATCAGAAAGAATGTACGTCAATATTATATTCTCTTCTACCAAAATGCAATCCAAATAAAGTAGCATAATATTCTATTTGATAAATTTATTCAAGAAAGCGTGAGTGTTCAGAATTTATTTGTTCGTCGTTACTCAATTCAAAATGGATATCTGTTTGCTGTGTTGACTCTGTATATACCCCGTCTGTAAAAAAAGACATAGAAGGTATGAAATAACAATTACAAAAAATAATCATCTAAGAATGATTGTAGTTTAAAACGGATACACTATTGATCGAAATAAAACGGGATTTTGTCTAGAACTTAGTTTCGACAGACAGAACGTGAACTAATCAATAAAATGTCATTGGAACTAATCGTGTAATTTTAGAAATGTATATCATGTAACCATACCGTGTCTTGAAGATATCGCTGTTGCCCATAGGGTTCAGGGTACCCGTGCATCTGTCGCGAGTAGCCTCTCTAAGAGTTGCACATTCATTGGCGAGCAGGTGGTTGTATTTTACGGAGCTGGCCATATACTCGTAAGCACGACCATGAGAACAAGAGTTGAACCAGCATCCAGGCATGTTATTGCCTCCATTGGGGTAGAAATCGGCATGACCGCACGGATCGCTAAATCCAAGCAGACCAGTGTCTGTATGAATGACTTCTACGTATTGACCATCTGTTGGCACCACACGGTTACGGTCTCCGCCCCATAGAGGACCAGCAGGGTCCAAAGCTAGAATATAATAATAACACATCAAATTAATTTAATGTTATTGTTACCTTACCTTAGCGATAGTACTTTATTGATTGGATATAATTAGTGTAACTTAAAAATTGATTTAGGAGAGAAAAGTCGTTACCTGTAATTCTCTTGACCCTGGCTAAAGTTTCTCTGCCAGCATTGCCAACGAGATGGCCACCAAGACTGAAGCCTACTAAATGTACTCTTTCATATGACATTCCCAATCCAGTCAGCCAGTTAATGAATTGGCCGAGGCCTCTACCAACTTCAGGAGTCCCACTCTTTGCTGTAGTATAAGATCTGTTGGCTAGAGCACTCCAATCAAGAACGATAACATTGACGTCAGCATTTTGTAGAAAAGCTGAAAAAAAAAGCATGTTTTAAAATATATTTTTCCATTTTCCCAGACTGCGAAACAGATGGTTATATTTTTCGGAAGGTACCTTAGTAGGTTTATATTTTTTTGTTTTTGGAGTCGCAATGGTTCGATGGGTTTCGATAAATGAGTTATCTTTAGAATTTTAATTTAATTAATAATTTTTATTTAATTTGACGACACGATAGGCGGTAAGCGATTAGCTTTCTGCGCTACATGCCACGGGTTCGATCCCCGCGCGGAGCAAATATTTGTATGATCTGCAGATAGTTGTTCGGGGTCTCGGTGTGTGTGCAATGCATGTGACATGTATGTTTGTAAACTATACCCTCGATACAGAAGAAATACTAGTGAGGTACGAGTACAACGTTTATTTAAATAAAAGAAGAAGAATTGTCTCTAACCCATCTATATCTGGGATTTTTTTTAATGTTAAGTTAAGTTAAGTTGTATGTAAGTAAGGTAGTATGTATGTCCAATAACTTCGAAATTTTTGGAGATAT
The DNA here is from genome assembly GCA_932294325.1 of Allophyes oxyacanthae. Classification (NCBI taxonomy): domain Eukaryota; kingdom Metazoa; phylum Arthropoda; class Insecta; order Lepidoptera; family Noctuidae; genus Allophyes; species Allophyes oxyacanthae. The sequence continues at coordinate 6,345,593 of OW028610.1, forward strand.
GAAATTTATTAGAGCGTGTCCGTTATATTTTATAATAAGTTTGATGAATTCATGTTACCTTCAATCAGTAACCAGTTCATGCTGTTTCCGCCGTGACCATTCCACCCATGAGCGAGGAATACAGTGACCTTTGAGAAATTAATGTTTGAATTAACTACGGAGCCTACATCACCAAACCTTATGACTTGAGCTGAAGAAGGATTGGCCCTGAAAATAAAAAGATCAGGCAAATGAGTTAGAGTACTTTAAAAAAAAAAAATAGTATTTGCAAAGAAATTACCAAACTTTCAGTGTTGAGGGAGAAAATTTGAGATTACGTGGAAATTTATATTACCGGGTAAAGAGCCAGTATCCGTTATTAGCTGGATTTCTTGTGTATGCTTCAATGAACGCTAAATCTGCCGGTTCCTCAGCATCAACGAGGTGAAGGGTTTGGTCGCCATCTCCCGGGAAGTAGAAGTACCTGTTACCTTCCTGGTAACCCTGCACGGGGTCTTTAAGTACGCTTGCAGAACATGCTATAATAATACAAAAAGATCTTTAAGCTTTTAAATACATGGTTATAGGGATTTAGTATTAATTTATTTAACTTTAAATAAGATGGTTTAATAAAACAATTACACTAAACGGAGTCATTGTAAATGTAGAGATGGTAGTTAATGGAGAAGAGAGATGGTGTCTGTCCATATATCGACTTCCACAGCACAGTGTTTAAAAGCACAGTCTTTCTAATGAAATAAAACTACATACTAATCAACTATTGATAAAATAAATAGTTAAGTAACTGTGAAAAAGTTGACGGTGTACCGAATAAATAAAAAAATTAAAGTATTTCGATTTGACTTGTGACGTTTGCAGTGCCTTAGAACATTAATGTAAAAATGTTGATTCTGCTGTTCACGTGGCGGAATATTGGGCCAAGTATATTTAATTTGCCTTCGACACGCTAAGAAGAAGAATGTAAAAAGATCCTAATAGTTTTTTGGAAATGTTTACTTACTCTTGCAATAAAAATATTATACTAAAACCTTTACTTTCAATTCCGTCCACTATTTATTTCGCTCTTCCAGAGAATAGTAAGAACTATTGTAATAACAATTTTCACATTAATTTATCTTCACATAATATTTTAACAATAAAACTATTAACCTAACAGAATTTTTTATCTTATTCTTTCGAGTAGGTACAATTATTATGTATTGTTCAATTACCTGCTATAGCGACAGTTAACAGTAATAGGCACTTCATAATGCTCAAGAGTGGCACTCTCTACTCCAATTAACTATGAAGTTATTGTATTTATATGATACAATGTGTTTTATACGAGATTATACCCCATTTATCGTGATAAGATGATCATAATATTATGTTATTTTATCGTGTAACGAACTATTAATTTGTGTTTTTTCCATTTGAATCAAACAAAAAAACTATATCATCTCTGATTATTTATACAACTCAACGTCTATCTCTTTGTCTGTATGTTTATTTATTTATTTTATTATTTATGTACACACAACAAATGGAAAAATACATAGAATAAGGAACACTTAAGTACAAAGGTACTGCTTATTTCTAAAGAAATTTCTGCCAGCAGACCTGCGACTGGAGAGGGTACAGAAGAAAACGTAGACACAGTGTGTAAACTAAGAAGGGAAGATTACGGATACGGAAAATTGATAGATATTATCTAAACCTAAATGATATAAATAAAATAATAATAAATAATAATTAGTTCTGTTTGATTAGAGAAATACTTTTTCTGCTCAAAAACATGACCATCATCACATAAAGGAAAAATAAGAAATCAAAACAAACTAATCAATCAATCTGTCCCTACAAAATAGTTTTACGAATAGGTATGGTATGAAAGTACTTGCGTTTAAACAAAATAGTAAAGGTAGGTACCTACTATTTACCACAAAAAATCAATGTAAAAATGCTGTGCTACTATCAGATACTTTGCTTGCAATTTATTGTGTAAGTAAATTAATCTTAATTACTGTATTTGGTCATAAGTAGCTTAATTGAATTTGGAGATAGCACTAAAATGATCGATAACTTTTATCTATGCTATAATACGTCGAACGTGGGTGGCTAGGTTTAAGATAAAAAATATATTTGTCATACGACTCAAATATTTTTTACAACTTTTCAAAACAGAGATTTCTCTATAAGACAGCGATAAATTTCTCTAAACTAAGATATAAACTATTGGCGATTCTTTTCTATAGCGAGGTTCGTAATTGCTGTCATAAAAGCATTTCTAGCTTCCTGCGGGCTGTCGAGTGTCTATAAAAATGCCACGGAGTACAAGAGGATCATACTGAATAGACTATCATCTCAAGTACGTCTTACGTCGTGTTATTACTATTAGATTTATTGTCTCTTTCAATTTTCGAATTTCGAAGTCAATATTTTTGTTTAGGAATCTGTGAATGCGGATCTCGACTCTTTGGGAATTCGGTTCTGTTTGAAAAGAGCTAAGTTGAAAGGTTATTTCAGGTTTCTTGGTCAACTAGAACTTCATTTTGTGGGGGCCAAATTACTCTGATGACCTGTGAGGAAGGTGTGCTTCAATATCTGTGATTGTTATTCACAAGCAGATTGTTATGAATGTAAGGTATGAGGACCAAATACGTTACGAGTAGGTAGGTATACAAATTCCATGCGGAGTAGTTTCAGGGCAGTTGTAATTGTAAGATAAGTTGTCTTGGAAATTCCAGCCCCTCAAGTGACGCAAAGTAGGCGCAATAGAAAATCTATTGTTTGCAGCTTAATGAATTAACCTAATTAATTTTGTACTTCAGCACACCGACTTACAATCTTTCACTTGATTATAGATTTAAAACTGAAAAACAAATCTATGATACTAATACTACCTACGTGTACACCTGTATTGTTGATAGCTACAAATATTCAAATAATTATGATACGAAGATAATGCGTAATGATCGCTGTCGTCATGATCCGATTAGGTAATTCGTTATATTCTGTGCAGCTGTAATCGAGAGGGATGCTAAAAGACGAATACGAGTTCAGTTGGGTTGGGCTTGGGCTGCATTTGGTAAGCTACGTCGTCATCTCATCACCTATTCCACAGAGTCTAAAGTCGAAGGTTTTCAATCAGTGCGGAGCCGAGACGTGGACACTCATAGTAGGGCCCGTCCACAAATTCAAATTCGCTAAGCAAGCTATGGAAAGGGTTATGCTTGGAGTTTTTCTGCAGTGTCGAATCCGAAATGAGGTTATCAGACAGAGAATCAGAGTGGTCGATACAGCCCACAGAATTTGCAAGCTGAAGTGGCCATGGGCTAGCCATATTAGCCGTACAATCGATATCCGTTTAGAGACCACGATTCGGCAAAAGTGGAGTAGGACTCTCTCAGCATAGGTGTAGCAACGATCTTCGCAAGATGGCTAGTAACAGCTGGATGAGACACGCCAAGGTTCGAGCTAGATAGCATGCGATTGGACAGGCCTATGTCCAGCAGCGGACTGCTTTAGGCTGGTGTAGTTGTATGTTGTAATCAAAGGAGAATACCAATAGAATAGAATAGAATAGAATAGATATTTATTTCATGTAAACCAGATACAGGCACTTATGAAATGTCGAGACTCTAGGTGCACGGTTCCAAATAGTAGATCCTATGGAGAAGAATCGGCAAGAAACTCCATGGAACCTCTTTTCAAATAAATAATAGATCTTGACAATCTTTATCAGTACAATGTTGTGGTAAGATCTGCGAGAATAATGCAATTCAATGCGAATATAAATAAAACTAGGATAATAATGAATTGCCTCTGAATAAGATTGCCATGGCAGTTACGAGCTGACCAGTTCCGACAGACGGCACCCGTTCACGAGCATGACGCATGTGTCAGCCTCGCCAAGCTCGACCACAATGAAGGTCAATCTTAGTAGGTATGGGATTCGGTCCAAATGTTGCACAGAATTGAAACTGCAGTTGGACGACTTATATCTGGAAATCAAACCATTTAAAATCGGTCCGAGGATATCCGTCCAAAATAATGTAGGTAGTTGTACTACAAATAGCAGTTACTGAAAAAGTTATTGTTAAAATAAATATACTTTGAAAGATGAAAATGACCGTATCGGTCATAATATTACTTTATCCTATATTTTGATACATAACATAGCATCGCGCTTATTTTCCCCAAAGGGTTAACTACAGATTTTCAAGAGTTGTGCAATTACATTACAAATGCAATAAAAGTTACGACCTACGTAATTTATTTTGCCCATAGTGTGATTATGTCATATGACACCACGATGAGATCTACTTAATGTCGTTTTAGTTGATGCTGGGTGGTATTTGAACCAAATCCTTTACTCGTCTCTAAAGCGGTGTGTTTATTTTAACTTTGAATAAACTATTTGCTTTCACAGTAGATGATCGTATTTTTCTTTATTAATGATAGATTGTCTGATTTCCAATTATAATCTTCCGACCGGGATTCAAATAACATCACCGTGTCACCGTCGTGACTTCGCAGACCGTAGCTGCAGCATTTTTCATAGACAAGCCAAACAGTCAAGGGCCCTTCCTTTGTAGTTTCTGGATTGAGAGCTAGGCTTTCGTCAATAAACTGTTGATGAAATGTTTATTGACGTTAGTGTGTATTTATAAATAAATAATAGACTCAATACTGATTTGCCAGGTTTATTTTCTTATTAAAAGTTCGATTTCGATAATAAATTAAACTGTTAATCAATAAGTCCTTTAGAAAGGCCAGTTGTTTCCAGTCCGGAGACCGAAGATTCCGTTTCTGTAATAAAAAGTAAAGAACAATATTAGAAAGAGCATGAAAAATCTATTGTAAGTTTTTACTCGGTAATTTGTACTCTGCATCTTTCCTACAGTTACATAGATATCGCCTTCAGTTACAATAATCGCTACAGTCAAGCTCTCGAACTTCTAGCTGCACGTGAAGTCAAGTTATATAGTAGAAACTTAGAAAGGTCATATACATGTGCTGGTGGTAAATAAATCAGGTATCAGGCATCAGGCCATCTACAACGCCAATAAAAAAATTGTCTACAGTCATGCCTATTTTTTTCCATTGATAGTACGTTATGCTCATAGGTATGTAATATTTTTTTAATATAACGATTCTTACCCTCGTTTCGAAATGATGCCGTTGCCCATATTCAAGGCGTTACCAGAACACTGATTATTCTGTGCTTGGTTGATGTTTGAGCACTGTCTGCCGACAAAGCGGTTGTAGCGAACACTTGCGGCGAAGAATTCATACGCCCTGCTGTGAGAGCAGGTACTGACCCAGCACCCCGGCTGTGGATTCCTGCCTCCGTTGGGGTAGAAGTCCGCGTTAGCAATTTGGTCGAAGATACCGAGGAGACCACCATCAGTGTGGATGGCTTCCACGTATTGGCCAGAGTTGCGGTTCAGAGCTAGGTTATTTCCACCCCATCTCGGACCGGCAGGGTCCAAACCTTAAACAAATGTTTTATGACTATCTATTTATCCATAAAAAAAATAAAAAATCTTAAATATTATAGGTACTATAATTACCTGTAACACGACTGGCACGCCCGCCTGCCTGACGGCCAGCATTGCCTACGACATGAGCCCCCAAGCTGAAGCCAACCAAGTGCACGTTGTTCCAGTTGCCACCAGCGGTGTTGATGAGCCAGACGAGGAAGTTGCCGAGGTGCTGACCCACGTTGGGGACGCCATTTGAAGCGGTAACATAGTTGGAGTTAGCGAGAGCGCGCCAGTCCAAAACAATGACATTAGCATCCTGAACAGCAAGGAAGGCCGACGTGATGAGAGGGTTTATCCCGGAGTTTCCATTGCTGTTCCATCCGTGAACGACGACTTTCAGGGGACGGCCGCCGTTGTAGCCAGAGCTCCAAATTGTGTTGGCATTGCCGTGAGCAATAACGCGAGCGTTGTTGGGGTTTGCTCTGAAAATAAGCGTTAAGATGAAAGTAGATAGTGTACATGATGGAAGTCACTAAATGTATCTAAGAGAATTATACAAGGTATACACTTCGTTTATAAAACAATTTTAAAGAATATTCTGTAGCCCGTTATGGTTGTTGAGGTTCCAGATTATGTTAGCGTTGCCGTTGATGATGATTTGTGCATTTTTAGGGTTTCTCCTACAAAGTAAATATATTGACAGCACGGTTGTGATTGGCTTTCTGCGCTACGGGTTGCGTGGTCGATTACCGCACAGAAGAAATATTTGTAAGGCCTAGGTGATATACCTAGGCCTTACACATATAGGTCTAACAGTTAGTATTCTTTGCCTAGGTACATGTTCTGGGTCTGGGTGAGTAAGCTTTTGAAATTAATGTCTTTTATCTGTACCTACGACACAGGAGAAATTGTATCATAGTTGAAAATACCAAGATATTTTAAATTGTTGTCTAACTAATTACGTTCAAGTCATGTGTGCCAGTATCAAGAATTTTCATTATGGTAAGATAAGCTAAGTAATAATACATAGTACATAGATAGGAGTGCATTTAGGTAAAAATTATGTCAGAATCGAGAGGCTTGGGCTATTGCCTGTTTGAAAGGAAAAAAACTTTACCTGGTGAAAAGCCAGTATTGGTTGTTGGCGCCATTTCTGGTCTTAAGAAGTTCCTCGTCGACCGGCTCCTCTAGGTCCACCAGGTGAGGTGTGCCGTCGCCATCAGGCATCCACACGTAGCGGCTCTCGCCCTCCACGTAGTGGCTGTTGTCTCCGGGGGTAACAGGGATGGCGCTACCAGCGCATACTAAGAACACAAATAAATTAATAATGTGATGACTTCAGATAGGGTCGTCCACATATTGATTAGCAGTTTATTGGTTCTTGTAATGTTTTTATAAAATACGACAGTCACTTAAACTTTGGGTTTCCTGTTTAATTTAAGCAGTTTTTTTAAGGATTTGTTTATGTTTATGGTTTAATGGTTTTTGGAAGCTTACCCCTTACTAATAAACGCTGTATATGTAGTTATGCCATGAATTATGGCCTTTTAAGCATACATTTTGCAACATTTGGCGTATAAGCTTGATATACTTTATTAATCGTTTATTAGTAGAGGGATTAGTGTTTATTTAATTTACTGTCCATTATGGTAAAAACGGTGCTATAGAGAGATTTACAAAAACGAGCTGACTATATCGTTAATAGCTTGACAGAACACTCAATTAAACTAAATGAACTCACGCGCAATAAGGGCGGCCAGCACTACCAGAAGCTTCATAGCTATGGCTTTCAATATAATTGAATTACCTACGTGAATATAAGTAACTGAGCTTTTATAAATATATTTTTTATCTTATCTTTCCTTCAGCTGGAGTCGTCATATTGATTGACAAGATAATGCATTAGGTATGATATACAGGGTGACTGATTGAATGCTGCACAAGTGCAAATATTGAAGGAGGGGTAGATATTATGAACAAATTTTACAATGGGACTGAACTTGTATCGTGAAAAAAAATCTGCTGTTCCATACATTTAGTCGAGTAATATTGAATTATTTGTAAGGAACAGCTGATCTTTTTTCTCGCGATTTCAGGTTTCGCCCAATAGTAAAAGTTATTCATAATGGTGAGTACAATACCCTTCTTTAATGTTTCCAGCAGTAAACCAGTCACCCTGTATATTAATATTGGATTATTAAGGCATAATCACAGATTGAATCTGCCGCAGGCGTGCAGTGTGCAGTGTGCATATGATTTTTACACAGGTGTCCCAAAAAATTGGGTCAGGCGGAAGTCCAGAAGTAGAGTATGCTTAGAGGTAGATACTCGAATAACCCCCATATACATTATGTTCCGCTATTTTTTTAGCTTTCCGGTTATGAATTTTTTTCATGACCAACCTCTGTCATTCGGAATTTAATGTATCTTAACCATGGCCATAATGAAGTACTTATTATGTCAACTATTCACGTCCCTGTGATAAAAATGTCACGAAGGATATTGCCGGGATTCGCTCCAAATGACGCCCAGAAACTATTTAAACGGCATTTAGGGCCATGTTTACCGACAATATTTAACAGATGTTTAAAACGAAATAGGCCGATTACCCATACAAAAATTACCTAATATTCAAACGGTTGATTTTGCTCTAATTATCTGTTATGTTGTCGGTGAACTTGGGCCTTAGTAGATCTCATGAGGGAAATGTAGATTCTTTCACTATGAATAAAAAAAATCGTCTTTATAAATTATAGCCTGTTATTCAGTGATAATGTAGCATTCACCTAGTTCAAGAATTTTTAAATTTCGTCCAGTACTTTTTCAGTTTATCCATTAAAAACAAACATACAAAAAATCAAATCTTTTCTCTTTATAATCAAATAATTTATTTGCATTAAACATGTGTGATCATACAGTCCTAAGTATACGATAATATATTAGATGTTAAAATACAATTTATAGTCCAAATATGTTATACCTAAAGAGGTGTACAAATGAGTAATCTCCATCATCGTGAGCTAGTAATAATATTAGTTTAGATGCAGTAATTAACCACCAAAAGCAAAAACCCGCGCCATATCCGTGTCCATTGTCGGTATTTGTCAGCCTCTCGTCCTTCTTGTGTGTTTCGCCTTATTCAGTGTTACGAAAAGGGTTTCTTTTAACAATTTCGATTTTATGCATCGACCACGTTGTGCGTGCCGATTGGCCCCTGATTACCTACGTTAGTATAATAAATATGACAGTTGTTGTCGCAAATAAACGTTCTATTCCGTATCCTCTTATGAATACGTCTTTAATATAAGCGAGAAAGGGATGCATTGTTTGTTGGGCGCTGTGGCTGTTAAATTTTTCTTACGTATTCAAGGGCTAAGACACCAATCTAAAATCAGTTGTTTGTGTGCATTTATCAGCCACTCAGGGTGGGCCTCCCCGGCTATCAACCACTTGACCCTATCAAGAATACTTCACCGTTTTACAAAACAGCGACATTGGAAAACGTAACGCCATTACATTATTACCTTGTACAGAACTGAGCTAGCTGTTTTTAAAGCGGCTAGCCGTTTTTTATTATTGCAGTGGTATCCACAATTCGGCTGCGATATTTACACAAAAATCTGTCGCCGTTATGTATATTTCGATCATGGAACTAGTCGATATGTATTATGTACTGTCATTTCGCTTAGGGCCTCTGCCGAAATAGGTTTAATTCCTAAACCTGCGTAATAAGTTTACGATTTAGGATCAACTAGCCATCCGTTCCCGGCTTCGCACGGGCGCAAATTCTCTACTATAATTAAACTGTTATTTATACATATAAATATTTCGTGAAATATCTAACTGATATGATGGTGAAAACTGCATCAAAATCCGTTGTGTGGTTTAGAAGGAGTTAGCGGATATACAGACAGACAGATGCGGAAAGCGACTTTATTTTATACTATGTAAAGATAAATAAAACATTCTATTGATCGAGAACAATTTAATCACTTATTATAATAATCATCGGTTAAACCAGATAACAAGATATTAAGATAACCAGATAATACTTACTCATGTTATCATATCGCACACGAATCCTTTCGTGGGTAATCACATTTTTGAAGACATGATTTTTTTTTATCTTAGTAGGCAGGTTCTGTAATCGGCTTTGCAGGGGTTTTAAATAATACGTCTTGTTTGCAGATACGTATCATAAATTTTTAGAAAACCATATTTTTACAAAATGAAAAAACAAAAATGTGTTTTAGTGTTCGGGCTAAATACTCAAAGTTTTCGGGTCGTAATCGAACTCAATACTTGTCAGCTACACTACAGTCATCATTCTACGTGGTTTAGTTAGTTACGGTAAATGTTCAAACAGCCGTGCCCTTTAAAAGCGTGATGTGTCTGTAATTTGTTTATATCTCTATAACAATTGACTTGAAAAATTCTAGCCTTATGTGGAAGGTCATTGCTGTTATTTTGAAATCATTATCCTCGTGTCCTTAAACTATCTGTTTTATTGGTATGCAATGACTTTTTCTCCCTTCACCAGACATCATCTCAGGTAACTTTCTTCTCAGATAGTACCTACATAATTTATCCATCTTTTCTTTGATCTTCTTCTTCTCTTGCATCCATCAACATTTCATACTTAAAGCGCTTCTTGTAAAATGTTTCTCATGTCTCCGCATAGCACGAAAGACAGGCATTTTTTAAAAATAAGTAATTATAGAGGTGTGTTGTTACGATGAAATGTTTATCAACATAAAGAATGACTACCATAGTACCTATAATAAGTTTAAAGGGAATAACAGACTCAATGATAATTTATGAGATTTATTTTCAGAGAATGTTAAACTAAAACGTTAATCGACAAGTTCTTTAGTAAGGCCAGCTGTTACCAGTTTGAAGACCGAAGATTCCGCTTCTGTAATAAAAAGTAAAGAAAAATATTAGAAAAGGCATGAAAATAACTTCATACTTGTTATAAGGCCTTTTCTCAGATTGATACTGCTGATATTAATATTTAGTTCAATATTTAACGTTAATGTGTGGCTTACCCTCGTTTCGAAACAACGCCGTTGCCCATATTGAAGGCGTTACCAGAACACTGATTATTCTCGGCTTGGTTGACGTTGGAGCACTGTCTGCCAACGAAGTGATTCAAGCGGACACTTGCTGCGAAGAGTTCATACGCCCTGCTGTGAGAGCAGGTACTGATCCAGCACCCCGGCTGCGGATTCCTGCCTCCATTGGGGTAGAAGTCACTGTCAGCAATTTGGTCGAAGATACCGAGGAGACCACCATCAGTGTGGATGGCTTCCACGTATTGGCCAGAGTTGCGGTTCAGAGCTAGGGAATTTCCACCCCACAAGGGACCGGCAGGGTCCAAACCTTAAACAAATGTTGTGTTACTACCCACTTATCCGTTTCTATAACATTAATATGCTTAAATATTATATTATAGGTACTATAATTACCCGTAACACGACTGGCAAGTCCGCCTGCCTGACGGCCAGCATTGCCTACGATGTGAGCCCCCAAGCTGAAGCCAACCAAGTGAACATTGTTCCAGTTGCCACCAGCGGTGTTGATGAGCCAGATGAGGAAGTTGCCAAGGAACTGGCCCACGCCGGGGACGCCGTTTGCAGCGGTAATGTAGTTGGAGTTAGCGAGAGCGCGCCAGTCCACAACAATAACATTAGCATCCTGAACAGCAAGGAAAGCCGACGTAATGAGAGGGTTTATGTCAGAGTTTCCATTGCTGTTCCATCCGTGAACGACGACTTTCAGGGGGCGGCCGCTGTGGTAGTTGGAGTTCCAGATTGTGTTAGCGTTGCCGTTGACGATGATTTGTGCATTGGTAGGGTTATTCCTGCAAAATAAATTTATTCGTATATGTTTCCAGAGGTCTAAGAAAGGGTAACTCATGTTCTGAATGTGTGTCATTGTTTGCAAATATAGTATAGAGGATCTGAAAGTGCTTCATTACAGGACAGAAAAAGAAATTTCAAAATTAAACTAAGATTTTAAAATTCATACTCTGTCTCATAAATCTGACGTTTTCAATTCTACGTTTTTTTATGTTTGTTCAGCGATATTTTCGCCAATTTATTGGGAACGGATATTAATTATTCTTTTTTTGTTTGAAATAGTATTCTCCCTGTTTGTCATATTTATATTGGTGAAGATCTGAATATGAAGACGTTCGAAGATAGACAATGAAACTCTTCAATGGATAACAGCAAATCACTCTCGATTGCTGTAATCGCATGTTTATGTATTGCTTAAAGTCACTCAAAATAGAAAAATACATACATACATTAAAAGAGAAAAAAGTATGAGGCATTTTCCAATAATAACACGACGAATATAATATCTGAGGATTTCATAAAAATCGATTTGAAAATACTAAAACGAATAACTAAATTCTTTTTGATAAAAAACATAACGGCTTCTGAAGTTGGGGCCTTTATTTCTTCAATAAACCTTAGCTTGGCACCGAATTCATAAGGTGTTATGTTTTTTTTTTAATATTTTAGGTTTATGTTTGGTTTCATATTGTATATGATATTATAAAATTAAATATTTCAAAACTTGCTGAATGGTTGTATCCTTTTCGTTCAATTAGGATAAAATTACCTTTAGCAAAAACGATAAAAAATATGTTTTGTTTGCCATGTGAAACACTAGTGATGTCAACCTACTCCAGGTTGACCTGAATAGTATCGGTCTGATGTCGTCTGATGAACTTACTTGACTTTGGGCTATTGCTTCTGAAAGAGAAAGAACTTTACCTGGTGAAAAGCCAGTATTGGTTGTTGGCGCCATTTCTGGTCTTAAGAAGTCCCTCGTCGATCGGCTCCTCTAGGTCCACCAAGTGAGGTGTGCCGTCGCCATCAGGCATCCACACGTAGCGGCTCTCGCCCTCCACGTAGTGACTGTTGTCTCCGGGGGTAACAGGGATGGCGCTACTGGCGCACACTACAATCCAAGTAAAATAATGACGTCAGAAAATAATATCTGTTATCAATTTAAGAGTAAGTAAGTTTTTTTGTAAGGGATTGGAAAAAATGTAACGATTTATTTCCTTGATATTTTATGAAAACTATAACTATTTCGTTCACTGTCTATCATGATAAATATGGTGTTACGAAAAGATTTCCACAAACGATTTAAGTATTTAACGATTTCAATAGGTATATAGGTACAGATAGTAACTCACATGCAATAACAGCAGGCAACACTACTAGAAGCTTCATATCTATAGATTTCATTAGAATTGAAATAGGTGCGTGTATTAACTGAGTATTTATACATATATTTTATCTTAACTCCTCCCTCAGTTGGAGTCGTAATATTTAGATGACGATAAAATGCTTAGCGCGATATACCTACATCTAAGACATAATTTCTATTGTTTGATTGTGTCGCATACGTGATAGGAACAGTGTGTTTTATTGAAACGAATTTCATGCTCTCGAAAACCATTCGATGAATATATCAATATTATTATGACGTAGTTTTCATATTATACCTTTCATACAGCCTGGATACCTCTCTGTTTTAGTTAGAGAGTTATCTATGTACCTACCTCTGTTATGCAAGTTTACAAGTTGTTATACTAAGTATACAAATAATTCAATAGATATTACTCGACTAAACGTATAGAACGGCAGATTTTTGTTCGCGATTTGTCGTACGCATTTTAGCTCATAGTAAAAACCTGTTGATCTGGTGGCTATGTAAGTGATGACGATTCTACAGGTGCTTAGTATGGCTTTTTGCAGCAAGCAGAACGTGGATGGTGGTATATTTAAGATATTATAGAAGATATGGTTAAGAACGGGGTATTTACCATGTTTATACCTTGTTGCGAACTTCCGACGTGGTAAATACCCGTTCGTGATCATGACAGTTTAAAAACTTATATCGAAGTTATGGTTTATTTTATTATTTATTGTTCTCAATCAACCACAATCGGCTGAAAGGATTTGGATGAAACGTGGCTCACAGATATATATTTTTATTTGTAAGTGATAGCCTAGTGGTTGAACGCTTGCCTTCCATGCAGTAGGGTCTGAGTTTGAGCCCGGCCCGCACCCCTGACATTTCGAATTCATGTGCGGATCAGAATTTGATTATCACTTGCGAAAACATTACGAATAAACGCGCAGATCTGAGAGGGCCTCATAAAGTTCTTAATGGTGTGTGTAGTCTGCCAACCCGCAATAGGCCAGCGTGGGGGCTGCATTTATTATTATTATTACCTACATATTATGTTTCTTTGAGCATTAATAGTTCTTGAAATATGACTACCTGAACTTTATGGAAAAAACAAATTACGCAACATTTAATCCTTTGTACTAATCTTAAATTTATTAGAAAACAATCGGGATTACTACAAAATGACCTAGAAGAGTATTCAGTTAGATACATTTTTATACATAAAAATAAATAATAAGTTTCGTGAGGACCAAAAATAAATAAAATAAAAATAAATTAGTACAAAAGATAAAATTTTGCGATATTTATTTTTTCCCATAGTTTAAGTAGACATATTGAAATGAATTAGGTACCATTTTGTAGATATTTTAATAAAGATCATTTCTACTATTAACTTCTTAGCTGTAACGGTTGTCGAGAAAAATAGAAAAAAATACGGTCAGCGAGCGGGTAGGTAAAGGAATACTTCTAGAGTGTTCTAGAAAACTAACGAACATCTGTGCCAAAATCAGCTCATCATCTTTCTTTGACAATAGGCTTTATATTCGTGCTAGTGGATATAATATTTTATTCCTGAGGGCCAATGAAAAGGTACTGTAATTTTTTTTTATGGAATAAAGAAAACAATCCATTGATCAAGATTAATTTAATCACTTTTATAAATATAATCATATGTTACACCAGATAACAATAATGTTATCATATCGCATCTTATCACGTACAATTATCCATTCCTTGGTAAATTCTTTTTTAAATATTAATTTTACTGAGTGAGGTCCGTAGGTTAGAAAGGCCAGCTATTTCCAGTTCTAAGTCCGTAAAGACCATTTCTGTAAAAAAAAGGATGAAGTCATTAAATATGTAGAAAATTCGATCCACTTTACTTATACGAAGTATATAATGGTTTCGATTCTGTTGTGCACTTGGACAGGACTAAACTAAACCAAGGGAGTTTGTCTTTTTCTGTTTCAATAGAAAAAGAAAGTGACATAATGCGTTTAGTCTACTTTAGTACCTACTATCAAAATGTGCAACAGAATCGACACCAATATTCATGTGTTTTGTTACATTAGCGTTTGAGAAATGGCAACCTTATTAAGAACTAATGGCAATTTATCAATGGCAAACAATGGTAAATATTCGTCAGTTATATAAGGTGTATATTTAAACAGCTCATAATTATGCTTTAAGGGGTTATTGCACCCATCATTATGAACAACTTTTACTATGGGAACAAACCTGAAATCACGAAAAAATAAATCAGCTAGTCTATACAAATATTCAATATTACTCGACTAAATGCAGATTTTTTTTCGCGATTACTGTTTGGACTCTGTTTATAATTTTGTTGGGAGGATATTATGATGTTTTAAATTCACATGGTTAAATGTAAGAGAGAAAGAATCCAGTCGTATGACTAAACAAGAATTACACCCTTGCTTGATTCGACTCAATAACTTAAAATATTACGCAGCAAATATTTTACGAAGTTAATACTGTCGCACTTCGATATATTTCTTATAATACAGAAGAAAAATTTCAACATTACACAATCTCATGTGTAAAATGGGTATCATTTTAAATCATGCAGAACAGTGTACTTTGTAACTTACGCGCGCTTGTTAACGACGGCGTTGCCCATATGAAGGGCGTTTCCGTGGCAGGTGGAGAGTTCAGCCTCCCAAATGTTGGGGCACTGTCTTCCGATTAAATGGTTGAAGCGGACGGTAGCGGCGAACAGCTCGGGCGCGCGTCCATGAGAGCATGTGCTTATCCAGCAGCCAGGCTGCGGGTTTTTACCGCCGTTGGGATAGAAATCAGCGTCACCCACTGGGTTGAAGATGCCGAGAATGTGACCGTCAGTGTGAATGGCTTCAACATATTGACCAGCGTTGCGGTTCAACGCATTTCCGTTACCACCCCATAGAGGGCCAGCGGGGTCTAGACCTGTAACCACGTAGTTAAGTATTAATAAGGTTTCTTTGATGGAATTACATAACATGTCTGTAATGTATTCTTAAGCAAGTCAAAACGGATTTTAACAAAAAACAATCCATGTGTGATACTAAATACTAAAATAACATTACCGGTAACACGGGACGGGCGACCACCAGCTTGGCGTCCAGCGTTTCCAACAACGTGAGCGCCCAAACTGAAGCCAACCAAGTGGACGTTGTTCCAGTTGCCACCAGCAGTGTTGATGAGCCAGACGAGGAAGTTTCCGAGGTGTTGTCCAACATTTGGGACACCGGCGGCAGCAGTGTTGTAGTTGGAGTTAGCGAGAGCGCGCCAGTCAACAACGATTACATTAGCATCCTGAACAGCGAGGAAAGCCGACGTAATGAGAGGATTCATGTGAGTGTTTCCGTTGTTATTCCATCCGTGAACGATGACTTTTAGAGGACGGCCACCGTTGTAGCCAGAGTTCCAAATTGTGTTGGCATTGCCGTGGACAATAATGCGAGCGTTGTTGGGGTTTGCTCTGAAAATAAGCGTTAAGATGAAAGTAGATAGATTACATGATGGAAGTCACTAAAAGTATGTAAGAGAATTATATTTCGTTTATAATACAATTTTAAAGAATATTCTGTAGCCCATTATAGTTGCTGTAGTTCCAGATTATGTTAGCGTTTTTAGGGTTTCTCCTACAAAGTAAATATATTGACAGCACGGTTGCCATTGGCTTTCTGCGCTACGGGTTGCGTGATCGATTCCCGCACAGAAGGTATTTGTAAGGCCTATACCTAGGTACTTGTTGTGGGTCTAGATGAATAAGCATTTGAAATTAATGTCTTTTATCTGTACCCACGACACAGGAGAAAATGAATCATAGTTGGAAACGATAAAATAATATTTGAAGACGTGAATATACCAAGATATTTTAAATTGTTGTCTAACCAATTACGTTCAATTCATGTGTGTCAGTATCAAGAATTTTGCATTATGGTAAGATAAGCTAAGTAATAATACGTAGATAGAGTGCATTCAGATAAAAAATATGTCGGAATCGAGAGGCCATCTGGTAAATCTTTGGGCTATTGCCTCTTTGAAAGGAAAAAAACTTCACCTGGTGAAAAGCCAGTATTGGTTGTTGGCGCCATTTCTGGTCTTAAGAAGTCCCTCATCCACCGGCTCCTCTAGGTCCACCAGATGAGGTGTGCCGTCGCCATCAGGCATCCACACGTAGCGGCTCTCGCCCTCCACGTAGTGACTGTTGTCTCCGGGGGTAACAGGGATGGCGCTACTGGCGCACACTACAATCCAAGTAAAATAATGACGTCAGAAAATAATATCTGTTAGTGTAAGGGATTGGGATTGGTAAATATAACGATTTACTTCCTTGATATTTTATGAAAACTATAAATATTTCGTTCACTGTCTCACATTATAAATATGGTGTTACGGAATTTTTTCCACAAACGATATAAGTATTTAACGATTTCAATAGGTATATAGGCACAGCTATTAACTCACATGCAATAATAGCAGGCAACACTACCAGAAGCTTCATATCTATAGATTTCATTAAAATCGAAATAGGTGCGTGAATACAACTGAGTATTTATACATATATTTTTATCTTAACTCCTCCCTCAGTTGGAGTCGTAATATTTAGATGACGATAAAATGCTTAGCGCGATATACATCTTAGGCATAATTTCTATTGTTTGATTGTGTCGCATACGTGATACGAGCAGGTTTTATTGAATCGAATACACAGAAATAACGTAACGGTTACAAATAAACAAGTTACTGCTATTTACAACCGATTAACTTGGTTCGGATAGAGCTTGTAGAGTAGTTTTTTCCGTGTAAGGTCATACTTTATTAGCGAAGGTCCTTCATGAACAACTTTTACATTGGGACCAACCCTGGAAGTCGCAAATAATAATCAGCTGTTCCATACAAATAATTCAATAGATCTTGACTAAACGTTTAGAACAACAGATTTTTTTTTTGCGATTTGTTGTACGCTCCTTATCTCATAGTTAAAACCTGTTGAGCCGGTGGCTATGTAAGTGATGATGATTCTACAGGTGTTTAGTGTGGCAGCTTTTTGCAGCAAGCACAGGCCCAATTATACTCATAATTAATTTACACTATGACTGAAAGTTGACCATATTGTGATTATATTATGAATTGATAAAAAATCGGTATTGTATTAGTCTTAAAGTTCAGTCCGATTTCAGTATGATTTGAATTCAATCTTCTAACAGACTAATTTCAATTTCATTTTTGACGTTTATGTATGGACGAGAATATCAATTTTATTATCTGTGTCGGTTCAAAATATTAACAGAATACCGATGGCTTCAATCAACTTTCAACCTCATTACAATATAATTTCACGTTTGACGTTGTTTGTTAGAGTAGGAGAATACCATTTATAACATTGGTAGTAGATTGGAACGAGATCGGAACTATAATTTGAACATTTTAATTACGAGAATTGGGCTTCAGAGCGTGGATGGTGGTATGTTTAAGATATCGAAGATATGGTTAAGAACGGGGTATTACCATGTTTATACATTGTTGCGAACTTCCGACGTGGTCAATACCCCGTTCGTGATCATGACAGTTTAAAAACATAAATCAACGATATGGTTTATACATTATTATTGTCTTGTTTGTTACTCAATCATGCACAATCGGCTGAAAGGATTTGGATGAAATGTGGCTCACAAATAGATATCTTTATTTGGAACTCACATAAATAACTCCTACTATTGCAGAAGAGATAGCAAAAATAATTGACTGTCTTAAGACAAACACAAGTACCGGAATTGACGACATAAGTGCAAAGTTCGTTAAGTCATGTAAGAACCTAATTGACCTTATAACCAAGATTAAAATAAATATAGACCAGAAGCAAATTGCACTCGGCGTATTCATCGACTTAAAAAAGGCTTTTGATACCGTCAGTCACAATTTGCTTCTGTATAAACTAGCATCAATTGGAACAACTGATAACGCATATAAATTATTTAAGTTTTACCTGGATAACCGATATCAGGCGGTGAGGATGAGTGAATGCACTAGTTAACCGGAATTAATCAAATTCGGTGTTCGTCAAGGATCCATCATAGGGCCGCTCCTTTTTCTTGTGTATATAAATAGTATACACGAAATAGGGCTTAAAGGACATATTTCCCTATAATTATGCGGACGATACGTGTCTCTTTTACTTTGGTAATTTCATAGAATCCATAATACAGAAAGTACAGGATGATCTTGTTGTTTTGGAAAAATGGTTAATGTTAGCGTAAAAAAATGTATAAGTAAACCTTATATCTTTGGAAAATTAAGGTCTTGCAAATAAGGTTCAGAGTAATATAAAGAAAACAAATTAAACAAATCCATTGATCAAGATTAATTTAATCACTTTTATAAATATAATCATATGTTACACCAGATAACAATAATGTTATCATATCGCATACAATTTTCCATTCGTTGGTAAAAAATAATTAATTAAGACTTTTATTGAGTGAGGTCCGTAGGTTAGAAAGGCCAGTTATTTCCAGTTCTGAGTCCGTAAAGACCGTTTCTGTAAAAAAAGGATGAAGTTATTAAGTATGTAGAAAATTTGATCCACTTTACCTAAACGAAGTATATAATGGTTTCGATTCTGTTGGGCACTTGTAGAGGACTAAACTAAACCAAGGGAGTTTGACTCTTTCTGTTTCAATAGAAAAAGAAAGTGACATATTCAATATTACTCGACTAAATGCAGATTTTCTATAAATCTGCTTTGTCTCTGTTTAAAAGTTTGTCCGGGTACCTATTTTGTTGGGAGGATATTATGATGTTTTAACTTCACATGTTTAAATTCAAGAGAGAAGGAATCCAGTGGACTGTTTTGTATGACTAAACAAGAATTACACCCTTGCTTGATTCGACTCAATAACTTAAAAGATTACGCAGCAAATATTTTACGAAGTTAACACTGCCACACTTCAATATATTACACATAATACAGACGAAAAATCTCAACATTACACAATCTCATGTGTAAAATGGGTACCTATCATTTAAAATCATGCGGAACAGTGTAGTTGGTAACTTACGCGCGCTTGTTTACGACGGCGTTGCCCATATGAAGATTGTTTCCGCGGCAGTTAGAGAGTTCAGCCTCCCAAATGTTGGCGCACTGTCTTCCGACTAAACGGTTGTAGCGGACGGTAGCGGCAAACAGCTCGGTCGCGCGTCCGTGAGAGCAAGTGCTTACCCAGCAGCCAGGCTGCGGGTTTTTACCGCCGTTGGGATAGAAATCAGCGTTACCCACTGGGTTGAAGATGCCGAGAATGTGACCATCAGTGTGGATGGCTTCGACATATTGACCAGCGTTGCGGTTCAACGCATTACCGTTACCACCCCATTGAGGGCCAGCGGGGTCTAGACCTGTAACCACGTAGTTAAGTATTAATAAGGTTTATTTGATGGAATTACATAACTTGTCTGTTATGTATTCTTAAGCAAATCTAAACGGATTATAACAAAAAAAAACCATGTGTGATACTAAATACTAAAATAACATTACCGGTAACACGGGACGGGCGACCACCAGCCTGGCGTCCAGCGTTTCCAACAACGTGAGCGCCCAAACTGAAGCCAACCAAGTGGACGTTGTTCCAGTTGCCACCAGCAGTGTTGATGAGCCAGACGAGGAAGTTCCCGAGGTGTTGTCCAACATTTGGGACACCGGCGGCAGCAGTGTTGTAGTTGGAGTTAGCAAGAGCGCGCCAGTCAACAACGATTACATTAGCATCATGAACAGCGAGGAAAGCCGACGTAATGAGAGGATTCATGTGAGTGTTTCCGTTGTTATTCCATCCATGAACGATGACTTTTATAGGACGGCCACCGTTGTAGCCAGAGCTCCAAATTGTGTTGGCATTACCGTGGACAATTACGCGAGCGTTGTAGCGGTTGGCCCTGAAAATAAGCAATAAGACGTGTCTTTAAACCAGGATGAAAGTAGTATTACGTGGAAGCCACTAATAGTATGTTTAAGAGAATTATATGACCCACATTTGTTTTACAAAACAAAGTTAATTATATAATATTATGTAGGCAAAGTACTGACATAAGGAAACGGAACGAATCAACCAATCTTAGTTACTATGAAAATAATAAGCTTTCATATTTTGTCATTTTATAACTATATCATTTTAGTCATTCATATTTATTAAAATAGTAAATGATTACCAAAATTAAACTTGCATTTTAATGTAAAATTAAAACCAAAGTTTTAACATCTCGCTATCCTATTTAAGGAAAATGACTCCAAATAAATCATTGTTAACCCAAAAGTAGTAAATGATCACCAAAATTAAACCAGCATTTCAATGTAAAATTATAACCAAAGTTTTTACATCTTGCTATCCTAAACTGACTCCAAAAAAATCATTGTTAACCCAAAAATACGGTGTGGTGGGTGGGGATAGCTGCGGTGGGAGGGGATTATAAGCCGGACACATAACTTAATATGGCATCATAATACATTATTTGCAATAAGCCTACATTTTATGGCAATCACAGTGGTTTATTTAGGCAGAAATAGCGCATTAATTTACTGCATTGTTAATTTATTTATTATTAATTTACTACGGTGTTCGAATACAATTTGAAGTGCAGTCGTGACTAAAATAGCTCGTACTATTGTAATTTTAGACTTTATTTTTCTGGTGTCAAGTATATATTTTTGGTAAAAGAACTAAGGGTATCAAAGCATTTTATGATGGTCATTATATTTAACCCCATATTAAATAGGTCATAACTAACCTGGTGAACAGCCAGTACGCGTTGTTAGCTCCATTCCTGGTCTTCAGCAACTCTTCATCGACGGGCTCATGGAGGTCCACGAGGACGGGCTTGCCCGCACCATCAGGCATCCAGATGTAGCGGCTCTCTCCTTCCACATAGTGGCTGTTGTCCCCCGGGATGGTGGGAATAGCATGACCGTAGCATACTTGAAATTCATTGAATAATTAATTATTTTTGCTTCTAACTAAAAATGGTACCAAAAAAATAATGGTGGTGGTAATAAAAATGGTGGTGGTGTATTTCAAAGTTATGGAAACTGTCCATATCCACGAAAATTATAGAAGAAGAAGGGACATAAGTTTATAAAAGAAGAAGACATATAATGTAAAAAAATCCAATCAGATTATTAAAAAAAAAACATCGATCTTTTGGGCGGAACAGTAAAAATATGATCCATTCGTTACCAACTGTCCAATGTCAGTGTCACTGACCCTACGAAAAACAAGTTGAAAGGTAAAATTGAAGAACTAAATAATTGTTACCGTATGACCGAAACTTTATTAACTTTTTAAATTACGAGTAGATCCAAGAAAAGCATAAATACAAACAGACGCGAACGGGTTTTAAAATTTGAAGTAGGTAATGACGCCGAAATACAACCAAGTGGGTGATTTTGATATCAAGTTCTGGACATTTTTAACAAAAAAATTAAATAAGTAAATGTACTAACACGCTACGAGAGCTGCAACCACCACGAGAATCTTCATTTTCGCACTTAGTAGGTACAGAAGATGGTTTCACCGTGGTTTATATAATTATGTTATCACATCCACATATGCAATTTGATAGCCTGAGTTGATTGATTGATTCACAAAAAAGATAAATGAAATTGACAAATGGGATAGTATTCGATAATCTTATTTCAGGGGTATGAAAACGTGGTGTAGGTAAAGAAAATATTATATTTAATTTAGTTTTAGATACTTCAGAACAGTTTTAGAGAAGTGATAGCGCATAGCGGTTGAATGCTTGCCTTCTGTACAGAAGGGCAGCGGATATAATTTTAGTTTTCTTTACGGGAGTTTCTGAAAGGCTGGTCAAATCTCTAATTATATTAAATATAATTTTACCTGTTGTGATTGGTTGATCAATATCAACAATCAATTCAACAACCAATCATATATCACTCGATATGAGATTTGACGGTTGGTTAAAGATCGGCCTTTCAGAAATTGGGTGTAAATCAGTGAACGTTCTAATCTATGCATTTACTTTTTCTTTTTAAAAATGTTTTCTCCTCACTAGTATTTCTCCTGTATCGAGGGTACAGTTTACAAACATACATCTCACATGCACACACACCCAGAGACGAAACAACTATCTGTAGATCATACAAATATTTGTTCCGTGAGGGGATCCAACCCGCGGCACGTTGCGCAGAAAGCTAATCGCTTAGCCACTGCGCCAACCGTGTCGTCAACTTAATAGAAAAGAATAGAATAGAAATACCTAATAATACCTGTTTGAACATAATTGCAATTGTTGTGTGTTTCTATTCTTTTATAATTATACTATAATTTGTAATTACTGTGCTATAGATATATTTTCCAGTAGTACGTGTACCCACGTGTTGAGTAAATCATGAAGATGATGTTTGAAGATGAAGGTACAATAAAAAAGTGCAGTCAGCACAACAAGGAAAAAGCTTATCGATTGTGTAGCCACTTGAGAGCATCGTAACCTTCAAACAACACAATAGGAATTAATATCGGGTAAACAATGGAAACTGTCCCAAATATCTACCACCCGTGCAGGTAAAAACTGTAATTTAAACGTGCAACGGGAAGATAACAAAATCCGAGGTGGAAAACATTTCAGAGATCAAAGTCAAAAGTCAAAGAATTTTATTTCAACTGGGCCTTTGCAGGCGCTTTCAAAACGTCGTGATTCTAGGCGCACGGCTCCAAGTGGGTTGGTCCAGGAGGAGAAAATACCAGCAAGAAACTCCATGGATACTCTTTTCATAAATCAAGCTTACAATAAATGTGGGGCCGCGGCAGAGGCCCCGGCAAAAATTCAACCTGAATTTACACAATATTACACAAAGAAAAAAAAACAGCAAAGATCATCACTCGAGGCTCGTACAAATGAAAAGGAAAGCATTCATTCACTCTGGGTGCCTCACTTTTGTGTTAGACCGCGAGGCGTCCTTTATTTTTTTAACCCACTTCCAAAAAAGTAGGAGGTTCTCAATTCGACGGTATGTTATTTTTTTTTGTGTATTTGTTACGCCATTACTCCGCCAATTGCAGACCGATATTTTGTTTGTTTCAAAAGGTATACTCTCGAGGTGGTCCCATTTAAATTTGGTGAAGATCTGATGAAGAACTTCAGAGATATAGGTACAATGGAACTCTTGAATTAATAACAGCATATCACTTGCAGTTGCGATAGCTGTAATGGCATGTATTTTTCATTGTTTGCTTCACTCAAAATAGAAAAATAAAATAAACTTAAAAAAAAGTAAAAACCGACTACAAAAAACTAAAAAGTATAAAATAATTTTCTTACAAAAACTTATTAGCTCCTGAAGTCGGGGCCTTTTATTCTTCAATGCACCTAGCTTGGCAGTGGCACCGACTTCAGAAGCTGATAAGTTTTAATAATTATTTTATACTTTTTAGTTTTTTGAAGTCGGTTTTTACTTTTTTTTATCTTCATCCGAGCTTCGAAAGTTATCTTGAATTCCTTAGATTTTTAGGAAACTACAGATAATAGTCATAGTCATAGTAGTCATAGTATTTTATTGGTAGCTAATAAGGTACAGGTCAACATAATATAATCAATAATAACAATAAATTAGAAAATACAATAATCAAAATATAAATCAAATAAATCCAAATAACACGAAAGTAATAAAAATAATCATAATAATTTTATTTCAACATATCATTGACATTATAAAATGCCTGCTCAACCAGCCATTTTTTTTTTTTTTTTTTAATATTTAAGTATCATAACATAGTATCACGCATGTGTTCCGCAAGAGATTAGGCAGAGGTGTATAGCTGAGTGTACTCGTACATTAAAATTTCGACGATGACGATGACAGTTGCAAACTCCGGGCTGCTACTGAATATTTCCATACAGAAAAACCCGATAACACTGCTCAACCCGGGAATCGCATCCATGACCTTACGTCAGTATTCGCACTTGCGAGCATTTTACTAATTGAGGCAGTATATATTATACCTCTGGTGCTGAACTATTAGGTAAAATTATGTTAGATGGCAATACATAGCCTGTACAAAAAAATACGGCTGTTCCATACAAATAATTCAATACTTCTCGTATGGAACAACAGATTTTTTTTCGAGATTTCATTGTTGGATGAGTACGATACCCTCCTTCAATGTGTCCATTGTTCAACCAGTTATCTTGTATTTGCTCCTCCCATTCATAGCTACACGAAACATGTATGTTTCTTTATATACATTTATATATAATACGCGCGCGAGCTCCGAGGAATCGGGGGCTGAGGAAGCGGGCACTGTGCGCTGTGCCCGGCCTCCGCTCATACTCCGCACTCTTTCAGTACTTAGTGGTACCCCGACATACTCCCCCGATTCCTCGGAGCTCGCGCGCGGACTACAGCTACCATTTCTACATTGTAGAATTGGTACGGAACCGTTGATAATCTTAATTCTGAATCAATCAACTTATTTGTTTGTACGGTTTTATCGTTAATGATCTTTATTATCTACCTAATGACACATGAACGCATCACCATCGGTATTTTATCATGAGTACGATTGAAGCAAGAGTTGAGAAAAACAACGCTCGCGTAGACAGTACTACCACTTTTATATGTTACATCGACAAAATATTCGTTAGCGCAGAAAGGAGTATACTTACGCCGATTAAAAACGATTATAAATAAGAATATTGTCGATGTACTCGTAGGTACCTAACTTATAAAAATGGCATACAAGGCTAAAAAGGCCGCTTTAAATGAATCATAATATGATTCATATTACGAATGTCAAAATATCAACTTAATTGGCGACTCTTAATGTCATCCGCATAAGGTTCATATTCAGTAATCATCTGTTTGACAGTTACTAAGCAGATCATTAGATGAATTGCTCAATGTGGCATTTTTAGGCCCCCTGGTGCCTGGGCATATGAAGAAGTTTGCGCGGTGCGGGAGGGGTGTGACCCGAGATGACAGTTACGGACTCGTGATACGCACCATAAAGCTTAGCTTAGTCAATAGTAGGCGTATGTCACACCTCCCCCCGCATCGCGCACCTACCTCCACTTCAGACATCAAACGTCTGAGTTAACCGGTTGGTCTAATAGTACTGTACGTTTGTATAAAAATTATGTGGTTGAATCTTTACACCCGGGGCAACTTTACTGCAGAGCAAGCACGGAAAAAAGGGAAGAGCGAAAATGCGGGACAAAACCATCTCTTTACCGTTTCCTCTCTCGATTTTTTGTTTGTCTTTCGTCAAGGAGACAGAGAATGGAAAAAAAGGGTTTGTCCACCCGCCGTGCTAGCCCTACTGGTGGTAGGGCTCATGTACCCGTCTGGGTAGGTACCACCGTACTACCTACTTCTGTCGCGAAAAAGAAACACGCTTATTACTATGTTTCTATCTATTGGAATGGTAGGTAGTACAGACAGTGAAATTACGCACACAGAAGCATACGATCTTGGCCTAAGAGTTGCCATCTTTTTTTAGAAGTAATGCAATACCATCTGATTTCGGAGCGGGTAAATAAAGAGTACAGACTTATAATAAAAAAAAAAGAGTCATTAATATCAATTTTTTAACTCTTTTTTATGTGAATTGTCTGGCTGTAGTGAACTTTGCCTGAGGCCGCACTTAAGATAACTGCGTGCGGTTTTACCCGCATGATTTTGTGATTCAAAGAAATCGATACAAGTAAACGCAATGACGGTTTTTAGCCGCGACCGGTTGTGCGTGTACTTTAAGCGATTTTGCGGTTAACAGCTATAACCGCCGGCGGCAGAAAACCGAAGTGCGGCCTTACACTTTGTCCCAAAAAGTCAGAGTTAATGTAATAGAGTGTTTTAGCCTACTTTATTATTAGTGTTATAGATTATAAAGTACACCTACATAAAATAGATCACAATACTGTATTTAGAGTACGGTTGGCAACCCTATTTGCAACGCATATTGTATACTCCGTTCGAAATAACATTAGAAATTTAAATAACTCCATTTACACTTTATTCAACCGATTTTGACTTCTATTACGTTAGTGACATGACAAATTACAGCTGCAGTAAACATTTGTTATCGTAAATACGTTTTTGCTTTTAATGCCATCCTTATGCGTACGGAATAGAAGTCAAAATCGGTTCAATATACTGTAAAAGGGTTTGTTAAACGTGTCTAATCTTATTTCAAACGGAGTATAGTATAATTTCATTCGTGACTTCGTGTATTTTTAGGAAAATAGTATAAAGTGCCAATGTTATTTGAAGACTGTAGTATCACAAATAGCTAGTTGTAGTTATTGTAATCCTAAGAGGGAATTCAAAATAATACACGTAATTAGAAAAAATCTTATTTAATATATAGTTTACTAAAAACTTTTAAATATAATGCTTTAGTTTCTGGCGAAGGGCGGCACGAAGTTAGTAATGAAGGTGTAGATGCCGGATACACTGAAAAAGAAACAAGTTTATTCATAATGTATATAAATACTAATGCAATTCAGAAAAAGAGGCACAGATGTACATTTATTTAAAACTGTATACCCACAGATATAGATCTAAATAAAATATCTGTGTGTGTACCACAAAAAATTACATATTTTCTTAGATCATTTTAGTTATATTTTATACCGACTCTGTTAGTACGAACACATATTCTACGAACATATATACGTTACACATATACTAGTATCACATCTTCTTACCCGCTCTTAACCTCAAGACCACCGAAGACTGCGTCCCTTTCACCAGAACAGTTCTGGGCGATAGCTTCCTCATAGCTCTCGCAGGCGGTACCGACGAACTTGTTGCCCCCCTGAGCAGATTGAGTGATGGACTCAGCATAGAAGGCGTAACCGTAGGTGTGAGAACAAGACACGACAGAACCACAGCCGTTCTGGTGGCTGCCACCGTTGGGGTAGAAGTCAAGGTCTCCTAACGGATAGTCGTAGCCTCGGAGTCCGGCAGTCGTGTGCAGAACCTCCACAACATTAGCGTCATCGGCGTTCAGGATGTCGGGGTTGTGTGTCCATCCGTGGAAGGAAGGATCGATGGCTGAAAAGAGAACACATTTGATTAGACTGCATTAAAAGGAAAAATAGTGTACAGAATTATAAGCTGTAAAATACATAGGTTGAATTGAAACGGTAAAATAAATTATAGATAATAGAGGAAGCTTATTAAATCCAAAATTATCCGACAGTAAGTATAAAATATGGTAGCCAGTAATAAGAATGATAAATATTGATGATTTAGTTTATTCTAGAACTTGAAAAGACAGAAGAAAATAAAAAGAATGTGGTTTCTTACCAAAAATGTGAGGAATCTCTCCATTGACATTTCTGGCGGCAATACCGGCGATGTGACCACCAAGGCCGACACCGACGATGCGCACATTGCTCGGCCGGTAGCCGAACGCCGAGGACAGCAGGTTAATGAAGCGCGCGATGACTTCACCGCACTGGGCAGCGTTGCCCAGACCCTGGGTGTACATGCCGGAGCCTCTGCTCCAGTCAACGGCAATTATATTCACGTCCTCGGCGGCAATATGAGCTGAAATAAATTTCGTTGAAAATATAATAGTATGAGAGGTAGCTTCGTATAAAATAATGCTGAACCATCTTGGGAAACGACAATCTATCAAGGAATTAATATACTTTTTGTATACTTTCGTGTTGTTTATCGCACACAGAATAAACACAAATCTTCGCTTGAATCTATGAAATTGACAAAACATTTTTGATAATCATATTTTAATGCGAAAGTTTGGATGAACCGCTTTGGATGAAACGGGTAATGGAATTTGTATAGAGGTTAAATGTAATTTTTGTCCTAGATTAGCACAAAAATACTTTCATCTTGGCAAACTAAAAATCTTTGCCTTGATAAAATAAATATGTGCAGTAAAAAACCAAATTTTTACCCAGTTAAATGTTAACTTTCATTGTTTCTCTTTTCATTTTACTTATATTTGTAGCTTTTGGAGATGCGTTTCATATATAATAACAAAATTACCGGGAACAAGGAAGGCATTGAAGTTGCCGGAGACACCCTCGGCAAAATTGTGGACGGTGAAGATGGTACTGCGTGAGGGGGAAAACGAGGACGACATGATGGAGTTGGTCGAGGGCAACAGAGGCTGGCTCACTGTCGGGTTAGTCCTTTAAACATTTTACAAAGATATTAATATTAGAATCATCAATCATCATTACAAAGACTGCGCACACAGCTCGTAGTTGTTAGTCAGAAGTCTTACAAAAATAAGTTTTTCTAATGGACGTCTTTTCTGCCGCAGACTGGAGACAGTTTCGCATTGAGGTAAGAAAGTACATTGCGGCCGCCGAGAGAATGCGTTCCCGACGCCAATAAAAAAATAAAGGGGACGTTAAATTAAAAAAATAAACCATATTGTACTTTATTAAAAAGGAAACCAGTATAACTATTTGATATTGACACTGATCCATTAATTTAGTCAAGTTAGTTAGTGTGAGAAATGGTATAGCCACCCTTAATGCCCCAAAATTTTGCACTCTGTATTATACCAACCTCGTAAATAAATGGAAGATCACATCTTGGTCTCCCAAGTCGAAACCGGACGCTGTAAAAAATAATAATAATTAGTATATGCATGGTTGCATGCGTTTCCTTGTTTCCTACAATTTCTGTAACATACCAGCGGAGTTTATACAAAACTCACAGATCACGTGACAGTTCGTTAGCATAAGTCAATTCAGTACATTTTGCTAGGATTTCTATACTCGATCGGAAATTGAAATGCCCGCGCCTTCCGTCACCGGACACTAGCGACAACAACTAGACTTATTGTTCGCCGTGTGCGTTGTTGCATGCAGGAATTTAGTTGAGGGGGGGGGGGGTGTTAAACCCCAAACAAGAAAGGTAAATTCAATAACAACTGTAGGTATAGATATTAATAATTCCCTTGTCTAAGTTCTTGAGCGGAGCTTGAATCCCCAAAAGCTCTAGCTACGGTCTTGCTTGGAAATCGTTACCATAAAATAGATTTCTCCTGTTTCGCGGTTACAGTTAAAAGCTTACAGTGATTAATTGTGAACGGTTGTAATTTATTATTAAATAAATAAATACACATCTCACACACCCAGACCGCAACCGGAACAACTATCTGTAGGGCTAAAAATAATATTTGTTCCATGCGGGGATCGGACCTGCGATACGTAGCGCAGAAAGTCAATCGCTTATCCATAGCGCCAACCATGCTGTTGAATTTATATTATTTTTAATATTTGCCCTTTACATGTTATTGTCATAAAATAATTGACAATCTATCAAGCAAACATATAGTAGTGTTATGGATCACGTGAATACTAATGGATAACACATTTTGATGGCAACGAGTCCATATTGTGTGCACACCGTTTTATAGCCCAGACATGGATTAAATAACAGTTACTTCGTAAATAGATCATAAATTTGAGCTGATGATAACATACAGTAGCGGTATTGTACAATAAACATATAGATAAAGTACCGAAATGAAGCGGATTATGTATAGATTAGGTTTGTTATATATAAAATAACATACTTACTATGAACTGTTATCTTCTATTATATATTTTTTTACATTGCCCCTCACTAGGATTTCTCCTGTATTGAGGGTACAGTTTACAAACATACATTTCACATGCACACACAACCAGACCCGACCCAACTATCTGTAGATCATACAAATATTTGTTCCGTGCGGGGATCGAACCCGCGGCACGTAGCGCAGAAAGCTAATTGCTTAGCCACTGCGCCAACCGTGTCGTCAAAACTGATCATATCTGTATTTTATACCTTCCTACATATATGATTATACAATTATTCCCCCTTAAAACGTGGAATAAGGCGTCCATTTTCAAGTCTCGCGAAATAGAAAGTTATAGAATGGTTTTACTTACGTGATATTTTTTCACATGGTTTAGCGAATCAGAGCCCTGAGTTCATAATTATAGTCGTTTCAAAGCCTGCCATGTGTAAAACGCAAAGATAAAATCGCTGCGGGACATTTTTAACCGATTTCAAAAAAGGAGGTTCTCAATTCGGATGTTTGTATTTTTTTTATGTATGTTCGGGCATAACGCTGTCATATACAGGGTTATTTGTAAAACATCGGCAAATATGTTTTACAAATAACCCTTAAAAGTTACCCCTTACCCTTAAAGGTTCACCCCTTAAAAGGGGTGAAACTGCTCATCAATATGAACAACTTTTACTATGGGACAAACCATGAAATCGCGATAAAATATTCAAACTTTTCATATAAAAGATTAACCTTGCTCCATCAAAATGTATGAAATGTTTGAACTTTTTTTCGCGATTTCATTGTTGGTCCCGTAGTAAAAGTTGTTCATATTGATGAGTAGTTTCACCCCTTAAAGCGTTACCGGTGTTTTACAAATAACCCTGTATAGACCGATTTTGGCATTTCTATTTTTGTTTGAAGGGGTATACTCTCGAGGTAGTCCCATTTAAATTTGGTGAAGATCTGACGAAGATCTTCTTCTTGAACATGGGTCGAAATCTGAAAACGAAAATTCAACTTCTCATACAAACGTGTCACGTGACCAGTCGCTTTTTATGAAATGTCTATTTTCAATTTTCAGATTTCGACCTACGTTCCTTGGAGAAAGTTGTTCTGTTTCATGGATCTGATTAACTCCTAAAATATGGCTGGTCGTTTTTAACCCCCAACAAAAAAGGGGTGTTATAAGTTTGTAGTGTGTATCTGTGTATCTCTCTGTGGCATCGCAACTCCAAAACGGATGGACCGATTTCAATGATATAAAAAAAATTGAAAGCCAGTTTAATTGGGTGTCATCTTAGCTATGTTTTATGAAAATCCGTTTTGCCGTTCAAAAGTTACAGCTCTTTTTCTAATTGGAGTCGGGGATTTTTGACGGTTCGGTTAATATTATTCGGAAAGCACGACCCAAATGACCAATGAATCAGTTAACAGGGCCCATTCCCGCTCGCAGGGTCCTATTTCGGCTGAGAAACTAATTCGTAAGAGTATATTTGTGTGTGAAGTCCTTACATTAAGGAACGCTAGATTCTCTGGGGTGGCACTAGACATTTTGGAGTACGCCATGCCCATGCTGCTTCCGAGCTACGCCCATGGATAAAGCATAACCTAACCGTCAAAAACCTCCTGATTCCAACTAGAAAAATACCATTCCGATTAAACTAGCTCTTAAATAAAAAAACTCGCATTGAAATCGGTTGATCTGTTTGGGAGCTGCGATGCTTTAGACAGACACACACACAAACAGACAGACAGACATGAGCACCCGACTTTTTGTATCGGGGGTTAAAAATTGCGGAGAATACAAGGTTCGTGGCTGGGCTGTTGTCAGAAGACCAGTAAGTTCACTTCTTTTCTTATAGCTGTTGCAGAAGAATATTAAGTACTTAGTCAATAATGAGATTGGTACCTGCAATTGCAGCGCACAGGATGAGAGCACACTTCACCAACACGAACATTTTTACCAATAACTGACGCAACCAAACTAACGATGGATTTATATTAATACTATTTATCGAAGATAACGCCTTCTAGGAACGGTTAATCCCGGTAAAGATAATCATTAAACTTGTACAATAAAAACTTTACGATGGCTGATTAATTCAATTCAAATCATTTATTTACAGATCATAAAATCCAATTTGTTAGTAATTACATACACACCTTAAATAAGTTAATAAGTGTTTCGTTTCAAAATGAAGAAAGTAGTTATTGCTTAATATATTATGCAAATTAACGGAAATTGCACAAAATATTTGATACGATACAATGTTAATTAGGGTTTTAGGAATATCCGGTTGAATTGGACGGTTTTTCAACTCTATCAGCCGGTTATAAAAGTTTCATCAGTCAGCGGTTGGATTATCAAATGAAGTAAGTTAATGAGCGTATTGAACATGTAAATAGAGTTGAATTGATCTTTATTTCATGTAGATACAGGCACTTATGAAATGTCGAGACTCTCGGACGCGTGCACGGTTCCAAATACTAGAGTAGTAGTAGATGTCATATTTATATAATGTACATTGTACGCAGTGGAAATTTTCGGTCATGATCAAATAGAATCGATAAGAAATCAATAATAAAAAGACATAAGAAAATACTCTAAACGTTATCAAAACTATTTTTAAACCAGGTTTGATAACGTTTAGAGGTTTCCAATATTTTCTATATATCGATGGGTTTACCAAATACTCATTGTGCGTTTTCACATCAGACAGTACCGACACCGACACAACCGACACCGATAACGGTATTGGTGGATATATGTAGAATCTCATACATTTTATAACTAACCGCTTTCACTGTACGTCGTCGACCGATATTTTCGGTTGTTTTTAACCCCCGACAAAAAAGAGGGGTGATATGAGTTTGTATTGTGTATCTGTGGATATATGTATCTGTTTGTGGCATCGTAGCTCCAAAACGGATGGACCGATTTCAATGCAGTTTTTTTCAATTAGAAGCTAGTTTAATCGGGTATCATCTTAGCTATGTTTCATGAAAATCGACATTTACGACGATTTCATGAAAAGACTCGGGGTTTATGGCGGTTAGTTTATCATCAGTGCCGTGTCGATGTCGTTATCGGCGGTGAAAACGCATTTTTTTTAATTCAACAGATGAAGATAACAGCAATCATTAATTGTTTTCCTTAAGTTATTGTTTTGGTTTTGATGACTATCATAATAGTTATGACGTCAATGATAAAGAAAATGCTGATATATCTACAGGAAGCCATTTGACATGATAATGTACAGAAGCTAATCTATAAACATTATTGTAGTATTGTATGTGTGTCGTTTTTGCTGCAGAAATAAAATATTTTTCTTTCTTTCTCTTCCTTCTTAAACTTTTTTTTTTTCACTTTTAATTAGACGCTGCTATTAGCCAGTCGTCTTATTATCGCTATTCAAGCCAGCTCGGTCTAACTATGTAATGTGCTCTAAAAGACACGAAAAGGTCATGTTCAATTTGTATAGAAGGTATCCATGGCATGATAATTATGATGTACAATCACAAGCATGGCGATTTACAGAAGTATGTTGTAGTCAGATGGTAGTTGCTCCATGTAAAATAGGTACAGATATTTAGGAACAACTGGAACTGCAAACCTATCATAACATATCTGGGAAATGGATAAGCCGAGCATGAATTATTATTTATAGAGATCAACAATATTAACTAAGATGACAGACGTTACCCAAAAAGCTGCCAAGCTCAATTAGGATTGACACGTCTGTCGCATGTCTGACGATTTTTGGGCCAAAAGAACAACTGAGTGGGTTCCAGTAAATATTAAACGGCATCGCGGCTGACCGAGACGAAGATAGCGGGACGAGCTGAACTCCTACCGAAAAAACTGGTCCCTACTAGCAAAAACCAGAAGTGAGTGGAAAAAAGAAAGGGAGGCCTTTGTCCTGCAGTAGGATAACAC
Source organism: Allophyes oxyacanthae (assembly GCA_932294325.1). Classification (NCBI taxonomy): domain Eukaryota; kingdom Metazoa; phylum Arthropoda; class Insecta; order Lepidoptera; family Noctuidae; genus Allophyes; species Allophyes oxyacanthae. Next base: position 6,379,771 of record OW028610.1, read on the forward strand.
AGGCTGAAAATAAATAATAAACAATATTTGAAGGGAAGTCTTTTAATACTCGGATTCTCACCAACAAGAAAAAAGGCTAAACGGGCTAAACATACATACTAAGTTATGTTAAACGATTCGCAATGACATGATGAGACAAAATACCTAATTATAATTATTTACTTATTACGTATCTATCATTTTAACGTAACAAATTCTGTAGATAAATCGTCAGGTGTTACTTATCTAGCAATGACCAATCATCTTTGATTATAGAATTAATTAATACATTTGTTTAGTGACCATGAACAAATCAACAGTTCTACTTTGTTTGTTGTTAGTAGGATTTGGCTCTGGTAAGTTTTGTTCTTCTTTTTTGGATCTTTGTAACAGTGGAAAGATTAACCGGTCTACAAAGTTTGTAATAGAGCCAATTGCCCAGTGTGTCCCGGCCTTGATTACATAAGAAACATCTGACAGCCATAGCAACCAACAAACAATGCATCCCTTTCTCGCTTATAGACGTTTTCATAAGAGGATAGGGAATAGGTGGTTTATTTGCGACAGCAACTGTCATATTTATCATACATAATCAGGCGGCCGGTCACAGAATAAAATAAATAATACCTAAGTACGTAGGTACTTAGTTTGCGCGAACGTACCATACCAGTGGCGTGCAGCCTATAGAGATAAAAAGAGATTGCCTAACCTAATAAATTAAGTATTAAGTAATACAAACTTTAATATTTCTGTAATATTTATAAAAAAGATATTTGGGTCGGGTTCTCACCCTAAGACCCCTAAGACGACACCGTCTTAGGGTGAGGTGGCCCATCACAAACTTGACAATACTCGTAGGTAGGTACAACACTGTCAGTGGTTTCTTAAATTCTGAGGGCCAAGCACGAATGTTTTGACGTATGGTAACGTACGAGGGTCATTCAATAAATACTTAGCCTACAAAAAGTAAACGAAAATTTTGGAAAAGTGGGAATTTATTTTTCAACATAGTCTCCTTTTAGTTCGATACACTTAGCCCAGCGATGCTCCAACTTTTTTAATCCGTCCGAAAAATAGTTTTTGTCAAACTCTGCAAAATAGGCCTCCGTGGCGGCGATGACCTCCTCATTCGATCCATATCTATTCCCGGCGAGTGATTTTTTCAGATTAGGAAACAGAAAGAAGTCACAAGGGGCCAAATCTGGAGAATACGGTGGATGGGGCAGCAATTCGTAGCGTAATTCGACCAATTTGGCCATGGCAACGGCAGACGTGTGAACCGGTGCGTTGTCGTGGTGAAACAGCACTTTTTTCTTCGCCAGATGGGGTCGTTTTTTCTTTAATTCGGCGTCGAATCGGCCCAATAAATCGGCATAGTAAAGCCCTGTAATTGTTTTACCCTTCTCGAGGTAATCGATGTAGATCACACCTTGTGAATCCCAGAAAACGGTGGCCATAACTTTTCCGGCCGATTTTACAGTTTTCGCCTTCTTTGGAGCACGTTCCCCGGTCTGGATCCATTGTTTTGATTGCTCCTTGGTCTCTGGTGTGTACCAGTGGATCCAAGTTTCATCGACGGTCACAAAACGACGCAAAAACTCCGCTGGATTCCGCTTAAACAGCGCCAAACACGTCTCCGATGTGGTCTCACGGTTGCGCTTGTTTTCTGGTGTGAGTAAACGCGGCACCCATCGCGCCGACAGCTTTCTCATGCCGAGTTCCTCGTGAAGAATATGATGCACTGTTCCTTCTGAAATGCCTACAGTCTCAGCTAGCTCCCGAACCTTCAATCGGCGATCTGCCAATACGAGATCATGGATTTTTTTATGTTTTCCTCCGTAGCAGCTGTTTTCGGTGCACCTGGACGTGGTTCATCGAAAACCGACGTACGGCCACGTGCAAACTCGTTGAACCAATTCTTGACGGTGGCCATCGATGGAGAAGAGGCACCGTACACAGCATCCAAGCGCTCTTTGATTTCGATGCGCGTTTTCCCTTCCAAAAATAGGAATCGAATCACCGAACGATATTGCTCTTTTTCCATTTTTGTAAAACCGATCGACACGTTGGCTTCCATAAGTTGTCAAATTAAAACAAATCAAGGGATTGGAATGAAAATTTGAAAAAAGAATTTAAAAAGAATGTGCTACACTGTGGTAAAACTCTTTTGAAACTACAGCGCCCTCTGGCGATGAGGCTAGGTACAACGTAAGCAAATTTTGATTAATAAATATGATGAATCTATCGCATTTTTTACCCGACTACGGAGAGGGTTATATGTTTGACCGGTATGTATGTATGCAAAGACTCGGGAAACACCCACAGGAGATCCTGCTTCATAGGTAGTCATAAAAATAAACAAAACACTGCCACAACGACCCCCCCTTCTCCCCTGGGTACGCCCATGACACCATCCAATCTTTGCGTTGCAAGAACATTTTTAATAGGTAACTGACCTGTTTCTCAACTTGACTGGATTTTTCAGCACTGCCAAGTCCCGCACCTCAAAAACTAGATTTAGAGCACCTTGACCAGTATGCAACGAATTTAGCTGGCAAGGATGGTATGGTAGATTGGTGGCTGACAGATGATGACGTCAGTGATGCTACCCGCTTCGACCCTGTTCAGACAAATGTCTACCATTTGTTTACCAGGTACCTATTTTTATGTTAATATAAGTTTTCTAACAATTTAGTTGTTTACAAATATTTTTTTTTATAGTGCGCAAAATTTGCAGTGATTCTGTGTCCGTTCCCAAATGCAACCGCAGTATAAAAATTCACTCCAAAACAAAATAAAAAATTGATTTTCTATGGCTTGCGCTAGTAAACTATGCGTCTCCCCCATACTAAGTCGAATTTTCGTATTGATTTAAAGTGCATCCCAATACTGCGGTTATATTTAGGAACAGAGACTGAATCATTCTACAAATTATGCGCACTACATAAAGAATTATCCTGCATATCTGCAGAAATATGAAATACTAGCAATACAATAGGAATAGCGAGTACATGGTCTTCTCATATTTACAGGGACAATCCAGTAGTTAGCCAGCCCCTAATGTTAAACAACCCTAACCTTCTTCAAACGACTAACTACAGAAGTAACAGGCGCACCATTATCCTCGTCCACGGATGGCTGGAGTCAGCTACTGCCGACTTCAACACTGTCCTTATACCGGGTAAGTAGAATAAAATCTGAATGATTCGACCCTTGCGACTAGCAGATCCTGATTTTTACCTTATTGAAGACTCTCTGATTTATTATGATCACACTCGGAGTAAGACAATGTCGAAATATTGTTCCTGAGGTCTGTGTGATGTTAAAACAAATAGTCAATAGGGGTTTGCGATATTTTCTGAATCGAAGCTTGTGGTTCTAAGATTTTTTATATTTTTACTTAATTTTCAGTTATCCTCGCCGCTGAAGACGTGAACGTCATCGTCGTAGACTGGAGCCTCGGAGCCAGTTCCATCAGCTATAGAATTGTCATTACAAACACTATTGCTTCTGGTCAAGCGGTGGCAGCGTTTATTAACTGGATCAACCAGGAGTCTGGGGCCACCCCTGTTATGTACCACATCATTGGGCATGGTTTCGGTGGACATCAGGCTGGTATTATTGGCAGGAACGTTGATGGAACCATTGGATACATTACTGGTGAGTCTTTGATGGAGACAAGGATTAAAGTCATTTTATCACATAGTGACTTAAAATTACTACAAGATGCAAGAGACTAAATAATATTGTGTGTAATTTATTTTTTCCCTATTTATTACAGCATTGGATCCTGCTTTCGTTGGCTGGGTGAGGCACCCGGATCGCTTTGACTCTGGTGACGGTCAATACACTGAAGTGATTCATACGAACTACGGCATCAACGGTTATCTTGAAGACCTCGGCGACGTCGACTTTTACCCCAACGGTGGGATATCCATGCCCGGCTGCAACTCCCACGCCTGCGATCATGCGCGAAGCTTCTTTTACTTTGCGGAGTCCATCACGACAGGAGGTTTTACTGGAAGGCAATGTGTTAACTACATTGCTGCAATTTTGAACAGGTGTGACGTATTGCCTGGAAGACTGCAGATGGGAGGACTAAGACCAAAAATTGGGTGAGTATTTACGATAAGTTTAGCTAACATGCTTGCTTTTAATCTCGTTCACAGATATTATAATACTAGCCTCGGCTTTGCTATGTTCGAATAAATTATTTGTATTTATCATATTCTAGAGACACCTCTTGAACTATCAGGATTCTTTCAAATTTACGTTCACCATCATGTCGACAACGTTATGAACGCACTTTTATTATTATTAATATAAATAATTATTTTTTCTTTCAGGAGCTCCGGGGTTTTCTTACTGGAAACAAACGCCTCTCCTCCGTTCTCTAAAGGTTGATTAAAATAAAAAACGAACACTCCAAAATATTTATTACTATTTAATAGGTACTATTCACTCGCACTACAGCGTTTAAAGCAATAAATAGGATACTGATTCATTAAAAGCATGAAAATTAACTGAAGTTTACAACCTAAATTAAATGCGTTTTTATATCAAAACAATGCGCAAGAATTGTTATCACAGTTGATTAGGATGTTTTAGGTTTTTTGGACCTCTTCTTTGCGACGGCTCTGTCGGGTTCTCTTGTGGTTTTGGCAAAGAACTACTTGATTCAGTAGAACTGACTGGTTTTACAGAAGTACTGTTGCTGCTCGGCGTTTCTAAGAGACTGCTGAGTAATGCCATGCTCTGCTGAGCAGTCTGGTATACTCCAGCGAAGAACTTGTTTGGATCAAATTCTTCATCGTCACCGTCTTCACTGTTATCGTCAGTATTGTCTTCTTCTTCCACAGCTCTGTAAACATATTTTGAATATAAAAATTCAAGTTTATTATTATCAATAAACAATTATATTATCAGGTGTAATCCGAGATTTAGATAATAAACGCTTATCGTTTGATAAGCAACCGTATGTTAAAATTTTTCAAGGCCATTTCTATAATTTGCTGTAATGAATTGTATCTACAATACATAAAGGTGCACTGATAATGTAGATTTGAGTTATTGTATATCTTTATACAATAAATAAATGATGAGAAAAATGAAGGAATTGAACTCAAATTCGCGAAGGTCCTGCATCAAAATGACTGCAAACTTCATAACGAATGATTGTACTCATGGTACGGAGCAACTCCGCAAAAGATAAATATTTCACCGCCAAAAGCTTTTTCGGCTTCACATACAAACTCAACATGCTGATCGTACCATTATGTATGGGCAAAATACTTTCTCATGGAAAAGATTTTCCTTTTGCAAAGTTGTTCGTTATCATGAGTACAATCATTCGTTAACGTATCCGAAACAACTTTAAATTCACCGTGTATAGGAAATAATCGTAGGCCAGAGCCGTGAATACAATTCTCATACATACCTACATGTGATGACAATAGACATACATGTCCTTATCCTTACATAGTTCTGTATGTGTTCTAAATTATATTTTCCCATGCTGTGACGGGATAGTAACAATATTTTTAAATAGCAAATTAAGAAACTATGATGTTAAAATGGTCACGTCAACTTTTCATAGATAGGTATATTTTAAAGTTAGAGTTATACCTAACCAAAGATAAGAAGAAACCATGTTTTAGCAGTTAATTTACCACCTTCCTCCTAATAATTACAAACTGAGATCACAAATCCGTTTTTTAAGATTACAGCCTCTATCTAATCTAGACTAACACCTGCTAACACCTATGCACTTACGTTTCTTTCGGCGGGTCCGACATCTCCATTTCAACTTCGTTGGCCTTGAAGCAGCCAAGAGGAATCTTGCGTTGGGACACAAATATTGTGCCTGGTTCTAGACTGACGCAACCACGCAGGCCATCGGTGGTAGCCGCCATCTGACTGAAGGAGGCGCACATTTGGAACAGCAAGCCTACTACTAGACATAGGGGGCCTGGGTTTGATACTGTAACAGAAAATTTTAATATTTTAGAGGCATGCTTTGTCTTTTTACGTATTGTCCGGGTAAAAATACGCTGTTTTCTTTTGAGGACCTGGAAAGATCTTCCCAAAAGACGGTCTTATTTTATGTGAGAAACCCATATCAAAGAGGGGCGCCAGCTTCAAATTTTTAGGAACCAATTTAACCACAATCTTCCACTGGGAACAGAATAATGCTTCGGGAATCAAACCATGAAATCCCGAAGTGCTGACTCATGATATTTTTATTATGAATATAAAACTATAAAGCCGAATTACGTAGAGCTAATATAACCATAAAACGAAGAAGCCTCAATAACACTAGGTACTAACCACTACTACTGATACTTGCGACGAAATGAACCAAAAAAAGTAATGCACGATAATCATTTTTAATAGCTTTTTAACGGACAACTACTTTCAAAATTAGAATAACTGAAAAGTGTCTCGTAAAGAAAAGCGCTTTTAAATCATAAACTTATTATACTATGCTTTAAATCATAATAAAATATTTATTGAGCAAATAAAAGAGACGAAACGTGTTTCATTAAATGGAAAGGGGCCAATGCTTCCGAAGTAAATGAAAGCAGAAAGGAACTGCAAGGCTCGCAATGTGACAGCGATTCGACTTTCTCGCGCGTTTGTCTGAGAAACTTCTAGATGCAAATATAGGTGATTGCAGTCACCATGTTGGCGGAACAACTTTCTTTAGAAATGTGGGTGAGCGCCCTTATTGAAATTTCTATTTAGATAAACCAATAGATGTGGTTAACCATTCAATTAGAAAATTATTTAATGTGAAGTAGAACATTGCGTTTTGCTGGTATCAGCAGAATCAGTTTTCTACTAAAACCGCAAGTGAAATCCTAACGACAAAATTTGAAGATTTACAGATTTTGTGTAGGTGTAAAAGCTGATAAAAATTCAAATTTATTCCCTTGTATAAAGTTTAAATCTGGCGATTGAATAATCAGCCCTAAACCATCTGATTTCAATTTCAAAGATTGTCATATTTAAAGAAATTGAAAATGTAGGTAAGCCCCCAAAAGATGCCTTTTTGGAGAACCATAAAATCATAAACATACCTTGGATTTTTTCGTAGTCGACTTTCTTCCCGTGTGAGATCTGCACGAAGACACCTTCTTCTTTTGAGAGATATCTCATGTGGATGCATTCTGAAAATTTTAAGAGTGTCGTTAATAGCAATGATTATGTATATTACTACATTTTATTGTAAGTGCTCTCTAGAAGACCTAATAAGACTATTTAAAAATATGTTTTTAGTAGCATAGTCCAGCGTGATGATATAAGTATGTTTTCAGCTCTCATGGTCTCATGACCATAAGCAATTCAAGGAACTCGTCTTATACCCAGTGTTACAAATATCTTTTAAAGCAGCACGCTTGTATTGCCCGATCGGTCAAACCGAAGAGTAGGTACTCTTTGTACACTACATTTACAATTAGTATTGATTTAAGTACAGGTTACATAGACCCTATAAATAAATAATTTCCACTGAAAAAACAAGATCTTGGTTTGGATGGAGTCTGCAAAGTTAAAATATCTATACTGAAACGAACTATCGGTTAGAAATTAACAAGTTATTGCTATTTACAGCCAAGTAACTTAGTTCAGATAGAGCCTGCAAACTTAATTTTATTCGTATATAGACTAGACGTTCTAACAACACTTTGCCGATTCGATCTAGGAATCGAACCCAGGAAAACACACAAAAGCCACGCAACAACCGCCACACCAATGAGACAGTTTCACACAATTCCTTTACCCATTAACACCGTTTCTTCGTTCTGTTATGAAAGAAGTTACATACTTGCGCCTTGTGGGTCATAAGATGTGATGTTCTGGTCGATGCAGCAGACGCAGGCGGGACCCTTACACTTCCACTTGCAGGTTGGGTCATTGCGAAGCTCCGCCGCTGGTTCTATGAGCTTCTTAGCATCTTCTATGTTCAGGAAATCTGTGGAGAATTAAATACCTAATAAAAATGTATCTCAATTTAGAACACATTCTGGCCTTGAAAGTTTGAAAGTATCGCTATACCGTAATGAATTATGGAAAAGTGTGCTAATTAGCCTATCTACGTCTAGATTGGTGATGAATTAAAAACAAATCTGATTAGGTCCAATAGGATCGCAGGAAAGACATGCGATCGTCACAAGCTATGTTTTTAAGACTTTATAGATATAAACATTGAAATTATTTAGGTACAGTCTATCAGAAAAGGGATGAAAATGATCGAAAGCGCCACGCGAAAACTTATAATATGCACTTTTTCGCTTACCGATACTTAAATGTTTGTTTGATGTAGAAATGTGTTTTATTTTTGCCAAAGAACATTTCTTCATCAAAATCAATATTACCTAGATAAGAAAATAACACTTGTCAAATCTAGTGGGTGACAATATGACAAGCCAAATTAATTTCACGTCCAAATATTGTGTAGGCACTTTCACGCATGCGTAGTTTCAACTTTCACTAGTTCGGTGCGCATGCGCCTTTGTTTTGTTCACGGTTCACTGTTAATGATGGAACAATGTCTACTTGTGTTGTTATGTAAGGTTTCGTTAAGATGTTACGGTAGGTAACAATCTTCTTTTGTTTTTTAATTGGATATTTACGTATTCGTTTGCGTATTGTGCGGGATATGAAAGCGTGACACGAGAAGGTTCTGTTTTTTTTACTTGTTTTGGTTTCCCTTACTTCTATGGGTTATTTTATATTTACGCCCATACATAAGGTAACGATCTCCGTTTGCCAACAATGGTTCTTCTCCATAGGATCTACTATTTGGAACCGTGCACCTAGAGTCTCGACATTTCATAAGTGCCTGTATCTGGTTTACATGAAATAAAGATCTATTCTATTCTAATGACATAATGGGTTTTTGGTTGAGACTCTCGCAGTGCTATTGCAGCCAAATTGTAAACTAATAAAAACCTAAACAATCGCAGCTGTGGGTGCCCAATAATGGAAGTTGGACTTCCGTTGAGAGCTTTGGTCAAGGAAGAGTAGGAGTAGCAAGGGTTGGGGAGGCGTCAAAGACTAAAAACATCAAAATTTTGACATCACAAACTGTCGAATGATTACGTATGTTATAGTCCAAAGTAGGTATATAATTTCATACATTTTATTGATATTACTATCCCGAAGCAAGTGATTTTTGTCGTGTCTGTGGGGGCTTTATATCACGCCAGGATATAGCTAACCTGGAAATAACGAGTAAGCTAGTTTATTCCAAAACCATTCGGGCAGTTCATATGCTAACTTTGATACCAGATCTTTACACAGACCGTTAGGAAAAGTATTCTGGTCAAACATCTACAACTGACGCAGGTACCTACATACAAATGCCTACTTCTTATGAATGTCGCAGGAAAATGGCAAAATCAGGGATTTTGTGAAATCCCGGGAAAAGTGGAAACTAATTTAAAATCCGTAAACTTCTATAGCCACGGTAGGTTATACTTAAAGTGACCATTTATTTTTTGGTTGAAAACGGGACATCGGCCTTGTTCCAGCAATATGTACCTACCTAGTTCATAACTTTGGGATGATTTTAAGTGTGAACAAAAAAATTTCTTGGTAAGTTTTTTGTATATTCACCTCGATTATCAATGTTGCCATAAGAACTAAGTTGTTTCACCTGTCCAAAATGCATCAAAGAAAAAAGCCCATTCAATTAAATAATAATAATAATAAAAATTAAATTACTATAGTATCTAATTTTATATTTCGCGCAGTTTTGTGTCGCGATAAATCAAAAACGACGACGCTGGCTGGAAAACGGGACAAATTTGCGTCCCGAAGCTTTCTTAGGGGACACCGGGACAGAGTATCGAAAAAAGGGACTGTCCCGTTCAAAACGGAACGAATGGTCACATTAGTTATACTTAGTTATTTTTTAATTGACGTTAACCGAGAAATATAACGTAGTAAAATGATGAAATCGGAGTGATTATAACAAATTTTACCAGTAGTATTTTAGCAGTACCTTTGTGCTTTGTTCTCCTATTTTAATGTTTGCTGTGTCTTTTCATGTGTGTACATAAATGATTAAATAAATAAATAAATTTTATCAAGTATTATTGCTCGACATTCATCATTTTCCAAAATTGTTTTTTTTTTATTAATTATTTACTGTATTTTTGTTATTTAACATTTTCAATGCCTTGTGTGTATATACTTACATATGTTTGAAACAAACAAATGAGTTTATATCTTATCATAACGAAATCCCTGGTTTCATCAATTCCCTGCGACATAAATACACAGTAGTACATCGTAACTCTTGGGAAAATTAAATTAACTACCGTTTATCATGCGTCTACAGTTTACGTATAGTTATTTTAGTCCAGTATATGCTTAGTTATTAAAGTACAGTACATACGTATATTTTTATACTTAAGTAAACTGTATAGGTAGGTATACATATATAGATATATTACTGATATTTTAGTACCATCCAAAATATACACAAAGGGCATTTTCCTTTTCTTCTTTGGCTTAGAACTTGAACTCTTTAGTTTCGAAAGTATAAGACAATGAAACAGTAGGCTTACATATCTGAATTTCTACGCTTCATTAAATCAAAAAAATAATGAGTGCAATATTCATTCACATTGTATCATTTATTCATAAGAGGCAACCTTAATAGCTTCCTGTCACATAAAGCTGTCAGTCATGCTCAAATTAATCACTACTAAGCAATTGTTGCCCTAATACGAACACTTTCTAAACGAGTACACATTATGAAGATTAAAGTACTTACCTAAAATGTTTGCACTGTGGGCAATCGCTAGTACAACGAGAAGCAAAGAAAGCGTGAGTTTGACCGACATGTTGATCAGCTGTCACACTCGCGGATCTGGACGTAATACTAAGGAAAAATCGAATTATTTTATTTCGCGTTTTATAAAGGAGCTAGGCTTGTACGTGTTAGCTTGGAGGAGGTGAACGTCGCAAGCGCCGGCCGTACACTGCTCCTTTCCTGAGATCTCGCTCCGGCGGTTTCACCTCGCTCACAATAGAAGGTGAAATTTAAATAAAGCATAACGCAGTATAATAACGACATGCATCAGTGAGATGCATCGAGAAAGCGGCTGCAAACAACCCTATTTGAGCCTCACCAATGTTTGTTTTTAGTATTGGGGAAACTAGGTATTGTATTGAACTTTTTAGTACTTACAATAAGTACGTTGTTGATAATATACGAGTATGAGTAGTTGAATACACCTAATAATATAGGAGCTCGAAACTTGTTTCTCTGCTTTCTCCCAGTTATTATTGATGCTTGCATATGTATGTGTTTATAAGACAAACAATAAAAGTGGTGACTAATCCGTTTCTTATTTGTTTATAATGTTAATATTTTTAGAGAAATTTTAATGACTTAGGCTTGGACCTACCTATAAATAGTAGAAACAGCTTCCGATATGCATAATAATATACGGTGTGAGTATAATTAATTTGAATTCAGGGCAAAGGAGCCCGCTGGTTAGCTATTGAGTAAAAAAAATTTGACTGGATGAAATCAATTACGAATTTTATATTGATATCTCGTCAGAATAACAAAAAAAAATGGCACCAATAAACACTACTTTTATGAATAAAAAATACAGAATTCTATTTTTAACTATTTTGTTAACCGTTGCTAATCTTGGTCTGAGAACGGAATTATTTTCAGAATTACCAGTTTTTATTTAACCAGTCTATTAGTACCTAACTTGCTCTCGCACCGGTAACTCGAAACCTCCTAAAGTTAAGAAAGTAAAGTAAGCCACAGAATAAATTTATTAGTAAACTGATTTCTTTTCATCTCAATAGCAGAAATTCTTATTGTTAACCCTCACTAATTAAGCGCTTATAAAGTTGTGTCATGTTTAACTATTAACCATTTATTTTTTAAACCCAAATCAATGTTTTTTATTAAACGTGGGCCTTTGCTACTTTTATAACGTCGTGATTCTAGGTGCACGGTTCCAAGTGAGTAGGTCCTATTTAGAGAAGATACCGGCAAGAAACTCCATGGATACTCTGTTATAATAATAAATTAACAATAATATGTGGTTGTGGGCCCGCCAATGTTCGATCTGCATTTACATAATGTGATGCCTACCTATTATTATCATTTAATTTAATATGCATAAGGATTAATGACCTACAACAAAATCAGTGATAGCCTAGCGGTTGATCGCTCGCCTTCCATGCAGGAGGGTCTAAGTTCGAACCCGACCCGCACCTCTCACTTTTCGGATTCATGTGCAGTTTAGAATTTGATTATCACTTACGATAACAGTAAAGGGAAACATCTTGAGAAAACCTGCGCATCGGAGAGGGCCTCATAAACTTCTCAACGGAGTGTGTAGTCCGCCAACCCGCACTAGGCCAGCGTGGTGGACTAAGGCCTAACCCTTTTCTTTTGAGAAGAGGACCGTGCACACCAGTGGGACAGTAATGGGCTGGATGTATTTATTTAAGTACGTACGTATATTATGTACTTATTATATTACTGTACCCATACCGGGTTTCATGTTGAACCTTAATATAAATGTTAACACTTTTTAACACATGAATGCAACAAAGAACTTGAACTTGATGAAAAAAAACAAAAACACAATATTATTATTATCTCGTAGGTATCTGTTTTGACATGATTTATTCAACATTATATCTACGTTGTGATTCTCATTGTGAGAAGAGGCCCGTGCTCAGCAGTGGGACAGTAATGCATGGATTTATTTATTAATTTTATGTTGTGATAACATTTCTTGAATACCAATTAGCAGTATTATGAATGTTTCATTAAGTAATATTTTGTTACATTTGTTCGGGAAAAACTATGGATCACAGCACAGCTCTTCCAATAAGCTCATAAGTACTGCTACTATAATGCGAAGGCATAAAGCTGGTCTGACTCTGTCCATTCTGACCTCTGGAACTCTAAAGGAAATGTCAAATATTTCCATCAGGTGGATTTTGCTTAATAACCCCCGACAAAAAAGAGGGGTGTTATAAGTTTAACGTGTCATTCTGTGTATATGTCTGTGGTATCGTAGCTCTCAAACGAATGAACCGATTTTCGTTTAGTTCTTTTTGTGTCATAGATAATTTTATCCCGAGTGTTCTTAGCCATGTTTCATGAAGTCAGCCGCTCAAAAGTTACAGAACTTTTTCTAGTTGGAGTCGGGGGTTTTTGACGGTTAGGTTATTTTCAAGATAGATTTGTTAAATTGCTTCGCAAGTCCTGGCGAAATAAGCCACGCCACATATAATATAAGTAATGAGCTTACGGTTCACATGATGGTAAGTGATCACCACCGCCCATGAACATCCTCAACACCAGAGTAGTCGCCGATGCGTTGCCGGCCTTTTAGGATGGTTTTATGAAAAAAGAGAGGGAAAGGAGAAGGAAGGGGACTAAGGGAGGAATTGGACCACCGGCGCTCCACACTCACCGAACGAAACGCAACAGTATTGCTACTTAACGTCGATATTCTGTGGGAGGGTAGTACTTCCCCGGTCGTGACGACCCATTCACGCTGTCATGCTTGGCATGCCAGCGAGACACTACTACCAGCAGAAATAATAATAAATATACTTGTACATACTGAAAACACAATACGGAGCACATGAAAATAGCGGTGTATACATCTGATTATATACGGGTACAATGACTTTATATTTGATGAAATTATTCATAATATTTTCCTTTCTCTACCATAGCTCTATCTCTCTAGCCTTTTCCTATCTCTGGGTCTGAAAATATAATTGATATTACAGTTTATTTTTTCAGCTAGCTCGTGATTGGCCTACCGTACGTATTTCCAGCTGTTTGGGCACACTGTGTAGTGTGTAATGAAATAATGTCGAAGGGCTGCAGTTAGACACCAATGGCCCATTTATTTATTTTTAAATCATTTATCGTGATTCCATTGCCGTGCTATGGTGCCTTGTTGACCAAATAGGAGTCCTTATTTGGTAAAAAGGCACCATAGCACGGCAATTAATTCTTTATAATACCTATTCATTTTAGGTGTGACGTCACAAATGGTGCATGTGCTCATAGAAAGCTGCTCTTATTCTGGTTCGTCTGCATATCTGTCTGAGCACTGAACAGTCAGGTGCGCACGTGCCACTGCCCCACTTGCAGGTCGTTGTCTTGTAAGTTGTAGACCACGTTACGTGATAGAACTGACGATGGCGTTCATTTGTTACGTGTTAAGAAAAATATATTGATTTTGTTAGTGTTACAGTGTGCAGATATTATTATTATTCAAAAGGTAGTTTGTCTTCGAACTAATCTTAGAAGAATACTGGCAAAATTTTGTCTCCAACTAGCTTGGTATTAGGAGAACTGCTATCTACCTGTTTGTTCTACACTTATAATTAAATTGAATGTCTACTAAATAGAGTAAATAAAATAAGTGTATTTGCAAATCGAGGGGATTGGCGCTGGATGCCGAAATACAGGCTCTGCCTAGTTCGACTTCAGATGCTAAATCTTTTGTGTATACACCATTTTAGCATAAGCATTATAATTAAAACAATGTACTTACATAGGTAATGGTTTTTTTAAATAAACATTATTTATTATTATTATAATTTATTAATGTGCGTGGGCACCAGAATCATACTGCGTATAATATCATAATGTGAATTCAGGAGAATTCTAATAAATACAGTAGGATGTATATTTCGTTTTGTGCAAAATATTGTAAATTTATCGACTCGGTATTTGGTGACAGGCGTATCAACATAAATGGGTAAGAAATTTTAATTTTCCAAGAATAAACTATTATTTTTTCTTAACCAGTCTATCTATTTTAATCGAATGCCCCTCCAGAATGTTAAATGCACTATGCACATAGGTACATAGATATCATCAAGTTCATGGACGTTCAAGCAATTGACTACATGACGTTTAACAGCAGCCAACAATTTTAAACGAGATAAAGGAAGTATTCTTTTTTGAACACCAAATTTTTGAGCACCCGTGGTTTGAGCATCTATAGTATCCCTCATTGAGCACCTACGGTGCGGTAGGTTCTAGTGATGGAGTTAATAATAAAAACATATTAAATATATGAATATTTTTTTATGTTTAACATAATGTTATAATAATATGGAATCACATCGATGTTCGCTTTTCTCTTGGTTTTTATAAAAGAGAGTTTTACGTGGGCAGGTGAAATGTTGTGTATCGTAGGAAGTAGTGGCCCAATTACAGAAATAAGAAAGAAAAGTTGAATATCGATTATGGTACATCGCTTTCTCGGGTATTAAAATGTATCCGAAATAACTCAACGACTCGAACAAGGTTGTGTGAAATTATTATTGCAATACTAATTTCACAGAACCTTACAACTTACAAAATATTTATTAACTCACCGATTTTTCAATGGAACGATATCAGTTTGAAATTGGAACAGTTTTAGTATAAATGTCACAACTCACAGTCAAAATTCTTAGCCGGGTAAAAGCATATTGACTTCAAAAAAATATCGGTCAGAACTACTTTTGCCTGCCAGAGCCTGCAGTCAAAAGAAAATAGTTTTGTCTGGACTAAACTAGTTGGTTAAGTTAGGTTAGAACTATGACCACACAATGCACAAGCTCAGTGAGCGAAGTGAGCAGGACCGCGGCAGAAGACGGTGTGTGCCAGGGTCACTTTTTAAATTAACCAATTTTTTTAAAATCTTCTTTTCTCCTGCTTGTCTGTTGTTTTTTGCAGTCAAAAGAGCTTTTGGCCGGTTAAGCGAAATTCTAGTGAGTGAATACAATACACTTTATTGTACACCAGAAATAGAAGAAAAGATACAATAATTAGAAAAAGAGACGTACAAAGGGCGGTAATATCGCACTTGGCGATTTCTGCCAGACAACCTCAGGGTGGACAGTTTTACAGGTTAAAAGAGAGGGGTAGTTCACGGTATAACAATAATAATAGGAAAATATTTGAAATGCGGTTTCAAAATCTTTCTATGCAGACGGAGTCGCGGGTACAGCTAAATAGTTTATATTTCTGAGTGTTATTCAGTCATTGAAAATCAGCCTTAAAATGACAACATTATTACCACTAAAAACAAATAATATTAACATTTAAAAAATCTGCACGCTGTACCTGACAACAATAAGTTAAATACAAAGTACACATAAATACTTACATAACAATACATATAACATACTGCCATAAAGGTTACACCATCATCATAGACTCGCTAACGATGGCCACGATGTGAACACGTGTGCACGTACAAATAATAACAAGAGTGGTCAGAATTCGAACCCGTCCACTTTCTCCGCGGGAAAGTGACCACTCATGGACCAGATGCCGATGGCGACCCACCCGACTGGTTTAGTACGGACGATGTGAACTGGTCTCTGAGCGGTCAGGCTATTAACAATTTCGAATATGTTGGCTATCTACTACTGGATTATAAGGCGTGGCGAAGACGTCGGACATTTTGTCCGCCGTCCGTCATCGAGCCCTGGTTTTGTCCGCCGTGTGAGTTGTTGCATAGGATTCCGTGAGCTATATCGTCGCGGCAAAAAGTCCACCTGAAAAAAGTTCGTCGTCTGCTCAGGACCTAATGAATGTTATTTTTTATAAGATATTGAAATAAACTTACGTAGCTTTTGACGCAGTAAGTAAATGGGTAACGTGGTGGCTATAGGCCAGCATTCATTGTGTTTTTTTTTTTACATTTTAGTCAAGTTTGATGTTTGTTGACGTTGTATGTGGGATTTAGGGCGAAAAAAGGTTTTATTCTCTGTCGCGAGGATTGCTAGGATCTTTAGGTTCAATGTAAATTATTAAGTTCATAATTATTTAAATCCTTTTTTTTATTATAAAAGGAAATAACGACCAGTTAACCAGTAGTTTCTAGTAAGTAAGGTTACTTACTGTTAACGATTTTGTATCTCATAAATCGAACTAGCTTGAATTTTGTAAGTGCCTTAAAGGTACATAATTCTGACTAAAATGAAAAGTTTTGATAATTGATTGATTGAGTTTGCTTACGCCAATGCGCAGCGGCAGCATTATATCCGAGAGCAACGTACTGAACGCGACGTTTCTGGAAGTTACGGAGAAAAGAAACGCATTTCATGGTTTCTTAATTTCTGTGGAAATACTATAGCAAGTGTTTGTTGTTTTCATTATATAAGTAAGGTATCGTAACTTTGATAACCCAATATTCCGTAGACGGAAAATACAAGTTCTTGATGTGCAGCATTAATTTGGAAAATAACAAATTCTTCAAGTATTCAAAACTTTATTTATTTACGAATATATAATATTTACGAATTGTAGGAAAAAAATAATACAAGTATTTGGAATTAAATACAGTCCATATGGGTAACTTAAATAATATGTTAATTCTGAGGGAAATGTATATCCCCTCAAAATTTACCGGTTTAAGTGATAGTTTATGAACGAAAAATAATAAAACATGTTTGATCAATTAATTTATATTCAAAGAAAGAAAGAAAGAAATATAATTTTATTCTATATGGGACAGCACAATAGTCCCAATAAAATTATACAAAAATATAAAAATTAAGTTTACATTTACATGGACTTTGAACATAGAGAAAAGGTTACAAATCAATTGAAAGGTACCCAAGATGGCTGTAATCATTTTAATTAGATTGTTTGTAGGTAAGTTAAGGTAATCAATCGTTATATAACACCTACAAACAAAAACAAACGTTACATCCGTCAATTAACCCAAAAGATCGTTTTCACACCCTAAAAAAGTTCACATTAACTGCCTATCATTTCCTTCCCAAGTAGTCGCAATCAACACTTTGGATGCCGACTTAACTTGACACTGAATTCTACATACCCGACCAGCGTCTCGGCTTTCACCCATCCTTCACCGTTCGCTCGCGAGTGACAGAGAGGTCCGACAGGCAGTTTTCCTTTCTCGCCCACTGTTATACGTCACTGCACATTTCTCCCGATGCTACTCGAGGCTCAACAAATCAGTGTTGCTGTTACTACGGTGTCGTCTGCGTTTTGAGATCCGTACGGTGTGAACTCGGAATTATTGTATTTAATGAACGTGACGGAGTGGACAAGATCGAAGTGTGGAATAAATTGATTGTTTATTGAAGATTTTTAATAGAAGGTAAGATTTTAATTTTCGTTTTTAACTTAATTAGAATCTTATATTTATATAGTAATTTATTAAAAACCTTAAAAAAGTTTATATTAAAAACTTAGGTTTTTTAAATATCAGGCTAGGTATTTAAATGCACTGAACTTATAATCAGAATCTGCTGACCCCTTAATTAAGCAAAACCTTGTATATTTGGACTCAGAATTAAATATTTTTATAGATAATAATTTTTATGAAATAACTTTATCACATTCTGTTATCGAAATATAATACACATTTAATAAGCTCTTAATACCAATAAACACATTTTCCGTTAAAATATGTTAAGATAGGAAGAAAGTTTCATAGTCAAACATACATGTTTAAGAAAACACGAATCCATAAATTCATTTAGATGCGACGGTATAATGTGCAGTGAAAAAGACTTCAACGCGCAAGAAACAGAACTGTTACAAAAAATATATTTTCACACAATTATTCATTTACACGCACTTATCAGAATTGTGTAAATATTTTATGTACTCTATTAGGTAATAAATACACTACCAATATTAAAGTAGTATAAAAAATATATTGCATTAAAATAATTACGATGTGGTTGCATAACATCAGTACAACTTTCCTAATCTTTTTGAGGAGTATACCTAAACGTGATGTCCCATTTATTCCTAATAGGTAATGTTAATCTCCAATAATCTCACCAGATTGTTGTCTATAATTTATCGTAATGTAAAATATTATGTTTACAGACAGGGAGCCAGCCTTCAGGATGAAGCTCTCCCTGGTGTTCGAGTTGCTTCTGATATTCGTACTCCTAGCGTTCGCCGCTTCGAAGAGTGTCAGTGAGTATCCTGGACTAATCCATACAACTTAGGGTCGGCAACGCGTCAGTGATGCCCCTGGTGTTGCAGCGTCCATAGGTGCCCGTGGATGCTGTTGTTAAGTGGTAACCATAGTAACCGCTTACCGTCAGTCGGTTCGTAAGATTGTTTGCCAAATTAGTAGTACAAAAAAAACTTACTAATCATCCTTTTTGTTAACCGTCAGAAATTAACGCTCGTTTAAAAATAAAATAGTTTATTATTTCATGATTGATTGTTGATGTGTAACTCATCGGTAGTTGATGTTACATTTGTGTAACAAACATCGTAGGTATCCTTTTAAAAAACTGTGAAAGTTGACGAACGACCGGTCGTCTTCATAGTTTTTTTGCTGAATTACTTTCAATAAAAAGACAAGTAGCGTGCTAGACATTAATATTTTTTGCTAACAAGATGTATAAATCAACAGTATGATATACGCTACGTTGAATGAATGTCATACGCTTTTTTGTTGATTGATAATAATTTTTTCATATTAGATCAAGATATATTACAATACACTTTGTCTATGAGGTCTTTCATGTTATGTCACTGTGTTAAATATTTATCACAGGTTTTTGTTATCCTTATTTTCTAAACTAATATTATAAATAGAAAAGATCATCATTCAAAGAAGAAGAAGATTTCATTTTTTGTATGTTTATTTGTTTGTTTGTAATGAATAAACTCAAAAACTACTGGACCGATTTTAAAAATTCTTTCACCAGCAGATTGCTACATTATCATTGAGTAACATAGGCTATAATTTAAAAAGATATCACGCGGGCGAATCCGCTGGCGGAAGCTAGTACGTAATATAATTATAAATCCCTGTTTTATAGGAAAAGAAAACAACAACAAGAAAGGGATCCAAAATAGGGATGTTGACGACAAACCAGAAGAGAACAGTATCAACAAGTACTGCAAGTGCGTCGAGGCTTACTGCAACTGCTGCAGGGAGTTCCGCCTGCCCGTCGTCGCACTCAACGGACCAGGTATAGCCTTAACAAAACCTTATTGACTAACCCATATACTCATTTATTTATTTATTTTATTTTATTGGTTCACTAACAATTGCTTAGATAGGTACATTGGTATTATTTCATAGGTAAAGGTAAAAAAAGAATATAATAGTGTATTAATTAATCACTTACAGGTTATACAAGAAAAATCAACTTATGTACTTAGGTACTTTTTTATGCTTTTTTCTATAATACCCCGTTGTTTAAAAAATACATAAATTTTACGAGATTGGCGAAATCTCTTATAACACATTGAGCGGATTGATGAAATGTTGAAATCCGGAATATTGAACTGACTCATACCGATTATGAAACCAGGATCTAATACTTGGAAATTACATTGAAATTTACAGAACCAGTCAGCATAAGCGTTGCGTTAATTGCGTGGCAGATGATAATAAAGCTATAAGATTGACATAACTTTACACACCGTTTATTAGTAAGGGGGTAAATAAATTAAGTACGACCCTGAGACAGATCTATAATGCGTACTTTGACTTAGCTCAGACTGTACTTAAAATTTGCTAAGCTTATTTATATGCTTATGGTATACTTTGATTTGGAATTTATAGTCATTACACGGTGAAATTGTACTGAGCAATGAGCATTATGCTAAGACTGAGGAAGTCCATACACAAAGTCTAAAAGTCAATCTACAAACTAGGTACCTAATTCGAAAGCAAAGTCTAAGTACGCTCTATAGATCTATAGGAGGTGTTGAAAAGTGAACTAATTATGATATTTTTATTTCCAGGATGTGCATCTCTGATGTACCTCAATGGTGACAAAATGGCCGTGTCGTTGAGTTTTGGAAAGAAGGTCATAACAAACCGGACTCTTTCGAGTAAGTGTTTGTTTTTATTTAATATCCGTTTTCACTTTCGATTTCGAAATGGTCAATAATTATTAATGGATGCTATATTAATCCAAATGCATAAAAATAGGTTACGACATTTAATAGCTTTTGGAAGAATTTTATATATGCACTGCTGTTAGTGATATTAACATAAAGTTGTTTTTTTTATTAGGTCGCAAACCCAGTCCTGTCTGCATGCCGTTGCCGGGTGGCTTATCTAAGTTTTGTGGACGAGTTTACAACATTGCCAGAGCTGGTGAAGAGTTCAGAGCATGTCTCGGCTTAGAACTTCAATCGAAGAGTACTGTGGAAGCTGCCGTGAGAGTATCTTGTTTCAAATTTGGCCCTAGAGGCGTGACCTCAGAGCCAGCCGACCCATTACCATTGGTTCCTCAAGATGAGAAGGCTGAGGACGACGATGATGATGAATATGATGATGATGATGACTTTGGCATCGGTGGTGATGAAGACGATGATGAAGATGACGACGATGATGAAGACGGTAAGTGTAGTTATTCAATTATACCACATTTCAGATTTTTATCCTGTTTTACAAATGAACCTCTTACTTAAATATATGTTTTTTACTTATCAGGCACACTCGATGCTGTCAACGACGTAGACAGTGCGGATTACACAGGTTTCAGTCTTCTCGGAGAAGACATATTGGGAGACCTGTTCGGTTCGTCGGGTGGAAAAAAAACGAACAAGAATAAAAAGAAACAGGCGCCTGCCCCCTCTACTACATCGACAAGTACTAGACGACCCAGGCCATCGCGACGGCCATCAAGGAGACCTGGTACTAGGACTACTACACCACGTCCAATTCGTACTACTACTGTGAGAGTTAGACCTACGACTGGAAACAGGCGACCAACTCGCAGACCAACCAGGAGACCTAACAGAAGAACTACTACGGAAAGTACATCGACATCTATCCTGACAACGACTACGACCACCGTGAGCCCCGTGCCAAGTTCAGTTACAGCCGCAATTCAAACGACAGAACGTACGCCAGTCATAAGCGTGATTAAAACGCAAACCCTTGAACGAGTTTCAATTATCCCCGAAAAGCCGGCACCAATTGTATCTGCCACTACTCCTAAAAGCGTAACTGATTTCGAGGATCCCGGTCTGGAAATGTCATTAGCACATATTACTGGTCAATTATCTGCAATGCCCGTGACGCCAATGATTTCAAATGTAGGCAAAGATTCAAGTGTGACGGACAAAGAAGAAGAACAGGGCAACTATGAAAAAGTATTGACAATCACTCCGAAAACACCATCAACTATAGCTTTCGCGTCCTCTACCGAGGAAGCTGTTAATGACGACATGATTCAAATAGTGGAAAGTCTTGACTCAGCCTCAGCAGAAACTATGCCTGAAAGAGAACCAGTATCTGTAGATGAAAGTAGAGCTCAATACCAATTTGGTTCTTCAGTCCCAGAAAATGATTATGAAGGTCTTACATTACCCAAAAAGAAAAACAAGAATAGACAATTTAACCTGGGTGATTTAGATGTCCTCAATCTGGGCCAAATTGGTGAAACCTTGGGTGATGAACTAGGAATATTTGGTAAAAATAAGAGACAGCATAGAGACAATAAAGACACAAAAGTACATGGCGAGAAAGATCATAACAATGAATATGATGACTTTGTTGATTCCACCATTGATATGGCTTTGATGATGAGGAAATCGAATGATAATAAAAACAAAAAGGACAGGAGAAGACAGAATAAAATGATGCGAGGAGAATGGTCGGAAGGATGACGTCGTAGTCAGGCTAGTTCTAAGTAGCTTTAGTAATTTATTAATTTTTGTACTTAACTTATTAATTGTGTGTGTTGTAAATAGCAAAATTCTGTATGAGATTATTTATTTTGCATGGATGAACAGTAAAAAAACATTTTCATTTTAAATACCTTTTTTATTTATCCAGTGTGTGTTAAAATTGATAATGCTGGAAACGTTAAAACAAGTCTGTTTAATCTTTTCAGTATTGCTGGTACAATTACAAGAAATAATAAAAAGATAGCAGTATTTTTCGTTTCAAATGGCACTCTTTTTGCGTTTATCAATCATGCTGACGATATGAATTTTATATAGGTAGTTGGGTAATGCCCAACATTCACTGCAGTATCTTAATTTGCATAATATGAATACTATATTAAACTTCCCAGTTGATAACAAAACAGTCGTAGGTCCTACTTTGCTGGTAATCGAGGAGAGAGTTATTATAGTCTTCATTATTTTAGTTGCAAGCGAATTGTCTCCTTAGCAATGTCCCAAACTAGTATTGCTAATAAGACTTTAAGAGGCGCAGGTGCAAAGCAACCCGTGGTGACAAAGGTCGTTAGAAAGAGCATGTATTTAAATGACTGAATAATTGATGTGACCTAATAGCCAAAGATGAATCTAGTAGAATAGAAATACTTATGCATAATTGCACACCATGAGAAAAAGAAATAAAAACAGAGTGTATTGATCAGATCAATGTGCAAAGGGCGGTCAGATATATGACTAAAAGCGAAACGAGATACGAGACATAAAAATCGACAAAATTTCAGACGGAAAGACTAAGATGCAGGACTACATGCAGATAATAAACCTATAAAATGAAAATGTAAATTAATAATCAAAACTAAATCTTTTTCAAATTATGCAATCCTTTCTTCTAAGCTATTTTTTTTACATAATATAATATATAATGAAGATTTTATAATTTAAACTAAACAACACCAATATTCAGTGTTTGCGCAACATTCTAACAATGTGCAACATTCGCTCTCATGATCACGTCATTGTTAACCATAACAAACGATAATTTATTTTATCAATACAAATTCCTTTCACGTATCCATATTGAAAGTAAGGAACATAATATAGTTTTAAATTTCAACTTTCTCTCGTACTGACATTAAAATTTAAAACTTGTTCCCATCACTGACTGTGTAGCTTAAAATAAACATTGATGTTTAGTGGCTGACCGTTAAATACTCCCGGTTACTTGCTACGCTTACAATTCGTAATGAAGAGTCGGCCTTAACTGTTCAACGTAATGTATCTTTCTCCACAGAAAATGGACCCTTCAATAAAACTATTTATATTGTTGATGATATCAACTTTCCATTTTGGACTCGGTGAGTGACCCTACTGTGAAGAATTAACATCGTTTCGATTTTGAAGGAAAATGTAATATGTAATTTTAATCTTTTGCAGGTGATAAGGGATATAAGGTTATAAATTTCAAAGTACCTAAAACGATTTGGAGGCAAGCTTTGCAACCGACTCCTGTACTCAAATCTCCTGTTACTATTACTGTGCCTATAAATGTTCATAACGAAGTTGATGACAATGAGATTGAGGATGAAATAGAAGAGGAAGAACCAATTGCTGACGTTATTGTCGATAATGCCAGTGTGACTGAAGTCTTGCAAGATCCAGCGCCTGTAGTGAGCAGTACTGCGGCACCCATCGTGTCGGAAAATCCGATTCTTCAAGATGAAGTAATAAGTCAAGAACCGACACAGGATGTTCCCGGTCAAGTTCTAAGATTCCCTTGCGAGTGCCGTAGCAGACAATGTGGATGTTGCACAGGCGCTATCATGGAACGAATCAGAATGAAAGCATGCGGAAATATATCCTTCATCCCAGAAGACTTTGTATTTGATGTGAGAATGAGCATCAACAATAATACCGTTGTACGACGAAGAGTTTCAGGTGAGAATTCAAATAGGCTTAAGAAAGTTTTTAGCCTTTTGTAATGGAACAAAGTATAGCATACAAATAAGGTGTCTATGCAAGGAATTCATAAATTATTTTTAAAACAATACTTACCATAAGACAAAGGTGTTAATAGAAAGTCATTTCAGCCAGTGACCCGCCGCCGATATGCTTCAATCCTAGAAGAGCTCCATTTGTTCGTGTTTGTGCCGAAATATCCAATATTCAAATCAGAAACAGAAACGCGCATGCATGTTTAGATATTAATGCAGATATTGGTGGATTTCCAGTTTACTCAGCGTCGTTTAGATGTTTCAAGTAAGATTTAGTATAAAATCGATTTATATTATAAATATTGCTTTTCCAGTATGCAGTTTTATCTGACAGTAAGGTTTAAGCGCATCTCAGATTGCACGAAATGTTCTTACATATTTGGCGATAACAGAAACGTAATATTCTAATATATTGTTCATTTCTCAGTCTAGGGTCGTCAGGACTACAGACAGGTCAAAAGCCTAGACCCGTATCAACAGGACCCAAACCAGTTAATCTATTTGGCAATAGCAATAGTAACGATGATGGTGGGGGCTTCATAGAGAACGCTGCTGGCGTGTTTGGTGAAGATGGCGTTTTTGGTGGAGATGGCTTATTTGGAGGGGGCTCCAGCGAAGACGGACCTTTCGATGGCATCGGTGACGCTTTCGGAGACTTTTTTGGTGGAGACTCTTGATCAACTGTACTGTGACTGTAACTTTACGCATCAGTATTTTTTTTAATGTACAATTATTTATAAAGTAGTTAAGTCTATTTATTGTTACCAATAAAATACAATTTATAACCGAGAATTTTATTTGAATAAAACTCAAGGTGAATCGATCTAAAGTCAACGAGAAAGTACAGATAATGAGATAAACATATCTTTCTCTGCCCCTGTTGAACCGGTTCACTGTTGTGCATGTGAATTGGAGTGTCGGACTCGTTCAGACGATAGGCGCACGCATATATTCGCGCCACAAAATTAACAAAAATGTGTACAGTGATTTTTTTATTCACGATTTTTTGCCTACAACGTATACAAGGAGGTAAGATTAATTTATTCATGCATATAAATGTGGACCTAATTTAAATACGTGAATTAATTCTAACAGCGAAATTATTTATATTGCAGTAACTCTAGAAAACTATGGAAACAAAACAAAAGCGGAACATATAAATGGATTGGAAGTTCCTGACGATTTCTTGTTGATGCTACATCAGCTGCGAAGTGATTCATCACCAATTACCGCAGCGTTATCCAGACAGAGCCAAGCAACTCAAAATGGAACTTCTTCTTCGAACAACAGACGGTGTGTTTGCGATAAGGGTATCTGCAAATGCTGCACCGGTTACGTTATGGATCTGCTGAAACAGAAGGCGTGTATGCGAGTAACATATCACCCGGGAGATTTCGCTTTTGATGTGGCTATGTCGCTCAACAACAGGGTGCTCTACGAAAATTCTTTATCAGGTAAGCAAATTGATTACTTACTAATGTTAAATATTCATCGTATTCCATTTAACTTTTGATGCTTTTACTTGTGGAATAAGCATTATTACTACTTTGTTTGAAATTACACTTAGCTACTTTCTAAAACACTTGGTAATTATAAAAAAATTAACAATTAGGAAATCAACACGGTAAATATATACACTTGAAACGATAGATATAAAAACAGACTTGAAATCTGAAAATTCTATTGGTTTTTAATTATTCTAATATATTATCTATATTACGCTGAAGGATCCAACGAAGGCCACTTCTAAAACTCAGTCGCTGTATATTGGATCTAATATTTGAGCTGTTGTAAATTAATTATAAATTTGATTTCTGTTTTAGGAAAGAATCCAAGACCAATATGCATAAGTCCGCCAAGAATAAACAGTTTGAAAGTCTGCGCAAAGTTTTATAACGTATTCTTCCCAGGACGGAACTTTCACTTTTGTCTCGCGATGACAGGACAGTGGCGGTCGTTCGAACTCTTCAATTTCGCCTTCGATTGCCTCCGGTAAGTGTGACGGCAAATACTACAACCTACAACATATTAACATCTGAAGAAATTATCCATACTTTCTACATATTTTTATGTACTTTCTACTATAATAAAGTTCCTTAGTTCCGTTTTAAGAACCCTTATATGGATGTAAAGGCAGACAGGATAACTGTCTTCCCGAGTTAACCTGCATTTCGCTGTACATTTTTCAATAATTTCAAAGGCTGTATTTCAATGACCCGAATGCTGCTGAGACAAGAATTCTCGGCTCATGGTCATGGTGGGTTCAGTGCTCTTATGAGAAGATTTTTGATAATTTGTTTCGAGTGACAAAAAATGTTTATTTCCAATATATTATTATTTAAAATATATTGAATTAGTTGTCCATTATCTGGTGATTTATATCACCAGAATTTTTTTTTCGCGATTTTATTATTGGTCCCTTAATAAAAATTGTTCTTAATGAAGAGTACAATAACCCCTTAAAGGGATCGGAACTAGAAAGGTTGGACCTTATATACAGAGGCGAATATGATACTTTCTTGACTCTTCCCACTCGGTGGTATAATAAAATATTGTTTACCCTCAGGATGGGAGCCAATGGAATAGTGATGGTGAAACCGTACGAGGAAGGTGGGATTCCTATATCAGACCCTCAAGGAGGAGTGGATGCAGTGGTTGACACAGGAGAGGATGACATCGAAGACTACGATGAGAATGTAGTCAGATCACTATTGGATCTGTTCGACCGATGATAGAATGACGATGAAAATCCTTCTGTCTTGTTTGGAACGACTGACTTATTCAATAAATTATTTATTTTGAACTTTTGTACATTCTATTTTCTTGGCCGAATAAGTACTCAAAGGAACTTATCTGTAAAGTGCTCTTAAAAATAATTCTGTCGTTACAATCCACCATAAGGTGTGACAATGACAACATGGGAGTTAATGGCTACTTAAAATTGAGAAACGTTTGAGTATTTGGCGGATTATCCTTCAGTAACTTGGAATTAATGCCGTATGGCAGGTAACTTGCATCCAGATATATATTTTTCTCTTGAAATATCTGACTATAGACAAAATAGCAATATCGGATTGCCAAATGGATATTTATAAGAGATAAGATTATATAGGCACATTAGATGTATGGGAATGACATATTTTTTTACCGATCACATGAACTTTTATAGACTATCCAATTTCTATCCAATACATTTCAATGACAATTAAATTCCTTGACGACCAGATATATGTTCTCTTGTCCAAGAAGGCTGGTCTTGTCAGATTAACATGCTGCTCAGAAATTTTGAAGCGCCATTTGTCGCCTCTTAGGACACCCACGGAGTAAGCACCTGCAGACTACTATGATATTCTTGGCATGCAAACGCTCTGTAGTCTGAATACCATAGCGTACATGTCGATGCAATAAAATCGCAAATGTGGGTAGCTATGTTATATATATGAATGATAGAGTGAACTAGATATTGTATACTCATGTCAATCATTAAGATTATAGATTTCTTTCCGATGTGTATTAATCATAAATTCACAGTTCATGTACCGTAAAAACGCGCGGGGTTTGCGGCAGTAATGGTTGTTACTTACGTCCCGAGTTGCCGTAGGTACTTCAACTCGGGACATAATATTCGGGCATAGGGCTGCCGAATTTTGTACCGCAAAAAGCACGAAAGATATTTGTGTCAATATATAATCCAGTTTTGTTTGATCCTCTTAAAAACAATCTTGCAGACTGGATGTGCCGTGGGAGCAGGAAAATCTTGGTTCTGATAATTATTATCAATCAATAGTTAGTATCAGTTGTATCAATCACTGCGAATGCACAAATAGGACGTGCTGCTAACCTTTCCTGTCGCAATTTATAATGCATTACACTAGTTATATAGTTATACACTAGTTTTATTAGGTTAGTGCATACAATACAATACAATACAATACACTTTATTGCACACCAGTAATAGAAGAAAAGATACAGTAATTAGAAAAAGAAATGTACAAAGGGCGGTCTTATCGCACGTGGCGATTTCTACCAGACAACCTTAGGATGGACAGATTTGCAGGTTAAAAGAGGGGGGTAGTTCACGGTGTAACAATAATAGCTAGAAAATAATTACATAATCATAAATACTATACAAAACATAATACATAATAATATGTGTACACAATAATACATAACAATATTACATCTACATTATATAGGTGCTTACAGATACAGCTAAAATAAATAAGATACAACATGATAATTATATAATTCATACTTATACATACCTACTAACATAATTTATTAAATTCAATTACAGTGACAGAAAGTGTTCCTTAACTGTTCTCTTAAAAATTGCCAAGGATTGAGCACGTCTCACTGCTACTGGCAATGCATTCCACAAGAGAACAGCCTGTACGGTAAACGACTTATCAAAAAAGTTCGTGGAATGCATTGGCAGTTTCAACGTCAAATTCTCTGATGACCTCAGGGATCTCGAATGCGTATCATGGAGAAACTCAAAACGTTCTTTAAGATACCAGGGGGTAGAAGGATTGTACAAGATACTGTATAGAAGATGAAGAATATGAGTATTCCGACATACATAATATATGGTAATGGTATTGTTGATGCATAAACTTCTGCTTAACAATTCCACAATGAGAATCGGGCGTGAAAACATAAAGAAAGTATAAATAATAAGTAGCTCTTACCAGCGCATCAGACTGACAGATCACTGTCTGTTCAAAGGTTAAAATTTCTTGTACTTATAACTCGTTTATCATTGGCACACATCTTTCAGTATTTGTTATGCGCCTCATTACTCATTTTCATATTAGTGGACATGCGTGAAAATTGTATACGTGAAAATAACTAGCCATTATCCGAACAGTGGTGGTATCGCATCGATCCGATGCGCAGGAGTTTCTCTCTAGAAAGTACCGCAAGTCAGTTGCGCTCGCGCATCGCATACCTTGCATACAAATATTTAGTTACCTTTGGAAGTATCGACATAGGGTATCGGAAACCGATCATTTGAATTTGGTCCCTAGAGCCGCTACTACAGTTGAGTTGAACGAACTTTTAGTCGAAATGAAAACGAAAACGCTAGCGTTTTTTGTTTTTCTGTGTTTTGTTCAGTTTGGTTCAGGTAAGTGTTTTATATTTTTAACTGTGAGTTCGTGTGTGTTTTGAAAATTTCAAGTATGGCCTTGTGGCGTGCCGTTTACTATTAGTGTTAAATGAAAATGAGATATAAATTAATATTTCGTTGCGGTAATTAACTCAGTAATATTTAATGGCCATATCCAGTTTCAATTTCTCATAAGAATATAACATTCATTTGTCTGACAAACACAAGATTGACTTAAAAAGATAAGTACCTAATTGTAAACAAGTGCGACAGTATTCTATCACAAAGTAAACATAATTAATTATAATATTACCTTACTGAATCATCTAAATAACAAAGAATTTGACGTCGCCAATTTCGTAGTAGGTAAGTATTCAATGCATTTCATCCATTTTCTCATGCTTTTACTTTAATATTCTGTTTTAGGTGATGCATCCAGACCTAAGCGGTTTTTCTTCAACGACAATAAAGAAGACAATTCAATGGATGTATCCGACTTTTCTATATATTATGATATAGACACGAACACGGTAAGTTGTTACTTAACCTATTACCTATGTGGGCCATTTTCGCCGACACAATAACAGATGTTTAAAATGAAATCGGCTGATTACCCATACAAAAATTCATGTTTAAACGGCTGATTTTGCTCTAATCGATTGTTAGATTGTTGGAGAACTTGAGCCTTGTTCAATCAAATGCGCGCACGTTGTTTTCATACATTTTTGCTAGCATAATAGAGAGGTATACTTTTGTAATATTCAGTACAGGAGTAGATCGTAAAAAGTGTGTAGGGAATGGTGCTCCATAAATAGTGATACCATGTATCTGTCCCCTTCGTAGTAAATAAGGTAGGTACTAGCCGGCAAATGGTTACCGGCATTGTTTTAGTAGAATTTGTTTTTGTAGCAGAATATGTGGGCTGTGTTTGTTTGTGAATTAGTTTCTGTCTGAATACTTAGATATTATTATACAACGTCATTTTTAGTGTAAGAAAAAGCCGAAAGGGTTATTGTACTCATCATTATGAACAACTTTTACTATGAAAATAACATTGAAATCGCGAAAAACAATCTGCTGTTCCATACATTTAGTCGAGTACCTAATATTGTACTTTGTTGTTGTATTGTGTATTGTAGGTACCTATT
Source organism: Allophyes oxyacanthae (assembly GCA_932294325.1). Lineage (NCBI taxonomy): Eukaryota > Metazoa > Arthropoda > Insecta > Lepidoptera > Noctuidae > Allophyes > Allophyes oxyacanthae. The sequence goes on from OW028610.1 coordinate 6,410,665, forward strand.
TGTATGGAACAATCGATTTTTTTTTGACGATTTCATTTTTGGTTGGTCTTATCACTGTACCTGTTATACTTAAGTATACTTATTTTTAATTCTTTGAAAATGAAGTCTATATACAGACTTCTCTGTAACCTTTCTCGTCTGCAGAACGTCGACGCAGTATTGTAGGTACCTATATCAATGTTGTACAATTTTTAGACCATAAAGAAGATGATGCCCCGTCCCTGGTACAAGCCTGGCTGGCGACTGCGGCTTCCTTTCCGTGCAGGACGATGCAACTGCGAAGACCTGAAGTGCACCTGCTGCTCCGGAATACGAGTCCCGGCGTTTAATTTCGATAGACAAAGTATGTATGAACATCGTCTTTAAAATAGATATCTCACTTCTCGTATAACAGTATCCACACACAGATCAGTTGATACCTAAGATAAACTATTCATAAAAAACTTAACAGCTTCTGAAGTCGGTGCCACTGCCAAGCTAAGGTGCATTGAAGAATTAAAAGCCCCGACTTCAGAAGTTGTTAAGTTTTTATGAAAATCATTTTATATCTACGTTTTAGTTTTTTGAAGTCGATTTATTTTCTATTTCGAGTGGCATAAACTATAGGTACATGCTATTATAGCAATCGGGAGTGATTTGCTGTTATCTATTGAAGAGTTCCATTGTCTATCTCCGAAGGTCTTCATTAGATCTTCACCAATTTAAATGGGATCACTTCGAAAGAATAGTTTCACAAACGAAAAAAAAAACATTAAAATCGGTTAGTTCTAATTGAGAACCTCCTGCTTTTTAGAAGTCGGTTAAAAATCGAATCTCATTATTGGAGTTGGTATTGGACAGTGATAGCTCCACTTTTTATTTAACTTCGTGATATGTATTTAAACCGCCCATAGTTAGATAGTATGCTTGTTAATTAATATTATAATTATGTTATGTTTTGTTTTTAGCATGCGCTGAACTGAGTTTTGACCCTACTGAAGCTTTATTGGACCTAAACGTAAAAATGAACAATGAGAGCATATTCCAAAAAACTTATTCAGGTGAGACTGACGATTATGCTATACCTATCTACTTGCTATGAACCCAATGAGCTACTAATAATTAACCTAACCCTAAGGTTAGGTACCTACCTATTTGGACAAAACTGCGAGGGTATGTAGATTGACCCGCAAACAATGTCACATCACATTTAGTGACTACTAACTGCAGTTCTACTAATTTGTTCCCAATTACCCGCACTTGAACCGAACTCTGTTCTACAAGTGATAACTCCGTAAAGGTGGAAAAATTTTGGTCTCACATTGACCCAAGTAGTGGTCTATCTTGTAACTCTCTGCCGGCATGAGACCATAATATAATAAAGTACTCTGTGCATGAGACACGCTCGTGGCGTCGTCGCAGCGTGCGCGCCGCGTTCACGCCCGTCCAAAGACTACAATAGTATATCCGCCCGTCACAAGTTAGAAGATCGCGCACTTAAAGAGCTGTGATCGCACACGCTCACGAAACGCTAGGGGTCAGCCTTATGATGGAGAAGAACATCACCAGGGAATCCGTATTTATTTCATAAGGCTTGTGGAACAAATAATTAAAATTAAACTATTATTAGGTAAATAAATAATAATAAAAGATTATTACTATTTTATGAATTCTAATATTTTTTTATATTTACAGCAAGCAACGCGCCACCATTCTGTATCCCCATCCCGATACCATACGTGCCTATAAATATTATGGACATGTGCATCAGGCTCTTTGACATCACTATCGACCTTAATAAGATGCACGTCTGCATGGATTGGGACACAAGGCTCGACAAAGCTCCTGTATTGGTAAGCTTGTAGATAGTGAGATTGAGTACTTATTTTGATTGGTATCTACTAGCTAATTAGTCGAACAGAAATAGCATCAAGCCTAATTATATAGGTAGTTAGAAACACCGCGATTTTGTTTTAGGCCGCACTTTTTATGATAATAGACACCATGACATATTATGTTAGGTACTGCCAAGGGTACCTACTGCCTTCTCTGCTCTTACCCTGAAGATTACAACCACAGACTACTACTACGTAGATACTACGTAATTACAACTTGCAATATTATAGTTACCGTTTGAACATGTTTGAAGAGTTTGAAAGAAGTTAAGACGATATCCAAATGATACAATTGTATAGTCGATTATTTTCGTTTATCCTGAATTATTACATTCGACTAAAATTAATTGTAATATTATGAAATCAATTCTAATACAAATAAATTAAAATCGTTATTAAAATAATTATTGTTAATAAGACGCTAATTCTAATATTCATTCTCCATTTCTCAACAGATTCTCCATTTCGACTGTATGGACATGGGTCTCGGTGGAATACATTTGACGAAGCCAAACACAAATCAAATTACCGGTGGTGACAGCGGATCAACTGAGCGGCCTCAACTGGATAGTGATATTTATGATCCGGTTACCGAAAATGCTAGTGTAACCACGCAAGACTCTGTATTTAATAATAGTGTTAAATATATTTAAATAATTTATTATTTAGCCGTTTGTTTTTTGTAACCCAATTTTGATTTCAGTCACTGTTGATGTGTATGTTAATATACTTACGTAGGTAATTATAGCACAGTGGGCCGATATGAGACTGGGTCGTAAATCGTAATCCACTTCAAGAATCAGTATCCTTAGAGTATAATCTTTATCTACGTGCGCCAAGTGGGAACTGGTGGACGTCACAATTCTTAAAAATTTTGGTTCTAGAGCAAGCCAGATTTCTCACGATTTTTATTTCACCTAGAGTCTCGACATTTCTTAAGTGCATGTAGCTGGTTTACATGAAAAAAAGATCTATTCTATTCTGTTCACCGTTATAGCAATGTCATGTCTGTCATGCTATCATGCATACATTACATACTTAATTCATAAATACAAGTGGCCCATTCGCCTGCTTGGATTCGAACCCACTATGTACAGCTTGTGGGTAAGTTGGGCACGTCACCTGGAGCCTGCTTCCATAGAATACTATAAAAATACTATATACTACAAAGTTATTATCTCAGAATAATAATTAAAGCAGTTATTGTTCTGAGTTTCTATTAATTCATAAATGGCAAGATGGCATTGAAATAAAAAATAAACAATTATTGAAAATTAAGATAGCTAATAATCCTTTTCCTTCTTCAAAATCGACTAAAAAACAGTACGTAGACAACACTATACTTGTCAAGGAAATTTTGACATTGACAATTGACATTTTAATTGTAAAAAAATTGAAGCAAAGGAGGTGTGGAGGGTCTCAATTTATTTTTATGAGTTTCTATTTGTACAAGTCTTCCACAAAATTGATGGTAATTTAGTTTCCCTTTACTTTAGATTCTGAAGTGCACTTTGTAATGGGCGATAGTGATGATTATTATGATGGTGACGGGTTAGTACAGTTCGCATGTTAGCTAGTGTTTTGGTATTTATTTTACATAACTCCTGTAGATATTATTGATTTATCTTTGTTGTTTGTGTTGCGGGTGGCTGTGGTGTACGTATTTTGTTGCTTATTAACTCTGTGAGTAGCAGCTGAGACATTTTGTACCGGCTTTTATTTGACACTTCTGACCATTAGTTGGAATGCATTTGAAGGCTGGAAATATGCATAGCTTGGATGACCTGTGTAGTAAAAAATAATTGTTTAAAGTTACCGGTGATCATCAGGCCCAGCTTTCTGTAGATCTTGTTTGCAACTCTGCTTACAACAATAATTCTTTACTGCCATAAAGAATTATCCTAACAAGGGAATGCATCATTTAACAATAGGTATAATATCTATAGGTAATTATAGCATTGTTAAACATCCATTTTCAATAACCAAAGTACCAGAATATTATCTCCCTATTCATGATAGAAATTTCACAAACTTCATTTAACATACATATCAATTTTATAATTTGTAGCAAAATCCACCAATACTTTGATAATCAAAAATGGGTGTAGTAGTGTTAAGGTTTATTCCCTTGGCTTTAATTCTAGAACACATAAAATATCCAGGTTTGTATGGTGTGTTATTTGAAATAATGATTTTACGCTATACAAGTTCCTAACCTTTGGACTGGTTATTTATGGAAGTTTATGAGAAACATATAAACCTTTCAAGCTGCATCTTCATTAACTACAGTGTGTTCACAAAGAGAATGTGTTTTTGACATTTGTCAAAATATACAAATTTCTTTAAAAAATTATCAAATTTAAGTTTTATCAAAAAGAAACCAGTATATTTGACAGGAGTCAGGAAGGCATTCTCTCGGCAGCTACGCTTTAGCTGGTTGAATGCCATGTTGTAGATACAATAACTTTGATTGTGTCTCTTGAGTCAAGTAAATATATTATGTTCTGGCATACAATTAGTTAATACCATTCTTGTATTTATTTGTAAGAAATATGAATAAGTTATATATTCTGAATGAACTTGAATAATTAAAATCTGAAACTCCAGAAGTCCAATCCTCGTAATTAATTTACACTATGACTGAAAGAACTGAGATTATATTATGAATTGACCAAAAAATCGGTATTCTACTCTTACAGTTCAGTCCGATGTCAGTATGATTTGAATTCAATCTTCTTACAGACTCATTTCAATCTCATTTTTGACGGTTACGTTTGGACTAGAATACCAATCTCTTATCTGTGTCAGTTCAAAATAGTAGCAGAATACCGATGTGACTTCAAATAACTTTCAACCTCATTACAATATAATTTGTTGTTAGTGTAAGAGAATACCATTTGACATTTATGACATTGATACTAGATTGGAACTATATTTTGGACATTTTTAATTACGAAAATTGGGCTTTAGAGTAAATGATCTTAATATTATAAGATATCTGTAACCTAGGACAATGGATTCTTTGGGGGCTGCGCCTGAGGTCATCTATAACTGGGTTGACATAACATCTGACTTCTTCAAACATATTCAAGGTAAATATATAATATAATTTCTGATGTAAAGAATTTGAAATTAATTTTGTTATCAGCCTGCTAAAATCCTAAAATGATCAACTAGTATTTACAATCAACATTTTTATGATGATTGTACAGTCATAGTTAATCTCCATGGAGTTTCATGAGGAGCCACCTTTAACGTCATGTAACTTTTTAAGGGTTTTCCTACAAATTCCAGGATTGGGTCTACAAAATCGGCTCATATCCTACTAAATAAAGATAGTATTCGCATTTAAAAATCACATGTGGCTCCTCAATCCATACGGACACGAGTTTCATGCTAGTTCTTCCCCATATGAGCAACATTTTTGGAACTGTGCACCTAGTATTTAATGTTTCAAAAGTGCCTAATATTTGAATTATTTGAAATTAAACAATTTCTATTCTATTCTCTACTAATCAGCATACTTCACAAATAAATTGGTGATTAATTATGGTAGGTATAGTGTTACTAGTGTGCAGATGCTGCTAGCCATTCTCTTGGCATAACCCTTTAGTTGCCTTCTGGGATAAAAAGATGGTGACATATTATTTATTGTGAACCACACAGCCGATCAGTATTTTTTTTATCTCTATAAGAATGACAGACATCCGTGTTGCTCGGGAGCTCGTTGCGTCCTTGTTCTTCTCAGCTAAACACTAGCAAGCGGTGAAGTGAGCACGGTTTGCGGGCGTTATTTCATGTTGCATAAAAAATACTAGTATTATAATCATGTAATATTTCAGACCTTCAACTTGGAGAGTTGCTTCATGATGGCCACTTGTTTGGCCTCTTTGAGGCCATGTCAGCCATTGAGATGATGGATCCAAAGATGGATGCAGGCATGCTCTGCAACCGTGGCAATCCTAAGCCATTGAACTTCCAACAAGCAGTGGCCGTAAGTTTCCAATTTAATCATTTTATTATATTGTGTAATGTTTATATTTTTGACATATTAATTTTGATTTTTGTATAACAGGCATTTCTCACATTTCTTCAAATTATGTTCTAGACATAGTATAAACATAAAACATAGTTAATGTAATAATAATAGAGATATCTTGGTTCAGTGGATATGCAATTGATTTTCTGCTTTGTGGGTTCAATCCCTGCATGGACCAAATATAGTTAGTTGTTCTGGGTCTGGAATTCTGGATCGGGTTCATTAGTTATTTATCTTTGTAAACTGTACCTTTAATAAATGAGAAATCCTTTTGTTTAAAAAAATAATATAGTTTTCTAAATATTAGTTCGTCAGTTTTAAATTTCTTTTAGAAATAATTGCGTTTTTTGTAATATCATTATTCTTCAGTTATTTTAGGATTTTACTAAATATTGGTTACATTTATAGGCTGAAAAGTTAAAAATAGATGATCTGGATCCTCCTGAGCTGATAGGCGTGATAGACGCTACGATGGCCTGCATAGTATCCTGGCTGGAAGGCCATTCCCTTGCTCAGACAGTCTTCACAAACCTATACCTGCATCAACCTCATTCTATCAATAATAGGACTTTGAAAGCCTATTGCATTGCTATCTATAAACTGCTGGATTGCATCAGGGATTGTATTAACAAGTAAGTTGATTGATTATTAATTCTTATTCCATCCCTCTGGACAATTTGTGCCCTTACGCTCCAAGCCCTTATTTTCAAGCCATTTCATATCACGAGATTAACGTTGTTTCCATAACTACTAACTATACAAATATACGAACTATACAAAACTAACTATAACTAAACAAAAATATTTTTAAATTGCTTAATATATAGAGATGGTACTATTGGCTTGTGAAGTTAGAAACTAGTAAAGTCATTGTGACAATTTCATACATATTCATTTTGCGGGAAAAGGATGGATAATGGGTCATATTGAAATTTCAAAGCTTACAACTCCCATTTATTCACATATTTTAATGATTATTAAAATATTCGTCCAGTTTTAATAGAATTCAACTAATCTACCTATATTGTATTTTTTTTTAATGAATGAAAATAAAATTCAACGTTTCAGGGCCCAGGTGTTTGAAGAAGAAGACTTCCAACCAATGGGTTATGGTTATCGTCTGGGCTCGAATCCGCAGTGTGGTAATACTTATGACGCCACTCTCGAAGTCAGTGAGCAGAAGTGCGTCCAAATGCTCCGAGAGCAGGAGGAGGAACTCAATAAGAAGGCTAGAAGTTCTGATGATGAGGTAAGCAAAAATATCTCCCTTATGATAATAATAAAGACTAGAAATCTTTTATGTAATCTCTTCTCAGGACTAATATTATTATGTTCACTTATTTGGGTAGTTACGATTTTTTTACCGATTGTTTACTCAAACAACTTTTAGCGGTCATTACCACCTAGGGATTATTCTCTGCCATTAGTCTATTCTTCCTTCAGTTTGCCTATCTTGCACTCTTCGATCGAAAGCTTGCAGCGCTTGAGACAAGATTCAGAGAAAAAGCTAATTGTAATAGAAGCAAATCTTCTGGCCCTGTGATCCTTCGTTTGATAGGTTAAGATATTATATCAACTTTACTTGTAATAATATCTTTCCACAAATTCGCACTGGGCCCTCATGTTGGAATAAGGAGTATCCCCTTGATTCGCATAATTTTGATGGTCATAATATTGATTGGCATAAAGTAATTTTCGCATAATTATTATTGTCAGGATATTGTTAGGCATAAAGTTTTTTCGCATAATTATTATTGCCATAATTCTTTGTGAGCATAATTACATCGAAGAGAACCAATGCCGCGAACATGTATACACACAAGAATTTTACTCAAATCAAATGCAAACACTGTCATTATGCCTAGCGGATAGACGTTATGCGAAATGACGAGTACAGTTATGCAACACCCACATATGACTTATAATCATATGCGAGCCAATATGGAACCAGATTAAGGACCAACCCCTCTCCAGAAGCATGGATCCTAGCAGAGGAAATATTAATAGTATCTTTCCAGGACAATCTCTGGACGGCGCTAGCAGCTCGCATCAGGTTCACCAGAATGTTCTTCCAAGCTCTCCTCTTGATTACTAAGAGGGACTCTCAATCCGGAGCCGATTGCGTCGCTCTGCTCAACGGCTGCTCTGAGATGATGAAGGTCATTATCAAGACCTCGGGGAAAGGAACTCAGCCTGTGGATAATTGTGAGTCATAGAACTAATGAGTACTTATTAATAACAGTGTCAAAAACAACATAATACCGTATACTTTTTATATGATTTAATCCCAAATCTGGGTCTTGATTTATGATCATTTCATCAATTTCAACCGATTTTTTTCCCATTCAATATTTATTATCTAAGCTCATCAGCATTTTTTAGTAATTCTATTATAAACATTTACAGTGAAAGTTTTGTGTTGTAATTAAATTTTAGTGCTCTATTATTTAGCTCTTTTTCTTAAGTTATTTAGCAATAAATTGCTATTACAGCCGACTCCCCTAACCCCATGGGGTTCGAGCCGATGATCAACCAGCGCCTACTCCCGCCGACGTTCCCGCGCTACACGCGCATCAAGCCGCGGGCCGAGGCGCTGCACTACTTCGACGAGCTAGTGGGCAGGCTGCGACACGCGTGGAAGATCACCTCCTGCACCAACTTCCATACCGCGCTGGTAAATATAGGATATTTGTCACGTCGACGCTGTTTAATTACCTCGTATTTATAACTAGTGACCCGCCCCCGGCTTGGCCCTGGTGCAATTTCTCTACTATCCTTATGTAAAATATGCAAGCATTGTGCACATTAAACTTTCCAGCTAAAAAAAATTGCTGAGCGGCTCAAAATGATGGTGGAAACCGCTTTAGTTAGCGAACAAACAGACTGACGCGGCGGGCGCCTTATTTTATACTATGTAGTGATTTAGGGATTGCTCTCCAAACCCAAACATATAGCTGCCTGCCTACCCACCTAGCCTAAGTAATGTGCTAGGATTTAATGTAATTTGAATAAGAATATAGTGCTGAAAAGATCTTGGTCATTACTCACCCATATTGATTGAACTGATTTATAACGCCAAATTCGTAACATAAACATTTTGTTTCCAGGACTTCTTCATGGAGTTCAGCCGCCAGCGCGCCTGCATCCTGTCCCGCTCGGCCCTCCAGTTGCTGTACCTGAGCCCGTCGCCCGCCAACACGGCGTCGATGGCCCAGAGCGCGATGAACGGCCCCGTCGGCCAGCCGCGACCGCAGCACGCCTTCGTCGAGATCTTGAGAGAATCTGTCAAAACCTTCGTCAACCCGCCCGCACTGACGCCCAAGTCCCCCATGATCTCTACGCCCCAAGTAAGATATTTAAATTATAACAGGGTGGACATTTCTGTGGACTTGTACGGGTGAGATAGTTTTGGAAGCGGGAGGTATATCGAGGTACGCGCATATTTTCGCTAGGTAGAATTTTGCTTGTTTCTTCCAATCAAGTCGATACGAGCTAATTACATCACGACAACGGATAACATCAGTGTCGACTTGTGATACTTATTTTAATTTTTTTTTTTTAATTTTGTCCCTCTCTCGGATTTCTCCTGTATCGAGGGTACAGTTTACAAACATACATCTCACATGCACACACACCCAGACCCGAAACAACTATCTGTAGATCATACAAATATATGTTCCGAGCGGGTATCGAACCCGCGACACGTAACTTAGCAAGCTAATCGCTTAGCCACTGCGCTAACCGTGTCTTCAAACTTTGATAACCTTGTTACAGGCGCGTGAGTTCGTGGAGAACTTCTTGGCTCGTTGCGTCCGTCCATTCGCAGTTCTATTGCAAGTGTGCGGACACAACCGTGCGCGGCAGCGGGATAAGCTGGCGTTACTACTAGACGAATTCGCAGCGTTACAAGAGGAGGTACTGTATTGTTGAGTATTACGCTATTGCTCGTTGCGCATGTTTGCCGTCATCTTGTATGGATGTTAATGGGTGTGTTCAGTTATTACGGTGGACGACGCTCGACGACGCACTGATCGTCCGGGTGCTCACACTAAACCGTTCAGTTATTTAAGCGGGCGTCGTACCCCATAAAATAGTAGGGTGAAAGTTGCACTGCTGTCAACCGACCGATGACTATTATAGTCATAGGATCCGACAGGTATTTCGAGGTCATTCGATTGGTCACTCGCGTAACGCAGCTGTGGATCGCCCGAAGCCGTTCAATTATTCCCAATGAGCGAGCGACATTCGCACGACTGACTTTCACACCGAAAAATGAAGTACAGTGGGCCGAGCACGAATGTTTTGACATATCGTAACGCTAATGTAACCAAATTTAGAACCAAAAATACACGTTTAATCTATGATATTTTTTTGGAAATACATGCAATATTTTTACATGTTTTTACATTTTTTTTTTTCATGAAATAAGTGTGTTTGTTGCGTAAAATTGATCAATAATGCGATAGATTCATTGTATTTTATAATCAAAATTTGCTTACGTTTACGTTACCATACGTTAAAACATTCGAGCTCGACCCTATGAACGTAGCCAATGTATGGGTGTGCAGGCGGAGAGCGTGGACGCGGTGGTGAGCGGCGCGGCGGGCACGGGGCCGCGCGCCTGCTTCGGCACGTGGGTGCTGTACCACGTGCTGCGCGTTATGATCGCCTATCTGCTGTCCGGGCTCGAGCTCGAGCTGTACAGCGTGCATGAGTACCATTACATATTCTGGTGAGTTCATTACACATTATTAGCCGGCTCCCGGCTTCGCACGGGTGCAGTTTCTCTACTATGCTTACATTAAATATGAAAGTATTATACATATAAAACTTTCGTGAAAAATTAACTAATCGATGGTGAAAACCGCATCAAAATTCGTTGCGTGGTTTAGGAGTCAGCGGATATACAGACAGACGCGGAAAGCGACTTTATTTTATACTAAGTAGAGATACAGTTTTCGCAACAATCGACCAAGGAACATATAGCATGTGTTTTCTCATGAAAATTCAAGCCTAAGAATTCCTTATCCCTATTCGAAATTTGAGTATTTCTATACGTGGTTTTTGTTCGAAACCTTTCATATTTTCGTTACACTAAAAATTTCAATGCCAATTTCACGTGTTCATGTTAATTTGCAGGTATTTGTACGAGTTCCTATACGGTTGGCTAGTGTCGGCGCTGGGCCGCGCGGAGGGGCTGGCGGGCGACGCGGCGCGGCGCGACTGTCGCGACTCGCGCCGACAGCGGAAGAACAAGAAGCGCGTGCGCCCGTACGCCAGGGAGGGACTGCTCTGTAACGTCATGCAGAACATGTGCGGGGGATACTACAAGGTAGGGATTCATTCTCGTGTGTCCTGTGAGCTATACATGCTAGCATGACGCTGCTCAAAAGGAACGCAGCTCTCCCACTGAATTTACTATAGAAACAAATTTCTAGCGCGTTACAAACCGAATATTGTATCGTCTCTATTTTTTTTTTTTATGAAATTGCGGCTACTAACAATTAATAAATTGGTTTTCTGTATACGGACGAACGAACCAACCACCACCATCAACCATTTAAATTATGCCAATGTAACCATTATTGCCATATACTATTATGCGAACTTTAAAACTTTATGCCAATCAAAATTATACGAATCAAGCGGATACCGCGTCGGGTGAACTGACGGATAAAATAGATTCCTTGAAGTCGTTATCGCCAAAAAATTGCGAAACTGACCAAAGAAGATGCTTGATTAAGATTTGCAAAACCAAACTAGCAATAAACTCGAATCTTTTTGACTCTCGACTAAAAAGAGGGGAGATAAGTTTGTAGTGTGTATCTATGTATCTGTGTGCCTGTCTGTGGCATGTTAGCTCCAAAACGGAAGGACTGATTTCAATGCAGTTTTTTAATTGAGAACTACATAGTTTAATCCGGAATCGTCTAAGAAAATCTGTTCCGCCGTTCAAAAGTTACAGCTCTTTTTCTAGTTGGAGCCCGGGGTTTTTTGACGGTTAGGTTATTATATTTTCAAACAACATACAATTATTTAAACAGTTTTTTCATACTTAGGCCCTCGTCGCATTCAAGTTACAAGGCAAGATTCGTCAGCCGCAGTCCGAGTTCGACAACGAGGCCGTCCGCTACAAGCACCGGTTCGCGCCTCTATCCGTGCTGACCCCACCTCAAGTGCACTACCACGAGTTCTGCGAGATGACACAGCCGTTACAGTAAGTGATACTTTTACTTGTTGCAACATGGTACATTTGAATCAGAGCATATGGAAGATGAATGAATATGTGGAGGAATGAGGTATGGTGTTCCTCCATTGAAATGAGAGGATCCTCACACCAGGCGAGGAGATATTGCCTGGCGGGCCGAAGCCCGACGGCTAATGTTGGTCAGTTGTATATGTAGATACGATATTATTTTTACTTGCGCGATGCAGGCCTCGTAATCTGACTGGTCGATTTTTAACACGCTTTTATTAGCTTCACCTGTAACTAACTATGTAAGAAAATCTTGGAAGTTAAATTTGACCCACTTCCGGGTTTCCGATTGAGCTGAAATTTTGCATACACATTAAGTTTGGATGACTAAAGCGTGTTCTATAGTTTTTTTTAAACTATAATATTTTTTTAAGTATTAGGTGGTTTTTATGTACTTACTAACCATTGTTTTATGTATGTACTGTAGGTATAGGTATATTGTTCTTATTTATTTGTATTTTATGTAACTAACAATTTTATACGCTTAGAATCTAGAACAATATAATGTGACATTAAATTGAAATAATAATAATAATAGTGGATATATTAGCTAATCAGCAACGTTAATAAGGAGCCTGGGCGCTAATTCAGCTATCAATCGTGTCAGAATGGTCTCTTAATTGTTGGTTTTTGCAATATCATTTAACCTATTTTGACTTCTATTGCGTAGGTAATAGAAGTTAAAATCGTTTATTTGCCCGTTATTAAGTGGCGTTCTATAGATTTTGACTACTATTACCTACGCAATAGAATTTATAATCGGTTGAACGACATTGTAAAAACCAACAATTACGAGACCATTCTGACACGGTTAAAATAGCAGAGTTGGGACCCTGTATAGTCCGCGCGGAACTAGTTGGCCGCGCCTAAGGTATGTGAAAGGTGGGACGGAGGGGCGGGCGGGGCGCTTTGTCATTACTCAGTACAGTGCGCCGTCAACAATAGGCAACCCGCCGCCCTCACCCCCCCGTCCCCACCTAAGGCGCGGCCGACTAGTTCCGCGCGGATAGTTTATATTTATTATCTTTTTTCGTTTCGTATATCCGACAGCTTGTCTTTGCTTTGAGTCTGATGTTTTAAGGAGGACATTTGAAACATACTTTTCAACATTGTTTTTCTATTAATTTCAGATACGAAAATCCTGTGATACTGTATCTCGGCGGATGCAAGCACTTCCAGCAGGCTCGATCTTTACTAGAAACTATCACAACGCCTGACCAAGAAGTAAGTTAAAAATTATTATTATTATAGCTGTAATGTTTTTATAAAAATACCCCCGATTTTAAATAGAAAAAGAGCTGTAACTTTGGAACGGCTTAGATAGTCTTTTTAAAGTATTTTATTACAAACCTCTAATAAGCCTAATGTTTTGTTTCAGGTTACTGATCTCCTAAAGGTAGCGAAAACAAACTTCGTAGTTTTAAAATTATTAGCTGGAGGACACAAACGGGACTCGACAGTTCCACCAGAATTTGACTTTTCAGTACATAGACATTTTCCTATAATAAAACTAGTGTAGTTTTTCACAAGAGATTTATTTAAAGAATCGATAATTGCAACCTTAGAGGAAAGCAGCTATAAAGTTGACATAGAGGGAGCCACTTGCGTTTGGCCCCACAAAGTTCTCTCTAAAAATGTTCTTTAGCCAAGTTCAAGTTGTCTACTGTCAATATTCTAGAAAAACGGTTTGTTTGACGAATGCTTATTAAACCTGAAATAAACTTACAGAATATATCTTGTATAATCTGTTTACAACCCATATTGATTTATATTGCTTACAGTACCACAAACTTATCTGACCCGGTCATGGCGTCGCTGCCGTCGCTTTTACCAATGTCGTCTCCCTACAAAAATTACATTTTGAAGTCATTTTTGTTCTGTAGCGACGTTAGTTCCAATTTTGGTGACCGGGTCAGATAAGTTTGTGGCACTATACCATCAGGCCCTCACATTAGGGGACAAAAGAAAATTATACATACACGGTGTAATTGAATAAACGCAAAACCTGAATAGTTTGTTCATAATTGACAACTGAATCGATTTTAGTAAATTTTAATATATAATTTCTTTTTATATGGAACTAGCGACCCGTCCCCGTCTTCGCACGGATGCAGTTTCTCTACTATCATTACATAAAATATGAAAGTATTATAAATATAAACCTTCATCTTGAATCATCTATTCAAAAAAAACGCTTCAAAATCCGTTGCGGAGTTTTAAAAATCTAAGCATACATAGGGATAGACAGCGGGAAGCGACTTTTTGTTTTATACTAGGTATGTAGTGATTCTCCACATCTACTCTCGATTGAGCCAAAGAAAATTAAATCTTATTCGAATGGAATAAGACTCAATTTTAAATGCAGTAAGTAATGCTAGGCGCCAAACAATTTTCTTAATATTTTTAATTATATTTGATTTTTGCTTATTGAATTATGTTTTAGCTAGATATTCTAATTGGGATGTGTGAAGTGAATTTTTTGTACCTATGTCAAACAAATTATTAAATGATTTGTGAAGTTTTGCGTTAATTAAATTATACGTTATACAGGGTGCCGCAGAGGTTATCACGTTAAATGAAACCGCGTTTTTAGTATCACGTTCTGTGCCCGTACACCAAAACTCAATCAAATCCAATCTGTAGTGTAGCCACAGGAACTACATAAAGATTTCATAATTTTACACTTATCACGATCTCGACCTATACTAACCAAAATTATTTTTATTTACGCGTGTAGAACAGATAAATGTGACATAAAGTTTTACTTCGATCTTCCTTTACCTAGTCCAAGGGTCGGCAACCTGTGGCTCGCGAGCCATATGCGGCTCTTTCGATGTGAAGTTCCATACGCATATCACTAGGTGGTCCTGGCATTATTTGCCAAATAGACGAAAGTTTGTGGAAAAATAAAAAAAATAAAATTACAAATAAAATTGTGGCTCCTTAAAACTTTGAATTTTGTAAATTGTAATTTTTGACTCTTCCGACTCAAAAGGTTGCCGACCCCTGACCTAGTCGAATGTTAGCAGAGTGAAATATGATGCAAAAAATACTTGCGTAAAAATGACAGATTTTTTGTGTACTGCTTCAGAACATCATACCAAATACGTGGTTTCATTTAATGTGATAACTTCTGCGGCAGCCTGTATATTGCGGAGAAATAACTATAGATATTATCTGTAGTGGTTGTCTGGCAGAAATCGCCAAGTGTGATAAGACCGCCCTTTATACCTCTCTTTCTATTTATTGTATGTTTCTTCTCTTTCTGGTGTGTAATTAAGTGTATTGTTGTAGGCATTCACTGCAACTATCAATTTTGAGTGTGTAAAGGTATGCCGTAATTTACGCAAGTTAATTTCAGGTTTAATTGATGTAAATCGCGTAAATATCAATCAATATTAATTTTTATTCGTAATAGATCAATATTACCTCAATGATTTATGAATTTTGTAACAGTAAGCCTCAATCTTATATCCTTTTTACAGTGTCTAATAAAGTAATTATAGATCTAGTTTTTTTACGCTCATAGTTTATATTACATTAGATAATAAAGCACAGATTATGCAATGAACCCGGATAATGCAACAAATGTAAATTAATTGTATTGTTTTATTATATCGTGTGTATAGAAGGAAATGTTAAATCAAAATGATTTTTAAAAGTGCAATAAAATCATTGAAAATTTATAAAAGGTAACTTTGTTTATTTTTCTTTATTTTATTTGTCTCACGCACTAACTAATTCTACACTAATATTATAAAGTAGCAACTTTTTTTTGGTGAATTTGAGGTAATATACTCATTTCGCTATTTTATACTTCATAAGTCTTGATAATGGAATCCACAGATGTGGGTAAAAGCTACCAATATAGCTATAAATAATTACGCATACAAAATATTAAAGCATTTACTATATTTTCAATGCGATTCCACAAATATATTTTAATATATGATTTTTGAATTGAATATTTTTATAGTTGTTTTGGTTAAACTCGGTTCAATTATTCATTGTCTTCCTCCTCGGTGTCCGCATCAGAAACGTCTGTATAACAGTCCTGCTCCACAGCTTTTACCCCCAAGAAGCTTGAACCTTGTGGACCTGGAATCATAAAAAAGTAAATTTTTAATAGGTACTTATGGATAGGAGCCTGGATACAACATGTCTTTGGGTCGGGAGTCATACGGTTTCACGCATTCTGTGGGATCTATTGTCCGAGCGCGAGCTCCGAAGAATCGGGGGCTGAGGAAGCGGGTATCTTGCGCTGCGCCCAACCGTCGCTCATACCCCGCACTCTCCCAGTACCAGTGGTACCCCGAGATAATGGTACTGGGAGAGTGCGGGGTATGAGCGATGGTCGGATGCAGCGCACAGTGCCTGCTTCCTCAGCCCCCGATTCCTCGGCGCTCGCGCGCGGACTATAATTCATATACCCGGATAAAAAGCATCCTATGTGATAATCCGGTAGATGGTATATCTGTGTGCCCAATTTCATCCAAAGTCGCTCAGTGTGATTCGAGTAACAAACTTTCACATTTATAGTATTCCTAGCTGTGCTAGCGAATCCGTCCGCGACGGACTTCCTGGAAAACCGAGTTATTTTTTGGGATAATCGGTATCCTATGTCCTTCCCAGGTTGTATTTAAATTTTTTGCCAAATTTCGTTGAAATCCGTTCAGCCATTAAGGTTTGATTGATTAATAAACATCTAAATTCACAAACTCATAAATACTTTCTCATTTTTACATCATCTTCACAAAATTAAACATTACTAGTAAGAATAAATTGCTACTATCGTTCATATTTCATACTGATAAAATATGATTGTCAGAAGGGCTCCGACGACGGTCATGTGTTCCAACTAGGTATATCAAAAACATGGCACACTAGATCCCGACAGAAAATAAATACCTATGAGGTAATAAATGACTACAAAAGACAAGACCTAACAATTTCTATCTACCTAATAGGATTACGCCTAGCCTTGTGTAACATTTAAATTTAATTAGGTGCACGTGACCTTTCTGTGACCAGAGGGCTTACTACGATCTCTTATAGCAGGGCTGAAATTGAACTGCCCAGAAATTTCCAGATTAGCTGACCTTTCATTGTATGAAACGCCTATACAGTGTGAGGTCAGCTCATACTGGATATGTCCCTGATCTGTATTATTTGTGCCCTAGTTCTCCAGGAAACTGAAACTGAGACAGGTCTTATTTTAAATTCTGTTTGAATCCTATAGTGTCCATATAATTACATTGGCGCAGAGTCGAGACGAAGCGAACGTCAATTTCGTCTGAGGACCACTGATCGGCGCGCTGGAAGTGGCGCGCATTCACGTTACAACGCGTCGCGCAAAATCACAACTGAAATACTGCTGTCACACAATTTTGTAGATATATTTCAAAATGGTGATGAGGTTAAATATGCAATGCAAAATGTGGCACCAAATCTACGCTTCGCTTCAACTTCGCGCCAATGTGAAATGATACTAAGATGAATTTAACGAGATCAGGAATTCTTTGTAGTTCTACTTAATATTCAGATAAGTTCTACCTCGATCCATAAGGCCGTCAAACGATTTGTATGGTCTGTCCATAATATGTAATCCGCTAAAAATTCGTGATAACTGCGGTTTGACCTTTCTGTGTGGTGGTTTATTGAAAGGACACTGGCACGCGTTTGGCGGTTCACCTTTACTGGCTTCTTCTGTCGTATCAGCTTGAACGATAGTTTGTTTAACGAAAAAATTAGGTTAGGTTAGACTAACTGCTTTCTGGTTCGCCTCTAGAACTTCATCCAGTGTGGGTAATTTTGAGTGGCGACTTCGATTAAGGGTGTTGCGATAATTCGCAAGTGGAGTATCAGTTTATAATGAGACAAAGTGAGAATGAAGGAAAACACCACAATTTCTCAGTATCCTCATCAGAGGCGTGCACAGACATTTCTTACAGGGTAGGTAGTTTTGTATTTTCAAGTATAATTAATGATGGTTGTGATTGGCCACTTCACCCTAAGATTTAAATTAACTGATATTACAAACATAATTATTAACGTTTGTAATTTATGTAATACTAAATTTATCAGGGTAGGCAGTGTTTATTTGCCTTTATGGAGTGTACGCCACTGATCTTAATCACTCACGACTGTATTCCCCAAGGGATTAGGTAGAGCAGTGGTTACTGCTGCACATCTTCTTCTTCGCATTTGAACGTATTAGTCGTCGTCCTATTAGAACGCGATTACGCGACCATCGCAAATTCGCCCGAATTTTGTTAGTACCCACATGGTACGTCCCGCGAATGTCAATTAGCACACATTCGATATCTTGATTCTAATTTTTTTTACAATGTAATAGAAAATTAGTATACAAATATCGGAAAGTATGTAGGCATACCTTGGTCTATTTTGGCATCAAAAAGTTTACAGTATTCTGGACTGTCGACCTCTACAAGATGTAACGATTTAAACCCGCTTAAAAATCGTGATAATTGTGGAGTGATTGATCTATGGGAAGGGCTCTGGCTCGCAGTTGGTAGGTTACATTTATTACATATACTGGCTTCTTTTGAATCGGCTTGAACTATAGCTTTTTTAACTAAAAAGCAATAACATTAATTAATTTCTGGTTAGTTTCTAAAAAATCATGGTGTATTGACATCGGGACTGGCGTCGCGGTGACCTGATTTGAGAAAAGTGCAAATTTCGTAATTGGTGCTTCGGTTTTTAGCGAGACTGAAGAGATTGGAAGTAAAGATTACCTATTTCTCAATAACCACATAGTCACACCATTACGAAGGTAGGTACTTAATCCTCAAAAGGTTAGTCAGAGCTTTATTGTTGTACACTCGATATTTTGCCGTTAACGGTTATAAATTCCACTATCGCCGGTTATAACGGCACATTTCAAACTCTGGGCTCCTAGAATCCCATTATTATAATTATTAGAAATTTAATCCAGGACCTCCATAGACATCTTATAGCGTACCTTCTTTCTATAATTCAGCTCAGTGAAGAGTACCTACACTTTAGGCAGACCCGCTTGCAATCTTTAGACCATTTTGTGGTAATTACGGCTTGCGCCAAAACAGCATAATAATTTGATTTTATAGGTTACCTTCAGAATAAACGACATTGGCAGCGAAGTCTTGTATAGGGGTGGGGGTGACCCCACGGTCTACCACCCCTTCAGGGTTTTCTTCCTCGTCATCTTCTTCACTGTCTATTATGATTTCTATTTCTTCACACTCCTCAACCTGTAACGACAAAGGAAAATTGCATTTTATTTTTATATGCAGCTACAATAGATTATTGACACTGCATGTGATCAGTAAATCTGTAAACATTTACTGACATTCGTCAGTGTCTAGTTAAACTCCTCAATAATTTGGTCCGAGGTGCTATCTATCTTTAAGTTTAACCACCTAGTTCTTTTTTAGTTATTCGTATGATGAATACTCAACGTGCTCTTCGGGGCAAAGAACCATGTTTGTGAAAAAACAGGTCCCTCCAAAGAACGACGGCAACATGATGTGAGGTAGCCATGAGACCCAAAAGTGGTAGTGATTTATTTTCATTTGTATTAACATTATTAATATAGTAAGATAGCCTGGCGGTAAAATACTTTGCTATAAACTGCTTCAGAGTTCGGTCTTTGAGTCTAAGAACGCAATATCTCCCCAGAGATTTCCTACTGACGTGGCAGAAAAAACATGGTACAGTCACGATCAGTCACGATATTCTGTGGTCATACATTTCGCCACAGCATTTCGCAAACAAAATGTTTTGAACGACTGCGGGCCGCTTAGATTGCGTTTGGAGGCCGGGGCAAACGGTTTTAGCCTCGGTCGACCGGAAAACTTTCCGATTGTACATAATAACTAGCACATACGCACCTGTATATCAAACGACTGCTGCTTATTCTTATAGTCAAGGAGCGCGGAGGACGATGACTTCTGTTTGGTCCGAGCTAAGCGTTTTATATTACTAGGGGACGGTGTTCCTTGGTCCGGATCGCCATCGCTGACTAGACATTCCACATCGAAGTTCAACGGTAAATTGGGATTGCCTGACACCCGTCGTCGACGCAGTTGACATTCTGGCTCGTCTGTCATTTTGTTAAGCTGGCTGAAATAAGATTGAAGATGCAAAGAGGACCTATTATAAAGTCCTACCTTTCTAGAGTTCTAGTCGCGATCCCTTTATTGTATTCATTATTATGAACAACTTTTCTTGGGGCAGCCTAGCGCGGAGGTTCGTATTTTATTACATGGACATATATTAGGATTCTACTGTCTGATTCGCGGGTCTACCGCGTAATCAAAATGGTGATGAACATCGAATCTGTTAATAAACTTCAATACGTATACGTGAGAGACTAAACTTAGCCTTATAAAAATTACCGATATTGAAGATGGGAGTCCCAACTTCATGATCAGTAAAAAAATAAGGTAGCTCGATGTTTAGTGTCTCATGATCATATTGAAGTTTAATAACAGAGTCTATGTTCATTACCATTTTAGTTACGCGGTAGATCCCCAGATCTGCTAATGATATTATTGATGCAGATGAGAACAGAATATTTTTGTCTCCTTATTTGCTTAGATAATATCTAGTTAGGGAGGTACCTACTAAGTGTTAAAATACTCACCAAGTGTCTATACAATCACTGGAAGGAGTACCAATGCTTGCTGTAGGTTATAATTAACTAAAAACTTTTGTAAATGACAAGGTATCCATTAAAACCGTGGGCGGACACTGGGGCGGGCGGCGGCTAAGTAGACAGCTTGCGGGCTCTAGGGCGAAGCCTTACGGCGCTAATCTGCACTGTTTTGTTTCAGGTGAGCGTAACATTTTACTTCTAGGTATTAGACAGTTATAATAATTAATCTTCAATAAGTTAGAAAAAAGAGACAGCCGTGCGTGACTACTTAGAATGAAACTGATTTTAAACTCATCATGTTCCCAGCAAATTTAAAAAAGATAGAGAAACAAAGAGACAAGGTGACTTATAAAAATAAAATAAAAATTGTATTCTCTGTTTTCAAGATATTTTTAAGTACCTCAGTACCTAATCATTTCCCTATACCCATAAGGATTTTTTTTTTCTTTTTTTATAACACTTTGGTACGGGTGCCATATAATTTACTAAATTGCTGTAAATGTAAAAAGTGGGAAAGTAGATAAAGGTCATACTTTCTTAAGTCACGGGAACACAATCAAAATCAAACCTTGTAAGGCTTAACGTTATCAGGGACATTAAAGGCTTTTCTAAAATCCTCACATCAGGATAAATAAACACGCTAATCTTTATTGTTATGACAAAAATATAGGTATATAGGTACCTACTGGTCTGGTCCCGAAAATTGGCTTATCACTGAATTCGCAATTATTGTGACATTGGAATTAAATGTGTCATTGATAGGCAAACAAACGTGGTCATCCAATCTATGTTATCTGATAAAGACAATAAAATATACTTTTATAATTATTTTATTGTTCCGACCTTAGTGTTTGCGTTCTCTGCCACTTGTGGGGATTCACCGTTTCAATTATATTTTTGTCGTTATGCATATACCTAACTTTGAAGATACCTATTCGAACACGTAGGTAAGTTTTAACACTAGGCCATGTGAGCTATGACTAAGCCAAACTTATGATTTATTGCCGAGACGTCTTAGGACTGAGATGGTGGGTTAGTACGTACCATTCGGCGATACCAGACTTGATATTTTGAGGTAGAATTTTCAACGAAGAATGGTGACCATCAGCAGCCTCCATCAGTGAATTGGAAATAACCGTTGATGTACAACGCCTGTAGTTTTTTTTCCCACGAAGGGGTACCTACGCTTAGACAGAAGGTTACTAGGTAGGTCTAGGTGTTACAACGTTTCACGTACCGTACCGTACAGCTAATAAAACTATGCTGATCTACAAATCACCCAGTTTTACTCTAGCTCTAGATGCAGTCTGTAGTTAAGATAATATTCGATGGCATTTGTTGTGACTAATAAAATTATGCTATCTACAAATCGCCCAGCTTTACTCTAGATGCAGTCTGTAGATAAGATAATATTCGAAGGCATTTGTTGTGACTAATAAAATTATGCTGATCTACAAAGCTTTACTCTAGAATTAGATTATAGTCTGTAGATAACAAATGACGGGGAAAAATAAGATACTTCGGTAATTTTTTTAATCTGTTTATTTTATTCTAGGAGGTAATTCAATAGCGGTGGCTCAAACGTATCTATTAAATTAATGAAGTACAGTCAGCGACATAAGTTGATAACCTTTTCGTAATACAAAGGGATTACGAAAAAGTCTTGCTAAATATAATAAATGTGAAAGTTTGTGAGTTTCTGAATTTAGATGTTTCATCACGGGTTAACGATTGAAGGGATTTCAATGAAATTTGGCATATCTTCAACTTTTTATCACGGTATTATCTCAGTTATCCAGGAAGTCCACGAGGACGGAATCGCGAGTAGGTACAGCTAGTTTTAAAATAAATTTTCCATAGAAGCTTATTCTGGTTTTTAACTAATAATAATTACCCTAGTCTATAAAATAACGCTATTCTATATTAATTACCTAATTACAAAATTAATTGAATTTGCAAGTACTTATCTACCTATTAATTATTTAAAAAACTTATAAAATTTTGTACATTGATCCCCAAATTTTGTCGGGGACTGTACACTATAGTTACAGACATTATTTAACTTATATCTAATCACAAAATAAAGTAAATCAGTCAGGCTTTTGAAAGATTTACATTTAGCCCATTCTCACACGATATTAAAAAAAAACTGACTGACGGTTTATAAAAACGATGTCTCAAATCAGGAAATCTTGTATATTCTACCTAACTACAGTTTTCAGATATAGAATCGCTCAAACCGAACATTATTATCGGTAGGTCATTTTAATGGTTTTGTTTCAGAAAGTATAAGTAAGTTCTAAGTGATATTTTATTTATATTCATCATTCTTCTGCACTTATCCTATTTTATTTGGGGTCGGCGCAATGTCTTCTTCTTCCATTCATCTCTATTAGACGTGATATAATATTTTACGTATAAATATATGAAAGATTATAATATAGGTACGTAAGACGACCAAAATGAAGGAAAGTACCTACTCGTAAGTATAGGTTTGATTAAAGAAACAGAAGAAAAAACTTGCGCCCAATTCAGGTTAACGCGTGACAACGGATCATGAATGATCATTTAGAATCATCCGAATTATAAAAAAAACTATATTAAATAAATATTAATAGGTATCTATAAACCCTAAACATTACAAGCTTCTCTGCGTACATATAAAAACTATAGATACTTATATTATTATTATACCTACCTAAAAAGATAATGTAACAAACTGATAATTAGGTACACAAAACAATTAGGTAGACAAATATAGATACTTAAGTCCGAGGTAAGTATATAAATATTCTATAATCCCGTATAATTTGTCTGCGACTATAAGGAACCACAAAAGGTTAAGTATATCTAGCTACATGTAACATCTAAACTCTATTGATTATTTGTCAGCAACGAGTATCTCTAACTTCGTTTTCAGATGATAAACTAGCATGCTCCATCGCTGTAGCCTTGTCGGCTTCTGTCTCAAGACTGTCAGTATCGTCACTATTTAACGACATTTTTCTAATATCAAACGTGGAGTAATTGAAACTGTCAGAACTGTTCCTATCGTAAGAAATGTCGCTGAATCGACTCGCTTTTATATTGTAGTATCGGCTTCTATCTTCAATCCTGTAGAAGTCCATAGAGTTTTCTTTTTTGATTAGGTTGAAGTTTTCGTCGAGGGGAACAAAGTATGTTTTGATGTAGCCGGCTCCTTTCACGAAGGTTTCGCCTCGGCAGGTCGTGAGGATATCGCATTCGTCCAATATTATGGCAGTGTTCTCTGTCACCTGTTTTATAAAATACACACTGTCACATTTTTTACTCAGAAATTGCATAATGATATCTAAAATAATATAATGATTATTTCATAGGATACATGATGAGAAAATCTAATAGAGATTTATTTATAAGTTTAAAGTAGTCATTCACCTGTATTTTACCAGATTCCCCAGTGGAATCCATTCTCGAAGCCATGTTCACAGCGTGTCCCCATATGTCGTATAAGGGCTTCTGGGACCCCACTACACCGGCTGCTACTTCTCCATTTGACATACCTACATAATCATTTATAATAATGCTTATAATTTGTATTGCCTGTCTAAGAAGGCGGTTAACATAAGTGTATGCTACGTGTTATAATTATACCTATAAAATCATAGTCGCTGCTAATATTCTCTAAAGAACATGACAGAGGTTGGCAGACTATTATTGCAAGTTATATTTCCGCAAGAATATGCACAAGGAAACAAATCTCACCAATTCGCAAGTTCAATCCTTCAAAGCTCTGAAACGAGCCTCGGTTAAAGTTCTGCAACTGCATCATCATAGCCGCTGCAAACTCCACCATTGTCAGTACCACTGCTCTGTTGTAGGGGTTGTTCTGTTCAATCTTAGGGCAAGATATGGAATCCGTGGATTCTCTCCTATTTGGATCTAGGCCGCAAGCAGCCATGTAGGTCCACCCAGCCATTTTAATTTTTTCCACTTTGTATTTTGAGGCACCCGTGAGTAACAGCTATGAGAATAAATAAAAATTAAAATCTATGAAGCCATAAATTTGCTTTTCCATAATTAAATAAGTATACTAACTCTATCAAAATCTGATATGATTTCATCCAAAATACTCAAGAGAAATTTATCGCTCATATCAGCATCACCTTCCATCCCCAGTTTATAATCAGTTAAAGATGCAAACATTACGGCTACGTTGTCGTACTTCTCGTAATACAGCTCGTCTAAGGACCTGTTCAAATTCAGGTATACTTGGACTGAAAATAAATAGTGTTAATCTGTTGATCAAATTACGAAACATACCATCGGTTTCTGAAAGGCTGATCAAATCTATCATGTCAAACCTCACGTTAGCTGTTGTGATTCGTTAACCAACATCAACAATAAAATCACTTCACTTAACAGGAGATGATCAGCCTTTGAGAAATTGGATGAAAATACATATTATAGTATATTATTATAAATTTTGTAGTTGTAAGTACTCACCTACATGGGCCGGCAGAATGTTTTCCAGAAGCATATTATTCACTTTCAACATAGTTTCCGCCTCTTTTTGCTCTTCGCTCAGCTGTAATTGCCATAAATGATCCAACCTGTTCCTATACTCTGTGGTTCTATCAATCCAGTACAAAGTTACGGTTATAACGATGACCGCTAAAGTGTGGGAGATCCTGGGGTCTAAACCGACATTCCAGGTTACGTCGTCAGCAAACAGCGCCGTTTTGATCTCCCAAACAATCCATAAGTAGAAGAAGGTCATGCCGCCAGCTACGATCCATTTGAAAATGAAGAAAACCCTGCTGAACAGGAAGTTCAGGAGCAAGGTCAGGCCCCAACACTGCGTCACATGCTGGAAAGAAACAGTATCAGACCACACCGAGAGACATTGAATATAGAAGGAGATAGGTATAAAAATGTGATTACCCACGAAGATATGCAGTTGGATAGAACTGTTTCCGCTAAAGGCACCTCAACCACTCTGCACGCAATGACGTTCACCACAGAGGTCGCAGCAAGTCCAATACTTATAAACAAGTAAATGCCAGTCCTTATCTTAGCTGATCTTATAATTTTAGCGGAAATATCATAGATCCATCGTAGATATTTATTTCGTGGTTCATCGAAACCTTTGTATTTAGTCCAGAGAAATTGGAACCATGTAAAGGGCTGCATTAGAATCAGTGTAAGAAGGAGAGCACTCAGCAACATCCACGCGTACCATTGAAAGCCTTCGAACCTTAAAAGATGAGAAATATACTACGTTAACCTGTTAATATAGGTGAACATTTTATGAGTCCTCGCCTGCGATTCCATATTGGTAGATCCCAAAGGCACATCAGTACATTTTATAAGTAAGTTAAGTATTAGTAGTTGTTATTTTGCTCTAGGATTTAAGAAATAAGTTTTGAATACTTCAAAACATATTTGTAAAATCTGACCATGAAGTCAGAATGAGGTTGAAACCTCAGAACTAGTTAACAAAAAAAACAGAGTTACATCGTACAATAACCTAACCACCTAGCCCAGTGCTCAAGTTATTTGCCGGCAACTCTACCTTGTTTATTATTTCAAGAAAACACTCACCAGCTAGTAGTCAGTCCATTGATCATCAACATCAGTATTAGGATGACGAGGCAGCATGTGATGTAATATTTAAACAAAGGATCAGGTAGCAATAGAAATGTCTTCTCCATTTCAAAGTTTTTGTACATCAATGTGAACCGGTTCAGTTTTGATTCGTTTCGGAAATGTTCTCTGCGACCAATTTTTTAAAGTCAGTAACCAAATTAGTATCTAACATTACTCACTTATCATATTCTGATTATAAAACTATTTCCTAGCATTGGAATGTAGATGACAAGCATAAGGATCTGTTTAATCCTAAATCGGTCGAGGAAGTAAACGAAAAAAAAAACCCCCACTTTAATTTTTAAGTAGGTACCTAGGTATGTACCTATACAGCGCAGTGGTAACAGGTCTCAGAGGAACTTACTTGCCGTTTGTCATATCTTCAATCTCTTTTGCCATTTGCGCGTCAGCAGCTTTCAACATTTGCTGGTATTCCACCAAATTCTCGTCCATAAACGTTGTGGTTCTCCGGAAATTGTTGGAGCTTCTATTTTCCGATCGCTACTAGAAATACATAAATAATATAGCTAATTATTGTGTGATAATGTCTTTTGTAGTTAAGTGTGGATCGTACTTACTCTAGAAGATGTATTGGTCTTCGTTATTATTTTGTTAAAGCCAACCGAAGCTCTGCGAAACGGCTTGTATTCAAGAGCCTGAAAGCGATTCAATATTGATTTTTACACACAATATGAGCTGTTTCCTTAATTGAGTAATTTCTATTAAGAGGTTATCTGGCCCATGAAACTTGAAATGGACTGTTTCCTTAATTGAGTACCCATGAAACTCTAAACAGCTTTAGCTACTTTACTCTTTATTGTTATTTACTAATTCGTAGATTATTTGGTTAGTGGGTCAGTTTGTATGTGAGATTTGTAATTTTCTCAAAAATATTTTTTTTTGCTATAACTCCTTTTTCAGTTACATAGGCCTTACAACCCCTCAAAATAATCCAATTTAGGGGGCATTTAATTTGTACCCTGTATACCTACAATGAGTACAGAAAGAAAGAAAAGAAAGAGCCTCCATGAGTGACAAAATATGAGATGGACTGGCACACTCTGGGCAATCAGCCTCGACACCACCACTGCCGACTAGCTAGTCTCTCCACTACGCCATCACTGATCACCAAGACAAGACAGAAGAAGAATGCAGTTTCAAGAATATATTATTTTAAAGTGTAATAAATTATTTACCCTTGATGGTCTCGACAGCAAATATGTCTCTAGTTTATTTTTCATTATAAAAGCATCATTTTGAGATTCAAAGTTTGGTTCAATGATATATTCTCTTGCAAACTCGAGCAGTAATTCCAGAGTTTGTTTGGTCACGTGCACTTTCCTGAAAAACATTTTAACGTGAATGCTATATCAATATGTTTGGTTAATCTGTTAATTCTGTAATGTATGTAAAAAATAAATCCAATCAATCAATTTCCCAAATTGTTATCGTACACAAAGGAATATAATATTATTATGTTCACGATTTTGCCTTGTGTCTACAATAGTCAGAAGTGTCTAAAGATATACAGATTCTCTGATTTATTCACGACCTAGTATGGACATAAGTCAAACGGAATTTGAACAATGAAATAGAATCTAGATAATGTTGCGGCCATGTAGCTTTTAGTACTTAGTAGTTATTCTATGACTGAAGAGATCACAGAACATAGGAAGTAATTTCTTCAATTCTGTGGAGACGATGATGTATAAAATGATTTTGCATACCCAGCTTTACCAGTGGATTCCATTTTGTTGGCTATTGTGACATCCTTAGACCAAATATCATATTGCCATTTCCTGATACCGATCAACCCACTGAGGATCTTGCCTGAATGAACGCCGATCCTCATGTCAATGTTAAGCGAACGCTTTTCTCTGCAAAAATAATGAAAAAAAGGAAAATTAATTCAGGTCAGGTATGATGTCATACTGCTGGGCATGGGCTTCTTCTCAGAATGAAAAGGTTAAGGTAGTCCTTAGATGCCACGCTGGACTGGTGTGGGTAGGCGGACTTAAAAACAAATTGCAGGTCTCTCAAGTGTATTCTCATGATGTTTTCCTTACCTACTACCTACTGTATAAGTTTTTGTTTTTCTTTAATTAAGTACTTTTCATTTTTCTTTATTAATGGTGTCAGCGTTGTAATAGTTAATAATTAAGGGAAGATGCGAGGGAACCCCAACACAAGTATTTTTATAAATTACTGGGGCTGTCTCAATTTCTATGATGCATGACCCATGAACCCAGACTTTGATTTGTTTGCGGATGCATGGAAGACGATTCTGTCGGAATGTATGAAGTATTGTGAGAAGAATGCATGAATGTGTTTCTTGTGATATTTAATGTTTAATGTTTTTAATAGTTGTCTTTATATAGTTTAATTGGTATTGGTCGTTCTATGTAAAGTAAAATAAATAAATAAATAAATGACAATGTATGAGATACAATAAAAACATTTTTATTTTATTTTATTTATTATAGTTACCTACTTATTTAAAAAAAGTCGGAGTTGAGTGCCGGGTTTCAACTCAAACTCCTGCATGGAAGAGAACAAGCATTTATCCGCCTTAAATTTTCAATGGTAGGTACAACAATATTTTGAAATATTGTCGTCGAATGTATATTTGTGATAATTGTTATTGTCATTTTGGACGTATCCAATTTGGATAATCAAGTAATAATGATAATGGAAAGTGTGACGGGGTTTCCGCCACACCTTCATCCAGTACATCCATATTGAAGTCGCAAATAGCAATAATACTTTGATATTTGTTTTTATGTAAGCATAAACTTATCTAAGTATCTTATCTTTAAACATATGTAATGAGCGTGCAAAGATAGATTCGCATGAACACTATAAGAATCTAATTTGTCTTTATGTTATTCTAGTTTTGATTCTGTTATCTAGTCTTCTATCAGCACCAATCGACACAATTCCATAAATTGATGCAAACTTGTACAGTAAATATCAAAAGTAAAAAGATGTCAAAAGGATTTATGCCACATTGGCCCCACAAAGTTTCACTTCTAATAAAAAATCCTAGCAGATCTAGGGATTTTTTTATGCGAGGCGAAACTTTGTGGGACGAATGTGGCATAAATCGTTAAAAGTCAAAACTAGCAAATCATGTTCCAGTAATTTTGAAATTCGATCTTCACGAACAAGACGAAACTTACCTGACGTCTTTGATGATATGAATCATCTCCAGGCCAAGGTCTACGCAGTTCTTGGCGTGATGGGCACTCGGCTTTGGTATACCGCTGACGCAATAATAACAGTCACCCAGGAACTTTATTCTTAGAACGTCATGCTCCTGAAATGGATTTGCATTAAACCCTTCTCGAAAATCTATATTAACATAATGATCTGGCGACATATTTATCGGTTAGTCGAATGGGTACCTATTTAAAGTCGAAAGGGATTCTTGTATAACTTTTATTACGGGACTAAACAAGAAATCACAAAAATAAATCTGCTGTTCCATACAAATAATTCAATATTCCTCAACAACATTTTTATGACTGAAATCTACACAACATTTATTAACGGACCAACTCTGAAATCGAGAAAAAATTATCGACTGCTCCATACATTTTGACTCTTTTCTTTCTTTTTTCTTTTGACCCATTTGGTATTCACTACTGTACAGAACAGCCCTTTTTATTTCTACGAAATTTTTTAGGGCCTACTAGGCTTCTTCTTCACAACTTTCACGTTATGTAGAATAAGCAGAGAAGGCACTTATAATTCTTAAAATAAAAATTAGGGGTAAGTATATGATTTTTTTTACAAACAACGTAAACAGATCACATCAGGAATTTACATAATAATCGTATTTTTTTATTCGGATTCAGGTTTAGTTTTTACGTTTTTAGCATTCCTACATCTACCATCTGCTGAATATTTACTACATTTCTTTTATTCCGCCATATTTGCCGGTTTCGAGGAAAAGATGAAGGAAAAGATGGATGGACTGTGTGAAACATGACATGAATGAGAGGGAAGTAAATCTGGAAATGACGTCTGATAGAGATGAATGGAAGAAAAAGACATATTGCGCCGACCCCAAATAAAATGGGATAAGGGCAGGAGAATGATGATGATTTGCCGGTTTCGACCGTCTCCATCAACTACCACCTTGATCTTGACTTTGTTGTCTGTATGAACATCGTGATAGAATAACTATTTCTATCTCTGTCTTTTTCTTAACGGCAATTTAAACCGTCGTTTAATTATCATAAAATTTACCTCGGAAGCTTCATCAAATCTGCCAAACAGCTCGTTGAGTAGTTCCACCATCCTCATGGGCGACAAAGAGGTGGATATCATCGTGTAGTTCACCACATCAGCATACAGAATGCTCACGTTATCGTGCTCCTCCACGTAAAACTGGCTGTAAACGACCGATAGCAATGTGTACTTTAATATTAAGATTATTATACTACTTATTTAAGAAATATTGTTTACGAATACGACTGTACTCAAAAAATGTTAGACTATTTGCTCATTGGACGTTCTGCTACATAGACATTTTGATAGTTGGACGTTTTGCTATAAAGACAATTTGCTAATTAAACGTATTGCTAAATAGACATTTTGATTATTTGGACGTTTTGCTACCTATACGTATTGATCGTGAGGCATTTATTGTCCTGAGAATGCAAACAGACCTTCAAGGTATTGTTGACGTACCTAACTAAAATTACCATCCTGTGGTTAGATGAATTTAGTTAGTTCGGTGTCATACCTAATATTATAGTTGTAGCATTTTTATATCTATACTATTTATTTTCTTTTTTTTTAAAACGTTGCGCCCCTCTCTTTCTCCTGTATCGGGGCTACAGTTTACAAACATACATCTCACATGCACACACACCCAGAACCGAAACAACCATCTGGTAGATCATACAAGTATTTGTTCTATGCGGGGATCGATCTCGCGGCACGTAGCGCAGAACGCTATCCGCCTAGCCACTGCGCCAACCGTACGGTCATCGCGTCACTGCAGCTGTAGCTAGTAGCTACCTAATAGGTAATTCAGAGACTCAAGATTTCGCATAATTGGTTAATTTGATGGTAATATCAATTAAAAAATAAAATAAGGCGGTAAGTTCAATAACGCGAAAATGATTCAACGAATTAGGCATAATAATGTTGCTTTTAGTTAAAATTTTGAATGAACAGTTACACATTAGAAGGTAGTTTCCATAGGCATTATCAAGTATAAGTTACTTACTTGAAAGATTTCTTGTGACAGGCGTGTGTTTCGAGACCCAGAAACATATTTCTTATATCTTGACGTACTTTGGATACAATGTGTTCTGGTAGTATGCTCATCATCAGACGTTCCTGGAAAACATCAAGTTATTTAGTTGTGATTTTCGAGAAGAGGACATTAGAAAGATTTATCTTATAGCTTCATTCGATATTAAACTGATTAAATTGGAAAAAAGTTTGGCTATCCAGTTATAGAATACTAATGGTACAAAGTGGCCAGCCTGACTGAGAAAATATTGCGTACGCGCTGGCCGCCCGCAGTGGACAAAGCGATGACGTAGCAAGCAAATCGGCGCGGGCGGCTGGCGTAGTAGTAACGGCGCAGGCAGGCGGCGAATTTTGCGTAGGTAGGCGTAGCAAAGGAAGAATTTGTAACAATAATTACTATAATCAGGAAGGCTTATTAAAAAAATCACGTACTTATTTTTCAGGGTATTTGGTTTGTTTACCTTTAAATTGGTCGACCAAACTAAAATAC
This sequence comes from Allophyes oxyacanthae, assembly GCA_932294325.1. Lineage (NCBI taxonomy): Eukaryota > Metazoa > Arthropoda > Insecta > Lepidoptera > Noctuidae > Allophyes > Allophyes oxyacanthae. Next base: position 6,442,879 of record OW028610.1, read on the forward strand.
TACTTTTTTAGGATCATTGAACCATTCTGACAAAGAATTTATTTATAAATGTATTTTCTTTCTTTCTTTATGAAGAAAATATTGCATTGTAATAGATTACACTAATCGAATAGAAAAATTATAACTTTCAATAGTGTAAGAATTTGTATAAATATCTTTTAAAACGTTAGTAGTATAATTTATCCTTTGAGTATGTTTATCAGATTAGATTAGTTTATATTATTTGTAAAGGGAGATACCCGAACAAATTACTAACCAAACGCACAAAGGTATAAGTCTACCTATTTTTGTACTAACATTCCTTTTCGTAGTATTGTGTAAAACCTCTCAAATCTTGATTCGCTTCACTTGATGTCATTGCAGATTTGGAAGGAAATGTGGCGCCTAATGTGCATGCGATTTGAGTCCTATCAAAAAGATCTTGAAGAAGTGCATGATTAGCCCTCTCGTTAAGAAATAATGGTAGAAAATAGGCCGGAGTGGAGAGGTCTTGTGCAACAGAATGTCTACACCTTCGGCGCAAACTTGATAAAAAACGTGACCGCCTACGAATATAACCTACAGTTTCGTTAATGGTGTCATGAGATATACTCTATGTGCAAGCACGTCCAAAGGGGCTATAGCAGTTATCTCAGAGCACACCAGCGTCAACAAGTATAAGCCGAAACAAAGTCGCCGTAGCCGAAGTCGACTTGGATGAGATCATGCCTTAAGGAAACTACCCAGTATGAGTAAAGTATTGTAAGAATATGAGCAGCCCTGAAACAGTAACAAACGTACTCAAGAACATCGCTGAGATATATTAGTTCCCTCATGCGGAGCGTGAAGAATGCGACGATTTCATTGGTCCGTCGTTTCGTCCACTGTGGGTCGAATCTTACTGTGTGTTTGTTCTTGAATATGAGTCTAAAGGTAATCATATTTACCTCTTGATCCTTTACGAACTTCAATCTCAATGTGCTTTCGACACAAGCTCGCCTGTCGAGGAAGGACCGTCTCGTCACTATTTCATTCATCAGCCTAAAGTACACGCCCATGAGATTTACCCCGATAAGATAAATTATGTCCGACGACACCTGAAACAATAGCTGTCTTATTAGAACCTAATTGTGACTTAGATGAAAGTGACGTCTTGATGTTCCTAAGTGCGTTTCTCGCCTAAGAGAAAAACTAAGATAACATGGCGCGCTCCTCCAAATTACTGTTTCAATGTTTCTAGTCACATCTCCTTACCGAGCAACAAATTATTTTTGTGTGACGGCCGTCTCAGTTCGCATACATGCATTGTGACTTGTGAGTCTTGGTGGCGCTTTGTAAATACTTTCTAACGTTTTGAATTTTGGAAGGGCGCGCTATGTTATCGTAGTTTATCTCTAGACCGATAATTATCGGTCCGATAGGTATAGGTCTTCGGGTCTGTTTTCAATGGCAACTTCCGACATCCGATATCGGATCGAAGTAGTGAAAAAACGCTCTAAAAGGGTGTAACGGTGCTTAAAGGCTCCGACACAGGTGCGTTATATTGGCCGATATTATCGCAACGCGTTATAGCGATATCTATTTTTAGTACATTTTGTATTAGGACGCATGCGATCTTACACACTGACGCATGCTATGATAATAGTGATGCGGTAGAAGTAAAACTTTTGCCGCACACCTATAACGATACGCATTGGTAGATAGGGACCTATGTCGACCGATATAACGCATCGCCTTTATTCTTTTTCCTTCTGAAATGAGTTACTGAAGTCGTTATAACTATCAAGTATCATCCTTGAATCGTTAATCTTAGGATGATCTTGGTTATCCAATAAGGTCGTAAGTAGAAATTTTGGATAAGTTATTTACTTTTGTATATTATTATAATAGGCCTTAATTTATTTTCTTTCTATAACAAAAACTATAGTAACACAGATATATATGTAGGTATTGTAAGGTTATCGGGCATGAGCGTGACTGATAAACAGTTGATTAATAAGTAGAACATTATTGTAAAAATAAAACATGATTTCGTAAAAAATGGAAGGAAACAGAACGACTTCCTCCATTTTTATCTTTAGTAGTTGGGGTGCATTACTCAAATTGTGCACGGGAAGTGCTTCTACGACTGACGAAACATGAGATTGTTTGACGCACCGCGCAAAAACGTTAACTTTTGGTATGAAGTTTGTTAACAATATTGTTATAGTGCCACAAACTTATCTGACCCGGTGACCAAAATTGGAACTAGCGTCGCTACGGAACATAAATGACATCAAAATGTCATTTTTGTAGGGAGATGACATTGGTAAAAGCGACTGCAGTGACGCTGTGACCGGGTCAGATAAGTTTGTGGCACTATAAAGGCATGTGGGCTGTCAGCTTCGATACCAACTTTGCTGACGAACATATCTTTCCACTACGGCATGGCATGAGCGTTTCTCATGTGATAGGTACCTCGTGTCGAATCAACAGTAGAAGTAGATATTCACCAATCCTCACCGTTTTTATGATGAAATGCCGTCTATCCCTTAGAAAGAAAAGCGAGCATACAAAGTAAAACAATAAATTAACTCACCACTATACCGATTTGGGGATCTTGATCGTAAGTGAAGAAGGCGAATATCAAAACATAGATGGTGCTGACGAGAATACCCAGGAATATGGCTAAGAAGTTGTTCCTCATGGGGAGGAAGACGTAGTTGGAGAGAAGAGCCATGGTGGCGTAGGCAGGCCTCAAAGAGATGCCTTCAAAAGCGCTATAGATGCTGACTACGATATCTGCCGAAATAAAAATGTTTATGAGGATTAAACGTTGTGTACGGGCTATGTTCAGGCTGCAAACTACTGACAGTTGTAAGCCAATGTTTGTTAAGCACAAGATTCTTACACTTCCGTCTCTTTATATTTTGGAAGTAGCACTGTTTGTAAGAAATAATCCGCATTTGTTTTCACGGTTATCGGATAATATCGTCCGAAGTCGACGAAATAATGATAGACTCTGTATACATCCAGCGAAGACCGCACTGCTACATAAAAGTATAGTATGCATGGGTCCAAAAATTTATAATCAAATTCCAAAGGACATTAAACAATTAAATTCTAATTTATTTAACATAAAACTAAAAGGGATGTTATTAGAGAAATGTTATTATAATATAATTGACTTTTTTAATGATAAATTTTGATTGTTTTCCTTTTATTTAATTTATAATTTTGACATGTGAATATAATATATTTGACTTATATAATGATAAACACCGATTCCATTTATTCAATTTATAATTTAATACAATTTAAATATTTGTACGCCTTCATTGGTATAACATGTAGCTCTATGAATATGTAACACCATTGCATGCACGCCATTGTAATTTACACATGTTACAGCAAATAAATATATCTTTATCTTTATCTTTATCTTTAAATAAAAATAAACAAATTCAGCCCATTACTGTCCCACTGCTAGGCACAGGCCTGTTCTCAGAATGAGAAGGGTTAGGCCTTAGTCTACCACGCTGATCTAGTGCGGGCCAGGTTCGAACTCAGACCCTCCTGCATGGAAGGCAAGCGTTCGTAATAACGAGAGACATTTCCAATCACCCCTGTTTACATATATCCAGATTGACCCTATACAGTACCTACCTATTCTGCAGAAATAGTTAAATATATTAATGTACTTAGGTAGTAATAATTATTAGTCCTTACCTGTAAAAACAAGGTCCAAAGTGATGATAAAAGTAACAAGTATTGGCATCCAAAAGCATTTCTTTTTGAGAGGGGAGTACACAGGCTTCCAGAGGGATACGATCGGTATTCCTATCCTCAAAACGTACATGCCCATCGACAAATATGTAGAATTTGACTGAATTTGCTGCAAGAAAACCGCGTAGATATAGTGACATTATACTGTTAGCCAGAAAGGGTACCTAACCTATACAAGAACCCTTTTAGTCCCGATCCCTTTATGAGGTTAATTTACTCATAATTATGAACAACTTTTACTATGTGACGAAACATGAAAATGCAAAAAAAAAATAGCTGTTCCAAAGAAATAATCCAATATTACTCGATTACCTACATGTATGGAACAGCAAATTATTTTTGCTATTTCATGTTTGCTCCTATGGTAAAAGTTGTTCATAATCATACAATTATAACCCCCTTTTGGCAAATTTTACCATTAAATAATGATTTTACGAACCTTAAACAGTCAGTCAAAATGAACTGAAACTCTACTTGAAGTAATGGTTCAAAACATAAGTAACTATTCCTTTCAATCCTTCCTTGGTTGGCGACTTTTATCTAAATAAAATAATAACTAATAATAATATTAATAAATGGAGTATAGTTGAGTAGGAAATTAAAGAAAACTTACCTCTAAAAATGTGCTAGCTATAACTAAAACTATGTGAACAGTTGAAAAGAATACTAATAAGCTTAAATAAATATAAATGAGTGTTTCTCTCAGTTTGTCATCATATTTTCTGTACAATCCTTCTAAATCTTTTTGGTCAAATTGGTCCTGAAAAGAAATGATAACGAATTTACAATCCTAGAATTACAATCTTTGCACGATTCACGATTGTACACTCATGCTCTATTTAAATGTCTTTGCGATAATAATACTTATTAAATATTATCTATTGATATTCCCGGTAGGCCGATCCCTAATTATATTCCGAATGTTCTACCATTACCAAACATGCGGGCGTCCCATATACTTGGCATCCAAGACAAGGCCGTAGCCGGGGTTTTGTAGGTTCAACCGCCTCAGAGAGTCAGAGTCAGAGGTCCTCAGAGACAGTGGAATTACTTTGAAAATATACATTTTACACACCCACACTATGTTTTTGTTTTTTTAAAGTAGCATTCAATTAAATTTAATTCCAGTCTATATGATCCCAGACATTATTATACCTGCGGTAAACTCTTAGACCTATTTTCCACTAAGCGACTAGTAGCGGGTCGCGGGACTTATCTCATTACCGTGATCCCGGAACGTAAAGGGCTATCGAAGGAACACCGTGGATTTTAGTCAGTACAAGTCTGACAGTCCCTCCCGCCCTGCCCGGGGTGGGAGGACTCATTTGATGATATTACCACGCTAAAAAAAAAAAAAAAAAAGCGACTAGTAGCGAGCGCCTGACCGCATGCTTCTCCTATTTATTCAATGGTCGTGGTTGCGCCAATCGGTATAGTATATGACATTGAATCAATCAAACAAAATCAATCAAAGTGATCGATCTAAGCTATCGCTAATCACAATAATTATGAACGCAATCATAGCCCAGTACAAAGACTTACCCTCAAATACTTCCAATTCCACTGTTTCCCACCAGCTAACTCCACCTCTTGTATTCTAAACTCGTGTAGCGACGACAGAAGACTGGTGGCTCTACCAGAATTCATGGAGTACCTCGCTAGAAGCTCCAGGGCTCCCACTTGGAGCACCACGGACCCCATAGTCCGCGTTAACGAGTGGTCATCCTAATGGAGCAAGAAATAAGACTTAATTACCTAGACGCTGAAAGACAAGATAATATCGGCAAAGTTCTAATAAAGTAGATACACGTATCTAAAGTACACGGATTACCGGGATCTAATTAATTCGATTTAAATAGAATTACTCCATGACTCTTATAGTTTATCAGTTCGGACCGGGCACAGGCCTATTCTCAGAATAAAAAGGGTATTCCCTAAAGACCGCGCGGCCGCGTTAGGTCTTGCCGTCTCTGTCGAAAGTCGTCAGCCCTTCCGTGACGAATGAGATAGCAGTCATTTTGCAACATTTCCGCACGTCATTTTTAATATTTCGTAAATTGACGGTTCAAAATTCGTTTGTATGGAGCGCGCTAGGTTGAAACTTCTTTTGCTATCCACCACGCTAGCCCGATGCGCCCTGGCAGACTATGCCATGATCAGCATGTCTTTAATGTTTTTAGTAATTAGATGTAGGTATACTATTTTTTATAGCTTGTGTATTTGTTTTGTGTATCTGAGCGTAGAAGTAGCTGATATTCAAACGTAGAGTTCAGGTTCACAATTAAAATTATAGAGTTGTATAGGTACATTAGATACCCCAATTGCTCGGAATGTTGGGTAACTACAATGCATAACAAAATCCAACGATCCTAATAACAGCGGTAACTACAGCGTTGCTATTTGTTATAGTTTATTTCGATAACATTTGTTAGATTTAATTACTACACGACAATAGAAGCTGATTTATATCAGTTGATATCTACCACATTATCACGGCAGAAACTACCGGCCTTATCCTATACAATGAAATATTTCGTTGATAACAGGATTACTGGAAAACAAGACAGCGTTAACATACAATATCTGCAATGTCACGGGGACTTAAGCCGAGTACTCATCAACAAAAAATGAGTTGTGTGTCTTAGGCTGACATTCAGAGACGACAGAAACGAGTCTAAGCGTGAACTTACGCTTCCATCTGTCAAAATTTGTTCGTAAGTTTGACAGATGGTAGCGTAAGTTCACGCTTAGACTCGTTTCTGTCGTCTCTGAATGTCAGCCTTAGAGCTGTGCGTGTCCACTGAACCGGAGAGGAAAAGAAGGAACTAATCGAGTAAGTATTATCACCTCATTTAGATGAGCGAGCGGAGAAAATACTCGAATCTTATTGGTTATTTTGTCGCCTCTCCACTCCGCACCGCTCCGCTTCAGAGGAAAGGCAGTTTAAAACCGGGTTTTCACGGACAACGTAGAGTACCTACCTACCGTGAAAACCCGGCAGAGTCGATAACCCCGAAAAGGGTCAACAAACCTTTTGTAAATACTTTTCACATTCAATGCAGATCGGTGTAGATACGTATTTTAAAGAAACGACAAATTTTACGTGAATTTAAAAAAAACATTGCTCCGCTACTCTCTAGGTACTCCAGTGGATAGGCAGCCTAATAAAAACATCAAAGCACGGTGCACAACATTGTTATTCCAAAAATTGTAAATTAAGTAATTGCTAAGAATGCCGTGTGCGCCGCGTGTTATTGTTGATGTAAACTCTGCTTTAGATATTAAATACAAATATGGCTTTTCCATTCATTTAACCTTCAAGATCAGATAATTTTGATGACCGACTTATGGCGGGAAAACCTACCCGCTCCATACAGCTGGTCAACGCTAGTCACAGATAGGTTAATGCCTGAATTCGCCATTATTCTTGATCGAAAGAACTGGGAAATTGTTGTTTCACCCTTTTCGCATACATACATGATACACTGCAAGACGCACACAGTAATCTATGACCTAAGGTTACCTATAGTTAGAATACTTTGTGTTCTGGTAATTTCACTGGTTACATTACATGGTAGTTTGCAAGTAATTCGCAATTCTTGTCGTTTAAAGGACCATGGGCAAATTTGTATGGAATCTGGACCAAACTCTCAACAGTGATGAAACCTATGCCATGTGAGAGCTTTTGGGGTATTATTTAATTCATTCTATGGCAGCCAAGTCGAAATCGAGCGCGAACATGGTGTTTTGGCACATTTTCAATACTGAGAAACTTGCTTGTTTTGCGACTACAGGCTCCATAATTGACTCTAATATTAGCTTATTTGTGTCTATCTGGTAGGGATGATCGATATTCATCGATGGTAGATTAGCGGGAAAACATAAATGACTGTAAAAAAAAAAAAAAAATTGTCCTCAAAAGTATCGACAATTAGATGTTACGAGAATAATATCGGCCCATCGATATACCTACTCCTAGTCAACTAGCGTGAATTGGGTGTATGTACTAGATTTCGCTGACTATGTACTAGGTTTCAGAGACTGTATCATAGATTTACAATCACTGGGCTATGAAGCACACTTTCCTCCTACAAAGGATAGAAATGAAAGCCAATTAACGACAGAGCAGGCTAATAAATCTATATTAGTAGCAATAATTCGATGGGTGGTGGAAACTGTCAATGGCAAAATCAAAAATAGATCTAAATTGCTTCGCTATGATTATTTCAACCGGCTCGATCAGAATTGGTGGTAGAGCATTGGCGCATATGTGTACGGATTTCAGAATTGGAGCCGCCCTAATTAATGCGTTCCATAAAGTAGCCACAGATAATAGGTTTGCCGAAGACATTTTATGCATTATACATGCTAAGACCAATACAACAAATCTTTTATTTGATTACGTTACATTAAGAAATCTTAACAGACAACGAGTTGCCTTTGAAAAGCTTACCTTTCAAAGGCAACTCTTTGTCTGGATGCTCATCTTCCTCAGTTGCAAGACTTCCTGACACTAACTGATGATGATTTAGTTCTTATTATGTGAACACAAATGTATGGAACAGCAGTTTTTTTTTTCGCGGGTTCAGGATTGGTTCGATAGTAAAAGTTCTTCATAATAACGTATACAATAAATTCTTTTCGGGTTTTGCATAAACTAAAAATAATGTCCATAAGGTTTTCTGGCAGAGAATGTCTTAGGCATTAAGACCGCCTTTGAACATATTTGTATGAAAAGCATTAAATAAATAAATAAATGTTGTATGCACGTCAATATTATATAATCCATCATCATCAATCATCTGTCATTCATTTCATCATTTGAATCCTGGTTCATTTTTTGGATTTATTATAAAAAAAGGAGCTTATATCATAATTATTTTGAAAGATATTGTGTTATAATAACCTAACAGTCAAAACCCCCGATTCCAACTAGAAAAAGAATAGTAACTTTTGAACGGCTGAACAGATTTTCATGAAACATAGATAAGATGATACCCGATTAAACTAGCTTTCAATTAAAACACTGCATTAAAATCGGTCCATCCATTTTGGAGCTACGATGCCACAGACAGATACACAGATCCACAAATACACATAACAAACTTATAACACCCCTCTTTTTTGTCGGGGGTTAAAAAGCACTGCATAAAGCTTGTCAATTCATGGTAGGTCGACTAAAACATCGGGCAATTATACTTCTACAATAATGTCATCTAAATGTAGTGCCGGTCGATGAAATCCATCTAATCTTCCCTGACCCAAGAACCGTAATATAGTGCTTTTATCCGTAAGATTCGTACCTTCATAATATTGCGTTATCGCATCTATGCCTACTTGATCGCGGTTTATTAACACATAAGAATAATATATTATGTCCTCGCCCTTACGTGCCGTGATTGCATTCGCCCTCTAAGCAGCAACAAGTTATTTTCAAAAATATTGCACTGTTGCAAGTCCGATAGGTTATTCTCTCGATATATTTCTATTATAATAATATACAGACCATTATTGCGTAAATCTTCGATAACAACTAAATCATCATCAGTTAGTATCAAAAAGTTGCAACTGAGGAAGATGAGCATCTTAACAGACAACGAGTTGCCTTTGAAAGGTAAGCTTTTCAAAGGCAACTCGTTGCCTGTTAAGATTTCTTAAAGTAACGTAAACAAATAAAAGATTTGTTGTAGTGGTCTTAGCATGTACTCGTATAATGCGTAAAATGTCATCGGCAAACCTATTATCTGTGGCTACTTTATAGAACGCATTAATTAGGGCAGCTCCAATTCTGAAATCTGTACACATATGCGGCAATGCTCTACCACCAATTCTGATCGAGAAATAATCTTAGCGAAGCAATTTAGATCTCTGTTTGAATTTGCAATTGACAGTTTCCACCACCCATCGAATTATTGTTACTAATATAGATTTATTAGCCTGCTCTGTCGTTAATTGGCTTTCATTTCAATCCTTTGTAGGAGGAAAGTGTGCTTCATAGCCCAGTGATTGTAAATCTATGATACAGTCTCTGAAACCTAGTACCTACATAGTCAGCGAAATCTAGTACATACACCCAATTCACGCTAGTTGACTAGGAGTATATCGATGGGCCGATATTATTCTCGTAACATCTATGTGTCGATACATTTGAGGACATTTTTTTTTTATTTTTTTATTTACAATCATTGATGTTTTCCCCCTTATCTACCATCGATGAATATCGATAACCCCTTCCAGATAGACACAAATAAGCTGATATTGGAGTCAAATAAGGAGCCGGTAGTCGCAAAACAAGCAAGTTTCTCAGTATTGAAAATGTTCCAAAACACCATGTTCGCGCTCGATTTCGACTTGGCTGCCATAGAATGAATTAAATAATACCACAAAAGCTCTCACATGGCATAGGTTTCATCACTGTTGAGAGTTTGGTCCAGAATTACTCATTGTCCTTTTGTATTGTTCTATACATTTTTGCCTCTTTTTCTCAGTTCTCACGGTTGTTCTGGCGATGCTTCAATCTTTTTATGGTTTTATTTGGTTTTGGACAATTTGTTTGTTGTATTTTCTCTACCACACCCGTATCGACTTTTATTCACAAAATATTACCAAAATATTTGTTAAAACAAAATCATCTTCATCATGTATTGCTATTTCTCTTAGAAATGACGATACATAAAAATGTCCATTGTAGACGCTTTCTCCCGACCCCTGTTGTGATCACTGGGCGCCTGCACCATGATTGGCACAAGTACAAACGTGCCAATGAGTAACTTATTACTGATTTCTCTAACGACTTGCACCTACGCGAATGTTGTTTTCACATCATCATCAATCATTGTTCAAGTCTCTCTTTCATTGGTTTTCCACGCCCATTATAATATGAGCTATTAATGAAACTATTCGTTCCACATATGCAGCTGTATTAGGCTGCAATAAGCTGATCATTTGTCTAGATTTACACTCGATGTGTTGTGTGTATGTTACATTAACACTATGCTAACACATAGTTCTTATTTCTTTTGTTTCTTCTTTTTTTTAAAAACGTTGTCCCTCACTAATATTTCTCCTGTAGCGAGGGTACAGTACCTATACAAACATACGTCATGTCACATGTACATACACACACCCAGACCCGGAATAATTATATAGAGCATACAAATAATTGCTCCGTGCGGGGATCGAACCCGCGGCACCTAGCTTAGAAAGCTAATCGCTTAGTCACTGCGCCAACCATGATGAGTTGTTATGACGTATGAAATAGGACATAATTTAATTTGAATTTGAAATTTAATTGTAGTAGTGACGGTTGCCAAAATTTCGTGGAAAAACATCGCGCGACGTTATTTATCGCTCACAAAATTACTTACTATCAGCATTCGATTTACAAAATCACTAAAAACATACAAACACTCACCATATTTGTCAACAAAAAGGCACCATCATCACAGAAAACAATAAGAAACCAAACAAAACAAAAACAACACAGCACACGTTTTAACACTAGCGCCAACAACTGACTGACTTCTGACTATCACTGACTATGAACAAATTAAATTCGATAAGCGCCACTCAACGGACGCAGATATTAGTAGATTGTGCTAAAGATTAACGCATTAAATTTTGATTCAATCAGGTGATGAATTAGGAACTGAAATATTCAGTAGATAGATATTGTATAGTAGGTAGGTGAGTATACCTACTATATACCTATAAAAACTTAAACGATTTTTGAAACAATAGGCGTAGGTACAGGTTGGCCCAGAAAGAGGTGGCGAGATGACTTAGGTCCAAGTTCACCGACAACATAACAGACGATTAGAGCAAAATCAGCCGTTAACGTTAGTAATCGGTCGATTTTATTATAAACATCTGTTATTTTGTCGGTGAAAATGGCCCTTAGTCGCGTACCAGAATGGCTGGTTCGGGCTGGTTCAAGGTGGAACAAGAAATGGGTGCATGGATATACTAGACCAGAAGTAGGACAGTATAGCTAACAATAAAAACGAAACACGTAAAGTTAGTTTTTTGCCCATTTTCTTGCACATGAGGGACACACACTTCCATGCTTTATTTTTCACTGTTTTTATTTTAAGTAATTTCCTGGTTTTTTTATTTTTTATGTTTGTTATGTGTGCATGCTCGGTGTCCTGTGTGCAAAAAATAAATTGATTTTCTTTCTTTCTTTTTTCTTTCTTTAAAGAAAGAAAGAAAGATCATGTTATTTGACAAAATATAGTACAATACGTGTTAAATTATAAAAGAAGAAAAATATAGTGATTTGACCACGATTTGACAATAATTCTAAAAGAAGATATTGGTCAAAGTATTTGAAATAAAGTTCATTTTGGCGAGATTTGACATTTGCATCTGTCAAATTACTATCTGGGATTTCCAAAATAATACATAATTCTAAGTTACCGCTTAATGACTTGGAACATTCAAATAAAAAAATATGGATCCGTTAAAAGACATATCAGTCATATTTTGAAATAAATAAGACGTATTAATTTTACCTTTAACTTAAAGATGATTTGCACCATTTTACTCTAACAATTTCCTAATAACAGTACGGTTTATAGGTACTAATTTTCCGAGTACACTCATGGTGTATGTACATGAATTACTTAGAAACAACTGACGTTCGTATCGTCCGTCAGTGTATAGCACCTTTCAGTTTACACAATAAAACTACTGTAACAAGGTTGCGTAGGTGCTAGCATATTTGCCAATAAGATCAATCCAATCCATAGGATAGAAGAGGACTAGGTTATACAACAATCATGTAATATATTAAACGGATACCCCGAAAGTAGTTTGTCGGATCGGATACTGACTGAATCGAGTGTAGTAATTTTTTCATTTTTCATATAATAATTCTCTTCTTCCTCGGTCCCTCAATACTGAGGATCGCGACCCCAAATTCATCTCCATTTATATTTGTCGGACGTGGAGTGCACGGCTAGCTGTATGTTGCCGCCAACCGCTCTCTTGACAGCGTCAACCAACGACCAACCCACTTGGAACCGTGCACCTAGAATCACGACGTTTTGAAAGTGCCTGCAAAGGCCCAGTTGAAATAAAAACTTTTGACTTTTGAACCATAATCCATCCATCATATAATAATTATGACAAAGTAAATCACAGTCACCCCTTCGTTGAACAGTCGAAACAAACGAAAATTATAAATGATCGAGACAAAACCATCGAACCTGAATCCCGCAGGGTAATCATGATAAGCGCTCGTAATCGGAATCGATTCAATTTTGACTACATTTTCTACACTACTACTTACTACATTGCGCAGTATGCTTTTAAGGCTGTAGTTTTCGAGGATTTTGTACTTTTGAGAGGACACGCAATGAAAATTTTTGTAGTTCCAAATTGAATCGGTTTCGATTACAAGTGCTCATCGTGATTAACCTGCGGGTCTTGACTTATTAGATATTCATTTTATATGTAATATATTATAGGTAAGGTACCATTATAATGCGGAATACCTACATTAATCTAGATAATTTGCAGATTAGGGGTCTACCTATATCACGTAAGGTTCGAATAGGGGAGATAATGCGGGGGAGGAAATGGGGTAGTCCTGTTAAGTAGGTACTTAACATTGATGCGTAAGTATATAACATTTATTTTTATACTTAGTGATAGCGTACCATACCTACATAATACCTACAAGACTCATCAGTAAATTATAATGTCAATAAGTATCATCGATATTCTAGGAAAAAACCAGTGCAACAGGGACGGCAAAAAAGGGGTGCGAGAGAATCGGGGGCAAAATCATCTCTTTACCGGTTTTTCTCTCAATTTTTCGTCTTGTCTTCTTTCAAGAAGACAAAGAGTGGAGAAAACAGGTTTGTACACCCGCCGTACTAATCCTGCAGAGGATGGGTGGGCTATGTTATCGTAGACGATCTCTACAGTATAATAGGTACCTACATTAGGGTGTCCCTTAAATTTCAAGTTCGATATTTTTTTACGCATACCCTCTAAAAACTTTCGTACTAACCCACTATAGTCTAGAAAAAAATATTAGCCTGTTCTATGAACGATAACCCGTGCCGACTTGCGATTTCAAGTTATTCATACAATTTGCACGGGTACTGCACTGCGACCTGTAACTACGTCTTTTATTTGTCATTGCATACATGATATTTTTGATATTTGTACGCTGTTTTTTATTGCATAAAGATGTCGGTTGAATTACGGAGTGATAAACATAATATTTTCCGTATCGGACTGCCTAGCCATCAAATAAATGGTGCAAAATTACCGTCTATTCGACCAGTTTTCGCTGTTTTGTTTTACAATGTTCTTCTGGTAAACATCGAGCTAAAGCCGTCTCAACTACCCTTTATGACTGGAACCTTATCAATAAGGTACAAATAATGTGTTGCGACACAACAGCTTCGAACACTGGCCATTTCAATGGAGCTTGTGCTCTTTTGGAGCAGACTTTAGAAAGAGAATTGTTACTTTTTGCTTGTGGTCATCATGTTTATGAGTTGGTCTTAAAAACTGTGTTCGAAACCAAGATAAAGCAAATAAGTAGCAGCCCAGATATTCCGATCTTCAAAAAGTTCAGAGACAATTGGAAAAACCTTGATTCAAATGACATTGAACTATGCCTTGATTTCGTAAAAGAACATGTTGCAGAGACAAACATTACATCTTTGTTAATGTTTTTTAAAGCAGAACTAGACAAAGCTTTTATAAAAGATGATTATCGCGAATTGTTCGAACTACCCATAGTGTTTTTGGGAGGAGATTCAGAGAAAAAAATAAAAATCAAGCCACCTGGAGCTATGCATCAAGCACGATGGATGGCGAGAGCAATTTACTCATTAAAAATATGTTTGCTTCAATCTCAATTCAGAATGATTGATAAAGAGAAAAAGGCTTTACTAGGTTTGCTTATTTATCCTCACATTGTATGTAAAACCTTGGCTCTATTGCACAGTGGCGATTAAAGCACCTAACCAAGATTTGAGCTTCTTGAAGGCGTTAAAAGTCTATGAAAAAGTTGACACAACAGTTTCACAAGCTGCTATAAGCAAGTTCAGCCGCCACCTGTGGTATTTATGTGAAGAGACTGTCATTTTATCACTTTTTGACAATGAAGTTGATAACCAAACTAAGATGAAAATGATTTTCTGCAAACACTATATCCCATCGAAGGAAGAAATGTCCCAAACGTTGTTTGGTAAGCTAAACTTATTTTTTGTTATTTTTTTTATAAGTTGTTGTTTTTTTTTGTTAATTAACCCTTTTATTGTTTCAGATAAAACGCTGGATGATTTTGTATCAGAGAAGAGCAAACAATTAATATCTCGATTGCAGATCGATGACAGTTTTCTTCAGGAAGATGTGTCTTCATGGGATAATAATGCTGCTTTTCTCGAATCTAAAAGAAGAATAAATTGTTTGAAGGTAGTAAATGACACTGCTGAAAGAGCTGTCAAATTAATGCAAGATTTTCACGGACTTATCGCGGCTGAAGAAAAGCTAAAACAATTCCTGTTGCGCTGCGTCCAGGAACATAGAAATTTGTATCCGGATTGTAAAAAAGATACCCTTAAGAGAAGTTACCCTGGTTGAGTGTGGTTATTTTATACGTTTAAATAAAGATAATTCTTTCTCTTATTTCATTTTGTCTTTTATTCACTTTATTTATTTCATTTTTATTAATTTTGTAGCACTAACCAAATATTAGGACAAAACACGATTTTTAAGAAACTTTGTGGCTCGGTCGGCACGGGTTGCAATCATGCTAGAAAGATAAAATTTCATATTTAAGTATGGTTTTGCATTTAAAAAAGATATAGAGGGTATGCATTTCAAAATTTAAAATAAAATTTTTTTTCCTCATATAAGGGACACCCTAACCTACATCCATGAGAACTTTACTCAACAGCAACACCCGTTATTCACATGTCTAATTGACTGCGAAGTTTGTTTACTTCGTTACCGTTCGTTATGAGCCGCACTTGTATGGCTGCGTGTACTCTATCCTATATGTTAATTTGAGAATACTTACTTATGATCAATTTGTTCACGGGTACCTATGTTATAAATTGAATTTAACTATTTGTGAATTCCCTTACTTAGGTACATTCATGATTAAGTAGGTAATTATTATGTAGGTGAGTACCTACTAACTTATGGTACCTATCTACCTACTTATTTATAGCCTTTTATAAAAACTTGACCATATCTCTAACATTATAATAATTATAATCCCACCAAAAACAGTTACATGTAAAAAGACGAGACCATGACTCGCACTGTCAAAAAGTTATCAGATCGCATGTAGAGCCAAGCTTCTAACTCTACAAGGCCTAACTTCACAAACTCTACACTTTAGTCAAAATATTTGGTCGGCAACCTTTTGAATCGGAAGAGTCAAAAATTACAATTTACAAAATTTCAAAGTTCCAAAGAGTCACAATTTTTTTTTGCCCACCTACAATCTAGCCCGCCCATAGAGATAATATCTATATAGTATATTAGTCTATGTATAGTACCTTGTACTATTTCTATGAGCCCGCCTTATGCGGCTGACACAATGACAGTTGTTAATGGTACGCAGTTTGTAACAAATTAGCGTATGATTAGCGTACAAATTAGCTTTGGACCCTTTGGACATGCTTTGGAGAACTCAATAAAGATCATCTTAAAAATCTATGAAATCTAATGAGTTTCATTATAAAACATCTTAAAACAAGGGGTAAACCCAGGTAATCCGGGTAAACCCTAAACCCGCGTAAACCCATAAACATAATATACTAGTAGCATAGATAAAGCACGGCATCTGGGGGCACGGCAGTGCCCCAGCCAAGTCTCGAGCAAAACGGGCACGGCCGTACCATCTTTTCTCGATGCGATTCGCGGCTGTTTCGCCCCCCCTATATCTTCGACGTGGACAAAGCTACGAGTTTAGGTTTTCGGCGAATAATAGTAGGCATTAGAACAAACTTAAGTTCGAAATTACATGCCAATTGAATTAATAGTTTAGGAGTTACGGTAGATCAAAGTTACACCATTTTGTCACTCACTGACTCATTGACTCACTGACTCATTGACTCACTGACTCACTGACTCACTGACCGATCATCAAAAATCTAAAGTACTTCTAGCAGACTTAGAAACTTCAAATTTTGCACCAAGATAGGTCATTAGCCACATATAAAGGAAAAATTAAAAAAACATTAAAAATAATTATAAAAACATTAAAAAATAATATACCATAGAAAACAATTTTATTTCGCAAGAACATTGTGTATGGATTTTGACTGCATTGTTAACTTTGTTCGTTGTTTAAGTATTCAATTGGATGAATAAATACATAGAATAGAAAAGAATAATATAAACTGTGGTCAAGCACACGTGGCCCTTTCAAGAGTGACTAGTTTGGGTGGATTACATTTAATAAATGTGAATTTTAGTAGTATCAAAGCTCAGGAGATAGCAATAGCTGAATATAATCGACTCCGAAGTATATATCGCCCAGACTTGTCTACCTTAGAAGTAACGAAGCCTCAGAAAAGAAACAAAAAAGCTAGAGATAGAGAATGGGTTCTAAGCTAAATGGGTTAATGGGTATAATAACGCGTTCAGAGCGGTACTGGGGCTGCCCCGCCTCTGTAGTGCCTCGGGCATGTTTGCGGAGGCGCACACCGACTGTTTTCACAGTACCATGCGTAAGCGGCACAAACTATATAGGGATGCTAGTAAGCGGTGTGCGTCCTTAGTGCGCAGGGTGCGGGCCAGCTCCAATACCGTCCTGGCGATGATCGCTGGCAGATTAGATTGCCTTTACATACGGCGGTGCTGTGGCAGACATGTTGCCTATAATGCCGGTTAGCATGTTGTGTGGCTGCTGTTTTACTTTTCATGTTATTTTTATTGTATTTGTTTTATTTTGTGTTTTATTATTATTAATTTTTTTTCTTGTTGATATGGGTTATAGTTATTACCTGAATTAAATGAATTTTAATTTTAATTTTAATTTTTAAGCAAAGCAGTAGCTGAAGTCCAAGAAATTATGAGGTCACCTAAAAAAAAAAGAAAGAAATACACTTACAAAAAATAAATGAGATCCCAACAAAAACATTAAATGTAAAAAAATGCCAAGTCTCTCGATGCAGTCTTTCCATCGTAGAAAGTTTTGAGATCTCATAGAAGCCAAGTCCTATTCAAATTATTTTGTAGTTATAAATCAACATTTAGTAATTGTATCAATAGTTTTCTTTATATTATAATTATAGTGACTTGGCAATGAGCACAAATTAAAAGCTGCTTGCTGCCTGGAATTATATGCAAATGTTACTGACGAGACCTGTGATCAGATTATCCTGCGCAGTTTACTAGTCTTGGATGAGACTGACTGCCGTTGCCGAAATTCGGTTGGGACGACACGGATAGACCAAAAGAAAATTAATTTTGTGATATTAATGTTTACGCATGCGGTGTGTGACTTTCAACTCCTCCAAATATGCCGTTTTATTTGTTTCTTCTTGTGCTCATTGCCAAGTCACTATAATTATAATATAAAGAAAACTATTGATACAATTACTAAATGTTGATTTATAACTACAAAATAATTTGAATAGGACTTGGCTTCTATGAGATCTCAAAACTTTTTACGATGGAAAGACTGCATCGAGAGACTTGGCATTTTTTACATTTAATGTTTTTGTTGGGATTAAGGCTTACATTCAGAGACGACAGAAACGAGTCTAAGCGTGAACTTACGCTTCCATCTGTCAAAATTTGTTCGTAAAATTGACATATAATGATATAATAGATTAGTAGTATAATAAGTTTATGCTTAAATCACACACAAGAATATTAGATATTCTTGATCACACACTACTCAACGGGGTAAATTTTATAAGGAGTTGGCAACATGTGTATTAGAATTTTATGAGGAATTATAGGATTCTGTGTTGGCAACCCATATTAGACATGTGTCCAGGGTTCCCAACTTAGGGGTTTTCCCCCAAATTTAGGGGATAAATAAGTGTGATGGGATTTTTTAGGGGTATTTTTAGGGTTTATACTCTTGACTTTTACTGTGAAGTTTAAATGATTGTTACGCAGCTGGCTATAAACGTTTTGAAAATGTTTCAATTATTTTATATTATTACAGTTATTTATTATTTTTACAGAGTTTTTTTTGGGGGGGATTTTAGGGGTTTTTAACTTTAGTTTTGGGGATAAATATTTTTGAGAGTTGGTAACACTGCGTGTGTCATTTTCGAGCATTTTAATTTTAATGTTTACAAATTTTATTGTTATTGTCGTAGAAAGATAGATATTCTCTGTCGACAATTATTGTCCATCTCGCGTGTGAAGTGTGACGAAAAGTTGCGTACCTATCTGGCTGTAATCCTAGGATTTTATAAAAGAAAAAGGATTAACTTTGTGAAGTAAGTATGTTCTCGTAATTAATGTCATTCATATCATACCCATTGTAAGATAGTGGGATATACCTAGCTGCGGGGCGATTGAACATTGTTACAACATGATGTAGCGAGGATGCAGCAGAGTAAAATAGTATTTCGACTAATATAATTTATATTTCAGCATGCCGGCGCACAGAGTGGTGTCCCTACAGCAGCTTGAAATGCTAATCGCCTTCATGGAAGAGAATCGAGACTTGGCGGTTGGCAGACGAGCGACATCCGGGCCACTAGCTATGCAGCGGGTCACGTCTCGATGGGAGGCGGTAGGGGCTAGGCTGAATGCCGTTGGTGTGGGGGCGACTAAGTCGGGCAGAAAGTGGAGAGATGTAAGTAATGTGCAAAGCAATATTTTATTAACATGCTATTTGTACTATTTTATTTTATTTATTGAGGCATAATAAACAGCTACAACATAAGAGGTAACAAGGGTAACAAAATTTATAAACTTATGTAGCAGCCCACTACGTTATCTGCAGAATAAACATTACTATATGTTAGTGTGCATTGAATGTTTTCACAATATTTTAACATAATTCTCATCGGTGACTTACCAAATGCATGATTGTTTTCTTTTAAATTTGATGATAAACAGAATCAGAATCAGAATCATTTTATTTGTCTTCAATGTAGGTACAGGTATAAGATGTTGTACATAAATAGGTAAATTCCACTACATTCTACCTTACGGCATGCAAAATTATTACATTATAATATTGAAAAATTATTATTATTATATTACAAAATTATTATCATTATTTGTTATCAACACGAAACATGTCAACTAAAAATAAACAAAAGAATTAAACTAATTAAGCCAGGTAACGATATAACAACAACATAACACATGGTAACATTTTATGGTAATTGTTTAAAATTTTCTAGTACTGGAATGAGCGGAAATATGCTGTGCGGAAGCGGGCGTTACTCCGTAGTCAGCAGGATCCTGGTGATGGTTCACCATTGCCAGGTCCATGGACAGCTATGGATGAAAAAATTATGCGCGTCCTTGGGAATGAACCAGTGTTTCCCCTTGATCATTCAGGTGCAACAGTACAGAAAGGTAATCTCTATTTAGCATAAAAAAAAGACGCTTTCTGCATCTGTCTGTCTGTATATCCGCTAACTCCTAAACAACAACGGGTTTTGATGCAGTTTTCACCATCAGTTAGATAATTTTTCATGGAAGGTTAATATTTATGTATAATACTTCGATATTTAATGTAAGGATAGTATAGAAATTGCACCCATGCAGGCAGGGATGGGTTGCTAGTAGGAAATAATATAAAATATTAACGTATCTTAATGTCCAACATGGCTGGAAACTCATTTCCACATGTGGTGATCAGTAAAGGTGGCCAACGGATTATGTCAAGGCAATGGGTAGCAATGGCGGCCCTAACTTATGTTTAATGATGCAAGACAGGAGATGGCTGCTCTATTCATATTTTGAGTGGCCAATGGTGTTTATTCTGATGCACATATTGACAGTACTAAACTAGACTAAATGCATTTGTCACTTTCCTTTTATAATGGAACAGAACGAGAAAAACTGTCTTAAAAAGAAAGAAAGAAAAAATGTTTATTGCCACATTAACAAAAAAATACTAAGGGCGACTTGCACCAAAGTTATTTAAGCTAAACATGTTTGGATATCTTTCTCTCCCTTTCTATTTGTATACTGTGAGTTAGTGACAGACTGATGGCTAACCGTGTTTAGCTTAAATATGATTTAAATGACTTTGGTGCAAGTCGCCCTAAATATTGAATACACATCTTAAAATTAAAAAATGTGTAGTATGGCAATAGGAGTGGCTTACTTTAGTTTAGTCCTGTCCTGCGCAACAGAATTGAAACCATTAATATCTATACAAGGTCCTACCTTTTTAGTCCCAATCCTTACATATACTCATAATTATGAATAACTTTTACTCTGGAACAAACCAGAAATTGGGAAAAAAATTATCAGCTGTTCCATACTTAGATATAATTCAATATTACTTGATTATCTGTATGGAACAACAGATTTTTTTTCTCAATTTTATGTTTGGTCCATAGTAAAAGATGTTCTTAATGGCATTAGAAAGATAGGATATTAACAATTAGTTTTAATTATGTTTTGTTTGGTTTTCCAGCTCACAGCGACATGTCTGAAATAGAAATATTATGTAAGTTGACTATTGACTACAAGTTACAGGTTTTATTTTCGTAGTACTATGATTTATTCAGTTACAAAGGTTTATAAGGCAAAACTGGGCTGGTTACCCATGGTACGCCATTTACGTTTGAGCAGGTGGATAGAAGATTTGCATTTCTTTTTCATTATTTTTTTTTAACTTTGCTTCTCCCCATTTCCTTTGCATCCCATTATTATAGATAGTTAATATACTCAAACGAGGCAAAGGAGTTATCTTAGATGTTTGTTTTATAATACCAAATGAAGGATAAATCTAATAACTTTGGTATTGTTGTGTTTAAATGTTTTGTTGTTTCAGCTCCCGATGTAGTGATTAGTCCGAGAAGAATATGTAAGTTAACTATTAAGTAGCAAAGAATATTATTAATACTTGTGCTTATTGGTCCTGTAAGTACTCCTGGCAACAGTTCAAAGAGTCCATTTTAAAGACTCCGTTCGTTAAGAGTCTGTGTGAAAGAGTGTTCCGTTACATGATGTTATGTATGAGGGCAAGGGGACCGTTGAATGGCGAGAGTTGATAATACCTAGTTTCAATATTAATATGCGATTCCCCATGGGGCTGGCATAGTCACCTAGAGCGAATGAAGCCCCGATTATTTTTTATTATAGAATAAAAAAAATAAAAAAATACCAAAAACTTACACAGATACATTCATACTATCTTATGAATGTGTCTACATGTATGTGTTAAGTCAGGAAATCAGTGGCGTGCACTGTGCACAGACATTTCTTACAGGGTAGGCAAAAAAACCTTAGTGTTGTATTTTCAATTCAAATGATGTTAGTCATTGGACACCTCACCCTAAGTCTTAAATTAACTGATATTGCAGACATATTAACGTTTATATTACTTAATACTCAATTTATTAGAGTAGGCAGTGTCTTTTTGTCTCTCTCTGTGTGTTCTTCTATCTTCTATCTTCGTATCTGTGTGTTAAATTTCATCCATTTCTGTTCATCTGTTTAGTCTTGTTTGAGAAACAAACATCCAAACATCATCACAAACTTTCACATTTAATACCAAATTAGGAATCAAATACCTTCCTGCTAACTTCTGATTTAAGTAAATGCTCTTAGTTGTTCTGTTTTCTTTACAGCTCCCAGCAGACAGGAGATAAAAACGAAGAGAATAATATGTAAGTGAACTTTACTCTAGTTAACTTACAAACTTGTGTTCACTTGTGGAATAAATGTAAAAATATCAAGTTTAAATATATTGTGGGTGCAGATGATTATTAATAAGTTTTACTTTACTGAAAATGGTTTGAGGGAACGGCTATCGCAGTAACTAAGAGGTTGGCTTTCTGCACTATGGCTTGCGGGTTTTATTTCCGGTGTGGTCACAGATTAATAAATAGTTATTAATAATAGATACTTCACTCCCTTGAGCGAAGTACGCAATTGTAAGTTTAATTGCCGCGTCGCTAAAGTTCATATTGGTTCGCTCTCGTTACCGGCGAGTCGGCTAGATTTAACGTACCCGTGCCCACCAACCGCACTCTATCCTACGCCCCTCCCTCGAACGCCAGCGGTTCTCTGTCCCTTGCACGCTTGGGCGTGCACTTAGCGGTTGGCATTTAACACGCGGCCTTGAGCGCGTGACTGGGGTCTACCGCGTAACTAAAATGGAAATGAACATCGACTAGTAATAATCTTCAATATGATCGAGACTCAAGAGACTAAAGCTCGAGCTAACTTGTAAATTTATTACCGGTCATGAAGTTTTTTTTTTTTTTTTTTTTATGGCAACTGAGCCGCTGGCGGCTATTCTGCCAGAGTCACGTGAAGACGGAATTAGGGTCATGAAGTTTGGTTGCTGCTGTCATGATCGGTAATTTTTTTAAAGGTACCTAGTTCGTAGTTTAGTCTTTTACGGTCGTATTGAAGTTTATTACCAGAGTCCATGTTCATTACCATTTTAGTTACGTGGTACCGCTCATCTGGGTATGCAATTGTGCTTACGGGTTGTATGTCTGTATGTTTCCTTGATACAGAAATAATTAATAATGGTCCACCGTTAAAAACAAGTGGTAAACATTTTTTCTTAAAGATAAAGTGTGGAGTTCATTTAATCAAAATCGACCTTTTCTTTTTATACAAAATGAGACGATTAATTTACTCGTAATGTTTGAATGTCTGTTTTTCATGTTTCAGATCGGCGTCGGGCAGAAACAACTCCACCAGCTGGAGTACTCCAACTGGAAGAAAGAAAGTTAGCTGTTGAACAAAGGACAATGAGAGCGGTGGAGAGAGTTTTAAAAGAGGTAGCAGGGATAAGGACTGCCATGGAGAGGAGATGGCCTGTTCGTTAACATTTTATAATATAGATATTAGTTGCTGGTTGATCAAAAAGACAAACACCATTAGTTCTATCGGTCTAGCCAACTTTTTAAACTGAGAAACGTATTACATCGAAAAAAAAAGCGTGCTTTTCTGTTCCCAAAAGAAATCTAAGAATTCAATGGGTGAATGGGTGAGAGGGGGGGGGGGGGGCAGCTACGCTAGGTGGACGCGCATCTGTCCGCAACGTACGCGCCGCATTTGAATTCTTTGTACGAAGTTTTAAGCAACCTCGCACACTCATTCGAGCCGCGCTCGCCGCAGTACTCGAGCGGCCGAATTTCCCCAGCCGCAGCTGAGAACGTCACCAGCATCGGCGCGTTCAATGCGCCCGCAGCTATTTCCATACCGTAATACCATACACTCCTGATAAAATAAGAAAATGAATGATAGCAATGCTGTGGGGTGCGTGCGGTGATTGCATTGACTGTAGCGGCCATGGCGCGGACGTGTGTGCGAGGCCCTCAACAAAAGCGATGACTGTGGCGCGTACGGTGCATACAGGTCCACCATTAAGAGTAGACTGCTTTCAAGGCATTTTATTAAGTTATGTGTTTTTTCCAGGACAAAGAATTAGAACAAAACGATGAATCGCAGAACAATAGTCTTCCCGTATCAAATCTAGCATATAATGTAAACAAAAACATTTCACAGAAACGAGACCATTCCAAGACATCTGAGAAAATTAACTCCTGGCCTACTGATGAGTTCGATTTTTTTGGCTGTTCAATGGCAATACAGCTTAAAAAGCTGCCAGAACTTGAAGCTTTAGGAGTGATGCAGAAAGTGTTATTTATGATGACTGATATCAAGAAGAAACTAAAAGAAGAAAGTGACAAAAAGAAACTCAAACATTCACAATGTTATCCAAGTAATCCGCTCAAAAGACCAACATCTTCAGACAACGATATGATGGCCGACAAAGATGAGTTCGATTTTTTTGGTTGTTCAATGGCAATACAGCTTAAAAACCTGCCGGAACTTGATGCTTTAGAAGTGATGCAGAAAATGTTATCTATGGTATCAGACATAAAGAAGAAACTTAAAGAAAAAAATGACAAAAAGAAACTCAAACTTTCACCGAGTCATCGAAGTAATCCACTCAAAAGACCAACATCGACTTCAACCCCCGAACATTCAAGCGATTCTATCACAGACTCGTTTGAACAAGAAACAGGGCAAAGGCAACTTGAGCTAACTGAACAAGTATTGGAACTAGAGGAACAAGATGAAACTGAAGAAGACACGGGGCAAGTAGAACGAAGAGCAATAAAACAAGAGAATTTTCTAATTACACTTGAACATGAGCCCGATGCCGGTGAATATATTGTTCTGAGGACATAAGGCCCATAACGATAATATTATTGTATTATTATTTAGCTTGTGCTGTCCCAGGGTTGGGCACAGGCTTGTGCATGTCTTCCATCGATCTCTATTGTTACAATATTCCTTATTCAACTGGGATTGAGAAAAATTATAAACAATCTTACTATTTCTATGTATCTGTTTGAAATACAAAACTAGGTAATTAAATATTCGAAACTAACTTCAATAAGAAGTGTTTCAAGTAGATTAACTTCACACGATGCCTTTTTGTTTGTAAAATTTTTTTGTCTACTACTACCTACTTTGTCTCTCAAGCCGAGTTGAATATGGGGTATAGACGATGAGACAAACAGCAATCAATAGAGACCGGACGAAAATTATCATTCAGTTCTCGCGAAACTTAAAAGAAGTATCTTCCTAGTGCGCTCCATACAAGCTAAGTTTGATCCTTTTTTGAATGTACACCAATAAAACCAATAAAAATTTAAAAACACGATATAGAACCTAATATCTGTGTCTGTATATTGTCAGATTTCTGTTAAAATATAAAGTTTCAAAGTTAAACTAGTTCAAATATTTATAATTTTCTATCAAAATAGGCCCAACTCCATCCTAATGTTTCAAGTCAATAAATTAATTAAGAACATTTTGGGAAAAGCACAGACAGGAGAAACTATGGATATCCTGTATTAATAAGTTTATCCACCATATCTACCATTATATATGAATAATCGTCAAACTACGAAATAAAAAAATACGCACGGAAATGCTGCAAAATAAGTGCTATCTCAACCTGTGCGTGCGCAGGCTAGCGATGTTCGACAGAGTCGGCAATACTTAACTCAAATATTTTTATGTCAATTAAGATTATTATTATTAAATACCAAACCTGGCCGCGTGCTCTGTATGAAAATCCTCTTAATTTTTTCTTAAAAGCATCAATAGCAAATCTGAAGATTTTCGGGAAAACTTAATGAAAAATTTCACGTCCATAAACAAAGTATTATTGATTCGGACTATGTCTGAAAAAAACTAAATAAATCCTTCCGTTCGTAACATTTTGCGACTTATACTGATTTTGTATTATTGAGGTTATTGTTAGGATTTCCCATTGTTTGGGCTTTTAGGATAAGATGTAAATACTATTGCCTAGTGATAGCCGATATTTTGAATACATACTTACGTAAGTACAGTAGATAGATATAATTTTGTATAATATTTTTTATTGAATTTATTTAGTTTCGTAATAGTTTATAAGACATCCTAATAGTTAGTTCTATTGTTGTAATATTTACCTTATTGGAAAATTATTTGCCTCCAGCTGATCTGCAAGCGGCCTATCTGTTAAGCCACTTAATAATAGATATTATAATAAATTTAGTTAAATCATTTTATGCAGTTCATTAATTGAGCCTCTTGGTTATATTTCTGTTAAACTTACAGCTAATGACCTAGTATTATACAGGATACTTTTTTATGTAGTGCGTAGAATTTGCAGATAGATTCAGTGTCCGTTCTCAAATGCAACAAGAAATAAAATTAAAACCAAAAAAAAAAAAATGCCATACAAAATCGGCTTGCGCTAGTAATTTATGCGAGTCCCCCATATTAAGTCGAATTTTCGTTTTGTTTTAAAGTATCCCAATACTGAGGTTGCATTTAGGAACAGAGACTGAACCACTCTACAATTTATGCGCACTATATAAAAAAAATATCCTGAAAATTATCAGACGGGGTCGTCCCTTACTTGGATGAGATAATTAACTAAGCAAATATCAACGAAATTATTGACGATCAATTGGTGAACCGATTGCGCGAAGAGTTTCCTGCGGTGATTAGTGAGAAATTTGGTGTGAGAAATGAGGTACGTACTTGAAAGAAAACGCAGCGTCTACAGCTCACAGATAGCAGTGGCGTATACCTAAGGCCGTCAGACACGGCAGCTATAATGTATCGTAAGATCACACCGTTTCAATATTATCTTACGATACATTATAGCTGCCGTGTGTGACGGCCTTTATGTATGCGCGCGGCCCTTGTCGCTTGCGCTGCGGGGAGGATCATAATCATAAGCGAGCTCAAGCGGCAAAATCACGATACACGCTCGTAATCGAAGACACCAATGACGTCCTACGCGCAAATCTTTATGAGCCCTCGAACTCTCCCTCTCTTCCTCTAGCACCTATAATAGTATGTACGCTTATTATAGGTGCTAGAGCGAGAGAGAGTTCAGAGCTCAGTTCAGGGCTCATAAAGATTTGCGAGTACTATACTACCGTATCTAATGTAAAAACTACTGCATACATAACCAATTTCATACGACAGCGCCCTCTTACGACTTTCGTAAAAAGCGTTCTCTGCGCCATAGTTTCAGAAGGAACCAGAAACTTATATAGTAGGTACCTACTTATGATAAATGCATTCCAGATGGCGCTCCATTGTTTGAAGCGCTAATAATAAGGTGTAATTTTCACATAATTTCGAATAAAGTTTACTTATATGTTATTAAATCCTGTTTGGGGATAAGATAGATACCATAACCAAACTGGCGGTGCTCGCCGTTTGTTACAGATCTCGTGAAAATTGCATGAGACAGATCCCGTTAGATTTAATGTTATGAGAAAATGACCCCAGGTGGCGCTCTATACACTACTATTTTTAGGAAGCGAACATAACATGAAATTCACTATAATACGAGTACTTTTTCTGTTTTGATCTGGGTATAACTGGAAACCATAACAGAACAAATGAAAGGCTTCTCCTAAAAACGAGACAAGGAGTAACAGAAACGGCAGGGTAATCATTAGACACGGATTCGGCGTTGCTATTCTAATTCTCTAACGATTGTACATAGATTGCAACTTGTCTAGCATGACGCATGACGCGACGGACGTACCTAGGTGACTTACCTACGTAGATCACGTCTCTCGGAGGAGCTCTTTCCTTGCACCACCTTACTTAACTTTAACTTCTAATAGATCATGATCCATACATTACGCATGATCCGACACGCACTTGACCGGTTTTAAATTGAAACCATTATCAACATCCTGTCAGATTTTAACCAGCCATTAGCTATTTGAATTTAAAGATAGGTAAGTAAGATGGTGCAAGGAAATAGCTCCTCTGATTGACGTGATCTACGTAGGTAGGTCACTTACGTCCAGAGCACCTAGTACAGCCCAGCAGTAGTGCAGTCTGGACAAGTTGCAATCTAAAATCGTTAGAGAATAGAAACGCTACCAAAATGTAGGGTATTTTGACATTTAAGAATTATGAGACCATTCGATAGCTTATGTCAATGCAATACAATATAGTGCCACAAACAGGCCACAAACTTATCTGACCCGGGGACCAAAATTGGAACTAACGTCGCTACAGAACTAAATTATCTTCAAAATGTTATTTTTGTAGGGAGATGACATTGGTAAAGGCGACGGTAGCGACGCCATGACCGAGTCATATAAGTTTGTGGCTCTTCACTTGAAACTGGCAGAATAGTCGACATCGGCTCAATTGCCATATCGAAAGAAGAAGAAAAAGAAGTTTGTGGCATTATTCTCTGTCTACGCATTGTATAGTGCCACAAACTTATCTGACCCGCAGCCTGATTACGGTAGAATTAACTGACAGCCACCCGACAGCCACACGACAGCAGACGGTTTGCGATCGGTCGCGAACTGTCAAAAAAATTGGTATTACGGACGGCGATCGTCCGCTGTGGCAAACTTGTCGCGTTTGCAGCGCCACTAGCGATAAAACAGCAATAGGTGGAACTAAATTAAATGAGTTTTTAGTCTACTTAAGACTAAAAACTCATTTATTTTACTGGACTGTATATGGTTAGATTATTTGTTTTTTTTATGAGTGTCAACCATGTGTCAAGTGTCAAGCGGTTAAAAAAGTAAGTTGGTAATTATTTCTAAATTATACAAGATACAATTAATGCTATTATTTCGTACTTCGTTAATACGATTTGGTCATTATTATTCTAGTGGAACATCGCGTATCCAACGTGCAGATTGAGGAGCTCCTCAATCATTTGAACATGCACCAAGCTCTTGCCAAAGGCGTTAGTTTGGATGAGAGATTGAAATAGACCGTAGATCGCCGCATCACACCTCCACCAGCGACTCAAGTTATAAATTCTCAGTTAAGCAGAGGACAGACTTGAAGAGTACCTATGTAAGTTAATTTTACATATTGTCAGTCAGTAAGCTTTTACATAAGAAAGATTAAAGTAAGTTTTAATATGACTGCCCTGAGCCCCATAGCGCAGCGACGGCCCTCGTTGAGCTCTGTTACGCGTGAAGCTTGATGCAGTTAGTCTTATTGTATCCACTATTTACACATTACACATTTTTATCATCATGCTCTTTTCTTACCCAGCATAATATAACGATGTCAGCGAATAAATGGCATAGGTATATTAAGTATGTACTTAATTGTAAAATTATCTTTGTCAGCCCAGTACAAGAAGGGACATGCGATGTATACAGAAGTGGGGAGAAATTACGCTCTTTAAAATAAAAACGACAGACATTCATAAGAATAATCAAGATAATTTATGTTTTATTTACACTGACTTAAGCATCTCATAAATGTGACAGTTCCACCATGCCAGAGGATGGAGTAGCACTGGGTCGTCGAGATGGAGAGATGTCGGGTGGACGCAGAAGTGAAATAAGCCGATGCGGCCATGGTGTCAGCGGAGGCTACTCGGATTTCGCCCACGCAAGCAGACGCAGTGAGCATGCAGGCGGAAGCGTCCCATGACTAAATGGTCGCGCTCGGTATCACCGATTATAATTTTAATATTATATCGATTTACGGACTTTGTATGTGTTTTATTTTCTTTGTCAGTAAATAATATTTTTAACCGACTTCAAAAAAGGGGAGGTTCTTAATTCGGAAGTTAATATTTTTTTTTATGTATGTTTGGGCATAACTCCTATAAATATCTCTAATAGACGGATTTGCAAAATTATTATTTTGTTCTAAAGGTTCTCTCTAATTACTATGAAAGTCTGATATTTTATTACATAGGTACTATGCCAGGAATAAAATTCATTTAATTTGTATTTATTATGTAATTTGTAGTTTTAAATTATTGGTTATAAAGAGATTACTGAAATTGTTAAGTAAGTACATAGACTTAGGTAGGTGAAATGAAATATAATTGCTTATTTTGAAACTAGCTGTGCCCGCGACTTCGTCAGCGTGATATTTAACTTTTTTTTGCGCATTTCTCTAATTCTATCCAAAAATAAGAGTAGCCCAAGTTACTCCTTCTAACATCAGCTATCTGCCAATGAAAGGCCCATCAAAATCGGTCCAACTATTTCGGAGATAAGCCGAAGCAAACAGACAGACAGATAGATAGACAAAAATTTAAAAATTGTTTTTTTCTTATTGAGATACATACTTTCATATTACATATAGGCACATTTAGTAAAAAGCTGTTATTTTGACATTACAAACAGACACTTCAATTTTATTTATTTGTATAGATTAGGATTTTTCACTCACTTTAAGGGCCTGCGCCCACTGGCGGCACGGCACGGCAAGGGATTTATTTCTAATAAGTCAAAATAAACCATATGGAATGGACTTAAAACTTACATGCCACAGACACTCATGCATGCCACGGGATGCCGCGGCACGCCGTGGCATGCTTAAGCTGCTGTGTCGTTTAAGTTCTAAGTCCATTCCATAAGGTTCATTTTGACTTATTAGAAATAGATACTTTGCCGTGCCGTCCCTTTAGTGAGCGCCGGCCCTTACAGGCCTTTTTAGGGTTCCGTACTAAAAAGATAAAAAACTAAAAAGATAAGAAACAAACTCAGGAGTCACAGTCAATTATTAACAATGACCAAAGAATCCTCTCTTATTATTAAAGTTCAAAGAAATTCTCGTAAGGCTCTGTGTGAGTACAATGTAAGGTAACGTCTAGTACCATAGCAGTTTGAGCTCACTAGCCCCGACAGATGGCAAACAATTAAGTTGAGATTTGGCAGGTATTTAATGACTCATCGACCACAAGCTTTGGGCGAAAATTGACTGTTGTCGGAGATCACACTCCAGCATTTTATAATAATTATTTGCTGGATTCCCATCGAGATTCCCACCTGGTTCTTGTTAGTTGGTCTCTGTCGGCTTGTGTGTCATGAGGTGATAGTTCTGGTATGGGCAACCTGCTTCTGTTGGCCATGTACCTATGCAACACACAACAAACGTTCACTGTCTGCGCTACTGTTGGGGATAGGTTCCCCAACAGTGAAGGGTTATTGTTATGTTTGATAGGTTCGGCTTCTGCTGTCCGACCATCATGACTGTTGAATGTTGATGCAGCTGTTGTCGCTGATAATAAAAACACCGTGCTGGTTGAGTGAGTTTATTAGACTAAAATGTTATAAATGTTAAAAGATGTAAAAGCTGCTCGTACATAGCGCACAGTCATCTAAACTATAGAATAACAATATAGGTTACACCAGTTACAAATATTGACTATGGTACAAAATGTACGGCTTGCCCATACAGCTACCACATGGTGGTCGTAGTAAAGTACTCGGTGAGAGAGTAATTCATCGCCAATGCACCTTGAGTACCCCTATTCACCGTGCGATCGTTTTCCTTGCACCATCATGGACATCAGTATAAATTCCCCTCGAGTGCCAGGGTCAGCGTTGAAAATAGGCGTCAAAACCTTGGCATCAAAGGGTACCCTGATTCACCTGAAAAAAAAGGAAATGTTGTAAGTATCATAAATTGCATCGTTGGCATAGTGGCCGCAAGCATGGCTAACGGAAACAAATAACTCCAGTTTTACAATCATGAAAATATTTGAGTACCTATTTATTGCCCCCTTACATTCTAAGCTCACTCTTGTGTGCCTTTTTGCTGTGGGCATAAGTGGCCTGAGGGCAGAGCACAACTCTTCGAGCAAAGGCTTTGTCAATCTGTAATGGGCTTTGAATTGCACGTCGTCAGTCAGTTCCATACCTAGCACCTGCTTGTTGGCGAAGGCTTTGATGTAGACGACCTGTGGTCAACCCACGGTCTCGACTTTCTTGAGCGTTGAGTAAGTCCAATAAATAAGAACGCGTGCCTTGTCTTGGAACCATAAAAAGTAACAATGAACAACTGTGTGAACAACAATCAGAAAATATAGGTAGATAGGTACCTGTTGAGGTTGAGGCAATATTTTTACACAGATTTTATTTTAACAACATGCCAACCATAAGATTTGTATAAAACTAAAAAAACTTACCTCATGTTTATTTATTTATCACGTTTTTTTATCTTCTAAGCTTCTGCTTGTAGCATACGACGGCTAAATGAGTTGTTGCTATTTGACAGATCAAATTGCTGTTGTGTGGCTGTCAATTTTTTTACGTAATACCAAAATGGTAAATAACAGAGCAAAATATGCATTTTTTAGTTCGATTGTTGGCCGCCAGAGGGCGAACCCGGAAGATGTGGCTGTCGCGTTGCTATCGGCAATTACGTAATACCAAAATGATGTTTGACATCCACAATTGTACAATTTACGCCTGTCGCAAACTGTCAGCTGCGTCCGTAATCAGGCTGCCGGTCGTAGCGTCGCTGCCGTCGCTTTTACCAATGTCATCTCCGTACAAAAATGACATTTTGATGTCATTTTTGTTCCGTAGCGACGTTAGTTCCAATTTTGGTCACCGGGTCATATAAGTTTGTGGCACTATACGAGGCTTCTTTGGTCATTGCACTATACCTACATTTTGCTGGCGTTTCTATACTCCCGGTTGTAGATTGTAGGTACAACAAGGTACACTGGGCAACTGGTCTTTTTACCATCCTTGCTGATTGGCTAATCTTTTTACGACGGCATTGGCATGAGCAATTCTTACGCCAAAACTAAAAAAACAAGCAGTAAAAGATAATAAGTTAACCAATTTATTTTTAATGTTCGCATGACGTCTCTACTGCCGTAGATCGAGTATTAGGTAAGGCAAAAGTATTTGTTTCCTAGCATTGTCACTAACTGAATAATATTCTGTAGCGAAGTTATAACAAGTTCGTTTCCAATCTAACTTTTCGTTTAGCGTGCAATCCATTATTTTTGTTTAAGAATGCGAAGATTTGTAAATTACGTACGGACAGAATAATTGAGAAAGTTGTTTCGCTTCATTTGAATGTAAATAATAATGGAAACAATACATAGGTATACCTATAGGTATCTACAAGCTTTTTAATGGGACCTCGATGGTAAAAGATTTTATCAAAATATCTTAGATTTTAACTTCACTATGTATCGTATTTTCGGTATTTATAGATGTCGTATCTACGTAACGGGAGAACAGAATCCTCCTTGTTATAAGCATATAACAATATACCTAGGTACTACAATGACCAATCCGGCGGGTCTACCTATAGATAATACGCGTAACTAACATGGTAATGAACATCGACACTGGTAATAAACTTCAATACGATCGTGAGAGACTAAACTTTGAGCTACCTTGTAATATATCTACCGATCATGAAAGAAATAGCTTTTTACATAGGTAATTATCTTCTGTTTATTTTATCGACTCCTTTTTACGTACAAAGACACAATAAGATTATTTACATTAAGTACCTTTATGACGGTTATGAAAACATCAACCGTAGTGTTACGTTTATCTACATGCTATGGAGAGTTAAATTTATCTATAATTTTTTCCAAAGTATTTAATAGAACTGCAACAAACTAAGACGAAAATGTGTAATCATGTGATGAAGAGATCACTACCTGAGAGAGGGAGAGGGGACACGAAAGGATTAAATCAGGTAGATATACGAACAGCAAAGTTCACCTGCCTACTGATAAGATCTTACTGCGATCATCTTTCTACCTGACAATGGATAAGTTATCGATGGACTTTTATAGGTGCTGCTTTCCTAGATAATCAAACGAAAAACCACATGAAATTCCAAATGATATATATCAAGTATACTGAGCTCATTGCCATTGCAGAGGCATTAATATTAAAATAATAAATAATTGACGACAGGGTTGGCGCAGTGGCTAAGCGATTAGCTTTCTTCGCTACGTGCCGCGGGTTCGATCCCCGCACGGAACAAATACCTATTTGTATGATCTGCAGATAGTTGTTTCGGGTCGGGGTGTGTGTGCATGTGACATGTATTGTAAACTGTATACATTTGTAAACTGTACTTTCGATACAGGAGAAATCCAAGTAAGGGGCAATGTTATTAAAAAATAAATAAAAATATCGTTATATTTACGGACGCTAAAAATGCATTACAACATTTGGAGCGATACTCTGCTATGGTAAGAGGCATTCCATTGGCATATAATATTTTAAATCCTAGTAGGTAGGTAGATATATAGGTAAATAAGATTTAAGATTAAAAATAAAAAAAATTGTTCTGCAATGGATACCTTCATGGGTCTGAGTTCAAACCCGGCCCGCATCTCTGACTTTTCGGATTCATGTGCGGATTAGAATTTGATTATCACTTGCGATAACGGTGAAGGAAACCATCGTGAGGAAACCTGCACATCTGAGAGTGCCTCATAAAGTTCTCGATGGTGTGTGTAGTCCGCCAACTCGCACTAGGCCAGCGTGGTGGACTAAGGCCTAACCCTTCTCATTCTGAGGAGAGGTCCGTGCCCAGCAGTGGGACAGTACCTAATGGGCTGAATTTATTTATTTATTTAATGGATACCTTCCCACATTGGCTAAGCAGGAAATTGACTAGTAGATAAGTTAGCAAAGGAAGCCTCTGTGAAGGTGTTGGTTTATGCTGTTTGCCTTATTATACAAATCTGTTGGGAAATATAAGTATGGTCGGAATATTTTGATGAAAGGTCCATAATCGAAAGTAGATATTTGGTACAGGTATACTATGTAGCCAACTGTACACCGAGTTCCATGGTTTGATAGGAGTAATGTGGGAAGGCGTGATAATTGTAACGAGTTTCAGACTTCGATCCGGACACACTTGATGAGAAAAGTAAGTTCTTCGGATTGTGATGAATGTGCGGTAAGTGAGGATGTTTATCACCTTTTACTTTTGTCTGTGGTTTATCATAGGTATCATAATGGAATGTGTCGGGAACAAAGTTTTTAAAAGTCATAATAATATGCGAACCGAACTTGGTAGTAGTTAGTAGTTGAAAAGTAATTGCAAATGGTGCACAAAATAGATAGAGATGCTCTTACAGAACAGCTCCCCTGCACTATATTTTACATATTTTATTAACCGTACATTTAAAATCTCTGATTCATTCAAGGTTATTCTTTGGGTGACCAGCTCTTCCGTTACCTATGTTTTGTATCAATATTAATCGTTTAACACGTTAGCTGCGGCACCAATTTTTGCATACTTTCCGTTCCTGCGGCACGAGGTATAATCGGCCCGTACCGTGACCAGACGTTAGGGCGACACGCGGTCTATTAGACCCCACCTCCTTTTACAGACTAAAATCCATTTTCTGGCGCGAAATCAAAGATAAATGAGAATTTTGGTCCTTATTGATATAGACAGTGAATTGATGAACCCTAATCCACCGTCGCCCCGGGATCTGATGGCTAGTTTAGGAATTATTAGCAAAACAAAATATGGGATCTTATACACCTCGTAACGCACTGAAATAGGGCAAATTTTCGCTGCGATTAGTGATGGGAAAAATAATATCGACGTTTTTAAACTGTCTTAACTACGCAACGACTTGACCGATTTTGATCAATTATATCTCATTAGATCGTTTTAAGGGCAAAACCTGGCAAAACAACACAAAGCTATCAAAGGATACATTTTTTTTTAAATAATCTAAATTGTGCTTGAAGGCGCCATAAAGAAAAAAAAACCGGCCAAGTGCGAGTCGGACTCGCGCACGAAGCGTTCCATTCTATACCATTAAGAGGCACCTATTACAGACTTATTATTGGAAAATAATGGATTACGGTTTATGCATAAGGTTTATCTGGGTTTTTTTTTTTTTTTTTTTTTCTGGGTTTTTTAAAATTAACTTCTTCCGACATCGTTTAGACATGTTCGGCGCTGTAAAAGGACGTGCTCTCCAATCGACGTGATGCACAACACTGGTCGCGGGAAGCTTGCGTTGAGTGCGGTACGAGGTCAGGGGGGATATGGGACGTTTTAGCCTCGTTCCGCACTGCATTAAAATTATATTAATTCAGTGCGGCACGAGGCCTAAGACATCCGGTACCAAGGTAGGTACACCACCGAGT
The DNA here is from genome assembly GCA_932294325.1 of Allophyes oxyacanthae. Lineage (NCBI taxonomy): Eukaryota > Metazoa > Arthropoda > Insecta > Lepidoptera > Noctuidae > Allophyes > Allophyes oxyacanthae. Next base: position 6,479,202 of record OW028610.1, read on the forward strand.
CCGGAACCATTAGTGATCTCAAATATATATTTATCTCTTTCCTACACTGGACCAAACCAAAGCTATGCCATTCGCACGACAGAGAAATTCACTTTTTTGCTTGCCGCACCACAGAGAAGTTGCATCAGGGGTGATTTAGGCCTCGCTTCGCACTTAACGTGTTAACGTAAATAAATAAACATAGGTAATACTTATGTTATTATTTACTACATGGCAAGGATATAGCTACTTTAAAAAAAAATTGTTAAGCCAGTAAGTTTTGTCAGAATTTCTTTTTTTTATCATTGTCGCATTAGGATTTCTCCTGTATCGTGAGTACATTTTACAAACATACATAACTAGCGACCCGTCCCCGGCTTCTAACGGGTGCAATTTCTCTACTATCCTTACATTAAATATCAAAATAGATATTAATAATCCGTAAAAAAATATTTGACTGATGGTGAAAACCGCATCAAAATCCGTTGCGTGGTTTAGAAGGAGTTAGTGGATATACCGACAGACAGAGAGACGCCGAAAGCGACTTTACTTTATAGGAGAAGATATGCACAACGTACACACATGCAGATTCGAAATAATTATCTGTTTATCATACAAATATTTATTCCGTGCAGGGATCGAACTCGCAGCACGTAGCGCAAAAAGCTAATCGCTTAGCTACTACGCCAACCGTGCCCTCAATTTATAACCTGTTTGAATTTTCGTGTTCGTCGTATTGCTCGGGAGCTCGTAAAAATGTGTTTAATAGACGAGCGAGTTCCAACTCCGATGGTCAAAAAGTTTTATATAGTGTTCGTTTAATTGCAATAAAATGTACCTAAACAGCGCGATTGCAGCGGCCACGCGTTGGTAAAAAACTGTTTTTTAATAGTATCGGCTTCTTTTGACGATGCATAGAGAGCTTTTACGATGTGTACGGATATGTAAAGTATTACACTACTAGAGCACTATTAAACCAAGACCGCTAATAAGATCCAAGTTATGAAGATAAATTATTGTGGCCATAAATCGGACGGATTACGTAAGTACTATTGGACAAACTATTATTTAATAATTATGTAATATTGCTGAAATGATTATCTATATATTAGCATAGGTATCACCAGCATTTTATATAGTTTTCGAAGAAGAAGAAGAGGATGCCTGTGGGCTATAATGTATATCGACGGATGAAAGGCTATTTGTACTAAGCAACAATTTTTTTAATGTTATCGGAAATAGAAAGTTTGGTTTCTCGAAAAAATAAAGATTTGAAGTAATTAAATATCATTAAAAAAAATGTCGCTTAGTACAAATAGTCTTTCAATCGTCGTATTGTATTAAGTAAACATTTGAACAGCCTTCATTTTTGGATATAGGTAGGTACCTACATAATTTTAGTCAACTGTAAGATTTCCAAACAAGCTTTTATTGAATACCTAATACGTATTCCAAGTTATTGCTTTATATCTGATAGGAGGGAAGAAAATAATATTCATAAAAATGCATTATAATAATAGTGACTATAATTTGGCTGTGCCCGCGGCTACGCTCACTTGGGAAGTTTTTTGATCCCACACAACAAGGTGCCACCCTATGTGCCACAAGGTGCAAGGAAAGAAAGAAATCTGAGATCACCTGGTGCACGCTGGGAAGTGTTACTGACTGTTAGTGTGTCCACTATAGCTATGTATAAGCGTCCACTATTATTATTATTAATCATTTATTCAGAGACAAAAGAGATCCATCACATGTAGCCCAAATAACAATAAAATAAAATACATTCATTAAAATTCAAAATAAAATACATTCATTAAAATTCAAAATAAAATAAAAATAAAATACATTAATTTAAGTTTAAATAAAAATTTAACAAAAATTGAACCCGTTATATATATACCCATTATAATTATAACACATTTATTAAAATTATAAGTATGTATAGGTTATAAGCGACCGTGTTCGATTCCGAGGGCGGCTGTCGTACATCGCGCGACACACGACGCTGACAGTTCATACAAATTTGTTATTTATTATTGTTTATGTATAGTATTTTATGTTACCTACGATTTATATTATATTAGTGTATTTTTATATGGGCCTTGATGCCTGATATAAATAAATAAATAAGCAATACCCATGTGATTGTTCGTGTCGACAGAAGAACAATACAAGATACATTACCACGTAATTTAATAACTAACAAACGTCGCCACATTTATATATAATAACTGATGCCCGCGGTTTCACCCGCGCGTTTAATTTTTATCAAAATAAAATGTCACCTATTTCATTCAGGGATAGTGAAGCTTTCAATTATTGAAAGAATTTTTAGAATTGGTTCAATAGTTCTAGAGATTATCTCCTACATAAAAACAAACAAAATTTACATAAGAATTTTTATATTTGATATAAATAAGATTCCTTGATATAATATTAAATACTTTATTAAAAGTTATCCTAGAAAGAGCAGGGTGGTTTTATGGACGATAATGGTGACGGTTTCTCTCGATATGTTTCGAGGCAACTGGAGCGAAACGATTACTAGACGGATAGGTACCTAAGTTAGACAGTAAAGAGACGCTTTAAAATAAGTCATATTTTTAGTTCTATGCTCAAAATCAATAGATAATACATGCTCATTCTACTTTATAGAAAAATTCTTAGAGCAATCGTACCGTTATTCAAACAATTTTTTTTTTATTCCAATTTAAAATAATTTAGACGAATTATACTTCTAAGTTATGTTGTTCAATTAAAACTTTGAAACGATGTTTATTTACAGAAAACTTAATCAGTATAAAACAAAGGGACGGTGATCTTTGACGATCTCTAGTCCATTCTAAGGATTACGACCAACAACTCTTATCTAACGACTTTTGGGAATTCGCGGAAACAGTCTACGGAATGCCTACGAAAAAACTGCGTAGCGCTACGGGCCATGATATTAAGCGGAATAATGTAGCAATTTACCTGTACCAAATTAACGATTATTACCATAATTCAAAGATTAAAGCAAGTAATTTGTCATTCATAATGCTTATAATGGTAACTGATTTTCCAGAACCACGGTTAATTTATTATCGAATGACATTAAATCTTCGTCTTTCTGAATTAAATTTGTATTCTCAATAAGCACACAGAATTGTAACAGTACTACGTACCACAAGTCAGTAACTTAGTGTAACTTGAACTTATATTGAATATACCTACTTCTGAAAATCCCGCATTACACTTAATTCAATTAAAACATGTGCACACAGCGTTTGGGGGCGCGCTCCTGTAAAAACAGCTTTTGACAGCGCGGCTTCGGAGCTTATGCGAAAATTTATAGAAAATTGCATGGTACACGCGTTGCGCCCATAGGGTGCGCGGGAAACGGTCGGGGGGTGTATATTTAGAAATGCTTCTAGCCACCAGCCGGCAGTCCACGCTTGGCGCGCGTACTGAGCGCACGCGTCCCCGTCTTCCCCTTTCGCTATCGCATCGTACCCGATTCCGTAATTAACATAAATTGAAATTAATTAATAGAGCATTACTGGTGTGTTGTGTGCCTCGAACTGGATTTGATCGTGCCCTGTGCTACCCTGTGGACTATCAGCGTATTTTTCCGATTTTCAGTGACTGTATGATTATTTAAACTGCTCGCATCTTTAACGTGACTGGACTTTAATTGAAAATTCACTTAATTTGTTGGACACAAGGTATGAAAATTAATTTATATTTTATTTTAATTATACGGACTAACCCTTTCCCAGTAACTGAAAGGTATAATTAAGTGATACGATGTTAATAATGGGTTGCTGACACAAACAACTATGTTTAAAATGGGGAGATAATATTTGTTTGTCATTAACTGCTCTATTATCAGCATTTTAGTAATGTGTAATTGGTCGAAAAATTGTCCTTATCCAATTATGTCAATAAAATAAAATTGACTACTAATTGTGAACTTTTTTATTAAAGTTAGAGTTAAGTACAGATTAAATATGTTTTTAACTGAAATTAAGATTTCAGTTATTGAGCTTACAAGCTTACATCTTAAAACTTAAAAGCTTTTCTAAGGTGTTTTGAAAGCTTTTCAATTAAGTTTACATTTAAATCGTATTCAGACAAATACCATTTAAATGTAAACTTAATTGAAAAGCTTTCAAAACACCTTTAGCACTTACCGTAACATAAAATACGAGTAAGAATTAAGAACCTAATTAAAAATAATTTACTCCTAATGATAACGATGCGTCTGTCACATAAATACGACACATTCATAAACACGGAAATATTAGAATAAAAAATATGACAGCAGCATTGAATGGGTTATCGCAGCTCGTTTTCAAGATGACTTTCGAATAATAAAGTGAATCATTTTATTCAAAACTAACCTAGTTTTGATATAATTAATAGTTCGATGTTTTATCACATTAGTTACGGCTTTGTTTAGTATTCAATGAGATAACAAACTAACAGATGTAAATTTTATCTCAATAAATGGTCCAGACATCAAATATTAATGAATTATTGTCAATGATAAGAGGTATCTTTGTACGCTATATATATCGTTTTATCAGAACTAAGTCTTATTCTCCTTGCTCTGATTTATTCAATTCTACAAAGTAGTTCTATTATTCAATTTTATTTACGTTGATAGTAGAGCTAAGATTTTGGACGTGTCCTATTGTTTTCAGATGAATATGCAAACTTGCTGAAATTTTAAGTTTAAACTTCATCTGAATAGTTGGAGCACAATACTTAAGTTATTCTTTGAAATATTATTTTCTAATTCACTTATATTTTCTAACTTTAAGCATTTTAAAATGAATTAATTCTTTCGTTTTACATATTGATATTTCATCAATTATATGAATATTCCCCGTAATGATGATTTTATTTACATTTAATTTGGGTCTGTCCTTGTATGTATCACAAATTTAATATTCTTCCTTATTTTTCCTTTCTCTAGGTATCAAAGTTCAAACGTGATATTTTCCGGTTTTTATTAGTCAGGATTCTTTTCAAAAGCAGCCAATTTCCTCTCAAAAGGTTTACGATACTATTTGTTCAATGGCGAATCTTTAATATGTTAAAACATCGGGCTCTCGGTCAGTGAGCGAGTCAGGTGGTTCACGCGAGGAATTTCCACTTTGCGAACGTTAGTAGCCGGAAATATTCTAGTACAGGGCTTTGACTGCAAGCTTAGATAACTACCGGATTATAGCCAGTTTTAACGGTGTTTATGTTTAGGCATTCGTGATGGTCAATCATGCTGAAGTTCTATGTAAACGGGTTCTTGTACAGGTTCTTAAGATTTTTATTTTGAAGTAGATTTTCTTCAGTTTTGCTATATAAGGTTCAACCTTTCTAGTCCTGATTCTTACAAGTGGTTATTGTGCTCTTCATTATGAACCACTTTACTATGGGACCAAACCTGAAATTCCTAAAATTAAAATCTGCTGTTTCATACGAATAATTCAATATTACTCGACTGAATGTTTGTAACAGCTGATTTTTTTCGCGATTTTAGGGTTGGTCCGATAGTAAAAGTTGTTCAGAATAATGAGTACAATAACCCCTCAAAAGGATCAGGACTAAAAATAAATATCCTTGTATAAATCTTTTATGGGTTATACGATGTGAAATTACAAAAGTTGAATTGTTATCCAACAATTTATATTACATTACCTAATGAAAATATTGTAATTAAAAAGAAAAAATATTTAGCTCGATAAATCTATAAACAAAACAATGATATATAAGGATAACTACACATTAATGTTATGTTATTCAATATCGACTTACTTAAATAGACTGCCTTCCATTTTATGTACGAGTAGCTTCGAGGGAATTTCTGGAGTAAAAAATCGTAAGGATCGCGTCGAGGAAGGTTCCTGTTTCATTTGACGATTTGTTATTGGTTTGAGTAGCTTTCATGTTTGCCGCAGCCTCAGAAAATATACTATAAAATATTATTCGCTATAAAGAAGCAGAGAAATCTAGTTTTGGGCGCATGTTTAGGGGGTAACGGAAATAAATTGTGGATTATTCTAAACGTTTAGGTTGAATGACATTGCATTTGGATTGATTTTGAAATAGCAATATTATAAAGAGATAAGTCGGACTTCCACTGGCAGCGGAGCGGGCTCCGTACGGACTCCTTTTAACTCGCAACGGTAAAACTTCATACAAGTGTCACCAACAAAGAGTCTAGCGGAGGGGACTGAAAGAGTAAAAATAGTTAATAACGAACTCGTTCTGCATTTCTCTTTTGCAGTGGAAGGCAATTGTCAAAATTCTTTCTTAATGGAAGGTAAAATCTATTTTAGCTAGTTGGGGTCCGTTCTGTCCAGCTATTACTTACTCATTACCCTTTCGCAGTGGAAGCCCGACTTAAACTTACACATTTTTTAGACTCAGTTCATATATAGTGTTACTATAATTCCAAAACTCAAGCTTTATAAATTAAGACCTAAAAATATAAATTATGATGTTGTAAAAATAAATACATATAATTTATCTATGAAGTCACAACACTTTTTTTTTCCACTAAAATGTGGCAGACCAGCATACGGCTCGCCTGATGGTCAGTAGTTACCGTAACTTATGGACGCTTGCAATACAAGGGACACCACTATAACTAAGTCAAATAAACTTAAAATAATAGATGCAACCTTAGACAAAATAAAGAAAGAAGGGTAAATACAATTAGGTATATGCTATATTTTTGTTCCATTACCGACTCTGTTTGAAAATACTTCTAACAATATCATATCGGTACAGCCATAGTTACTCTTTGCGAACTCTAAATGTACACTCAGCAACGATATTTAAAAGTGCATTTAGATATTTAAAAGAAAAAATTTCAATGTATCGAGCAAACTTTGATAGCACTTATTTATTAGGTACTAATCGAAAGTTTTAATTGGAAAACTCGTTATAGTTGACTTAACGGTGCGATCAAACAGGAATTTATGGAGTCAAAATATTTAATCAGTATTTAGTATTACAATGCTTATTGTGTGCGTGTTGGTTAAGTAATGTTTGTTTAACAATGCCTTCTATGCCATCCGTCGTGAGATTTCATCCCAAATGCAATCCCGACTCCGTAAAGATTAGTTTTGAAGATTTTTACATTCATCCCTTTTTTAACCCCCGACAAGGAAGAGGGGTGTTATAAGTTTGTAGTGTGTATCTGTATACATATATGTGTATCTGTGTATCTTACTATGGCATCGTAGCTCCGAAACGGATGGATCGATTTCAATGCCTTTATTTTAATTGAAAGTTAGTTTAATCGGATATCATCTTAGCTATGTTTCATGAAAATCTGTTCAGCCGTTCAAAAGTTACAGCTCTTTTATTAGTTGGATTACAAAAGCTGAACGATTTTATTAACATCTATGATCACGTTAATATCAACTCAACACAAGTTAATCCAAATGTGAATAAGATTATAAAAAAATTCATAACACCAAAAATACGGGTTGACTATCATGATCATTAAATATCTCAAAGTAAATAATTTCATATTCAATCCGTTTTTTACGGGACCATTAGATGTTCAAGTGTTATGAAAATTCGCCTATTTCCTGAGACATTTTAACCTTCTCGGGATTGCAAACGAACCTTATTTTTGTCCATCCCATTCCCAGGCTATTACGGAGGTAAAAGCAAGAATATTTAAAAGTAAAAACGTATTACTAAAGCCAATTAACGTACTAATGAACGGTCACATAGCCTAGAATACTAATAACTGCAATTTGAAGTAGGTCATAATAATACATCGAAATCACCTGCCGAGGTTTTAAAAATGCAACTGTCATTATAGGCAACTAGCGTCAAGTTTAAACTTACAATACATTTACAGCACTAAAAAAACGCTTTTACAACGCACTGGCTATAAATATTCCGAACGAATTGTACAGGACGTGACGTCAATATAAAAAAATAATTTAAAAAACGAAGATCAGAATTTAAAATACTTATAAAAGGAGCCTTCACCATCCTAATTAACTCTAATACTTGCATATAAAAAGTCGAATGTCCAGAATGTGGGTTGTAAATCGAACTGAGTTAGTTTATAAGTGTACTATTACGGTCAATTAGTATACCAGTCGGTTTTCTTTGATGGGATTGGGTTGTAAACAGAAAATTGATCTGGACCGCCCTGAAGACGGTGCGTAGTTTTATTTGGATGCACAAAGTATTTTGAGTGTGGATCAATGGCCATCAATCTGTTCGATCTCGTTTGCTTCAATCTACTTCGACAGATTTTTTATTGGAGGCAAAGCAGGTATTATTTATGTTGCAGCAATTAAAAATAAATGTACCTTCAATTGATGGAATTTGTCTGTAATTTTCTCGATAATTATTGGGTTCGTCACATTTTACAGAATTTTCAATAATTTATTTATGTCAGTAATCATAGAAAACACACAATGTGGGTGCACGTGCCAATTCGGCTGACTTATAAGATTAAATATAAAAATACAGATAAAAATATAGTACCAAATTGGGGAAAATTGGATAATACTTCCAATTTTCCCAATTTGCTAGTACCTAGTATGTTTTCATAGTCTGAAGGAGAAAATCGAACAATATCAACGAAATCAAGACAGAATTGAAAAAAAATAAGGACAAATGAATGTTCAAAAGTATAATACAACCACTGCTTATTAAACTTTAAACCAAGCGAGCAATATCCGTCCATTATTTACTTGAAGAATGGCTTTTCTGAACAACAGTGTGAGCGTAGCCCGCCGGCAGTGTGCGCCAGGTGTGGTTAAAATAAATAGCCGTATACATCCAATATATAGTAACGTTCACTACCAATTATTACGATTAATTGGGAACTAGGCAGAGCCTTTATTTTTGTTTCTGATCGTTATAACTGTAGGAAATAGTCTAATATATGAGCCGTCGCCCGCGGCAATCTACGACGGACTATTTCTATATACGTAATTTTTGTGGAGAAAATTACATAGTGTGACGGTTAATAGCGTGGTTTTAAACAGAAGTACACTAACAGTGGTACGGGAGTATCTGATCCAATGTAGAAATTATAACCTATCAAGTATTTGTATATTATTATAGGCTTTAAATCAAATTCAAGTAAGAATTTTTTGAATACGAAACTTGTAATTGATTATTGCCTAATTGCAATTTGATACCGATGAACGCACGTAGGTACCGTTTAGATTTAGTTTAATTAGTTTTAAGAAGAAACTAATTAATCAAATTCAATTAACTTCACTAAAACAATTCGTTACCTTTCAATCATCGACTAAACTTTTGTAAAAGTTAATCGAATATTCGAAAAGTCGATAAAACGCCACACGAGAAACTACATTAATATTTTCATGAATGACTTTACAAGGTCTCATAGCGCCCTGTTACTGGGTAAGGTCAAAGTTTATTGACTCACGCGATTATTCTTGGCGTGGCGAATTAATGCTCCGTAAAAGTTCAAAATTTTATTCCATTATCGGCCGGCGAGCGAGTGGCTGGTAACGCAGTTCTCATGTAATCCCAGCTCTACGAAAGCGTTAAAAGTTCGAGCGCACAAACTTTCTTCGTACATTCATAAACATTTTACTTTTCGAGTTCCGTGTCGCGGACTGTAACACTTGATATTTTACATTTAAAACGCGTGTTTTACTGTAATATTGTTCTTGCTAAATGTTGTCTTGTTTGTAAATGTTGGAATCTTAATAATTTATTGCGGAAAAGTTTTCAGTCGGGTATTAGAGTTCGGAAGCACCCCTTTCAAATTCATAAATAACTTGCACGTCCTATCTGGTAGGGCAAATAGGTTCGTTTGTAGGTGGCTTAAAGGGTCATCTCTACATATCGAGAGATTGCGGTGGGAGGAAAGGGCCTCCACGTGTGACAAAACCTGAGATAGTCAAGACTACCCTGGGCAGTCAGCCTCAATACCGCCATTGTTGACTGGCTAACGATTTCACAACGGCAGAGCGCTCCCGATTTCCAAAGATTTCCGAAACTCGTACCGACATGTCAGAATGGAATGGAATCGAGAAGTTGGGTGGTGAACATCTTCAGATGGAATATGAAACTAGAATGTGTATTGTGTAGTTTGATATCTAAAACCTCTAAAACCCTCTTTTTATGTTACCAGGCTGACTTAAATTACGAGATAAATGTCAAGTGACTTTACCATACGCGTTACAACAACCCAGCATACAGTCTTGAAGAACAGTCAATTAAACTGAAATTGCTATCTGTTTCCCCTCTCAAGCACATAACATAAATTCACCACATTTTACTTTTACGCCCCTAACCCTCAAATAAAGTATTTATTGCACCAAAAAACAACGAAAAGCGGGGTAGGGTAACACGAAAGTACGGAAAGTTGTCGTATTTTATATCATTTGCACACAACTCACGTTCATACCGGCAATACACGAACGATATGAATAAGTTATTTGCACACTGGCCTAGGTTAGGCCTCGCCGTGGCCTGTACTTACGGCCTGCTGTATTTTAATAGTTTATTCCAGTTTTCAGACCAAAACTATGTGCAACACGTTTGTAGGTCGTTTCCAGATTATAAATGCAGGATTTGGTTCGTTTCTGATTTAGAGGGAATAGAGATTTGGCTTAGATCTAAGCTCTGTTGGACGTTAGCTGAGAATAGAATACTCTTTAATGTACTAGATAAATTGCAAGTAATCTGGTATATGATTTTAAGATTCCTTGAGTGGAGATCGCAAAATAGCGGAGGTAAGGACAACTTCCCCTAGTTGGATAGTCCGATGACCTGAGAAAAGGCAGCTGCGGTAGATGAGATGCAGATGACGGAGAATGGAGTGAACGTCTATGTCCAGTGAAGTTCTGTTGTAGGTTTAGTTAATAATTTATTGACTAGTTATATCTATGATTTTCTGTGTATAGAACTAATGATTGATATCTTTCAAACGCCTCACGATCAATACGCCTAAGTAGCAAAACGTCCAAATAATCAAAATGTCTAATTAGCAAATTGTCTTTATAGCAAAACGTCCAACTATCGACAAACTTAAATTTCAGCAAAATTAGCTTTTAAGTAAGAAAATATTTTAGATTTTCTACTCGTTAAAAAAATCATAAATCAGCCAAAATAAGGATGACCTAGCTTCAAGTTACATCGTAAAAATATTAATGATAACATCTTACGACATAACATCGCCATTTTGCATACTTGATGGTCATCGGACACTGTTTTGTTAACTTTTGGTCATAAAAATTGACCCAAATGTTATCGGCTCCTGTTATCTTTTTGGTCGTAGGAGGGAACAGAAGTTATTGAATACTACGGCATGGAGTTTGTGGGTGTTTGTTTGATAGGGCTATGTTCTAAATAAATTATTAATAGAAGAAATACAACGTGTATCAGAAATGCGTGGTCATATTTCAGGGTGTGGATCAGACCATTTAATTGAACAACTTTCTGTATGCGATCAACATCGTAATCGCGAAAAATTATCAGCTGTCCCATATACGTTTGGGTCGTGAAGGTATTGAAGTTTAGTATGTGCCAGTTGTTTTTTTTTTTGCGATTACGATGTTGTTTCTCTAGCAACCCACCCCTGGATTCCCACGGGTTTAAATAAGAAAATATTAATAAATATTCAATGTTAATATTATAGATATAAATCATCCAGAAGAAATGCTTAAAATGATGGTGAAAACTGATCAAAATGCGTTTATTTATTTATTTATACTCTTTATTGTACATTGAGGAAGTAACAATATTCACAATCATTATGTTATTTCACTTTGTGATGTAAATCCCAGATTCTCACGAAATATAGGACAGTTTCAGTGATTACATATTTCAGACTTATTCGTTGTGATTCCAATTTTGGTTTTTGTCAGTTATGTAAACGATATTAAGCCCTTTTAATAGTATCTACCTATTGAATAGTTTTGGCAAGAAATATTTAATGATTAATTAATTATATAAGTCATATTATAGATTTAATATTTATTTAAGAAATACTTAATAATTAATTAAAAGCATAAGCTCATGTTTCGTTTTGGTTAATATGGTTAATGTTTACGCTTATGTAAGTAGAGCCAATTCGAATGTTCGTAGGTAACTTTCACATTTAATTATTAAAAGAATAATCGAATGCAAAAGATAATTGTAAAAAAATCACCACGTTTATTCCCGTAAATAGTTATCGTTATTAATGAATAAAAAACTGTTGATATTGAGCTTGTTAATAAGCACACAACTCTGGTAATAGGCCCGGAAAATTCAGGCCGGAAAAGATTAACGGAAAACCATTTCATCAAAGCTAATTCCATATACGAAAACGATCAAAGACATACGAAACCGTAACAAGAAAGCTTTATTATTAACCACGCATTTTTCTATTATTGTATTTTTATCGTGCACAATTGAATAATCGCCGAATATCCCTTTATCGTTCCCGAGGGCCGGTAAAGACCGCGTACGTCAGGGTTAAGGGTGTACGATCAATATTCAATATCCGGCTAGAATTCGCCTCTTCCGATCGCTGGATATACCGGATATACTAACTAGTTACACAACCGGATTTATCTGCGCCACACTCGTTAAAATTAAGAAAATAAAGATAGGTATATTTTTATGTATATTATTCTGATAATCAGTGAACATCGAATTTTATTGATATGTTTTTTTTTGGACAAATATGGCATCCGTACTAATATTATAAATGCGAAAATAACAGACCGTTACCTTTTTCAGCTGAACCGATATTGATAAAGTTTAACAAAAAAATAGTGTGCATCATGAGGAATAGGCTATATTTTTACGATATATTATAATTATGTCCATTTTTTCTAATCCCGATCCCTTTATGGGCTTATTGTACCCATCATTATGAATAACATTTATTATGGGGCCTGAAATCGCGAATAAAATTCACCTTTTCCATACATTTAGTCGACTAATTGTGAATTATTTGCATGGATCAGCAGAAGTTTTTTTTTGCGATTTCGGTGTTGATCCTATAGTAAAAATTGTTCATAATGATGAGCACCAATTTATTACTCCTTTAGAAAGGTAGAACCTTGTATAGATTACACTGAAAGTTCGTGCATAGTTTTTTCCCTTACCGAATCTGTAAACAACAGGTTTTATGGCATTTATCTTATGATTAACAATAATACAATGCTCATGAAAATTTAAGGCGTATTAGAACAAAAAGGTATGCAGCAATAAAAAACAAAGCTAATGCTATGCACACAGTAAGTGGCTGCCATGATAATAGTGGTGGTTGTGCAAGCGCCTTAAGTAATCAATTCCGTTCGCTCACTCACGATAAGCATTAGACACTTTCTTTTAAATTCTTCACCAGATTAACTCGGTGACAAATAAGTGAAGAAAAGATTATGCAAACTCACGAAGGTTCGAGTAATAAATACGATTTGACTATTTATAGAAAGGCTACTACCCTATGCGGTAGTCGAATGCTCGGTTGCTATGGAGTTGAAGTATTACCTACCTGTAGATCTAGAAGTCAGAAATTCAGGATCAAATAATAAAGATTTTTATGGGTTCACTTCATAAAATCATCATTATTGCTAATCGAAGTTTCAGTTGCTATGGAGTTCAAATATTGCCTAGGTAGGTACTGTAGATCTAGAAGCCAAAAATTCAGTATCAAATAATAAGGTTTTTATCAATTTATCTTTATTATACTAATACGTGAAGAGAACATTTTGTACCCCTTTTTAAGCATATTGCGCGCACGGAGGACTATGATATTTGGCATAGTTAAAGCTTATATGGAGAAGGGGTGCAGAAAGCTAAAATTTATACATAATATAGAATTTCAACCACCTGGGCGACTAACTAGTATGGGTAAAATCTCAAAGCACAAACATCCAATTCCGAACAACAAGAAAGAAAGAAGAAAGAAAGAAAGAAAGAAAAGAATATTTATTCGGCACAGACACATTGACAACATAAGAGAGAGAACATAAAAAAATAAAAATTATAAAAATAACACACATCAAAAGTTGACAATTATGAAAAAAAAAAAATATATATATATAGTTATATGCTGACACCAGTAAAACCGGCCTTGAAATTATTTATTCCGCACGGGGATCAAACTCGAAGTCCGCAGCGCAGAAAGCCGAACGTTTTAGCCACTACGCCCGACAATCAAACTGTCAGTTGGATGGTTATTTGGTGATAAAAACGAACACAAAAACGTTTTATCCAGATCTTGTGTGATATTTGAAAGTGAGTGATATTTGAAAGTGCTTCAGGGAAATCTAAATCCCAAGCGGTAATACTTCAAGGTTTCGACAGACACACTGGCACATACCCCTACATATTAAGCTATACCGTTCCAGTATAAGCTGACCTCGCATTTTATAGGCTTTCCTTATAATGAGAGATCAGCTTATTCTTAAAATATATAGCTTGATGTGTTGCGGTGTGTACTGAGATAGTATAATGGTTCCATTAGCTACAGGTTGCATTACCCGTGAGTCTCGTAACCTATTTTCAGTTTAAGTTACTAGTGAGATAAGCTAGGTGCACCGAATGAGTGAGTTTCTTTTTAAAACGCTTTTATTAGCTTCACTTATAATTACTAACTATGTAAAAAAATCTTGGAAGTTAAATTTGACCCACTTCCCGGTTTCCGATTGAGCTGAAATTTTGCATACACGTTTAGTTTGGATGACAAAAGCGTTTTCTTTAGTTTTTTTTTAAACTATAATATTTTTTATTATGAAAATATAAGTCTTCTAATCATAATTGAAATTGAAGGAAAGAAAGCAAGATTTAGATAAAATTATTACAGTATTACAACAACTGAAGGAGAAAGTGGGAGCCGTGTCAAGAGGCTAAAAAGAAGGCAAAGGATCTATCCGTTTCTGCTTACAGCTCTTTAGCAATGGCGACTGCTCCACTGAAAAGAGATAAGCTCAAAAAAAAAAACACAAAAAAAAGTAAAAAAAAAAAGATTTTGGTAGTACTTGTCCGCCATGTACATTTTATAATGAATTAAATCAATAAATAAATTCTTCTGAGTAAACGTGTACCTATACTACATACCTACTATAAACTTTTTCAAGATTTATAAAAGTGCATCAATCAGAAGACGACATAGGCCGGCTCATGTCGCCTTCTAATAGACGCGCTCCCTGGAACGGTAGCTGAGTGGAATCCTATTTGACCCATTTTTTCATAATGCAGGCTGTATTTGATATAAGGTTACAAAAAATCCGCTTCGCTCGCTCCCTCGAACCACACCCTCTCTGCTTCCATGTGACACGTCTTTTATTTCAATCTAAAGCAAGAAAATAATGCAGCTACTTTAATTATATGTATTAGGTTATTTTTCTTAAGGATTGTACAGATCTTTATAGCGTTCTGACACTATTTTTATATTGATATTATCTAAACCCACGTCCGGTAATAAAAAGAAGGGTTTATAGATGAAGGTACAGTGCACAAGTAGCATGTTGCAAACCCATCGAAGGACAAACCCATTACCAAGTTTCCTTCAGCTTTTATAACATGCGCATGACAAGCTGCTACGATCATAAATGTGTTTTTATTTTGTACTAGTTTCGCCTCGCTGCTTCATTCACTTCAAACTTTCAATAGTTATAAAAACCACACCATTGAGTCCTGCTAAACTTGGGACTCTTAATGACCAGTAGAAAGAACTGTCATTGCTATAAGTAATCACAACGCCTAGCTCACAAAAACAAGCTAATTCTGCTGTCATCATTTTGAGATTATCTCTTAGGCCCCTAACGATAACCACATTGGCGTAGCTAGGGGGGACAGCCAGCTAATCAACCACATTCAGGTTTGTTAGTAATATTACCGTTCTTGGAAACGTTTTCGATAGTAATTTTACGAACAATGATATTAAATCTGTGTCTCAAGATAAAAATAATGAAAACAGTATATTTATTCAATATTGTCAAGCCTAAGCCCACTCTCACCCCCTCTCCCCCTCCCTATCTACGCCCGAGGACACCATTCAACCATGTAAATGAAAGCAAGCGTGATCTATTTGATACTTTAATATGGTACCAATTATCTCAGCGAAAGTCCCATTAAAATCCGTCAAGTCGTTTTTGCGTGATGCGTATACAGACAGACTCTCTCCGAACTGTTTGATTATATGTACGGATGAAGATTTAGTACAGCAGGTAATTCGTTTAGTCTTAATTATGAAATATTACCGATGTAGCAGCTTGGCGCGTGTCGAATTAATACCCTTATACCTCGGAAAATGTTCCGAGTAGTAATGGAAATTGTAGCGTAATCCAGCCGAGGTTAACCTATATAAAGATGAAAACCGGTTGATCATTAATTATGTATGGTAGTCAAAATACATACATTTGAAAAGGATTTTACATTTGATTTATAAGGATAAGTTTCTGTCAAATGAGCAATTAATAGCTGTCAGACTACTGTTACCGCTATTTCACAGAAACTATTGTTAAAATCGTCGCAGTAGCTGTTACCGATGGCCGTGTAGGTACAAGCAAACAAATTCTTCTTTTAAAAATGTCCAGCTTTTTAATGGTCAGGTATGCGGAATCTAGCTGTAAATTTAAAATTGGAACACTTTATATGGAATTTTCAGAAAAAATGCTTATCCGAGTATAATAAATAGATATTAACCAGCTATTGGAAAATCGACAATTCGAGTGTTGATTTTTATTTAATTATATCGTTTAATGTATGTATTTAATTTGATTTCAGGTGAGCTGCGTTTATATTAATATAAACCCGAAAAGATAATATTGGTGAGTAAACCTAAATAAATATAACCTAATACCTATTCAAATAACATAACTATAGTTTATAAATAACCATACCAATAAATGTTATCAAAATATAGGTACGCTATCAAACCAGCATTTGATGTAATTATTGGTGACAACAGGACCGTAATTAAGTTATAATTAATTACTAATATAATAGTGTGTGTATGTAATTATAATATGAAGACCTATATTAGCAGTTAAAGTTATTATGGGTGGGCGATAACATAAAAGTTTAACTTTAAATTGTTACAAAACAGCTCTCCATAAAATTCTGTATCTATACCAATTTATTCAATTATACGTTATAAACAGAAAAATCTAATCTAATCTAATTAATTATCTAAAACATAAAATAAAAATACAAATATAAAAGCACATATAAAACTATACAAAATGACAACTTAGGCGTCAAAGTACTCCTCATGGCTGTCAATTGGCAGCGTGCCCAGAAGATTGGCAGCACTGCCACGTTGATTTGTAATGTAACTCTTATATGTTAATGTATCCAAATCATACATAATGTATAATTGATTTATTATTTTTGGAGCTATTAATCCGTAAGTACATAACATCTGAAATATACCTAAGAACTACGAGAACAATCTTAATAATTCAACTGCATTGGCAGACGATATCGACCATAGATGTAGGGAAGCGAAAATATTCTAAGTCTATGATATCGACTTATATGCTTTTGAAAACTTCGCAGATGCTAGTGATGCTATTAGTTTTATAAATCG
This sequence comes from Allophyes oxyacanthae, assembly GCA_932294325.1. Lineage (NCBI taxonomy): Eukaryota > Metazoa > Arthropoda > Insecta > Lepidoptera > Noctuidae > Allophyes > Allophyes oxyacanthae. Next base: position 6,496,714 of record OW028610.1, read on the forward strand.
TTTATATACTGTAAATTGTAATCAAGTTTTTTCAACGCGATTATTGTTCAAAGAAAAGTAATAGGGAATTATTTATTCAGAAGCTCCAGACGCTGGCAACATTACTTTTAAATATTCAAATAAGTAATTTTATGTTTGTTCTGAAGGGGAGTATTTTTGTTCGTGATAATATAACTTCCAACAATGTTATTATTAACTTAGAATGTGAAAACGCTTTACAGTGTTGGTAAAGTAACCTAATTAAGTTATTATTTTAATAATGGTTATGTGTTACTTTGAAAACGGTATTTTCTTTAGCCTAGGTTTTTTAAACATATATTGCCAAGATACGCGTGCTCGCAATTTAGATGTTAATTGGCGCTAAAGGTATTCGAACCAGCTTCACTATGTTGGGAATTATTAAAACAAAATAATGATAATAATAATGTTGGGAATTATTATTATGTGGGGATATAAAAATTTCATATTTTCCGAGAGGCTTAGAAATTAAATAAGAAAGATTATTTATTTATTTTTGACAGACAAAGACATATGCAAAAAGTAATAAAACATGATAGAAAAACAAATAATAAACACGTAACAGAAAATCTTAAAACTTATAATAAAATAATGAAAATGCAAAAAAGGATAAAAAATATAAACTATCATTATATCTTCATATAGCTTATTGACTGTCAAATCCTGCTTTGCTAAGTTAGTTATGGTCGCTTATCAGTTCAGCCCTTTAATTTATTATGACTTTTTCTGCCATCTTCAGGTAAACTGTCTCCAGGTAATTATAATTATACACTTATGTTACTTATTTTCTCTTTTAGTGTTCTGTTCTCCCAAATCCACCTTTTGTAAGGAAATGTTATACTTTTTATCCGAAACAATGGAGCAGGTGCTTTCTTAATTTTACTTGACCTTTTTTTCGAACATTCCTGTTCAATAATTATAGTAGTGACCCAACTCAATACTTGCTAAGATTTAAGATTCCAGTTCCGATTGAACTTGGTTGTATCTCCGACATTGGCATGTGAATTAATCTCGCAATTGCCTTCCTCGGCCTTACCGCGAATCAACATCAGGTACCTATCAGTAGATAGATATTTGCTGACAGATACTATTTTGCATCAGTACGCAACGCTGCCGCCGCAAATGCCATTATCTCAACCGCAGATCTAGCATTGGAAACGTTCTTATCCCGCTCTGGTTTCTTCACCACGTATCATTAGTTAATTTATGTTGCTTTCTGTACAGAATTATGTGGCCGGTGTTATCTGTGTGGAGATACTCGTCCGAGTAGCTACGGACGGGTCGACGTCCTTGCGATCGCATCTCGCTCGACCGCGCCGCAGGTGCACCGCGTACACCTGCCCGGCCCGCCAACTTACCATAAAATGCGATTCGAACCAACCCCGTTGAAACAAAACTTCATCTCACTCACACTCGCACAACCAAAAGGGACAGCCGCACAATCACGACCGATATTAACTCAATATACGACGGACGGACGCGGCCGAACGGAATATCAGTTTTTACCGCCGCAAAAACTATCGGAATTTCAAGTCTGGGTTAGCTGCCGGCCGTAATCACCCGCCCGGGACATACTTTTAAAACAATATCTCCGCTTTATATTTCATCGAGGCAGGTGTAATTTATGGGATATTCTCATCCTTTTTTCTCAGTTTTGATTTTTCACTTGCCTTCGCCCCTCATAGCATTGATCGTTCTCAGAGTTTTGTTTTTCTTCTGTCTACGGTTCGTCTCGGGCGTCTTTCGCGGTGTTTACTTTGGAGTTTAGATTGGATTTCGCTGTCTCTTTTTAACATTCTTTCGTGTTGTGCTCGTAGCTAATCGTACAATCAGTTCGACAAATAAAAAATCAATTATAAACAACAATATAGAGTGCGAGATGGAGAACATGGCGCTGCTTGGGGCTTAGTCATTGTTGTGTAGAATTAATAGGCATCCCAACGGGTCGCAATATCACAACATCGAATCAATAAAGAAGCGTGTCTATACTGTGTGACTCCCATTCCAACAATAACGGTATAGGTACTATGTTTTTAATCTGAGAGATTTGTTATTGCGCTACCAAGCGCTCTTTCTACCCGAGGTAACTTAGTTTACGTTAATAGTAAAAGTTAAAATGTTATGATGCTTCTTGAATAAAGCAACTATAAAGAAACCCAATTAAGTCAGTCATTAGGTACTTAGTTTCGCATAAAATCTAACTCTTATAGGTTAAAAACCTCGACTGAGTAAGAAGCTTCGGAAAATTAAACAGCGGGGTCGATGTAAACAAACAGAATATACGAGCAGCTAAAATAATAAACCGTGTAGCAGTCTACGTATTCTTGATGAAGCTTACAAAACTTAATACAAAAGTAGATACATTATCTAAATAACGGAAGGCCGTACCTTTACGTACGCATGATTAATGGAGTGATGTGAAACGCGGCGAGGAGTTTTTAAAAGCAAAGTCACGCCTCGGCTCGATGAACAATACATCTTAATTAAATCGTAACTACGGCGTCAGAACTTACGGCCGTACGTACCATGTAATTATTTAATTATAAACGTTCCCGCGAGACAATCAATAATTTAAAGGCTAGTACGTTTGCTTTGTGAAGGAAATAGTGGAAATCTGAGTTGAACACGTGCACAAGTGTAAATAAGTAATGAATGGAAGCTTACGTGCGATGTGTAAGAGAGCTGGATTAAAATAAATGTTGCAAAAGGGATATTCGTGGTTTTTTGGTACATGTCGTGTTAGGTCGGTGGAATAGAAAAATAATTCACATGTGTCACGAACACGCGTGCGAACGTGATGCTCGCAATTTTGATGTTGATAAAGCCGTATAATTGGCGCTAAAGTTATTAACAATTAATTTATTCGAACCAGCTTTACGTTTACATTAACTATGTTGGGGATTATTAAAAATGTTTGGATATAAAAATATGTTTATCGCGTGTAATATTTCAGCATTATCTTCATCTTTATGATCGGTGCTTGCAGGCGATGGCGTCAACCTGTCACCTATGCACTCGCAATCTTTGAATCCCACGCGAATACGCTTCGATGATCATCTTTCTCAGGCTTTTATAACTAGGACCTGAGAAATAGCTAAACAATTCTCCAAGTTAAAACATGATAGAGTATGCGTCAAACCAATTCCGCCATTTGTTACACAATGGCCAATTTAAGTGCCGTTCCCAAAGCCACAAATTAGGATAAATGTACATCTTTAATTTGTTCGCGAAAGCTGGAATATTTATGGCATAATTATATTAAGTAATTATAGTGCAGTGAGATTCGCCAGCGGCGGAGGTTGGTTAGGGATTTACAGCGGCACATCACGCTAACAATAGGCCGGACCGAGCTGCATAGTTCGTATCCCGCCTTCGTTTTGCTCTGGTTACGTTCCTACAGTCTAGACGTAATATTTCTAAGTAATATGCAGACAAATCGTATAATTTCAAACGGACCATTATCGACCTGCCCGTCCAACAACTTGTCTTATTTAGAATGTAAGCAGTCTCGAATATTCTATTTGATGTCATCTGATATTTTTTAGATAAAGTATACAAACTTCACTCGGGCATTAATAGTTTTTATTAATGAATGCTAACAGACCAAACTCGAGTCGAGTCGATTTCAACTGAATTTGTTTTTTTTTGTGTGTGACAAAGTTAATGTGCTCAGCTCTAATAGTCATAACTGGAACTCGTTCGGTGCGGGAGAACAAATCAAATAAAAAGCTCTTACTTTGAAGGGAAGTATGTGAGTTTATTAAAACAAAACATGGAGCGCACTCATTTCTAATTCCAGCGAGTGCGGCGCCGCTCCTTAACATTCACAGGGCGGCCGCGCGCGGTAGGTGTATTTAATCTGAATTATTCCAAACTGACTGACAGAATGTCTAAACGACCACTCACAAAAAAATACAATAAGTTGGCTACCTAAAGGGGAAAAGTTTCGAATAAAGAGAACTCTTTGTTTGACGAAGAATATTAAAATGGCAGGATGTCTCCGAGTCGTGCCGAGTCGCTGCCGGATCGCGAATATTAACCGCTCGACTCGCTTCTGATTAAAGAGAAGCGATTTTGGACAGGATGACTGATGCGCACGTGATTCCGAGGAATAATGTTGTTTATTAAAATATGGACGGAAATTTTAACTTCGTGATAGGAAGGGCCTGTTTATTTCGTGCATACAAATTAGGGTGCGCGCTTAAAATCGAATAAAGTGAGTGTTTAGGCAAGATTTTATAGCCAACCGCTGATTTATGGAATCCTGTTACATGAATGTAAACTGCCTACACTTAGTCGGTTTGAGTAAGTAGAACATGAAAGTTCTGTCGACTAGTCCTGATAAATTTCCATGGCCGACGTTTGCGTTTGCTGGGAGCGTAATTATCTCGAATTAAGCGAGTCATTACAGGAGCGGCGGCTAACGAAGTCGCTCGTCCCAAGACCCGAGTCCCGCCGAGTCGCCTCATAACCGGAAGGTTAAGTTTCGCCCCGAATACGGCGACGAGTCGCAATCATTAACGCGGTACCGTCGTGCACAGAACATTCGGTGCCTATATTTAATTCCCTTCGTTTCCGTAATGACCGTCATTGTACATTTCAGATTATGTACTAATTAAGTTGCGTGCTTGGATCCTACGACTTTTCTTCGAAGGCATTCATGGTACATTGTAATTTTGTTGCTTCCAGTGAGTTTAATAGTATAATGTGTGTCGCGTGAGACTGGGGACAGACACCGTCCACCTTGCAGCGTGTCTGATCCAGTCTTAAGCGATCATCTAAATATAGAATGTGTCTCGAGATGATTGTACTGCGAACGAGCCTGCGGTTAGTTCGGTATTACTGCGGTTGCGCGTTTTTGTTCACACCTGCGGTCAACTCCAGTTATGAGATCTCGGCGCCTAGCTCCACGCTCAAAATAATTGTGTTTGTTGTACGTAGGTACTCATATTTTGTTAAGATGTAAAATGGCCTCGCATAAGGAAGTCTGTCACCTAGCTATTGTGACTTTATAATGGAAACGTTTATTTTTCACAGGCCCACAAAGACGTCGAAACATTTATCTTTCTCAGCATTAACGCGCTAAAATCGTGTCGTGCTACTGTCGCCATAAATCATTATCATCAACAGTATTCCGGGGCGACGTCGGCTTTCATCGGACGCTTTCAATCTGGCCCTCCTTTATTTCATTACAATAAGTAATTCACTCGCCTACCATTCAGTCACTTTTCGGTAAACATTTTCTGAAATTGGCAATAAATTCCCCTCTAAAATATCGTCCCGTCGACTAGAACTCAACCTTTCGTAACAATAGAGCGACTGAGATGTCGTCTTATGAAGATGTTCACTTGGTTTTGTTTGGCGCAACAATAGTTTTATTTAGCTCCGAGCCCACTGCCCACACGCCTCGGCTAATGGTCAGGATTGTATGAAGATGTAAAAATGAATGGCCTATGAAGGCTAATAATAAGTTCTCATGCGGCTGTGATCGGAGTCTATTGTTGGGTTATTTTTTGTGTGCGTACGTGGATCGTGGAGTATAATGGGATAGGTGTCAATCGCGACCGAGGCGGGCAGGTGGAGTCCGAGGCGCGGCGGGAAATAAAAATGCTCATAATTTCATTCTGCAGCTGCCCGTCAAACGAGCATCGATTCGAACCGGCCCGTGAGCCCGTCCGACGTCCTTTTGTAACACCGAATTCCACAAAAATGTTACAGATGATCATTATTTTTAATTTGTACATATTCAGTTATGCTTTACGTACATAATGGAAGTAATTAATAAATAAACAAATAAATAAAATTAAATGTTTTTAGCGTACGTCTGATAAACTTAATATGTTATATAAGTTGATGTTACAAACCACAACTAGTTTAAGTTCGTGAAATTGTCTCGTATTTTCGGTAATAGGCGGTTTCACAATGTAAAATCAAAATTGATATAGGCACGTGTCTATGCGTATCTATCATTAGCTTTTTTTTATATGCTTAAACTTTTTTGTACACATAGTAGGTAAGTAGGTTGTACCTACCTATACAGATTGAACTTTAAGCTAAAATTTTTATTCATTGAAGTATAAAATAACGTAGTTAAAATGACCCTCAAAGTTTTCAATCTGAACTATTAGCTTATATTTACACGCAATGGTCTGAAAACAATTTCATTTTATTTGAACCCAGCCAAGCAATTTGAAAACTTTATCAAATTACCTAAATATTACGAACAATTTTGTGATTGTGCCTATTACAATGAATTTCACAAATAAATTGAACTTACCAGAGGTGAGAGAGGCGAGTGCTCCCGAAATCAATTCTATCATTAATTAATCAACATCAGACACTTTAATAATTTTGTTTCAACAGTGTAGCGGCGCTGGCATCCCGCTGCGTTCAATTCGAGCCGATTTTCATATTGAAATACTGTGTAGGATTAATATTAAGAAAAATCCTAGCAGGCACGCGCGGCCCGGCGCACCCGCCGCTAATCTCTACTGAATAATACATAAGATGCTCGATAACCTACTATTAGAGTTAAGGCACATTTAATACGGCTTTCTATTATCATGCAATATGGAGCGAGTTAGTGTAAATAGCGCGGGATTATAATATAATCGCACGCACGAGCGACTGACGCGCCCCGTTAACGAATGCTTAATTAAATCTTAATAAAAAGACGCGCGTACCGTGTATACTCACGGCTGAAGGGGAATACTTAATGTTTAGATAAAGGAAAATATGGTTCGCGTCTTTATGGTATGTTTTATGGCTGTAACAAAGTTGCGGGAGGAAACGCTCAGGGCTACGTCGTGAGAGGACTAATGTAGAGGTAAATGCGAGGGAATTACACCCAGTCTCAGTTAGTTAAACATACCTATTGATTTTGAAGTTTACGTTGCTCCAATATGTTCAAGATAATATTGGGTATTTGATATTGTTTGCTCAGCCCGTGTCGTAACGCCACATATGGTAGGTAGGAATGTACATAGTTGATTCAAATTAGGCGTTATTATGTATAAGTTTTCATTGTGTCCGACGCGCTCGACAGCTTATCCGTATAATTATGCATTAGGCCTTAAACAGGAACGTTAAATATTAATTTATGTGTGGCGTCGTTTGCACAATCTCGTGGTATCAATTAAACCCGCCCACTTATCTCGTAAACCCACCAAAACTCTGGTCTCTATTCCCCGATCAATTTGCTTTATCTGTGGATAGCTCTTATCGTCGAATAAAATATTTACAGCACTATAAAGGCGTCCCTGCTATAATAAAGCTAATAACCACTATAATGAAATATATTTTATGAATGCCAACGCAAGTTCCACGTTTATTTTTGTATGTGAATTTATTTGTAAAGCATTGTAATGTAACTTAATTATTAAATATCAAAAAGTTTTGCCATAAATATTCTCGTCAGAACGCAGGAATTGGAATATTGAATTTCATATAAGTATAAGAGCAAGCATCTCCTGTAATGCGGTTTAGATATTGATAGAGTCAATTTCTTAAAACAACATGGAAACCAAACAATTCGCTTCTAGTGCGGTATTTCATTTGTAGTTTGCTTATTGATATTCCTAGCACATCGGACGAGATATCAGCGGGTGGGTATAAAACTTTACGTGAATGTGGGTCGAGGCCCTAGTGACAGCGATCCGCGAACCGCCTCGAGCAACACCTTACTACAGGGAGTTGGCGAAGTTGATTGCCACCAAGCGAACCGCGTAGGCGGCAAATGTTTGCGTATGTTAATATTAATTTACAATCCCCTTTAAATTATATCCTTACTCGGCTAAGTTCTCATCTAGCAGGATTACGAAATATACACCGATTTTATTACACACTTAATTTTTTATTGAAAACCACTAATTTAATGTTTGATCTTTGATAAGAACATGATCTAATGTAAGATAAACAGTATAAAATCGAGTATTGGGATTTTATTACTAATCAATGTTAAGTTTTAAAATCGTCACGGTTTTGTTAATAAAAACAAATAATTTACATAATGAGCTTTCTGTATTGGGTAATACGTAAGTCATACTAGATTTTTTATGTTTAATTTAATAGATTTTCGATAGTTTTTATGTATGTTATTTGAGAATCGTCACAATTTCTGTACCTATGTTGTGATAATTTTATTTCTTCAACATGAAGAAATATCATTACTGCGATTATGTAATATGAACAAATAATCAGACATTTTTATAATTTCATTTTATCTTCTGACTATTCATCTGTCGTAGGCTGTCATTTCATAATCTTTCTTTAAATAATGCACCGAGTGCGGTCACGGTTGTAACGTTGCTTTAGTAATTTTATTTAGCATGGACTCGCTACTACTAAGTAAGCAATTATAGTTTCAATTTATTCTAACGGTGTTCTGATTTACTTTATATTAAAATTTGTTTTTCTCGCCAATAAAATAGCAATTAATGTTAATTAAACTTGTTTACCAATACCTAAGAGATCATTAATTTAGGAAATGAAAACGAGACGTTTAATTTCGAAAACGTCTCTTTGTTTCGAAACGTTTAAACGAGAAGACTGATAGTAAAATATATAGGCAGTACCTATACAAATTAATATTAGAGAGGAATGTAAATTTTTTGATCGGAAGAAAGTCAGTGCAGGAATTTCAATAACTACGTATATTAACTTCATTAACCTATCGTATTCATTGACATTTCTATGTTCTATTTTTAAATTATTTAGTTCTTCGACATGCTCATTTTTATCCCCGACAAAAAAAGAGGAGTGTTATAAGTTTGTAGTGTGTATTTGTTTATATGTCTGTGGCATCGTAGCTCCAAAACGGATGGACCGATTTCAATGTAGTTTTAATTGAAAGCTAGTTTAATCATGTATCACTTCTCCGCTCGTTTAAGGTCCGATTAAATTGATAACATAATAGATTTCCAGGAACTGGTGGTCAAAGAGTCTTAGTCATCTTAGTCATATTTCATGAAAATCTGTTTAGCCGTTCAAAAGTTATAGCTCTTTTTGTAGCTGGAGTCGGGGGTTTTTGACGGTTAGATTATTTCAGTAACTCGCTAGCACTGACACTGCACCCTTACCACGATGCAGTAGGCAGTTACCGTCACGATCGCTCGCGGGCGGCGGCTTCGTCTGAGGGTGGCCCACAATTCATTGTGCTTTGTTTGCCTAACGTTTCCTGTTAGTTCACTTCAACGATTAGTGATGTAATGCAAATTGTGGATCCTGTAGTGAGATCGTCAAGAGTCAATTTGTTTTGACATGGTATGAAAACGAAGAGTCGTGCTCGTTTATTTGGTATTTAATTTTATGATTTTGGTTCTACAACCACAAATTATTTTTTACAATTAAATACTTATTATTTACTTAGGTTATACGGAGATTGGTACTATAACCACAAATTATTTTTTACAAATAAGTACTTATTATTTAGGTACCTACGTTATACGGAGAGAAGGTTACTTAAATAGAGTTCAAAGCCTTTGCACTATCATTATGTATGTTTTGTAATCTAGCAGAATAAAGCTTATAAAACAAAATATTTCAATTTTAATGATTAATACTATTGAGATCAGTTTAGAATAGAATAGATCTCAATTTCCTATAAACCAGATACAGGCACTTATGAAATTTCGAGATTCTAGGCGTCCGGTTCTAAATAGTAGGCCCTTTAAAAAAGAACCGGTAATGACAACAGATAGACAAGTTAATTAACTTTAATATGAAGGTTTTTAGAAGGAAAATCATTTGATGCCAGTATCATAAAAAATGTACATTTAAAACACCCACAAAATAAAAACTACTTACAGCAATAGTCTTTCAAGTAAATAGGCAGCTCATAATTTTAGCCTTACTTATATTTGAAATATAGGCAGAGAGCGAAATAAAACATCTTCCGAATCGTACTATGCGTGTATTTGAATAAGAGGCCGGAATATTAAACGAAGGCTTAGGTTTCGCGACTACGAAGCCTACTTCTTAAAATATAAACGATAATATATTCGAGTACAAACGTTGTCTCCATCTAGACAATTTATTTTAACTGCTAGCTTATTGTCTGCCTTTTAAACAAGGTTTTATGGAAATGCGTTGTCGACGAAGTACTTAGTAATATTATTTTTACAAGCTTTTTTCTGTACAAGCTTAGTCGAAAGGGTATAATATAATACAACGTGTATCAGAAATGCGTGGTCATATTTAAGGGTATGGATCAGACCATCAAACTGAACAACTTTCTAGAAGGGACCAAGATCGTAATCACGAAAAAATTATCAGCTGTCGCATACAGAACTTCAATAGGTACCTACACGACCCAAACGTATATGGGACAGCTGATTATTCATTCGCAACTACGATGGTGGTCATGGCGACTTATTTGCACAGATCACATAATTAACTTTACCACTCTGTAAACTAACTGCGAATAAGAATAGAAATAGAAATCATGAAAAAAAAAACGGCTTTTCATTGAATATATTTAGGCCCAAGTTCACCGACAACGTAACAGACGATTAGAGCAAAATGTGCCTTTTAAACATTAATTTTTGTATAGGGTAATTCATTTTAAACATCTGTTATACAGTTATACTGTTGGAAAACATTGTCTTTAGTCGAGTATATTGAATAATTTATATGGAACAGCAGATATTTTATTACCGATTTCAGTGTTGGTCCCATAGTAAAAGTTGTTCATAATGATGAGTACTTTAACCCCTTCCTTTATAAAACCTTTCTGACGAACCTTGAATATAATTTATGCGATGTTTCCGTATTTTACACGGTTTTATTCACGTGATTAATTCGGGAATGTCCGACTATTTTCGGACTAGAACGGAGCCCTTCAGAGGTGTAGGTACTCATGATGAAGAGTTCGTTCGAGTCCTAAATTAGCGTGACATAACATAACAAGTAAAAAAATTCATAAAATGAAGATCACTCTTGAAATTTATAACATTTATGTTGTATTTGCTATATATTATTAGAGTTTCAGTTAAAAGTCGTGATATTTTTGCAAATTACATTTTCATTCGAACGAGGGTGGGTGATCTTATAGTTTAATATATACAATATATTATGTATTTATTTATTTAATAATTTATGTACACACATGAATAGACACAGAAAACATTAAATAGGAGAACAAAGTACAAAGGTACCTACTGCTTATTTCACAAAAGAAATCTCTTCCAGCAGACCTGCGGAGGAGAATTTAAAACACAAGATGTAGACAGCGATGTACAAGAATAGAACAAAACTAAAAATTGAATATATTAATTTAAACTTAAAATACATAAAACAAATACAAACATATATACACATACATATATTTCAAACAAAAGTACGTATGAAACTATGACAAGGAAAGATAATGTTCTTTTACACGTTTCGATAGTTTTACAGTGCCTTATCTCAGTTTGAAGTGAGTTCCACAACCTAACCCCATGCACTGATAGGGAATAGGAATAGAAGTCAGTTTTGTGGGATGAGAATATAAGAATGGTTGTCGGATGTATGGTGGACGGATTTATTCATTTTATTGGCTTCTTAGACTTAGTTATCATAATCCATGACCACATTATCTGCAAGTTTAGAATCATTACACTAGAAAGGCTTAGAACTGAGAACCGATCGCACCGGATCTAATGCTAAATACCAACTTATCGTATGTATGTTGTAAATTGTATGTAAATACGTGAACACCTGCTGAATATATTTGTATAAGCGTCAGTCCGCAAGCGTGTTTGAGAATGCTCAATAGGGTGCATTTGACTGTGTAAACCTATTAATATGGGCACTTGGGCAGTCCACTATGATGAGGCGAGGTGTTATGTAAATTGCCTCAGGATAAACGTGTCACAACTCATGAGAACTGATTGTGACTTGTTATTATAATGCTACTTTGTTTATTTCGAACGTCTGGCTTGTGATCAGGGAGTGACCAACGAAAAAGTTTTTGTATAAGTTCCACATCCAGATTCTGATACCTATGTGAATTTCAAACGCGTTTAGATCAGATTGGTTCCAAATTCAAAATGAACGTAGTTACACTAAAAGGACAATGAGTTTGTTTTGAGATATTTAATTTTAAAGTTTACATCAAATTGACGAATGCTTTGTATTTTATTTGCCTAAGAATATTAATTTTATATCCCTTTAATAATAAACGCTAAATAAAGTTATGTCAAGGGCATAAGATCAATAAATTTGCAGTTGTAAGTAACGTTTATAATTAAGTAACGGGGATAAAATATAACTTTCGTGAACTATATTCAGAAGTATTCCTCTTTGATCACCAAATTTTTGATCACCCGTGGTTTGATCACCTAAGGTATTCCTCATTGAGCACCTACGATGCAGTAGCTTCTGGTGATGGAGTTAATAATAAAATAAACAAAACAATGTCTTCTTCTTTAATTTAAGAGCTTTAACTTTTTGCGGTGGAGTAGTGGCCCCTGCTCTCTATCTTCTGCCTTCTTTTTGGCCTCTTGATACGACTCAACTCCTACTTTTTCCTTTAATTGTTGTATGAAGCTCTCTCTTTCCTTCCAAAGTGCCCAGTCATCTTTCCCGTCCTATTCTTTACGATTCAAAACAATATAGAATTAAAAATAACTTAGCCACATCTTTATGAAACTATTCCAATATACGAGTAACAAGCAGTTAACAAAAGATGAATCATTAGTAAAAGTTACGAAATAAACGGGCGTGCGTTCGGGCTAAAATGTTAAGTTGTATTATTGTATTAGAAAACCCTAAAGTTTAGTTTAGTTTAGTTTACAATAGAGAGTAATGACTCAACATATTAAACACACAAAGGTCCTTTTTTGCGCGCCATTAGGAGATCGGTTCTAAAGTTGTATAGTTGTACGAATAGGGGATACTAAGTGCAGTTGGATATCGTTATTGGTCCCAGCACGACAGTTTATATTTAAATGTATTTTTTCAAGTGACATGAAGGCAGGATTCTAAGTATTGAGATGTAGGGGTTGATGGCAGCCCTTATAGATTTTTATGGCATTTACTACCCAAATACGGCACGTCATGGTTGGCGCAGTAAGCGATTGGCTTTTTGGGTTACGTGCCGCGGGTATGATCACAGCAAGGGACAAATTTTTGAATGGCGTACAGATAGTCATTCCGGTGACATGTATGTTTGTAAACTGTACCCACGATACAGAAGATATCTTAGTGTGGAAAAGATTTATAAACAAAAATGTAGTAGAACAGACTAATTTATCCAAGCGGTTTCAAATATAATGTAAAATTGAAAAGACATTATCAATACAAAGGTAAAGAGTTAACCAATGCATGTATTACAATATAAATCCGAAAGATTCTGATGACGCTATTAGGCAGAACAACCTATCTCCCCATCTAATCAATAAGATACAAGAGATATTCATGTAAGACATATAGAACTAATAAAACAAAACCATTATCGGATACGAAGCCTACAATCTTGTTAAGTAAGTCCGAGTTGGTGCAAGTATAATGATATTGACAAGACTTCTTTATCTAACGCTCCCATCAACGTAGGTACTACTCGCCGATGCGATTATCGTAATACAAGAAAAAAGTTTTTAAGTTATCGTCGCTGTCAGTAATACTAATCTAACATCTCACGGAATGTCCGTATAGTGACGTTTCGAAATCGTCACTAGACGAATTATTAGCCGTTAATGCAGCGTCGTAACATTTTACTGGTTTACAACCGCGCCACTTAGGACCAAAGCTCGAATTACTTTAGTCTTATCCTATTATACCGCTATTTTGTTATCTAAAGTTATACGTTGCTACTTTTTCATTATTTTCTCTTTGATAAAATTTATACTTAATACATTTTATGGGTATTTTATTGATAAGTTATTAATAGATTACATTGTGCCATGACTGCGTTACGCGGTACTAAAACTGAAAATGATGATAATTCTTTGAATATTTGAGCGCAGGTTAAAAGCGCTTTAACATTTAAGATTATCTTTATTATGAGTAAATTGACGAACGTATAATAAAATTATAGTAATACAAATGCCGAAAGATTACAAATTGAAATAATGTATCGTAAATTTTTTATAGCTAATATAAAACATCTCTTAAATTTAAGTAGGTTCTCAAATTTTCCGATGGCATAGAAGAAATTAGACAGACGGCAGAAAGTCAATATTGTTATTTGCCTACTACGGAACACGCTCTACATATATGACTGGCATGTTGCAATGACTAAGAGTAATAATTTGTTACCGATAGTAGCAGACCGACAAAATGACCGGGATTACCGTTACCAGATTCAGTTGATGACCAGATAGAAATCTATTAATAACATTCGGACAGTGCCGACGGACAGATCTATAAATGATGAGTTTCATTTCAGATAAGATCATATCGGATATCTTGGATGATTGATGGAGCACCGCTTGATATTACTTAGGAATTCTATTAAGTACAAACTCGAGTATTGTTTTCTAGCCCATTATACAGGCATTAGCATAGTTTGTTGCTTAACTTGAAGCTATCTATAACATATTGTTTATTAGTTTGTTCTGTACCTTAACTTTCTGTTAATGTATTCTAATTAATTTTCAATTAAGTAGAAACGTAGACTATTTGGGGAAAGGCGGAATATGAAAACGCTTGTGAAGTTTATTCTCTTTGTATACAAATCCTTTGGATCCAGATATAACTTTGAAGAAAAGTTCCGTCCGTAGCGTAGCTTCATAATTCCTTTGAAAAAAGTATTCACTTTTTTAGCTTAAAAAATATTTGAACACCTCGTCTTAAGCAAAGTTTCTTATTACAAGACTTATTAACACACTTTTGTCACTTGATACTAGAAATAGTAGGTACATTATAATCATGAGCGGAAGCATGATACGAGTTTGAATATGTAAGTTTTGAATGGTTAGGAGAAAGACATTCTTCTACCTACCCCAGGTGTTCAAAATAGTAAAATAAACAATAGCCATTCTAATCATGTAAGAGATCCATTCGATTGTGCCGAGTCATCGCATAACGATGTACTAAGCTTTATTGTTAACATGCTTCAAAGAAAAAACAAATGAATTTAAATCACTAGACAACATTGAGACGGAGGAAATGCGAAGGCGTTGTTACGAACAAAACTTCCAGACATTTAGTGTATTTTGTATCGCTATCTCTTTTAAACTCAAGTATTGCGAGGGAGTAGCGAGAGAAGGAAGCAAGGGAATAAGAAAATTCATGAAAGCTTGATGTAGCTAGTAATTTTTGCTAATTTCTCGGCGTTGAAACAGTTCGGAAGATGAATACTGGTTTTATTACTCTTTATTTTTCTTTTGCATAATCTATTCCGTACTTCTTTGAGATACTTTTGGTAGATATTCCAGTTTCTCTAATAAGATATTCAAAAGCATTGAAAGCAGGAAGTCTAACCGCGTGCTAAACCGACAACTTTATAGATCATACAAAGTAAACGGCTCGATCTAAATACATAACCAGATAAACTAACCGTAATGGTGTAATCTAAAGTGAATTACAAAACTAATAACTTTGTAGGTTTTAATCGAAATGGCCGTATTATAACACCGTTGGCTTAGGCATGGCTGTCCTTCAACAATCTGGATAATAACTATCATTTGGTTAATAGGTATTAATTAATTAAAGGCTCTGTACCGAATTTGAAGCTTTCCGTTAACGACTCTAATGACTTTAATGCTCCACACGCGTTGGATCTTGAAGCCCGTCGATTTATTAGGAATAGCGGCCTGTCCCGGCTTCGCACGGGTGGCCATTTACTTATATTAAACATTATACGTACGTAACATTGTACGTGTATGTAGTATGTGTAGCCATTTGAATGTATAGCACCTAATATTAATAATGACTAGTGCATCTACCATGTTTTTTGTCTCTGCATCACCCTAAGGTTGTCTGGCAGAGAATGCCTTTGGCATTAAGACCGCCTTTGTACATATTTGTATGAAAAGCATTAAATAAATAAATAAATAAATTATAAAAGTAGTTATTATAGTGACATAACTATAGAATTTGGACGTATGGTATCGAAATCTTTTGTAGATATTAATGTTGTGAGGAAATTAAACACTTCAAATAATCAAAGTATAGATTATTTATTTACTTCTCAACAGAGGCCCTCCATGGAATGATTCTCAGTTTCTTATTTCTAAACAACTGACTGTTCCCCCCACTCCAACCGGTGAACCAAAATGAACACTCAGTTTACAACAACCAATCAGATCAAAGTAATCAGTACCACCCGTCAACAATACAAATCAAATACAAATACCCACGTTATTATAAATTACAATATAAAATGAAATATTGAATCACTGCAGCACTGATAAACATTAATATTAAAAACATTATATTCACTTGCTAGTAGTAGTAGTGTACAAGCACTACTAGCACCACCTACAAAAAAATCTAATATTTTTCAAAATAATTACAATGTGTTCTCTAAAACTATAATACATTATTTTGTTCTGTAATTAATATTTTCGTAGCGCACGCGATGTAGGGAATTTCATAGGTAATTTTTTTTACACCTTATGTTACATTATTGGAGATTTCATAGGGATCTAAATTTTTTATGAAAATAAAATATAACCTATGTTTCTCAGTGATAATAAAGCAATCTACTGGTGAAAGAATTTTTTAAATCAGTCCAGTAGTTTTGAGTTTATTCATTACAAACAAAAATACAAATCTTTTCTCTGTATAATATTAATGTAGATAAAATGGTTTCGAATGAAAAAAGGAGGAGTGTACATGGAATTACTTTAGCGGGACCACACACTCGGTCGTATCTCTTGCTACCCTAATGATATGCACATTTATTTAAAAGTTAATGTAATACATTTTATACATCACATAGGTGTTGAATCTATACAACTTGTTGCTTTAATTAATAGGAATAAAGTGCTTTGTTAATGGTATCAGTACATTGTTTATGTTTTTACGCTTATAACTTTTTCTCAGCATTATCTAGTCTATCTTCAACGTTTACATTTCTTAAAGGAATATTTATGAAGCTTACCACAGGAGCTAGTGTGTGACCTTATTTTAATTACAGAGTTATTTTATTAAACAGATTTTGCTATTGCTATGCAATACTAATAAAAATGTTAACCACAAGGTCTTGCTGTATTCAAAAGCAAATATTAATTTCCGAAGTTTATAATTTATTTATTTTAATTAAAACGGTACATAACGTAACTGGAATTTAAAAGATGATTTCTTAGCTTTAATTTACGTTTATTTTACTAAAAGTGGCTCTACAGTAGTTAACTTGCTTAGAATTTGAATGCACAACCGCTTAATTGCCATTCAAATTTGTAGGGTTATTGTCACTTCACATCTGTGTATCAAACACTACATTATAATATTCACAGTTAGACTTCAATAAAATGCCTTTCATATTAGCATCAACAACTTGTGTATGTACTCACACTTTTATTTGGCATTAAGGGACTCCCATACAAACTTTCACCCCCTTTTTCCCCCTTTAGGGGCTGAATTTTCAAAAATCCCTTCTTATTGCTTGCCTACACTACAAAAGGGACCTACTCTCCAAATTTCGTGACTCTAGCTTCAGTAGTTTCAGCTGTGCGTTGATGATAAGTCAGTCAGTCAGTCAGTCAATCAGGATTTCTCTCTTTATAATATTACTATGATTTACTGTTTAGAGTTAAAAATTTCATTTGAATCTGGCACCTTGCCCACGATACGAATCTTGTTCAACTTGTTTATACAGTCAAGTTTATTATGCCTACTTAACATAAGTGTACTTACTTAGCATTATTGTGTATATTCTTGTCGAGTTATGGCTTGCACTTTCCTGGCAAAAGATAGTATAAGATTGTGTCCCATTTTTTCTTTTGCTCTTTCTATAGAAATAACCAACTTTCTTTGGTTGCATTGTGATTTTAATGATCTTTTTTCTAAAAGCTATATGAGGTATTCTATTGCTAAGAAAAGGTTCTTTATGCTGCCTTCTGTAGCTAATCTGTTCGTGGCACATTTAAGTAGTCGAATGATTTTTTTAAAGCTTCTGAGCTCAAAAGTTTGACCTTTGATTTGATTAAATTATTTTAAACTATGTTTGGTTTATAAGAACTATCCCGGGAATACGTATTGTTTTATAACCTCTAAAAGTTTCAATCTCATTGGAAGATTGCACTGTATAAGTTTAGTAGTTGCAGTATTTGTTTTGTGCCCTAGAGAAATATAGCAACTCATTACAACTAAGTAGCACGAGAGTCAAGCAAAGTTCAACAAATGAAAAAATGCTGAAAACAAAGTTACAGCGTGTAAAGTTTTATCATTAAATTGTAACAAAACAATAAGTACGAAAGTCACGTTTCTGTATAATGTCGATTTACGATAAATAAAATATACCGGATTAATTCCGACATCATTTCGAACACTATAAACGGTATTTAAATTGATAAATTTACTGCATGTACCTTTAAATTTATGCGATGTAAATCTTTATGTTAATAAAGTAAATGTTTGCTTCGGTTTATCCCTTGTACAATGATCTCCGAGTGGAGTACAAGCTAAACAATGATAATTTCAACGAGCCCACGTGTGTCCCGTGAATCGAAACGTTGCGCGTTGGGCGGTGCGGACAACTATCCCTCCACTAATCTGCATATTGGACCTCAGAAGTGGAACATTGTATGCATATATCTAAATCATTACACATCCAATTTTAAACCTTATGCCCGAAACATAAGGTTCCTTAATATAAGCTATAAAAATACACGGTGAAAATTTGTCGCGTGCTTTGTTCTCAATTTGAAGCAGCGATGAGTTAATATATTTTATAGCAGTATAAAAAGTATTTTATTCATGGTCACGTGAACACGAAAAGGACGTTATACGATTTTTAAATTAAAATATCACGTTGTCAGCATATTTTATGCTCGAAATAGAAAAAAGTTGACAAATCAATTCCATTAATTAATAAAATTCCATTAATGTTTGCAAATAAAGAGTCAAGCCTCCGTTTGGCAGCAAAACGTATCTTCCTGGAAGGATAATAAAACGGGCAATATTTCTTGTTATATCGCGTGATGGATGGTCTAAAGCAGCCAGGTAGACGTGATGATTATTAAACTTTTTTTTCATCAAAATATTCTACCCAAACATAAACACTTCTATTATTCGGAGTACAATAGAATACCAAAACCGGCGCGCCGAATTCCGATCGGTTACGCTAGTTTAACACAGTTAATCGTTATTTTTTACTTTATGTCCGCTATCGTTATTAACAATTTCATCTCATTAATAAGCACTGGAGCGAAAGAGAATACATTTGTGAGCGGCGTACTCGTATTACACTCGATGGTAACGCTCGCATTAATAATGTTTAATGTTTTATTCAGATCATATACCGCTATTGCATCAGTACGATACAAAACTTCTAATTGATATGATGCTCTTCATTATAGCGGTGATTAACCTCGCCCGCCTTTGTCTAATGCCTCTTTCCCAATTTCTCTTATTGCCATCATTAAAACGAATAGCCATTTTCACGCTCGAAAGCCCAATTTATCTGATTTATATTTAGAGCATTTGGCTATTAACAAATGTTTGTCGAAATAATAATACCACCCTGTGTTCAGTAACCGCGAAACCACTCAAATCCAATTCACAGCATCGCTTCCTTTATAGCGTATAACAATGGATAACGCTAATTTATTTCGACATCGAGTATCGTTGGGTACAGACCCAATATACAAAAATTAAGTAATTCATTCGGGTTGAAAGGGTAGATGTTTGTGCCTGACGTAGAAAAAAGAGGCCCACAGCCCAGGCACCAACCGAAATGGGCGCGCTTGGCTGGTTCCCCACGGGCGGGCATCGCTCACTCTCCCGTCCGACGCATTCTTATTCTGATGTTTAGATAAACATTAATAAGTCCCTACGGCATTCCCTATTCTATATGTATCTAAAATGGCGGTTGGCAAGTTAAATTATTTCCGGAAAACGAGTTATGCACCATACACCCGAAGTCGAACGATGTGAAAGAATGTTAAATTCATTATGCGTGTGTTTTGTTAAGATACACATCAAATTAGTGCGCATACGTATGCATGATGCGCTGTTTATGTAATTTAATGGTGATAAGGTAATTTATACACGTGGAGGGCCATCAATTGTATGGCGTCATCAAAATTCGAGTGGAGTTTAGAAATGAAAGAATCGTAATGAGAGTTCCCAGGTAGAGTCGGTCGGGGGTCGGTCGCGGATGAGTGTTGAGCAAGCAGGCCGCGCGGAGTTCAGCAGCTAATGAAGATATGCAAGTACACTCGACCGTGTAAACAAGCGGACCCGGGGGCACTTTTTCTGTTTGCCCCCGCGAGATTAGTAATTTAAAAGTCAATGCGGACACTCGAAAGGGTCAATCGCATCGCTCGCCCAGTGTATTGAAAACAGATACCCTTTTCTGTATTCCGGTGGTAGCCCATGAAAGTTATAAGGGCTGAGTTGTTGAACTATGTAATTGACTTGGTTCTGCGGTCGCAGGCTTTGTTCTCCGGAGGGCGGATAATCGAAAACGCCTCTGGTTAGCCCCGAATGATGGGAGAGAAACAATACGAAGTTGATATGTGGATTCGCCAGACGGTCCCTTGTTTGATTTGCAAAGAGCTATTTGCTCGTCGAAGACTGCGGCTGGAGCAGGAAATTGAACCTCGTCGCCGGTTTCGACTACGCTAACACTTGTCCAATTACTTCCTTTTCAACAGTTTAACAGTTAAATACGAGTACTCGTTTTAATAAAGGGCAGCGCTCGTTCCATCGTAAACAGTGTGACAGAGCAATTTCCGTGAGACACGAATAGTTGTCGGAAAAACTAACACGTTACATGAAAATAAAAGGAAAACACAGAGAGATGCGACGCCAGTCATAAAATAGACAAAAGCGTTTAGTTAAAGTTCGAATAGTGATCTATTTAGGTCTGCGCGCCATCATTTTTATTTTCTCGCACAAAACATGTCGGCTGTCGCTTCGCATTATGCCGGCGAGCGCCACACGTAGCATTCGTCGGTGTTTTATTTTGGGTAAATGTGGACGTTCCAATGATTGACTTATCCGGGGGTAACTCGAGAGGCTCTCGCGACGTGCGGCCCGGGCCGAGCTCGCCGGCCGCCGCATGCTGCCACCGGCTCCACTACGGTAACACTATACCGGCTCTCCGACGACAAAAACACAACTCAAAGACTGACAGCTATCTTAAAGTGAAAGGTCGTTTAAATATCTCTGATACATATATCACAGATTTCATAATTCAGTCGGATGTGCCTCCCAGGCGTAAAATTACTAAAGAGATATGATTCCCAAAACGCATTTCTGTGACAGTATCTTGAAAATCTTGTTTATTTAATTTATTCAATGTATTTTTTTAAATATAATATTCTACTAAAACTTGATTCAATTCAAGTTGACGTTAATAGTTGAAAGCAAGTAAACAGAATAAATCTCCGGCATGGTCCGAGTCGGTCGTGTTGTGTCGTCCACAGCGACTAACACTAATCTATCTTAGTTCAGAGCGGACCGCCTCAGACAAATGCCTTTGTTTTACTAAGGGAAGGAAATATCGACGGTCTCATGTGATTTAAAAGTCTTCTGTTTTAAGAGAAAGCTAATACGGATGTAGGTCCCATCTGTGTGTTGTCTTTTTCAAATGGTCGGGAGTAGTAACTTGATACGCGACTATACAGGATGAGTGAGCATGTAGCAAAATAAACTTATTGTATTGACCGAACAAAGAAGAGAGTTCGACGAATATGAACGTAACGACACGAATGCAGCGAGCGGGGCTTAGCGCGAAATGTAAAGAAAATAAAAACTTGGAATTCCAGCCGAGTTTGCTGGCTTAACGCATCACCATAATTCAATCGTGGCCCGTTCCTTTGCTACCAAAAAGAGCATCGAATTTATTACAAAGCTCTTTGGTTCGGGAACCCCTACCTATTATTTATGGCACTCGGTTGGTCTGTCACAAAAAACGGACGGGTGCTTCGAATATCTCAGCGGGCGGCTACGAAACATAAGCTGCAATAACACGCACTTCCTACGAGCTGAAAGCACGGCACCGGAGCACGGTTGCACATTGGTTACAAACAGTTATTGTATTATAAACCTTGTGACAATGTAATATAAAATATTTTTAAATAGTCCATTAGGTGGCGTTCGTGCCAGGGTATGCTTAAATAAATGATAATCCGGATTTATTGAAAATAGGCTGCTGTGCAGAGATATGTTTCAATGCGAGCCATGTGGTGGCAAATGTGGGAACCCCGCCAAGATGTTGTCCTACTAACGACTTTGTTACTTCATTGTTGTGCTGTTATAAATGTGTTTGTTTCAGAAATAAACTCTTTTATTCGCTTGTTTATTTTTTATTCGGTAGTGCATTCTTTTTCATGAACAATGAAGGATAAATATTATTGAGTTGTTGTGAGACACGTGTTTCCTGTTGGATAGATTTAATTTGGATTGAATGCTCGTATCAAGTGCACTCACGTTTTCTGTTCATAATGTCCACGTGCAGTTTCGTTTTTACGTTTTTTGTCAAGTCTTTTAAAAAGCTCTTAAGTAGAACCGGATACGAATTTAAAAAACATTACCTTCCACAAACGCAGTAACTTTTGAGATGTCATCTGGATGTCATTGAACCGCCTTTAGAATTAGGCAAAGATCCCTTCTTTACAGGCTGTTATAAGTCCTCTTTTGTCATTCGAGAACACTCGAAAAGCAAAGCCATTTTGAACCGACTCTAATTATACGAGACGTTGTACGAAAGACGCGCGTAAACCAACCCACGATGTTTATTGTAAAGACAGATTGAACAAACAGAAGGCGTTGCCGTTCAACAACGATCACTTTTAATCCCCGAAATGAGACAAATATCACGAACCGGGTCAACGGCTATCTTCTCACGTTTGTTGACGACTTAAAGTGTGATAATATTTATTAAACGGTTCACTCGAAACGACCGACGACTATAAATACTCGTACAACCCATAAGACCATTACGCGTCACGCAAGATTTACTATGTATGGTAACGACTGCCTTTTTTACCGATGCCGCATTATAATGTTAAAAATTTCGGTCGCGATGTTATCGTTTGTTATTTTACTAGTAATTAGTATTTATTACCGAGTGGCTTCGTGCGTCTGATGTCGGAGCGATCTTCTAGTGTGAAAGCGGCTTAATGTGAATTATGTGGTTACGGGACGGATGAGTTAAGCAATTAAAGCTGTTTTTATGTGAACTACGTCCACTTCTAGATGTGGTATGTGATAATCTCAGAATTTATGGTCTTATAGGTGTTGAAGATTTGTATCATAATGGTAAAGTATCCTCCTACCAATTCTAAGACATTGTTCCCATTTAGAAACACGATAACACTGTTAGTTTTAAATATTTCGCATCTTCCGAATACCTCCATGTTGGTCCCGGCCCACACAAATAGATAGCGTGTCACCGAATTTGTTTAGCAAGAAAAAAAACCAGCTACCGTCTTGATTTTGCTAACCATCTGTTCCGGGAATGCGATCCTTCGAAATTAATGCGATAGTGAACGCTTAAATAAACAGACGCGATGCGACGGCGAACCAGCGCGCTCCGCGACCCTTCGCTCGGAATAAATCATATGATAATTGAATCATATGCTGCGTGTCAAGAGTAATTAACAGGCGCTGCGATACGCATCTCGGTCCACATGTGCTTTTTTAATAACGTCGCCTCTCGGCTTCCCGCACTCGCGACTCACGCTCGAGATAACATCGACATAGAATTTCTTTAATACTCACATGAAAATTATTGCTCTCCATTCATTGCGCCGAGATGACTTTATATTAAGGTCATTGTGAGAGTAAATTGATCTGAGCCTCTCCGCCGAGCGGGCGCGGTCGCAATTATACAAATCTAATTGACCCACGGCATTTTTCTGCTGATGCGATAGTCTAATCGCTTCAATGATTAATAGTTATAAATATTGGTTTAACTATCCAATTAAAATAATGCGAATACCATAAAAGATACGTGACAAAAGGCTGTAAATTGATCGCTTTTATTTAAATACATACGTTTGGCAGTTGGTTGTTCTATAAATCTTGAGAAGCAATTTATCTGGCTGATACTTCAATTCGTTCCATTAGCATTGTATCCCGTATTAAATTCGGCCGGCGGCGAAGATTGACAATGATTGGCCTAGCGCAGCCCCAAACGACCGATGAGATGGGCTATAAAAATGTTTCGCAGCCGTACACCAATTACCTTAATGTAACTACCATCAAAACAACCTTTTTAGCGAATCGTTCTCCCGTTTTTTCCTACGGAACGTTTGCTCCTAATGAAATTAAGAGCAAATGTACGAAAAAGGCACCGAACAACATGACTATGAGCGTTTTATGAAAATGAGAAAACTCTTAGGTACATGCGTATCGCTTTAGAAAAAGCTGTTTCGTCGAGTAGAGTCGCGTCGTCGCGGTCCTCGCTAAGGATGAAATATTAGAGGTGTCGGCCCCGCCCCGGCCTGTAATGAGACCCGCAGGAATACCGAGCAATATCTTAATACCCACCTTCGCCCGGGGTGACAAATACACGGCGTTCGCGTGGAAACTGTAAATAATTTATAACAGCCCCGTTTTACGATGTTTCCAGTAAAGCGATGACAAGACGAGGCCGGCGAAGATTATTACTCGAAATACACCATCTAAGTGGAATTATTGCTGACAACGTTCAGAAACCTACCCAATTCCCGGGCTCAGTAATTTCGCTATCGTTGCCACAGTAGCGAGAACATCAAAGCTATTTTCGCATTAGGCAAGTAATAATGCCGCCTAAACAAACTTACGCGTGAGTCGACAAATGTGGATATGATTTATGGAATATCTGACTTGAAGCTTTATTAGATAGTCGACGCTATCGAGAACATCAAAGGTGTCGAACGATGAGACGCTCGCCTGACTTCAAAGAACAATAACCGAGGACATCGCAACACGGTGCGGGAAATAAACACGTTTACGAGTCGCCCGCATTAATTTATTTTGTCGTAGAAACAATCACACTATACCCTCACTTAAGAACGTTGCGACTGAAAGTTGAATATGAAAGGGCTCATAAAACGGTCGTAAACTCTATGTGGAGTGAAGATCGTGCTTTTTGAGTGTTCGGGAGTAGGCACTTTGATTTGTGTGAAGCAGCTGGCTGGCGGCGTTAATAACTTAATTCGTCAGAGTCCACGAGACGGGAAGAGGGTTTTAAAAGATGACTACATGTGCAGGCGCCGAGGAAGCGATGTTAATGCGCGGGAGCAAGGATGAAGCTGTGACGTCGACGGGACGCTTTGAAAGTGCGCCTGTTGAACGATTTGTGTGCATCGGCAACTACTTGAGTTGAGAGCGCGCCTAATTGACTGCTAACCGCGATAAACATTAATCAAGCCGTCCAAATGATCATCGAGATGGCCGTCAACGTTTGAAATGAGGACTTGAACCGTAGATATAAATACCGACATATTTATTTTTAGTCATAATTACTCGTCGGCAAAGTATTAAGCTTACATTGAAATTTTATTAGTGATAAACTTTCTACAGTAATAAATCTTTTCACACTCAATAAATGAAAATTTCGCTCTCTGTTGATGAAGCGCGGTCATCAAGAACACATTTAATAAAGTTATATAAATTCTTATAGACGCGTCTCATTATGAAGTCTATAAATTCCTAAGGTGCTCGACAGGTGCTCGAAGCGCCATTCCGATGAGAACTGCCATAATTATTTGTACACACTTATGGTAGGGCGATGAGATGCGCTTCGAAACACTACTTGAAGTTCAGATAGTCGCCTCCTCATAATAATTCATGTCCCGTCGTGTCGCTTCGATGGAAGCCACTTCACTGCTTGTTAAGAGTCACAGGGACTCACCTTTACGTTGTTTTTATAAGACTCCCTAGGGTACGACAGTTTCCACGAAGTTATTTCTGTTAATATTTTCTTAGTGCGAAATTTTGACCATTGTTTTACATTTTACTGAACAATTTAAAAAAATATGGTAAGTATGTACTCGTAACAAAACATTTTGCTATTTTTGATGCGTATGTATCATTGATTATACAAATTACATACTTATTACTTCAGGAAACGATGCCGAAGCTTATTTTGCGACCGTGAAATTGGTCATTAGGTAACGGAATCACAAATACGGAAATCATGTCTACACGAAAAATCATACCAATTCTAATATAACAACATCACTAGCTTTGAGGAAACCTACCGAATATTTGGAAGTGACGTCACGCGTTCCCTAAACGATCTTATGTATTCCTTTGCTCTGTATAATTGGCGACACGGTTACAGTTTTAGCTTTGAAATCGATAAATCGTGTTTGATTGCACGCCGAGGGAATATTGATCGAGTTCGGTATTTTGTTTCAGGATCGAATACACCGCAATATACTTAGGTTGCATTGCGTTAATTAATGGAATTTGCATTGTGTGTAATCCCACGTAGTTTGGACGACGAGCTCACGGCTAGACGAGGATGATAATTATGTTCTGATAGGTGTACTAACTACCTGCTCGGTAGTAATTAGATGTGTGGTTTGCAACGAGAAAATATCGATATTATATTTGGTTGAAAATTTGAGAGATGCTTCGTCTTTCATAGGCGTTGAGAGACAAAGAAATTTTATTTGAGCTTTAAAAACTTTAATAGAGAAGATAGGGTCTAAACGTGCGGTTATTAAACGTTGCATGTCCCAATACTACGTTTTTGATGGGAAATTGAGTATTAGAACTAATGAATAAAATGAAACGTATAGGTGTTCGCAATTTAAACGTACCTCGTCAAAGTGGTGTCAGAAGTCGGAACTTACTTCGAGAAACCGTGTTTGAGGGTCAACGAATTGTAACTCCATTAAAAGTTTCCTTGTTTTATAAGTAAACACAGCGCCACTCAAAGGAAGTCCTTAAAAATTAATGGAGACATCCTGATTACTCTAAAGATCCAAGGTATGAGTTGTATTTAGACTACTCAGTCTATTTTTGTTGACATGAACATCTTTACGATTTAATCTTCCTTATAACTTTGCATTTCCTTTCAGTGGTGTAGTCGAATTCTTGTTTATATTTTCTTAATCCAACAGCACATAAATTTCCGCACCGGAGGGCGTGACAGCCACTAAAGAATTGGATAAAGAACCTGCATGCGGGTAATATTGTGACTGTCGCCGGCATAGCGCAGTTAATATCTGAATCCCACAAAGGAAATAAAGTCCCGATACGAAAAACGAACAAGACTTGTTGAACAGAGTGCACCGCGCGTCAGATTATAGGCATAAATTATTAGGCACTTTTGTTCAAGTCAAAGAGCTACTCGCGGCCCATTCAATTACGGATCAGCCGTACAAGGAGTGCCGAGTCTTTTTCAGATGTTTGTGTAAGGGATTAGTCGGGAATATCTGTGCCGGTATCTCCGTGAGATAAGTACGAATATACGTCAACGTCGGACGGCTAAGCCGATTATTTTAAATGTATTCACTTCCTTAATGGAGGTCGTTTTTCACGTCGCGCACCGTGAGCCCTCTCACTGAGTTACTGAAGATTTTCGGTTATGATCCGGTCATTGACTGTCGGATATTAATGCTCACTTATCCGACATTTATTAAATTGTTGGAATAAGGGAGCACGGGCAATTGGATGAAAATATCCACTTTCATAATTGACATGTCCACTTGTCTCGTCTCGATCCTTTTAAATTCTTAATTAGAATGAAATATGACTTTTAAATTGTTTGATGTTTCTTATTTGTAGATTGATACTTTGAATAAGTGTACTATCCTCTATAATTTTGGTTGGGGTCCTGGACATAAATAATTATGCGTAGGTAGGCTTCCAAACTGAGACCACACACGAGTCTATAACATCGAATGCCAACACGATCATGAACATTTATAAGAAGCTGCGTAGGTTCTTGAAATGGACCAAAAAATAAAGTAATAACAGGATCACGCGCAGGTCGGGCGGCCCACCTGGGCGGGCATTGACAAATGCTGCTGTTAGCTCGACTCCCTCGGCGCCCGCTCTGAGGCCCAAATAATATACATATCATTATTTCGCCTCGTGCCCTCATAAATATTACTTACAAATTCGCCCATCCAGCGAGTAGCAGGCTACGCCAACGGCAATTTTTCAAGGAAATATCGTTCGAGACCCGCCAACCGCCCGGGAATAGGCGACAACATGCAATGATGCATTGTTTTATTTGTGTACCAGGGCTGCTACTTGAGTGAATTGGAACTCAATACCTTTTATTGCTGTCGTTGCATTAGTAAGCCGTTATTTCGTTTCAGAAACATCTTTGCGTTTGAGTTGTTCTAAATTCCGTGAAGTCGAAAAATATTCACTCTAATTAATTATTTAGATCGGATTGAGTCTCAGTTTTCAGCCGCAGTCTGAGCTTTTTAAACTAAACCTTACACCCGAGCGAATTTCAAACGACACACATGTTTATTTTACATTAACGGTTATTAATCCTATAACGGTCGGCAATCATAGATATTTATTTACACATAAGCTCACCACAATACAGGGTGCTTTACGGCAGGTGGGTATCTAATTAATTAGTAGGTAGGTAACCCCCAGTCACGAGGGTCGAAAATAAATGTATATTTTGCATTTTTTTTTTCACCCGCCCTGAACGCCGTATGCCGTCAGACTCAATGTTATTAATAATAAAATTTACCAGTAGAGTAATGGTGGGCACAATATATTTATTTGTGCAATGTTTTAATATTTTTTATGCAAAATAAGGGTTGGGTCGAATTACTTATGATAAAAGTGTTGTTATTAATGTGAAAAATGTTTTGATTATTTTTCCGTGAGAACCCATTTCCCCGTTAATGAAATACATTTTTCATTTCGAAGTATTAGTGAAAACGGAATTTACAAAAATGATGCTACTTAATATAAAATGACAGAGTATCTAAAGAGAAAGATTCAATGTTATTATAAGAACGGTTTTACGTGTCGCATTCGTTGACGCCTGTTAATCTGGATATTAAACCATCTCCAGCCGCACATCCTGCGAACACTTCCACATATAAAATAAATTGTATCCAGGCGTGGAATACATCAATGGGAGGTATAAAAATAACTTGAGTACTCGCTAGTACTGTGTCTGTGTCACCCCGTGTCGCGTGTAGACTTGCCGTAGTGGGGGAGAGCGGTGTAACGCTTGTCTACATAATATTACCGCGTTATTACAAGTCACCGCGGCTGCACGTCAACTCACCGCTTCGGGGTGACTAACGCTGATAAGCGACGCGACGGCTACACACGTTCTTACTTCTCGTATGCAATTTTCATGGAAATCATTTTTTGTGTGACAACATTAATCGTGCTTGTAGGTAGGTAAAATGATATTGTAGCTTACACCAATACGTTGTCTTATCGCTCCGTTACTTGGGTTGTAAGAAAACAGCTGTCAATTTAATGTTACTAGCAACCAACCAGTGATTTATTAAAATAATAAATAGAACACAAACGTTCAATCATGACTTCTAACTAGAAAAGCCTGAGGCTATTTCGGAAATGACAAACGGGGCAGAAATAATTTCAATAACCAACAACAGCATCTAATATAATAAATAATAATGAAGTGCATTAATAAATGTTGTACTTAGGTATATGAAAGTGGGGTGGGGTAGGTAAACAAAATTATAAATTGTTTGCAGTTTGCCGTCAGACTGTTGTGTAATAAAACTAAGTAAATGGCGGTGAAGGTGTCTGTCTGTCTCGATGATATTGTTTTAATGCTCGAATTTGTTGCAATTCTTTAGATTGTTGAATAAGACAGCCCAGTGACTTATTTATATACGGAGCGGGAAAGATTTAGTAGGTACTTATTAAAATAGTTTGGTGACATTAACTTATTGCAATAAGTCATATTAAAATTAATTAATTACAAATGAGATTCAACAGAATTGCCTTGACGTGAGTTTGAAAGCGTTTATTGGTATTCATATGGCATATTGAGAGGTTGAAAGCGTTTAGTACAAAAACGAAAGTACCTATGTATATTAATCCCCGACCCTTGTTCGTGCCAGCCCACGCGCAAATAGTCTTAGACATGTCTCAAAATAATTACAACCAGATCCAGCACGCCCTCTCTTATTCTTCTCCCAACAACGCCCTAAGCTCACGACACGGTTGGCGCAGTGGCTGAGCGATTAGCTTTCTGCGCTACGTGCCGCGGGTTCGATTCCCGCACGGAACAAATATTTGTATGAATTGCTCTTACTACATTTAAAATAGCCCAGTTCTAATTTTAAAATAACAAGCGATTCCTTATTTAAAACAAAGACATCTGCTCATATCAGTTCAAGGTCTAAAAACTCCATATACATTAGTCATTAACAACAATATCACGTAATACATTCCTATAAAAAGTATCCCCAAGTACACCTGCCTAAGTTAAAACAAGTTTCAGAACTACGCAATCAAATTACATCTGAGTCGCAGCTGTCTAGTCACATCTTTACTGATACTGGTTTTAAAAAGAGTTGCTCAACGTCTCTTGACGTTTATGGAGATACAGGTGCATAATTGCGGGGAATTATAGGTGTTAATAAGATAAGAACTTTCGGAGAAGCCAGCTTGTGTTATGGTTTCTTGGTAATCCAGTTGCTGCTATTTTGTAAGAACTATTATGTTTTGAGTCATTGCGAATGTTGTTATTAGCAAGATTTCATCTTTTTTATAGTATAATAAAAAAAATGCTGTTTCGGGTTCGGGGAAATTGTTCCTAATTTCGTGTTCTATGTGTTTATCCAAAATATCTCAACAAAATTCAGACGGCCCGGTGCCATTGAATAATTTTTACACCCGTATTAAGTATCTATATTCTTCCCAAAATTTAGCATGTACCTATATTAAAACTTGATATATACTAAAATCCACAGAATATTTATGCAGACGCTTGAAAAACTTACAATGAAACAGTTTTATATTCAAATCATATGAAATTGTAAATCAAACCATGTAGTAGCAATAACATAACAAAAGAAAGAGATATCATTCCCTCCTACTGAAGTAGATTCTACATAAAGACACAACTTAAACAGCAATATCAGAAGATATTTATATTAACATTACGCCAAGGAATGTAACCCACACATTACAAACAGCTTGTATCAACGATATAATCAATGAAAAACTATCTGTACTATATAGAAAAGTGTATGCAGGGATTCAACCACAAAAGCCCTGTACACAAAAGCATGTGAATAAATAAACTGCCCACGCCAACTTAACGGCTGGCCACGCTATACAAAACACTTAATACACTCGGGATAAATCTATAAAAATATAACATAATAAAAATGTTTACCTACTATCAATGGACAATGCGATAACTGACTATAAACTTTAAGTACGTTATTAACGTTTAAAAACTTCTTTTGCGTATGAGCAGTTGAAGGGTTCGATAAGCTTTCTCTAATACCCTCCGTTTATGGTCCGTACTCCGTAATCAGATTATCTTGAACTTGAATATTGAGTACCTTGGGGATACGTTCCAGTACTTCTTGTTAGTTATTATTGTTAAGAATTAGATGTCTGGGTAATCTTCGTGATAGGAACACGGCGTTGATAAATTTTCGATCGAATTCTTAGTGATGTTGCTGCACATCTTTTCACCTTAATTATGTATTATACAGGATATTTTTTTATATAGTGCGCATAGTTTGCAGAAGGATTCAGAGTCCGTTCCCAAATATAAACCAAGTAGTAAAACACAAACAGGAAAAAAAAAAGATTTTGTATGGCTTGCGCTAGTAAATTATGCGGTTCCTCCATACTAAGACGAATTTTCGTTTTAAAATTAGTCCCAATATTGCGGTTGTATTTAGAAATAGACACTCAATAATTCTGCAAATTATGCACACTACATAAAAAAATATCCTTCATGTGTTAAAGTTACTATCCGTGGCATCACAACGATCCTGTCCAAAACCAGCACTACGGCATAATTATGCTGAGATAGGGGCCATTTTTGGTCTCGTGCAGGATGTCTAAGTTTTTTTGTACCAATTTTATTTTCTTTATATATTTTTGTAAATTCCTGTGCGAATCCGAAATAAATATTTTTTACTTTCTTTACTTTTTTCACTAGTCTTAAATATAATAACATTTTTATTACCATGTTTCCTTGTGTGTACATAAATAAATAAAATAAATAAATAATAATAATAATATTGGCAATATTTTCATTCTCTATGATTACTATAAATAATAATGTAACGAATATGTTACTCCAGTTCTGCTTTTTAATTAAGCACGGTGTATAAAGTTTGACCCAAAATAGGAAGTCAAAGAAAATATAAAAATAACAAGATTAAAGCGTGATCCATAATTAAATTCTGTATATTAATGCAAAAGCTTAATTAAAAACATCATTAATAAATTTATCCGGCGTGATGTCAGAACCATCGACATAGTTCCTCGGTTCTAGATACTCAAAGGTTCCTCGCGAGTACCAAGGCGCAAATCTTAAAAGCGCTGTAAAATTTAAACGGTCTCATTACAAAAGATGTGTTAAACCTGAGTTTAGGCCAGGTCTAACAAGACCAGGTGTCAAATTAAGACCTTGGTTTAAATCTTACAATACAAATCTGAGGAAAAACTCAGGTTTAGGCTCTGGTTTTAGAAAATTGTTATTACAAAACAAAGTTTAACGAAAAAACTCAGTTTTATCTCGGGTCTAAGATAAACCAGGCCTACCCCTGGTTTTGCCGTGGTTTAAGTGACATTATCCCGGTCCGAATTACGATAAAAGTGATAATATCGCGAATACGACCAAATTTAATAGTCACAAAATAATAAGGGCTATTGAATAATATTATTAATTGTGACTTTGGTCGGATTCGCGATATTATCACTTTTAGCGCAATTCGGACTGCAGGGTACCTATCACTCCTTTACTTTTGGTTTTCCATTTTATGTAAAAAGACAATTAACTAAAAGCCCCGCAATTTTTTTACGATTTTTTTAAAACTGAATTTGAGATGCGGCTTCGACCTACTACTAGGTTTGATGTAGAATTTATAAGATTTTTTTTTTACTTAAACTATTTTCTGCATTTCCTGAATACAATAGAGATGACGAAAAAACCATAAATATAATAAAAAATATATCGACCGTATGCTGACAATACCTTCTAACTAACATTTATATTAACATTTATCCAAATAAATGATTTTTCTTTCTTTTCTTTCTTTCTTTCAAATATTTATTTTAGCGCCATCTGTTAGCAAGTATTATAAATATTCAGATGGCGCGGCGTTCCAAACAATATTTCGATAAAAATGTTAGTTAGAAGGTATTGTCAGCATACTGTCGATATATTATAATATTCTTTTGGTACCGTAACATAATTATTGTAAGTTTAAATCGCCATACATAAAATAATGTCGGATTTAAACCAATGTCTTAGTTTGATACCTGGTCTAAACTCAAGTTCATTACAAAATGTGTGTTAAACCTGAGTTTAGGCCAGGTCTAACAAGACCAGGTGTCAAATTAAGACCTTGGTTTAAATCCGACTATATTACAAAATCAGTTTTTTCCGAGGTCTACTAAAACCATAGTTTAGACCGAGCTCGGACCAATCACTGTCGAGTATTAGTTTATCATTCACTCATTCACTCCAAAATGCCACAGATAAATACTCCAAAGTCACATCCTCGTAGAAATGTTTCGTTTCGTGCAGATTTTTTAAGGATTACTTTAAATAAATTGTACCTTACAAGATTTGGATCATTAGATTATGATGAAAGTAAATAATTAAGATAATATTAAGTATGTTTTGACTACAAAGAGTGCGATTTAAAAGCTTTTAGAAGTGTTACGATACCAAAAAGAATATTTATTATAATCACTAGGATTTTTAGGCATATAATGTATTCAAGAAAACGAAACGTAGGTAGATCACGTCACTTAAACCACGGCAAAACTAGGGGGAGGCCTGGTTTAGCTTAGACCAGAGATAAAACTGAGATTTTTCGTTATACTATGTTTTGTAATAACAATTTTCTAAAACCAGAGCCTAAACCTGAGTTTTACGTTAGACTTGGTTTAAACCTTGTTCTGTAATAAGACCGAAAGAGTTTCAAAAGAAAATTAAGGATGCCGACGACGGTTTTGAAAGCGCTGCCGAAGAGTTGCATCATGTAACTTTGTTAGGCACGGCGAGTTACCTCGTTAACGGGCTCAACGAAAATATTACAGAAGTAAAACTCTAATTAATCTACCTACGATACTTTTTTTGTCCTAAAAGGATATTCCTGTGCTAATGAGCTAGATTGTTAGCTCTCGCTCAACGCTTGCCTTTGTGGCAACTGCCTCTGTTTAGCTTTCTGCAAACTTCAATTGCTTTTTTTTTTTAAACTCTATAATTATTCGTAAGCAACGCCCGGCTATTTTAATAGTTTTAACAATATTTAATTTTAGGTAATAGCAGCTTGATTTTAACTTTCTTTACCGAAAGCGGTTTTAAAGAGCTGAAACTTCTTTTATGACAAACATCGTCTGTAAAATATCGAAGATAGGTGATAACGCGGTTGGGATTATTATTATGAAATTTTTATTTTTAGTATATTATAGTTAGGTAGGTACCTACGGTTATTTCTATTGTAACAATTACATTAAATACAGGTAGAGGTAGTCTTTTTGTACGATGTTAATCACGTTAAGGGAAGCAGCTGATAACCTTTTTTCGTTTCCCAACTGAATTGAAAAATCATGTTATTTATGAGAATGATATTTCAATTTTAGCCTATGTCAGTCGATCAGTCAAAGTAACCCCGCAGTGCGATTTATAGCGTTGTTATTGGGTAATAAAGACATAAAGGCTCGTAGTTGGTCCCCCAAACAAGGTGTGCTTATCTTAGTATCGATTGGAGCAGCTGTAACGGGCGGGACATATTACCCTGATTCTATTAACCACATGAATACGGGTGGTCTCGGAAAAATTACGACCTTTCTGTCCAATACGAGCATTTTTTCAAACCCACTTTATTATTAATCCATTCAAATGTCTGCATAAACAAGTCGAAGTGACTCTATCTAGTAAACTTCACGGTTGTAATAATAAACGACAAAATAACATAATTTATGCATCTACAACTTTGCTACAGCGTTCTGCATAACAATGGCGTCGCAGAACAAAGTCAGCTGGGAAATGTATCCGAACGCGTTCGAGGGCCGAAATTGAACCGTTCACTTTTTGGTTTTAGAACTTTCTTTTAAATTCCTTCTTCAAAGAAGTTGTAATGGTAAATGCGGACGCCATTTTTATATTATAACAATTTCTTTATTTTAAAACAGGTCGTTATAATGAGCTGCGCACTGTCCATTATTTTTTATCTTTAGAGTTAATGAGGTAAATTCTTGCAGCAGATGATAAGTTGTAGTGTTATAATTAACGTCAGATAAAGGGCATTAGTGTATTATTTATGTAATTTTTATCTTATTAAAGAGGAAGACTTGTCATTATTAATCAATAATATTATGATAAAAATAATAGCTCTTCTGAATACTGTTTGTAATTCTAAAAAAGTATTCAATTTGTCCTTTTATACATATAATACTAGCGACCCGTCCCCCCCGGCTTCGCACGGGTGCAGTTTCTCTACTATCCTTACATTAAATACCAAAGTATTATACATATAAACCTTCCGTGAAAAATTATCTAACTGATGGTGAAAACCGCATTAAAATCCGTTGCGTGGTTTAAGAGGAGTTAGCGGATATATAGACGGACAGACGCGGAAAGCACCTTTATTTTATACTATGTATAGAAGAGATGAGGGATGGTAAACCCAATTGAAACCGCAAATAGCACCAAAACTATTTGGAACCAGTCAGCCATCAATTTGGCGGCCCTATGTATTTGTTCATCACGTTTTATAGATTTACAACACAACAACTGGGCTACTATTTTTCAAGTTCTGGTACTCGTTTTAAAATATATCCACTCTGGCCATTCTAAACACCAATCTACACGCCCCAGATAAATTCCCACCATTTCTCTCATCTGTCTACCGTAACCGTTCAACGTTGTAGTATCTTTTTGTTCGCAACCGATGGAATTACGGCATTAATCAGCCAAAATGAACCTTTTAGCGAAATGTCAAAAGGTATACGAAGATATCCGTAACGAGCACGGTTAGTGGAAACAAAAGAATGTTCGGTGCACGGACGAAAGAAATGAAATAGTTGCGGTTAGCGTTCCATAAAAATCAAAGGTCAATTTGATAGGCCCTTGTGTACCTATTTTAAATTGACTTTGACGACCTCCAATATGATTTTACATACATTTTTATTAGTATTAGAGTTCAAAACGGGGTATTTACCATGTTTATCTTAGATTGTTTTGAACTTCCGATATTTCGGCACTGTTGCAAGCGCCATGGTCACGGATAAACTAAAAGTATTTGCGGGTGGATGTTTATTGGCAGACAAAACGGTTTACCCTCCTTCTGTTACGTTTCAATCTAGGGGTATTTACCATGTTTATCATGGTAAATACCCCTTTTTGAACTCTAATACTAATGTTAGTTACCATGACAGTTTAAAAACTTATATACATTTTTATGTCAGAAAAAATGAAAATAGCGCTATAAAATCGGAAATTTTCGAAACGTTTTTTGTAAAGTATTTTATATCGGAAACTTGATACATTGAGTAAGTACATCCGTGGAGATTGATGCATGATGCAGTCGAATGCACCGATAGCCGACAACCGGCTTTCTCCCAGATAAGCGGCGACTCCGCTCTTTGTCTGACCACATTAATTTAAGGCTATGATATAAACCCGTTTGGAATTGTTAAATTGATTGTGCTCACTGTGTTATCGTAAACCTTTTTTATGGCCCTGCAGTGCTTCACCGCCGTAACGTAAGTAACAGAACCTAGACGTCAAAAACCCCCGACTCCAACTAGAAAAAGAGCTGTAACTTTTGAACGACTGAACAGATTTTCATGAAACATAGCTAAGATGATACCCGATTAAACTAGCTTCCAATTAGAAAATACTGCATTGAAATAGGTCCATCCTTTTATGAGCTACGATGACACAGAGAGATATACAAATACACATATACATTATACACAGATACATAGATACACACTACAAACTTGTAGGTAACACGCCTCTTTTTTGTCAGGGGTTAAAAAGTATAGATGTAAAAGCGTTTGTGGAGCACCTCAAGTGAATTAACAAAAAGATAGCTCAAAACGGAATCCAAATTTCCTGTTAGAATTGACCGAATGTGAACTCGATTCAAATTCCGGCGGGGCGCGGGATTGTGGAGTTCAGGTGTAGCGTGGCGTCCGTCGCCGGGCGTCGGGCGGCGGGCGCGACCGTTCAGGCGGCCGTCGCGCCGCCCCGGCCCGGCCCGGTCGTCCGGCCGACGGCCGTCCAAGCACACATTTCCGCTTGATTAGAGGACGTGCGAGTCGCTGAGGACACCTGCGCCATCTGTGTGCCGACTTTTCGGGACGCTTTGTTTTGGAATTCTGAACATTACCCCGACGAAGTTTTATCGCTGAGGACCGACGATGCGGGCACCGTTTGACTTTTGCCCGACAGAAACGAAATTTCACTGCGATGTATTTCGGTTTATTTTATCAGCGATTTCCTCTGAAATTTGTACTACGTGAGCTTACTTAGGTACGTGATGTTTCACGACCATTTTTGTCTAGTCTTGTTCACGAGCAAAAAAATAATTTATGGAGAGTAAATATTATTTGTATTAAGAATAATTTATTTGACCTTTTCTATCATATTCACAGGAAATGGGAAAGAAAACGAATTATGAGGTTGTATAAAAGATATTGCTTGTTTATGAAGGTCTGTTTTTATAGGCTCTAAGGGAGGAACTTCTTTATCGATGCTTTATAATGTAACGGTTATCCGAAGAGATAATAAAAATGTAGGTTAAGTGCATTACAGATGTAAATGAACGTTTTATTTATAATATTCTTTCTTTTGTTTCAGGATTCTTCTTTTGTACTTCGAGCTCATGATCCCAAGTATTCCAACGTTATAACATCAAGCTGCTCTGCCTGCTATTAGGTAAACATTATACAAGCATTTAATGTAAGCTTCTGTAGCAATACAAAGGAATCGTTAAATATTTACTTTTATAACAATAACTGCAGAAAACCAATCCACAAAGTAAAAGAAAATCTTATTGTTAGCAAACTTTTTCAGTACACAGCAGAAAATGATTATTTATGCAAGGAATCGTACCGTCTTTGTCAACAAAAAACATGGAAAAGACAAAACAAGAAACAATCTGTGGACCGTTTACCCAACTTCTCCTTGTAAAAGGCATCAATCCGACATCAAATTGCGCAGAAAGGGGTAATTTGTATCTTTTTTTCAATAAAGCAACACCTGTGCCCAGGCCATTTGTGCCCCCCTAAGCTTAAAGCTTTGTAAATGTTACACCATTTGTAGCGGAATTGAAAAACTGTTTCGCTTCTCAGTCGCAACAGTTTGTCGTGCAGTGTGAAGTTGACCTTATTTGTCACGATGTAGTTCTTTTACTTAGTAGAGTAAAAATGTCGTGTTAGTGTTGTTTAGTAATAAGTTTTCAACGGGATAATTGTTAGAATAATGCTTGGCTTAATGCGGTGGCTTTTGGTTATACCGATGACATGTTAGTTCATTTTTTTAAATTGAGAATCCGCATTTCTTCTAATTTTAAGAATAGTGTCTCCAACATCTACTTCAGTTCTCATTCTCACCAAACATACATACACTTACATAACAACTTCTATGTCGCTGTCAAAATTAAAACCCTCATTATTAAACCTTTCCACAATACAATGCCTCAATAAGCAACGACAACCAGTCAATTGGCCTTAATAAATTACTATTAGTAAAATAACTATTATAATAATGTCCGTATATTTTTCCTTTTATGCCTCCATCGGGCATTCAACGTGGCGTACACTGCCGTTCAAAATATATGACCAATCATTTTTCAACGGCATTCCCTTTCAGACAGATTTAAAGCGTTGTTTGAATGACGCGTATTTCCAATGTGTCAATCACACGTATGGTCGCTTCCAAATGTATGACTAAAGTGGGGTTGGGCCTACGGCGGATCGACAGGGATTCGACTAAAAATTGTCGACTAGTACTGATTAGAGGGTATTATAGATAGGAATTTAAGCACTATTAGGTAAGCTAGTTAGTCAGAAATGGTAGTCTTAAGTGGATGGTAGGTCCATATAGATAAGTATGTTTGTGTGACTGTGGTGACGACATTACAACATTAAATGAAACCACGTATTTGGTATCACGTCTGAAGCCGTACACAAAAAATCAAAGATTTTCACGCATGTAATTTTTCATAATATTCCATTCTACTCTCATACGTCTAGGTGAAGGGACATAAAAGTAAAAACTTATGTCATCTTTATCCATTCTATACATTTAAATAAAGATTATTTTGGTAAGAACAGGTAAGAGATCTTTTAAATTTCGCCTAGAGATTGTGTTATGTATAAAATTATGAATATTTTAAATAGTTCCTGTAGCGAAACAAATGATTGGATTTTATTAATTGTTTGTGTACGGTCACAGGATCTACTATTTGGAACCGCGCACCTAGAGTCTCGACATTTCATAAGTGCCTGTATCTGATTTACATGAAACAAAGATCTATTCTATTCTTACAGAACGGGATAGCAAATACGTGGTTACATTTAATGTCGTAATGTCACCAGCCTGTACTTGATATAGTGCAAGACGCGTTGTAAATCAGTCTATGAATAGGTCCAAAGACTTCAGTTATTACCCAAGAAAATACCGCAAATTACAGGATAGCTAAGTGAAGTTGAACAATCTCGTGGTTAGGAAAAGGTAGAAATGCCACTACTAGCCGTGTTTATCTGTTTACCTGTATATTCGTGGTTACGGTCACTTACCATGGCTGTTAATTTTACAGCGATAAATAACCGTCACGG
The DNA here is from genome assembly GCA_932294325.1 of Allophyes oxyacanthae. Classification (NCBI taxonomy): domain Eukaryota; kingdom Metazoa; phylum Arthropoda; class Insecta; order Lepidoptera; family Noctuidae; genus Allophyes; species Allophyes oxyacanthae. Next base: position 6,536,785 of record OW028610.1, read on the forward strand.
TTATAACCGCCTTATGAAAAGGTGAACCATTTAGTTCACACAACATTTTCCATGTTGGGTGAACTAAATTGTTCATCTTTTCCGAGATACAAGAAGTTTCTACACCTACAATATAATAACGTTTGGTAAGATTTTACACCGTAACGCAGACAGAAAATTTAAAACTGAGATTAAGAGAGGTAAAACGTCGTTTTAAAAAATATGGAAAAACTAAATCTATAATCCAAAAACAATCTTATAGCGCAACGACATTTTTGAAATGTAACTAGCATCAGAACTAGAGCATACTTTGTAAAGCACAATATTTAAAAAAAACAGTTCCATTACGAGGACTTGTGAAATAGGTAGGTGGAAAGGTTAAAGTTGACTTTAATTGGTAGCTATTTGACAAACATAATAGAAAATTCAACAAGCCGTCAGCTAGCCGAAGGACTGTATCTACGCAAGAAAGTTAAAAAATGTAAATGTCAAATGATTAAGGACAGGCCTTATTGTATCGAGACAGACCCTTTCTAGCAGTAGATATTAGAGAGACTTTTACCGAGGGCCATAATTGAATTATAGCATACTGGATGTTTCCCGCAGTTTCACCCTCGCGTTTTATATTTATCAAAATAACCTAACCGTCAAAAACCAACGAGAAAAAGAGCTTAGCTGTATCTTTTGAACGGCTGAACAGATTTTCATGAAACAGCTAAGATGATTATTTTAAATAAAGGGCTATACCTGGAAATAAAACACAGCCCCTCACGCTCAACAGCCGCACTTGCTACCAATATACCAACGAGGCAGTAATAGAATTATTAAAAAACCTAATTACCATAAAATTCTTACTACAAAATGCAGGTTTATAAAGTAACGGTGTAAAATGACCGCGGAAGCTGTGCAAACTCCCCATCTCGTTTCATTATCATACAAATTTTAGTTGGGCTCTATTACTTAGCAATTTCCCTGATTAAGGGTGTGTGCATACTTACGCAGTGGCGGCAGCGACAGACCGGCAAATAGGGCTATCGTGTAGTCCACAATGAATATTTATGTGCAAACCAATGTCGTTTTTGATGAGTAATGTTCGCTAAAATTGGATCAAATTGTACGCCCTTAGGTTCTTAGCAATAATTGTATAAAATCAATAGTGTAGATTGCGGAATCGCTATGTTGTTATTTAAGTAAATATAAATTATAATATACTTATTTCGACGTGTGTAAAGTAAACAATGTCATCTGCAAACTGGTAACTTTTCAGTAGAGAGTTTTAAAAGAAAAATCTTGCGCGTTTTTTATATTATTGATCGATTTCCATGACACTTATCTTTGTGGTATTCTCATTACAAAGGCACGTGTGTATTTTGAATTTAGTAAGATAAGGTAAAAAAACTTAAAATCACTATCACTAGTCTGTAGATGCCTTTTTGTACTTTGCACCCGTCCATATAATCCGTAATCAACAGAATATATTTACGAATTACGAAGCAATTATTATTCAAAGAAATAGTTGAAATAAAATTTTCCTCGATTTATTTAACTTGACCACAAGCCTACCAACCCTTGACTGCGAATGCTGAAGGGTGCTCGAAACCTCGGGAAATGTAATTAGTTAATTAATCGCGAAACAATCCGTGAAACTAATTCAATTTCAATTATTTCCTTTGGTAATATAACGTGGCAATATTAGCAGCTGTAATATGATCTTCATCATTCTATCATCATTATTGTGATGACGGACAAGAATATTACCCCGCATTTAATTTTCCTTAGTCTTGTTTATTTTTCCGAGATGATGTAGCAGAATTTTAATTAAAGGAAAGTAGGTCAAGGTAGTGTATTTTGTAGCGCTTTTGCTTAAAGGTTACCTGTACATTTTCAGTGTTTTAGTTAAACGCGAGAAAAGGTGTTAGCAACAGCAAAATAATAAGTACTTTATCCAGTCTATAAAGCTTAAAGTTGTTATCAAAATACTTTGTGCTTTTGAACTGAAATAAATACTTCTATTTTATTAAAATAGACAACTTCAACTGAATCAATATCAGCTTTAATTACAGGATGTCTAGAGTAAAACGGAACGTTAATCTTTAAAGTAATTGTAACTTTAAAACAAATGTTCATCTCAAGTTACATTGAACTTCGAAAGGTTATTGTATCTCAAAGCAGCAAATTAAATATCTCCGATTTCTCGCAATTTACTAACTTGTGTAGTTACAAAGGTTAATAGGAGTTACCTATTTCGAATCAGAGCTTAGCGATAAAATTTTATGGTTCGTTTCGACTATCGTTTGTAGAAATAGCTTTAACATTTATGCTGTGGAGTGTGATACCTGATTCGATAGGTGTTACCTTTAGTATGTAGATTTCAGGGCTTGCTTCATCGTTCTACGTGATCTCTAGATAGGTCCATGCGGGCTCTAAATTGAGGCTTCGACGGCCGGTCGGACATTATGTTCTTGCATCGACATGCTTTTGTCAGAACGATTCAAAGGTGGTTGTCCGTAAGTGGGTCAGCTGGGATTTGCGTTCGGTGTATTCAGTTATATGTCCTTGCAGCTATTGTGACGTCATCTTTGTTAGATCCTTTAGCTTTGCGACAGCTATTTCGTGTACATGCTATGCTAGTATTTACCTACTCTTTGATTACTGTAGTATTTCTATACTACAGTAATCAAAGAGTAGGTAAATACTCACGTTTCCATTTTTAAAATTGACTTTTTTACTGATTGCAGGGAATATTTTTGTGCAAATACTGTCAGTTTGCAGAACAATGTTAACATGGACATATTTTTTATCATTGTTATATGAAAATACAAAGCGCCACAATGTTTGGGAGCGTTGAAAACGATTGTTTTACGTATATCCGATTGGTCAGGGTTGGTAACAATAAAACCGGTCGTGAAAAATCAAAAGTGCCCGCGGTGGCCGTCGTAAAGTATTTTTGGGGCTTCAAGCCTTCATGTTTTAGAAATGGGCCGTCAAAACAAATGGCGGGTGAAAAATACAAGGGAATATAAACAAAGGCTTGTTTGGTCGTAGGTTGTTCGGCGTGGGGTGGCAAGCGCCTCATTTCGACAGGCGGATAAGTGCGGCCGTAATCTGTGCCGAGGCTCGTGTAAATGCAAATTGTCCCATAAAGCCATCGCTGTAGCCCCGTCCCGCCCCGCCCCTGTCTCTTAATGAAGAGGAGCATCTCGGACGGAAGCCCGCGTCCGTCATCTCCACAGCGGTTTACGTGGCCTGTAGATACATGACGAAATTAGATCCGCTCCAAATTGGTTTGCATACATGTTACAATTAAGAGCTAAATTCGAGTCTAATAGGTTTTTGGGTCTGCTTTCTCTTCGAAGACGGTAATTAGTTTAGAAGTCGTCCATGATTTACGTTTCAAAAAAACACTTATGTTTTTTTATAACGTATTCTATGAATGTTAGGTACAATACTGAAACAAAGCTAGTAAAATGAAAGTCGCGAACTATTTCTACAAACAAAAAATAACCCCAAATGAATAAACTTTGATTAACCTCATCAACAGCCGAAAGCTAGGCATTTTTATGACAATGATAACATAAAGTTTATGCCTATTGTAGTTTCAGCCTGTACTAAAGGAAAAGTGGGTTATTTTATTTATCCTGACTTGTATAGAATTTTCTTTGGGGTACTGGGCTAGTAGGTATGGGGTATGGAAGCGTTATGGCAATCTCATTGACGTAGGTACGGCGTTCGATGCTGTAATACTTTATTGGATATAGGTACGCACGACAACATTTATTGAGCTATATATTTCAGTATAAGCTGACCTCTTATTGTACGGAGAGCCTATAATAATGCGAGGTCAGCTCATATTGGAAATGTCCAGCTAGAAATGTAGCGCTCCGTGTGTAGGTACTATGTTGTGAGATTTTTCCAATGTACGACTCGTTAAATTATTATGTCTTCAAATAAAAAAATCTTAGCTATTGTTCTCGTGGTCACGCACTCGAACGTGGGGTAGCGTTGTTAGGTTCTTTTGTAATTTTTTTGTAGTAGCTTGGAATTTGTGTCCGGTTAAGAAAATTATTTTATACCGTTTAGTATTTTGAAGTAGGTTTTTACTTTTTTTAAAGTTTTCTTTTTCTTTTTTGAGTGCAATAAACATTCTGTTATTCATTCAAGAGATCCATTGTCTATCTCCGAAGGTCTTCATCAGATATTCACCAAATTTAAATGGGACCACTTCGAGAGTATACCCTTTCAAACAATAAAATAATTTACAAAATCGGTCTGGCAATTGGCGGAGTAATCGTAGGTAATCATACCAAAAAAATAAACATAATGTCGAATTGAGAACCTCCTCCTTTTTTGAAGTCGGCTAAAAAGTGTGCGCGCGCATGTTTTCATATATTTTTGACTTTACGGTAAGTAACTACGGTTGAGGCCGAGGAAAACTTACACTTGTGGCACAGAACACCTGCAGCCCTATCTTTCAAGGAGTACGAGTGTAATATTATATGATTTTTTAATGCTAATTCAGCAAGACTAACCTCTTAATTTTGCCCTTTCCAACATCATCGTTTGTTTCATGTTTATGACCGCCTAGTTAAGTCTAGGGCTTTCCAAATCCATCCAATTTATGTTATACCAAATTAACAGTTCTCTACTGTTATTGGAAACCGACGGTGTCTGTAGTCCGTAATCAGTTTCACTGGTTACTGGGCATCGGCCTATTATTGGCGGTTCAGCCTATTACGGGCCATTATCCTAACGATTACGTTTATTTTAATTACTCTGATTGGATCCGATAACGAACGATGTGAATCGGTTATGATTCTTTTATATTATTGTTTTTATGTTATGTTTGTGTGGATGGTTATCAATTTATGTTATGGAGGTAGTATCAGGTTTCTGTTGTTTCGTATTTGGATGGATCGCTTTTGTTATTTTTTGTTTTTGTTTTAAGTATTATTTTATTTTTTATTTTATTTTATTTGGGAAACCAAACAATTGTACATTCTGGCTTACATCTAAATACACGATAAAGTACAATCCACAACGTTTCCACAGATTACTAATAAAATACAGTGAAGGCTATTCTAGGTTTAGTAAGTATATTCGAGGGCTTATTCTAGTGACAATTTGAAACTAATCTACAATATAATTTTTAAATATATTACGAGTTAGGGCAAATATATTATGAAAGAGTAAGAATATAACTTCTATTATTTCATCCTTTTTTTTTGCTGTATTCATAATAAGGAGCAAATAAAAAGAGATCTTTCAGCAAATGGCATATATGAAAAGCAAATACATACTTAACTTTTATTTTAATTATTAAAATAACCTAACCGTCAAAAATCCCCGACTCCAACTAAAAAAGAGCTGTATCTTTTGAACGGCTGAACATATTTTCATGAAAAATAGTTATGATGATACCCGATTAAACTAGATTTCAATTTAAAAAACTGCATTGAAATCGGTCTATCCGTTTTGGAGCTACGATGCCAAAGACAGATTCAGACTATAAACTTATAACACCCAACTTTTTTGTCGGGGGTTAATAACGCACATCACTACCAATAACATTCACTAAACGCGCCTCAACCAAAAGCTTATTAATTCGTAACTACCGGCCGCTCAACCCACTGAATGCCTATTCAGATTATCAATAAACGTTCTGCAACAGAACAACTGAGCATCGCCTTAAGTACTGGGTGAAACAATACCAACTACCGAGACCCCGTGTTGAATTACAAATGCGAAGACTTGACGTGAATTCGAATAGGGACGATCTAAGCAACGATGTTATGTTTTATGTTATGTACAGTGTGGCTGATGCCTTATATAGTAAATGCTGTAGAATTTTCCGAGCACGTAATTGCTCTATCGTGTTCACAACTAAACAAATGTTTTGGGTCATTAGGGAATCTTTTGTCTTTTTTGTAGTGTTAAGTGGAAGTGCGAATTATTCAATTTTTTTTTAATAGGTATAAAATATGTCTATTTTTTCCTATTTGAGATGATTCAGGAGCCTTTAGGGTAACAGCGTTCAAGCAAATCATTGCTTCTTGCGGTGTTATAAACGATATTAGTTTTTGCCTGTGGTTCCGCCTGTGCGGATTTTATTTTTTACGTTGGCAGCGGTTTTCTTTTGTACTAAAATAAATACAGTTGTTTGCCGTTCAATACTAGCATAAGAAGACGATACCGTTTTAAAAATATATGTTAATAATTTATTTTGTCAACCGTTATTTATCGTAGATTTTTTGTGTGTATTATTTGTCTATTAGTGACAGGCATTAATTACTTTCCACGTTAATTTTGGTGTAACGATCGCAATATCATCTCTATTGCCTGACAAACAGCTGTCAAATGCATCTGAGAACTACTCTCGAGATTAAAGCTTTCAGATAGATCATCTAAACCCTGTAGTGTATTCATTAGAATAGAATAGAATAGATCTTTATGTCTCGTAAACCAAATATTATGAAATGTCGAGACTCTAGGTGTGCGGTTCCAAATAGAAGGTCCTATGGAGAAGAACCGAAAAGAAACTCCATGGAATCTCTTTTAAAATAATAGATTACAATTTTTATTAGTACAATGTTGTCGTAAGATCTGCGAGAATAATGTAAAATGATGTGCCTTTGAATAAGAATGCCATGGCAGTTACCTACAAACTGACCACCTGATATTATTATAATATGACCTGACCTACATGGTTTAATTAGGTCAAACTAGTAACAGAACGATTTTTTTATATTCATGGCTTTAACTGTTTCACAAACTTTATAGTTTCCATAAAATCCAATTCATCGAAATATAGGCTCCCATTCTCTACGGCACATAATAGATATTATTCTTTTTTAATATTTTTTCGTATTTGGCATATTATACTGAAATCCTTTAAATATTATTAATTAAATAAATATTAGATATTATTATTATTTTAATAATTAAGATAAGATATTTATTCATAAACAATAATACAATTGTGTTTGAAATTACGCCTTACAATACAACTAACAACATGATAAGACAAAAATACCGTAACCGTACCGTTAATTGTTATTGTTAATTTAATTTAATTTATCCTAATGTTTGCATGCCTTACAATACAATACAATACAATACAATACACTTTATTGCACACCAGTAATAGAAGAAAAGATACAGTAATTAGAAAAAGAAATGTACAAAGGGCGGTCTTATCGCACGTGGCGATTTCTACCAGACAACCTTAGGATGGACAGATTTATTTAATTTGCCTTAAGTAAGGTAGAATGTACTAGGATCAGAAAAGTTTGTTAATACTTTTATTTATGTACCTACATTCTATGCAAATAAACAAATATTCTATTCTATTCATAATAATTAATAGCGAGTCATAATTAAACGCAACTCAACGATCGAGTACGCCATAAACATTTTTGTTTTCACTTCACACCAATTCGAGCTATTAAACTGTTTTTAACAATTATAAAGAATTGGTAATCGTTTTTACTGCTCGTAATATATAGGATCAAATCACAGCATACGTGTCGAATTGTATAATTGTTGTATTGGTTCACTAGAAAAATAATTATGGAAGTTTTGAAGACGTTACACTGATGGGCAGTGGAGCGCGACGGTGAGAACTTTTTGAATTTTGTTATTCTACATTTGATACTGGACGGAACTCGTGGTTTTTTTACCGCAAGATTGGGTTAGTTTACTATCTATGAATATTTCATTTAAGTGACCATATAAGTGACAATGTTTTACGTGGATCTTTATGGTTTTGGTTTGATACTTGAGGAGTTATATTTATATTTATTTGCTAGACATATGATAAAAAGATGTTTTAAGCATGTCTAGTTCACCATGTATCAGCGGCATGCAAATCAAATTACATAAAAAATTACACCTTTGAAAAATGAATAACATTTAACACCAAATCACCAAATAACATTATCAATTAAATTGAATTATATAAATTGAATATGGAATGAATTAGACTATTATAAATACAGAATTACATTATATGAATAGTATTTATGTCTGAAACTTAATGCAAAGCCAAAGGTGAAAAAAACATATTTTTTTGAAACTCATTAATTGAATTAAAACTTTCCTGTAACAACCACTTTCGTAATTAAGTGTAGTTGAGATTTTATTTCTGTTTTGTTTTTGATTGATGAGTTCTAAGACTATGGCGGGCATTTTGAATTAGAAAAGTCATCCCTCGATCAAATGAGCCTATCGATATCCAGTGGCTAGATGTACCTAGGCCTGTCATGCCATGTGGTAATCCGCCTCAGACTCTGGGGTTTTTACAACTGCATTGTAATTATTTCTATTCCCTGTGGTTATTGGCAAATTGAATTTGTAGCAGAACTCGATGTTTTCTCTTGTAAATAACAAGTTTTTCCAGTAAAAGAAGAATAGGTAAAGGAAATTTCTGCCGATTTATTCCCAGCACTAGAGTTTTCATTTAAGGGTATTTAAACATTCTTAGCTATGAACACCGAGTTTAAAAATGAGGTCAATAACTTTTATAGTCAACTTTTAAAATTAATTAGTTTACTGAGTCTTTCATATTTCCTATTCAATTAAAAGTTGCACAAAGTTAATATAGAGCTGACATTTTAAACTAAAAGTACTTAGTGTTAAGCGTCGGGTTTTTAGTTGGAAGTTTATTTTTCTTTATTTACAATTTTCGGTCGCTACCTTCACACGGACCGAAAAACCGCGGTTTCACGGTCCATAAGCCCACGTCAATCTACATTTTAGAGTACGCGAGCCGGTCACACAGATATTCGATACACTGTATTTTGTAACAAAGTAGAGACGGTCAGGCGATCTGAGCCACTGCAGTAGGACATAAAATTTCGTGGAAGAGCGTTCAGAATCGCCTATATGCATGTTGTTTGACGTTTAATATTGTATCATGGGAACCAAGTTTCGATTTCACACGTGAACCGCCTCGCTCGTTTTAAAATCTTTTATTGAACACAGTCACGTAAACTTGTTAGTGACAACAGTGAAGTTCGAATTACCTAAACATAAACATAATAAAGTTTGTTTATTAATATTGTTGATACAGGTCGCGAGGTGAGTCTCATTTTATACTGCTTTAAAATTCTGATATCTTAATCTGATCATTAGTGTCGTACCTTAACTTTATTAATCCCTTTATGATATCTATCTCATATTCAAATATGGATAGGGTTGTGCCCTATTAATAAAAATCCCGGGAACAAGATTTGTAGACAATTCAAAACGAATTGTCCTCAAATGTCATTCTCAGAATTCATTTTTTTCGTGTAGGTAAGGATGCGCTGTAATAATTATACAATTTATTTTTGTTGTGAGTTTTTAATTATAATAGCATGGTATATAATTTATTCTTTCTGACAATTTCTATGAAATCATAAGATGATTCAACGCTGTTAACTACGGAATTTTAGTATGTCGTTATGATTCATATTATTATATGGGTTGTAATCTTAATTGCTACCATTACAACTTTATGTTTCTGACTCTTGAACATATGATAACTACTAAATAATTAAAAGTAAAAAAAAAATACGTATGTTCTCTTTGTATGGGTAGGTACAATAGCAATGTAGGTACCTACTTTCTTTTCTTTCTTTTTTTACTTTTTTAAAACGATGTCACTATGATTCTCCTGTATCGAGGGTACAATTTACAAACATACCTACATCTCACATGCACACACACCCAGACTTGAAACAACTAAGTGTAGATCATACAAATATTTGTACCCTGCGGGGATCGAACGCCGATTGGTACACTGACAGTTACTCGATGATGGTATTAGGTCCAATGTACAAAGAGATGAACCTTTTGTCATTTATTGGATACAAGACCAAACTCCAGGCTGCTACTGCAGTCCTAGCACAGCGGGTGGACCAACCCGTTTTTTCACCTTTTGTCTCCTTGACAGGAGACAAAACGAAAAATCGAGCGAGAAATCGGTACCTAAAGATATAATTTTGTCCCCGATTTTTCTCTCTCCCAATTTGTCATGCTAGTCCTATTGAAATAAAACCCAAGCCCTCATGCCCTCATGGTCTGTATCCGTGTGATTTGAAACTAAATTATGATGGTTAGGTACATCTCTAAATATTTATCTTAATAATATTTTTTCACCAAACGTTATTTTAGTGTTGTATTCTGTTTGTTACATTTCATTTGTCCATCACTAAATGGAAAGGAAGCAGCTGTCACGCGGACAGGTTGTAAAACGGCCTATAGTAGAGTTACCGTAGGGCTGCCCGTCGCTCTAAACGGCTTATAGGCGATGTTACCGTAGGGCTGCCGTCTTCCAATCGTGAGTTATCACCACTCATTGTAAAATATTATGTCCGTTTATTGGTTACCTACTTGTTTTATGTTTCCGTGTTCAGTTCTGCAAACCATGTATCCTGTTCTTTAAATTATTTTCTTAGTTACCGAATACCGTAACTGCAGCTTTTACACACTTAAATAAGTGTTATTTCTTCATATTGATGGTTCAAATAAAATAATATGTTTTGTAGTTTGGCTTCAGGATCTGTTTTTTTTAACTATAGAATCTGAGAGTATTGCATAATATGTGATACGAATGACACCCCTAGTAACGGTGTATGTGCTTGCGCAGCCGATGTTTTTATAATCCGCCTGCAGGATGTATGCGCGGTCGTGGAATTTAGATGTGTTGTTAGCATTTTTCATAGAAAATAGCAACTAGTTTCTTGTATGGAATGTTAAGGTCACATATCTATGCAAATAGGCATATTGCGCGAAAGTTGGGTGGTGGGTGTATGAAAAATTGTGGTGTGGTAAAATGTAGAGGATTTTGTAATATATCGGTGTAAAAGGTTTACCGTTATTTTATTTGTGTCAGTCAGAACTTTGCGCAGTAAATGCCTTTTTTAATCCCCGACAAAAAAGAGGGGTGTTATAAGTTTGAAGGTCGTATCTGTCTGTGGCGTCGTAGCTCCAAAACGGATAAACCGATTTCAATGCAGTTTATTTTTAATTGAAAGCTAGTTTAACGGGTATCATCTTAGCTATGTTTCATGAAAATCTGTTCAGCCTTTCAAAAGTTATAGCTCTTTTTCTAGTTGGAGTCGGAGTTTTTGACGATTAGGTTATTGTTACTAGCGTCTTGAGTACCCATCATGGGCTATCCTACACCTGGGGGTGGTTTGTGTCGGACTCTTACTGACTAAACTCACTACGGTGCAGCGGTGGTCCGTTTTCGGCCCCTGCTGGTGGACTTTGGGAAACCTTAAAGGCCGCGCCGAAGGTCACCACAGTACCAAGCCTTTTAGGGTACATCTCGGGGTCAGACTTCAAAGAGTTTTATTTGGTAGCTAATAGGACTTCACAATGAATAGGGCAAATTTTTAGGGCCTAAAACAGCAAGGCCCAATTTTATTATAAGGTCGAGAGATTATCGCATAAGAGTACGAAAAAACTCGTCTACCCTCATTTTACTTCCGAAATCTAAGCCGATTTGCATGAAAAAGTCGTCAATGAAATCACAAGCTTTCTTTTCTTAGAAGTAATTTCTTGAAAGGCCTTTGAAGTTGATGTTACGACTGAATACTTCATAAAATTATAATGCTTTTTAAGCTTAAATACTCAGACAGTTAGTCAGGCAATAACAATACGACATTGTTCTTTATTGCATATGCAGAGACCAAGCCTACGTGAAGGGCATTTTATGAATACGATACATGTAAAATTTTAAGTACTTTCGTCGTATACCTGTGTACCATTATGTGTGTACCATAAGGTACCTTAATGGTACACACAGCTACATATCAAGCTATACATTTCTAGTAGGTATAAGCTGACCTCGCATTGTATCTAGACTTTATTTATTTAACAGTTCATGTAGACATAGAAAGAAGTATAATAATTACAATTTAATAGGAAAGACGACACAAAGGTACCTACGTTATTTCTCTGGTAATCTCTTCCAGCAGACCTGCAAGAAGAGAATTGGATAAAAGAAATTTAGATTTAGTGTGGAATCTTCTATATATTAATACGTGAAGAGAAAGGTAAAATAATTACTTGTCTGTTATAGGTAGGTACCTAATTGGTAAAATAACTATGTACCTACCTGATTGATATGAAATAATTCGAAACGTAGGTAGTTTGTCGTCACCATAAAACATTGACTTGCCATAAACTCTAATTAACGGTTGTGAGTGAGTTTTGCCATAATCACCATACCTGGCAAGCAATCCAGGAAAATGCTGCCTATCTTCCTGAGCATTATGTGCATTGAAGAAGGCCCCGACTTCAGTAGGTAGCTGTTAAGATTTTTAAGAAAATAATTTTATACTTTTTAGATTTTTGAAGTCAGTTTCTTTTAAACGTTTATTTTATTTTTCTATTTTGAGTGGCATAAACAATACATAAACATGCAGTTACAGCAATCGCGAGTTATTCATTTAAGAGTTCCATTGTCTATCTCCGAAGGCCTTCATTAGATCTTCACCATATTTGAAGGGGACCACCTCGAGAGTTTTTTACCCTTTCAAAAAAAAACGAATTTCCAAAATCGGCCTGCAATTGGGGGAGTGATCGCGTAACAAAAATAGAAAAAAAAAAAAATGGAAACGTTTAAAAATGAGACATCGGTTGCTTGTCCCGATGATCACTAGTTTGTACCGCCCGAACGAAAATGGATGAAATAGCTAGTAATATCCCAGTACTGAAGCAAAACGCATGGATTTATTTTTCTAAGGCCGTAGACATACAATCTACATGGATTGATAAAAAACAGTTTCGGTCTTGCTTCAGTCGCAATCAAAGCGTCCAGACGGAAAATTGAATTAATCGAATCATCTGTCCTTTGAGTGTCGCCAACCGATTGCAGGCGCATTCATTAATAAATACCTAGTATCGACTAGGCTCGCTCCATTGGATAGGTCGATTTCACACTTCTTTTACGCTGTTAATCGATACACTACTGTTTCTATGTGCCTACTACAGTGTAATGAGGTCTTCAGATGAGACTAACCATAGGAATCTACAATATTCATGTGTTTTTCGAAGAAATGGTGCGGATATTGACGATGTTTATGAAAGAAAGAAACATGTTTATTGCCACCATAAAAATAACATAAATGTACACTGTACAGAGGGCTAATTCACGTGATTTTAAGACGCGCCGATCGTATTCCAGTGACTCTCGAACGAGTGAACGAGAGAGTGAGTGACGCGAGCGTATCTCATTGAAGCTCAGAGGATACCAAATGGCAGAACAGTCGACATTGGCTCAATTGCCATAACGAAAGAAGAAGAAGAAGATTACCAAATGTGTTGTTTTGATCAATATTTTATTGCAACTGCGCGGCAACTGCACTTCTTTAGTTACGTGAATTAGCCTACAGTGTGGTGACAATGACATTAAATGAAACCGATTATTTGGTATCACGTTCTGTGACCGTACACAAACAATCTATCAAATCCAATCAGTAATTTTGCCACAGGAAGTTACTTAAAAGTTCCTAATTTTACACATATTATGTAGATATCAAGGTCTCTAGGCGAAATTTCAAAAGTCTCTAACCTTTACACACATGTAGATATTATCTCTCTCTCTAGGCGTAATTTGAAAAGTCTTTAACCAGTTCTTACCAAAATTACCTTTATTGATACTTGACTTCTTTATTTAGAATAGATAAAGATGACATATGTTTCTATTTTGACGTTCCTTCACCTAGACGAATAAGTAAGTGAAATATTATGCAAAAATAATATGCGTGATCGTTGTTTTTTGTGTACAAATTCAGACTGTGATACCAAATACATGGTTTCATTTTCACCACCATGTATAGAAAATGTATGTAAATTTAAAAGTGTGTGTAGTATGGCAGAAGGAACGGTTTCCGTCGAGGTTCATCTGTGTGCAGCATGGCTACATCACGGGTCAATGCTGGTTTTAAGCTCGCTCCTTATGTATAACTACTCAAATTCTTACAATATATGAGTGCGGGTGGGTACACACAATTTGGTAAACCAAAGAACAAAAGAGAATGAGAAAAAAAAAACTCACAACCTACAACAATATAAAATCCATTCTTAAACGACAATACGTATAATATGATACTTCCCACCCAATTAGGAGTAAGAATACTTCTACTTCACATAAACTTCTTTTTATTATTTATTCGCTTCTGGGTGGGTTAGTAGTATCAGCATCAATAAATGAGAAGAAAAATCTAGAATAAAACATAATTATTATAACATATAAGTTATACGTACAAAAAATTTGCAGTACATAATCTCCTTTAAATGACAAAATTAAAACAAAAGGAATTCCGAAAACATCTTGACGTGTTTTCGCTATTGTTATAAAATTGATCGAAGGCAAGTATGTGTCCTTTGCCTCGATCAAGTAAGCGACTACATTGAAGCGTCCATTGTCGAGAGGGTTTTATTACTCGAGTCAATTTTGAGTGACGTGTAGTAGTGAAGGGTTAAGCAAAATTTATGTGCGCTATTCATTTAATCCAAGAATGCTCCTCGAGACATGCTCACTAAATCACCTCGTCGACTTTATGCCGTCTCTCCTCAAGTGTCATTCCCTATCTCCCAACTTTATGCACAGTAATAAACTGCAACGGTTCACACGAAATGTGGACTATGAAATTGAGCCAATATTTGTGTTACAGCAATTTCCCGACGACATTACGGAAAACTATTCAAAATTTATCGTTTCATACCAAACGAGGAAGGTCCAGTCTATGCCGTAAAAATATTACCGGTGCGTCGGCTGCGCTTTCGCTCTAACCAACGGTTAGTTGGAAGTGAAATCCTCCCATTCATTCGTTCATTCATTCATAAAACGCATTACCGTCGCCGCGCACCCTAACCCCACCGTCTCGGTTGCAACGCGGAATACGTTAAAGGGGATCCTCGGTGTACTGCAATACGGGATGGAAACGTGAACGCGGGATTTTGTTGCAAGTTACGCTTGCGGAGTCCCGGGTAAGCTTAGCTCCTGGTGTGCATCGGGCTTTGTGCCCGCTCGGGTGAGGCCGCTACGTTTTGTATTCTCCTTTAATAAAACCGGGGAAAGGAATGAATATGTCAGTTTCCACGAAGATCGGGAGATGATATTCGTGTACGGTCAGAAATTTTTCTTTTTGTACTTTTTTCGTAAGTTTTATGTATTCTTTTTCTGGGCTAGTGTTTAGAATTAGGCGCGGCACTCAAAAGCATGATCAAAAATGTTTTTCTCGTTTATGCATTTTTTTAATTGTAGGTATTTAATTAAGAACAAAGTTAAATATTTATACGAATAGATAAAAATAATAACAGACTTGGTAAGTATTCTAGGTTTGATTTATGTAAAGACTTAAATATTAGATGAAGCTCTTTGCAAACTTATAATTTTGTCATACTTGACTTGAGTATAAATAATTAAAGCACCATTTGAATCACGAATTGGAACATAATAGATAATATAATTATGATTTTATTAGTTTTTACGTTCTTTACTATAAATATAGCTAGAGGATAAAAGTAACTTTGGAAGTTACCTATTACTTATCGATGTAGAGTTAAAAACGTATTATTGCACGAAACTCGATAAGAATCACGCCATGCAATCCGCTAACAAAAGATATTTATTAATTAAAAACTACACGATCGCAAAGATTATAAGTTTAACACAATTCTCGGTAGCGCTGCTCGGTTCCCGGTGGCGTACACCCCGTTTCCTTTATCTCAATATACGCTACTACTTTATTGTTTTATCAGAAATACAATTTTTATTTACAATCGTTGTCATACGGTATCTATTCGTAGAAACAAAGAACAACGGTTTTATCAACGGTAACGGTCCCACTTCCATTCTCCTTATTGCCAATCGCGGCGTACGAGCGCGGATTTTTATCTGTCGGAGATGCTTCCAACCGCCCCAATGAAGACAATATATGAGCCTGTCTAATTTATTTCATGGGCATTCCTTATTTAAGGAGAACACAGATTTTTCCATTCCAGGGGAGAGTAGATTTATTCGCCGACTCATTTCCCTAAAACCCACTTCACTTAATAACCCTAAAAGAGGCGCCTGATATCTCACACGGAATCCTTGGGATTTTCGCTTGTGCTCGGCCGCGCGATCGCGTTCCAATGGCCCTACAGTGTCGATACCGCCTAACCGCCGCCGTCTCAGCGAGCTATTTCATTATTCAGCCTCACCGACTCCGCTAAAGATGGCTGCGATAAGATTGACTAATTTCGCAGTATGCTTTAGATGAGCGTCGCATCGCGTCTTCATTTAGGCCGAGACCATTTTGCGGGCTTTGTGAGAGATCCGCTCGATATCTTCCACGTAAGCACGTCATTTGCAACTCTCTCTTAAAACCGGGAACGTTTCATAACCTCTTCTATCCAAAAACTTATTTAACGCAAACGAAACTTTTAATTTTATTATAGGGTACATTTTCTCAAAGGAAAAGTTATAATAACAGTCAAACAATTCATGACTGTTGTTTTTTATTTCCGTCGACGAAAGTCGAAGTCAGAGTTTCTAAACGTGTACCACGATCCGTGGACTTGCGGCAAACATAGTGGAAATCTTGAACCTACAAATGCAAACTTCTATTCTTGAAAGCTCTCGGGAATAAAGCCAAGCTTTATTGCTACACACTGGATGAAAGCACTGAAAACATGCTGAGTTTAGGAGAATTAAACGTTTAAAGAGCAACTCTTCAATCTAGTCTGGTTTACGGCAGGACGCATTCACTTTTTTCAGTACGAATCAGACACATTTTTGAAATAGAGTTAAAAGTAAACAAGTACGCTTTTAATTTGCGCCGCCGTTGCTTGGCCTAAATTCATTGACTATTCATCCGTGGGCCGTATCCAATCGCGCCGGGCTCGCCTAATCCTCGCTCAGCGATGAAAGTCAAAGCGAAAGCAAGTTGGTGTTCGCTAAAAGCCCTTTGGCAAGGCGTCGAGGCGGTGGCGAGGTGGCGGCGAGGCGCGGAGGCGCGTGCGACGGCCGTCGCCCGCTCGCCATTACCGCCCCAAGTGGCAAGTTTTGTGCTCGGCTCATGGGCGATTCATCGGCACCTCTCGTTAGGGCGCACGCCTGAATACCGCCTTAGCACTCCTCATTATTGCGTTTATAAAGGCGCCCATACAGGAGCCTGATTCACTAAGACTCGCTCTGTTGGTGAAAGAGAAAATGGAATTGTGTAGACGTTTTGTTCGCTAAAGTTCTTTTTTATTCTTTACCGTTAGCCGACGTCGCGGGGGCGTATCTGAGGGAAAGATATTTTGTGGCAACATTCTGCATTGTAAACGTAACGACGTCACGTTTCTCCTGTTCTTTAGTTAACGTTAGACATTAAAGTAATAGGGGGATATAAAATAGAGTCGTCGTTTTCCACATAGGTGACTTTATTTTGTGCTTTAATGAAGTAGCTTACTTTTTATTCGCTCTGGTGCGAGATGCGGTGGCTCTAGTTTTTATAGTACAGGAAATCCTAGTTAGGAGTCTACTAGAAACTCGTGCTACATAAAAATGTGGTAGTGAATGTAGTGAATGTTTGTTTAAAAATATATTTCCTGTGTTGGGTATTGTTTAGAAGAGTGTTGCCGGTCATAGATTAATAAATCTGGTTATAACCGCGGGGAAGTGGCGTGGCTCTGTAACGGGGTCTTGATTGCAAAATCAATAGCGCCCGGGCGTGCAACTATCGGCAGGTGTACTGCCCGGCGATATTAAAATTTGTTAGCCAGCGCCGATTAGGGCGCGAGCACATTGCTAATCGGCGGTGCTAACGTTTATCAGCTTTAATCGATGGCCCTTTGATTAAATTGATTTGCAGCTTCAATTAGCGGCGCCCTATTTGGATCGGTGAGGGGCGGCTGTTCGCTGTATTTAACATGAATAATTATTATGAAATATTGTCGACATCAACGTGCTTCCCAATTAGCATGTAACACGTACCTACCCAGTATACATAATATTATATTATTGTCGTATTTTTATAAACTCTAGTGATTCAAAACATTCTCCCACAAACAAAACCAACACCGAATGAGAATATAATCTAATAAAAGTTCATCAATAATATTTTGTCGCATGACGCATCCCTGGATTTATGACTACAGAACCGAGATTTCTGACTGCAGCTTGTCGTTACCTCGAGTCTACAGCCACTCCCAGCACAATCTGCGAGTGAAATTTAATTACAAAATTATATACCTAATTGTTTAATTTCTGAATAAATGTCGCCCTTATTACCTGTACCTATGTTAATTGTCTATTTATATTCTATTTCTATTTCAAAATTATGTCGTCCTTCTCGTTTATAAGATTACCTGTATAATTAATATTATGTACCTATAACTTTTATATGTGTAGATATTCTGTTAATATAAGTTGGTAACTAAATAAATAATAGTACATTATGGTACAAGTGTGTAATGTTGGTGATTACCGCTGAGGCGCCATTGAGACCCGAGCCGTTAGGTGAGGGTCTTAAGAGAGCCGAGGACGGTAATCATCAATACACATGTGTATCATACGACGTTTTTCAACACACTTGTGAAGAAAATAACTATAATTTCAACAGTGAAAACGAGTTGTGAATTTTTTTCGCAATGGCGGGAAAAATTAATCAGTTTTCCTATGCGCGCGCATCTAACAGATGATATATAAAAATAAAGCATATAAAAGAATGAGGTTTCTTTTTTTTGGCTTTTCTCGGATAGCGTTTTAGCCACGTACAAAATGGGTAATTCAAAGTTTTCTTTATCACAGAAAAAACAAAAGTTATATTTGAGTGAAAGTTGTATTTATTAAAAACGTACAAGTTGAAATTTATCTATTTAAATACGAAGTTGCATGAAACTAGCAAGCAATAGGTAGGTACATTAATTTATTTGTACTATTGAACACGATCTTTTTTGTTTCGAAACTTTTTTAAAAACAAAGCAACTCAACCAATTAAAAAAAAAAAACCTATAACTCACTTGTGAATAATAGTAAAGAAAAAGTCACAGTTTGATTACAGGTGTCATTATGTGCCTAATTGCGGTGAAATTAGAGCCATTTTATGAGCAAGTGTGTTGAAAAATAATTTAAACACTAATACATATATCGTATAAAAAACGAACTCATTAAATAACTAAGTTCGGCACAATTCACATTTGTAGACGCTTCCTAAAACACTCGGGTATAATCCTGCCATTGTTCTTTAGTCCACCACCACTAGAACTTATTATTAGAACTTTAGACTTGAAACCACAGAACACAGACCTCTTTTCTGTGTTCTGTGTTTGAAACTGTAACACCTAATTACCCGTATTTTGCACGTAATATAGGTGTAAGTACCTAGACAAAATTATTAAAAAAAATTGTATTACTTACAGCTGTCTTATTAAAAAATGAGTAACATTATTAGGTGTAAGAAGACGCCATTAAAAAATATTTTGATGATCAGCTATTATATAAAAATATTTCGAAGAGTATAAAATTGAAGGCCATTCGAAAGTTTTTACCAATAGAATGTTTATCTAACTATCGTTAATTAGGTTTTGATCCACGTATTTCGCGATTTCATTGTTGGATCCATAATAAAAATTGTTCATAATGATGAGTAGGTACAATTAACTCTTAAGAGATAGGGACTAAAAAGGTAAGACTTTGTATTTTGTGTGCTATTAGGATATACCTTCTATAAATAACTTTTCAAGCTGCTTACAGGTAGTAGATTGTTAAAGCAAGGACTCTAGACAGAAGTACGCCAAAGCGTGCTAACTTAGACACTTTCCAGTCAAGGACGTTTGAATTCCGGAGATCAAATTAAAAGTTTAACACTCCACAGCTCTGCACTAGTGAGATTTTCATTTAAATAGCCATTACTGAGAATATATTTACTAAACTTTTTTATTTACTTGCAAAAATAAGTTTAATTAGTTGTTAATGAGACTGCATTTGAGCATTCATTATGGATAGTTATGTTTTTGTGTTAAAAGGTTTTTATATTTATTTCGCGGTACACTGCCAATTTTATAGTCTGTTACAAGAATTAACTTTGTAAATAAATACAGGATATTTTTTTATGTAGTGCGTGTAATTTGTAGAGTGATTTAGTCTCGCAGTATTGAGATACACTTTAAAACAAAACGTAAATTCGACTTTGTATGGGGGACACGCAGCACAAGCCATAGAGTTTTTTTTTTAAATTTTGTTTTGTAGTGAATTTTATTACTGCGGTTGCATTTGGGAACGGGCACTGAATCTTTCTGCAAATTTTGCGCACTACATAAAAAAAATATCCTAAATAGATTATTTTTTTTAAAGATTTTGGTAGGTATTTAGTGCACCTATTTACCACGGTGTATGGTATCGGTATTTTTTATGAATTTATACAGTTCATGTAATGTATGTAGGCACGCGCATCCATTCTAATAGAACTCATTGTGAGAAATGAACGTACGCTCGCCGCTCCGCGTAGATTCGCCCGTTGCTAGTAACTACCGCCTGCATTCTCCTCAGCAGCCGGCCAAGTTTTCTCATTACGGCCGTTAGTGCCTCCCGCCACTCACACTATTACTTACGACCCTCAAACACGACACCTACACGCACCGACCAACCCCAATGCAATACTACACAATTTTCCCGCAGAAAATAATATTTCTCCGGAAACACCCATACGCTAAAAGTAAACCATCTTCTATTTCAATACGTTGAGCGCAAAAGTTTTCTGCTTAAGTCCGGGAGACTATTTTAAAAACGGCAGAGCACGACATAAGCAACTCATAAAAGTGGAGAGGGCTAAGATATTTTCTCGGGGAGGGCGAGAGGAGCGGTTAGCCGACTTTTACACTGGTTTTATTGTCTCAGCCCCTCGTAAAGCGTCCTTTGTGTTAGTAACGTCTCAAGTTGTATTAACACCGTGATAACTTTAGTGGGGCCCGTTCGGTTCGACGAGTCCGATTGGCTCGTCGACGCAATTAGGCCGAGGCCGAGGTAAGCGGATAGTTTTGGTAATAATTTAAATGGTGCCGATGACGTTCAGCGCTGTTTATACTCAGGGGAGATTTGAGACCCTTGATATTGAATTTCGTAAGCGAAACTGTATAATAAATTACGGGCATCCCTTAGCGCCGCGGCCTAAACGGTGTTTAGATGTTATGGTGTAATTAGGAAGGTCGCCGGTTCTGTCGGGTCGAGCACCCGTAACCGCTTTACAAAGGCGGTTTCGGGTGAATATTCTATAAATGTGAAACTAATACTAGCACGCGTTTTGGAATTGGGACAGGAAACGTCGGAATAAAATGAATATTAACTACAATAATACAAGGAGTTCATTAAAGCGTGGTGGCCCACGAATAGTAAAACGACCTATAATAAGCTCTGATACGTGACGCAAATTAACAATTACTAGTGGTCGAGTGGTCGAAATTCGACCACATATTATTTACAAATTTTAGCTTTATGCACCTTCTCCATTATAACATTTAACTATGCCAAATCTCACACTCCTCCGTGTGCGCAGTATGCAGTATTAGAACGTATAAAGTTTTCTCTTCACGTATTAATATATAGATTATCAATTATTCCCGATAAGACGCTAAATAAAATAATCAAACCTACGAACTTTCAACTTTCTAATTCAGTTTCATAAAAGAAAATAACTGAATTAACTTTATTCGAAATCTTTGTTTGCAGTCAGTAAGAAACAAAAGAAAGTCTATTACAATTATTAAAATCCCGCATCTAAATGTTATCCTCAAACTTTTCAATAAGGAAATATTTAATTTCCATTTGAAGAGCTTCAACTGAACGAAAACAAAACAAAAACTTGAAAACACACTCGATTTATAAAAAGAAAATGGGAATTGAGTCGCTGTTCACATTGTTTTTGGTAGGGGCGTCGATTTCTGCGACAAGAATTTTCCAACGAATTTAGCGGTTTCAATCGATGCGTCGGTAATGGAAAAGTTCAATAGGCAACAACAAAGCCCGATATAAGTTAACGAAGCTCACGAAAGCAAAATTCACGATGGGAGCGCACTCTGGCGGACAGGAAATTAAAAGACAAAAGAGTGGCGGCCTGGGCAGTTTAGTCTCGGAAATGGAGGGCGTGCCCTACCCTCTGCGTTTTTCATCGGCGCCAAACCGCGACCACCTTCGCATGAATATTAAAAAAGCGGTATCTCATGTATATTGTGCTGTGATTATTTATTCGGTTATAACACGGTACCGCTCTCTCAGGAAACCGGTTGAAATAAATAACTTTGACTTTGACTATGGGATATGGGGTACCTCCATGGTAATTGTATAAAAATAAAGAAAATAAACATTATGCTGACGACAACGAAAATAACGAATGTAGTTGTAAATTATAGAAAATTTGCTGTTGCCCGCGGTTTCAAACGCGCGTTTTATTTTTATCAAAATAAAATATACCCTATATTACTCAGGCATAGTGTAGCTTTTTATTAGTGAAAGAATTTTTAAAATCGGGTCCGTAGTTTTAGAGATTACTTACCTTCTATCAACAAACAAATACCTCTTTATAATATTAAATAGTATAGAAGTAGGTATAGATAACATAACCGAGATAAGAATGAATGTCAATATTCTCATAAAAAATATTAAGGTTCTAATCAGAAAAAGGATGAAAAG
The DNA here is from genome assembly GCA_932294325.1 of Allophyes oxyacanthae. NCBI lineage: Eukaryota > Metazoa > Arthropoda > Insecta > Lepidoptera > Noctuidae > Allophyes > Allophyes oxyacanthae. The sequence continues at coordinate 6,559,415 of OW028610.1, forward strand.
ATTCACAAAAAATGTCAAGAGAATCAATTCAACATTCAAAGACTCCTTACACTAAAAGTAATCATCCGCCACGAGTATCAAAATCATTAAACATGCAATATTTCACATTGATGTGACGCCGAATACATTTGGAATGTAACAGAATTAATCCTTCCTAATACGGGGATCCTCAATGTATCAAGACTACGTATGGTTTCTGTAATTCAGGCGGGCCAGCGTAATCCACTCGCGTCGGACGATATCGAGTTTCTGAGGGAGGCTAGATGCCGTTTTCTCGCATCTTTATAAGGACTCGCTTAGCTACCGTGGTGCTACCTATCGAATGGAACAATGTGGTTCCGTACGTAGGATTCCGTTGAGATGGTAGCTGTTTATCCTCTCCATTGTGCAGTCTGAATATGTTTGGCTAGCGTAGTCTCGTCTTTGATAATAGGATCCATGCATTTAAACTGTAAATGGATTGGTTGATGTATGATTGGGTATTGTGAGGCAAACTTAGTATTGTTGTATGAACAAGAGAAAATATTCTGAAATAATAGAGATTAAGAAAAGTTGGTATTATTTTCATGTTAATTATACAAAATGGATGTTAATCGCAATACAGCCGATGATGACAAAGCGAAAGTTCAACACTCACAACTTTGTTTCCTAATTCAATTTGCATTTGGAATCGAAAACTTTCCGTGACACTGTTTTGCATTATTAATACTTCAGTATGGCGTGATCTCTCAGGAGGCGCACTAGAAACCATAAATTGAATTCCAACCTTCGCAATTAGTTATTCCCGCGCGTGAAAACTTTCTAGATCGTTCGCCTTCGTTAACAGATGTTACGGTGCTATTCATTATACATTCCGTCGAATTGTAAAGCCGAACATTTAATTTAAAGTACCTACCGAAGGCTCCTTTGTTAAATCGCCGAGCATTTTGGGCGGTATTGTTGAGGAAGCGCTGGAGCGGTGGAGGATTAGCGGCAGAGTGGTGCCCGCTAGTTTCCCGTTTACGGAGAACATTCGTCTTGCGGGGAAATGCGGGACGATAAATAAAGGTGCGCAATATGGCTTGCGAGCTCGCCGGGTGTGCGCTAGTGGCCGAGCAGCGTGAAACGCATTAACCCTCCGGCACGTGCCGCCGCGCGCGTCGCCGCCCGCGGCCAAATGACAAGCCGTTCTCATAATGCTATATTGAATAACAAATCAACGATGTAAATAGCGTTTGTGCAATATGCTCCAGTAAACCATCCGCCCGTCTACGATGCCGTAGCAGGATAATAAAAAAGTTTTTGTGGCGAGTCTACCATTCCGCCGGCGCGGCACGTCTCTTATCGGCCTAATTTGGATCAAACAATTCCACTCCCCCATACAAATTGCGGAGAGGCACATTTGTTATCTGCAGTTTTCGGCAGAAATTATATTAAGATTTTGTATTACGATAATGTTGTATATTTTTACTCTCCTCGTGGTCTAGGGCGCATCCTAAGGGAGCCGGATTTTATGATAACAATAAATTACACCAAAAATAAACTAGATCCCATCTATAGCAATGAGATTTTCTTTTTTGTGGATAGAGAATTTCTTTTTTAAGAGATTAGACTTTTGAATATGTCCCAAGAGAAACTACTTCAACAAACTAAAATAAAATTATTATTACTTTGTTACGTGAATCTATAACGTTTGAAAAAACCCAGTAAATTGAGATTTTAATTTATTTATGAAATAAATATTATAATGAAACCTTTCTACTCCTATGAAGATTTGTTATTATTTACGATGCAGATTGAATAACACTTTGTTTTATTGTTCCAGGTTCCCCGTGGCGTATACATGAGATGTTATGGGCTCCTGCGTAGCGAAGTGGCGCTGGTGGTTGGTGGTAGTGGCATGGGCGTGGGGCACCGCAGCTCGCACGCTTTGTCCCGCGCGCTGCGCCTGCGACGACGCTCTGCGCGCCGCCTCCTGCGCCAACGCCAGCCTAGAGATCGTCCCGATACAACTCAACCCAGAAGCCACACACATCAATCTCACACGCAATTCGATCGACAACCTCTTATACACCTTCGGCTTCTACACGCAGCTCACTGTCCTCGACATCTCCTACAACAAAGTTATAGACTTAGGTAGTAAAAATTTCGAAAACAACAACGAGATGACTCATCTCAACTTGAGCCACAATTTTCTCAAACGCTTAGATAAGGACACATTTATTGGGCTAAGAAATCTCGTCGATTTAAATTTAGCGAATAATGAAATAACCAACATACACGTGCAGACGTTCCAAGATTTATCTGCGCTGCAGAGGCTCGACTTGTCCAACAATAAACTCGTGAAGTTCGAGCCGGATGCTTTAAAGCCTTTGACCTCACTTAAGATACTATCGCTCAAAAACAATTCCATATTAGACATACCGTCACCTAATCTTGCTTTTATCATGCATCTAGAAATTTTAGACCTGTCAGAAAACTTAATAGAGCAAGTAACCAAACATGGTATCCCGAATTTACAGGAATTGAAGCACTTAGACTTAAACAATAATTTAATAGAGAATGTGGATCAATTAGGATTCCACAATCTGCCTTCACTGCGACACCTGGATTTGAGCGATAACAATATGACTTCGATTCCAACGTCGGCTCTGTCTAAACTATCAAACTTGTCCCATTTGTACCTAAGTGGAAACTTTTTTCAAAACGTTACAGCGCTTTCGTTCCAAAGTCTGTTCCATTTAAAACATTTACACTTGAGCAGACTTTACGAACTGGAGAGAATTGATTCAAGAGCATTCGTGGATAATATAAATTTGCAAAAAATATGGATGAATGAGAATGTCAAAGTTGGAGACGTTCCTCCGAGACTGTTTCACGGAAATCCGAAGCTGACGCACATTTATATGAGGAACAATGCGCTTGTGGCTCTTGAAGCGTCACACTTCCCAATAGACAGATTGCAGGAACTTGAGATTTCTGGCAACCCATTTGCTTGCAATTGTTCTTTATTGTGGCTTTGGAAACTTGGAAGGGAGAGTGAAATAAGCAGCAAGAAGGCTGGGAACAATAGTTCCATTCTTAAAATAGACTATGAGGACGTGATGTGTGCTGCTCCGGCACATCTGAAAGGTGTTCTGTTTGTACAAATTCCGGAGTCAGAATTTGGGTGCTCGAGTGGATGGGTGATAGTAGCGGTTGTGGTGCTGACAGTGAGTATCGTGATAAGCGTGGTCGGTGGTGTTTTATACTTCATGGGACCCCTGAAGAAGTGTAAAGGGGATAAGTCAAAACAAGTTATGACGAGTGTCATGTTGAACGGTGACGTGTCAAAGTTAGGGAATGGACTTGGGTATTCAACTCGTGGTAGGGAGCAGGAGAACAAGAGAGACGTAGACCGGTATCTAATGATCGGGTCTTCTGTGAGTAATAACTTTCATTCGTTGAATCCTCCTTGGCACAGTGTGGACAAGAATCCTTACTACCAGGAGGAAAGTGAGGAGCACATTTACCAGCAGTTCGCCTATGAGACGATTCCTCACCACAGGACGCCAGAGAAACCACACATAGTGTACGTCTAACATAAGTTGTGCGCAAAGGACAATATCGTGGGTATATTTTCTTTGCTACGTTATACGAACGAAGTTGTGTACTGTCGTCAAAACGACGAGGAACATTGAATTTGCAATAATGTATATAGTGATATGAATAAAATGTAATATGTGATAGCTTTGTATATAGACGTGTAAATATATTACTCAGTGCAGATAAAGACATTACTTTATAGAAATTCTCGATTTTGTACTTACTCATTTAGTCATGTTTATACCTAATATTGATTGTCACATTCACCTGTATTGTAGTGTTGACCTTCAGTTGTTTTATTTACTAGTTCCTCGATTATATGGGTACTCGATTGTTGTTAAGTGCTTTGTAAAATTCTCTAAGATGTTCAGTACTAAATGAATATTATATTCATGTGTAATAAATATAGTATACATTATATATTTTTCAGAATTGAAAACACCAATACTTGATGAAAACTTTGTACAAATATGAGCAATATAGAATAATTTGAAATGTTATGTCGTTACTTTTATTCGGTACATTGTTATAGCATTATTAGTTGTATTTAGAGAAGAAACTTTTTGACAGTAAATGCTAAGAACATTGATTATTATCTATCTACATAAATAAATAGATTATACAATAAACCAGTTGCTCTGATGCTAACGGGTACAAAATACAGATTTATTGGCTTAACAAAATGATTTCAAAGATAATGATTTTAATAATATTCGGTTAATAGATATTCTGAAATTAATATTTTTGTACTTAGTGAATACGTGAATGTTGGGTCTAAAAGTTTTCGGTTTAAAAGTTTGTTAAGAGCACTGAATGCCTTGGGTTTGAGCGCAGCTTTTTCGCATACAAATTAGAAATTGCTGCGCGAACAACTAAAAGAACTGTTCAAATTTTAAAAAGACAATTGAAGAGTTCTTTTATTTTATTTGAAATTCGTTTTATTTTTTAATCAGTGTGACTGTTTGTATTATTTTTTCTGCTAAATCAAAAGAAAACGTATGATTGTTATTTTAATTATTGCCAATAGTGAAAATCTTGTATTATATGTAAGTTCAAAAACTGTGTTCTATTTTTTAAACATTATTTGAAAGTGGTATCAGGAAATCATGTAGGTAATATTGCTAAAGCAGACAATACACTAGCAAGCCAAACTGCCAGACTGTTGACTGCAGTCAAACTGTCCAAAATAGTTCATGATCTAATGTATGTATCTTATGCACGTCGGATAGTCACGTTGGCTGACAATTCTGTATTGGCAGCTTGGCCACTTACTGCGCTGTATGTGCATTAGGCCTAAACCGTACTAGACGATTCAATTCGAGTGTGATGGGTCTTAGAAATAATAGAGAGACAGTAATTTATGTTACTCACGCTACAGCGTTCTTTGTAACGCAAACTTAAACTGCTAGTATGGCTTAGGTTTTACCTCGGTTTCTAAAGGCTGATCAAATATCTGATCATTTCATATCTCCTATTGTGATTGGTTTATCAAACATCTATAAATATTTAAACAACCAACCATATCAGTAAAGTATACTGAGGTTTTCTCGACTTCTACCGTAGTTACCGTCAAGCCAAAAATGTTTGAAAACAACGTGCGCGCGCAATTTTGAGTGAACTTCTATGGAAACCGTGCGCACACTTCACACATTTTTAGTTTTACAGTAACTATACGGTTGGGGCCGAGAAAAAACTCGGTATAAGGGTATAGTTAACACGTTTGATGACTGGTTAGTTTTGATCAACCTTAAAGAATCCGGATAGTTCAGGTTACTTCACAAAGAAGAGATGTGACTGTTAGTATTCTTTCAATTCTAGACACAATCCAAAACTTTTAGAGCCCACAGTTTAAAATGTTCTAGCTGAAGTAATCATTGCAATTATAATAATTTTTATACATACATATATAAAGAATATCTAATACGAATTTCATAAAGATATATCTGCTTCATAACCAAACCTAAACCTATTCAGTCGATACCTACAGTCATAATGATAGTGTAAGCCTATTTATACATACTACTTAAAGAAAAACATTTTGTTATGGAACTTATTTAAATATATAATGCATTAAAACAAACGACAAATAAACAATTAAAAATATAAATTGCATTTTAATTGAAGTAAGCACTTACAGGACGCACATTCCAATTAATTATTGTGAGGCAATTCATAATTGGATGGAAAAAAAAAAATATACGTAGCTTTAGGTCTGCTAGCTCACTCATATTACTTCCAATTAAATGGGAGTCGTAATGGTTGCTATAATCAGAGGTGATTGTGACTGCCTAGTAAATATTCAATCATTTTACAATTTGCAAAGGATAATGTTTTTAATTGGAAAATGGTTAGCTGGGGTGATTATATTATTGAACTTATGAAAGACTAGCCACGTTGCCCACGGTTTCGCTCTCGCGTTTTATTTTTATGAAAATAAAATATAGCCTATATCACTCAGAGATAGTGTAGCCAACGATATAAGTGACATAATTTTTAGAATCAGTTCAGTAGTTCCAGAGATTTCCCCCTATATACAAACAAACAAATTTTATATCCTTATTTTCGTGTAACCTCCTTATAATGTTAGTATGGACATAGATACCTCATCTTCTATTATCCTGAGGAAGGCTCACTGGTTCAATCATGAATCGTGGTGAGAGAATCCAAAAGCAAAGATTCCTTCACGGATGCTCCATTACGACCCTCTGTTTTTAGATGAAGCACACACACAAATCAAACAAATATATCTGGCAAATACTTATAAATGGTTCCTGATGTGGAAATCAATCCCGTGACCAGCTCAGAAGGGTTCATTGGATCACTCGGGGCATCTACATTACCTATCCACTATTGAGAGATAAAAGTAGAAAAGATATGTTAAGTAAGTAAGTCTTGTAATAGAACTTAAAGAAAAGGTAGATATTTGAAATTGGTATCCTCTTGATTTGCATAATTATGATTTTCATAATATTTATTGGTATAAAATGTTTGGCATAAAGTTTTTTTGCTATTATTGGCATAATTGTTTGTGAGCATAATGGTTTCATCGAAGCGAAACACTGACAGTAGTGTAGTGTAGTGTAGTGACTAAGGTTAGGCTGGGGTAGCCCAAGGGCCGCCCCAATTCCGCGAACTTTACCTCTACCATGAGTTTTCCATGCCGTCTAACGTTCACGTTCACATGCAATATATTGTAGAGTGACTTTAGTTCACTATTTATACCGCTAGAGGCGCTGAAAAAATTCCCATACAAATATTGCATGTGAACGTGAACGTTAGGCGGCACGGAAAACTCATGGTAGAGGTATTTGTATACTCACAAAAGCCTAATTAACATTAACAAAAGTATAATTTACGCCTACATAGGGCTAGGGCAGTTATCTTAACTATTGTAGCTACAGGAAAGCGTTTTCCTGTATCTGCAACGGTTAAGGTAGCTAGAAGTATACAGGATAATTTTTTATGTCCTACACAAGATAATTTGAAAAGTGATTCAATGCTACAGTATTAAAATTAATTTTAAATCAATACTCAAATTCGACTTAGTATGGAGGACACGCATAATTTACTAGTGAAAGCCATACTAAATTAAACTTTTGTTATAAAGCTTATTTTAATTCTGCGGTTGCAAGGAACAGACATTGAATTTTAACAAAGGCGTGAGATGGAGTCGCCTGTTCTTAGTCCGGAACGCTATACGGTGCAGTACGTTACGTAAGTATCTGTCTCAGAGGGCCGAGCATGAATGTTTTTGACGTATCGTAACGTTAACGTAAGCAAATAAAAATTAAAAAACAATAATTCTATCGCATTTTTGTTTAATTTTACACAACATACCTACCTACATACTTGTTTCATGAACAAGTAAACCTAATTTATGTATTTAAAAAAAATATGGATAAAACGTGAATGATTTATTCAAAATTTGCTTATGTTAACGTATTGATATGTCTAAAAAAACGTGTTTACTGTTTGCTTGGATTCCAATGGATTAAACCAAGAAGATACCTACAGTCACCAAATATTCTGCATCAAAAGTAGATAGTCTATTATGCTATAATTCAACGTTTATTTCCAATGTTATCTTTGCCTGTCTCCTAATTAGAAGAAACACACCAGAAACTCAGTTTATCACCTAAACCACTCCATCGGGACCAAAATCTGAACATTGCCGTGTTAACTTATCTATGCAAATATCCCATTTTTATGGCAGTATTAATTAGGCGATTTAAATACGTAAATAAAAGCTAATTTATGTACTTCGAAGCAGTAAAAACATCGGAAATAAAACTCAAACTAAAAGCAACTACGAGAATCATAAAAGTAATCGAAATTCTGAAGTAAAAGTTCTGTAAAGCACGTCTATAAAAAGTTCTAGAAAACATGTCCGAAACGACTTGAATCTTTAATTAAGAAGCCGATAGAGTTTTGGAGTAGAATATTTACGTTCCAGTAAAATATAGAAAATATTATATGGTAATAGTTTTGTGAAGTGAAATTTTCCGATAATCATATTTACGGTATAACAACGGTATAACAACAGTATAACAACTGTACCTACTCAATCAAAAACAATAACGTTCACTTTACTGTACTTTACCTTTACTTTACGGTAACGGTTGTCTGAAAAAATATAACATATGCAAAACTCATCCAAAACGACTTGTTTCTTATGAAACCAATACTGTCTTATTACAAAAGATAGTATAATATACAGCAAGTCTTGTAAAACTCAGATTTTAAGATAGCCCCGTCTCTTTTTTATATGACGTTAGAAAGTGACGGATATATTTTAAAACCTGGGTTTTACTAGACTGGTTTTATATTATACCATCTTCTGTAATAAGACAGTATCGGTTTCATAAGAAACAAGTCATTTTAGATGAGTTATCTTGTAGTTGAATAATTATCTAATAGTACCTAAATAGGTTTGCCGTTTGCCTAAAAAATATGCCTGATAGAAAAGACGTTCGAAACGATTTGTTTTCCAAGAAGCTGATAGAGTTTTAATTAGAATTAAATCTAGCACAACGTTTTTTGTAGTATGATTTTCCAATAATTTACCTAGCCTGAAAAAAAGGACGGACTGATCTCAGAAGAAATTTGGAGAAAGATTTATTTTACGATGTACGCCCTAAGGGGTGAAAACTCATTGTCCGGTGAAGTAATAAAAGCCATCCGCGGCTATCGTTCATCCAAATTAAGGGGTGGGAAACGGGTAGGTCTATCTTTAAAATAAACAATGTTAAAACTCAATATAGAAGGTTACTTTACAAAACTGCTATGAAAGTCAAAAGTCAAGATATTTTTTTATTGAGTTGTAACAATTTTTTATAGCGAAATTTTGTTACTTTAAATAACTAACAAAATTTCACTATAAAAAATTGTTTTTGAAAATAATCAAAATATTCTTTACGTTCACGATTATTCTTTTTAAATGTCTGGTGTTCACCGATTGAATATCCAAAACGCACGTAAATATTAGATTGGAAAATACATTAGACATCGCACTTATCTACTCATGAACATATCCAAATTAAATTAAATCCAAAATCATCCCAACCACACTACATACGTTTAAACCCATATCGCAAATATAAATACCAATTAAAGCCACAATTACACGTTTTACGTCTAAAATGAATAGTAAATGTGCGGCTGTTAATGAATTTCGGTCGTTCGGCAACAAGTTGATTATAATAAAGTCATTTCGCCCGGTATCGACGGATGACAGTCATTTGACGGTTAACAAGGGGTGCGTGAAAAATGCCGCCGGACTCCTTTTTATCATACACAATTACCTAATGTGTGGAATTTTCACGTAAATTGCTATGGAATGGCAACATTTTGTGATATAAAGGGGTGAATAGTTGATGTTTTATATGATTTTTTGTAGAGTTCTTTGTTTTTGTCCTTTGAATTATTTTGTATTAGTTGCTTATTTCTCTGAAACGATAGTTTTCTTATTAATACCAAGTTTTGGATACAGTCAGAATGATAACATAGGTTATGTTAACATTTTTACTGTCTCATTCTGTTTGAATTTTTGCTCAAGGGCAGGTAGAGTGAAATATAAGTAACTTTGGATGCAAACCATGGCGGGCAGGTACAAAATAAAGCTAAAAGCGTCAGCAACACCTTATTTTAGCTAAAAATAGACTACCCAAATTCTACCCAAGCAAATATTACACTGGTAACGCTGTCCAAGTTGCCTCATCCAGACTATGTGAAGGGTCTACTCACCGGGGACGCATTACTGCCTGTACCTTCACAGATCTATAATGGAGATAAATGAATGTCAAAGCACTCAAATAGGCGCCCAGTCGCCCTCAAAAGTAAAATAGCACGGGTTACGGCCATATAATGGAGGAAGCGTGTAGGACATTTGTTTCTCAATTAGTTCACGTTTAAATTTGCCTCCCGGCGTTATTAAATGACACGGGAAAGTGTATATTTTTGTGCTGGATAATTTAAGTTTGGAGTCTGATATGACGTTGAATTTGACGTCAGTTGTGTTTTGTTTGGAGTTTTCTGTTTAAAATTGTGGAAATTAAGAGCGTACATCTAACGGTCATGGCACACTAGCTGCTTTCTGCAGCAGTACTGCAAATATTCGCGTTCGTTATTCACTTTTTGTAAGCTAGCTATTCTGCTGCTAAAATAAACGAGTGTGTTATGACCCTAATATCACTTTTACTTGGATATACGAGTTGATAAACTTTTATAGACAGACTTTTTTATTCTTAAATTATAATATTAAACGAAATAATAGGAGGCTAACTAGCGAAGTGTTACAGTTTTTTTTTTTTAATATTGTTTAATAAAATTATCTTCTTCATAAAATTTTACTTAGACAACTGAATTTTTTGAACAATGCTGACGTCGACCAATTAGCAGCTGTTTAACTTAGGCCTGACAAGTTGACACTTGCTCTCTGGAGAATAGAATATAGAATGCTAAGTGACCCGGCCTAATGTTTTTTTAAAACTAGAGCTAGTGTCACTAGTTTATTAAACCATGAAATTTTTACCATATATATTGAACAGTTTGCCGTCTCAAAAAACGTTTACCATATATATTGAACAGTTTGCCGGCGGAAATAAGACTCGAGCCCAAAAAAGGTGTTTTTAAAAGAAAATTATTTAGATACTATTTATGTAATATGTGATAATACGTAACGTACGTGTGTACGTACGTCTGGATGCCTTATCTAATATGTTTAGACTCACAGATCCCACAGTCAAACCGAATACACGGTTTTGTGGGACTATGTCAATTATGTGTAATTTCGTGAATTTTTCAATAAATAATAAAATAAAATAAATGAAATTATTCGCAGCACCTTTACTCAATATTGTATGCCAATAAATATTGGCATTCAAAAGACAATGATAGATATAATATCAGTGTTTAAAAATTACAAGTTTTTATTAGTACCTAAGAGGTTTAGTCTAGAATAGAAACCGTTGAATTTCTCTCCTGAAAAAAAATTGTATTTGACACGTAGGTACGCGGTATTTACCAATGTTTGTAACGCGCTATTGAACTATCTTTGACGATAATATGACGAATTATATTTACACGCAGCGACTGCCCTAACAGCAGCAACGCTAGGGTAAATCTCTACATACCTACATAGTATAAAATAAAGTCGCTTTCCGCGTCTGTCTGTCTGTATATCCGTTAACTCCTCCTAAACCACGCAAAGGATTTTGATACGGTTGTCACCATAATTTTGAGAATTTCTTCCGGAAGGTTTGTATGCACAATACTTTCATATTTAATGTAAGGATAGTAGAGAAATTACACCCGTAGTATGCAGCCGGGGACGGGTCGATAGTAATTAATAAGTCTTCCTCTTCCGTCGAGTCGGCATGGGCTATGGAATACATGGGGATTTTTCATGCCGTAGTGGAATGATTAGCCAGTGGTCGTATAGTATCAAGACTCCCCAGAGTGCGCCAAACGATCTAATGTTTCGTCATACATGGAGGCTCTTTCTAGCCTAAATCTGTAAATATTATAATAGTAAACGGATGGTACAGAAAGTCTAATTATTCCTTACTTAAATTGAGCGTGTTTGCGGTACACTGCGGTGGCGGTAATTAAGAGATTGCATGTACTTGTGTCGTGTCGCATTGTTGTTGTACGTTGAGACACGTAGAAAATTTGACTGCGTTCTGCTAGACGTGACTGTTGATTAGGACTAGACAAATAAAATAGTTACTGTAGATTTAGCTGCTGATTACGACTAATTTATCCAAGTTCAACATCATAGTAGATAGATTATAGTCTTGTACATCATTCGTTAAGGAAAAGTATAAGGCAGGTAGGTACTGCTTTTCGTAGAAGCCCCATTTTTTATATGATTACAGGTACGCACGGAGAAAAATATTGTGATAACAAAACTACCAGATCGTTTAGTAAGTTGTATTAAATAAATATTAGTACTCCTTAATGAATATTTTATTTACAAATACCAACATCCTTTGTGTTAACTTTACAAAGAATTAGAATATCATTATTGACAATAACTAGATAAAGTTTAATTAATGCTTCTTGTTGTCACAATAGCATGAGAATTTAAAGAATTAGATAAAAAACATATTATATATTATTATTATTTTTGTAATAGATTTAAGTTTCTATATAGTTTTAATATTTTGTTAATTATGTTCAGTAAATAAATATCTATTAGATAAAAAACTAATCCAAGTAATATTATTAGTTTTATGTCCATATAATCCATCTGTATCATCCACTTTAATTAATTAAGCGTGATATTATTTTACATAAACATGGCAATCATGATGTCACGGTCACCATGACACGTAACTTCAATGATTCACTATGCTTACTTACATATATTGTCCACTATTGTCTCTGATTCGTGACTCGTAAAAGTCCAACCCAAATATTAAAGCGAGTGCTAAACCGACAACATAAATACTAATCCAACGAAGCGGAGTATCTATTAAAACATAAATTCTTATCCGGATTACAGTACCGTAAGCCCATAAAGTTAGCTCGTTCAGGTTGGTCGACAACATTCAGTGAAAAATACACAGACAACACGCTTCTTGCCCACGCGCCAGGTGGAAAATTGAGAGTGATAAATGTTTTTTTAGATTCGTGACACCCGAACGTTTGGTTTAAATCTGCGAACGGATGGACTGACAGTTTTAATGGGCTCTGTAAGGGAGTGTAGGTGGAGTAAATTTAGGACCTACAGCTACCTTCTGCGAAGCGTTAGCCCATTCCAATTTTCGAATCGTTTGGACTTTTCCCACCCGACACAGTCTATTGCCTTTTAATTTATTGGTCTGTGTCTGTATTGCGAACGATCCGTTTGTTGTTTAATTAATATGAGTTCGAAAATAGGTTGGCTGGGCAATTCGGAGCAGATTTCGGTGTCTATATTTTATTCACACGTCGATTTTGGCATAATAACTTCTTATTTTATTTGTTTTTAACCGACTTCAAAAAAGGAAGAGTTCTTTGTTTTGGTAGTGGCAACAACTTCAGAAGCTGTTAAGTTAAAATTATTTTATACCTTTTAATTTGTTGAAGTCGGCTTTTTTTTTAACTTTATTTATTATTTATTATCTCTCCGTAATCTTAGCTTATGAAATAAAATAGTTTACCATTATTACTGTATTATAAAAATATATTAAATGATGCAAAGTAGACATAACAGAAAATCTATTTTTTTGCGGGCGCTGCCACATCCCTTTTCAGCTTAATGTCGTTCGTCTAATCTTCCATTCTTGAAGAGTTTTACAGATCATCTTTTCTGTAATGGAATCAAAATATAATTTTGCCGACAAAATTACCAAAAGACCTTGAAACCAATTCCATTTCCCTGTCCGTGATACCCATTCAATCCAACCAATCTTTGTTCGTAATCAACAATTAAAATCCTGGAACTTAACCAATATAATTTCCCATATCCATAAATCACAGTCTCGAAATCGGACAATAAATCAGAAGTAACAAGTAAATTAGAGAATCGTTGGAAGTATTATCAAAGTAGAAAATTGGAACGCCATCCGTTTCCCATAAAATGGAGCCAATCAAAACATGGCACATAAAGGGACATCAATGAGAAAAAATAAAGACCTTTTATCCTCGTCCTGAAAGGCTGAAACGGCACCGTTACAGGGGTGGAAAGATTTATGTCACGACAGTACTCGTTATGGCACCAAAGGGACGATAGTAGCAGAATGCAGCCTGCAACATAGGACAGGGCCGAATCTTTATTAATTGTCTTGACAAAGCCTTTATAATAATTTATCATGAGATGACAAACATCGCCACATTTCTAATCGTTTCAGCATGGCACGGCCAACACATATCCAATATTTAGTCGAAGCATAAAAGATTAGAGAGAAACAAGAAATGATTTTTTTTATTTTGCTCCGAAACACACAATGACAAAACATTATATAAATACAAATAAAAATCACTTAAAATACAAACATAATATTAAGGTACTATACCTAATACATAAAGAGACAAAAATAAATCTTATAACAGCATAGTGCCCACTTCTTTGTCAAGAAGCAGCACTGGTATTCTGCTTCTACATCACAGTTATCTAAACGTCTTATAGGCAATAATTATTTAAACAAAATAAAAGAATAAAGTAGGTACTTAAATACGACAGCAAGGTGTGAGTGTAGTGAGTGCGCCGGACGTAGGTACTGTTGGGACCGGGGAAATGAAGCAGGAACACACCTCACGTGAGGAGTGCACCATCACGTGAGGAGTGATGCTGGAGACAGCAATGCCAATGAAGGCATTGGGCCTAATGGTGTAAGTAAAATGTAGATACTTATTAAATTATGTTTTTCTGTCTTGGGGATCAATATCTCATCTTGCGCAGACGAGCATGACTTGAATAAATGTAATACACTCGAATAGGTACTATCGTTTTCTGATTTATAGCTGATTTTACCTTAAAATTATACTAAAGTAAATGTTAATTACGCTAATAAATACAATTCAGGCAATGTAAGCGTTCTGACAATTTTGAGAACATCAGCAATTTTTAAACTTGATGGGTTCAAACGTTTTGCAGCTATTTGTTTTATAAACAAAGCTTAGTATTTACAAAACTCAATTCGAAATTGGCATTTTTCTTAAACCACAAGAGTTCGGCCCTGCGAAGGGGTCTGTACGTACTTACTCCCTGTATTATATGACCACAGATCGGAGATCAGAAGCGTATTCTGTGGATTGTGTGTGAATTGGGACGTTCGAGTTTCATTCTCCTCTTGTTAATTAAATTTAACGTTGTAAAGTTGTAAGGCAACTGTTCGATAGCGTCGAATTCTCGTATTGTCACGATTAACAAATGCGACGCTATTGATTGTTTCGTGTCTATAGGGTTACCAATTAGTAGAACGGGTGTACGTCGTATTGTCTATTAGTTTTTAATGGTAGTTGATTTTATTGAATTTGAACTCCTCTGTGGTACATATTACAATTGGAATAATTAAATTAAATTGGAAATAATTGAAATAAATTATAAAAATTATAGTCTTGCAGTTTTGGAATTCAAAATAATGAACATCTAATAATTTTCTATGCGCACCTACGCATACATCATAAACACGGATCCTAGACGGATTTTTTTAATTACAAGCTTAACTGAACTTACATTACGGTCTAAATATGGTAGATAATATCAGTTTCTTAAAAAAATAATCTAATGTAATCCTTATTATAGTTGTGTGTGTAAGTATTCAGGAAAACAAATGCAAAACAACGCGTATGGAGCAGCAAAACATCAACCCCGATTTGCGACCTTATTATAATTTCCATAATAAATATCAGTTTTCAGTACATTTCAAGCTCGATACACCAGTAGATGCGTAAATAAATTTTATAGTTCAAGATAAAACTCATTGCGAGTGGTTTACGAGTGGCACTCCCCTAATGATGCAACCGCTATGCAGGGGACGTTTATAACCTCGTGTAATAACGTAGTTATATATACATATATACGGAAAATAAACAAGACAGGGGCAACAGTATTTAAAATAATAGTGCCTTAGTCATTTGCAGTAATGGTTATTACGCCTAGTACAATTTGCAATAATTTAGGTACCAAGGAGTAGAAATGATATTGTAGTGCAATTATATTATTATATTTAAGCCGATTTTTTATCGACATGTATTATTTCATAATGTCCTGAGCATAAAATACTACCCATCACTAGTTACTTTAACGTACGTGTCGTTCTTGGAATAAAATTAATATATTTTTACTATTCCACGAAAAGCACCTAAACAATTTTTTTATTGGTGCCGTTCGTGAGGTAGCTTTAGTGCTATTCGTTGTGGTGCTCTTTGTGGAATACCTCAAATATTTGCATGTCCTCAAAATTATTCCCCATTGTTTATGCATGTGAGATTTTTTTATTTCGTGTATATTTAGGTAATTGCACTTGCACTAGACTATACACGAGAAATAAAAATTAAGCATCGTCAAAAAGAAGTAACTAGGCAATTTTCGCAACTACCTACATTCATTAATTTAATTGATGATGATGATGATGATGTTAGCCTATATCATCCCACTGCTGAGCAAAGGCCTCCCCCCATGACTTCCAGGTCTTCCGGTCCAGAGCCAGTGTGGACCATTCTTTATTAGTTAGATCTAGCTCGTCTCTCCATCTCCTTCGTGGTCTGCCGCGACGCCGTCTAGCTGTGTCAGGGCTCCACATAGTGACAATTTTGGCCCACAGCTCATCAGGCATACGGCAGATGTGGCCAGCCCAATCCCACTTGAGTTTCGCGGCTTTCTGAGCTATGTCAATGATTCGTGTTTTGGAGCGCAGTGTGGTGTTTCGAACATGGTCTGTTAATTTTACACCTAAAATACTGCGCTCCATCGCACGTTGGCAAACCTTGAGTTTGGACTTTTGGACTTTTAATTTAATTATGAATTATTAATAATATAATAATTACTTCGCCATTTCGTGTCTACTCTGTGGTTGTAATAAAATTAACGATCTAAATTCAGAGACATATTCAATGATATTTACCGTAGATGCCAATACAGACAAATATCCCAACTCGGTACCAAGTATATATTTGGTATCGAGTTGGGATATTTGTCTGTAATGGTATATGTTATATCTATGTTATACAAAGACTATACCGTCGCTATTCGAATCGAATTTGGTATGTAGGCAAAGGAGGCTATTGTGCCATTTAGGTTATCAAAATAAGGTTATGTAGTTGTTTGTTTTGAGTATAGGAGCAACAGTAACCCAATAATCAAGTGGATGGCCTGGCAGATTGGAGTACGTAACTTAAATCCCATAAGTTACATTTGTCGTAAGTATCTCTATGATATTTATTTTAGCTTGGTTACAATAGAATCAATATTTTTATTATTTTAAAAAAGTAGGTGTATTTAAGATTAGGTGGTTTATTCATTGTCGTTTGCTATGTAGGTAAGTACTTACTCAATAATCGTAGTGAATAAGATTAAATGGAATCTTGGGGGAGACCTGTCAAATCCATAAACAGCCTTAAATACCCACTTAGTCATACAGATCTATTTAGAAAAACATCGTAAGCATTCGTCTGTGATCGCGTTTAGGGGTTAGATAGACGATTTAATTTTCGCTGTTTATGATTTTATTGAAAACAGACTCATTTATGAATAAATATAGGATCGTTTCAACTACGAAGGGCGTATATACACCAGCGGCGCAGCGCAGGGCATGTGTATGTGTGAATGGTTTTGAGCAATTTCATACTAAATGACGTATCTGTGTCCGCGTACAACCGCTATTGCCAAAATCCATGTGAAAGGGTCGATACCTTAAGCCGAGCTTCCACTGCGAAAGAGTAATGATCAAGTAATAGCTGGACGGAACGGACCCTAACTAGCTAAAATTGGTTTTACCTTCCATTAAGAAAGAGTTTTGATAATTGCCTTCCACTGCAAAAGAGAAATGAAGAAAGAATTCGTTAATAACAATTTTTACTCGTTCAGACCTTTCCGCTAGACTCTTTGTTGGTGGAAGCACTTCTCTGAAGGTTACCGTTGCGAGTTAAACGGAGTCCGTACAGAGTCCGCTCCGCTGCCAGTGGAAGCCCAGCTTTAAGTATTTCAGCTTACCAAATATAATAGAGAAAACCTAACAGTAAAGTTGGGCATCAGTTCTAGATTCTGAGGGATTTTATGTTCTTTATCTTCTTTGCACTTTATATCTACTTACTTACCTCACATATTTTCTATATTTTTCTCTCCCCGTCAACGAACACACACAAAGATAAACAAATCCATTGGATTTTCTGTTACCTGAACACATAGTGTTACAGTATGAAGGGTTCTGCTATTTGGATAGTAACGGTAAACAAAACCCGGAAGTCTATGTAATTTTATGGTTTATGAATAAATTTGCTCCCTAGGGCGCGTAATAATTGAGTGTCGGACAGCAAGCTAAACGGTCAGTCTGTATGTTTGTTCGGAGATCCGGGTACCGAATATGGTGAAAGATGGATGAAGGATTATGGAGAAAAATATTTTAATAACAAGACTACCAGAACGCTTAGTAAGTCGCATCAACTAAACGTTAGTACAGCATAATGAATATTCTCTTTATAAATAAATCTAAAGAGTTAACATTACAAAAAAGAAAAAAAAAATACAACAACAAGGCAAAGTTTACTATTTTGTTCTTGTTGTCACATAAACCACGAGAACTAAGAGGACATCTCTCATGCCAACCGATTCTTTATTGACATTCAGATATTATACATAGATAGATTGAATACGTCCCTTATCAAACACTAGCGGATACCAGCGGTTCCACCCGCGGGTTTTATTATTATAAAAATAACTCAGGGATAGTGTATCTATCATAGATATCCATGGTAGCTATTATTAGAGAAATATTTTTTAGAATCTGTTCAGTAGTTCCAGAGATCATACCCTATACAAAAAACAAACTTTACTTCTTTATAATAGTAGTATAGATAGGTCTTTTCCATCCCAAGACCGCTTCAACGATGCTCATACTTATACTACGATATTGCCAATAACTACTGCTCACGACTAGATCATTTTCGGCACCTACTGAAAAATAAAAGGTTGAAAATAGGTACTTTATACATTTATTCGAAAAATACTTCTGGTTAATCTACAAATGAAACTTAACCACGGCCATACTAACTTAATCATTAAAAGCATTGAAACTGTTCCAACAAATACTTTAGTAAAAACTTCTACAACTCAATATAAGATTACATTTCAGTTTTTTCCTCAAAACAAACATGCTTGAACTGTTAAGGGGCGGACAACAAAGGATATTTTCGAGCTTCTGTTTTAAAAGCATAAAGAAAAATGGGAGCGTGTTTTAAACTTTCAGCGTTGGATCAGCCTGGGTTTCAGCCTTGGCTCCGAATGATAGAGCTTGCGAGAGCTATAGGATTTCACCATAAGCGCTACACTTTATAGATAAAACCTATTTGCTTTGGAAAGGCTTCTGTCTGCCGCTTCCGCTAAAGGAATTTAAGTTGAAATGGTTTTAATAAAATAATTTTGATAGCATATTTTTACCAAATTTCGCAATATTTTAATCTTTTCTTTTTTGTGAGTGGTTATCAAT
Source organism: Allophyes oxyacanthae (assembly GCA_932294325.1). Lineage (NCBI taxonomy): Eukaryota > Metazoa > Arthropoda > Insecta > Lepidoptera > Noctuidae > Allophyes > Allophyes oxyacanthae. The sequence goes on from OW028610.1 coordinate 6,578,611, forward strand.
TTTTTAAGTTTATTATTAATGGGTTATTCTGCACGTAAACTAGGTTAAAAATTCGTGTCAAGATCGATAGACAGTGTTCCGAGTCACTTTGCTGTTAAACTTGAGTGAATTTAAGAGTATTCCGAGTCACTTTACACTTTTAAACTTGAGTGTTTTTAAGTGATGAAATTATTCCATCGTTATTAATAGAACCACATGTAAATATTGGTACAGATAATTAAAATCCGGCTATTAAAATAACAAGGGCGATCCTCGTAATTTTATGAGAATCGTAGGCAACCCTTTAACACATTATAACCGTCAAATAAAGGTTATATACTTTAGAACCCTATTTAAAAACCGCAACGTATGTGGTCCCATAGTTTTATAAATTAAGTGTGTAATTAAAATTTTGATAATTAGCCCAACTTATTATTTTGGTTTGTTTAGGACCGGAGGATAACATTTATAAAAGTATGGTATAATTATTATAATTATAGACTCTTTGTATTAATGTTAGATTGTTTTAACTCATTTACAATGCTACGTGGTGAACATATATGGGATATGGGTGCCAACTGAAAATCAGCGTTGAGGTCTCCGTGCCCAGCAAATGCTTAGCTGGCTACCCTTTCGGCATGGCATGCTTGACAACATACCTATATATTTAAAAAATATTTTATTTCATGTTTGTCAACTTTTGTAGTGTGTTATTTTATGTTTTATTTCTTATTTGTCAATTTTTTTTGTATTATTTTTATCTTTAATCTTCTCTCTCTTGTGTTGTCAATGTGTCCATGCTGATTTTTTTTTTTATTAGATAAATGTCGACCAGACATGTCAAACATGCGGCCCGCAGACCTCATGCGGCCCTCTACGCATTTACTTGTGGCCCAATCCAATTTTAAAAACAGCTTGATAAACACACTTGTATGCAGTTTTGAAGTTAATTTCCGCACATAAAACTACCCTCCAAATAGGCAACTTGTTCAAGACAAAAGATGTCTTAGATGGAGGAGTATAATTTTTTTCCTACTATTAAACGATTATGTCGATGCAATGAGTTTTATTTCACTATGGGCTTTGTGGCCTACTGATTCTGCGATCCAATAAATATAATCCAATTTTTTTTTTTTACATCATCCCTACTCTATTGGAATCGGGATAATATAAAATGAAAATAACAAATACTTATTCGAGTTAAATTATTAATTTGCCAGCAGAAGTACGGAAACCAATTTCAATTTTACGCTTTTCCTAGATAAAGTCCATTCACAAGTGCCTTAGTCGTAAAATTCCGTAAACTGTTCGGGAGTTTACGACAGTTTTAGATTATTGAATCCTAATTGACTAATTAAAATTTCACGACTCTCCCCTTTCCCAGTATTTTATTGTGGTGCTCTATACTTTGAAATGTGCCCTATGTCGTAGGTATTAAAATGAAATTACGTATACACAATTGTATTGAAATGAAATTTTGTTTACGCAATATTAGGTATAGTTTTTAAAATATATCTGTTAACACGTTAAACATTAAATGGTATTCGAATCTTTTGTACTCTTTATTACCCTAAATGCTGTATTAATTTAGATCCAAAATTGGCTTTAATGGTAATAAAGTAACCAAGATCGTAAAGATGCCGACAAAAAAAATTATTAGGAAAAATTTAAATATTTTCAGAAATACTGCAATTTTCTAATGTTTTAACTCACAGACAAACCGCATGAGTCATGCATAGTAACTAAATCCATCCCTATCTTCTCCACTACACCAGACAAGGGTAAGTTAGGTAAAAAAATATTTACAGAACACCACTCCTCCCTGAAAATCGCATAAATTAAATGTTCCGCCAACAAATTTATCTTTTTCCACCATCAGCATACTAATATTAGGGGTCCGTCTATCCTGCGGCCTTCGCATCAATAAAATTAACATTGTAATCCACTTAGAGTAACAAAAAATTACCTACAAGTAAATGCGTCTCTACATTTTCTGTGGATTTCGTGGACGACGTAATCATTATAGCTAATACTTTAGGGGCATAACAAATTGTGGCCAATTTTGTATTCCACACGGTTGAGGAAGGTCATTATTGGGTAGTCTTCTTGTCTGTCACTGCCGTCTGATTTGGCAGTTCAGTAGTTATCGATCGGCATTCTGCTTGGAGAGTTATAAGATATTTTTATATATTTTTTTAAACATTATAATTTTTTCTATATCTTGGGTACAGTTTATAAACATACATGTCACATGCAAACATATTGACACCCGCATAAACTATCTGAAGATCATACAAAATTTTATATTTGTTCCGTGCAGGGATTGAACCCGCGGCACGTAGCGCAGAAAGCCAATCGCTAAGCAAGGGCGCCAACCGTACCACTTCGCCGTGTATTTTTTGACTTCTGACTGTTTGTGGTGATCAGTGGCGATTGACACAGTTTTCCGAGTAATAGTCGGTAATAATGGCATAACGTTATCTGAGAGGTTGTGAGCTCAATGTAAAAATCAGTGTCGACTTATCATAGCCTCATAGATGGGTCAATCTGCTTGGTTCAGCTTTGCAGGTTGAAGCCTTTTTGTCATTAAATCCTGCAGCTAATAACTTCACCACTGAGGGGTTAAAGGCCTTAACCCCTCAGCGGTGAAGATAAGGGGCATAGATGATAAAGGGATTCAACAGGAGATGTAAGAATTCCGTTATCACCTTTCATGAAACGGTAAGACTTTGCCGAGAATAAGACCGCGAACGCAATATAAACTATACAGCGTGAAAAAAAATGACCAGCCATATTTGAGGTGGTAATCAGGTTCACGAAACTGAACAATTTTCCCTAAAGAATATACCTACGTCGAAATCTCAAAATTGAACATCGACTTTTCACACAAAGTGACTAGTTGCTAGACTTAACGTTTCTATAAGAAATTGAATTTTCGTTTTCAAATTTCAACCTATGTTGCTTGGGGAAAGTTGTTCGGTTTCATGGACCTGATTACCTCCTACAAAATGGGTGGTCATTTTTATTTCACCCAATATAGTATTAACAACATAATTATTGAAACATTAGTCCTGTTTATTGTTCATCCGTTTATTATAATATTTAGTAAATTGTGAAAGTTATTACACACCTGGTGCCGCGAGCTCTGAAAACGTATTAATTATGTACCGTGATTACAATTTGACGAGACACAATACATGAACATAATTTGTAGGTAATGTTGCAGTTATTTAGTTATTGTTGTGTACTATAAATGTAGGTTAATAGTTGAATTATATTAGGTAAAGGTAAAGTTTAATTTATTTTAGTGTAACCTACAAACGGTTTATCCTATTCGTAAGGATTTAGTACCAACTTATAATGGATAATATAATAACAATCATAATCATCATCATAATAATAGCCCATAAACGCATATCGCCTCCTAATAAACGGTACCTATAATAAACAATAATTATACTGGGTGCAATAAAATTGACCAGCCATATTTTAGGAGGTAATCAGGTCCATGATACTAAACAACTTTCCCCAAGAAACATAGGTCGAAATCTGAAAACGAAAATAATTCACCTTCTCATAAAACGCGAGTCACGTGACCAGTCAATTTGTATGAAGTCGATTTTCAATTTTGAGTTTTCGACCTATGTTCCTTGGGGAAAGTTGTTCAGTTTCATGGACCTGATTATCTCCTAAAATATGGCTGATCATTTTTATTTCACGCTGTATAAGGATATAGCAATAAACACCACTTGGTAAACAGATTGGTAATGGATGAAGTGTTCATACGACGATCTCTTTGGAGAATGTAGTATTTTGTTATTAGCGTAAAGGAGACTGTCTAATTGTCTATACACTGGAGATAAACTCGGAAAGTTGACATCTGACTGAGAAAGTCATATCTTCACACCGTACTCTGATATTCAGGGGACGCTAAAATTATGCTTCCGTTGCCAGGTCAGGTTACGTCGGTGAGGTCAGGTTCCCTGGGCAAGCCGTGAAAATTCTGACATTACGAGTTTCTGAAGAAGCAATAGGTACTGTGAGAAACATCACCTGCCGAGCCTTTTCCAAACTACGTTGAGGTCGGCTTCCAGTCTAACCAGTTGCGGCTGAATATCTATTTTACACGGAGCAACTGCCATCTGACTTTCACCACCCAATTACTGGGTGACACTATGGTTACCCTATGGTCGGTTGTATGGTTAGAAAGTAAGAAACGCGAAAAAAAAAATACTTATAAAAGTTATAATACATTATGAACAACGTTAAATAATGCAAAGATAAAGTTTCAAATTACTCACCTACTGTTAACAAGACAGCACACCTGTCTATGAAATAAATATGTTAATAAAGATTAATTAAATGTTAATATTGATGAAAGATGTGTGAACTGTATGTAAATCCTAAGTATTTATGTAAAGTTGAACGGTGTGAAAGAAGAAAGAAGAAAGAAAATCAATTTATTTTTTGCACACAGGACACCGAGCATGCACACATAACAAACATAAAAAATAAAAAAACCTGAAAATTACATAAAATAAATAAAGCATGGAAGTGTGTGTCCCTCATGTGCAAGAAAATGGGCATCGATCAGCTTGTTGTCATTGGCAACACCAATGACGCTGGTTTTCATCGATGACCGACGTCCGCGGGTGGTATGACGTAATCACGTAATGTCGTGTCCACCTTCTGGCGATATTAAAAAAAACAAAAACATAGACAAAATGCATGATTAAATAAAAAACATTACCCACTTATATAAATAAATACATCATGTGTGTGTGTGAGATTATGATTTTTTCTCCAAATTATAAAGTTGTCGTAAACATGCTTCGGGAATAAAACTTAGATCGTTTGAACCGAGTCCCTCGACCTTCGTGTTTTTAATTAACGATACCGACATTGCTGATCTACAAGCTTAATATTTTTTTACCAACCAACCAAGTAGGTATCATCATCATTTATTATTAACAAATTTCCAGTGACGAAGATAGGACATGGATCATGAACGCCCGTAAACGCCCCCTGCTGATCATGGGCATCACAATAAACCGCTTTAATGATTAATCATGTAAGAATATTGTGATAGTCGACAATACTTAAATCGAAACTCTCCGAAAGAAATGGGGTTCTTTGTCGGTTCTGAACTTATGTATGTCACCAACAGCAATTTAGTTACTCTTTCAGACTGAATGGAACACGTTTCATAAGATACTAAAAGAAGATAAAAATATGGTAGCATTTTTTGTAACTTTTATGTCCTTTCCTAGAACGAGAGATTTACCTTAAAAGGCTGGCTCAGAAAATTTAAACGAACCTCGCTCCGTTCACAAGCCATTATAACCAAAAGATCTGAGAATTTTTTATACAGTATTACGAAAACTTTATGGAAAATTACCTTAAGCTGCCTTAGTTTTGTTATTGTACTCCCGTTTCCATACATATTCAACGATAATTTTTTCTTAAAATTTCAATTGCAAAAGTTATTCAATTTAAGGTTGACAGTAAGGAAGCAGGGAATCTTATTACGTATCCCCAAGCGATTTAGAGCTGCCTGACTGACGGCTGTGTTATATAAAATTCATTTCGGAGACAGAAATTAGACGTTCTGCAGATCTAGCATTAGATGCAATAATGCAAGAACTTCGTTAATGAGTTTCACCTCGGTTCATACCGCAAATTGGATTATAATGTTAATATCATGATTCGGGGTGCGCTCTCTACGGGGAACAATTTCGGAGCTTCTTAGGGCGGCTGGGCGTCTATTATCCTCATTTCAATAAGAAATAAATTACGATTTCTTATTACATTTTCCATTAAAGCGGGAAATTTATCAAGTTCATTCAACGGCGCGTCAGATTGATAATATTGAATGTATATTTGTGTATTTTAAGGATTTACGAATGGTTACGAGGTTAATATTATTCTAGGTCAACAATTAGGTATTCTGAATAAGCTTGTAGGTATGTTGTACCCGGTCTAATCATTCAATAAGCCTAACGTGAAATATGGCTCCTTAGGGAAAATATTCAATTTTCGGTACGCAATATTGTTTTATACAAACTAGATGAAAACAATGTTTTACTATATCTACTTAATACCTAAGTAATTGTGTATTCGCAGAGAAAACGGAGTAGCTATTTCAATTTACGTTTATCCTTCAAACGGTTTTAAATACTACATCACTCTATCGTCCTTGGCGTGCAGCGATATACCTACATTGTTCTACAAATTCTATAAAACTATTACGTTTTAAACAACACAAAACCAGAAAAAGAGGAGCATGAAAATTCGCAAACGAATTCACAGACACATACTAAGCTATCACCAAATGCATACCGTGCCGCCGCGCCGCGCCGCTGCTGCACCCGTGTCGAGCCACATCGAAACCGAGCGAGCGCAGGACAACGGGAGATTTACAATCTGTACTTAATGTCGCAACAATGAGATACAATTTAACTTCTCCGCAACCAAGCGATATTCACAAAGCAACACTACACTCCCGACAATATATTTCGCTAATGTTTTTTGGCCAGCGTTTACAAACTTCTGGGCAGCTATAAACGCGTTTTTTTCTGTCGACTACAGCTTTACTCAATAACTTTATTGCTAGTACCTAGTTGCAGTTTCGTCTTTTTAATTTATAAATGGACCACCTCGCCCCAATTTAAGAGTAATATCGGAATTCTAGAAAAAGTACCGTCTGGATTTTTCATCGGGATTATAATGTTAATTAAATTGACTTAAGGGAGGACTCCCGTCTGTCTCCTGAGACAAAATCGATTTATTAGGATAAATTAATCATATTAATCCTTTTTGAAAATGTTGGAGTTTCGTTTTGACAATGACGACTAACGAAATGTTCGAATTTTTCACGTGGAAGCGGTTATTTTTTATCTCAGTTTAAAATGGCGCTATTAAAAATACTAACTGTCAGATAAGCTGTCAAATGTGTTGCAAAACAAAAAGCGCGGCACTGGACACTGATATTTCATGGATATTTCACATCGACAAATATTTTAACAGGTAAAATAAAATGCAATTCTAGTCTTTTCCGATAATAAGGAGGAATAATACCGACCTTTATAATACCAATCTTTGTAAATTTATTTGCCCAGCGTTTAGTGTGTTTAGTGCTATAGCGTACAGCGTGTTTAGTACAGCGTATTTTAAGATATCTGTGGTAAATAGTGATAAGGCTCAATAAGAACGAATTAACCACAATAAAACTATGTAAGTATCGTTTCCAGTTTCAGAATAGAATAGAATAGATCTTTATTTCATGTAAACCAGATAGGTACAGGCACTTATGAAATGTCGAGACTCGAACTCTAGGTGCACGGTTCCAAATAGTAGACCCTATGGAGAAGAACCGGCAAGAAACTCTATGGTAACTCTTTTCAAAAAATAGATTATAATCTTTATCAGTACAATGTTGTGGTAAGAGCTGCGAGAATAATGTAATTTAATGTGAATAAAAATAAGATTATGATAATAATGATTTGCCTGTGAATAAGATTGCCATGGCAGTTACAAGCTGACCAGTTCCGACAGACGGCACGCGTTCACGAGCATGACGCATACGTCAGCGTCGCCGTAATCACCAACCATCGTCTGCGATTACCAATTCTTATGCTACTCGTATATTGTTCTTTACGACCATTCGTTGTAGCCGGTGTATAGAGAATAGAGATGTACAACAGTGAATGTTTATGTGCTGATAATGACATTAAAAGTCTATGATCACGACAACTTCTCGAAAATATACCTTGTCACACCGCGTCTCTCGCTTCCACATACGTCGACCCTCTGTCGCCCGCAACGTGATGCAGTGTGCACTTACACACACATATACTCATAGCGTCGCCTGCGCTCCTGTCGCGTGCAAGTGGGCGTGCAGGGAAGTGGGACGTGAAGTGACACGTTATCGTTGTCGCACTGTTTCTTTCTCTGTGTTTTTCTCCATCATATTTCATCCAAAATTCCAAACACAAACAAATTACTCATATTAGCTAGTAATTAATTTATTACCCAAACCCGCAAACTTATTTCATCAGGTATGTTCGTAACAGCGGGTAGGTCCGCGACAGCAAAATTCCATCAACATTATGCTTTAATAAGCGAACGCTAAATTTTGCCACATTGCCTTCAGCGGCGATTTCATTACGTTAGAATAACCTTTACCGTCGCCTAATAGTGGGTAGTTTAAAACCTGGTAGTGTAAAAGTTAATAGAGGAATCCACGCTTTTGTTGCAGTTAAAAAGACGGCTATTTTTGGATTAAAGTACGGGAAATTTTCGTCGATTATAACGTATAATAAATTTACGACTCCTAAAACGAAAGAATGTGTCGAATTAAAAAATGTACACTGAAGTTAATTACAGGTATTTAAAATAAAAATACAATCCAAACAACTAAAAAGCTATAACAATAAATACTAGAGATAATTATTTATTGGTTTCTTAATTTATAAATTATACACAGGTGTTGATATCGTAACAAAAACTGATATGGATTCAGTACATATACCAAAAAGAGTTAGACCGTGCGCGCAATATGCTTAAAAAGGGCACAAAGTTTTGTCTTCAATAATATTTTTCAATGAATGTTTAATCAGCGTCATTGGTGTTGCCAATGACAACAAGCTGATCGATGCCCTTTTTTTTGCACATGAGGGACACACACTCCCATGCATTATTTTTTATATTTTTCTTTTCTTTCTACTTGTTTTATTATAAAGTAATTTTCTGATTTTTTATGTTTGTTATGTATGCATGCTATTGTGATTTCGGTGTCCTGTGTGCAAAGAATAAATTGATTTTCTTTCTTTATTTTTAAGATTTTTGCCGTACTTATGTTTGTAACTTATCATATTGAACAGAATGGAAGAAATAGACAATGAACCCTTTGCACTTATAAACATTAGACTATTAGTATTTCTTTATTAAATCTCATACAATCGACTTCATGGAAAACTAAGTCTGTTCATTTTCTACAAACTTTGCGCGTAGAAATTATATTTCTAAACGCCAGGTTCTTTGTAGGTGTAAAATAGGATAGAGTATTTCTAACAAAGATTCTGACGCCGATATTACAAAAGTTGCTGTTTCTAGTTGTTTTTTATGATGATGTTGGAGAACTTTTAGGATTTAATGTAAGATATGAAAAGTGAGATAAGTTTTTAGGCGCTAGAATTGAACAAAGGAATAAAAATCTAATAATAGTGAGAAGGAACCCATCGGCTAAGGGGTCATCCATAAAGTACGTCACACTAATTTCGTGATTTTTTGATCCCACCCCCGTCCTTATCATAGTTTATCACATTTGTGAGACCCCCTCCCTAGTGTGATGTTACATATTTTGCAATTTTACATCTAGAAATTATTAAATTAAAACAGCACTTCCGAAATTAGTTTTATTTCCATTTAAATTATTTTTTAATATGATTTTGAAATGTGACGTCACGATACTTAGGACCCCTCCCACCCCTTGTCACATAATGTCACACTTCGTCCCCTCCCCCCCCCCCTTCACGTGTGACGTACTTTATGTCGGGCTGGCGAGGTCGTAAGTGCGCACCCCACTGCAGTATTGACGTCGATCCACTCCTTTCACAAGTAGTTAATTAGCGACCCACATTTAGTATCTAAGTATCTTAAAAAAAGTGGCATAGGATTATCACACCAGTCTAATGAGGGGTGTTATAAGTTTGTAGTGTGTATCTGTGTGTCTGTGTATTTGTGTATCTGTCTGTGGCATCGTAGCTCAAAAACGGATGGGCTGATTTCAATGCAGTTTTTTTAATTGAAACCTAGTTTAATCGGGTATCATCTTAGCTATGTTTCATGAGAATCTTTTCAGCCGTTCATAAGTTACAGTTCTTTTTCTAGTTGGAGTTGGTTTTTGACGGTTAAGTTATTTGTTAAAGAGTCATAATAAATCAGAGTATATACCTTCGATATATAGAAAAGCATGTGGTAATAAAATAAATGATAAAACTTACAGTAACGTTCCTTTGAATTTCAACTTTTCAATCATGGAAGCACTTTTATTTTACTAAACAACAAAAAAATATTGGCTTTGTATATTTATCTTTCCCCACCATTCGCGGAAACAATCTTACCATTAACATTGCTGAAATAGCCAACCAAACCGTTGTGCTTTATAATTTCCCTAACAAATTCAATGTACTCAGTAAGTGTATACAGATGGACAGCCCTCGAGTCTGTCGCGATGCCAGGGATATCAATTTGCATGCACTCAAATGGAGGACGTTTCGAGTGTTGTCCCTTTGAAACAATCGTTTTTGCCTCTTGGCTTTTGCCTTCATTTTGAGTATTTGAATAAGGCTTAATGGTATGTCCTCACTGGATCAAAATGTTAGAAATTTTACTCAGTTTGAGCGAAAAAAAACATAGCAAGCTTAGTTATTGTTGCGGTTATAGCAATAATAAGTACTTAAATATAATAAAAAAACCTTTAAACCAACTTTATCGTTTATTATTTCTGTAGGTAAGTATTTTTCGTATTCTTAATGTAATACCTCTTAGAATAATAAATACATAGAATGTTAATCTCATACATGCTCCTCACTAAACTGAGGCAACAAACGTAAATATGTTTGCGTAAGTGGCTGGCGACACGCACATATAAAACGATCGATCACGGTTTTCACGTTCGAATGAGTTATTTATGGCTCAAATTGATTTGCTTCACTATGCGTCCGCGCATAAGGCTTCTATGCATTATTATTCTAAGGCATACCTGTTGGAGTGTCTCAAAACCATCTCTATTTCAAAACTCATTAGCGAAACGCGCAAATCCTTAATGAAATCACAAATATTTTATACTTGCAGGCTTCTACTCGTGTATTCATCCAAAGAATGTTACAAATTCATTCACAAGTGCAAACTCGGTGTTGTGAACCGTATTTGTGCGAATTACAGCCCGCGTCAAAATATTTAGGGTAGTGCTATAATGACAGCGTGTAGTGGGGCCGGTACCTACGCAATTATTATTTTAATCAACCTACGTACAAACCCAAATACCTGACTTAAGTATGTGGGGTTGCTAGTATGTAATATCAAAATTAGAGAAATTCCCAACTTCATTATTTCAGTAGAAAAACTTTACACTTTAATACAAAGGTTTAGAATTTTGTGAATGCGAATGGCATGATAGTTAAGTAAATTGAGTCGTGAAATTGTGTCTAGGAATTTTAAGAAGTAATATAAATTGATGTTCTAAAAGTGGAAAAGCCTGCACGGGAACAAAAGGTCTATTCTGAAAATGGGTACTTGACTGTTTCGTTGAGCTGTTATATACATAGCATCACGTCTTATTTTTAACCCCCGACAAAAACGCGGGTGTTATAAGTTTGTAATGTGTATCTGTGAGTCTATCTGTGGCATCAAAACGTAGCTACAAAACTGATGGACCGATTTCAATGCAGTTTTGTATTTGAAAACTAGTTTAATCGGGAATCATCTTAGCTATGTTATCTATGAAAATCTGTTCAGCCGTTCAAAAGTTACAGCTCTCTCTAGTTGGAGTTTTTGACGGTTAGGTCATTATACGGTAAGAAATACTCGATAACTACCAAAAACCTTTCGTCATCAACTAGAATTTTCAACTTCAGTTTCTATACTTTTGGTACAGTATATTTTTCAAACTTTACAATGTCAGAAAACAAACAGGTCGGCATCCCAGTAGTTTTACTTGGATTGCAAGCTTGACCAACTTGAAATCCAGGCGAGTTCATTCTAAATCCCAAGGGGACTATCTATCTTGTAGAAATAAAACCGGCCTATGTTTTTCTCTTTGACAGGCTTCTTCTTTTCTTCGTCTTGTGCTGTGAGCGCTTCGTATTGTTTGTATGTTGAGGTGCTTCATGATTATAAAATGCATTTCCATCTCTCGGCCCGATACACCAAAGATTGGCCACTTGAGGTGTCGATTGCAATTTACTAATACAGGATTTTTTTTAGGTAGTGCGCAAAATTTGTAGAGTTATTCAGTTTCTGTTCCTGAATGCAACCGCAGTATTGGGAATTAGGATACACTTTACAACAAAACGAAAATTCGACTTAGTATGAGGGATACGCATATTTACAAGCGCAAGCCATACAAAATCAAATTTTTATTTTGTGTTGGAGTGAATTTTATTACTGCGGTTCCATTTGGGAACGGACACTGAATCACTCGGCAAATTTTGCGCACTATATAATTTGTTATCCTGTATAGAATGTCTAGTAATTGTTTTTTCAGCTTAAGTTAAAGAAATTTGTCATATTATGACATGTCTGCGTTTCGTCACTTGATGAATGAAAATTCTTATCGTTTTCACGATAAGTAAATGTGCGTGAACAATTATTATCTATCCAGCTGCAAGTCGGACCTGATCGGCGAAACTGGATGTACGAATTCATTTCACGTATAGTGTGAACAAACGCCGAGAATTTCATGGGACATCGCATTTGTTCCTGCTAATAATGTGACATAAGTGTCGGAGAAAAGCAATGATCAGAATTTTCCTGATGAGCCTTAAGAATGTTATATCTTATCTGTTCGTGGATGAAAGCAAAATGAATAACTACATAATGATATTTTAGTATTAAGTTGCTTTGTTTCTCTATTAGTGACGAAACGTAAACAGAATGGAAAATCTGGAAAATCTATTGTTTCCCGTTACCGGAGACCGTTTGCAGCATCAATAACAAATTTTCATACCTTATCATATTATTTTAAGAAGCGAGCTTGCTTAATTTTCGTTACTAAAAATATAGATTACTTATTTACTTCGACCTCAAAAAAGTAATATTAAGGACTTTCACTCATAATTTGTTTATTTACCCAGATACTCTATAAAAAGAACAGGTTACGAACACAGAGAGAAAATAAATAAAAAAGTAAACGTTTTTTGTGACAATGTAAATTTTATATGAATTATGTAATTGTTTTGATCTAATTGTAACATTCATTAATATATGAATGAAATTATAAAAAAATATTGTACTTACGCCTTGTATGGCAGAACATACTTCACATTCTATCTATTTAAGAAAAAATATATTTTTTATGCAAAAATAAAATTACGACTGGCATATAATATGTGTATGAACACTTAAACTTCCATCAGGGAGCGTCAAGTGCGAGCGGTGGCAAAGCCGAGAAAGGAATGCAATCTGCGGCGGAATGCGCCCTACTAGAATTAAATTTTAGCTATCCGTGCTCGGTAGTGCATCAGTCAAGTTCTTTTACGATGCCATGGTATTTGTAAATATGAGTATTATGGTAATTTTTATTTCTAATAAGCAGTAGCGCGCACAGATATTTCTTACTGGGTAGGCAAAAACAACTTGGTGTTGTATTGTCAAGTTAAATAATGGTTGTGACTGGTCACCTCATCTTAAGACTTAAATTAACTGAAATTACAGACATATTAAAGTTTGTATTACTTAATACTTTATTAGGGTAGGCAGTGTCTTTTTGTCTTTATGGAGTGCACGCCAATGGTAATAAGACAACTTTTATTGTTATAGCTGTATTGTTCTACAATCTGAATGGTTGTAATCTTATAATACCCACTCCATGATCATACGAGCCGGCTCAGGTTACGTTCGGTATAATTATCTGAGCAGCTTCATTCGACGCATACTAATCTTGTTAGAATTTAAAGCTTTAAAACTTACAAGTACCTATTCTAATTTAACTGGAAACAATTACAAAAATTCATTTAATTCCAAAAAGAACAAAAACAATGTAATTCTTATAAAATTTAAAAGTGGCTTAATTCTACATTTATTTCACTTCGTTAACATTTATAAACTAGCAAAAAATATACATAATCAAACTAAAAAAATAACAACCTAAGTAATTGTTCTCATAATCTTATTTGAATGTTTCATGTTGGAATGGAACTTGGCCTTATTTACACGTAAACATTTTTGTTGGGATTTAATAACTGACGAGTCATGTTTATAATTAAATCCGCCTATTTGTAATCTCTGTCCTTTGTGTTTAAGTAGACAATGTTAAATGTACTTATAAATCCTTTATTTTGTGTACATATGTTGCTAAAAGCTTCATGCTCTGACTACAAACGGACCAACTAAAACTAAATAGGCAATCCACGCAGAATTGCTGACATTTACCAAATTAGATTAGTACTTACACAAGACCATTCAACATCGCTCAAAAATGAGTCTAGATTTAACTTTGAAGCTTTGAAATGAATAATTCATTCTTTTAGTTCAAAATAAAGCAACGAACTTAGCCATTAACTAATTCAGTGCGTCTATTTTGGTTAACAAATGCGTTCTACCAACATAAACACGAAAAGAGGATTAAACAATAATCCTTAAACCCTATAGGTACGTGTGAGCTCCAACTTTCCTCGAATTAGCTTCTTGCTTTGATCACTACATAAATTCATTAAAGTACTCCAGTGTTATTAACGATGATTATAACGCCGGAAGAGGTCTGAGGGTGGCGGCGAAGTCGACCAAGGCGGCGGCGGTTTCATTTCCCCTATTTGCAATTCAAAAATTCACTCTGCCTTCCAGCTCATTCGTCTGTCTTTAGCAGCTCTATCTCTTTCTCTCTCACGTTAAAATGTATATCGATCCCTTTCTCGCACCACCGCTTTTTAGTCACCAGCGTTTCGCAACGCCACTAGACACTTTCTTGCAACGACCATGCGTAGTATCCAAACAGACAACGCTTGCAGTTTATTTCTAAAGGATTAGCCATAAATAGTTCTTCCTCATTACATTTTCATGAAGGCTCCCTGTAGTTGTGAAATTTATGCTGAGAAAAGTTTGAGCTTTACTGAATAAAAGATATCTATTTGGCAGTAATACTGGCGGGGTGCCAGGCGACACTTCACGCTCGACTTAAACTTATTAGATGTGAGATGGGTCAACTGAAATCTACCGCAATACTTACGAAGCCAAGGAAGTCAAATATCAAGAAATATATTTTGAAAAGACGCAACTTCGGATTTTATAATGCTTTGCGCTTCTGTTGTGTCCATTGCTAGCCCTAAAAACTCTTGAATTTGGGAGATACTGTAAGAACTATTTTCCACTAAGCGACTAGTCCATAGGCCTGACCGCGGATAGAAAATCGCCACGACTGCAAATGAACACGCGTCTGGTAGCCGCGCGTGGTTCAACATCTACAATTATATTTACTGCGCATAGTAGAAAAAAGCTCAATTACGCGCGGCCAGCTCCCCGCGACTAACTGCTTGGTGGAAAATTACAACACGCTTGACAGACGGATTGGTGATCAGAGTTGGTGCGGCCTATTCTCATTTACGACATCCTCGGATAGAGAGGGGATGGCCTATTTTTTCCGGGAACCGGTTTTCATAAATGTGAAGAACATTTCACATTGAAGCGGGTTGAAATGCGTTCCAGATGGTAGCGATGAGATCAATTAATCACTGTTTGCAGAAGAAAAACATCACGAGGAAATCTACTCGTCTAACAAATGAATAATGTGTCAAATAAAATTGTCTGATGCTCATTTTTGTTCAAGGAACTGGATGTAAGATTAAGAAATACGCGACCAGTTTTATTTAGGTGAAGGTGTGTCCCTTGATCTGCATCTGCAGTTGGCCTTTTTATGGTTGCCAAGGAAAATGTTGCTATACTACAGGATATTTTTTTATGTAGTGTGCAAAATTTGCAGAGTGATTCAGTCTCCGTCCCCAAATGCAACCGCAAATGACTAGTTTTGCGACATTTTCAAAAATATTTTGCATTTGGTAATGACGTGTAGTAATATAATGGTGCACAAAGAAAGGACACTGTAGTGTCTCTAGTTTATTTAAAGGTCAACTTCATCTGCACGCATTACAAGACTCAAGAAATGATGGCGGATAGTTCATAGTCATTAATATGAGGAATATTAATTTTATGTCACAGTGTTGTGTTGAATAAATAAAGAAGAATAATTCTTTAAATGACTTTATCCGAATTTACATTGGATAAAGATATTTATAGAGTAGATTATAATAATGTACGAGTACCTATACTCTGTTTTTCTTACTTATTTTATTTAGTAATAAATTTTCAGATACCATTTAAACCTTACAAACCATTTATTTTGCCACACTGTATACAAGATATTTGTGTAATAATAATAAAATAATATTTTACAGATTCGATCGGTATCGGTGTCTTTTTAACGAAAAATATTATTAAAAAATATGAAAATCATGTTAAAATATGCTGTTACTGTTATAATTAATCATCTTTTACCAAATAATGTGTATCGTATCATAATATCGTGTGGTAAACGATTTATTGTATTTTATAAATTACTATTTCATTAAGTTGTGTGAAAATTGAGACAAAGTATTTAACACAAATAAGACCAGTAAGAAAAAACAGTATACCTACATTGTACAAGTTCATGTGGTATTATCATTTCTATATTACTTCCCTTCCAGCTTACGTCACCAAGCCAACGAGTATGAACCAAATTATACCATAACACTTGGATTAACGCCACTTTTCGGAGCCGGATTCATCGAATAATTGGAATATTTTCCAGAATAACCAGGTCTGTGATTGACAATTATAGTGAATATTCGTATTTCAGGCTATTTTTAACCCCCGGCAAAAAAATGTTATAAGTTTGTAGTGTGTATCTGTGTATTGTGTGTGTGTCTGTGGCATCGTAGTTCCAAAACGGATGGATCCAATTTTACTGCAGTTTTTTTTATTCAAAGCTTGTTTAATCAGGTATCATCTTAGCTATGTTTCATGAAAATCTCTTTTTCTAGTTGGAGTCGGGGGTTTTTAATATAGTTTTCGATATGATTAATATTAATTAGTTCGAGAGTAATGTTATTTCCAATCATATATTACTATGTAAAAACATTTGAAATGTTTTTATTTATTTATTTATTATTTATGTACACACATACACATGACAAAGAAAATAAGTAAAAATATCAAGTACAAAGGTAGGTACTGCTTATTTCTAAAGAAAATGTTTTTGTATGTGGTGCATTTTTTTATTGTTCTCATTATTTCAAGAATCGATTTTCCGTGCTAATTATATTTAATGATAGGTACTGTTGGATGCGATTTTCAGAAATAAAAAAGTAGGTACTAGGTACCTATTACCTACAAAGTTATAAACCGGAACTTTATTCTATTACCTATATATTATAATACCTATACCTATTGAACTTTATACTTTGGTATAATGTAGGTATGACATTTTTATCATGGGAGTACAATTTTTTATAATATTCATCTTTTTAATGATCCCCTTGCGGGTATGACAAATACGGTATGATATTGTGGCAGGCAAAAAATTACAGAAAAATAAATGTAGGTCTTCTAAAATTATCCATACACAGCCCATGCCCAGCTTTACCACAGTAATGATAAAACAAAGACGAATTACCAACATATCTCTTTTATATATACGTAAAATATATTATAATATATATCTAAATATTGTGATGGGATATATCGCGAATGCGACCGTGCCTCAGGCCTTTTACCCAACTCGGGTTTTTGACATC
The DNA here is from genome assembly GCA_932294325.1 of Allophyes oxyacanthae. Classification (NCBI taxonomy): domain Eukaryota; kingdom Metazoa; phylum Arthropoda; class Insecta; order Lepidoptera; family Noctuidae; genus Allophyes; species Allophyes oxyacanthae. The sequence goes on from OW028610.1 coordinate 6,596,139, forward strand.
AGTAGGACCTACCCCATAAATACAAAAGCTTATCTTATTTACGATATTATTGTTGGTAACATGGTCTTTTGGGAGAACTTTGGTCATTTGTTATGAGTACGAAACTGATACAATTCTAAATATACGATCTTCGTCGAAGGTATTGGGCTAGATTGGTGTAGTATTGGAAATAGTTTCTACGTAACAGATACCGTAAAATGGGGCTATTTGGGAACCGCGGGGTTAATTGGGATTTAATAAAGGAATAGTTATTTGTGCTTCTCATGATTAAGGGATTTTACCCGGTGGTAGTACCTATTTAATGTTTTAATTTCTAAAGGTATATTCGATTTACCAAATCCCTAAAAACAAGTGTTGGTCCCAAATAGCCCCATGTTTCCCAAATAACCCCATTTTACCGGTACTTCACTCCCTTGAGCGAAGTACGCTTTTTTGAGCTCAATTGCCGCGACGCTAGTTTATATTGCTTCGCTCGCTACCGGCGAGTCAAGGCATGCTATTTAGCGCACCAACTTGATGCGCACCATTTCGAACCGCACCCAGAGTATTCCACTGAGAGAACCCGCGTAGTGCGCATTAAGTAAAAATTTCTATTCCACCTTGCGTACCAACGGTTATAGTGTATATAGAGTCTCTATATACTCTATAACCGTTGGTACGCAAGGTGGAATAGAAAATAAATAGGTATTACACTCCTCAATAATATTTATCTATATTCATAAGCACTCATCGTTTAGCTTTGTTGTTATATCAAAGTCAGATGCGTAAAGTGCAGTGCGAGTATGTAAATTGAGTGAAATGTGTAATAACATGTAAATCTATACACGTTTTGATGGATCTCGCTATAAGGGGTGCGTTACACTCTAGGGAATTCTCTCCACGCCACAATAGAACGGGTAGTGTATTTTGTTATATGATATAACAGAATACACTATCATTTTTGTTGTGAAATGTAGTTTTGTTTCCACTATTGTAATTTTGTTTAGAATCGGTTGAACGACATTGTAAAAACCAACAATTACGATACTATTCTGACAATTGAAATAGCAAACTTGGGGCCCTGGACTTAGTGTTGCAATATGAACTAGCAAGTAATATTTGGTTTAAATGTATCTCCCATGCAAAGTTACAGCTCATGAAAAGTTGGGCAGAATTAAGTTATAGGTAGATATTATCTCCTTCACCTTTTTGTTTCCTCCGAAAGTCTCCAGCTTATAAACGTATTTATTCCTAACAAAATAACCTTTAACGTATATCCAAAAATAAGTTATTTTGTCGACTAAAAAGCATATTGTGACGCTTGTGTGAAGGGTAGCTACGTGACAAGACAAGAGAAAAGGTTGCGACATCCACATGAATTTGAAATGGATGTTTTATGAGAAATGTTTCAATGACAGCAAAAAGAGGTTTGGTTTATAATTGCGTAATGTGAATGGTTTTTTTTATTTTTTATATTTTTCTTTCTGAATAGGCTGCGTTATTTGTAGAAGTAGATACCTAACCCTATGTAACAAAACAAGTTCACATTTATTGTGTAATTTTTATAGTCATGACATCCATTTTCTAACGTAAAAGCGTAAAAATAAAGCTTTCCTTCTTAAAATTTTCATTACACTATTATTACTTATTAAACAAATAACATTCTGGTACTAAATTAATTTCACATAATTACTTATACAAATTGTTTTAACATTCATGCATAAGCTCGAGAAGAATATCAATCATAATTAAAATTTCTTCGTAAAGTGATTTTAAAATATTTAATTTGACATAACTTTTGAAATAATAAAGTAAAATTTTAATTGTTTCGAAGGAGGTTTCGTGTTATCCCCATAGCGTCGGGATGAAAGAAAAGATAGCAAACTTTATCCAGTCTTAATTTAATTAATTGTCCCCTTGCTTCCTTTCCTGTATCTATCGACAGACATCTTTTATTTATGTACCGCTGGCTGTGTGCTGGCTCCGCCTGTTTAATTATACAGTCGGATTGCACTGTATGCGTTTGGATTTGGAATCTTTGCAAACGGCTTTTGTTTTTTATTCTGTGTCAAATATTTTTGTTTCATTTTCTGGCCAGTTTTGTAACTGGATTTTGGTAAAAAAGGAAATTCATATACTCAGCTGTTTTATATGGGTCGAAATTATTGTCTATTATTATTATAGATAATGTTACTGGATTAACTTTACCTTTATTAAAAATACTACAATCATGTGCCATAATATGAGTATAATAGTCTTATTCTTATTTGTTATATTATCCCCCGGTTTTATGATGTAGCTAAAATAAGTTGTAAGAAGCAGTAAGTTAAAATAGATTAATTAGGTTTGATGTGTTGAGATTTAAAGAACACCATAGAATAAAAACGAAAATTAGGTGTATTTTCGGAAACCTTTATTTTGATAGAAACTTTACTTCAGAGATTTATATGCTTCCTTTTTACGGAGCTTCCAAAAATATTGTCAAATCTTTACGCGCTGTGAAATAACAGGTGCAAATGTTATTATTTCTGTTCCAAGCGGTTTCTTAAAAACACGCTGTGGTTGTAGAATGTGAAATGAAAGTAATTTATTTCTACATGACGGCATTAATAAAAAAAACCCTTCAATTTTATAATTTTAATAAGACGCGAAATAAGTTATTGAAAGGCCTTTATTGAATGAAATACGGAGAAAATCAGGGGAAGAGCTTGAGGAAAGAAAAATATACAACTGATGGGTACCCACCTGCATATTATTCATAATTATTTCTTTCGTAACCATTGCGTAATCGGTTTATATTTGGAAAGCTTTTATGTTTAAATAATAGATAGGTACTTTATAATTGGCCAAGTAGAAGACTGTATTTATGGTTTATGTATTAGGTATGTAGTAGTCCACATATTTAAAATCGCTCAGCGAGCTATGGAAAGGGCTATGCTTGAAGTCTCTCTGAGGGATTGAATCCGGAATGAGGTGATCAGATAGAGAACCAGAGTAATCGACGTAGCCCACAGAATTAGCAAGTTGAAGTGACAATGGGCCGGCCATATTAGCTATAGAACCGATGACCGTTCGGGTAGACGTGTTCTTGAATGGAGATCGCGAATCGGCTAACATGGGATAGAACGCCGTCAGGCTAGGTGGAGCGACGATCTTCGCAGTGTGACTGGTAACAACCGGGTGAGAGTAGCCGAGGATCGAGCCAGATGGCGTGCGATTGGAGAGGCCTATGTCTAGCAGTAGACTGCTACAGGCTTAACCACCCCGCCAACCGTGCGTTATTTGATTTTGTGTTTTAGATATAACTCATATTAATAAGGCTGAGCATGACACTGCAAAGTGTGATGTTCTAGAAATATCATCGTCCAAGAAACAAATATCGTTACTCTTACACAAAGATCTAGTAAACAGAAATAAATGAAACTGAAGTGAACAAATCGCTAAGTAGTTAGCGCAGCCGCAACAAGCTTCCTTTAGAAACGAGAAAATTGCTGGAACATTGCTCTAAACGCAGTAAACAGAAGTCTAGATCTTATTTTTACTAAATTAACACGCATTTTCATTATGGCGTTGGCAGAATTCAAAGTTTTTCGTCGAAACAATCAATTATGTATGATTTCAAACAACAACTTAACAGTGCTTTAAGTAAGATAACAAGCAGCTGAGTCTAGTTTTCTTTCAATCCTACGTCAATATGAAAACCTCTGAATCATCATATTTACCCAACGGTAGATCGCGACCATCTAACGATAGGGGTCACCAATATCATCCGCAAATACCTACGTAAAATATTGACTGGACCTTTACTTATTTATCTAACATCGAGTGGTTATAAAGTAAACATACATCGGCCAATAACAGCAGAACCGCGAATCCGCATATAAACAATCAACCCGTCGCCGCCTGAATAATGCGGCCATTAGGGCTGCTACACGTGGGGAGTTCATCAAGGTCTTCGTGAATTAACGCCGTCTTAAGTACGAACGCACGCCGATGTTTTATACGTCCCTTTTAATTAAATTACATTGCGTGCTTCGAAAGCCGCAAACGTGGAGTGAACGTGTAACGTGCGCTATTCATGTTTTTATGAGTAGTAAAATTTATTAAAATATAGCGGATTATGTCCTTAATGCCGTGTGGAAATTAAAATGATTTATTTTGACGCTGTTTTTTAGCGGCCTGTATTTTTTTACGTTTTCAACGCTTGGATCGTTTTGAATGTGGAATTAATATTGCTTTTCATGTGTGCTTTGAATCGGATTTATAACCTTCGCTCCATATATAAATTCGTTTGAAAGTGTTTACTTTTTTAAGTGGGATTGAACGAAATCTGTTATGGAAACGTAAAAGTTCATTATAATCTAAAGTTCGGACAAAAAGAGCAGGCTATAACAACCGGCTGTATTGCAAAGCGCCTTTAAAATTGTAGTCTGAATTGAGCTGTCCTTGTCCCATAAGGAATATGCCTCCCCTTTCAACTTTTCGTATAAAAAGGCGAAACTGTAAAGACGGAATGTAACAAGACTGTTTAGTGCAGTGACCGAGCAGAATCGACCCCTACTATAGAGGCTCCCCTCGACCCAAATCGTGAAATAATGGACACCACAGCAAGCGATCACGTCGCAAATAGCTCACGCACAATCGAATTAATTAATCATGAGAAGCGAGTTCCAGTGAAGTTAAAAAACTTATCGAAGTCGCCGCCAAAGTTTTAAGGAGAAGCTAACGAGGAATAGAACCGTAGATGAGAGATGAAAGTTCAGCCGGAGCTGGGAGCGAGAGGAGCGAGAGCGCCAGACAAGAATAGCTGCAATTTAAAACTCGATTAGAATTCGAACATTGAGCGGGCGCGGTTATTAAAAACGGTGTCGTGGTACCGAGTCGAGGACTTCGATTTCATGAAACCGCAGTAAAAGTTCTGCTGCAGTCGTTTATTTTTTAAGTTACGAAACTTTCCAAAATCTAATTATTGGGGAAAACAAGGAGAAACTCGTAGCTATTATGTCGGCCGTGTTATGGCCTCACAAATATAGCTGCAAAAAGATTACGTCGTTGGCGATTTCCACGGTTGCGGAATGGCAGGATTCGTAGAAATCAACATTTATATTGTCTGTAGAGCAATTGTAGTTCAAGTACAATGCTCTTTATGGTTACTGTCATTTGCATGTAAAGAGAAAATGCTATAGAAAAGGAGGTATTGGAAATTCGCGTTACCGTAAAATCTTATTTACCATAAAGTGTCAAACGAGAGTGGCAGAAGTTGGCAGCTTTGTTTACGAGCTATAAAATAAATCGAATGAAACTGTGACTTCGGTGGCCTCGGCGCAGGCTGGCAGGCGTGTACTTAAATACTCGTACGTGCTTGCCTAGGTACTGCTCTGTATTGTTTATGATTTATCGATGTAATCACTGCAGCCCTCGTTATGGAAAAATAAGCGGTTTATTCCTAGCTTTTACCTACAGCTCACTGTCGTGTTTTTGTCTCACAATTTTGTAATATGTAAATATTTTTTATAGCTATGTGTATTCTTGTTTGGGATTCCGAACTTTTTTAATTGGGTTATTAATTGGACAGATAAGTTAGTTCGTAAAATTTTGTATCGGTAGATACAGAGGGAGATTTTGTATGTACTATATTATAGTACTTGTAGTGTGCTATACCATAAGAATACTTGTACATTTTGAATGATTGTATTGTACGTCTATATTCATATAGATCTTCATCTAAGACGCGACTTGTTTATGATTTTGTTACATGAATAGACTTCAGAATAAAAAAATATGGCTCATGTTCTAGTATCTAAACAGCTCCATAATTTTATTTGTGCTTATATTCTTGTATTACTATATTTATCATGTCTTTATAGAACCGCCTAAATAAATTTAGGTACAGTCAAACGAAGCGATGGTTAAAAGTAGGTAAATAGAAGATATATTATCTGAAAAATGGTTTTCGAGTACCTACCTTATATTTAATATAATCAGTTAATTATTAGACATTGTATTTTTTTTGTCATGTATACTTTGTGTGTACATAAATAACAATAAATAAAATATGAGGCTCAGTACTAATATTGCAAATCAGTAATTATGATAATTAATAGGCATTAAGACCGCCTTTGTACATTGTACATGAAGCATTTTAAATAAATAAATGATATTATTTTATGTATCTAAATTAAAAGATAAAAAATATTTTATTTTGTAAATATGGGTACAATAGGTTTAAATAATAAATCATTAAGTTTCTAAAGTTGTTATCTTGTGTAATACATAAAGGATTAGGCATTTAATTAGTTTATCATTAATTATATCTCTATAATAATAAAAGCGACCCTTTTCATTCCAATGGGAATCGATAGCGTGTATGTAACACATACCGTGGTATAATAAATTAAAGTGAAATGAAAATATTTTTAGGCAATCCCAAAGGCAATGTCGCGGTCAAAAGTAAGTTCAACACGAACATAGCTACTCCATTCGCGGTCACTAATTACTTTATCAGACAAACTGTGTCAATGAAATGCAGTGTTTTCATTGAAATACACGTCGATTAAATTATAATTTGCCAATCAGCTCTAACAGTTAGGCAAAATACGGATGGCGTTGTAGCGCCAATCAAAATTGCAAATTTGAGCATTGCTTCGTTAACTATGCGAGCGTATTAACAAGATTGTCTTTACATTGCATTCGTAAAAATGTAAACGTTCGTTTCGATATTCCGTGGATGTTCGGCGATGCAGTAAATGTGTATTGAGCTGGTCAATATGAGAAAAATAGATGAAGATCATAGATGTTGCGCAGTATTTTTTTCACGATTTCAGGGTCTGTTCCGTTGTACAAATTGTTCACAATGATGAATGATGAGTATAATAAGCCCCTTTCGGCTCTAAATACCCTTCCCGATTAACCGTGTATGTTATATTCTACCGTTAAAACATTTCTTAGCCACTAAAAAAGAAAAGTAATTCTAGCTTTTCATAAATTGTTTAGTCACTTCTGAAGTGTTTGACCAAGAGAAATAGCCATCCCATGAAACCAGCAGGTTTAAAACGTAAAATTTATATTTCGATATTCTAAACGTCAAAATAAACGTAGCTTTTACGCTTTATAGCTCGTAATAACAACAATAAAAATATTTATGTGCATCGCGCTAAAGTTATTTATTTGCTTTGCTGATAAATATGTTTCTATAAAATTGCTGCTTGTTGTATTTTCGTTTACATAAAATTTCGACACAATCTATATTTACTAATATTTAAAAGAGGTAAAATTTATTTATTTGTACGTTGTAATCTTTGGAACTACTGAACTGATTTTAAAAAACCTTTCACTAATATAAATCTACATTATCTCTGAGTGTAAATAAAGGCTATATATTATTTAGATAAAAATAAAACGCGTGGCCATAACCGCGGGCAACAGCTTGTATGAAATAAATTAAACATCGTTATGTATCTAATTTTAATCCAAAAGTAATGTTAACATTATAATTACCTTTATATTTATTTTACATTTTGAGGTTTTTTATGATTCTTTCACGTCCTGAAATACTCACATGGTCTGTGTTTCACATTACGAGTAAGTAAGTACTCTTTGTTAAAAAGAAAAAAGTATTATAGGTACATATTTTTCAAGCCATAAACCTTTTTAACAACTTAATTCAACATGCAGCGGCCAGTTACGTCGGCGTTTATAATGAATAATGATCAATAAAACCAACCAAACGCGACCGCGTATAATCCTGACGGCTTTAGTAACTCTCCTCGAAAACATCATAATATAATTTAATTTTACTTTCTTCGTAAACCATCACATCGTGAATTATGTCCGTGCGTTCGTTTGATCTTAGTAATTTAGTCCCCTTAACTTGAAAATAATATTTAGCGAAATAGAGTACTATGAGGGTTCGTAATTAATTAAATTAAATTCGGAATACGTTAGAACAAAGTTGGATGTGGCTACCGGCGACTTGTTAATAGCTAAGGGAGATGATCCCTCGGTCCGAGCGGCCGTATACGGTCCCCCGGTCCCTGGAGTTGGAGTGTCAGGAGGCCTGAACACCCCGCATGCTAATAGCCAATCATATTCTGTTTACATTCCATCACCGACCATGAATAATTTGTTATTGTCTGCGCAAACATGGCGCGTGCCGCGTCACGACTGCTATTGTCTACTGGATTAATTTGCTGTCCAGTCGACGCAATCGAGCTGCCGATTCAATGCCAACGATATCAAAGAACAATTGGGCATCCCACTCCGATTGTAACCGATTAATAGAAATCGAAAATTGGATTTTATTATCTGAATGCGTTGAAAACTTTTCGAGATTTTTATTGTTCAAAATGCAGTGTTACATTTTACTTTGGAATTTGATCCGAATTTACGCTTGGATAGAAAAAACGTAATATTTTATTTGTATTTGCATCCAAGCGAGAAAGCAATTCGGGTATATTTTGTTGTCTAGTCTACGTTACCGTACCTAGTAATGTTCAAAGCGATACGTATAGAGAGATGGTCTCTCTAAGATCACAGCTAGCCGAATATGTTGTTACTATATTTTAAATTATAAGATCTGTAAATGACCATATTCAAACAAATAAAGTTATTGTATTGTATTGTAGCCGAAGACGTTTTCTTCATCAAAAGAATACCGATTAGATAGAGGATGCAGTTCTCAAGCTTTATCTAAAGACCGTTACAGAAAATCTCAGACGCACTTTCTGTTTGACCCTAGAAACTAGATCTAGTGGCCACAAGCGATGCAATTGCAAATCTAAGGGCCATAACACACTAGCTAATTTCTGCAGCAAAATCGACCGTTTTCGCGTTCGTTATTCATTTTTTGTAAGCAAAAAGCAACTACTAACTATTGCAAAAAGTAGCTAGTGTGTTATGGCCCTAAAAGTCCCTTTTTCACCAATTAATAAAATCACCATCACCATCACCGATCGCAAATTTTCATCTATGCGGAAAATATCAACCGTGTTTTGTAGCGGTGTGTAAGCATGTGAGTCGGTTTTTAAACTGTAGGTGTATGAAGAGAGAAGACCGTTATAAATAGAACCGGTATTACACGCTCAGTGTCGCCAAACTTTTACCAACTTTTTACAGGGTGCCACCCTAATCATTTGACGGTTTGATACTCGCAACAGCAAAACGCTGTCATCGGCACTATTACAAAAAAAAATGCTGATCGTGCTGGCTTAATATTGAGAAACAGATCGACATACTACAACGCTTGCACTGACTGTTTATAAATTAATCACTATAAACAATCTTGTTACCTACTTTCTCCGCAATAAAACAGGCCTTGTTGAATACAGAATACTGTACGCTACTTCAAATAAATCCCGTTCAATACATGTTTAAGTATCTCGCATGCTGAGCTCGGTTCACATTGTAAGTAAGCCTTGAGGGCTCACCAGTAAACCATGTTTCACCGTAAATCTCGCAAGGTGCTCGTATCGTGCGCATATCGTACCGAGCGCTTGCAAATTGCGGACCTATGGATCTATCGTGGATGGGAGTTGGTCAACTTTTATTGTATATAAATGGCGTAATATATGGATGATTCCTTTGTTTAGGGTGGTAAGTAAGTTGGATAGTAGTCATAGATATCAAATAAGTGGCTTATGGACTAAAATAAAACATCTTTTTGATTAAAAAAAAGTACCTATGCATAGATATGTTTTGTAAATACAGTTTATTTAAGTTATTTATTAGGTCTGTGGAGTATTTCAATTATTGAATTAAACTATTCGAAAATCCGAATACCAATGATCTTGGCAAAAAAAGGTGAAATATCTAAAAAGAGAAGTTTATCAGATATGTATTCAAGCTGAAATGGCAATCGAAAAAAATGATTTCAGATACCTATCTACTGATTTTCCTATAATTTTTAGTAGCTTTAAGGGCCATGTTCACCGATAATATAACAGATGTTTAAAATTAAATCGGCCGATTACGATACAAAAATTCATGTTTGTTTCATTTCCTTAAACGTCTGATTTAGACTTAATCTTTTGTTATGTTTTCGGTGAACTTGGGCCTAAATCTTGGAAGACTTCCATGTTAAATAACTTAAACACAATACCTAACATTTACTTAGTATTAATGAAAAAGATATAAGAAAATAATCCACTTATTTTTCGGCACGAGCACCACAAAATCTCGATAAAATTTGGGACATGACTCCCAAATATTTGCACTTCATAATTTCGTTCCTCCACCTTGTTACTCTATAATAGACGTAGATTAAGTTGGTGTACTATCGAGCGTGGTTTCTGGCAATCAATTTTGGTTAGACAATATTGGATTTTAATTAACAGTATCGCAGGTCGCAGCGCTTCGACTAATCGATGAACTATGCCGCCGTTGTCAATGGTTATTGTGGTAACCGCTATTAGATTTATTATTATCGTCTCCTTTGGTGATGACACTGTATTAAATTAGGGTGCTCGGGCTTTTTGCTGGTTGATAACGTTCATTGTAGCGGTCTTTTAGGAGGTCAATATTGAGATGACTTCTACAGGCTGATATTATGATACTAATAATTAAAATTATGTAACTAGTCTTGTGCCATTGCTATAACGATCCAAACATTCGTGAGTCCACGATGTTCATGTTCGAAAGTGCGTATACGGCTTTAGATCTGAACAGATTTTCGGAACAGAAAAGTATGACTAAACAATGTCGTATTGAGTGTAACTATAGCCCAAAGTGGATGTTTGTTTTCGATTCACCTCAAGTCAAGCTGTATCCAGTTTGTCACCGCCAAACAGATGCTTTTGATTGAAATAAAAAAAATTGCATAAAGATGTCTGAAACAAATAAGCGAGTTGACTTTCAAAAAAGATTTAGAGCAAAAAGCGATTCGAAAATCAAATACCAATTTTTAAAAACAGTGTTATAACTATAGATAAATAATTTAACAGCCAGCTTAGTGAGTTAATGCCACTGGGGCCTTATTTATTCTGTGGATGAAAACGTGTATGAATATATGCAAGAACGCGGGTCTCTAGCGACCCCGTACATCAACGTGCACTTAAAGTAGGTACTAAGTACACAAGTGTTATGGTAACGTTAGGAATGTGGGATATATTTTCATAAAAATACGAGGAGAGTCTGAGATAATAAATTAATTTCACATGTCAAAAGTTTAAACATTATGATGATGATAAATTTTGAATAAGTATGACTCAACACAAATAATTCAGGAAACCAAGAAAGAATAATCTCTAACAGCAATTTATATTCAAAGTCTTTTCTCAAGTAAAGATACTATAATAATGTGTATTAGTTATCGCTAGGTCTGTTGCCCTAGGAATACAGAAACAGAAACGTCAGAAAATTAAATACTTACCAAGATAAGACTCGTCCGAATTCTTGTATTCTTTATATTCCTCTGCGGCGCAGAGACTGACTCTCAGACCAAATAACCGCAGATGTCCAGATGTGTACTTTTAAGATGGGGTGCTGGAGGAAAATGTTGCGCATACCCTAGACAGCAAGGACGACGAATGTATCCATACTCAAGGAACCCAAAGTGTCACCTAGGCTGTCATCCATCTGCCTTCATCGGGTCCTTGAGTATCGACAACTTGGAAAAACCGATCGTTACCGGGGAGATACAAGGAAAGAGATCACGAGGTCGTAGTCCTATGCCATGGTTCGACTAAATTCGCACTATATTCGACATTTATATGTACGAAACCATACATGCTGCCGATAACAGTCCCGGATGGCACAACATCGTCAAGAAAAAAATGAGAAGTTCACTGCATTGAGGAGAACGACATGAGGAGGAGGAAGTTCCTTATAACTGCAATGAACCTAGTGTAATAGCGCGATGACTGATGGTAAGTTTTGCATACGCAAGCACCTACATTCACTACCTAGTGAAAGTAGGTGTATGCGAAAGAAAAGCTTAAATATGGAGTTCAGAGTGCATTCACTTGTGCAAAACTAAAACCTTCTCATAGCATGAAACAATTAGCCATCTCTCTACAAGCACGGCGTGTTCCCTCAAAGAAACTTCAGCAGCTTTCCTATGATGTTCCGCCGTATTGCACAGTAAATTCTAGCATGCCTACAAATCAGAAAAACCCTAAATAACAAAGATGGTAAGGTGGATTAAATAAATATAGCTAAACGCATAAAACCAATGTTATACTCTACATTCCACCAGAAATATTGATACGTAGCGAAATAGCGTTATGGGAAACAAAACGACGACAGTCGATCGTGCACCGGCAATAAAATAAAACTGGCTTGTTCGTATGATGGCGCACTGAAATATTGTTAAACTTGCAAAACGGCCGAGTGGATAGCGTTGCCGTTGTCCAGACCTCGAAGCTAGTAACGATATTCATACAACATTTTGTGATACATTTAACATATCATAGCACCACCATGTCTGTATTCTCTAAAGAGTTGGGCACAGGTGCATTGAGATATTGAGAGCTTGTATTTAGCTCGCAATCTAACAATTGGATGAAACTGATGTAAGGCAACAAGAAATGTGGAAGATTCTGTCTTATATCAAAACTTTCCTTGATAATGGATAAAAAACCGTTAAGGCCCTCTTACCTATACTGCGGTGAATACAAATATACTTTATTCGCAGTGAATAGGGTTTCTTTTACGGTGCGCCTTGAACTGTACAAGACAGCGCGGCGGGCGCAAGCGCTTGAACTGCTCGATTTTATCTATTTTCATTTCATAGAAAAATAAACTAACGACTATATAAAAATCTGTTCTCAATATGACCTAAAAATAATAAAGTCTATCTTTTGATATAACTTTTACATGGTTTCATGATGGAATTTTAGCAAGGTACTTACACGTTTTAAATAGCGATTTAGTGTTATCTTTATGATTTTTTTTATCGAACCAGTTTTTTTGATTCACGTTTCTGTCTTCACACAGTACCTACTTGACCGTATGTTCAATTTTGATAACATTATTTTATCTTTGTGCAATATTTACAATAGTAAGATTTCTAATTTTGTTTTTTTTTTAAAGTATTATAACCTTGCCATAATCTGAACTAGATTACCTCACACAGCTCAAACCAAATGCGAGATTTAGAGAATTTACAAATTTTAAACTTCTGTTGACATTGGTATTGTTTCCCTTGGGAAATTATAACTTATCAATATGGAGTGGGAGACACCACACATTTTATTTGTATATCTTTTTTTTTGTGATTGTGTAAATTTCTGAGCGATTCTATTAAGACTAGGCGTGGCTACACCACCCACAATCGCATGCATATTATGCAGTTATCAGTAAAGGGTTGGGCCTAAAGATTGCAATGCACTTGTAGTAGGTACTTTAAGCATGATTATAGCTTAAAACAACCACATTATTTTAATTACCCACGTTACTTAAAAATAAGGTAATAAATACTCCAAAGCCTAAAAGTTGGTGAGTCGATACTAGTTTCGATAAACTGCCATGCCATGGCGTACTTACACGTACGAGTATAATCAAAACATAAAAAAAAATGTTTATTTATTTACCTCCAGATATATTTTTTACTGTAAATTTTTCTTCTTTTTACATATTTTTCGTAGGTATATCTTCTATGATATTTCTCAGATCTACTGAGATATATCTTCGTTTTCTTCACTAATCTTTCGATACAGATTCCTAAAATCGTTTTATATTCTTAACCCAATTTTTAGAATAGCTCGGCACACCTCGACTCGATTTTACATTCAAATCGTAAAGACAACATTGTGACAAAAATCCTATGGGAGCAGACATGTTTCAGATCACATAAAAATGATTTTACGATTCTATCAAAGCGACCCACTCCACTCTCTGGTTTATGAATAAAAAGTACATAAAAACAGTTTGTAAAGTGGTTGGCTTGTGCATTTCAGTGATTTATAAAAATATAGATAGAATGTGTCGGTATCAGTAGTTAGATTACATTGTAATGCACGTTATCTATAGGTATATTACTACGTAAAGAGAAAACTTTGTATCCCTTTTAAAGGATATTGCGCGAACGGAGGAATGTGAGTTTTGGCATAGTTAAAGTTTATGTGGAGAAGGAGTGCAGAAAGCTAAAATTATGGTCGAATTTCGACCACTGGGCGACCACTATGGATAGGTATAGAGCCACGATAAAAACACAAGGGGAGACTTTTTTAAATTAATTTACTTACTTTTACAGATTTCATTCGACTTTTTTATAATGTAGGTATGTTGAGATGTTGTTATTACCATTATGTTTATAAATATTCTGGTGCTTGATAGCATTCACACCGATCACTAATTTATGTTAATAGGTATTTATAATACGACCTTTCATGAGTTATAATTCAAAAGGCGATTACTTAGTTCTTTCAATTCAATATACACCCCTCGCAATGACGGCTGAATTTCAATGATTTTAAATATTTAGATTAGTACTTTAAATAAATTAGATACATTATAAAGTTCTTTTTACTTCATATAACTTTTAGGTTAAATGCCTAGTTTGTAGTCGTTCTAGTTAGCAAATTTTTTCACTATAAATTAAATTCACGACACATGCAAATCGAGGTTTTTATCCAATTACCTACATAATTCAACAGGCTTTAAAAAATTACTGCGGTTGTATTTGCCTTGCGATCACACGTTAATCACAATATTATGAGACACGCGAACACTGGAAAAAAAATCACTTTAATGTGATTTTTATTTCTAACTATTGAAAGCGCATTAAATAATTTATACCTACAGGGTAGCCAAATTAAAAAAAAAGATTTAGAGATCAATTCAAAGATATATGTATTTTTAATTTTATTATTTCCAAAAAAAAAGATTTTGTTCGAATTTTAGTTTTTCATTTATTTGTCTTTTTATGATCAGCGGTATTAAATCTCACTAATAGTAAAACGTGAGTATATTAACAATTTCTAAAAAATGTTACTGTAAAAGGATCATATATAAAACAGTCTCCGTTTCCGTCCTCCTTCATAATATCGGTTCTCCGGCAATCAGCGGTAAAAAAAAATCTAGGAAATCTAGCCAGGATCGTTATTATGGGTAAAATAATGGTAGGTACATAAAAAAATATAAATTTAGTAAAATTATTACACACTACTACTGTGTCTACATTAATTTACTCTTTTCAAACCCTCCTGTCACAGGTCTGCTGGAAGATATTTCGTCAAAAATAAGCAATACCTCTGTACCTACTTTACGCTCTTACTACATGTTTCTTATGAATTTTATGTATGCATTAATAGTTAAATAAATAAAATAGGTAAATGTTATTATTAAAAAGAAAATTACATAGTGAAACCGACCTACTACGATTCGTTTTCCTTGAAAATTTTCGCAACACATGCACGGTGCAGGTACATGCAAACAGTACCGACCAATCGAAATTGCAAATTTGTGCAGGGGGCCCGTTCGGTTCGTTAGCGAGTTGTATTTACGCGCCACCAACAACTAGGGCTGTCCACCGCTAATTGGTCCAAGTTTGCATTTAGTTTGATTTAATAAACGTACGTATAATTTATTCGATTTAATTTAACGCGTCCGTGAGCTCCATTTTGATATAACAGTTTGTATTCGCAGCTGAAATAAAAATGTGAGCTGTTTGTGAGTGATTAATATCAACTTGTCCCTTTAAACGGGGTTCATATAAATATCAACTAGACACGTAATATCGTAAGTGGTACTAATATTATCAAAAAGTAGGTATGGATTGTATGTCCTAAATGAGACGAAAATAAATATACCTATTGAAGTTTGCATATTAATACAAGCAACTTTAAAATGACGCATTTTACTGAATGAGCTCAGTCCTATAAAACTGTACATTCTATGGACTTCTCATAGAAATAGGTATATTGTTTTTGTGTATGCCACTAACGAAAACAATCAAAATGTTTAAAATGTAAAAAATCATAATTAATACTTACACAAAAACTTTACCTACATGAAAATTGTTCCCAACCCTACGAAAAACAGCGTTATGGAATAATGATCTTTCTTTTGCGGAACGTTTTAATAATAGCGAAATTGTACAATTTGCATACTTGTGCACCAATCCATTACCTGTGTTAGCCACATTTGTGCCGTATGCCCGACGACTGCTCATTTGCATAAAACTTTTAAATTAAGTATACATTTTTCTTCAGCAACATGATTGCTTTATACTCTACTGTTTTTAATAAGCAAGTGAAAGGTTTGTGTTAGGTTAGGTTCCCCGAGAAGACGGCGCGCACTGGTCGGTCCTGCGCGCCGTGCACAGCGAGGGTACCGGGGAGACCTCTTTACAGTCTCTCCCGGGACGTGCCTGGGAGGGGGACCTTTCTACAGTCTCCCTCCCCGAGAAGTGCCCTAATAGGCGTGGCACCGAGGTGGGCTTCGGTGCGGTCTTTTAAGAGTACCCGAGGCCCACCTGTAGGTGCCGAAGTGGACCACCGTGGTGAGTTTAGCCGGTAGGAGTCCGGCGCACCCCTCCGCCCCCCCCAGGTGGAGGAAAGCCCTATGATGGGTACTCACAAAGAAAAAAAAAAAAAAATGTTAGGTTAGGTTAGGTTTTTTTGTAATAACTTGTTTTCTGTAGGTGCGTCGCAGTCACGATACGTTGCGGCGATACATTTCGCAAACAAAATGCTTTGAACGACTGCGGCTCAGTTAGAGTTAGTAACTCTGCGTTTGGATCCCAGGCACAAACGATTTTAGCCAGAATGGTCAACCGGAAACATTGCCAACTGTACCTTCTGTTTATTTTATTGACTTCTTTGTGCAGAAAAATATACAAAAAAGTTGTATACTTTATCAGACAGCTAAGAAAAAATGGAATTTATGTAAAGTTATAATAATAATAATTAATAGAATAAAGAATAAAATAGTCTTAGACTCAGCATGTTATAGTTGGCAACGCGACCGTACCAACACAACTGTTGTATTCTGTCCAAGGCAGTCGAGCTGAACACAATAGCAATTTATGTACCTACTTAGTTTGCTTTTATATTTTAAATTACCTAAATAAAACGTTTGAACAAAATTACGGTTAGCAAGCTTTCAACCTGGCATGGCAATCAGAAAATTGCATGTTTTTACGAATAATTCATAGTGAACATACCTACATGTATTTTTATTTGAAGTATATTGTAAAGGATTAAATAAACATAGTAAAAACATTTTTTTTTGAATATGTACGAATAATTAAAATATCACAAATAAAAATATGACTTTCAAAATTTTGCGCCAAAATACAGTCACGTAACATGACGTCATTGCATAGCTTATTCATAGTGTGTGAATATGGTTACCGAGGAAGGAGTGACGTCATAAACTCGATTGAATGGGGTTTGAAATAACGTTCCGTTTTACGTAAGTTATAATAAAGATAATTTGTGAAAAAGGTATAATTTTTGAATAAATCTTATATTATAGCACTTTTTACAATCATTATTATTGGTTTTTAAAATTATTTCTTATTATAATTTAGATGGAAATTATCTATTATTTAAAAAGGGGAGGAAAAAAGGCAAGTGTGTACAGAGATATTTGTATGTAGATATACATAAGAGCGACGAGCATCGACGTTAAATAGGGTCACAGAAAACTTTAAAAAATATAACATTGTGAAAAAATATAATCATGGTATCACTCCGAGTTAAACCATAATATATACCTATTTCATAGCGCGGGTTATATATTCTTCTACGCAAAAAAAAGATCGTTACAAGACTAACATCATTTCTATATAAACTTATAGGTATTGAGTTTAACAAACAAAAGATCCATTTGGATATAAAAGAAATCGAATAGATTGGGTTGGCAAAAAAGAAATGACAGATGCCTTTTGAATTTTGCCCTAAAGCCGAATTATCCATTATTTAAAAGTAGTTTTTTGATCCCTAGAAAATCCTAAGTAAGTATTACGATGCAATATAAAGCCTGATTGCACTGACATCTGAATAAAGAAATAAAATATTACAAGACTTTTTTGTTGATGGCTCTCCTTTGAAGTAAAATATTCTATTTAAACAATATCTTATTTATAAGAATCAAGGTAATTTAGTTTTAAAGTAAGTTTGTTCTCTTTCTATCTTTTAAATATTAAAATTTAAGTTAATCTTGACTTTCATAAGGCTTAAATTGTTTTTCTGTGTATTTTATATATGATATTTACATATTATGACTTACGAATCAAAGTCAACAGTTGATAATGACCTGCTGAAAAGATTAGCTGGTTAGTGAGGTACCTACGTAGAGTGACCCAGGGTGCGCCAAGTAGCATATTTTACCATGCACACCTGATATGCAGTACAGGCTCACTGAGTCAACTGCAAGAGACAGTAATAAAAAATAAACTCCGTAAGGTATTTTAAATTAAATCCAAAATTTCCTACTAAATTATGGCAGGTAGCAACGGTCTTATAAAAGTTTTCAGCCACGCAATCTTTCAAAAGACCGAATAAAAATACTTAAAATAAATATACCTTAAATGGCACACTTTTACTAGTATAATTGTCCACATCTGTAACACTAACAGTTGACAGTCAGATAAATATTCTTCGCGAAAAATAAAATAAAAACTCACGAAACCCGATATTTATTACACCAAACTATTTGAGATACACGCTAAATGCATTGTGAAAGTTTTTTCATTTATTCGTGTTAGAAACATTCGTCTGGACACTCGACTAATAAATAAAGTTAGCGAAGATATTTATCAAAGAAACAATTGAGCTCTATCATTTATTATGTTCTATTTATTTAATTGTAGAACTTGTCGTTAAAAAATTTGAAATGGTAATATTTTATTCGAATATCACACTTGTGTTTGAATGTGAATGGAAAATTGATAATTAATTGCTCAATATTTATAATAGGTTATCATAAATCGTTAGCTAAATTGGCAATAAGAGATAATTCTCAGGCAATAAGTATTACCAAGCCAATAAGAAATTAATATGCTATTCAAAATATTTATAAATGTGTGCGCTGTTGAAGAGAATTTAATGCTTATTTTTGTGTAGGTTTATCATCTACCAAATTCTTCAAATCTTGTGGGAAATTATTTTGAAATCTGCAGTGCTTATTTGTGCAGATTCGATTTCTTGGTGTCTCATTTTAAGAAAAAAATTAAGGCAAAGGCGGGCTGCCGTTCAATCCAATTAAGCTTTGAGGTAATTGGCTAGCAATCACTTACTACTGTAATTAATTGTCGTATCAGTATTATTACAATGGATTCCGGAACCATCGCAATTACTACACTAAACTGATCTGAAATCAGCTAATCTTGGGAAACATAATTTAACTATATGGTAAGGTTATAGGTACACGTCAGATCAATTTTTCTTGACCACAGATGTCCAAACAATAACATTCGACCGTAATGTTAGCTTTTTGCGCTCCTTCTCCATATAAACTTTAACTATGTATGCCAAATCTCACTCTCCTCCGTGCGCGCAATATGCTTAAGTAGGGGTACAAAGTTTTTCCTTCACTATTAATATATAGATATAATAATATATCTTTACCATGACCATTGCTATTTCTATTCTTCCAAGTATAGACAATACTCTTTTCATCCATCTCGATCACTCACGACTCACGTTCTACGTAGACAAAGACGGGCAAGTAGTTATTCTACCAAATCCTACCGAAGAGTAGAAATATTTCTAAAATTTGTCATTTGTCTATTCTTTCGTAGACAAAACCCGTTTCTATTGTGGTTATGCTACGCCTGCAGATAATATTGATTTGATTATTAACTAACTATTCCCGATACATTATTATTAGACATATTTTACATTTTTGACTTTTATTTCGACGTGCAAGCTGGTCAAACTTCTCCCGACTGTTACATATAATAATATATTGCCTGTGGTATGGTACTGGGCTATGAATAGTGCATCGTATATCTTTTCGTGAATGTCGTAACAGGAGATAAAGGGATTATGTCAGGTGGATGGACAGCGTCATCCATTTGTGAGCTGAAAACAGGATAATACTGAGCCCAATTCGTATGTGGGTGAGGTAGTTAATACTCAACCGTTCACTGCGGCGTCGACCTGTCAAGCTTTGCTTGACAGGTCGACAAGCTTTGCTTGCTTGGTTACGTCGAGCGGCCCCCGGCGACCGTGAAGTCGTTTCTACCTACTCGAATTTGCCCTAAGAATTTCTCGAGAACCCCACATCCAGTACTGGAGTTTGAAGGGCTAATAAATTATGATAATGATAATAAAGAATCCTAAGGGTCTTCACGTACAAGCTTGCTCGACGTTTTTACGTTCATTCGAGCAAGTTCGAACTTATGGACCAGTAAAACGCAATAAAGCGCCCTCAACTTGTCCACACTTTCGAACTTGCTCAAATGAACGTAAAAACGTCGAGCAAGCTTGTACGTTCAGACCCACTATAACGTAGGTTAGATTCCCTATACTTATTATGATTTTTTTCTTATTTTTTGCATTTAGCCCCAAACTTCTGTAAAGAACAATTCAAAAATCAATTCAAAAATTTTTAGTCTTTTTTATTCAAACAGGTACTATAGGATCTATAGTGCCTTTATCACACCGATATCCCTTTTTTTTGCGGGTAGGTATCCCGTTTTTTTATATCTACCATAAAACCAAGCAACATCATTGCTCGGATGTTACTGGTAAGTAATATTTCACCGAAAAGCCAAGCCAAGCGAAGCCAAGCAATTGAAAATGCTAGTCAGTGTTGTATCTACACTAAGTTACGCTAGACCAGACCAACTTTGACACAAAGCGAACGGTCTACACTTACGTTGAATAAATTTAACACTGCATGTGTGACTCGAATGCGTTTATACGGACTGTGTTACTGCCCACTTTATGGAGTAGTTAATAAATGGAGTGATTGTACGTTATATTGGTATGGCGACGATTTGTTTATGCAATTGTGTCGCAATGATGACCACATAATTATTTTGGCATTAGGTGGGAACGAAGTAAACCGTTTATCATTTATTCCAAAAAACTAATAATTGTGAGACAAGTATTTGATGGAATTACTTGTTCCCATATAAACTCAATAAAGATTAAAAAATCGTTAGTTCCTCGGTTGTGGAAAAATTTGTTTTATTTTAAGTCGTTTCATTTGCGATCGAAGACTGCCTGTATGTTTATTAATTCCTACAGTCAGTCAGTATTTGGTTTGTCTACTGCTGCCACGAAATTGTAATGTGGTGTTTGTTCAGACGTCTAGCACATTAATACTCCATGACATTTTGTGGTTACTTGTCTGTGGTTTATTCAAACTGCTTTGTACTGCCCACATGATACTGATACTAAACTTATAGTTCGCCAACAGTTTTCTTGTTCTTGTTTATAGCTTTGAGGTTATACTATAAACGGTTGTCGTATTTTGTTGCAGTGTTATTTTTGGATGGATTCACAAAATTAGTATTTTTTAATCTTTATTTGATGTCATGGCTTTAATTTGAGGAAAATTATTTACGTTTTTATTATTACGAAGCTTGCCCAACACCAGTCTACCTACTATCAAGTGTGATAAAGATAAGAAAAATATACAAAAGAAAGGAGCCCTAAATCTAAGTAGGTGATTATTTAAAAAAAATGTTTAATCAATCATTAAAATAAAGCTTAATAAATAATAATGATTAATAATAAAATAATAATGATTTATAATAAAATAATAATGATTAATAATAAAATAATAATTATTAATAATAAATAATCTATTATTTATATTCGATACCCGTAATAACCTTTCTTATTTACGTGTCAAGGTCTCTATACATAAAATAGAACAAATGCAACATCATAACAACATTTTATACTGAGTTACTTTAGCCAATTCACATTTAATGTTAAAATTAAATGTGAATCTAAAACTAAAATAACAACGCTCATAACATGACACAGAGTTCATTAAAATATTTCCACTTAAACATTGAAATTGCCGTACAAATAACAGTCGGACGTTAATAAACTGTATACTGCACAGTAATAAAACTCGGTATTACGAACTACTATAATACACAATCCAGAATCCATCGGTCACCTACTTTCAGATTGACGCACAGTGCATTACTATTCAACGGCTTGTTAGCTTTATCATTACTCCAGAGACTACATAAATTACTGCATTGTTCCGCCAACCAGATATCAGGTGATGTTAGGCTGGTAGTACATTCACAAGACAGCAAGAATACAACGAAAATGTGTGAAATATTAGCTCCCTCTCGCCTAATAACTGGCTGAGTCACGACCAGGCACGAGGGAATAAAGATAGGCGGAAATGTGAGAACTATTTTGCCCTACATGTTAACTTTATTGGGAAGTTTTGTAAGCATGTGTGTAATAAATCGCTATAAAATGTATAGGACTCACTGATGTATATAGGCAGTCAATATTAATTAAGGATTAGTACAATTTACCTACGAAGAAAAAATTGTGACGCGTTTTTTAATTACTGTAGCGTAATTCTGTTTCGAATAAATGCTTGAACTATTCACCAAATTACAGCTACAATAGAATATCATGTCGTCAATAGAATTGAAAGCTTTGCAGACGTATTTCGCTTAACCAACGTTGTCTTGCACCACAATCAATGAACATTCACCCTAATAAACTAGTTCAATTTGCACAATAGAGAGGGCGGGTGCAAGACAAGACTGCAGAAGGCGCCGGGGGCTCCGATCTCATACAAACACAAATAAGCTGACGTGATCCGCTTACAACCATAGATTAAGAACGTACAAAATATTTCTACACTTCAGCGGAATAATTCATGATTTTCTGAGAACAATATTATCTTATCGGTATGAGAAATTGTTTACATGTAGACTCGGTGGACGTTCGTTGTTCGATGTATTTCGCTGATTCTATATAAAGTCGCTCGCTCAGTAAACTGGAACGGTGTCTCCGCTTCTCGTATTGAGTTTTGCAGCTTTATTTGCAAGTCCAATAGTTTTTTCAGTTTTAAATCGCCTTTTTGATGTAATACCTATTGTCTCTTGTTGAAGGAAATACGGTACTCAGTGTCTTAATTCTTCGATGTTATTTAATAGATTTCAGTTAAGTACCTGTATGCCTATTACTCATGTTCAATTTCCATATGGTGGAAATTAAACTTCAAAGAATATCCATAATAAAAATTACTCGGGCGTCGATATTTATTAGGTAATAACATATTGAAGAAGATTGAAGAGCCTTAAGTACTTTAGTGTTGAATTATTTATTAAGAAACATTAAACTATTTACAACCATAATATATAAACTTAAATACCTACCTACCTTAAATACCTACCTTAGTGTACCTATTTCTTTTTTATTGTGTTTTGTCTATTGTGAATGTGGCGCCGTCATTATCCCGTACGGAATAAAATTATTTTTCTTTCTTTCTTTCTTTCTTTCTTTCTAAATATGTACACTAATATCGTTAAATAAATAAAACATAAAATAAAATAAAAAAATACTTAGTACTTTAGTTATGGTTCCAGACAAAGATCCACTTCATCTCTTTCTGTGTCTGCTCGGAGTAATTTGGGTCCTTGAATTACTCGTCATTGCATAAAACGCAACAGCACAATGTTGCTACTTTACGTTGGTATTCTGAAAAATCGTGGAACTTCTCCGGTCAACAACATTGTTCGAAAAATCGACTCCTAAGGGGTGCAACGGGGTACTCAAGTTTATATGGGAAACATCCGGAATTCACGCAGATGAAGTTGTAAAATGTAGTAATTTATAATGGGGTCAAATAGTAACCACCAAAATAAACTCAGAGAGCCTATACTCTTATAACAATAAATAATAGTGTACAACAAATTAAGTAAATGATCACCAAATAGTACAGTAGTGATCAAATAAAATAATTTCAGCCAAACACGAACTCAGTCACAGTAAGTTACCCCTAAATCACGAATTTTGGTGTCATTACCTCATAACTTTCTTTCGTTTTTTAAAAAAAACGTTGCCCCTCACTTGGATTTCTCCTGTATCGAGGGTACAGTTTACAAACATAAATGTCACATGCACACACCCAGACCCGGAACAACTATCAGCAGATCATACAAATATTTGCTCCATGCGGGAATCGAACCCGTGCCACGGCACGTAGCGCAGAAAGCTATTCGCTTATCTACTGCGCCAACCGTGTTGTCATTTACTATGTTTGGGACGGGTAAACAATACTTTATTTAGAGTAATTTACATTGACGATAACGAGATGTTAAATTAAGATAACATTTTGGGGATCATTTATCTACTATTTTTGGTAATAAAACTTATTTCTTGCACGTTATTTTTGGTGGCCAGTTAAACATAAGCCATTTATAATCATGACAGTCAACTAAACCAGGCTTTATTTTCCAATGATTACCATAGGAAGACATTGTAATGTCGGTCACCGGTTTTGATCCCAGATCATTGTTGATATAAGCCCACTTATCCCCCTTGGCAGATACTTGACAACGCCATTTGCATTTAGTTCGTTTGTTTCTTGTTCCAGCTAGCTAGTTCCTTTGACATGTTGATTACAATGTAAATTAATAGTGCCAACTGGTTTAAGTACAGTATGTATATTATGTACAGCACACTGGTTTACACATAGATAATGTAGATAGTAGCACAGAATAACTAATTTGAAACATTCCTGTTGGGAAATAGAGATTATTGAGCCCCACTTAAGTTATTTGAGAAATGACAATTTTCTAGCTGGCTGTACCTTCCCTAAGTGTAGAAATATCTAACTATAACAGAAAGGTAGCCAGTAGCCACCCTTAATGCCCCAAAATTTTGCGCCATCGTTTATATCTTAGTATGAATATCTTAGTGGAGGCAAAGTATTAAAAAAAATAATTGAAAAAGTACCAATATTTAGGCACCAATAACAGTAATCTTGATAGACATCTGAATTATAATTGAGAACTGAAAAAATATAAATCGAGAAAAGTAAACGATTGGCATTTGATTTTCTTTAATTTTTTCCTGCTAACAATCGTTTTGCTAAATAAAAGTGTTTGCAAAAGCACCTTGTATAAAAGGGTTAGAAGATACGGCTTACAATCAACAATAAAAATTATTGGTTTTTATCTATGAATAACTGCGTACGGTCAATAGCTGTCATTGAAATTCAGTACGGCGGATGAAAATAACAGATTATCGAAATGTAATAAATTTTGTAAAATGAATTCGTCGACCGCAGACTGTTGCGGGTGACCGGTTGTTTTTCATCTGCCTTCGGTGCGAACCGTTTTATAGCTTTTTGTAAGTTTTCTGCACTAAAATGTGGGATTATTTACGTGTTAGGACTGGACGTAATGTTTGATTACAGTAGGCATAAAACTATTTTTTAATACCTACAATAAAAATGCATGAACTAGAAAAAATAAACAGCACAGAACTTTTACTCTGTAACTAAAATATATAATAAATATATATATATATGTATAGGTAGTATAGGTATTCTGAAATTAATAACTGTGGTACAAATGTATTGAAAATGTCGCCATGCTATTGATTTGATGAAGGCGAAGAACTTGGAATATTTTCATATTTTTAAAACATGAAAATAATATCTTCCTACAAGCAATATTGTAGATATTGGTCAGGTTATACCAATAAGGTATATAAAAAAGTTATCAATGGTACGACAATTTATGTAGGTAGGTGTAAAAATAACAAAGCTCAACACAATCGTTACAATCTTAATCACACTTTTTCATTAAATATAAAAATCCCTTTGGGTCTTGACTATTATTTATTTTATCAAAAACCTTTGACAAGCGAAGAGTTTGATTCAATTAAAATGTGAAAATTAAATAAATATGTTGGAAAAACTATTTGAAAACATTTAAATATTTTGGTTGCGGGTTTTATTTTCAGTGATATTTTTCTTATAAATTGAATGTAATATAATATCATCGCGGCAGCTGATAAAGAAGAAAATTGCGAGATAGAAGATAATGGCATGATCATGAGAAAAACTAAGTACGTACTTACCTACATCTATCTCCGAATGGTCGGTGAAGTACTTTTGACTGTAAAATACAGACAAAAGACTTTTGACCAAATAACCTAACCGTAAAAGCCCCGACTTCAACTAGAAAAAGAGCTGTAACTTTTGAGCGGCTGACCAAATTAACATGAAAAATAGCTAAGAAACATCCTGATTAAACTAGCTTTCAATTAAAAAAACTACATTAAAATCGGTCCATCAATTTTAGAGCTACGATGCCACAGACAGACACACCTCTACACAGATACACACTACAAACTTATAACACCCCTCTTTTTCGTTGTGGGTTAAAATATTGGGTACCTGTAGATATATAATATATAATGTCAGCTTTGCCATGGCAATTTTATTCAGAGGCAAATCGACGAATCAATGAAACACGAAACTGTGGAATCAACTACCATCAGCGGTTTTCGCGAACACATACGACATTGGGACCTTGAAGAAAAGCCTACAACATCCTAAAAGGTCGGCAATGCATCAGTGACTCCTCTGGTGTTGCGGATGTTCATGGGCGGCGGTGATCACTTACCACCAGGTGAACCGAAAGCTAGATTAAAATATTTTCCTATTCCTATTTTTTTTTATTTACATTAAATTACATTATTCTCGCAGCTCTTATCACAAACATTTTATTAATCAAGATTGGAATCTATTATTTTAAAATAGTTTCCATGGAGTTTCTTGCCGGTTCTTCTCCATAGGACCTACAATTTGGGACCGCACATCTAGAGTCTCGACATTCCATAAGTGCCTGTATCTGGTTTACATGAATTAAAGATATATTCTATCCTATAACTAACCATGAACTCAGAGCGATGACAAGACTATCTGCAACCAAACGTCATGACCAACAATAAAGCCTAGTTCGACAGCACAATTTAGCTGATTACAAACGAAAACTTCCCCAGTAATTTGAATTTGCGAATCTGAATGTGAACCGATGTGACAAGCGAGGGACGGGCCTGATTTCCCTAGGCAAAATTACGTCACTATGCAAACGAGTTAGGGTTCAAAATCGGTTAGCATAATTTGCAGTCAACCTAGCTCAAGCCGACTAAATCCAGTTAGTACGCGTACCGCATACAGTAAAAAGGTAACGTTTAGACAACACACCGGTTTTGTTAGCACTTTAGTTTACTTATTCTATCGATAGGGGCCTATTTACCATAACTTCGTTTGGGTGACACGTGGGATTCGGATGTGTGCCGACGAATCTGATAGTGTCAACGAGTTCTAAAATAACGGTTCGAGTAGATATTCTTTTGTCGAAAAATTGCTGGATATTCAATATCCTACTTTGAATACATCAGTTTTCAGTCCAAGAATAGGTATACCTACTTAGTTTTAATTTTGTTGAGCTAAAGATAAAAATATAAGTTAATCATCACTTAAATTATTATTTAGTACTAAAAAGGATATAATAATACCTAATATAAAATATATGTCTAAAAGCATTAAAAGTCTCGTATTACGTTTTTTTTTAGATTAATCCGTTGCGTTTTCTTGTACATGTAGGTCGTATTATCATAAAATATATTATGCTCTAAGTAGGTAGATACTTCATTCTCATTACAGTGGAACATGGTTTTACTTTTAGTAATGTGTACCTAGATATCTAGTAAAATACTTACTTTGCAAAACCTTAGAAAATAGTGAGTGCTTAGTAACAATATTTTTTTAAATGGCTTGTGTTAGACCACTATGTCACATGTTAAGCGATGTTTTATTTTCGTTTTTGTTGAGTTATTACTGGTTGGACTATTCCTAAAATATAAATATTCCTGTATTTAGTACCTATATTTATTTATTTATTTGTATTGTGGTTGCCCGTGGTGGCATCACTACAACGGTCCCATCAGAATACCAGCGCTGTGACATTTTCTATTTCTAAATGCCACAGCATTATGCTGAGATGGGAGCCATTTTTGGTCTCGTTCAGGTTGCTTTGACTATTGTTTTTCTATTGTTATTTTTTATGTTTTATTTGTTGTTTTATTTTTGTACCTTTTATTTGTTCCTGGCGAGTCCAGAATAAAAATGTTTTCTTTCTTTCTCTTCTAAAATTATGGTAAAATATGTATGAACTTTGCTGTAACTTGGGACATCTCTTAAAAATTTAAGCTGAAAAGCTATGTACTCTATTTTTTATATACGGTACATATACTTTCAATTTGTTCCTTTCGACACGGATTCCTATTATGTATGGAAGGTCGCATCGCCTAAGGCTGCGAGTAAAATCAAATTCGTTACAATTCTTTGTACCTCCATAACTTTACCGCAGATACCTATTATCGTCGGATACATCGGAGGCTTTTTCGGCAATTTTATTTACATGTGTATCTGTAAACAATAGCGCCGAATATACATGATAGATCGCGACGCCATGTAATTTAAAAATAACGAAGAAATGATAAGAACTTGGATTTTCGAAGAAGAAGTATGACATTATATCTAAAATACAGTCTGTCAAGAAAGTCATGAAAAGGATTTTGAAGGAACTAAAATTCTTCTTCGCTCGCAACCTTAAATAAGTACCGTAGGTTTCAGTTTGGGTACAACGATGTGTTTATTTTACTATTCTGTGTAGATTTTTTGTGATAAAAAAATGTTTTCGGCATTAATATATTAAAAATAAACAAGAGAATATACAAGTGACGCCCTCAATCCTTTTCATGACTTTCTCGACAGACTTAATTAATATATTCACACGGGCGTCATCATGTATGGACGAGAATACCAATTTTATTATCTGTGTCGGTTCAAAATGTTAGCAGATTCATTGAAATCGGTAAATTTGGCTTTCATCAACTTTTGACCTCATTACAATATAATTTGACGTTGTTTGTTAGGAGAATAACATTTGTGTTTATGACATTGATACTAGATCGAAACTATATTTTGAACATTTGAAATTACGAGAATTGGGCTTCAGAAGCTCAATTCTCGTAATTAAAAATGGCTGAGACTCCGATAGGGTGTCGTTGAATTGTCATTCTAATTAATATGCTTTAAATATAACGTTAACGAGCGTTGGCGTTCATGTAAATAGGTTTAAAATATCCAAAGATCAGATACACATAATCGACTCCCTACACCCTCTTCCTACGGCAAAAAGTATTCACCCACTTTACCGGACCGACTGACCCGAACATTATTTTCATTTTTAAAAGTACACCGTCATTTAATTGCTTTTAAATCTAATTTTCTGCTTCCATATTTCGTGCTTTATCACTCTACAGTTTGATTTTCCTACAGTAAAATGGCTGTTCTTCAGCCATTATAATTATTGTCGGTGACTTGCAAAAATGCTTAGGTCCGCATTAGCATAATATTAAAAAAATATTTTTGTAGACTGGTATGGAGTCGTTTGTAAAGTAAAATGGTGGGTATTATTACGCGTGGTCTGAGTAAGTAACAGTAAGTGTCCTTTCACGCAGGGCACAACCGCCAGCCGCTTATCGCCGTCTCACACGTATCTATTTAAAAAACGCGTTTACGCACGTTAGTTCGTAGACACGAGTACAGGGCATAGCACTGCTTTGAGATGTTACGGCATACGATATACATTAATGCTACGACGTGCGTAGACGCGCAACTAAGTGCATAGCACTGCTTTCGGGGACTAAGCTACACTTCGTAGCGGCTACGCGTCGTCGCAAGTACATGTAAAACATGTCAACGTGTGTAAATGCTAAATCTGAATAAAACTGGCATATGAATGGAACCCATATTTTTTAGAAAATGAATATAGAATACCTACGTAGAATAGGATCAGAGCTACAAAAATATTTCTCAGGTAGTTATACTTTCAATGTAGGTCATGCTTTAAATACCTGAAATATATTGTATTCCTACTTACGTGGCCTTTTGCGAGAGATTGTGCAGTTCCCTTTAGGAGAAATAATGTATAAATAAACAGTTAATTTACCAAGCAACACACATGCCTGAGCAAGTTATTTACAGTCATTGTCACGGAAATGAACAGAGATATTACGATAGGCAGTACAGTCGATTTAACAGCTCATTATGTCCCGATGCATAGGTGTATTGCGTGAGAATGGGCTGTAAGTCACAAACTATTGTTCCTGAAGGTGCACATGAGGGTTCTTAAGCCCTAGGGAAGTCATGAACGCAATACGGTAGTGACGGTAAATAAAACTGACCATGAAATTCTAATTAGTGAGTACATTAGCTGATTGGTAGGGGATTTTGTTAGTCATCAAAATTGAGAACATAGTAAAGAGATCTTCGTAAGTGTAATAAAAAACTACTTCTAATGATTAACTTGATATTTTAAGAAAATTCTAGAGATTGTATAAAACTCACAAATGAAATGCGTTAACAAAAGCAATGAACATACTGTTTAAAAAACACATCGATAACAAAAACAAGACACAAAATTGCTTGATACAAACCAAGTGTGAGATAACAGGAAAATGTAAAATGTGACTCGTGATAAAAATGTAATTTCCTCGTATAGGTACAGAAAACACCGGTTTTTATTCGGTAAAAATATTTTGCTTCGGGCCAGCCTCCCCATTGTGCGAGTGTCACGAAATCCGACAATCGTCTGAGGGCACATTCAAATGATAATCTCACCATACGCTTTGCGAATTAAGCTGCGAACACATTTAGTATACGCGACGTAAGTAATGACGTCTATAATGTCATGCATTAGTTTTAATACGTTTAGCATGACAGCGTTGAGACGTACTCCAAGTTATACGAACTGTAAGTTCATTTTGATGCAGTTAGTATGTGTTTAACAGATGTTTGAAAGTTTGAGATGGGTTACTGTTACTTGTCAGTCTTATCATGTGCAGTACACGTTACGATCACGTAACTTAATAGGTGTGTATGTCTTTCAGCGATCAAAGAATTTTCGTTTTATTGTTCGCACAGCTGTAACACCAATGAGATAGTCATTTATTAACAATGTGATAAGATTTAAGGAATGTTTCTTGATACCCCCACCCTTTATTGTTTTTGTCAACAATTTCGCAATTAAATAATAGCCATAAAGTTAATAATGGTGTCGATTCTGTTGTGCATTTTGACAGGACTAAACTAAACTAATGCCGTTTGTCTCTTTCCGTTTTAAAAGACAAAGCAAGTGACAGATGCGTTTTGTCCAGTGTGTAACAGAATCGACAGCAATCTCAGATTACATTTTTAATCTGCGAATTTAAGTTTCCTATTAACTTATAGTTACAGCCAAAAATGTTTTATTCGTGTGACTACATCCGCTTGCACTAAAACCAGCAGCTAACGTAGCCTAAGTATGTCGACGCACGGCCGATGCCAGAAACGTCACATTAGCCTGATTTACACGTGTTACCTGACGTCGCGTTATGTAGGTGAATGAGCACATTTAATCGCAATGTGTGGATACTTCCTTAGTCTAACGCCGTCAAATTGACGGTATGGAATTAAGAGAGATTTGTTCGATGTGTTGAGGAATAATTGTGAAAGTATTTTAATTGTGAACTATCAAGCCAACGACGCCATAAGCCCCACTCGATACTTTTACTAGCAAAATCGCGTATTTTTGCGTTCGTCGGCTGCCTTTTGCTTACAAAAAGTGAATAACGAACGCGAAAACGCGCGATTCTGCTGCAGTATGTAGGTAGTGTGCCCTTAATTCGACTTAGTACGTGGGGTACGCACAATTTACTAGCGCAAGCCATTCAAAATCAATTGTTTATTTCGTTTTGGAGTGAATTTTAGTACTGCGGTTGTATTTGCGAACGGACACTGAATCACAGCAAATTTTGCGCACTACATAAAAAAATATCCAATATCCTTTTTATCAGGGTACCTACATGAAGTAGTCGAATACAAGAGAAACCGCGGCAACAGCTATAAATAAAAAAAAAGTAAAAAGGACAGAGATTGAAATTTTTTATAAACGTAGAGTCCAGAAAAAGAATAGGTAATGAAAAGAACATAGAACTTGTAATTGAAATGTCTGAAACTGTTACTTGTTGTTTATTAAATTTTTCTTTACATAGCTTCTTGATGAAGAGTATTTGAATTTCATTCCAGACTTTACAATATAATTTGAGAAGTAATGTCACTATTACATCTAGCTTACTAAATTTTATGGTACGGTATTGCCCTATTGCCGTATTGCCCTTAGCACAAATAGGTCCCTAATATAAGTTGGTTATACAGTTCTATCCTCTCACCCTGTTTATTGTAGCTTGTGTATATTTTATGTACCTATATCTAGTATTTATTTTGTAGTAAGTATACCTATATATTGATAGTTTCGAGCGTATGGCACTCGTGGGTTGCAGCTGAAAACCAGCGTCAGGTGGCCAGTATCTCTGCCTCCTGACATTATGCTGAGCTGCGGCCTTTTGGCACAATAACTCATTTTATGTTTTCTTTGATTTGTTTTATTTATTTTTTATTGTGCTAATAAATTCTTTTTCTTTCTTTCTTTCTATTTTATGAATTGTACCTCCAGAAATATTTTTTCGTGGATACCAATTGCTGTAATGTCATACCCATTTTCTGTTGTTATCGAAAACTTTTTACGCAATTATTAAAATGCTTACAGTTCTAAAAATAAATCTTCTCCAGTTTCTACGTTATTCACATGTTCTGACGTGTCGGCACGAGGTCTGTATTGGAATTAGATATTAAGTATGTAAAGTTTATTTTGTATTGCTTCTATATTTTTATTTTATAGCTTAGACAGTTTTATGTAACTTATTTAAATATTTTTGTTTTCCAATCAGTAATTAATTTATTATTAATAATCAAACTTTCGCTGCTGCTGACGTCACAGAGTAGTCTGGATGCAGGGTAATCACGATAAATGCTCATAATCGGAATCGATTGAATTTTGACAGTTCAAGAAGCTGGTCCCAACCAGCTTCTTGAACTGTCAAAATTCAATCTGCCGTCCATCCGTCCGTACCCGTACTCGTACCGTACCGTCAAGTTCCGTCTGCTGTCTTGTACTTAGCAAATTTTACTGTCACTCGTTGACCGTTTCCAAGAAAACTAGAATATTTTTTCCTCCATCGGATATATTTATTTATGTTTATTCGCAAGCAGTTGAACTTAATTCAACATTTTCGTGGTAACAAAATAAACGATTTGTTTGGATTCAGGCCTCGAAGAGATAGAAATTCCCTCATATTTCTTAACCAAACAAAATAACCTAAATTATTCCACCCTTATCTCATTTTTGTTGCACACAAGAATCACAACACATTGAAAAATAATTCTCGTCGCGTTGCGGCTTCAGATACGAGAAGCGAGTACGAATCCCCATTAGAAGCGTCTATGGGTACGCCATTAAATAAACATCTCTGGCAGGTTCCCTGCTAGTTATTAGCGCTGCCGCACCCCATCTACTCGAGGCGCGGTGATACGGCACGAAGACGGAAGCCGGGGCAAAATCAATTTCATTTTTCGACACAGGCATTATCGTTATGGCGATTGAAACCGCACTTTTCTTGGCGTCAGTACCTATTTAATGATGTTTATTTATGTGGATAGGTATTCCGAATGACTATTAATGTGTAGATAATGATTTTTAGGCTATTCTGTTTAGTAGGGTGATTTTATTACATCGCGAAATTCGTTTTCCTGAGTACCGTTTTCATGTTTACCATAAACATTTTGTGTGTAATGTTTTTGTTTCGTTATTTTGTGTACATCAAGAATTGCAAATATTCCAATAATTATTTCTGATCAAGGTTAACCAGAGTGCACGCCTAAAGATGGATATCTTAAACAACCGCATTCCAGGTACTGCAATCAGACTGTTTAATCAAGTAAATAGTTTCTAATTACTCCATAAATTAGCAACAAGTAAAGATAATGGTGAAATAGGCAATATTCCCTCGAAAGTGGTTATTGTAACGGCCCATGTACAATGTAAAAGCGCTGATAAACCTAAGCATACACTTGTAATGAGCATTACAGCGAATGTGACATTATTACAATATTGTATGTAATAAACTAGCGACTGTTACGTTCAAAATAAAATAAAAACGGCGAATACTAATGTAATGTTCTATTACAAGAAAATGCTCAGGTTTATCAACACCTTAATGTCACGTTACTGGGCTGATAATGTGCCGATGAAAAAGTCCGTATTGCAATTATATTGCCCTAAAAGATAAAGCTGCAGTACCTGGTCGATTTTTTTTAAACCGTCCAAAATCACGGCGTTCTGGAAAATTATTAAAATCCACCCGAAAAAGCATCGTTTAAAATTTCAACGAAAATGAAGCACTTTAAACCATCTAGTGCATTTTCGTCTCGGCGATTCACAAGGAGATTTCTGTAATCCATTCTGATATCCCCGTTTCGTTCAAAGTCCACTCGTTTCGTGTCATTACAGAAAAGCGGACTGATATACACATCGACAAACTTATAACTGTAGCTGGAATTTTAACAATGTGTTCTAAATATAAAGGGTTAAGTTTGAGAATGCAATGTATTTTCTTGTTTCAAATGAACGTGGTTTGTTCCTCTATACCATGTTTTACTGCGATTGATTCCGTCCGCAAGACGGACCGGACCGGATCGGGGCTATCCTGTACTTATCTAATTTTATTGTCACTCGTCGACGTCCGTCGAACCCTCTGCCACTGAGACCGTTTCGAGGAAAACTAGAAAATTCTTTCCCGCATCGGATATTTTTATCTTAGAAGGACATCTTTATTCGCAAGCAGTTAAACTTAATTCAACGTCGTGGTAGCAAGATAAACGGTCTGTCTGGATTCAGGCCTTGGAGAGATCTAAAAAAATCGATATTATCTGGAATCGGATTTTACTGCTTACAATCTACATGTACTTGAAAGTACTATAAAACTTACTTTGCGAATGTATGAAGACCGGTTTAGCTTAGGATTAGGATCTATTTTATTGAAATAAGAATTCACAAGAATTCGTTTTAAATTGTAAATTTTCACTCTCTTGTTTATGTAAGCATATTAATTGTACCTACAAGTATTTATTTTTTATCTATCTTTACATCTCAATATAATGATGGGTCATGTCTTTTTAAAAAGCTTAACTTTTTAAATTATTTAGAGAATTTGGCTGTAAAGAGTGTCTCCTGAGTAAAGTCGCGGGCAAATGCAATACATTCAAATAAAAGTTTAAGACATCTGTCGAACCTAATGTTCGGTGATGTGTTAAATATTTGATGATGCTTGAATTGCGTATTTGGCATGTTTAAACGAGGTATTCCACGAATAGCACCGATCTGAACGGCACTAAAACGAATAGCACCAACGCTATTCCACGAACGGCACCGATCCAAATTTTGGTTTGGTGCGGTTCGTGGAATAGTAAAATAATATTAATTTTATTCCACGAAGGGCACCAACGTAAAATTTTCTTCTAGTGATGGGAACTATTTTTTTTCACAACATTATTAAATAGAACATATCGATATAAATCAGCAGTAAGTACGTTTATTGATCATATTTTTTTTTACGTTGATTTTTATTATTAATAGATATAACAATCAGTTTTCTTAACTATTTGGGTCACTTGCAAAAATTAAATTGCAAAATTATAAGTAAAAAAAGTTTATAGGTACTCGTAGATAACATAAGAATGACTGATATTGTAATCGTTAATTGTGATAATAATTATTATTATACAGTATAATGTAAAAAAAAATACAAAATTATAAGTAGCAAAAAGTTTATAGGTAGTTAGTACTAAGAATGACTGATTTTGTAATCGTTAATAGTGATAATAATAATTATTATACAGTAGAAAGTAAAAAAATATATACAAAATTATAAGTAGAAAAAAGTTTATTTATATGAAAAAAATGTGATACTAAGAGAAATTGTGATAAAAGAATGTGATTTGATTTTAGGTATTTATAGTAAGTAGGTAATAAATAACTTAAGGCTGTTTTTGCAAGTGACCCAAATAGTTAAGAAAACTGATTGTTATATCTATTAATAATAAAACCTACTGCTGATTTATATCGATATGTTTTATTTAATAATGTTGTGAACAAAAAATAGTTCCCATCACTAGAAGAAAATTTTACGTTGGTGCCCTTCGTGGAATAAAATTAATATTATTTTACTATTCCACGAACCGCACCAAACCAAAATTTGGATCGGTGCCGTTCGTGGAATAGCGTTGGTGCTATTCGTTTTAGTGCCGTTCAGATCGGTGCTATTCGTGGAATACCTCGTTTAAACTTGGGGTATCACATTGAAATAGAAAAAGTATAATATATTATTATTGAGAGTGCTTTTCAGATTGCAAATTAATCTGTGACGTAAAAAGAAAAATAATAAAGTAAATAGGTACTTGAAGTTGTAAGGTGTTTACTTGAAGTTTGTAATCACATCAAATATGGTCAGGTAATATAAGTACTATAATAGTTCATAATATATATGTACGAGAAAAGGTACCTTAAGACCGTTTCTGGTTTCGAAGATATTTAATATTTTGTGAAAATATTATTATTATTATTAAATTATGGACGAGCAGCAGGCTTGCTGATGTGTCCACATCAAAGTACTGGAGTAAAGTCTATTTCACATGTAGTAGTCCAATGCATAAAGTTTTGCTTTTAATAATTTAAATAGTCAAATTCACTCACGGGTTTGCTTTACGGCACTTGTCTAGGCGACATTTAAAACTATTCACTGAATTAGCAGACACTACACTTTCCGGGAGTTTATTCCACATATCCACAATACGATTATTCAGGGAGTGATAGGCCACCAAGGAGTGTGAGAATGAGCGGTTGAGAGCGAGGCTATGCCCACGGGACGAGTATGCTTTCTGTTCTAACAGGAACATATCTCTAAAATTAAATATAATATATATATATAATATTAATTAAATATAATAAATAATAAACCCAGCCCATTGCTGTCCCACTGCTGGGCAGGGGTCTCTTCTCAGAATGAGAAGGGTTAGGCCTTAGCCCACCACGCTGGCCTAGTGCGGGTTGGCGGACTACACACGCCATCAAGAACTTTATGAGGCCCTCTCAGATGTGCAGGTTTTCTCACGATGTTTTCTTCACCGTTAACGCAAGTGATAATCAAATTCTATCTGAACTTAAATTCGAAAAGTTAGAGGTGTGGGCTGGGTTCGAACTCAGACCGTCTTGCATGCTGTGGTTCAACCATTAGGCTATCACTTAATTTTGTAAAAATATGAAATATTTTCTTCCCTTATTTTTTACTTTATAGGTACTTAAATAGGCTGTCTCGTAAAAGTTCATTTAATTTCGCATAACATTTTTATAAATTAATATCTCTGTAACTACATATCTTATGAGGATGATCATTTTGTATATTAATAGCTTATCAATTGCAGATTTATAGAAATATGCGTAACTCCATACCAGCCAATGGCGTACTACCTTTGCATGTTGACTGACACAATGTCTCACTCAACATGCAAAGGTAATAATGTAAGATAATAATAATATTTTATACAATTAGTTATAAACATCACAATAATTTTCGCGTTGCCTGGCGAAAGATACAGCCTATTTATAAGCAATCCCAAGACATTTAAAATCTGCATATTTAACTTACTCAATTGTTAACATTTGAACTCATTTCAGAACTAATTCCATGCGTAATCTCCTCACAAAACACAGAAACGTATCAACAAAAACCGGCGGGAATTATGTTAAAGACGCTTGTTTCCTTGCGAGCTGTGTTCGCCCATCTCTTCGGCACATTAGCTATGATAATTGGAACATTTGGTTTGCGAATGGGATGACGTAAGGACACAGTAATAATGCGAATACAGAGCGGTTTACTCTACTACGTGTTTATGGTTCTGTATGTAAAAAAAAAAAAAAAAAAAAAAAAAAAAAAAAATGTAATTTGGTGCAAGTTTAAATGTGAGTTGGTATGATTTTCTGGTTTATTGTCATGTTAATGTGTTGACAGGTTGATGTATAGAGCTTGGTGTTTTTTTGGGGTGAATGACTTTATTAGGTCTCGGGCTAAAAATGTTTTGAAAAATTGAGTTAATTGAAAATCTTTTGAACATCGTTGAATTTGTTATTGTTATTGGATAGAGTTTTTCTAGTTCTAATTCTTCATTGGTAGATTGCAAATTGGAATGGAATTATTTTATTTTAACTTTTGGTGAAAAAAATCTCTAATTCTTGATTCATAATAGCACGGTTGCCACAGTGGCTGCTGGTTTGATCTCCACACGGAAATATATTTGTGTGATCTACAGATAGAGGTTTCGGATCTGGGTGTGTGTATGTGAGATGTAATTTGTAAACTGTATGGTACTGTACTCGATACAGGAGAAGTTAAATCCTAGTGGGCACCGTTTTTTTAAAACAATAAATGTGATATTATTCTTCTCATGTAATACAACTTATACAAGTCCAAGTTTAATTATAATATAACATCATTAAGACATGGTGTGTATGTTATATCGATGTTATTTAAAAAAAAAAGAAAAAAAAAGGGCGTGTATTACATGCCCTTTAATTATGAGTTTATCGTCTCACCACGTTTACAATAAAAGTGATAATTTCTTCTTCAAATGCATGTTTGTCATTATCTATCTTTACCATTATTAAGATAAAAACAATATTACCAAAACTTCAGACAAATCTTTGACTATTTTTCAAACCACCACGAACAAACTTACAGAGCAAAAGGCAATTTATTTCAAACAGCGAATTCTAACCCCAGTCTTAAACTATCATTCCGCACTATTAAACCATAATAAACTGAAGAACAACTTCAAATGAAACAGTGTAGTGCAATAAAGAAAATCATATCTCACAGGACCGCGGGACATGCACTGAAATGAATTTCACCATCTCTTTGTCAACGCGATGGAGCGTGGCCACTTGGCGTGACTGATGACGCGAGTTCAACTTCTTGTGAGAGCTCGCCGTGGTCAGGATTCTACAGTCTTAGGAACACTGCAAGTTATTTGATTAAGAGCTAGCAATGGGTATCATTTTGCAATCTTTCTTCAATTTTTTTTAGATATTTTAATGTTGTGTGCCGTTTTAGGGATCTTCAAACACGTATAATTGCAATAAATATTTGGCTTTAGCCTATTGTGGCCTAATTATAAACAAAGAAAATGATATCTCTCAGGACCACGGGACTGCACTGAAATGAATTCCACCATCTCTTTGTCAACGTGACAGAGCGTGGCCACTTGGCGTGACTGATGACGCGAATTCAACTTCTTGTGAGAGGGCTGGCCGTGGTCAGGATTCTACGTTCTTAGGAACATCGCGAGTTATTTTATTAAGAGTTTGCCTTGGATATCATTTTGCAATCTTACTTCAGAAGATTTAAAATATTTTAATGTCGTTTGGCATGTTAGTGATCTGATCAAATAGATTTAGAACTTGTTGCTGTAGCCTAAAGTTTTCATACACATTTAATAAATGCAATAAATATTTGTCTTTAACCTATTGTGACCTAATTATAAATTATGAAAATGATAACTCTCAGAACCATGGGACTGCATTAAAATTAATTTCACCTTGTCTTTGTCAACGAAATGGATGTGGCCACTTGGCGTGACTGATGACGCGAGTTAAACTCTTTGAGAAAACTCTTCGTGATCAGGATCCTACAGTCTTAGGCACAACGCAACTTATTTGATTGAGAAGCTCGCACTGGATATTATTAGATATAATTTGCTTTTATGTATTTGGAACTAAACTACGTATTACATGCAATCGTTCGATTCAGTTTAGCTTTTTGTATTCAAATTATAATTCAAAACAATTCAGACTGTATTGGTACACAACGAACGTGTATAAATTACTTCCTAGATTTAATATTATTCTGACGTGTTTAGGGACAGAACGTGTTTGATATAGGGCTACTCTAAATACAGTTTTGCAACAAAACTTCGAATGTAAATCACTAGATTTTAACATTATCTAGATCTGTGGCACCAAAACACGAAATACTTACCGAAATAGATTACTTTCAGAAAATTCTTGCATTTTGGGTAATGCGCAAGAATTTGTATTATTTAACATAAAATGGCTGGTAAGTAATACTTATATTTCGGTTAACCTCTACAATTAAGCTAGAGTTACTTCTATACTAGGGTGTGCATCATTGCAGTAACTTTGAAGGAAAACATTAACGTAACTGGCATATTTGATAAAGCGGCTAAGTACACTGAAAATTCGTAACGGCTAGAAATAAACAAGTTATTACTATATACAACCGAATAACTTGTTTCGGATAGACCTGCACAGCCGTTTTTTTCATGTAGGGACTGGGCCATAACTCGTTGCTTACCTCGCGGAACCAGCAGCAGTGGGATTCAGTAGACCTTTTCTCTGATTAAAAGCTCTCAGAGAGGAGGTCTCCTGAGTTCCAAAACTGGGAATATCGGCTGATGTGGGTCTACTACGCCAAAGAAACTTGACTTCTAGCTATCCCCTCTCATATAGTTATATATATAGTTATCATATATTTATATTAATTATACTCATTCTATAACAATGTTCTTAACTAAAAGGCAACCTCTTAGTTAAGAACACTGTTATTGACTATTCATCAATGGGCTCTGACAAGTAAAGCACTAAGTTTGAACATTGATGGAATTAAATCTTTCGACAAAGTTCTTAGATTTATAAAACTAGCTACGTATAAATTTATTGAAATCTCGTTAAATGTATTAACAGTTTTAAATTGAAAAACGGCGCAGAATAATCCTTTCGGTTGTCGAATTAATATAGAAACTGTCAGCTTAAAGTTGAAAAATTAAATTCATATCTACGCGACTTTTAATCTGTTTTCCAACAAGTAAAAATACTTATCTAGGTCACTATATCAGTGGAGTGTATTTGGAGTTTCTTGCCGGTATCTTTTCCAAGGCCAAACCACCAGAACCGTGCGCCTAGAATTGACGACGACGACGTTTTGAAAGTGCCTGCAAAGGCCCAGTTGAAATAAAAATCGTTGACTTTGACTTGAGTAGCTTTAATCAGAACGGACGTTGAACATTGGTAGTTCCCGTGGCTAAACTACTGATTGGATTCGATAGATTTTTTGTGTACCTACGGTCACCGCATGTGATACCAAATAATTGGTTTCATTTGATGCCGTAACATCGTCAACATCACCATCCTGTATGTATTTTTACATGAGACTCTGAATGGGAAAGTCGGTAATGAAACCAGTTTTTTTTATCTAAAACTAAGTTAAAAGTAAATACACCATAGGTGTTTCAAGACATTCCTCAGATAACGTCAAATCAACGAAATACGATATACGATGGATTTAAATAATTCAAAACTCATTTTGACATCGCAGTATGACAAACGGTGGTGTTAGCGAATAGTGGCGGACTATAAATTCATAAAGTAAAAGTGCATAGAGGGCCACAATCCTCTTGTCTGTGCAGTCTAGTGGCCACTCCGTGTGACTGATGACTGGTGGACGCCGGAGGAACGCGATTGTCCTCGCGCGACAAAATAAAAAGTGCACTAACGTGGCTATTCACGAGAGTCGTAACTTTTTACAAAACTTTCAAAACAATGTGATTCTGTTTGAATGTCAAATGTTCCATTTTTATTGAGAGAGACTTTTACAAAACTTTTAGATTATGTAATTATTTCTTGTTAATTCGAAGTAAAGCAGTTTAAGAAATTGAGGCTTGAAATAGGAGCTTCATTCTAACGCGAGTCTTGGGAAATCTGGGAAATTAACCTAAATGAGCATTACGTAAGAGAAAACGCGGAAAGCCGTGACTTTGTTACTTCGTTAAAACCAGTCATGGCGTGCACTCCATAAAGACAAAAGACACTGCCTATCCTGATATATGTCTGGGAAATCAGTTAATTTAAGTCTTAGGGTGAGGTGACCAGTCACAAACATCATTTAACTTGACAATACAACACCAAGTTGTTTTTGCTTACCCTGTAGGAAATGACTGTGCACTGGTTAAAACATACTACATTATACATACAGAGTACCTACAATAAAGACTAATGTCATATATTTCGATTTAATGAGGCTAATGGAAGAGTTTGAACTCAGCTTGCCACAGTCCAGTTACTAGACATTAACATCAGCTTCTCCCAAGACTTAGCAAAGCTGACTTACCTATTTGGCTTTAAATATAGAGATTTTATTAAAATCCAAGTAAAACAGTTTTAGCATACGCCGTACATATTCATAATATTGCAAGGAGAAAGCAACAATTATCATTAAAGTAAACGATTATGGGACGATATTGTTGTTGAAAATGCGCTAGACGTTAGAATGTAATTATTAGATTCTAAGAAGATTTTGTGAAGGTTTTCCTAAAGCCACTTACAATTATTATTTTTATGTTTATACGTTGTTAGTATTTTTCCTGTATCGAGGGTACAATTTACAAACATACATCTCACATTCACACACACCGCCAGACCCGAAACAACTATCTGTAGATCAAATAAATACGTGTTCCTTGCGGGGATCGAACTCGCACGTAGCGTAGAAAGCTAATCGCTTAGCCACTGCATCAACCCTGTCGTCTCGAGGCATTATGTCGCGAAGAACTGCCTGCTAGCCTGATCTGAAGCTAAAGTTTTGCATACAAAATGCGGTTCCTTCTTTAGGCCTCACCAT
This sequence comes from Allophyes oxyacanthae, assembly GCA_932294325.1. Lineage (NCBI taxonomy): Eukaryota > Metazoa > Arthropoda > Insecta > Lepidoptera > Noctuidae > Allophyes > Allophyes oxyacanthae. Next base: position 6,638,708 of record OW028610.1, read on the forward strand.
GACATTAAGAAAATATGTCCTAACCACGGTCCCTGCTTGGGTGCATCCGGGAACCATCAAAAATCTTCCAACCTAACTAGTGGACTTGTTTGTCACTTTATTCCATCCAATGCCTGGAAGAAATCGCTTTATGCGATAAGGCCGCCCACTACTTTAATATTGTAATCTCCTTACTTACAATACTGTATTCGGGTGTACAATAAAGTATATAATAAATAAATAGTGGACGAATTTGAAGCGCTGGAATAAAGTGAGCTGCCATATTCAAGCGCAAATTTTGTTTTTTCATAATATATTATTTTGAGTGCACTATCATAATATTCAAGCACTTCGCACCTACACATTCCCACCTACACCGCATGTGTCGCACTCGCTCGCCATTATCGCAATGTATGGTTATGTATCAGGCAGAGGTATACTCACAAGACGAGTTTATTTATTTTACAGCCATTACAAATTTTTTTTTCATTCTTATTTTACTTTGTGAACAAGAGCAAGAGCTGAGCTCTTAACAAAAAAGTCCTTTTGAACATGAGTGTACAGTTCGTACAAATACTTTTATTAACCCCTGACAAAAAAGACGGGTGTTATAAGTTTGCAGTGTGTATCTGTGTATCTGTCTGTGGCATCGTAGCTCCGATTTCAATGTAGTTTGTTGAATTGAAAGCTAGTTTAATCGTGTATCATCTTAGCTATGTTTCATGAAAATCTGTTCAGCCGTTCAAAAGTTACAGCTCTTTTTCTAGTTGGAGTTGGGGGATTTTTATAACCATTTCTGCTTCTTGCAGATAAATGCGTGCATTGAACTTCGGAACTGTCCCTTTTCAGTTGAAAAACTTTTCGCAACACAATAGAAAAAATACTTTTTTATTATCATTGTTTGGGACTTCATTCACACCAAAAATGCGTGAATAAAGTAAACAACAATAAAAGTCAGTACTTACCTACATTCTTTAACACTTCGACACTTGCTCGGTATAACTTTCGCGACACTCACACTAACTCGCAGATTCAAGAATAAAGTTGGTGTACATTTCTGTGGCGGAAGTCTCCGTTGCTGATGCAAATGTTGTGAGGACTTATTAAGAAGTTGCCACACACAGTATGTAATCATTCCTGTCAACTAAGCGAAGACGCGAGGTATAAGAGGAACTGAAAAGGATGACTTTAGAGCCTTAGAGTGAACCTAGTTTGTAGTTATGTCGTTCTTCGTCGGAAGTGTAGCGGGAAGGGTGGAAGTGGCACATCACTCACGTATATAGGTCTGTTTGGTAGTGGAGTCTGACGCAGTTGGAGCCGCAACATGGTAATAATTTGATCAAGCGCCGGGCACGCGCAACTTTATGCCAATTGAAAAGTTTTGCTGCACTGAATTATGTTGCTATAACAGGTTGAGTGACGTGCCCGCTGTACTTTTTAGTGAGTTTTAATTGATATGTGCTTATAAGGATGTTTTTCGGAATACGTTCCGTACTAAGTTGATTAAAGTTTGTGTTTATTTAGTTAGTACTTTTTATCAAAGGAGATACTATTAGGTACCTAATTGTTCATACGTTACTGCTAAGTGTTGTTTTCGGGGGAACGAAATATTCATAAAAGAAACTATTTATTTAATAATAATAAAATTGTATTCTACCGATAGTTGTAACAGCTAATGGCTTAATTGCCGAGAGTCTCGACCAACACCTCGAGAAGCTCTTGCTGGGTGGCTGGATGAAGGTCCTGATTCAGACAGCAGTACTCCTTGACACGGTGCCTTATTAGGAGGTTCCTCTCTCTAGAGCCCTGACCACCGGTAATTTGGACCCTGTTCCCGATGTCGGTGGGCTAAGCTACTCTTTTATATTTTTTAGATGTTTTTATTTTTTGTAAAAATAATTTAGATATATTGAAAAATTTAGTAAAGGAAATAGTAGCAACGATTCAAAAAAGTTAGGTTAGATCATAATTTTTAATTTTAATAATAATATGAAGACTTAGTACGTCAAAGATGATTTTTTACGAGATTTCGTACCTACCTACTCTTATTAATTTCATGAGGTTCATTTTCTAGAGATGGAAAAAGTCCTGTAAACGTTCATTGTCAAACTTGGGCCTCCGATTATCCGCTACAATGAAGCCATAAGCATTATTTTGTCATAATCCAGTGCTTATGACAAAATAATGCTTATGGCTTCAAAATTAGCAAGCACAGTTGCTTGGCAAACAGTTTGAGGATTTTAAACACACACAATTTTTCAAGTATAATAAAACAATACTAAGTTTGTCAAATGGCTCCAGCCTGCTCGGTTCAAAGACCAGCAACTTGGCAACGGTCTCAGTTCCATAAAATGTGAGTTGAATTTTTAACTAAACTATTACTTTATCGCTTGCCGGGTTAGCAGAGCTCCAGATGTTTCATACTATCTTCCGGTAAGTAGCGATCGAAACGCTGCAGTAGAAAGTTAGTAAGTACAATATCGTATAATTTTGCATCCTTGTATGAACTAGGTACTAGGAACTGTTTATATCATAAAGAGTAATAATAACTTTATGGTCTATATAGTTTATTTAAAGTAAGTAAAGTTAAGAAATTCTAGGACACCAATTACTGCACGTCAAAAAAAAAAAGACAGCATAGTCCACCCTTCACCGCTGCCTAGGTATGTGTTATAGCCGTGGAGACTTGATGTGACTTAGTAATTGCTTGATAAAAGTATTATCTGTTGTTTGTTCTTCATTTTCTCAGATATAAATATAAATAAATTATTATTTGTTCTCTAGAAAAGCACATAAATAGTAAGCAGTAAACTTTTTCACAAACAGTATAGCTACCTGCCAAGCTGAAAGGTACCCACGCTTAGTTCCTTAATATTATGCTTAGCCCAGAACTATATTTTACTTCGTACGTCATAAAAAGGTTTAATAAAGTTCACGTAGCCGTAGGTACCAGTATGATATAATGAAAACATTCGTTGTATTCAAATTAAGTGGGTACCAGACTGCCCCTGGCTGAATGAGGAGCGCTGTCTCGTCGTCGCCCCGCAGGCGTTACGTCTGTGTGCCTTATTACAAAACTACCATTGTATATGAAACTCTGGCTGGCTGTAAAATGGTTAAATTTAGAACAGCGTGTTATGTTTTAAAACATTAATTGTGAAAAAAAAAAGATTCAAATAGAACTATTCATACATTCTGTTTTTGAAATTTAGTCTAATTAGAGATTTTATTTGAAATGAGAACATAGTTTTTTTATGGTTTTCCTTTTATTTTTATTACATTACCACGAATTTTAAATTTTCCATTGTAAGTTTATTGTTAATCTCATATTTAATTGATATCAGGTTTGGCCACTGAATATTATAAATAACAAGTATATTCACGTATATTTCGAGACAGTGGCGGATTTAGGATTTATGTTAGGGGGAGGCTTGACCCAGCTGAGGGTAGGTTTTATCAAGGTCATGTAAACGCCTAGTTAAAGAGTAAGGATAAGTGATGAAAATACAGTTGGTAGTGTAGTACTAAGAAAGTACGATAATATCAAGTTTAATTTGAAATTTGTTAGGTGTGGATCCAGATGATTTTGGGAGGGGCTTAAACTCCCTGGATCCGCTACTGTTCCGAGAGGAGCTAATCAAAATATAAAATTCCCGAGCAATATTCCACGACGTGCCTATTCAAAATTCAAACTAATTTATCTAGATCACCAACACTGACTAACAAGGTTCATAACATCAATCTTTATACCATAAACTTATTATTACTCTAGTATAATAAGTTTATGCTTTATACCTCATAACCTAACCGTCAAAATCCGCCGACTCCAACTAGAAAAAGAGCTTTAACTTTTGAACGGCTGAACAGATTTTCATGAAACATAGCTTCCAATTAAAAAAACTGCAATGAAATCGGTCTATCCCTTTTGGAGCTACGATGCCACAGACAGACACACAATACAAACTTATAATACCCCTTTTTTGTCGGGGGTTGATCAAAGGATAAATCAGCTTTAATAATCTAACTGCAGAAAAACTTGCTCTCCTAGTTTGGTTACAGACATCTGCACATAGAGCCAACTAAGTTATTTGTGATCTCAGCTGTCTCTCAAACTCAGATAAATTAATATAACATGTTAGCAATATAGATTCGCATGCAACCAGCCTAAATCCAGGTTTGTTAGAGAAACTTGCTTTCAAGTAAAGGGAATTGCCTCAACTTCGCCGCGAGAGCCCTTGCCTAGGTTGTTAGCTAACAAGATTACATCTCTACAAGTCTTGTTTAAACTATTAACAGCTACGAATACAACGCATAGGACGTGGTTCTATTGTCATCATAACCCATTTATAAAGAGTTTATGAAAATGTTCAGCTGTTTTCTATTAAGAGTGACAGTTCAGGTCAATTATTATGATAGCATTATAAAGCAGTGTTTGGGATGACAGAGTGAGACAACCCTATATATGCCAAGTTCTCCTTAAAATAGAACAGAATATAAAGATCGCTAAAATATACCCTGTAGAAGTACAGGTCCACATTTTAATTGTGATTATTAAACTTTACCTCCTCGTGGTAATAAAACTATTATTTGATAATATTCGTTCTTTTTCAAATAATATTCATGTTTCATTTAACAAAATACTTCTGCTGGTTTTATTAGGTACTGAATTAGAGGCGAACTTTCAGTTTCAAAACTTGTACTGTTTTATTACAAGCGAAAGTCTTATAAAAAATCTTGGTTTTAAAATGACAATTATTTTTTTATCTTTTTACATTTCCATTTAAGAAACATAATTTTAATAGAAACTTTAATCGGGTTCTTCTTCTGAGAATAGAAATATGTAAATGGTAAAAAGATTATTGTCTCTTATACCATTTATGAGACAATTTCATTTTACCATTTACATAATATAACATTTATTTATTTTATTTTAAAGACATCTTATTGCTAACAGTTTAAGTCCATGCACAATAAGAGATTACAATAATTTAATGCTAAAAACAATAATAGGTACATTTGATAATTAATAAAAAAACAATTTCCATTTATAATCAATATAAAATAATAAAAAATTAATTAGATCAAAAAGAAATTCATACATGTCAAAAAAAATCAGATTATGCTGCTGCCAATACTTGTGACATTGGTAATAATATCACAAGTATTAATTTTTATTCTATACAAAGCAAATGATTTTGCATACAAATTGTTACATCGTGTTCAAGTTTTTTAGCCGTTCTTTTATAAGATTCAATAATTTTTTTGGCACTACCTACTAAATAAGTAAAATAATATCAGAAGTCTCATCTAGTAGACACTTAGAATAATAGTAGACCCTTTTTGAGATTGTCTGCTAGGAATTTTGTTTTATAATAACAAAGTTATTCTTGAACTTAGATCCACCACGAAACCAATTAGTTTTGTAGAATTTTTTATTTCAGTTTCTAAGCACTATTAAAAATTGCATCTTCACGAAACTGTTTGTAGCAAATAGGAAAAATTAATTAGTAACTACCTACTTTTGTATTTCCTGACCTACTTAAGCCGAAGTTAAATAGCTCTAAATGTAGTTTAAGTTTACGTAACATTTACCGCGCAGTTTACTTCGACGAGGTTGTATTAATTTTCTGGTTGCAAATATTTACTATGTACGTATGTGTGTGTTGTTATTTCATAAACGAATGTTTAATTCAACGATTTCATAAAATTTAGAGGTTGTCACCAATAATAGTTATGCTTAGTCATCAATTATTCGAATGAATTTTGTAAGCTTTTAGCCGTTAATTGTTGTTTAATATGGCTCTCGTTAAGGTAATGAGAAATTTACGATTTATTTGACCTTTACAGCGTCCCTTTCTAATCAAACGAAATGTAGGCGAGTAGGTATATTTTTAACGGTTTGTATATAACAGGAATTAAAGTGCTCGCTAAAGTTGATGCCTCATTTTGCATATCAACGTTTAATAATAATAGGTAAGTACCTAACACCACAAGGCATCGCGGTGATAACGCGACGTTTAATTTTCACGTAAATTAATACTATAATAATACGCTATTGCTAACACTGATGTTAACGCTTGTGTGAATAAAGCTTTTATTTAGCCTTAAAGCCTCGTATTTACTAGGAGACAAATGTCCCGCAACACGTGTCGCTAGATATGTCGGGCGAAGTCGAGCGACGTTAGGCGACGTTGCCTGACTTCACCCGACATGTTTGACGACACGTGTCACGGGACATTATTTTGTCCCCTAGTGAATACGAGGATTAGTCTCTCAACTGAAGCGACACGCCGACAAGGGACAAGTCGCACGATGTTGTCAGACATGTCGTGCGACGTTGCCTGATGTCGCTTGACTTCGCCCGACATCTCGAGCAACACGTGTTGCGGGACATTGGTCTCCTAGTGAAATAAAACAAGGCTTAAAGCCATGTATTCACTAGGTAACAATAGAGGCGAATATAATAGTGAATACATGGCTTTATTGTTGCCAATTTGCACAAGTTTCATAATAATTATGACGTCATCTTATCCTCTTCACAAACAGATAGTGTGAATTTCCCCAATATCGTTACTTCAAACAATGCTACCTACAACTGTAAACAAGAAACTGTGTAGGTACTAATGATCAAAATTCTGATGAAGTAAGCGGAACATTTGTATACAGAGTATTAATTTGATCAGACCAATGCCATCAAACTTCGCACAGAATAGAAACGGGCCACAGAACAAACATTTTGGCAGAAATCAAAGTTATATTTATAAGTTTCGAGTGTATGGCGCTCGTGGGTTGCAGCTGAAAACCAGCGTTAGGTAGCATGTTATACTGCCGAATCAATTCAATTCCTATTCAATATTAATTATTCTTCTTTCTGTGTGTACATAAACTGTTAAATATAATATCCCATGGATATTATATAATTATAAAGTTTGACAGGCGAATTGATGATCGTAGTATGATTTATAAAAAGTGGATGGCTTTTCAACTTTTAAACGTACCGAACAAAAATCAGTTTCCTAAATGTATTTTTTCTGCTACTCCAAATCAATTCGCTTATCCTCAAAATATCGAACTCATAAAAAAGCTAACATGGTCGACATTGACTCGATTTGGTAGTGATATATTGGGGAAATTGAATATTCGGCGGCCTCAGTTAGATTTATTGATAGTTATGGAAACCTGTTATTTACTACCTGCAATATGAGTTGGTACCGGGTTTGTCTATCTTTTTAACCTCCGACAAAAAAGAGAGGTGTTATAAGGTTGTAGTGTGTATCTGTCTGTGGCATCGTAACTCCAAAGCGGATGGACCGATTTCATGCAGAGTGTTTTTTATTGAAAGCTAGTTTAATCGGGTATCATTTAATTTTTAGCTACGTCTCATGAAAATCTGTTCAGCCGTTCCAAAGTTACAGTGTTTTTTTACCACGTGAGTTTTGACGGTTAGGTTATACATATACCTAGATCAGTGTCTTGGTGTAGGTACTCGTAATTCTTGTCTGATGAATTGTCTTTGTTACATTTGGAACGATTTTCTAGCATTTCGAAGTCCTAAACTGACTAGGAACAATATTTTGGAGATAATGTATTTAAACTGCATCACTCTCATGTTTTCGAGTGGGAAATGGCAACGTATAATAATAATAATAATCTTCTTTATTGACATAAAAATAAGTAAAAATCTATGTGAAGTCCCTGACTCCTGAGCTAGGTGCAAAAGACCTGTGTTACAGGAGTCAGTGTCTTCTCCCATTGTTGTTGACACAATAAAATTTTATGTAAATAAATGCAGTTTGTGATTGTGTGTATATGTTATGTGTATGTGTTTAAAACGTACCTATGTTATTTATACCATGTTTTCTGAATAAAAAAAAATCGAGGGGATGTTGTGATGAAATTGGTTATGAAATAATTAACTACAAATTATATTAACTTGGCAAATGAATTAAGTCTATCGCATATTATTTTATTTTACATGTTTTCTTAGTATTTCCTGTTGTTTTGTTGTTGTGCCAATAAACTCCTAGGGCTCAATTATGGAAAGGCGGAAAGTCGCGCGGCGCGGAAAGTGGCGTGTCGCTCTCTCGCTCGCTCTCCATGAACGGAGATACGCGCCTTTCTCCGCGTTGTGCGCCGCTTTGCGCCCCGCGGGACTTTCCGTCTCTCCATTCTTTTTTCTTTCTTTTTATTGCTGCTTTCTGTAAATGGTAGGTATTTATTGGTAATGTAGTAACTCAAATCAACGATGACTCTCATCAGAGAAATAGCGTCTAGTTACCTTAGTAATAATAATCTCAGCGAAGATTTATCATCGAAATAAACAAACTTAACTGCTCTTTCATCTCTGTATTATGCCACGGCGTACTCAGCGATATTGCCGAGTTATCAAGAAGTGATGCTGTCAAACAGTTAACAAGCAGCTTTAAAGTTTCTCTAGCAACATTTTAATGGAACTGACAGATTTGCTTTTATAACAATGTATTTAAGAATAATGATAATCTATTTGCAATAATATGAGTTCAATAATTTGAGAATATCTATAAATCCGTGAAAAAAAAAAGTTTTTTGTCATGTGTTTTATAAAGTTAATGTGAGTGACAAAATTAAGAAAAGTTCATACATGCTGTTTCTATGAGAGAAATCGAACAACTTTGATAGTGTAGTAGAATATATAGGTACCTAACCTATATATTCTTGTATACAATATAGACATAATATTACGTAACCGAAATTGATAACAAGACTTCATAATACCTCCAAAAATAAGTGTTTACTTGCAGCATTAAGGCGCTAAACCTTCTTACTTTAATAATAGCCCACGCCTGGAGTTGAGCCTATGCAAACAAGCCTAAGTAAATTTCATATCTGCACCGTATTTTGTTGTTCTAGGATTTACGGCTTATATGATGTTTTAAGTATTAACTTTATTTATATGAACAACATGTCCCAGGTCATAAGTTACTTAGTGAATGTACACGTAACTTAACGGCTATAATCCGTAAGGCGAGGTTATAGTACTTTTAGATTTTTTGAACCTCTGTAAGTCTAATTAAAGTAAATACCTAATGAGCAAAAAAGAAATCTTTTTATCAAAATTGAGCATACGGCCAAATGCTGTGGGAAGACTAAAACATGAATCATAATAACAGGCTCAATAAAAATAAATCACAATGATAACAATAAATCATTATTTAAACAACATTTTGGTCTAGCATTGTATCCATGTTCATTACTGTATTCAGTTTTTTATTCGTGGAGACCTGTTATTGGCTGGTTGCAACAAATCTTGTCATTTATATTATTGTTATTTGCTGTTGGTCTCCCTAATACTAAATAAATAAATAAATAAATAAAACATGTACATTTCTAAAATTCCATCATGAAACCATGTAAAAGTTACATCAAAAGATAGTTTTTATAGTTGTTAGGCCATGTTGAGAACAGATTTTTATCTGGACGCTAGTTTTTCTCAAGACGAACCGTAAAAGAAACCTTATTTACTGCGAATCAAATAGGTATATTTTTATTTGTATTCACCTCAGTTCACCGCACTATAGGGCCTTATTGAGGTAATCAGAGTTATGGCTGGGGAACAAGCACCACATCCTTGAAACTATGTTTATCATGAATGTCATACATTTTCATGGTCATCCATTTCCCAAGATACTATGACCTGGGTGTCATTGGGAGACCCAGTGTTCACTGGTGGATGGAGTGCGAAGCATGCAATGATTATTAAAGCAAATGGCAATGTTGCCTCCAGCGAATATTCCACAAGTTTATTATGAGACCGACTATAACCCTTATAATTATCAAGCATATTTATTTACTGCGGCTCTCAATTTTGACTATGAAACTATAGTAAGAACCTATTAAAAAGTCGTTTTTAAGCCTTTAAGTTGAGCGATATTTCAAAATAACGTGTCAAATTAAGCTATCATTTGGTCGTTTAGAAGTCAAAATGGTAGTTTCATTTTGTGTGGCACTTAAAACTTGCTTAAAGTTTTTGATAGGATTTTAATAACTCAATACGCTTCTGTTCAAGCACTAAATACTTGAAGCTTTATGGAGTAACAATAGTTTTATTATTACTTAGTCGGATTAACGCGCCTGTTCCAATGAACTTGGTGTTCATTCCCTGCGATAACTTATGACGCCTGCGAGACTGTAGATTATAGAAAGAAAGAAAAATCATTTATTAGCCACAAAACGAGACACACTAGAATAATAGACATAGGTAATAAGATGAGGACAGATGCATAGACAGAGAAGCAATTCAGACAAATCTTAAAAAATTGGTACTTAGTACGGTTTTCATCGTCAACTATTACGATAGTCTTAACTAACTGCCAGAAAAATTGCCTCATTTCTGGCCTAAACGTTCTTTGAAAAGATATAGATCGACCTTCGTTCTATTATTCATAGGGTCATTTTGCTCCTAAGGTTTTAAATTTTTATAAAAAATCACTATATCTGTTCAAAACTATAAATTAATAAACCACAAACCAATTTTAAGTCAATCATTTTTTAACGCAGGCAAAGATTCATATTAGGTACTTACAATAGTTTGGAGTTTAAAACTTACAATGGTCTATTGTTTAAATGATAGTGGTACTTATTATGATCTTTGCTGTTTTTTTTTGTAATATTGTGTAAATTCAGGTCGAATTTTCCAGATATTATTGTAAGTTTGTTTTATATAAACAGTCCATGGAGTGAGTTTTTTGCTGGTATCTTCTCCAGGACCAACCCACTTGGAACCGTGCACCTAGAATCACGACGTTTTGAACGTACCTGCAAAGGCCCAGTTGAAATAAAACACTTTGACTTTGAGTAACACTGCACCAAAAAAACTGTAGCTTCAGCACTGTTCCAAAAAAATCAACACGGATAAAACACATTTCGAATACCCATATTAATTAATAGGGGCTTGTTCACTTGTCAGTCGGCATCAGTGTGAGGCTGGCAAGCAGAAAACTCAATTTGCACGCGCCGGGAAACCCGGCTGTATCGCTAAATGTCACAAACACTTGCAGAAGTACACGCATCGAAGCAGCTATGATCTTTTGACAGTTGACATGCACCAAGATATTGGCTTGATATCATGCAGATAAGAGCGGATATTATTTAAGTCTCGTTTGTAACATTGTTGCTTTTACACGATGTCGAATGTATCTTCTAGGTAAATATTAAGTGTGCTTCAAAGTTCATCGCATTGTCACTTAACATGAGGTGAGGTATTGGTCAAATGCAAGCCAACATTTTGTAATTCAGTCGCCCATTGAATCTGTCAGTCTATTAATAACTATCTTTTCCTATCATTCTGCAGGAAAATGTAGTATTTGTCACTTGTCTGAAATGTCACGTGTTTTTTAAATGAAAGCCTTTAGTACCTTAGGTTTAGTTAAGGTCATTGTGGTATTGGAGGTGACACGATAAAAAGCGTCATGCGTCACATGAAGGTAGAAGCGTGGCGGGATGAATGAGAGCCGCAATTGAATGGGAGAGCGTAATGACTAAGGAAGTGCGGTGTCTTCTCTAGGACGAAGTTTATAATAGTTTATTGGCTTAAGTACGGAATTTCATAAAATATTTATTTATTTATTATAGGTATATATTTTTTTATTGAAAAAACCAGTAAAACAAATATGCACTTAAGACGTTACACGAACATAAATTGTAAGTACAATGGGCGGCCTTATCGCACACGAAGTTTTCTTCCTAGCAACCTTTTGATGGTCGCGGGACTTATCTCATTACCGTGACCCCGGAACGTAAAGGGCTATTGAAGGAACACCGTGGATTTTAGTCAGTACAAGTCTGACAGTCCCTCCCGCCCTGCCCGGGGTGCGAGGACTCATATGATGATTTTACCACGCTAAAAAAAAAAAAGCAACCTTTTGATGGACAAGAGTGAAATGGATTACGTGATGGGGCTGGCAGTTGTTACAATATTAAATATACTGGACGTATAAAAAAAATATCCAGTATAGGTACTATATTATATATTTGAAATATGTTAGTTTTTGCTATACGGCCATATAACGAGTGTTCACCGTAATATTATTCCATGTTATTTAGATCTATAACAGTTCATTACAAATAACGATACCAATTAAATCTCAATTGAAAATGGTTGATGATAAGTTAAATTAAAACCTACTGCAAAATTTCCGTTAATGAGAATGCAATTAAGAGACGATCGAATTGTAATTATGGGAATACTTTAACCACGATCTGTCGGTGCAGTCTGCGTATTATATCAATACAATCAGCCATAACAGTCGATACCAATAAAAATTGGACTGTGGATCACAAAAGCTGACGATAAGCAGAACGTAGATCCAATATAACGTCCCTATACATAGAAGCCTAGATGTCCCCACATATGGCAATAATATGAATAATCGCGTAAGCCGGCCCCTCACAATCCATTAGCCGCGTAAGGAAATTGTCCGTCCCGCCAAATATCAGATTTCACGTTGATCTGTCTAACGCCGATCCGTTCTGACCGGCGACAATTGAATTAATGTCGTCTGGTCTCTACGCGATTTTTGTCATATTTTTGCCCCATTCCCATTCACCCCACCCCTCGGTGGAGACGAATTATAGCCAGATATACGCTTAATTGGTTTGGCGTTGCGGTCGCGTGACATTTTCGGTGCATTGCCTTTGTCATCGGTTTAAAATTTCCGCGGTACCATTTTTGTGAATTAAATAACGAATAAATAAAATTGGCAACGAGTTAACGGGGAAATACGGTAAATATGAATTGCAAACGAGAAGAATTAAGTGACGTGTTTGTTTAAAGCAGTGAATCGGGGAAAGTCGAGGTGGTTGGGGAAAAAGTCACGTTGTTGTTCCACAATGAATATTAACTGAGGAATAACGCGGCGCGTCGCAATAGTCCTCGGGAAGATAAATTTATCCTCGCGTCGGGAAATGGACCATTTTTCACGGCACCTAACGCTAGGTGTCACATGCTCGGTGCGAAGACGCCGTTACTTACGTAGTACGTGAGAAGAATACTCACGTGTGCCTGTATTAACTCCACCGTGTATTCTTTTAGTGGCTGTTGTTTGCACTTTTATTACATTAGCGCTATATCGAATCAACGCGCGTTTCAGCAGGTGTAAATGGGTTAGCTGTGCAAAGCCAGAATGTTTTGTCAACCTGTTGGTGTTAATTGTTAGGAAAATACTTAGTAGTCGTATTTAGTTAAGTATTTGGCAAGTTATATTGTGTTTATTTGGCCCGCGGTATTTATAATAGTTGCCTAAAAGATACATGAATATAAAAAGCCTTTTTTTGGATTCACTATTTTTGTTAATCAACGACACAATTTCCGTTTTATGTGTAGACAAAAATGAAAATGCATAGATGAATATTTTATTTATACTGACTTTATAAACTCCAATATTTGTTACATTTACCCGCTGGGTTATACCTACATGCAGCTCTCCCAAACGGGAAAATTGATTAAAAAAATATCCACTTCAACATTTTCCAAAACTGCCCCATAAACTAACACAACATAATTGCACTAAAACACACATTATCTTGCAAGTGCACGTTAAGTACACATCCAGAATTTTCCATCCATGTGTTATATCAGGAGCTGGGTACAAAGGTAACAAAACGCGTGGGTACGCCAGATACCACTAAACTGTTGTTTCAGTCAGCTCTTGAAATAATCTGCATTATATCCGCAATGATATGCGAGCCTTGTTTTCGTTGCGACGAATTTTATGGTCGTTTTGGGATCATTTCAGTATTAATTATAGACTTGTTTTTCGAGTGATGATATTATTATGAGGTGATAATATTGCTGACGTTTGCAGATTTAAGAGTATAAACGTTATTTTGGATGTTTAAAGTTTTATTCATTTTGACGTTTTTAAAAACTAGCTAACAGGACCTCAGAAAATTTAAAGAAATGTTCCAACATCCATCGTGAACCAACCGAGTTCCTGAAAACATGCGTAGCAAGCATCTGATTTTATCTTTTATTTAGGTATATTAGAATACAGATGGTGGCTGCCCTAAAAATAGGTATCAAAAGAAATTATTTCAATTATTTACTCATGATCGCCCAAAGAGCGTACACTATGCAAGCATACTTTCTTGTAAATTCTAAATACATGCCACAAGATATAGAAAATACCTAAAATGTATCTAATACCTATCGAATAAAGCTTAGAGTATAAAAGTATAGAGCGATCCTAAACGGAGTATGAACCGGAGCACGGCGGTATGAACAACGCAGCCACAACACGAACTCAGCGTTCATAATTCGAAAGGCCGCAAGTTGAGAAGGCTCCCTGAGCGAAAAACGTAGTTTTTAACCGTAAATATGATGAATTGTTCTGTAAAATTATGTATTAATTATTCAAGAAAACATAATAAAAGAATTGATTTCACTAATTTTTCGTTTCTTTAATGATACTTTTGCCGAGAACGAATGACGAACAACTCTTATCGAAAAAAAATCGTACGACGACGGTAAATAAATGAATCTACATGCAAACTGCTCACGCTTCGCACAAGGTAATGTAGTCTACGTTATCACTCTATACTTTTTATACTCTAAGGAATAAAGATATAGGAAATACCTCTAGAAAATTCGCCGAAGCTTCTTGCGGTGCATCGGCGATTTGACTATTCCTTCAGCGTGAAGGAATTTAATTTATCCGAAACGTTCCGTGAGACGTCTGTAAAGTTTTATCTCACGACAGACTGATAACACTGTGAAGCAACGTGATTTGTTCTTGAACAAAATTTATGTGTGTTAAAAATCTTTGTACTGCAGAGTAAGCTTTAGAATGTCTTTTGTAGAATGTGTAATAACTTTTGAGTGTTAGTGTTTGCTGTTATTTTTAAGCCGGGGTAAAAAAGAGGGGTGTTATAAGTTGTAGTGTGTACCTGTGTGTCTGTCTGTGGCATCGTAGCTCCAAAACAGATGAATCGAGTTAAATGCAGTTTTTTAAATTGAAAGCTAGTTTAATCGGAATCATTTTAGCTATGTTTCATGAAAATCGGCCAAATGACAGCTATGACTTGTCCATAAATGGTATCACCAAGTAAATAATCATGGGGGTGACATTTTCATAATTGAAAAAACCCCCTAAATGAAAAATAAAGATTAAAAAAAAAAGTAAAGGATTATATTATTCATAAAATCGATAAAACCGAGTATCCTAATTATTATATCTTTAATAACTACCCGATAATGGATAATAACTGTTTCACATTTTTTGCATGTGGATAGATAGGATACATCTATATCTGTAGTGATCTCAGTAATATCATAATAGAGGACGCTGTTGTCCATCTTTTTAACATTATAACCATACTTGCTTTTTAAAAAACCTACTATGGTTCATGAAAAGGTGTCTATTCTTACCGGGAATCACAGATCCAGTCCAATGTTTACGCAATCCGAACGCGATGAACGTCAAAATAATTAAGTTTGCGCCACGCACGCGTTATAATCGCGACGCATCGGACAGTGTGAAATGCGTGTTTTCATTTCACAGACAAACCTGTCTGGGTAAATGAAAACATGCATGCCAAACAAGGGAGCACATTGCTTAATTTCGGAACCGTATCTACTGAATTCGCTGACCAATTACGCGTCAAACCGAAAGAGAAAAGGAAATTACGTCAAAAACAAAGATTTCCTAATAAACTTCAAACTAGAGAAAACATTCTATATGAAGTACATCTTCATAAGAGACAATGTGAACAAATGAACACTGCAATCTATAACATTCGGTATTATCACAATAACAATCTAATATTTAACTACAAAACATAATATAGGTACAATGTATTTCAAAAAAACAAAAAAACTAAATGTGTGCTGGGACACATAGTAGAACTGAAACTTCAATGGACAATATATCGTCTACCTCCTCCACGCGGCCGTAACGCTTTTTCGTGACAGAAAAATCCTAATACCCCCAAGGACACTTTTGACCCAAAACCTACATATGCCAAATCCATACTTATCATACATCCTATCACCAATACAAGATAAACTAATTATGTTTCAAAAACATGAATATAGTTATCGTGGTAAACTTGGAAAGTTTTCCGTGGAAAAATAACATAGTGATCATTACTATACTTACCGGCGTTCACTGCTGAATAGGTCTAAATTCAGTAATAATAATATGAGGGATTAGGTATTAAGTTACTCGTATTATTCGTTATTTGCACAGAGTGACGTATTCTGAATTCGCTCGAGGCACCCTGGGCAGCCAGCTTTGATACTACGATACCAATGCAATCTTCCCAATACCATGTCATAGATTGTGCCGTCATGCTAGAAGAAGAATTACTGCACATTCTCCTATGCTTTGGGGGAACGGAGGCGTAATGGCTATAGTATGTTTAAAAATTCAGCATTGCTACAGCTGGTCAAGCTCTGTTTCGTTTTCTGTCTACCAAACCCAAACGTTCATTATGTAATACAGGATAGATATTATATGTAGTGCGCATAATTTGAAGAGTGATTCAGTCTCTGTTCCTAAATGCAACCGCAGTATTGGGATACACTTTAAAACAAAACGAAAATTCGACTTAGTATGCCCCGCCACGTATAATTTACTAGTTCAAGGCTTCACGCCATACAAAATTGTTTTTTACTACATAAATAATTATCCTGTAAAATCGGGGAATGTTTTTAACTACCTACTTAATTAGAAAAGATAGACATTATCATCTTACGTTTTCTCAGGCTGCATTACAAAATTAAGTACCTATCAGATTCAGACACGACGACATTTTGAATAGTTCTTAGCGCTCTCTTGAGAGGGAATAAACCCGTAAAACTAGTTTAATTTGAATAGGAACAAGAACCAGAAATAAGGCTAACCCTAACCTGAATAATAGGTACTTTACATAAACGTTGCAATAACAATTACATGACACCATCAGTGTCACAACAATTCACGCTTACACGAGGTAGGATTTCATTTCAATAAACAAGTTTTCAAACAAGCTATGGTAATTACAGCTACATTTCAGCAAAGATACTGGTCTTAGAGTATAAAAAGTATAGAGTGATAACATAAACTACATTACCTTGTGCGAAGCGTGAGCAGTTTGCATGTAGATGCATTTATAGATACTACTGGTCGGTGGTCGAAATTCGACCGTAATTTTAGCTATCTGCACTTCTTCTCTATATAAACTTTAATAATGCCAAATCTCACACTCCTCCGTGCGCGCAATTTGTTTGAAAAGGGGTACAAAGTTTTCTCTTCACGTTTTAATATATAGTTAAGGTACACTAGTGACTTACCGTCATCCGAAATAATGTCGTTAAGAGTTGTTCGTCATTAGTTTTCGGTAAAAATATCGATAAAGAAAAGAAAAATTGGTGAAATGTGTTGTCAATTCGTTTATTATGTTTTCTTGAATCATTCTTACATCATTTTACAGAACATTTTAACAGCTAAAAACTACGTTTTTCGCTCCGGGAACCTACTGGAATCGCAGTCGTTCAAACTATGAACGCGGAGTTCGCGTTGCGGCTGCGTTGTTCATACCCCTGGTCGCGGTTCATACTCCTAGGATCGCTCTATACTTTTATGCTCTAATATACTGGTAATACAGACTTTTTTAAATATGAAGCTTCTTTTGGTTTTGAAATAAGAAAAGAGTAAATAGTTCCAAAAAAATAATAATTGGCGACTATTTCTATTATTTTAAAGCATTGATTCAGTATCTGTCGTTGTTGAAGCATTGTAATGACCTATATGATAGAAAACGATTAACTAGCTGTTACTCGCGGTTTCACCCACGCGTTTTATTTTAATCAAAATAAATAATATCCCTAATAATACACTACCCAATAGTGATAAATATAATCTATACCACTCACGGATAGTGTAGCTTTTTATTAGTGAAAGAATTTTTTGAATTGGTTCAGTGGTTGCAGAGGTTAAACCCTACATGTGTGTGTTCTAGTGTATATAGTCTCTCGCTGGCATACCAGCGGAATGGGTGACGTCCAGGGAGGTACTACCCTCTCACAGAATATCGACGTTATATAGCAGTATGCATGCACTATTGCGTTTTGTTCGGTGAGTGTGGAGTGGATACCCACTGCCTCCCTTAGTCTCCTTCCTTCTCCTTTCCCTCCGTTTTTTCTAACACCATCCTAAAAGGTCGGTAACGCATCGGTGACTCCTGGTTGTGGGGATATTCATGGGCGGCGGTGATCACTTACCATCAGGAAAACCGTAAGCTCGTTTGCCACTTAAAAAATAAAAATAAAAAAATATACACGCAAACAAATTTTACCTCTTTATAATACTAGTTAAATAGATTATGCATGTTTCGACCCAACATAGTCCCAGATAAGCCGCATTAATAACAACATTATGCCAACTTATCTAAACCGGTTTTGACACGTCATGGTGTCCCGACAAATCGCACTTACACAATGTTAATTCTCATTCCGACAGGTTCACAAACAAGGAAGCTTCGCGATTGTACTTACTGCTTCATTTCAGCGCGCTGATAAGGAACTTGACGTTTGGAAAGTCGCGACCGCGTGACATTTGTCATGTTCGCTCCCGGCGTTTGGAACTACGCTATCTTTGGATTGACGTATCTGATTCAGTTTTGGAGTAGTTTAGTATGAAATTGATCTACTATTGATTTATCGGCTTTGTTTGTTACAGCATCAGTTCTGTAAACTATACTATTCGTGTACGTACCTACTAAATCAGACTAGATTATGAGCGTATGAGATAACAATATAGGTACACTCGTACCTGTACCAGCTCGTAGGCATGACTAGTAAGTTGTATTTTCCAGGATAACAATCATCATCATACTAATGAGCAAATTCACATATCAGTTCTGTTCCGTTTCTTATCTGTCACTTCACAAGTAAACCCATAAGAATGTTTGAAAATCCCGAAGATTTCAGGATATTTGAAGCCGACAATTTTAGGCGTATTTTTCTTTAATCATAGCACATTCACTAACGCGGCGGGCTCCTCGCAGCTGCGGCGCACCGATAACACGGCACGTGACACCTTACGTCATTTGTCACGTCGCACTCCTTGTTATTCCTTCTCTCCTAATTGATTCCAAAAACAGTTGAAGTTTCCGAATTTAAATCTTTCTCCTTTAACACGCTTCAATTTAGGCGTGTAATCATAGTGTATTCACAATCACGGCGGCGTCTCGCGGCTGCGGCGTGCCGATAACACGCCCGTGACACCTGCACGTCATTTGTCACGTCACACTCCCTATTGTTCTTTCACTACGGTATTGAACTTGTTTGCTTTTGTCCCGTCTAACCTGTCGACTAACCCCGCTGTTTTCATGCTAAATTGCTTTGCGATTTCGTGAAGGGTATGCAAAGGGTTTGAACGGTGCACTTTTCAAAGCTTCAAGATTAATGTTCTGAGTAATCTATTGTGAGACGTTGAAAGCTGCTTCAACTGTAACTATAGCAAAGTCGATGAATCCAATTCAGTGTAACAATAGAAAGGATTGTTGAAGGGGTAAATTGCACATCTATCTGATCGGCTAAAGATTTATTTCTTTTATGCCTATTCAATGAAAACCTATCTCTATGTAATTTTCATTCGAGAATCAAACAACGAAATGAAAGTAGGTAGGTGTTGAGTTCATAGCAAATAATCTACGCTGAATTTAAGTATTTCAACAAAATTTATTTAAATACTAAGTTTTTAATATTCAAGTGTATCAAAGTACCTACTTTGATATGTTTCCATATTGAACACTTTAACGTCTTAGAAATATAAAACTAACAATAATAATAATTTTAGGAGACTCGCGTTGGGCAGCTGGGACGGAGGCTTGATACAGAGGGCAGTAGGTATTTCTGAACACGGTGCGTATTGATAGCAGGTTCCTCTTTTTGCGGCCTTGACCACCGGTAGCTTGGACTCTGTTCCGATACCCGTGGACCTACTATTTATATTCTTAAATGTTTATTTTTATAATTTTGTGATAATAGGTATTTCAAAATGTAAACTATTATTGTAATTTGTAATGAAATGATTAAAGAAATAACAATCTCTATTCTAATAAATCTTTTATTCCGCTACGTGTGAGAAAACCTATCAAAATATGACAGGTTTGATTCGACACTTTTCCAAACAAGGCAACGAGATCACGTAACCAAGTTATTGCGATACTGCGATATAACAAATGAAGTGCTATAAACAGAATTGACTGGGACGCTATGGTATGGTCCTGACGTCCCCCTCGTCATGCCACTATCCGCCGTCCGTCCGTCTGTCCCCGACGGACGATATGTTATGCCCGTCTGAACTCCGACAGTGCTCTCTGCCTAAATTGATTGAAGGTTGCATAGAAGTCACGTATTTTGTTTTTGATATTGATGACTGGGAATTATGTTATTGGTATCAGAATTCAAGGGAATTGGTGATTTTATCGGACTTTCATGACAACTTTATTGTACTCGTGAAGAGTCTATGGATAGGGCTAATGTGTCGTGTAGTTTACTCACACGGTTCTTTATAACTTAATTTTGGTAACTTATCCGCAGAATACTCAAATGCTTCTCAATTTTAAGTATTAATTAAGTCTAATGCACATACAATCTGAACATTACGTCGCTACATAGCGACGGAATGACTTTTATGCACACGTTAAAGTTAAGTTAGGTTTAAGTATTTGGTGGTCGGGCTGTTAAATTACAAATGACAAGAGACGTATAAATAGGCCATAAAAACATTTCTACAGTGTTGTAAATATGACTGAAGTCTAGTAAAAAAAAAGATTATATTTAAATTTTAAGTGTCTAAAATATTAATGCAAAATTAAAATTTCTTCTATTTGAAAAAATAATCATAAAAGAATATATAAATAAACAAATAAAAGCAAGTAATAATTCTCTCAAATAGTAATTAGATATAAATGTTCAACCTTTGACAAGTAATATAATTTATTGCGTATTCAGTCCGTCTATTTTACTCAAGATAACATTATTTAAATTTTAAATGTTAGATAAAATTTATTTCAATGAATCATTCAATTGAGAGTTTGTATGAGTAATAATATGAGCTCGGAAAGGGTTAATAGGTTAATAAAAATGGAGTTATAATTTTTGGGAATATAATATTTTTAACACCAAATGTGAATGTTGTTTAAAAAAGTTCCTACTAAAACCTATAATAATGACATGCTGTTCAGATGAATATGGAGTAAATATTGGTTTTAATACAATAGGTACATCAAACGAGCGGTGACACTGATTTTTTTACTAGCATTCATGCAGTATTTGTGTATGTATAGTTGCTAAATATACTAGTCAGGAACATCGAGATTCGCGAGCTAACCAAGGTTGTAGATGTGATCCTTGTCGTAGCGCAACGCAAATGGAGGTGGGCCACATAAGCTGCCGAACCAATGGCAGGCGGGGCAGCAAGGTGCTAGAGTGGAGACCCAGGACCAGGCGAAGAAGCGTCGGTACTTAGCCAGCTAGATAGGCTGACGACATCGTAAAAATAGCCGGTAACAACTGGACGAGGAAGACTAAACACCGTGAATAGCGTGCAAAGGACCGACACCTACTGCAGTATTGGGTAAAAAATGGCTGATAAAGAAGAAGAAGATAATAATAATCCTAACCTAACTAATACAATATAAGCAGTAAAATTTCTGTGTGACTACAAAAACCGATTTTAGTAATATAAGCTATAATTTATTTCTAAGATCTAACTCTAAAGGGTCCGTCGCGACGGAGTATTGAATTTTGTGTAGAAAATATCCGGAATCCACACGAAGATGTTGCGGGCACAGCTACTCTATTATATAATACTTAAAATTCTATATAAAATATCGGAAAGTTTGTCTGTTTGTTTGTCCCTTCTTGACGCCTGAACTACTGAACCAATTTCAATGTTAGGCATACAACTTGAATACAATCTGGGGAAGGACATAGGATAATTTTTATCCCAGAAACGATCAACGCGGGCAAAGCCGCGGGTAGAAGCTAGTCTATTATAAATTTGCTTTAGAGTTCTACGAGAGCCGCTTTCAAAACAATAAGCAGCCGAACAATGCATTTGGCACTACCAATACTCCGAATATATTATTATCTTTGGCTCTCAATAGGAAGACATTAACTTGGGCACAACACATACTCTCAAAACTTGAGCCCCTAAGTTTGCCGGGAACTAGGCTATCGGCAGTGCACCCGATCCAACTATCTACAAAGGAACGCCTAGAACTTCTCTAATGAGATGAATAATTAAACAGGCCCGTCTATAAGAGCTAAATTAACGTATGTGATCGCTGTTACCTATATTCCATCTGGGACTTTACCTTTATAGTTTATTGCCAGCCTTAGAGAGAGAGTGAGATCTTTAGAGCGTACTTAGACTTTGCTCAGACTTTGCTTTGGAATTAGGTACTTTCTTTATTGAATTTGTCCGTCTTAGCGTATGCTCAGCATAATTTCAGCGTATTATAATGTTATGACTATTAATTCAAAATCAAAATATAAGTTAAGCATATAAATAAGTTTAGTAAAGTTTAAGCAAAGTCTGTGCTAAGTCAAAGTATGCACTACAAATCTCGGCCTTAGTCTTGATTAAAACGCTAGTATAATCTTCACAAACAAAAGCATAACCAATTTCTTTAACCTTCTTAATGCTATTGCAATTATCAACGTTTTGCTCGGAGTGACCGACGTCTTATTGCCTTACACAACGTTTTTTGCGTACAGTTGCTTGTTAGAATAGAATAGAATAGATCTCATGTAAAGTTAAGTTAGCACTATATGAAATTATGTTGAGACTCTAGGTGCGCGGTTCCAAATAGTAGGTCCTATGGAGAAGACCCGGCAAGAAACTCCATGGAAAAACATTGTTACATGCTGTTGTCCAATACACCTCAATATTATTGATAGAACTTCAATTGTGGGTTCGTTTAATCATTACTTAATTTTAAGCCACTAAAATCATACTACATATAGGTACTATGGCATTAAGTCCGCCTTTGTGCAGTGTTTTTTTACCTGTGCATAAAGCATTAATTAATAATTAAATAAAAACACTTAATCAGTGAGCCAAACACAATTCTTCTTGTCTTTTCAACTAGAGCAATAAAAATATAACTCAGTGAAATTCAAACAGAAACGCGGTCAGCGTAACGAGGGATTACGAAGAAAAATCACAAGAGTTTTGAACATAAAATGTTTAGCAGCCATTTCCCGGAGCTTCAATGCTTAATTACCCGGATTATTATTGCCATAAACACACACAATACCAGTTTTTACATCATATAATGTTAAATGGTTCTGCGGTGGTGTAAATAGGCAGTTATATCAAAAAGCAGCTACTAAATTCTCGTGGTTTTGAGTACTTTCGTGTTTATGTTTGTAGGTTTAGATATTGTAACGATTTAAGATTATGACAAGATGTTTAACTGTTGATTATTTTTGAAATGTAGGAAAACATTCATATTATATATATATATATATATATTCATATCATATTTTGACGACACGGTTGGCGCAGTGGCTAAGTGATTAAGCTTTCTACGCTACGTGCCGCGGGTTCGATCCCCGCACGGAGCAAGTATTTGTATGATCTACAGATAGTTGTTCCGGGTCGGAGTGTGCGTGCATGTGACATGTATGTTTGTGAACTGTACCCTCGATACAGGAGAAATCCTAGTGAGGGGCAAAGTTAAAAAAAAAATATATATAAATAAAATAATTCAGATAATAAAAACGACGAAACAGGAGTTTAATTTCTATGACGATTGTTTTTGTGTACTTCTGTTGTTCCTTATTTAATTTTTTTGTGTGTTGTTTTTTGTGATGTCTATTAAATGTATTTTTATTCTTTCTTTCTTATTCGTTTTAAAATCCTTCATATTAGGTACGCTCGTTTCTAATATTAAAATATCAAATTCACCATCAGATACTTTTATTCGAAGCAGAAATTACCGATTTTATATAAAAGTTAATGTAATAATGTGTCTCTGTACAGACACAAGTACATAATTATATACAATCTGACCTATCTATATTTGAACAGATTCCTTGTACAAATCTGCTGAACATGTATGTATATCGTATAGCTAACAGTATTTGCATGCGAATGAAAATCCAATATAGTTAACCTACTTATTAGGAGTATGCTCAAGGTACCTTGGGAGACAAAGATATCTATAAGCAGCGATATCTGTGGTATTGTCAGGATTTCCTCTCGTGTTGGACAATTAAGAATCCATTATTATCTGATAAGGACCCAAAGGTTTAGTATCGTTTAAAGCCAACTGGCTATGTAAATCAATTCACAATATTTCTTCGAAATAATTCTCAGTTTTATCCTTCTCAAGTAGATTTATTAGATTTCATTATTGAATAAGTATTTTATATTCACCTATCCAGGAAGTGTACCTACATACATTACGTTATTTGGCAAAACCTCGGTAATATTATCTGAGAGCATATTCACCACTTTTCGGATCGTAAGAACGTCACTAAAATATTCATGAGTACTGCAAGCGGAGGGTCCAAGAATTTCACCTTTGTGAATGAGACACCTTCTAAGGGGTGGGACATGTAATGCATTCACTTTTTTTTCTATTGCCACAAACAAACATCACACAGATTTCAAATTCGAATAGTAATTCAATTTTTCTCTTTTCATCTTTTCTTTTTGACAGAATAATTTAGATTTTTTGGAAAGGTCAAAGAAATTCCATGTTTCCTTTAGGAGGTTCTTTAACATCTTTGTTACACATTTTTCACTATTCAAGTCCAACAAACATTTTAGCTGTAAAATAACGAGAATAAAACTCAGAAATATGGCCGCAGGATGAAATTATTCAGAATTTTGAATGCTTGTTGTTGTTATCTGTTACATGAATTTGTTTGTTTCATTGACAAAGGCTGGCGAAATTGGAATAATATTATGTGCATTTTAATTAAAGCTGTTTTGTAGAAATACTAAAATAAGAATAATTTATGTTCGTATTGTAAAGTACTTTTGAATTCTGCTACTATTAGGAAAAAGACCTGCAGATATATTAAAATATCTAGACTATATTGTAAATTGCTTTTATCCGACATTTGAGTGAAGTTTTTTTTTTTTTTTTTTTTTTTTTTTAAACATTGCCCCTCACTAGGATTTCTCCTGTGTCGATAGTACAGTTTACAAACATACATGTCACATACACACACAACCAGACCCGAAACAACTATCTGTAGATCATACAAATATTTGTTCCGCGGGGATCGAACCCGCGGCACGTAGCGCAGAAAGCTAATCGCTTAGCCACTGCGCCAACCGTGCGCTCAAAATCAGAAGTTAAATCTTATTAAAGTTATATTAATCAGTGGTTGAAATTCGACCGTAATTTTAGCTTTCCGCCCTCTTTCATAATATACTCTTTCACTATGCCAAATCTCTAAAACCTCCGTGCGCGCAATATGCTTAAAAATGGGTATAGAGTTTTCTCTTCACGTATTAATTTATAGATAAGTAACAACATAATCTTTGTTATAAAGAATCATCCACCACTGAATTTAGTATGCAGCCGATGCCTTATACAATATTTGTGGCGAGGAGTTCATACTGCCGCCATGCTGCTCCGTTTTAATCCCACGACGGTCTCAGGTGTTGGATTACTGCATCTCCTGGCAATATCGGGAATAAGGGACTTGGATCGCAGATGCACCGTATCAACGCCATGATATTTTAATAAAGGTAAAAACTGAGCGTACATTTAATATCGGTAGATTGAAATTGAAATGAGTTGCAGTTTTTAATGTATTTTTTTTTATATTTTTCTCCTTTATGTTTATTTTTGTGTTTGATAAAAGATGTTGGCTATTAAATATAAAAATTGGCTAGATATGAACGTAGCGTGATAGACGCTACAAAATATTTTATTGACAGATATTGTAATAATGCAGCACATCTCTACACAGTATAAAATAAAGTCGCTTTCCGCGTCTGTCTGTCTGTATATCCGCTAACTCCTCCTAAACCATCCAACGGATTTTGATGCAGTTTTCACCATAATTTTTAGCATTTCATCCGGATGATTTGAACTTTTTAACCGACTTCAAAAAAGGAGGAGATTCTCAATTCGAGTGAGTGTTTTTTTTTTGTATGTTTGTTTCATGATTACTCCGCCAATTGCAAAACGATTCTGAAAATTGTTTTTTGTTTGAAAAGTTCGACTCTTGAATTAATAACAGCATATCACTCGCGATTTCTGTAATCGCATGTTTATGTATCAAAATAGAAAAATAAAATAAACTTTAAAAAAAGTAAAAAACAACTTCAAAAAATTAAAAAGTAGATAAGTAAAATACTTTTCTTAAAAAAACCTAACAGCTTCTGAAGTCGGGGCCTTCAATTCTTCAATGCACCTAGTTTGGCAGTGGCACCGACTTCAGAAGCTGTTAAGTTTTTAAAGACAATTATTTTGTACTTTTTAGGTTTTTGAAGTCGGTTCTTACTTTTTTAAAAGTTTATTTTATATATTTAATGTAAGGATAGAAGAGAAATTGCACCCGTGCGAAGCAAGGGTGGGTCGCTAGTAAATGTATAAATATCAACCTCAACAATACAATTTAAGCTAACGAGACAACGTATAAACATTCCATCGATTTTCCTCATTGTCTCCCGATATTCAGCCGTATTCCGTATCGCAACAACAATCGTATTTAAAACGGACGATAATTCAACTGGCGTGATTACATGAACAGCGTGAACTAAGTCCCGGCTTACCGCGGATTTGCAGGCACATCTGTGTCGAGGCCCGATGCAGGTGATTAAAATCCCACTTGGCACACTTATTGTACGGTAAAACTGTTATACGTGATGTTACAAGTGTGTTCATCTGTTTATTGTTACTTAGAAACCTTAATCCTCGTTTTACGAAGTCTTAGAGGATTTTAGGAAGCTGTTACTGCGAAAATCATGAGTGTGTTCTGCTCTACTGTCGCCTTAATGTGTTTTCCTAACGCTAGCATTAGAAACTTTATTTTACGTAGTTTCATTCTATAGTAGACGGGAATTATATAAATAGTACCTATAAATATAAATTTTCCTATTTCTGCATGGCATATGCACATTGTATGGTAGATGAAAAATTGAAAAAGCTCAAATCTGCTTCATCAAAAATTGCTGATCAGCAAAAATCTGAATGATCCAAGATTCATAGCCATAAATATAGGTAATAGTCATTACATCTTTTTATAATAGGTTATTAACAGCCCTTAAATATCCACAGCTGAATGACGATAAGGTTTGTTCACGAAAAGCTGTGAAAAGGATTGAATTTTGTGTATAGTAGATAATAATAAATATTCTAGTGGGGATAACACACCTGATGATCACCATCGTTATGCGATAAGACCGCCCTTTGTACATTGATCAATGAACTTAGCAGAGTTCATCATGTTATTTTGTTCTTTTCTCATAGTTTACAACAAAGCATATTTCTATTCTATTCTATTCTTGGGCAACGACCTCCGTCCAATTTTTTACCACTTTTAGTTGAAAATGATTTTTAACCATCAGCAAAAAACCATTGTTCGCCGAAAAATAGATCGTGTTCATAATAAAGTTTTATCAAGATTTTCTATGCAAACGTGTCATCGAATCGAAACCTGACAATGGATTTTCGCATCAATATTTCAAACGAAATAGCCTGATATTCGTTTTGCACAGCTCTGGGTTGATTTTTACCGATATTTTCACAATTAACGCTGGTAAAAAGTCTAAAAACTGTTTGTCAAAACATTTGATGGCAATTTTCCATGTATTTATGGTTAAAGATTCTTTATTTATTCAAAAAGAACATAATTACATTGTTCACTTAGAGAATAAATACAAAGCTTACAATTAAAGGGCAGTTCAGCAAATGTAGTTTTTTAAAATGTGTGTAGTTAATTTATAAATTCGTTACTAACAGTAAACAAGTCTCGAGTTAAGTCATTACGTTAGTAATCTTGTATTGTTATTAACATATTGCCTGAGTTTGGCTTTAAATAATGTTATAGGGAGATGTGTTCCTGATATCTGCCGGTAGATTATTATAAAGTAGCACGCCTTCATATTTTATATATCTTTTGCCGTATTTATAAGCCCGATCCGCAATTTTGCCCTATTCCAAATATTTATGCAACTTGCACTACATTCTATGGGCAGATTTTAACCGCTTTTCAATACATATTGGTGCGAATTCGCTCACATTCATTTCGTTCGTGGAATTCGTCGGATTGCATCGCAACGGCAAATGGTTGCAAACAGATAATAAATTCGGGATTACCGCGGATTTCCCAGCGCCATCTGGTGGCCGCAGTCGGTGGCCCTGTTGAAAAGTGATTGGGACGCAATACTGACATCGCGTGTGTAAATTATGTAATTCATGTGCCTATTCCATTCGTGCTTTCAAAACGTTTTCTTTTTTTATTTTGACGTTTTCGGGATGAGCTTTAGATTGGGTACGCCTTCCATTAACCCTCTCTGTTGTTCGAATTTTAAAATTGGGTGAAACATTCTGTCGGTATCAGTTTTTATTGGCCAGCTGGTAAAATTCGTTTTTATACATAGAATTTAAAAAAAATCTTTCTTTCGTCACGAATTTTTTACTATACCCAAGGTAGGTTTTGCTAACTCTGCCGAACCCGTTAAAGTTCATATGCATGATTGTTTTGTTTATAAGAAACAAAGAAAATAACTTAAAACGCCTCATTTAACAAAAAAGCATGCGCCATTTAGAGGATTTAATAATCATTTACAGTTTTAAAGAAATTCCTTTCGTCACATTTTCATGACAATATCCAACAAATAATTTACTTAATGACGACTCACAAACGCATATAGTAGAAAGTGCAATCGTAAAAGTTCCTTTGTGGGGCTAAATGGGACGTTTTAAGTGAGAGCCGCTTTAAGAACTACCTATTGTCTCTATGCAGAAGCGTTTCAGTTTGGATGGAAATAGGCTATCGAGCGAGCGATGCATTTGCCGGGAGCAAGAGGCCGTTATATAGCCGGTAGAGTCGTTAATGCACGGAAATTGTGACGTTTTGAAATTACACCTGAATGATGAGAATATGAAAAACAATTTTCCTTTATATTTCGGATCACGAGGAGGTACCAATTTTTTTAACAATACTGCGGTTGCATTTAGTAAAAGAGACTGAATAACTCTACAAATTATGCGCAATACATAAAAAAAAAAAAAAAATTGGTAGGTTAGGTACGTTGAAAAATGTTTGGATTTTGTTATCATTTTCGCAAAAATTTCTTCGAAACACTTCTTTAGTTCTTAAAGTGTTCTTCAGAAAAGTATCGGTGTGTGAAGTGTGTCTGCAGCAGCGTTGCTAGATTGTAACTTTCGTAACATATTACGTTACTTGACCCCGCCACGTTACCTACTTCTTAAAGTCAAAGTCAAAGTTTTTTTTTTCACATTCAAAACGTCGTGATTCTAGTGCACGGTTAGTTTAGACTCAAAATATACGTTTTCGCAATATTATTAATACCTTAACATAGGTAATTTATTATAAATATGAAAAGTTATTTTTCTCTAAGAAATGTTACTTTTCAGGCACATCCTGGTAAGTTTTGACTAGAGTCCACTGGCAACACTGGTCTGCAGCTGAATGATTTACAATATGAGGGTCCTACGATATTGGAGTCGATTCTGTTACGCATTCTGACAGTACTACACTAGACTAAACGCGTCTATCACGTTCTTTTCCTATGGAAACAGAAAGAGACAAATGCCCTCCCCAGTGTCAGATAGCGACAGTCGCTAGTCGGTATAATAAAATTCCCCCATGAGTATCAGACGCCGACAGTCGGTGCGTTCTGATCCCTCTTGTTTCTATGGCATATTTTTCAGTAAAGATGAAAATATAAAATAAAACAATTATGTCAAAAAGAAAAGGTCAATCCGATAATATAGAAATTACGTCACGCTGAGTCACGCCCCTGGCTTGACACTAATTAGAGAAAGCATGTTTTTTGATGTCCAGCGTGGTAAGGGATACCTGTACCTACTTTAGTTTAGTCCTGTCAATGTGTGCAACAAATCGACACTACTATCTATTAAATTTTATAACTAATATTACCTACCTATTTTAAAACCGTCGGCGCCGCAGATCTAATCGTCTTCTAGTTATTCTTAACAAACGCCTAATTTCACACCTTTATTCATTATCAAGATTATGAGTGCTATTCCCCTTGTTTTAATTAAATTTTAATCATAAACACGTCAAAGCTATTAGCAGCCAAAACGCATAAAGATTCCCCTAAGAAAAAAGCATACGATTCTAAATTCCTTCTGGCACGCAAATGCGAGGTCGCATAATAAGTGCAAGTGTAAAGACTGTTCCACACAGGTGCGATACGATATTACGATATTTATCCTTAGTAAATTTTGTATGATATCGTATGGGACTTTTTATTCAGTCACGATAAAAAGTCGCAGGTCCGATAATAATAATTAGGTATGTCCTATTACTACTGTATATTATCCTCTATCATGTCGACAAGAGCACTTATATAGTCGGCATTTTATGGAATGGAATCCGGCGTCATGGAAAGTTTCCACCCAGTTAGCATAGTTTGTAGCGAGGTTGAGTGCCAGCGTGAGCTGGATTTTCCTACTTAGGTTCATCATCACTTGGGCTCTTTTCATGCACAGCACAAAATTTCTATACTATATTCGTTATTACCAAAGGAGTAATGCACATTTGTATCGCAATATCGCTTTGTTTACATAGCAGTTGATATCGCATGTTATATCGCGTCTGTGTGGAAGTTCCTTAAGTAACCAAGGTATTTTATCACGTCTGGGTATCCCCCTAGTGTCATGACGTCGTCCACTGACGCGAACATCAAATAAAGTTGTTTTACTTACTTATCTGAATGTAAGGGTACTACGGAGGGTGCATTAATGTCCTAGCTTTCTCCCGCGACAAACACTTCGACGTACTTAGACTGTGTTTTTCTTACCTTTTTCTACCCTTAACAAGTTTTGCACCTAATGTGTTTGTTATGAAAGAGATTTTTCTTATGAAATGATATATTTTTCGAGTAAATTGTATGGATTTTAGTAATGTTGTCTTGGTAAGCAACGTTGCGTTAAAATAAATAGCTTTTTGTGTTTGAAAATAAAATATGTTTTCTTGAGGTTTTTACTCTTTTGTTAAACATGTCACTTCAACAAATGTTCTATTATTTTTCGTAATAGTTCTTATTATGATACTGTTATTATTTAAAATGAAGCTAAAATACAGATTTAACAACAGTTATAATTTATATAAAAATACAAGCTGTACCTACTCGCCGCACCGCATGTGTGTTTTTTTATTTTTGGGGATGAAACGTACCTGTCCTATTTAATTCAATGCCTTCTCAAAATTATTTCGATAGTAAATTAAGGAAAAAACAAACAGATTGAGAGGCAATTTTAATTTTGCATTTATTACTGCACTGTGGATAAAATCAAAGCGCATCATTTCTAAACCAGCCGCACTGCAATTATTTCTGCTCCATAGAATTTGATGGATAGTTGTAATCGTCTTTAATAACCGAGTATCTCCCGGATTATTAATTACACGTTGTATACAATCCAACATTCTGAGGATAACGCCGTAACAACCACTTGTAAAATGGCTGCGGGCTTGGGGCTGACCACAGCCGCCCTGTGCCAACATTCTCGGCGATGCGAATGGCATGGCTTAACTACCAACAACCTTATATACCTTGTTATTATGTACGGGAGTAATCTTATGCTTATTCTCAAGATGATGGAAAGATCTTGGGTTGATGCTCTTTTATTTTTAGTTTAATCTATTTGCCGAATAAGTAGCTTATACCTAATAGCAACAGAAACGAGCATTCGAAAAAACGATTGTAATTTTAAAATCTGAATTTTAATCTATATCTATACTAATATTATAAAGAGAAAAGATTAGATTATACAATGTATGTTTGTTTGTTTGTAATGAATAAACTCAAAAACTACTAGACCGATTTCTAAATTCTTTCAGTAGTAGAATGCTATATTATCATTGAGTAAAATAGGCTATAATTTATAAAGACCACGCGGGCGAAGCCGCTGGCCGAAGCTAGTCGAAAAATAAATGGCTTGTTGAGTTTTTCGTTCCAATCGTCAAAACGCAACACAAATTATGCACAAATCAAAAATATGCAGTTTTACTGTATGGTTTTGTAAAGCTGTGTGATTTAATGGTAGGTAAGTAATGACAAAATGAATTAAAATATAATATTAGCGTTTTATTCACAGTTATGATCCGATTACAGCATCATAATCCAGTATTATTGTTGTCACACCCCAGTTAATGGTCTATAACTCACGGCCAACTTTAAATGGAGATGAATTAGTAATGTTATGTCTGGCATAACGAAGTGCTCATCATAATAAGAGGACCATCTTGCTTATTACTTCTGAAGAGTATTTCAGGTACACCTCTAAAATACTCCTCTTAAAAAGAAATCAGCTGTTCCGTACATTTAGTTGAGTAAGTAATATTAAATTATTTATATATTATGGAACAGCTGATATTTTTTCGCGATATCATGTTTTTTCTTATAGTAAAAGTTGTTCATAATGATGAGTACGATACCCTCCTTCAATGTTGCCCACGTTCAACCAGTCAACTTGTAGATAACAATGAAAAAATGTTTTAGAATTAGTTACATACTAAAACTCATAATAGTAGACTTGGTAGTTAGACGTCTCAAGATTTTAGTAATGATTGATTACTCGGCTCCTATTTTTATAGTTACTAGTCATTGCCAATCATTAATCTACGTTATTTGTGTAAGGAGGTCTTTAGAACTACAATGACGGTATTATTTATTAAGTGTTCCGTTAGAACATTAATCGTCTTGTAACTGAAAAATAATTTGATATTTGAAAAGCTGAATATGAATCTTTTTTATATGAATAGAGGGTAAGGGCAACAGCTGTTGAGAGGGTCACAATGTCGTCGCTTATGAATTCATCACCTTTCACGATTCATCCAGAAATATAGCAAAAGGTTGGTAAATCGCAAATCGCTGGCATAACACTTTTGCTATATTTACTCTACAGAATACCTACTGTCGTACTAGTGTTCGCTAATTTTAGTGTAAGGTTCCATGTGAGTAGCAATCTACCATTAATTATCAGGTTATATCAGATACCAGCCAAGTGCCAACACGATGCTAGTAGTAGTGTTGCAAGCATCCTTAGGTTACGGTAACCGCTTATCATCAGGCGGGCCATATGCTAATTTGCCTGCTCAGTAGTATAAAAATAATCTAATCCAGCTGAAAGTGAGTATAGCCGTTTTTATGATTTCGAACCTCAGATGAAGAACCCGCTTACGCTAATTTCCAACATACAATATAAGTAGACATAGTAAAACTGTCCCTAATTGCATCAGGCGGGCCGTTTGCTATTTTGCCAGCTATAAAGTGGTATAAAAAAAACCTAATTCAGCTAAAAGTGGGTACAGCCGTTTTTATGTATTCGAAAATAATTTCGAACATACAATTAAACTTAAAAAAGCTGTCCATAATTGCATCAGGCGGTCGTACCTATGCTATTTTAGCAGTTTAGTGGTTGAAAAAAAACATAATCCAGCTAAAAGTGAGTATAGGCGTTTTTATGAATTCGAATATAATTTCGAACATAAAAAAACTGTCCGTAATTGCGTCATCGCTCATTCATATTCAAACTTAGAACGTCCAACTTGAGTCCGGGCTCGAACGGTGTGCTAGTCAAGCGGTGCAGTGGTTGTCGCACGGCAAAGTTCTATCACTCCCGATACCGCAAGTGTTTCCATTGCTCGCGGCTTGTTTACCCTCAGTTGCAGGAGGCCATTAGGTGTACGAACAAATTTATAATGCAAATACGATTACATGCCCGCGTCGAGTTGCGGGAGCTAATGCACTCGACGCTATGAATTGCAAACTGCGACGGAATTTCTTTCAATAGATAGAAATAAGCAATGAATTTTGTTCGCCTAAATATTTGGTTTATTTCAGATGTGTATCTACCGGAATTTGGAAGTGAAATCGCTGGGAAACTGTGGGTTATTTTGTTTTTGTTGTTGCAGTTTCTGCGGGCGGATTTCCCGAATATTTTTCTTTGGAGTTTTAGTTTGCTTGTGTACAATTCGTATTTTAAACATATTTTTATTTACCAATGGTCCAGCGATCATCTTTTTTAGTGTTTGAGCAACTCATGCAAAATTGTATAGGAAGGTACAAAAGAATGTCTTGAAAAAAAAATACGTGGATACAAAAAATATTGAAAATGGTAGCATTTATTATCCGTATAATAACTGAATGGTAGGCAAAAGTATCCTAAATTTAGAATGAAACCCGATGTATATTTATTAACCAAAAATAAAGGTGAGTGTCAGGATGGCGGGTAGACAGCAGAATTCGCTATCGCAGATAAGCCTATAATTTAGTACCTAATTGGTACTATTTGGTACCTTCAGTAAAAAAATTGGTACCTCCTCGTGTTCCAAAATATAAGGAAAAAAAAGTTGCCCGCCATCCTGACGTCAGGATGGCGGGTAGACTCGTAGATTAGGCAGTTCCACGCTGAATGTCTGCGATCTCTGTATGTGAGGATTTAGTACCCAATTGGTACCTCAACATATCTCAGTTTCAACTGTCTGGACCAAGTCGTTACAAAGTTATGCGCAAAAATATTTTCGAGCAGTAATGAATGCAATTATAATATCATCGAGATATTCTAAGGCTCTAAGAAGGTTTCCATCAAATTACCTTTGATACTAAGTTTGGTAGAAAATGTATCGAATATTTTAAGAGGATCATCCGTAGAACATACATGATTAAAATTACAACGTTTAAGGTGTTGTATCACAACTACAGAAACGTCCCATGAAATATTTTTGCCCATTCAAGTATGGCCCTTATCCACATTGACTTTCAAGTGGTCTAACAAATCAGTACAGTCAGCAACAAAAGTTGATTAACAGTTTTTTTTTAATGATTACACCTATTTCATTTAAATATTTACATGATGATAAAGCTGAACTCTCAGTTTGAACTGTGTGAACCATGTCGTTAGAAAGTTATGCGCTAAAATATAATAATCCACCAGTCGATTAAAAAGTGTTCTATTTTGGAACACTGGCAGGTACCAATTTTTTGAATGAATGCACCATATAGTCCCTGGATGGTACCTAAACATATCTCAATTTCAACTGCCTGGACCGAGTCCTTAGGAAGTTATGCGCAAAAGTATAATTATCCACTAGTCGACATATTATGTGTTCTATTTTGGATCACTGAGAGGTACCAATTTTTTGAATGAATGCACCATATAGTACCTGGTGGGTACCTAAACATATCTCAACTTCAACTGCCTGGACCGAGTCCTTAGGAAGTTATGCGCAAAAGTATAATTATCCACTAGTCGACATATTATGTGTTCTATTTTGGAACACTGGGAGGTACCAATTTTTTGAATGAATGCACCATATCGTACCTGTTTGGTACCTAAACATATCTCAATTTCAACTGCCTGGACCGCGTCCTTAGGAAGTTATGCGCAAAAGTATAATTATCCACTAGTCGACATATTATGTGTTCTATTTTGGAACACTGGGAGGTACCAATTTTTTGAATGAATGCACCATATAGTACCTGATTGGAACCTAAACATATCTCAATTTCAACTGCCTGGACCGAGTCCTTAGGAAGTTATGCGCAAAAGTATAATTATCCACTAGTCGACATATTATGTGTTCTATTTTGGATCACTGAGAGGTACCAATTTTTTGAATGAATGCACCATATAGTACCTGGTGGGTACCTAAACATATCTCAACTTCAACTGCCTGGACCGAGTCCTTAGGAAGTTATGCGCAAAAGTATAATTATCCACTAGTCGACATATTATGTGTTCTATTTTGGAACACTGGGAGGTACCAATTTTTTGAATGAATGCACCATATAGTCCCTGGTTGGTACCTAAACATATCTCAATTTCAACTGCCTGGACCGAGTCCTTAGGAAGTTATGCGCAAAAGTATAATTATCCACTAGTCGACATATTATGTGTTCTATTTTGGATCACTGAGAGGTACCAATTTTTTGAATGAATGCACCATATAGTACCTGGTGGTTACCTAAACATATCTCAACTTCAACTGCCTGGACCGAAACCTTAGGAAGTTATGCGCAAAAGTATAATTATCCACTAGTCGACATACTATGTGTTCTATTTTGGAACACTGAGAGGTACCAATTTTTTGGATGAATGCACCATATAGTACCTGTTTGGTACCTAAACATATCTCAATTTCAACTGCCTGGACCGAGTCCTTAGGAAGTAATGCGCAAAAGTATAATTATCCACTAGTCGACATATTATGTGTTCTATTTTGGAACACTGGGAGGTACCAATTTTTTGAATGAATGCACCATATAGTCCCTGGTTGGTACCTAAACATATCTCAATTTCAACTGCCTGGACCGAGTCCTTAGGAGGTTATGCGCAAAAGTATAATTATCCACTAGTCGACATATTATGTGTTCTATTTTGGAACACTGAGAGGTACCAATTTTTTTAATGAATGCACCATATAGTACCTCATTGGTACCTAAACATATCTCAATTTCAACTGCCTGGACCGAGTCCTTAGAATGTTATGTGCAAAAATATTTTCGAGCAGTAATGAATATAATTATGATATCATCGAGATAGTCTAAGGCTATTGTTTTTTGCGCATAACTTTCTAAGGACTCGGTCCAGGCAGTTGAAATTGAGATATGTTTAGGTACCAATCAGGGACTATATGGTGCATTCATTCAAAAAATTGGTACCTCCCAGTGTTCCAAAATAGAACACATAATATGTCGACTAGTGGATAGTTATACTTTTGCGCATAACTTCCTAAGGACGCGGTCCAGGCAGTTGAAATTGAGATATGTTTAGGTACCAATCAGGGACTATATGGTGCATTCATTCAAAAAATTGGTACGAGTACCTCTCAGTGTTCCAAAATAGAACACACAATATGTTGACTAGTGGATAATTATACTTTTGCGCATAACTTCCTAAGGACGCGGTCCAGGCAGTTGAAATTGAGATATGTTTAGGTACCAATCAGGGACTATATGGTGCATTCATTCAAAAAATTGGTACCTCTCAGTGTTCCAAAATAGAACACATAATATGTCGACTAGTGGATAATTATACTTTTGCGCATAACTTCCTAAGGACTCGGTCCAGGCAGTTGAAATTGAGATATGTTTAGGTACCAATCAGGGACTATATGGTGCATTCATTCAAAAAATTGGTACCTCCCAGTGTTCCAAAATAGAACACATAATATGTCGACTAGTGGATAGTTATACTTTTGCGCATAACTTCCTAAGGACGCGGTCCAGGCAGTTGAAATTGAGATATGTTTAGGTACCAATCAGGGACTATATGGTGCATTCATTCAAAAAATTGGTACCTCTCAGTGTTCCAAAATAGAACACACAATATGTTGACTAGTGGATAATTATACTTTTGCGCATAACTTCCTAAGGACGCGGTCCAGGCAGTTGAAATTGAGATATGTTTAGGTACCAAACAGGTACGATATGGTGCATTCATTCAAAAAATTGGTACCTCCCAGTGTTCCAAAATAGAACACATAATATGTCGACTAGTGGATAATTAT
Organism: Allophyes oxyacanthae; assembly: GCA_932294325.1. NCBI lineage: Eukaryota > Metazoa > Arthropoda > Insecta > Lepidoptera > Noctuidae > Allophyes > Allophyes oxyacanthae. Next base: position 6,676,416 of record OW028610.1, read on the forward strand.
ACTTTTGCGCATAACTTCCTAAGGACTCGGTCCAGGCAGTTGAAGTTGAGATATGTTTAGGTACCCATCAGGTACTATATGGTGCATTCATTCAAAAAATTGGTACCTCTCAGTGATCCAAAATAGAACACATAATATGTCGACTAGTGGATAATTATACTTTTGCGCATAACTTCCTAAGGACGCGGTTCAGGCAGTTGAAATTGAGATATGTTTAGGTACCAAACAGGTACTATATGGTGCATTCATCCAAAAAATTGGTACCTCTCAGTGTTCCAAAATAGAACACATAATATGTCGACTAGTGGATAATTATACTTTTGCGCATAACTTCCTAAGGACTCGGTCCAGGCAGTTGAAGTTGAGATATGTTTAGGTACCCACCAGGTACTATATGGTGCATTCATTCAAAAAATTGGTACCTCTCAGTGATCCAAAATAGAACACATAATATGTCGACTAGTGGATAATTATACTTTTGCGCATAACTTCCTAAGGACTCGGTCCAGGCAGTTGAAGTTGAGATATGTTTAGGTACCCACCAGGTACTATATGGTGCATTCATTCAAAAAATTGGTACCTCTCAGTGATCCAAAATAGAACACATAATATGTCGACTAGTGGATAATTATACTTTTGCGCATAACTTCCTAAGGACTCGGTCCAGGCAGTTGAAATTGAGATATGTTTAGGTACCAACCAGGGACTATATGGTGCATTCATTCAAAAAATTGGTACCTCCCAGTGTTCCAAAATAGAACACTTTTTAATCGACTGGTGGATTATTATATTTTAGCGCATAACTTTCTAACGACATGGTTCACACAGTTCAAACTGAGAGTTCAGCTTTATCATCATATAAATATTTAAATGAAATAGGTGTAATCATTAAAAAAAAACTGTTAATCAACTTTTGTTGCTGACTGTACTGATTTGTTAGACCACTTGAAAGTCAATGTGGATAAGGGCCATACTTGAATGGGCAAAAATATTTCATGGGACGTTTCTGTAGTTGTGATACAACACCTTAAACGTTGTAATTTTAATCATGTATGTTCTACGGATGATCCTCTTAAAATATTCGATACATTTTCTACCAAACTTAGTATCAAAGGTAATTTGATGGAAACCTTCTTAGAGCCTTAGAATATCTCGATGATATTATAATTGCATTCATTACTGCTCGAAAATATTTTTGCGCATAACTTTGTAACGACTTGGTCCAGACAGTTGAAACTGAGATATGTTGAGGTACCAATTGGGTACTAAATCCTCACATACAGAGATCGCAGACATTCAGCGTGGAACTGCCTAATCTACGAGTCTACCCGCCATCCTGACGTCAGGATGGCGGGCAACTTTTTTTTCCTTATATTTTGGAACACGAGGAGGTACCAATTTTTTTACTGAAGGTACCAAATAGTACCAATTAGGTACTAAATTATAGGCTTATCTGCGATAGCGAATTCTGCTGTCTACCCGCCATCCTGACACTCACAAATAAAGAACCACTGAAGGAAATATATTTAGGTAAAACATGGGTAAAACTCATTCATCATAGTTAGGTACGATATATCAAAAAATAACACGAAGCCAGACTTCGCATATAAATAATGGACTAAAAACCTTCACGACATTGACCTTTATCAACTTCGGCCGTATTATTCAGTGATGGCAAGAAAAATAATCACAATAGACTAATTTGAATGTTTTCAAGCTTTCCGTTTACCCGGGGAGGCATGAATAGGCCCTGATCGCGCTAACAATGCCTGGCTACCCGGCTGAATGCGGCCAACCGGGTACCTACAGGTTTTTTTTACTTTTTGTGGAAAACATAAACAGAAATGTTTGGGTTTCGCTCTTTCATTGTTTTTGTTAACGCATGTAGAAAATGTTGTTTTTCGGCGATGTGAGCTTTGATGCGGAAATATTAAATTGGTTTATTCTTCGAACATCATTTCAATTGAGACTAAAGAGAGAGAAAGACAGAGAATCTACGTAATATCAAAGTTGTTTTCGTTTTAACGTCAGCGTTTAATTTGAGCGTTGAAGTTGAATAAAAGCTGCGTTTTTTTCAATTTTCTTTGCGCAATTACGGCGTAATCATTAAAGGGTAATCCCTTTTTACATCTGCAAACGTTTATACCGCCCTGTAATTATTCTGTAGAACGGTAGTCGTAAATAAAACGGGATGAGCGTGGCTTGTATAAATCATTCGGCGAGTCGCGGATCCAGCGTAATTCGCGGATAGAAGAACAAAGCCCACGGAAATAAATACATGGAGCTACACTGTTGGAAATTAGACGGTTCAGCGCCGAAACAGTTATTTTCTATTTGTGGATTATAAATTATCGAATTTCTGAAAAGTACGTTGGCAAGTCTATTTTGTTGCCGAAAAACTGTTTCCTTTGAAAATTTATTGAAGTTTCCGAATGCAATTTTTTTATGGAACGATTTTTAAACGTTTTGTAGGTGAATTCGTGCAATGGTTTATTTATTCAACATTATTAAGGCACTATACATTAACTCCCGTACTATTAAAAACTTGTAATTTTAAAACTGATTATTATTAAACCTGTCCTTGTATGTTGTTGTTTGTGTTTGTATGCCAATTAATAGAAATGGCAATAGACTTACGAGCTAGGCTAGTTTTTATTAGTAAAGGCTTTATGTATAAAGTACAATATTAGGCTTGTTAAGTGGATAACGACAAATATTGGATAAATAACACGGTTAAGTATTCAGACTTTTATAAATTTAGTAATAAGTATTATCTGACAATAGGACATTCTGTATCATTATTTACCACACAAAATACTTACCTATGTTAGTGAGGACACAGAGAGTAATTGCCGGACTTAATTTCCCATCCCCTCGCCATTGTGTTAAGGTGTTCAGTGCGCCATAAAAGCCAATTAAGGCGCTTGGTGATATCTGCCAAGACAAGGCTTAACTTCTTCAAGATACAAGGGTGAACAATTGATCATGTCGTGATGTGTAATTAGACACTTTTTCAATTTAATGGGATCAAGTGTAGTTTTCTTGTCATTGACTATTGATTAGTCTGTCATCTCCTTGTCTTACGAAAAAAAAAGTATGTTTAAGAACTAGTTTAATATAAAGTTCAAAGTTTATACAACGGCTAACAGCCAAAAGGGGTTAAGTGCCATTTTGCGAACAATTTATTTTGAACTTTAAACCAACTCGGTTTAGAGTATGGTTTAAAGTTTAAAATAAATTCTGAACAAAATGGGGCTTATCTTTTTTTGGCTGTTAGACATCGAATTATGCTTCTATTAAATTAAATAAATAAATAAATCCTGCCCGTTACTGTCACACTTGTAAGGCAAGGGATTTATCTCAGAATGAGAAGGGTTAGGCCTTAGTTTCTATTACTTGAGCCTTTGAAGCCGTGTAGGTCACCCGTGATCTACAAACAATCGATTTTCTATTGTGTCTGCTGCGGTGGCACTCACTTATTAATTTATATAAAATTCATAATACTGCTGTGTAACAAATGGAAGCAAACTGTCTCACTCTTAGCCTAAGCATCATTTACGAGTATTATAAGCAAAGTATATTTTCATATGTTATGTTCATAAAATATCAAGTAATATCGAACACAACACATTCGTTCCAGATAGCAGAGATAAGTGATTTTCAAACCTAAGTGCCTTTTAAGAGCATCGCTACATAATGTTCAAAAGTCACGCATGTATCACACAAAGTGGCTGTAACACTGTAATATTGTTCAGTGAATTTGTCAAAATCAATGGTTTTTCAACAAAAAAAGAGGCTCAATCAGCACACCGTCTGGGCACCCCGTTTGATATTCCCCAATCGTAGGCATTCGTACAAAAGAAAATTGGTCAAGCGTTATATGTCCACTAGGCTGAACCGTCCTATTGTTCAATTGAAGGGGGGTTTTATTCAAAGATATGTACAGTTGGCTACGCCCGAAGATTTCTTAGGAAGCACCCTTAGCCACACAAAAGTTTGAATTGCCCACCCTGATTGAATTAGGCCCTTATCTTTTGTTTGGTTAATATCGCCGATCTAAACTTATTGATTTATAGGAAAACATGAAAAAAACTGCAGAATTATGAAGAAAAACTTGTCAGCGCTGCATTTGTCTTCAAATTCCATAAACGAAATTGGCTCATCATAATGCAGCATAAATAAGTCGTGTAGAAACAAGGCAAAAATCTGTGCTTTTTGTCCAAAATGAATTATTGGTATGGTAACACAGGTAACTTTGGTATCAAAACCAGCAAATCTGCCACTGATAATTAAATTCAAACTTGCAGCGGGTTCGATCCCCGCACCGAGCAAATATTGGTAATTATGATCTGCAGAATAGTTGTTCCGGGTCTGGGTGTGTGCATGTGAGATGTATGGTTGTAAACTCAAACTTGATACAGGAGAAATCCTAGTGAGGGGCAATTTTATTTAAAAAAACCTGGATCCGTTTATTGTCATTTACCAACAATTCTGAAAATGTCAGATTTGCTGCCTTTGATTCTATTATATCCGATTCGAATATAGTAAAAGCGCTTTGCTTTCATCCCCAATTGACAAAACGGGTTGATGATCTCAGTACCTACAAGTAGCTTAGCTATTACTGCAGCGGAGAATCTTGCTGCTCATTTTCTTGACGTAATCCTTAGTCACCTTTTACGACCAGGAGTGGCCCTATTCTTCACCGGGTTCACACGGCCAAGCAAGGTTGTCAAGGTGTTGATAATAATATTTTTCCCTGATCCCCTAATCAGCATAACAACAATATTCCCTAAATAAATGATAATGTTAATAGATATTTATTAAATAAGGGGGATTAGAGTCTTCGTGTCCGGAATGCCACCCCAAAAATAGACGCCAAACGTAACACAGAAATGCTCAGTGTCCACGTGTTTATGCTGATATAGAGGACTGAAATGTCTTGATACTTGGATATAAATTTTTCATGTACCATGAACCTTTTCGAATATGAATAACAAAATGAAAATATATGCTTTTTCATTTATTTTTATTATCAAATTATGTTTTATTTTATCCCGGTTTTTCACATAGACTTTAATAGTTTATGAATTCGTTAGTAGTTTGTTAGGTAAATAGTATAGTAAGAAATCTTTTTCTTTGCATTTTTATCAGTGGCAACGACGAAAATATATTTCGTTCCGTTAACTTCATAAATTTATCTACAGAACACCGCTACTTACAAAAAGTGGATATTAAATAATTGTAAAAGAAATATATTCTTCATTGATTTTAAAGTATTACAGAAGTATCAAGACTTCACGATCGAATTAAGATATGGTGCAAGGATATCCTGACAGGGGATTTCATTAGATGCAGCTTAACCACCAAGAGCAAACATTGGGGATGGAATCTTGGATATTTTCTCACTCAGAGATTTTTTCTGCGCTGTGCACTGAATTTTTATCACGTACCCTGTATATATAGCACCTGCGAAGCTATGTAGGGAACGATATTAAGTTTCATATATGATTTTATTATGCATACATTGTTATTTTTTATTCATAAATAGTGTGGGTATTTTGTTATTATTTTACATTTGGGTGCAAGAGTGGATATTATGGCTGAATTTAATACCTGTTGGTCAAGCTTTTTAAGTCAGCGTTAAAATAAAATGCTTTTCCAAATAGAAAATGATTCATGAAGATCGCTGTAAGTGATAAAACCGCCCATTGTGCATTGATTTACACTCTATTTTCTTATTTGTTTATTGTGTGTGTGCAATAAAGCACATTTCTATTCTATATTATTCATGCTTGTAGTTTTAGTTTCTCATTGTTTACTAAAATATTAACATTTTCAGATAGCTTTACTTAGAAAGAAAGAAAGAAAACATTTTTCTTCTGGACTCGTCAGGAACAAATAAAAGTACAAAAGTACAAAAATAAAGCATAATTTTTTTTACTAGAAAAACAATAATTAAAGCAACCAGTAGGCTAATACACGTAACTAAAGATGTGCAGTTGCCGCGCAGTTGCAATAAAATATTGATCAAAACAACACATTTGGTAATCTTCTTCTTCTTCTGTCGTTATGGCAATTGAGCCGATGTCGACTATTCTGCCATTTGGCATCCTCTGAGCTTCAGTGAGATACGCTCGCATCAAGTTCGAGCGTCACTGCAATACGATCGGCGCGTCATAAAATTACGTGAATTAGCCCTCTGGACTAGATCAAAAATTACCCCCATCTCAGCATAATGCTGTGGCATTTAGAACACATACACAAAATAATGTCACCATCTCTACACATCTCTAAAACATTATAAACGACGATCGATATATAATGGCAAACACTTTCGTCCCCTCGAAGTGCTAGCATTTGAGATATATGACGTTGAATAATGACGTGTGGCCGAAGAACAATAACTTTAGGTGCAAAAGAGTAAAACCAATCTCACTAAAGCACGGAGGGGGTAACAATGGCGTTGGAAATGACAAAGTGCCTGAATCATGCGAACGCAACTTCGTTCCACGTGTCAGATTTGAAAGGGACGGAGATACGAGTAAGTTTTCTTCGGAAAATAAAAGTTTAAAGCGTAATAATTTTTGAACTTGCTGTCTAGACTCGCCGAAGCACCTATTCTTTTATTTTTGTAAGTATTGGGAAAGGATTATATGAGATTAAAATCAAGATAATGATATTAACATTCAGATGGACAATCAGCGTTGAATAAATCGGAGCTGCCATACTAACTACCTAAATAATTAAGACCAGCCCAAGCAAACATGTAAATTAACACAGCTGAAATAGCCACATTTTTCGATACTGCAATCGCCTCCAAATATAATATCATCAATATATGGCAGATAAAGACTACAGGATTATATTTATCGCGTGAATTTTATCCATATCCAAGCAACGTACTATGATGTTCTAAAGGTAATTAAGAATGTATTAATGTATTTGAACACATTAGTTGCTCAGATATATTATATCTGAGGCTATATACTAATCATATCAGTGAATTATCTGGCCACTAAGCATGGTGATTATAGTAAGGTCCCCCCAGAATCGAACGTTGTACATCATTGACTGTCACTATTTTACATTGAAGCAGTACGTGTACAGATTTCACAGATTGCAAGGATTTCTCTCCATAAGATTTGACATAAATGCTTTCAGAGGATTTTGGAGCACTGATTAGGAAAAATTCTGTCACATCAAATTTTAAAGCGATTTTAAAGGGATTATTCACTCACTTTAGGCATTTTTTTTAAACTATTTCCCTTACTAGGGTTTTTCCTGTATCGAGGGTACAGTTTACAAACATACATGTCACATGCACACACACCCAGACCCGGAGCAACTATCTGTAGATCATACAAATAATTGCTTCCTGCGGGGATCGAAACTGCGGCACGTAGCGTAGAAAGCTAATACATAGCAACTGCGCCAACCGAATTTCTAAAAAAATTGAAAATTTTGGGGTTTACGTAAAGAACAGAGTGCAAGATTTCATCAGGATATAATGGAATCGGAAAAAAGATGGAACAGTCATAATGGCAGACTAATGCTGGATACTAAATCTAGATACTCAAAGCGAAAACGTGATGAGTCAAATAAGAGTTACAAGCGAAAATCGGATAATAGAAGCTACGAAACAAAAGAAAAAAGATTTTGCAAAAGTTTGTTACGTATTTTTAGATGTATGAGTAGGTACATTACTTAAATAGTAATAAATACTGTTTGAGAATATTTTAAAACAGTAACTTTATTATTGAATTTTTACATTTCGTGTCCGGAAAAATCATGGCAAGAAAAAAATAATTGAGTGCAAGTCGTCATTAACAAGTCAATAAACTAAGAAAACACTTAGTAAATTAGAAGGAGAGAAAAAATAATTCTGCAGTTCTGTGACTTTATGATCGTCTCACAGTGCCAAAATCGATCCGTCACAACTTTTTGTAAGATTGTTTAAAGAAAATATAAAACTTTTATTTTAAGTTATAGATTCTTACTTATTTGATCTTGCGTAGCCTAATCAAGTGAATTCACTTATCGAATTGAGCCATTATGTTAATGCTAGATAAGGTTCAAGTTTTTTCTTTGTCTCCAGATTTATTTCAGCCAACTTGAACGTAATCAAATCTCATTGCTTTAACTTTGAAGACTTAACGGCATTTACATTCAGATCGATACAGGATTATAATGGGACTTATTTTTGTCACGATAAATTGGTTGTTCTGAAGAGAATCAAAGAATTTTCTACCAATACAAAAATGATAAATTAATGTACCTAAACCTATCTATAATATAAACGAATACTTTTTTTTAACCCGACCGCGCTAGAAGGAGGGTTATGTTTTTCGAGTGTATGTATGTATTTTTAAATTATTTTATCCCTATCTAGCATATTATCTCCTGTATTGAGGGTAGGTACAGTTTAGAAACATACATCTCACATGCACACACGCCCAGACCCGGAGCAATTAAGTGTAGATCATACAAATATTTGTTCAGTGCGGGAATCGAATCCGTGGTACATAGCGCAGGAAGCTAATCGGTTAGTCACTGCGCCAACCGTGTTGTCATTGTATGAAATGTAATTAAACTATAATAAGTAAACAGAGTTAGATCACAAATCTAAAGATATAGAGATACTTATATTTGTAATGTATGTGTGTCGCGTTTGGCAGAAATAAATTATTTTTCTTTCTTTCTCTCTTTCTTTTTCTAAATGTCATATTTTTTGCAGGTCTGATAATCTTCCACAGATTATTTAAATCACGTTTTTGAAACCGAGTGAAACTTAATTATTTTAAGATCATATCATTTTAAGATCCGTACGCAACCATTTAAAAACCTCGAACTTTTAAAGTAAAAAAATACCGTACAGATTTATAAAAAAAAAAATTCGCTGAACACTTAGTAAGCCCTGATAATTCAAGAGAGCCATTTAGTCGAGATGACAGCTTGATGCTTAAATAAATAAAATATACATACTTAGCTGATATTGCTTACCTATACAAGAAAGAAGAAAAATTGCCTGGAAATGGCTGACGTAGGTACAAACAAAATAGGCAAATAAATAAAAAACTATTCTAAAGCATTTTTTTCCAGACTTGCGGCAAAGACAAATATAGGTCTTTACCGAAGAAAATACTCACATATTCGAGCAATAGTTGATCAGAATAGAATAGAAAAACCAAGAAAAACTCTCTATTGTATACCAGTTTTATAGGAGTCATAAACATAGAAATAGCAGTTGAAATGGTGGATGAAGATTAAATAATCCAAAATGGCAGGTGAATTGAACGCGTGTGCAACTATATTGCCCGAGCAGTTCTGAACTTTGAACAACAGAACGTTCACGCTTATTACCTATTCGTTTACTTGCGGATAAGTAGCAAACTTATCCTAAATAACAAATAAGGTCCTACCTTTCTAGTTCCGATCCCTTTATTTATTTCCCTTATTATGTAACCAACACAAAAATTGCGAAAAATCTAAACTGCTGTTCCATAAAAATAATTCAATATTACTCGACTAAATGTATGGAACAGCAAATTTCTTTTGATGATTTTATGTTTGTTCCCGTAGTAAAAGTTGTTCATAAAGATTAGTACAATAACCTCTTAAAGGTATCGGGACTAAAAAGGTAGGACCTTATAAATCCTATATAACCTGTAAAAGAGGTTGCGATGGTTACGATATTTGCTGTACTATGCAGATACGTACAGCGATAAAACATTAGTTTAACCACATACTCAACTTAATTCTGAAATTTAAAATTATAAAGTTTTGAATAGCCTTTACATGTAAGTACATAGTTAGTAGAGCTTAACGAGCAATCTCAACGTGACATTAGTTTTATTTCACCGTATTTCAAAACCAAACGTTTGTCTATGAGGCAGTGAAACTATAATAATTCATTTGAAACATTGTTTATATTCGGTAAAGACTTGCACTTTAAAAAATCCCGGATTATAGTAATTAGATTATATTATAGCTAACCGGCAATCCTAGCAGTACAATACAATGTAATAGAAAAATGAAACTCGACACGCTTAGTCGCCACGGATACAGTATGTTTTAATTTCACACAAGCTCATAAAATTTTATCACCCTATATCTGTACAAGCGATTCCAATTATACATACATTCGTGGTTCTGTTTGGCAAAGAGAAAACAAGGGGAATATTAGCTATAGCTGTCTGGCGCCCCTCAGCCGAAACAATGATTACTGGGGGAAGAAATAAAAGAAACGGATGCACAGCCTCCTCATATTGTCTTACTGAATTTGCCGACGTCATTTATTAGCCACTAACATAAAACATTTTTATGGGAAGTGATATGAGACTCACAATAGTTGGAAGCTCTTTGTCGGAATAAGAACAAACGATTTATAGACGAATATAAAACTGTATTGCTTCGCAGCTTTTCGTTGTGTTCTTGCTTATTTGTGATAAAATCACGAAATTGAGTTCCGGGAACGAAACATATTTGATTTCGTTCGGATATTCTTATATTTGGTAAGAGTAAATCAAATAAACATACTTCGTCTTATCATACAGATACGTCCTATAATTAATCATTTATATGGAATAATTTCTATGTAAATTAAATGTAGATGTTCATAAATATTATCCCGTTCACTGCACCCATCGTTAAGACAAGAAAGTACTAGGTATTTATTAATAAATAATAAATTCAACCCATTATTGTTCCACTGTTGGGTACGGACCTCTTCTTAGAATGAGAAGGGTTAGGCCTCAGCCCACCACGCTAGCATAGTGCGGGTTGGCGGACTACACACACCGTCGAGAATTTTATGAGGCCCTCCCAGATGTGCATATTTCTCCACGATGTTTTCCTACACCGTTAACGCAAGTGCTAAGCAAATTCTGATCAGCACATGAATTAGAAAAGACAGAGATTTGGGCCGGTTACGAGCTCAGTCCCTCCTCTACTCATTAAAATACATTTAGACATCAAAATGAAGAGCTCATAAACATCTGCTACTATAGCTAGACGTCCCCTTAGACCATCAAAACAAACAATTTGAAAAAGATGAGAGGATAATACCTTAATCACCATACGGACGGCGAGACCCGACGTGGAGCTATTTCTACTTTATAACAAGAAAAACAACTATTACAAAAAAAACGAGAAAACTAAGGTAATTATTATATCCCCAATTGTAATGTCAGTTTGTAAGACAATTTCTTCCAATTAGACATAGAGACATTTTGAATAAAGAACAGGAAAACCCCTATAGGATTTCAGCATCGCAGTAGTGGGGAGTAGACGGGGCGTGCGACAAGTGACAAGTCTTGCGACGTGCACGGATAAGCAACCGCGAGGATAAACTACTGCGAGCTTGTGGTTTTGATACTTGAGACAGTGAAACATTATAAGGAAAATCTAGGAGGTAATTTAAATTTCTGTTATCTAGGTAATTTAAGTTTTAGTAGAGAAGAGAATTTGTTCAATATTACCACAGAATTTTTATTGATCAAGTTTTTTTTTAAACCTATAGGTATTTGCCTAACTAATTCAGATTACAAAGGTTTATAGGCAACTCTAACTTTTAATCATACGTTACTCTTGTCTAACTTCTTTTATTAAAAGAATAACACTCTTAAATTATTTGTACAATATTTAAACGGAAATTGTGAACAAAATGAAATAAAACCGCATTCACTTAGCATTCTAATTACAGGTTTCACTATCTGAAACTATAAACATAACCTGTTACTCCATATACCGGTGAATCATGAAATTACAAATCATGTTATCATGAAGTTAAATAGGTGGAGCGCCTGCAATTGCATGTCTATGGGGAATTATGCATTACGTGAAACGGTAATACGTGTTACAAGCTCATAAACGAAGCTTCATAAAATAAATTTGATTGTGTTTGCTATATGCGTTTGTAATCTGTAAATAACATTAATGCCCCACTTCTGTTACAAGCTTTTCCGTTCAACGTACTATTTATGGGAGTGAAATTGTAACGAGTTATTTCTTATAATTGTATGTAAGTACAACTTGTAACCGAAAGAGTAGTTAAACTTAGTTTACTTTCTCAAAAAATCTTCAATGACTTTAATAAAGGAACTTATAAATAAATTTAATAAAAAAACACCTATGACAAAAACAGACGTTACAAAAATATATAATATTTGATTTAAACAAAATTCAAGTATCACGATCGTTTACACTGCAGTGACTAGACATTTTTACTTGTTCGTCGTCGTTTGACGCCCCGCGACAGTGCGTTTTCATTATATGCAGCTTAGTAGCTACGGGTAAATAAAGCAGCCCATATTGCCGACTCGGCTTATTCTCACGAATTCTATCCGCCACGCCAGCACACCGACTATAATCCGCTTTTTACGATTCCACTCGCCGTACGTAGAATTTGAAATGAGAAAAATAACCTCAAATTCTTTATGAGTTGCGGCTTTCATGGTATGAATGAGTTCTATACAAGGAATATTTTTAGCCATTTCAAAAGGGATCTAATTTAAAATTATTACACTTGTTGTTAGTAAAGGATTTTCACTAAACATCACGTTTTGAACATAATTTAATGAATTTTAAAGAGGAGTGACTGATAATCGTACTGTAATAAATACAATATAATTATTTAGGGCCGTGGTGTCCTCTACACGAATAAGTTTGTATGACAGTCATGTCTTTTCGCAAATGTTAGGACACGTAGAAGAGGGATTATGATTTGGGTTGTCAGCAGTAAACATTTCACATAGATTAATTTGCTCCTTTGGAAATAATGTGTCCAGGGTTGCATAGAATATCGGATGTCATAAAAATTACGCTATATATTAGTTACCTGCTGGTAACTAATATATAGCGTAATTTTCGTAATTCGTTAACGTATCGGAAACAACTTAAAATTCACCGTGTATACTTTAAATAGGCCGCCTTTCTAACTTGGAGTAATAAAAGGATTACCAAACAAACTTTGTTTTATATCCTATGTCAATCAGGGCACTACTAATCCTATGTAAGTGAATCAGTCACTTAGTTAAGCTGTTTCGGTGATAAAATATACAGAACTTTTCTCTATACATTATTAGCGAGATACAAATAAGGAAAACTCACTTGAATCAAAGTTCACCAGCATTATTTATTTGGCTCCGTCTTGGCTGAAGAGTACGTTGAGTTCACGTATTATGCGTTTCTTAAGTGTTTTGATTCATCAGCTATTTAAATTTAAAAGAGATTCGAGGACCCCAATTCTCTTTTTTAATACTTAATTGACGAAAGATAGCCCTGTAGCCGTTGGCAGGAAGCCAAATAGGACCGCTTGTAATGGAAATGAAAACGAGAGAGGTCTTTATCCAACAGTGGACGTCTTGCGGCTGATGATGTTGAGAATGATCTTGATATGAGATTATTTTTCTTTTTGAGATCTCAAGTTGTAATTCATCATGCCGAGGTGGAAATATTAGACGTCATAAAAAAAACGGGCAACATTCCTGTATCCTTATTTGGTGGCCATAAAAAAAAAGATAGCAAGATTTGTAAAGGGCTGATTGCCCAGCATCCGTTAGACAAAGTTAGGTATCCAACTTGGGGAGGCTACTTTCGTTGCACTCCATGAGATTATTACATAATACCCATAGTTTATGGAAACTCAATCAGTATTATCAATCTTGAACAAAAAACAAAGAAAAATCCTATATCCTATAAAACCGCGGAACAGAAAATCAAATCATCCGAACAATGTACGAAATAATACGAAAATAATAAAACGAGCGGTGCCAAGCCCCGGGTGAGACCTAACCCCGTCTTACACAGTGTCTCTTATTTCCTGAGGGACGGACGACCGCGTTATGGCACTACAGACGCACCTTTCAGAACCTGAACTGAGTTGTTACACGGTGCGACTTTATGCAGCGATATAGTCGCGCCACAGAATTGCTTCGCTTCTAGCTTGTCGCGCTACATAACCGCGCCACTTCAAGCTTATCGCGCCACAGAACTGCGTCACTTTTAGCTTATCATGCCACAAAACTACACCGCTTCTAGCTTATCGTGCCACAGAACTGCGTCACTTTTAGCTTATCGTGCCACAAAACTACGCCGCTTCTAGCTTATAGCGCCACAAAACTACGCTGCTCTTAGCTTATCGTGCCACAAAACTGCGTCGCTTATATGTCAAAGCAATTAGTTGTCTACCTAGTGATCGACAAACAGTAGCTACAATGGAACGGATTAATTAAAATTATGTTCGCAGGTTTGTTATGATGGTTTTATTTAGAGTGTTTCGCTTCTCAAAGTCTTTTTTAGATAAATATATCTTGAGTTTGTTGCATTATGATCGAGTCGCAGAGGGCTTGGAAATCAACAAACGGACTTGAGTCAAGTCAAACAGAGCTCGACCGTCGTAAGCGCTGCCCTCCCGAATACTCCCGATAGATTTCCATTATAATAAAGAACTACTTAATGTACATTATAGTATTTTATGTATCACAGTATGTACCGTGTATATCCGTGCACACCCGTCACCCCGCGTCCCGTAAACTATCGGGAGGGTCGCGCTTATAGCGCTCGACGGCTCGACCTTTACTTAGGTACAAACATCGTCTGTGTCACTTTAATGAATGGCAACAACATTCTGCGCAACTGTATCGCAACAATAAGTAGCTATGTGTAACAGCCCTTTAATAAAGAAACCGATTTTAGCTTTATCCCTCAAACTCGGTTCCATTCCCTCCTCTCTCCCCAATGTCTATAAAACACGCTCTCTACTAGGTAACAAAGCTAGAAAATGATGTTGATCTTATATCGGACAGAAATCTGATGGGGTATTTTATTATAATATATGATTCTTTTGTTTAAGTTTATCTGCTAGGGTACGAAAATGTCGTTGTAGAGGTAAGTATTTGTTTAGACTAACTTTAAGATATTGCAAGATATTCACTTTTGTTCATTTGTTTTTCACACATGAAATCTGCCGTTTTATTAGTGCCAATTTTATTTTGAAGATTCGAACTCGAGTTTTCCTGTTTTTATCAAAAAGTACCTGATTCAATGCATTTTATTATTCATTCTAGAGCTTTCCTAACATTTTCTTCAATATATCCGCGGGTCTACCGCGTAGCTAAAATGGTAATAAAGTTGGGAGTCCTGTCTTGATGTTCGGTATAATTTTTACAAGGTTTATTCCCAGAGTCGATGTTCATTACCATTTTAGTTACGCGGTAGACCCCTAGGTTGAGTGATCTGTGTGGTAACCATTTAGATCCAAGCTCCTCTTAACTATACAATAATATAAGTTTTAGTTATCTAAAACATTACTCACTTCAGAACAACAACAAACCACTCAAAATTCTAATCCTGCTCAAGTTCTAATCAGTGGCCATAATACGTGATACCTGTATTGTTGTTCAAACTTTCAGCTCATCAATCAACCACGGCCGGGTGCTTTATAAAATGTTGCCAACTCCGCAAACCTTGCGGGTAGTTTGTAGTTATTAAAACTTGTTGCCTCTCCAAGTTTGTAACGACGGGTATTTGGAAAATGAAATGGTATAACTGCGTATCTTAAGGTGTAGTTATAGAAATGTTTAGAAAGAGAATGAGTTGAGTATAACCATCTCATTATAATAGGAAAATAAAGTAATGCTCGCTTTTGGTTGTGAGATTAAAATATGCAATTCTATTCTTTGTATTGTGAAATTTTTTGTATTGTTTTGTATGTAATACATATTCGGGTATTCTTTTTTATGTACATAAACTTATCAATTTTGAAAAAAAAAACTTGTTCTATTTTTCGTTAAAAGGACAGTATTATTGTGATTTTTGTAGTTAATAACATCATCAACTTGTCTTGTTGGTTGTAATGTCATGTAGATCTTCCAACACTGGGGTGATTTTTTAATAGCTGGATAAACCCATTGTTCAAAAGCGTCACTAATTAAAGATATAGGTACCTACATTGTTATTTACCATAAATCAACAAATAAAAAGAAAATGCGCGGTATCAAATATCTATCATGCATGGTTTCATGTTATAGACATAATATGACACCGCGCATTTTCTTAAAAATTATATTAAAAAATAAACTTTATGATTTTTTATGTCATGTTGGCAATAGATTTTTATATAGTCGTTAGATTTTCTTTTTCTATGAAAAACGCACCGCTCTTCTAGACGTCTTTAATTTAATAAAGTCTCGTAAAATCTTTTCCAGATCATAAAATCGGAAAATGCCATCAAGTCGCAAACAAAGTCTTCGTCAAAAGTTATATTGTATCGAATCAAAGTTAGATCTGTACATTGTACAATAATGGACCGGATATCGTCCGATATCCCGATAAAGTAGCGAGGCCAATGATACGAAGAATGCGGTGAAGTTAGGGGAATAAACACATTTATTCTGGTTCACTGATTGTGGACTAAATGTCCCGCAGAAATTGATAGCGTTTAGATGTATATTACTAGTTTAGATTTTGAAGATTCTTTTTCTATCTCAAGAAAATTAATATTCCAGAGAAGATTAAAAAATCTAAGAGAGACAAGAAAAAGAGAACTCTAATTTGAAAAAATGGAAAATCTATTTTCTTTTTATGAAGAATAGATTAATTTTTTATTCATGATTGTCATGCAGTTATTAATAGATAATAACTTTCAATTTTAAACAAAATTAAATTGTACCTATCTACGTATATTTTAGTACATAAAGATGCATTTACTCCGCCATAAAAAAAAAAACAAAGAAAATTCTCTGAAACAACTTCTCACCTTCACCAGACAATAGATAATAACCATCAAGAAAACTGCGCTTTACCTTCCGTTACAAAAACTCCATGCAAACTTTATTTAAAAGCATTATAGTAAAACGCCACTGCAAATAACTGCAGTGTGGACTCTATCGGCCCCGCTTGGCTAGTGAGTCGTGAAGCTAGACGTTTGTATCGAGGCTTTCATCTTACGCGGCGACTGTAACAAATGATCGGGGGAGCTGATGCTTCTACTCAATACGACTTTTCACTTTGGTAATTTATTTTTATTTTGTGACGTCATTTTCTGTAACGTTTGATAAGTTGAATAGTTGTTTTGGTAACGAAATTAATAGCAATAAAAGGCAGTTGAAGTTATAAAATGAAAATTAGGGGCTACCTTATTACCCCGTGAAGGTGTCCTTGATCAGCATAGCTATTCTGTAAGAATGATTCGGATCGCGATTCGCATATTACTTTAAAAAAAAAATGTGGGCAAACGATCTGGCGCTTCACCTGAAGGTAATTAATTAAGTAACTATGCATAATTTACTTGTTTTAGTATAATTATCTTGTCCGTGCACCTACCATACTTTTTTCTCTGCATCACCCTTAGGTTGACTGGAAGAAAATGCCTACGGCATTAAGTCCGCCTCTGTACCTACTTAGTGCATAAAGTATAAATAAATAATTATTTAAAGTCGATATTCTGTGGGACTCTTATTGCCGGTTGATATCTGAAGAATATTACCATACGATAACTTAATAACGGAACTGAGCATGCTCTAGGCAAGTTCACAGGTGCTGTTCCGAAGTTACACGTTCATTATTGTATGTCAATTCGTCAAATAGGTTTCAACTCACAAAAGAGAGAGATTCGAATCGAGATGTCAGATTTTCTTATAGAATATGCTCCCCAGAGCGGCAACGTCTCTCTGATAAATTTTTGGTGATCCCACTCGTTGTGAGCCAGAGGGCCTTACTATAATTACTATACATACTGCATGTACTGAACACGTGTTATGTGTGTGTGTATGTGTTGATGTATGTGGTTTTATAATTAATAGAACGTATAGGTACCTAGTAAGGTACCTATACGTTCTATTAATTATAAAACCACTAGCGACCCGCTCCCGGCTTCGCACGAGTGTAATTTTTCTACTACCTATGCTTACATTATTTATATGAAAGTATACATATAAACCTTCCGTGAAAAATTATCTAACTGATGGTGAAAACCGCATCAAAATCCGTTGCGTGGTTCAGGAGGAGTTAGCGGATATACAAACAGACAGACGTGGAAAGCGACTTCATTTTATATTATGTAGAGAAGAGTTAAAGATGAGTGTTATCGATACTTTGCATCTTTTACTATACTTAAATACGAGCAATGTGATCTTTACTTACTTGACTCACCGCTTCGAAGAGGATCTAGGGCAAAAGCTTCACACAACTTTGTCTTGCGAGACATCTTGGCAATTTGTTCTTTGACTCTGTAACAAAACAATAATTATTTATTTTTCTATTATTGTTTTCATGGTCAATATCATACACACCTGTTATTTGTAAGATTACTAAAATACAATCAATGCAATAGAATGTTGAGTTGTTAATTTTATTTGAATTGTAGTGGTTATTATTGTTGGTGTGCTTATTATAAATAAATAAAAATCGGATTAATTATTATTCTTCTTATTCTTTATTGTACATAAAATATGGAATATACAACAAAATATACAATTTACAAATATATGCACAAAGGCGAGCTTAATTCAGAATGAGTTTTCTTCCAGCAAACATTTGGGTGAAAGCGAAATTAACATAACATAGAGTGAGAAAGTCAAGTGTACAATACAATTCCATTACAACTTAAACATAATTATTTTATGAATACTACCTAATATCTTTTGGACTATAGACACATATTTTATTCTGCTATCCGCGCCCTTTTAAGCACTGCTGATCCTACTTTAACTTAATTTGATCCTGTTTTCAAAGAGTAATGTACTACAAGTACGGATAATACCAGATGCTTGGCCCAGATAGCTAGGACAATAACAATGAATTTGGGTAGACAACACATTATCCGGACCGGTTGCTAAAAGCCACTTTAAATTACCCGCTTCCCTTTATTGATTGTTATAAATCGTTTCAACTGAAATGCAGCTGGTACTTTCTACATGTATTTATTTTTTTATACCTAGTATGTAGGCATCGAAAGGACGACATTGTATAAAAAAATTAAATTGATTTATTTTATTATTTAGGAATGTACACTCTATGAAAAGTTGAAGTTATAGCAAAAGTTATTTATTATAACCTAACCGTCAAAAACCCCCGACTCCAACTAGAAAAAGAGTTGTAACTTTTGAACGGATAAACAGATTTTCATGAAACATCGCTAAGATGATACCTGATTAAACTAGCTTTCAATTAAAACTGCATTGAAATCAGTCCTTCCGTTTTGGAGCTACGATGCCACAGACAGATACACAGATACACAAATAGGTACACACTACAAACTTATAACATCCCTCTTTTTGTCGGGGGTTTAAAATGGTGTCGATTCGCATGTTTGATACGAATTTAATTCGTGCGAATCTTCATTAGGCCTAAAATTCGTATCTTATTCGGTATTTTGTATACGAATGTAAAAGAGTAATATGTCTACTACTCAATTCTAGAGTCAGCTATGATCAGAATTTACAAAATTTAAAGTTGCCAGAGAACCACGATACAATATATTATATATATTTGAATATTTTAAGTATCTCTTGCATCTTCTCAGATCGTTACAAAAACGACACAAGAGTATGAAAAAAAAATTAGTTTTAATTCATATTGATTCCGAATTCACATGAAAACCCATTTCATCCCGTGAAATAACATTTGAAAACCGAACAGAAACCATAAACTTGCCTTCTTATTTCTTTCGAATGTCTTAATCTGAGATATTCTTCGAGATAAAGTTCTTTCTGATAGGTTACGGACATGGGGTATTTTACGGACTACCCCCTAACCAGGATTCAATTTAGATCCTCGACGTGATAGGACCAGACTATCCAAGCAACATGGTTGGAGTATGTGCAGTGAGATTGAAAGTTGACTGACTGACGTTAAAATAAATTTATGGTTTTAGGAAAGATTGTGGCTATAAAGATAGAGCGAAATTAAAGCCAGAGAAAAATAAAACTGTTGTGTGCTATACACATGATAAGTCAAAAAATCGGATTTAATAGTATCTATAAGCATTTGAAACATAAATTTATCAAACCAGAATTACTTTTTAAGACTTTATCACTATGGAAAAGTAAAATGGCTTAAGCGCCAGTACCTATGTAAACTTTACAGGGGCACATTTTAAAGTTTTATTTTTATTTTCTTTATAACTTATATTCTAGTACCTAAATCATAATTTGATTTATTAGAATATACGTTTTACAGAAAATTATCCATTAGATAAATTTATATGGAATTTGTTCATAAAACAAAACTTAAAAATGTGCTCCTGTAAAGAGTCATGGGTATATCAAACACCACAGAAATATTTTGTTTCAGGTTGGCGTCTCCGATGGATTTCAGTGAATTTCAGCCTGATTTTAACAAGAGTTGTAAAAAATTGCAATCGAAGGTCCTAGGATTGGATAAAAAAACCCAAAATATTAACCTTTCTAATAACAAATGAACACGACCGCGAACAATACTGCGATGCATTATTGAAACGAGGTGTTTATTAACTTGCATCTCAGTATTTCAAAGTATAATGCTTACAATAATTGTAATAATTCCAACATATTTTGTGAACATAACATCACAATATTACTATGGCCAGCTGTGGACAAGGATAGGCTTCGTTGATCGATGCATTTTCACCGAAGTCAAACACTTACTACAGCCATAATTATCGTGTACCGTACCTTAAACGCGTAGTCAATTAATAGATGCATCCGCTACTTCACCTGAACCTCCAGTAATCGCTACAATGAACGGTCACACCCGTATTCAAGAACCTTAGTTAATATATTATGCATTCACTCAGTGAACGGAAAGTGAATAATGCGGCGATTTGATTGGTCGATCAATCGATGTTTCGTCCACTGTGGGTCGAAGCTTACTATGTGTTCCAAAGTATCTATTGTTCTTGAATACGGGCCTTAAAATATTTGCTACACAAAGCACTTGCAAGAATGCACCGTCATGCATGTTTTGGAATTACTTTGAAAATTTTATAGTTCGCAAGTAACTATTTACTAGCTTCGCCTAAGCAACAATGAAACGCGTTTCTACTAATCTTTCTAGTTCGCGGTACTATAAACAGCTGCTTAGTGGTACTATAAAAAGTTAACTTAGTTTTCTCTACAAGTACTAAACATCATTTTGTACCTGGAACTAGAAATATATTGTGATTGATGACATAGCTGTGAAGTAGATTTTTAGAGAAAATATTCTGAATATTTTAAGCATGATCAATTACGCCTTCAATATCGTAAATGGTTAGAAAAGCCGTGTATTTTTTTTTACAAAGTAGGTCGTAGTAGCCGTAGCGACTTTTTAACTACTGATGAATGATGATACTGATACAGTAATCTCGCAATGACTGTTGTATGACAACCGGGACCGACGCACAGATGGGTCTTGAGGTGTTGTGACCGAGTGTGAACCGTCACCCATTTAAGGACTGGTCGCGGTAAGCACTGCTTATCCCCCTCTGATTGCGCGGTAGCCGTTTAGCAACGAGTTTCCCAAAGCTTTCCACTTTGAAAACGGTACAACGATTTTTTTTTTATGGAGTTGCTCGGCGACTAGGTTTTTAATAATACATCGTGATATTATTCTAGGACGAGTGACGTAAGAGTCCCTTGTGTTTGGCCGTACTCACAAAGATCTGCCACGTTTAGAACTGAGGTCGTTGAACTACGATCATTTCATTTGTTATGTAAGGAGAGAATAATATTCGGTTTGATATCTATGCCAACGTGGGTGGAAACAAATAAGTGCTTTTATTAGATCTATTGGTCTAATGAGAAAGGCAGAACGGAATTGATGTTGACACCGGAACAACTATGTGTAGGCCAAAAATATTTGTTCCGTGCGGGGATCGAACCCGCGGCACGTAGCGCAGAAAGCCAATCGCTTAGCCAGTGCGCTAACCATGCCGTCGAGTGTGCCTACTATGAATTTAAGCATACCTCCCTACACAGTGGGCACTAAGCAGGAATTATTGCTTACTTAAGTTAGTATAAACTTCGTATATCAATACCTAAGTCTAGTGCGAATATTATTGTAACCTTTCTCAATTCAAAGTGCGCATGACCTATTCGAGTATACGGCAGATTTATTCTAGATCATAAATATTATAGATATATGTTAGTTAGCTGTTGCTAGTGATCCTTGAAGGGGCAGATAGAAGTGTAGTGGCGTACGCCCACAGTCCACATTTTGTCAGAATGTCAAAAATGGTTGTATTTTACGACGTTTTCTTACTTTTGAGGGGGTGAAGTATCAGCCTAAGCCCCACCCACTAGGGGAGCTCCATTCTCGCAATTACGCAATTGACGTATCAGACTGTGTGACACACGTGTCACAGAATAGCAATATTAATTAGCAACATGCAGTATGACACCAGCAAATACTTGAAAAATATAAATCCATAATATCGTATACCCAGTGTCCTATATTACGCTAGAAAATCTGTTCCTCCGTTTTGTATTTGTAGATTTTATACCTATTTAACTATCTACTTATAAACTATCAGTCATACCTATTGTGTATGAGTTTATGCAAGTGCACATAATTGTCTCGACCAACATTGGGCATTTTCACACTAAGCCAATAATGCCGTAACGAAACCGATATATCCTATCAGTCATACCTATTGTGTATGAGTTTATGCAAGTGCACATAATTGTCTCGACCAACATTGGGCATTTTCACACTAAGCCAATAATGCCGTAACGAAACCGATATATCGGCATGACAAACTGATGACACTGCCAATGTGTGTGTAATGTTAGAAGAATAAGCCAACTCAAATCCATGCCTTGAGATAATAACCTACTCTCACCCACACCTGTAGGAGTCGTCCGTTTCCGTAGTCATACCTACTTAAGTATGTTCACAGGGTTGCTTTTTTACCAAAAAAGAAATTGCATATTCATAGATCAAAACCATATTCCTATTTCAGATTCCTCGCTATGTATGCAGATGAAGAGCTTCAAAATTGAAAGAAAGAAAGAAAAAACATTTAAATCGGACTCGCACACGAAATTACATAAACACACAAAAATTCAAATAATGATAACAATAACCTAACCGTCTAAAACCCTCGACTCTAACTAGAAAAAGAGGTGTAACTTTTGAACAGCTGAACAGATTTTAAGAACCATCCCGATTAAACTAGCTTTCAATTAAAAAAAACTGCATTGAAATCGGTCCATCCGCTTTGAAGCTTCATTTTCATGCCACAGTCAGACACACAGATTCACAGACACATAGATACACAGATACACATTATAAACTTATATCACCCCTCTATTTCGTCGGGGGTTAAAAAAGTCCTGCAAGAGGCCAAAGAAAGTCCCTATCTCAGCATATCCTGACAGTTAATCCTGACAGATAAAATAAATACCGCAGCGCTGGTTTTCGGATAGGACCGTGATGATGCCACGGACAACCACGATAACTAAAAATAAATATAATTTTTAAAAACGTTTTCTTTCCTTCTTTACATACTATCTATCTATCTCTCTCTAAATTCTAAATTTTATTAACTACGGACATGTATCATTCATATTCGAAGAATTTACAACAAAAAACCACATAGTAAAAGTTATGAAATTTGGTTCTTGTTCAGAAATAGTACGCATTTCTTTTTTTTGTGGCTAGTTTTCCTAGATTATTATACCATTTTGGAATCTTGGGAAGTTGCGTCAATTTTTAAAAAAACTTGCCATGGTAGTGTCAGTACTTTTTTTTTACACCACGATGAGTGAAAGTGGACCAAAAGTAAAAATCTTTCAAAATTTTAGGGTGAAAAATAATTTTGATTGATTTTTGTGTCAAATCTACAGGTATTCTGGGATTTTTAACGATTGTGGTGGATAGCAGTGCTACTTAGGTTGCCGGTACAAAAAGAAATTCAGAAATATCTGAAACATTGTGGTCATGGTAATTAAAAATATCTTAAGGGGTGTAAATTTTTGAAGGATTTCAATTATTTTATGTAACTTCTTAAAAATTGAGATTTTTTTAAATTTTCTTTTTGTTCTCGAGTAGTCATGAGCTGGTCAACCCTCTGGTGCCCGCTTATCATTGAATTTTGGGACATGGTGTATATAAAACTTCATACTCTTTGTTCTCAACACTACAAATTGTCGTACTGATTTTTCTATACTACATCCTATAAAATGAATTCTTGATGGAGATGTCAAGAAATTATTTTAGCATATTGATTTTTATAAACGAAATACTTAGATTTTCTGAATAAAAGGCAAGTTACTTATACTTCCTGTTGCTTTTTAATATTTTTTTTAATGATTTTACTGTCATTCTTTCTTTTGGTTTTGAATAAAGTGTAAGCGCAGGAAAGTCAAAAAAAATTGCACTGGTCCGACCTCGATGCGCGCCGAAACGCGACTGATTGATGGCAGAGATGACAGAAATCACGAATTTTGTGGTTTTTATCAAATTGTGACCAATATACGTAATATTATAAAAAAATAACAACCGATTTTGGTTGGTATATTTGCGACCAATATCGTGATGTAAAAATTATTTGAAATAATATCATGTTTTAGAAATAATCTTGTAAACACTTTTTTAAAAGGGGTAACTTTGCGATTTTTTTTTATCGAGCCAACTTCATCCAATCATGTATCGGACAACCGTGCAGAGATTGTCACATCTTCAAGTTTGATATATATTTTTTTCAGGACAAAGAAATAAGAATTTCTATTCAAAAAATTGTAAATACAAATCGGTTATTGCGGCATTCCTGTAAAATACCCCCTTAATATTAAAATTAAAATTTTTAGTTCGTCTTCTATGCGTTCCTATACCATTCATCCGATTACAGTGAAATTTTGGTAAGTTGTAGCGTGTATGTCCGTGAAGGCTTCGGATAGAAAAAGAGGCTTTGCAAGATATGCACAGCTAGTATAATATAAAATAAATAGAATAAAAACATCTTATAAGCTAATACATCTTATAAGCTAATAGGTGGAGCAGTGTAAAAATTCTGAATGATGGATGAAAAATATCTTATTTATCTTTGTAACAAATACCTATCATTAAATACATTCAGCCAAAATGTAGAAACTGAATAAAATAAAATAAATATTAATAAAAACAAATGTGGGTATTTCATGTTGTAATTGTCTTCTTTTGTAACTTACTTATTTTGCAAAATGTCGTGCCTAAAATTATTCTAGGGAACAGTCTCAAACAATATCCGTCGGAGTATAGACGTCTACATTTTCGGGCGAACACCCAAACTTACAAGGGATATGTTTCTTTATCTGTCAGTTTACATGAACTAAATCGGTAGATACCGCCCTAACGGCAGCAGCGGCCGCGTTGTGGTCCATTCTATTATCCTAACGGCTCAATATTACGTTTACCCAAAAATGTTTATAGCACATACGACCATTCCCTACCCGACCTAATCAAGCGACGCTGCGTTTGGCAGTAACTTTTTTCTTTACACGCCAACTTACATGGGATAATGTGTTTGTTGAGGGTAGATAAGAATACTGTTACGAATAACGATGTTGCAGTAATTACTGACGATAAGTACTGACATGGTTATGATGGACGAGCGAAAAAAAAAAGAAGATTCATCACGGTTTTAAAAAACAAAGGCATAATTCGAAAACTCTACGTGATAAAATAAAAACTTGAATAAATATTTTGGCTTTGAATAACAAAGGTGTTTAAGTGGGTTTTTAGCTTTGGTTTTTAGGGATGTCGAGACATTACATTCTTGTTTGTATGACATAAACTAAACAACTCCTATGTAAGAATTCATGGTCATACGACAGACAAAAATGCTTCTCTTTTTAAAAGCCAACTTTAGCCCACACTATTATTTTCCCTGTATTGTGGGTGTATTTACAGACACAAATGTTACATGCACATACACTCTGACCCAAAAATAACTATCTATAGGTCATACAAATCTTGTTCCGTGCTTCAAGTCCGCGATACATGGCAAAGAAATCGTAGTCTTCAAAAATAATTAGCTGCATAGTTCAATTCGTCTAGAAAATAATAATCTACTATAGATTAAGGTAAAAAGTGTGGAGAAATGACGTATGGTGTTCCTCCATTGAAAAGGGGCGGACCTCCAACCAGGCGAGGTGATATTGCCTGGCGGGCCGAAGCCCGAGGATGTCGGTCTGTTGTACCTATAATCTGTTAGGTATAATAATCTTTTTATTTGAGTAATGCAGGCTTCGTATTTTTGCAATATTGTGTAATTCTGGTCGAATTATAAATTCGACCAGAATTAGATACTATTGTAAATTTGATTAATGAAAAGAGTATCCATTGAGTTTCTTGCCAGTATCTTCTCCAGGACCAACCCACTTGGAACCGTACACCTAGAATGACGACGTTTAGAAAGTGCCTGCAAAGGCCCAGTTGAAATAAAAAACTTAGACTTTGACTTTGTAATCGGAAAGTGATGGAATTCGTATTGTATAGGTACGTGTTTGTTACATTGCTTCATAGACTTTTTTGTGACACTAGGTGAAGTTAAAAGAGTTTGAACTCAACTCTCAAACTCTTTTAACATCACCTAACGTGTTGCTAACGTTAGTCGTTGGCTTTTATATCTGTACGGAATATTTTTTATGTTTTTCACATTTTTTTGAACACAAGTTTATTCCTGGATTAACATGAACAAACGAATCCTACAGTATTGTATATCTACGTAAAAGCTGTGGGAAAACATTGAACAATAACGAATGTTTCGATATTTCTGTTTCCAAATCCGGAAAAGATTTTTTTAGAGTTTTTGTCTGGTTTGGAACCACAGGAAAACTATAAAGTCATTTTTACGATAGCTTTGTTTTTGAACAAACAAAAAAAAAAACATGGCAATTTGAGCAGCTTGTAGGTACCCACAGGTTTATAGATACTTACCTACTATTGGAATCGTTACATAAAGCGAATTTTTCGACAGTGTAAATTCATGAAATGGTTTTCCAATTTCAGCCACAATTTTCTTAGCATTATTATGTTTGATCCCAAAAGTAAAAAAATACGACGCTCAGCGGGTCTACCGCGTAACTAAAATGGTAATAAACATCAACTCTGGTAATAAACTTTAATTCGACAGTGAGAGTTTAAACTTCAAGCTACCTTGTAAATAATTTTAGTTACGTGGTAGCCCCCCTGGTCACAATATTGGTTTGGTATACATTCCTGGAAATTTTTATTGAAATCAACTCTGTATACTTAGCAAATTAAAGCATATGAAAAATCAACATTCATGTGCCATCCAATTAGAATATAACCTCTTCAAGCGCTCCAACCTAACTTCAAAGCATACAGCACCAACCCAAAAAATATTCACTTAAAAAACCTCCAATATATTTTAACAAACTGGCGTAACGGCGAACGGCCGACATTCGAGCGGTATGACGCTTTTACATCATATTACTCTCGCATTCAACGAGATTGATGTGTGAAAAAAGCTCTTGAAATTGGTAAAAAGGGAAGGCTAAGTGTTAGGGGGCGAAAGTGATCGAAAAACGTAGGTCGCTACAATTTTGTCACGCGTTTCACTGAACAAATGTTCCCTCAAGATTCGGCTTAACGTATGTGGCGCACGTTTTATACGCGGTGGATCGACGCCGAATTTCGAGTTTTATGTGAAGCTACTTCAGGCTATGCGGTAAATGGTTTATGTTAAAAACAACCGAGTTTCGTGTATCTACTAGGTTAATAAGCCCGTTGTCACATGGACACAACTCAATAGAAACATAAATGTAAGTGAAACCGAAATCTTACTGTAAATAATAATAATAATAAAGTCTCGACCATCACCATACATGTGGGAAGTGGACTCAGCAATCATTGTACCGATGGTCGTTACAGCCAATGGTTTAATAGCCAAGAGCCTCGAGAGCTTGATACAGAGGGCTGTACTCCTGGACACGGCGCGTATTGTTAGGAGGTTCCTCTCTCTGCGGCCCTGACTACTGATAGCTTGGACCCTGTCCCGATACCGGTGGGCTACTACTTTTTATAATTTTGTTCTCTCTTGGGTGATATAATTACTGGTCGATTACCTTAGTGTTCATACTGCAATCGTTATATTGATTGGAAATCTGCATCCACGAGAGATATTAAGCGTGACTGTAGTATATGTTAAAGGAACATCGCGACGTGTCAATTCGTCACATTGACGTCAGAAAGTCTCCAACGCGGCAATTACATCCATTGAGGCGGCTGTATAGGACCATCGGCCGAATCGATTGACCCATATCAACACTTGGTAACTGTATTTTTTCTCACCTCCGGCTTATGTCAATGTATGTTATATGCGGGTTCAATAAAGTATCCTTTTTTGAGAAATAGAGAGCATTATTTATGAAACTTTAAAAGGGTAGTTTGTCAGGGCTTTCAAAACGTAAAAACTAAACACGGCACTGACAAGACATTTTAAAATATAATTTATTTTAAACCCCTCACTGTATGACTTTAACTGCTCTGTGTAAAAGTGACTTATTGCTTTTTGTTCCCCTTTACAATGTTGCCGTCAAACAAAAAAACCACATACAATGTTCTGACATACGACAACCAGAACGTCTGTACGTGCAGTTTCATTATTACCTCCCCCCAAGGTTATTGAATCGGACGATAAGGTGCCACAGTAATTTCCTGCCATTTACCATCATTACTCTTCCCCATGATCACCTAATGCTGCGGTTAGGGTGGCTATCTAACAAAAAGTCCAGTCTATAAAAGATTTTTTTGGAAAACTATTTCCGTAGTCTGGAACTATTGAAGAATTCGGACGACTACGACGTTATTGTATGAAGATTGAAATTGGTGTACTTATAGAAATTAGAGGTTGAAAGGGACAAAGTTCGTCCCAGCAATTTCGTGTTAAGTGTTGACCTTTTGATGCGTGGATTAAAAATATATATTATATATATTCAGACGTTTAGGGTAACATATAAAAATATAAATAGATTGTATAAAGGGCAGATATTCTGTAAGAACATCTCGTATCTCGATTCGAATCTCATTCTTATTTATTTATTTTATTATTTATGTACACACAACAAAAAGAAAAATACATAGAATAAGAAACACTTAAGTACATGTACTGCTTATTTCAAAAGAAATTACAAAAAACAACACTAGCGATATAAAAGATATCACAAGATAAGAGAGAGAGAGAGAGAAAGTTAAGATATGTTGGCGATATTGATATACGATGATAAAATTGTAACTTAATGACAGGAGCTGTAAACATGACTAGAGCACATGCTCTAGTCATGTTTGAACATTCACAGCTCCATCATTAAGTTATCGTTATGTCAATTCGGCAAATATCAACGGACATTAAGAGTGAGATTCGAATCGAGATGCGAAAAGTTTTTACACAATAGCTATGCAAGGCTTAAAATGTTTTATGTAGGTACGTACGTAGAATCGTAGAGCCTTAGTGGTAAACTGAGAATGTTTTGTATATTATCAAGTATTATGTCAAGAATTTATGTCTAGACATTTAATATAAACTTCACATAATATATCCAATAAACAGAACAATTTCTTGTACCGCTATTGTAACGATATTAGACGAAATTGATAAACCTACGTAAATATGACCTTGATGTAGGTACTTAACTATCTGTAGCATAATCTTCTATGAGAAAAATATTAAATTCCATCACTTTTAAAATTATTAAGGTGCTAATTGGCAGGTGACATTTATTTATTTTTTTACTCTCATCATACCCATCATACTTACTTAATTTTAATTTTATTAATATACTTAGGTTTAAGGGCTTTCTTGTTCTATTTAATTTGTTGCTATCTGTGAAGACTTTTTAATGGCTATAATATTATTAAGTATTTAAGTTTTTGATTCTAGCGAAATAGCTGATAGTCTTCGTAAAAAATTATGCGACACCCAAAACTTATCAGCTCAGCATAATCCCCACTCAAACATAAACTAAACCCTGTAATAAGAATACATAACACTAGAACAATATATCAAACTAATTTGTCGTCCGTATAAACAGAAGGGAACCAGCCAGTTTACTAACAAAGAGGGAAGTGGCCGAGACTATGCAAGATCGATTAATGCCCTCTAATTACGCAATTTCTGGCGATCTCTAATTGTGTGGACCAGTATATTCTGCGTGACAGTATGTTATTTCCCTGGAGGGCGGTAAAGATAGCGGCCCGCGTGCCACGTGAAAAATTTACTGGAAACGTTGAATCTTTAAAATGGGGAGTTTTTTTTTTTGGTGTAGGGTATGGTTGACATTGAAGTTGAGGTACAGTTAACAGCGTACCTAACTAATAAAAGAACGAACAACAACTGTCTCTCTGTCTATGGTTTAGGTTTAGACAATAAATCGTTCATTGTAATGAAATCATCTAAACTCAAGATTGTAAAATGTTCTATTACGCAATTCAATCTTGAGAAAATTAAACAGACACATGAACTTTAAAGAAAAATACATGACTATTTTCTTTTGTTACCTGTCTCTCGCAGTTGGCTCAGGGAGCCTGTACTGCTTAACCGGACTATGGCGAGGCCTGACGGCCTCCAACCTTATATTAAAATATAGTATGCGACAGCACAGCTACAGGCATCCCATAGTGGGACACGGGCCTCGGCTTAGGGCGTCACTAAGGGGGCAACAAGAGAGGGTTTTTCCACTCGTAACGCTATTTATACCCCAACCACGCCTCTCTCACAATAAGCTTATTAAAACCGCTTCCAGGACATCTAAATCTATGCGAGTACCAGCTACGTCGCGCCAATGGGTACAGCGAGCTAAAATTATTCACTGACTCGTCGCATTGTTCTCTCATACTTTATTTGTCTCAGGCTGGCAACACTTTACTCCTTTTTCAACCGTTGCGTGTCGCTTACGAGGCTAATCCTTTTGCTTCTAATTTGTGATCAAAAATAAAAGTTGATCAAAGTAAATTTCATGTATTTGTGGAAGCGAAACGAATTGGTTTGGATCGTGGATTTATTACACTATTTGGTTTGGAAGTGGGTAAAATTTAACATGTTTAAAAAAGAATAACTTAACGGTATTTTGTGAAAGCTTTTTATAATTTAATAGAGGCGAACCAAAAAAACTTTATAACAATGTCTCGTTAATTTAACGTTTATTTATGTGTTGATATATTTTTTTGGTAATCTGTTTGTACAATCGGCAATTTTTCCGGTCGACCATTCTTAAGGCTAAAATCTTTTGCACCCGGAGTCCAAACGCAGAGTTACTGACTCTAAGTGGGCCGCAGTAGTTCAAAGCATTTTGTTTGCGAAGCGTATCACCGCAATTTATCGTGATCGTGACTGTACATCATTGAGTAGGTATAAAGGTAGATAGATATAAAGGTATAAAGTAATTACAAAATTTACAAACGGCTCACCATAAGCCGTAATTAAGTAACAGAACAATGAATTCTAATCCTGAACAATTTTAATTCATCGAAGGTAATTCTTTAATCCATTGACAATTACCATTAAGCTCCCATCAGTATATTTTTTGGTAAAATTTATAGATATTACCTTGTTTATAACTAAGTTATCTAAAATGAAAATCTGTTAGTCAAAATGTAAATTTTCGCCATTACAGAATATAGGTACATACCATTATTTAAAATTAAAAGTTGACATTGTAAATATTTAAGCTACAAGTAATTTTGAAATACGTAAATAATGCGCGCTTTTAAAAGCTTCATTAGTTTTTATTAAGTGTGCGTTGCGATGTTTAATAGCTTTTAAATACTAATAAATTAAAATTGTTCTTAGAAAATACTTTCAAAAGTCTAACTACATGTGCTTTTCTTAATTAAATTATAAAAGATTTTATTATTTTATTTCTGTTTGGTTTATTGTTGCTACGTAGAAGTATATGTACCTAATATTAGCATCATTCGTCAGTTCGTACTTCTCCTAAAAATTGATCTAGAAATCAAAATGTGATGAAGAAAACCGTTAAGTAGATCGGTGAATGATAGTGCATATGAGCTAGTAAAGTATTGGACAGAATTCAGATAACTGGTATCAGATTTAAAAGCCGGCGAAAAAACAAAACATTTTAGAACGTAGATTTTAACCGACTTAGCTATAAACATTGAAGCAAGTATCAAATGAAAATAAAAAAAAGCATAAGTAAGCCAAATTCGTCTATGTTAGTTTGTAGAGAACGCTGTTATATCCCTAAAAATAAAGTCTTTTAGTCTACCAGTCTAAAGGAGTGGGCAGGTCTACTGGAGGCGATGGGGTATTCGTAGCTTAGCAAGCCAAATATATGTATAATTAATTTGCGTCAACCAACAGGTGTAACACAAATACAGAGGTTTGTTTGGTATTTACATAGTCTGTACATACTAATTATGTTGCAGAACTTAAAGGTCAGGGGTCAACCAAAAATGCCATGACCCTAAGGCTGATATTTATAGAACGTACTTTGGTCAGACTTTGCTTTAGAATTAGATACTTTGTTTATTGACTTCATCGGTCTTAGCTGCTCAGCACAATTTCATCGTGTTATGACTTTAAATAGCCAATCAAAGTATAAGATAAGTATATTTAAATAAGCATAGTATAGTTTAAGTAAAGTCTGAGCAAAGTCAAAGTACGCACTATAGGCCTTAACTAAGTTCCCAAATCACAAATTCGGTGTGTTTAACAGAATACGCACAAGTGGGTCCGCGTTAAAGCAGACCAATGTGTTTAAAAAAAAGTACGTACTTAGCTATTAGTCTGAAGTAGGAGGAGTACGTTCACGCTTATGTGCTTAGTTTTATATTCATCGTATTTTTATTTTGAATGTGTTTTATATTTTTTGTGTTTATGTTTAGTTGGCAAGTAAAGTATTAATTATTAATTAATGCATTAGTCTGGAAAAAGCAGAAATTCGATAAACTGGTATCACGAAAGAAAGAAAACAACTTTATTCAGACAAAAATAAATGGATAATGATTAATTAGGCCGCTAATAGTCGTACTAGGAATATCGTATGATTGTAAACAAATCACCAACTAAGTTTGTGATATAAATTCAGATGTTGCATGCTAAAAATAAATTGAAAGCGTAGACTGACGTGCGTCCTGACGATAATATGTCTAGGGATACAGAAAAATATTTTATCATATGCTCTAAAGAATAATTTTAATCAGAGCTTATCACGCTCATGTGCAATTCTCATCTAAGAGAGACAGATGAAGAAGATCACATATCACATAGTATGGCTTAATAAAATACAATACAAATAGTTAAATAATAAATCCAGCACATTACTGCCCCACTGCTGTGTACGGGCCTCGTCTCAAAATGAGAGTGGTTAGGCCTTAGTCCACCACGCTGGTCTAGTGCCAGTTCATGGACTACTCATACCAACGAGCACTTTATGAGACCCTCTCAGATAGGCAGGTTTCTTTCAGATGTTTTCCTTCACCGTTAACGCAACTGATAATCAAATTCTGATCCGCACATGAATTTGAAAAGTCAGAGGTGCGGGCCGGGTTCGACCTCGGATCCTCTTGTCTGGAAGGCAAGTGTTCAACCGCTAGGCTATCAGTGCTGCTACAAATAGATAATAAAGGAATAGGTATACCCAATGACATTTTACAAATAGACGGGCCATACACCAAAATTAATGCACTACAAAATGGCGTAAACTTTACTATGGCTACATAGCAGTACATATAATTATACAGTGCGCGAAGAAAGGGAAAGAAAATGAAAGCCACCATGTCGGTTGTTAGAAAAAGATGAATATAGACGTTTAGTTACGTGGCATTAGCTGCTGCATGCTCATCATTCTCTCAGTCGGTGCAGGGCATTTACCTTGCATTTATCTTGCCAATATAGAGCGCGGTCAACGCGTCTATTTGTAAAATGTCATTGGGTATACCTATATCTTCTTGAAATATGAAAATGTATGGTAAAACACAGCTGTTTAGACGTATAAAGTGTCTATATTAGTACCTACTAAAGATTATTTACAAGTGAGAGTACCAGGTCATTGTCCTTATATTATGCGTATGTATTGTTAGTAACGTTGCTAAAATTGTTGTATCAGCCATTGTTTAGAATATACAGTAGGGTTGTCACTTCATTTTGTCTTGTTACGATAAAAAAATGTAAGATGGTCTTGGTATTTGATCCATTCATATCCGTCCAAATCCATTCGGGTATAGCAATTTTTTTTACATTTATTAGCTTTCGTTCTGTCTATGTCTAATAATTGATTAGCAAACGCTATATCCACGATAAAATATATTTTATTAGGGCTACTTTCTGCTTAAATAATTATGATTTCCCGTATAACTTTCGTTTAACGTTTGTGGAAATTGTGTGCGGTACGTATGTAATTTTTATTTTTATGTGTAATAATATTCACGCAGATACTGCATAATGTATACCATACTTTTGTATCCAATAATAAAATTTGTAACGATTGTGTGATAATATTTTTATCTATTTCTATTTAGTGACAGCCCTGTAGGCTAATTCACGTAACTAAAGAAGTGCAGTTGCCGCGCAGTTACAATATAATATTGATCAAAACAACACATTTGGTAATCTTTTTCTTCTTCTTTCGTTATGGCAATTGAGCCGATGTCGACTCTTCTGCCATTTGGTATCCTCTGAGCTTCAGTGAGATACGCTCGCGTCAAGTTCGAGCTTCACTGCAATACGATCGGCGCGTCTTAAAATTACGTGAATTACCCCTCTGTGCGTTAACAAGACGCATGCGTGGCGTGACGCACAGTTTGGTGACACCCGTTGTTCAGGCCTTTATGAGCTCATCAGAACTATGTCATCTCTTACAACACTTATTATAACAGAAGCCATAACCCAAGCACAGCGGGCTGCTTTAACGGGTAGTTTGGCTTTTTTTTTTGTTAAGCGGTAACAACTCTAAGGCTAAGGTATCAGATTGCTAATCGAGGAGTTGTTTTTTTATAAAGCTAATGTAGCAATCACGCATACGGCCGGTCTGATGGAAAGCGGTTCCCGTAACATATGGACGCCGGCATCATTCGCGCATTGCCGACCGTAGGGTCGTACTAGCGTCGTGTTGGCAGTAAGAGGGACCTTCTACTTAACTGCAACCAACGCGACGCTTCCACAAGGAGTACTAGCGACCTTGCTCACCGTTTGGAACATAACACTAGTCGCCAAATAACAATGATCTTTTAGCAGTGTTATTTGGCTACTATATTCTGCAAGGTGGAGGTACTTCTCTAGTCGGGCAGCTTCAATTTTGAGCGAAATGTCCCGCTGTGCCCTACCTCTCTCTGTGCGTTCAATGTTCATGTATGTTTATCTTAGTTGGAGAGGTTAACAGAAATACTAGTAATGTGTTACCTACGTTACTAATAACACCTACTAAAAAAATATTAATTGTCCTTACTGTGTCCTATAAAGTTGCCTCTATATTATGATTCTTATTTAAACTAAGATTTTATAGCAGAATAAAAACACTTAATAACTTTTTATTTCAAAGTGTATTTAAATACTGTAAGTCCAAGTTTAATATTCTTTTAAATATTATTGAGTAATAAATGTCTTATATTAAAACTTTTAAGTAGTCTATGAGTATTTTACAATAAATGGCCTTATAACCAAATTTTGAGCAAAAATATCAAATTCGAGGTACTGGTTGCATACAGTCGATTTCTCTTTAGTGACAGCCCTGTGCGTTAGCTTTAGCAAGATGCGTGCGTGGCGTGACGCGCAATTTATTGGCTCCCGTTAGCCCTTTGTATGCGCAACGGCAAAACAAACAGCGTGTTTTTATTTCATTATTAGCACTCTCATTATAATGTTGCAAATATTTCCTTTTTACTTTATTAACTTGGTACTACCTAGTTTGGATTTTCTTATAATTACTGAAACTGATAAGGCGTGTTTTTAATACTTCTTTTATAGTTTCAGCATTCATCACAAGAGAATTGCTAAAACCGTGGTGGAAAAATAGGCTAGCGAGCAAAGTTTGTGACAGGGCTAAGCCACGCCGCATACGGGCCACTCGCGACAGCCACAAAACGCAGCCACCTGACGCTGTGTAGCGACCACCGGCGATGCCCGTGAGCGGCGAGTTCATATTAAATTTATGCAAACTAGTCCGTAGGCGTTGGCGGCGTTTTGTGGCGGTCGCAAGTGACCCGTATGCTGTGTGGCTAACTGCCCACCGTGCATCGGACGCACTTGTGGAGGTAATACTTTGTCTTTTTATTGTATTAGTGTTTAATTAATTTAATTTTATAATTTATGTACACACATGAAAAGACAGAAAACATTAAATAGGAGAGCAAAGTGTTAAAAACAAAAAAACACACAAAGTGTTGTTTTAGTATAGCTGTTAAGTTTTTCATGAAAATTTTATTATACTTTTTAGTTTTTAAAGTCAGTTTTTACAATTATAATATTTTTAAAATTAAATTATGATGTACCGAGTAATCACTTTTAGAGATACCTCAAAACTTAACTGTAACTCAAACTATGGACGATAGTTGGTGGAATAAGCCCTTGTAAATACTTGCTCTAGTTATATTAATTCTAGGAAGGAGCTCAAAATATTCCTAGTAAATATAAATCCTACATTTGCTCCATATATTTCAATACAAGTTTAAAGCTTACAACAAGCTACTCAATCATGTAGAGAAGAGTTCCTAGAAAGCCTTCAGCGCGGTTGCTACTAAAAACGAAATTTTCAAAACGATTTCGATGGTAATGTAAAATCAAATATTGACTATGGAAATCGATTTCAAACATTAATGAAGTCTCTTCTTAGTAAGCTTCGGAAATTTGTTGTCAGAAAGAACCTTTACTGGGCTTTAACTGAATTAATTTTGATAATTTGGTTTTATTTGAACAAGTTCTGAAATTCTTTGCAGAATGCCAAACAATGAACTGTCTTTTACTTACTCCGTTGGCTCAGTGATCCAAAATGTGTTTTTGCCTCCGATATGAGCAAACACCACTCACATTAATCTTTGCTAATTTGTAATCAATCGTTAGCTCAAAGTTTACGAAGATGAGCTTCTTGATTCTCTTGAATACCCTGTGGATTGCTCATCTCTACCTACCTACCTATTAGAAAATAAAGATGCTTTCCGCGTCTGTCTGTCTATCTGTATAATTATCCGCTAACTCCTCCTA
This sequence comes from Allophyes oxyacanthae, assembly GCA_932294325.1. Lineage (NCBI taxonomy): Eukaryota > Metazoa > Arthropoda > Insecta > Lepidoptera > Noctuidae > Allophyes > Allophyes oxyacanthae. The sequence continues at coordinate 6,713,533 of OW028610.1, forward strand.
AATCACGCTATGGATTTTAATGCAGTTTTCACCATCAGTTAGATATTATTTACGGAAGATTTATAATTATGTAGTTTAGTAGTAGTAATACTTTGATTTTTAATGTAAGGATGGAATTGCACCCCTGCGAAGCCGGGGACGGGTCGCTAGTAATTACATGAAGCTAAATAGTTCGTAGACTTATGCTCTATTGACAAAACTTGAACCAAAGGTACAAAACTTGTATATTATAGTGACGTCTATTCAATTAAAAATATTATCTGTTGCAGAATTTTTATTTATTTCATTTTATTTCCAGTCCTAGTAATGGCCTTTTCAAGTCGAAGTGTTTAACTTATCTCCGTAAACTTAAATAAAGACAGCTCAAAGTAAGTCTCAGCCATTTCTCTTACGCGTAATCCAGATAACAGAATTGAGAATCTTAAAATGTAATGGCTGAGAAAAACTTTAGTAGGCCCTATAAAATAGAGTTAGTTGCCATATTAACACGATAGCGAGAACTAACCGCACATCCCTATAAAACGGCGGTCTTTTATCGTAGGACGCGTAAATTCCCGGATCCTTGGGGATTGCAATAAATAGCTGAAATCCTGAACTTCGACCACTGACATCCAAGCCTGATAGGACTTAGGCAAGCCCCGTCTTGGTCTTATAGTTAGAAAAACTTAATCGGATCCGAACAAAAGTTTTTATTTCTGTTCGATGGGCAATTGTCTTTTGATATACTCGTAGATACCTACTATTCTGAGTTAGTTCTAATAAAACGATAGTTATCAGATCCTAATAATCGTTGATTTTTATAACGCCACTGATTATCAGCGTCATGAAATTTTAATACTGTATAAAACTGACGAAGATTGGAAATTATTACGTAGGTACTCAGTAAAATAATAAAGTCATTGAAAATGAAGTAAATTTTTTTTATGGTCTCATTTAACTCCATCATACTATTATTATGTCTTATTATTAAAGTAAAGTAAATTATTTTACTCAAAATGGACTTCTGAAAGTATTTTTTGAACGATAAACAAAAAAGCAGCACCTTCACCGCTTCCTACAGATATTTTTTTAAATAAAGCCTTCTTTCAGTTCTAAAAGGAAGTAGGTCTGTACCCGCTCACATTTGCAAATCAATAAGATAGTTTAGGTGTCATGCATCCTAACTAGAACCCAGTAGAAATAAATAATTAATGAACTGTAGTCGGTACATTATATTTATAACCTCAGACAGCAAGACGACCAGTCTTTAGTTTATAATTGTATACTGATTTAGCAGATTAATTAATGTTCATATTGCTCATTATACCTTTAGGCTTTGCTATTAAAGTGACTAAGAAAATACAAGCGTAAAACACCAACAGATTTTTTTATATATTCCTTGTACTTACCCAGTTGTTAATTAAATTTTATCGTTCGCAAAGATTTTTTTAAATTGCGAATACTTATTTGGTGACTATATTTTTGTAAATGTTCTCGCATCCAATTACTTAATAGGTCTAAATAAGACATTACAATTTAAAAGGCGTCTTATTAAAGTGAAAGTTTAAGAAGGGTTACGTAATCTTTAAAAGTTACCGACAGCCAACGTTGTTCGGAACCCTTGTCAGACCTTTGTTGAACTTCAAACATTTTGCTAAGAAGTTCGTTTCCACCTAAATTCTTTCATTAGATAACTTGAAAGCCGACATAATTACTTAATAAGTGATTTTTATTATCATTTACTACCATTTTTGTTCAGCTAGGTACGCAGAGAAAAAGAATGAAAATAAATTTATTTTTTGCACACGGGACACAATATCATGCATACATAACAAACAAAAAGAACCAGAAAATTACTTTATAATAAAACAATGAAGAAAGTGAAGAAAAAAAAAAAAACAATGCATTGAAGTGTGTGTCCCTCATGTGCAATAAAATGGGCATTGATCAGCTTGTTGTCATTGGCAACACCAATGACGCTGATTTTCATCGACGACCGACGTCCGTGGGTGATCATCCATATCGATTTTGTGCAAGTAAAGTAAAATTTTGGTAAATATATTTAGGTATGTTATAGTGGTCGTAGACTTGTGGTATTTTTACCAACCTATCCTATAATAAAAACATAACAATAATATAATGTATTTAAGGTAAAATCTTTCGCGCAAACAGTCATTCGACGACCTTATTCTAAGATCGCATAGATAATTATTATTGTAATGTTTTTTATTATTCCTTCAATTTACTTTTAAAGTAACTCTTGCGACGATTGCTGCAGCCCCTCTTTTACACAGGGAACCGTACGGCAACAAAGACCGCACTCAAGAAAATTTTCTTCCGTCGATACAAACATTTTTGTATCAAATCTTAACCTCCTTTATCACAAAAGATGGTCTTAAGATAGCTTCGTCTCTTTTTGTTATACGACGTTGGAAAGTGACGGATATATTCAAAACCGGGGTTTTACTAAAATTGCTTTAAACCATATTTTGTAATAAGGGGGAATCTCAATTAAACTCATCCGTAAAACTATTCCTACAGTTCCACCCTTCGTCTGGGACGGTGCTATGCAGAAGGCACAAGTATTTAAATAAAAAAGGCATTTTTTGGTCTCGACAGCGAACATAACGAGGTGGAATCACGATGCACTCGATATAACATCGCAACAGCTATTACCTGGCGGAGTTTGCGGAAAATCGTTATTGCTCACCGCTTTCGGGTATGGTTACAGTGCTGAGGTGAAAATTGGCTACATTTTTAGGTAGCGTAATAAGCTTTTTATATGCATTAGTTTGAGTTTGTAAGATAAGGAGTAGATTAGGTAACCGTTTTTGATCTCGTGTTGTGTATGTAAGGAACTAAGGATGTATTTGCGACGTTAAACATACATGTTTGTTATTAAACGATTGAAACATACCTAGTCTCCTTTATCACTAATGCAGCTTAATAAAAGTGCAGCATGAAGCTAGAGAAATAAACGAAATAATAGAACTGTGAAAATAATTATATTCCCGCTCGGTTCATCAATAAGTTAGTGCCCTAGGTATTTCAAGTGCACAACTGCTGAGCGTGAACATAATACTTTCCATTGAAGGTGGAAGTGGTCACTTTGAGCACGACTTTGCGTTGCAAAAACAATATCTTTACAAAGCGATGAAATATTAGGACACATTCGACGGAAACTGACGATGCATTTTACAGTTTTGCAATTCCACTGGCTATTATTTTATATGCGGCGTAAATTTTGTTTGTCTTTGTCGTCTGCAGCCGTAAAATACATTTTTGAGAAAAGATAAAGGCAATAGCCGGCTTATTGTAGCCAAGCATTTCAACGAAATTATTCTGAATGTCTCAGATGCACTATAACTGCTTTGGCGCAGTATTAGACCAAAATACATGCAGAAAACATACCCTGCAAACATGTCAGTACTTGAGCCTCGTTGAGATTGCGTATCTATTAAAAATGACCTAAATAAGTCATACATTAGATTATTTCTGGATTACAACCGTGCGGTGGTATTAGCTATATTAGGAACCTCATCAATTTAAGGAGACATAACATTTTAAAATCACTTCACGTCTGAAGCAGTTTACACTATTTTTTAATAATTTATGCTTCACTTTAAGTCGAAAAACGCATTAAAGATTTGGGAATTTCCATTGGCTTCTAAGAAAATGTCTAATCTTTACAACGAGACAGCTGCTTAACTATTTAGATACACGACGAACGCGGACACGGGGCGACACTTTCAGAATAACATATCGTTTTAAATGCCGACTGACAGATGACACATTTCGACATTCTTCAACTTGTCGTTTCTGAAATACGCGCCGCTACGCCCTTTTATATTTATTTTTGCTCGTCACCGTTTGAATCATCCGTTTCGAGAATAGAATATAAATCGTATTGTTTTAGACGTAGAATCTAAATTGCATTACCACTGCAGATGCGCGCTGGCTATTTTCTACATAACACTCTTCACTTTAATAAGAGCAGACAAAAGTCAGTTTAAATCTAATTCTTAAACACGCTAATGTGACCGATACGGGTTAGTGGGCAATTAGTTTTACACAATATCGCTCCAGGAAACAATAAAGAACATAGGATCGGATAACTTGATACTTGGATGGTAGAAACGATCACAGAAAAATAATATTTCATTGTCAGTTCAGCAGTGAATATATAATCACATAAAATTTATTGAGCCCATTATTTCTGTCGTGGAGAGAGCATAAATATGTTGTCAGTTTATTAATACCCGAGTTACATGAGCTACTAAAGACTTACACATGTTTAACAAACGCTACTTCTTTATTAACGTTTTGTAACGATTAACATGTTTATGATTATCGTCAATGCTTATGAAGCAAAACGAAAAGGGCGAGTATAAGATAATGGATCTGAGAGCTCGAATAATTCACGCTTAGCGTTTATACTGTTTAAATTTGCCAGAATGCGTACTGAGTCTGCAAAATAATTGAGCCATTCATAAGGCTCGTGATAGCGGTCCGGGGCCCGTCCCGGCACAATGACTAATAAGAAGTTAATCCGCAAATAAAAGTGGAATTGAAACAGAAGTGGAACGCCTTTGCGCGCCGTGTGGGTAGGCTAACGTCAATTTGTCTTTGTCGGCGTCACTGAACTCGTCAGAAATAGATTAAGCTCTCTCACTCCATCTAATGGCGCCTCATTTGTTTGGCTTTAAGAGAAAAATTGCTCTTAAACTCAGCAAGATAGAATGCTGTCGATGAGTTTCGTTTGTTTGACTCAATTTGAACAATCGATGTCCGAAATTGTAGCATCCGTGCTCCAATTTTTAAGGCGTCTCCAAACCGTACCGCATTTTAACAACAAAGTCAAAGTCAAAGGTTTTTATTTCAACTGGGCCTTTGCAGGCACTTAACGTTTTTAACCCACGACAAAAAAGAGGGGTGTTATAAGTTTGTAGTTTGTATCTGTGTGTCTGTCTGTGGCATCGTAGCTCCGAAACGGATGGACCGATTTCAATGAAGTTTTTTTAATTGAAAGCTAGTTTCACCGGGAGTCATCTTCGCTATGTTACGTGAAAATCTGTTCAGTCATTCAAAAGTTACAGCTCTTTTTCTAGTTGGAGTCGGGGGCTTTTGACGGTTAGGTTATTAAAGTTGAAATAACATGTTGCTTCTAACTGTGTATTAACTGTCAGTGACAGCACCATTAAGCTTACGTTCCAGAAAATGTTGTTGACATTATGGTAATAGATTCTTGCAAAAACGTATTTGAACAAAATATAATCAAATCCAAAGTTGACAGCAAAAGAATACCTATGCAAAATATATTTTGTGAACACTATTGTTACCCAATACCAAATTCTAGTAGCAATGTTAACAACATATATTTCGGCTACATGTTTGCTACTAACTTCGATCTAAACAAGCCCTAACATTTCCAAATTCACTTAACACTTTCAAGTGGCACCTTCAGCAAATTGTTTTAAGATGTTGTTCCTTCCGCTTACCTTAAAAAATGTTACTGTGTTTCTCTACTTACTTACTTCCATGCTTCGTTTACCCTCCAATTGGAGACAAAGCCGAGTTCATTTCGTTCGTGTTTATTTTTACTTATTTGTTGTTAATCGAGTTTACTCTGTAGACGCCAATTTTGATTAAAGTTTGCATTATTACAAGGAGTAATTAACATTTTGCGATAGCGCTCAATCCGCTGTTGTAGTTCAAAATTAACTTTAACAATTATTCTGGAACCTCGTTATACTTAATGAAGTATTGCTTTTAACGAAATGCTGGCTTGTGTTAATTTATGAGCGGGTGTTGCAATATAAATATGGCGCGAGAGTTATGAGATTACGCTTGAAGTAGTTCGTATTACGTATTCGCCGAGAACGGCATTTAAGTTTATAGAAGAGAAAGAAATTAAAAATTTGCAACTGCAGAATGGACTGGTGAAGGTTCTCGTTCACAGTAGATGAGCTCAAACCAGACGGAAGCGAGAATTTTAGATGTGCTGCTTAAAATCTTGTCGGAGTTACTGAGGTAGCGCAGCTCTATTGTTTTGTAAAAAAAATTATTATCTCTTTCCAAACGTTTATTGCGAAAGTTTTAAAATGTTTCCTTTTGTTAGCGACTGCAGAAAACTTGATCATAACAAGAAAACCATATTAGTCGGGTTTGATTCAGTGCCTATCTCTGTTTACTTCAATAATTGTGTCTAGCCACTCACCAGCAATATCAAAAGAACTTGATTTACTATACTATACTTAGCTTGCTCTTAATCCGAATACAGAGATGGTTACACGACAAATATAATGCGCAGATCATAAATAACGTATTTAAAGCATATGGCCGATGAAATCTAAAATCGATTTGTCAGTTAAAGTGCCAGGGCAAGGATTTGGTATTAATATCTTACAACTAAATATACCAGTGCTAGAAGAGATATTTAATTATATTGATTTTGTTCCTTACAGCACGAAGAACTAATAATAATGCCGAATCAGGACAGGTGATGACGACAGAATGATGACGTCTAGATGAGACAGAGCCAACTACATTACGATCAGCAGCGTATTTTTTCACTCTTGGCTCTCCCTTTTGAGGTGTACTATCACGATACTTCGCGGTGATACATTTCGCTAACCGTACCAGTGATTTGGGGTACCTACTGATGGTACTGGAAGAGTGCGGGGTATGAGCGACGGTCGGGCGCAGCGCAACGTGCCCGTTTCCTTATTAAAGTGCCTATTCCTCGGAGCTCGCACGCGTATATTATATCGTCAGTGGAAAGCCAAAACTACTAAAGCGCCACTTCGTTGCCAAACTAACTTAAACTTTAAAATGTGCTCCTATAAAGTTTAAGTTAGTTTGGCAACGAATTGGCGCTTTAGTACTTTTCGCTTTCCACTGACGATATAGTAACTCCGCGATTGGACACCATCAGACGCATACGATTTTAGCCTTAAGGATGGTCGACCGGAAAAATTGACGATTGTACACACAATAATTGCAATAATTGTTCCCGATGTCTTTTTTAAATTCTTGTTTTCTCTCTACTTAGTGAGGTTAGCTTCGTTTGGTACCATAATGAGCCGCAGACGGGGCAATTGCCCCTTGCAAGTGTACTCGTAGAATGTTGTTGTTGTTTCCCAAGCAAATGCACCAGTTCTTTCTCTTGATACACGGAGGAAAATATTGTTGTAACAAAACTACCAGAACGCTAAGTAAGTTGCATCTACTAAACGTTAGTACCTACTTCTCATTGAATAGCTATTCTATTTATAAATACATCCTTTGGGTTATCTTAATTTTTTTTTTTTTATTAATTACTACAACAATGTAGAGTTTACTAGATGCTTTTTAGTGTCACATAATTAAAGCACAATTTTCGTTTTTGTAATGAAAACGAGATATTTTTTTTGGTGTACGTTCATTTTTCTTTAATATAATTTGCAGGAGATACGGAATGTTTTTCTCGGTTAATTTTGACATTTCAAGAAGGTACAATAAAAGGCAAATATTTGTATTGAAACTTTTCTAAATTACACGAGATTTTTTTAAAAAAAACTTAGAAACGTTTCATAAAATGCGATATTAGTAACCAAAACAAAGAATAATAAACCGCACACAAAGACATAACACAACCCTTCTATGAACGCTTACATTAATTTGCTGCTCTTCACGCATCGCTCATTCGCTGAACATTCGCACATTAAGTGCGAGTCCTGTTTAGTTTCACTGTTTCCGTGTCGAACCTTATTTTATTTGTAGTACATTCGTGTGTGAAATAGCCGTGAAGGCGTCGTCTTGCCGACCACCCAGAGAGACGATGACTGCTTAACGCGCTCGGCGTCATTTCTTCTGATTTATTGAAACGCAGAGCCGAGCGAGCGATCTGTGTATACTGGGGGCCGAAGACATGGGGACAGTTGAGAGTACGTGCGAATTGAAAGGGATGAAAGAATGAATAATATTTTAAAGGAGTTCCTATTTTGTGCGATAGAATAGAATAGAATAAAAATACTCTTTATTATACACCTGATTAAAAAGGAGCAGTTAACATATAATTATAATTAATGATATTAAGATTGTACAATGAGCGGTCTTACCGCAATTGGCGATTTCTTACAGACAACCTTAGCTTTTTAGCTTTTGTAGTGCTTCTATAAGTTGCAGTTGTGTTATAAAAGGTTCTACCTTTCTAGTCCCGATCCCTTTAAGAGGTTATTGTACACATTATTATGAACAAGTTTTCCTATAGGACCAATATTGAATGGGCGAAAAAAATACAGCTGTTCCACACAAATAATTAAATATGATTCGACTAAATTGTATGGGGCAGATTTTTTTATCGCGATTTCAGGTTTGGTCCTATAATAAAAGTTGGTCATAGGGATGAGTATACTAACCCCTTAAAGGGATGCGGACTAGAAGGGTAGGACCATATACAACTTTTGATGAATTTATCATGCTTATCTCAGAAAAAGCATATCTAAATACCAAAACGGCTATTAATTATAAATATGAGGACTAAACCAATTTTCCAATAACTGATCAACTTGTCTCAGAATTTAGCAATTAAAATTAATACATAAATCTAAATATTAGGTATAGGTACGACTTTGTCACTCACTACACCTCGATACAATTATAGTCTTAACTTTAACTTTTTATTAAAACTTTTTTATCCAACAGACGAGAAAATAAGAAAAGTTCAATTACAATACAAAAAAATCTTCATTGAATCTCTTTTGTAGCATTCCATCAGACCTGCAAGGTATTAACACTGGCTTAATAAAAATTAATTTCAAATTTGTGTTCTGAACTGTATTTTCTCACGCGACTAGATTGGATCACAGCGGTGCCCTTTACGTGTGATCCAACCGCATTCTAAATGGGAAAATGATCATTGAACCATTAATAAATAACAAGTCATTGAAACTGATTTCTAGTTGTTTTATAACTTATGGTTAAATTCTAATTTTGTAACTATGAAATAAGGTATGATCGGCAATTTTTGTTGATTTAAAACTTGTTGCTACATTTATTGGTTGGAATGACACAATATTTGTTTAGTATCCATAATTCTGGGGCCGGTTTCTGCCATCAGAGAAAACTTATCGCATTATTATGAGAAATTAACTGTTTTGTAATCTGCTTGGTATTTATTTAATTTCACTCTTTGTTGAAAAGAAAAACAACTATACCTTTATCTATACTTTATTTTCGAATTAGTTATTCTGCGTGTATATTAATTAATGATATAAGAATTTAATATTTAAAATTTCTATTAAAAATAAATACAACATATTTTTTTAAATTACCTAAAGCTTTGAATTAAATTCTCCTAATAATCTTCAAAATTAGGTAGGTAATTATTTATAAAGAAATTATTATTTAAGTCTTAGCCTACATTAAGCGTTAGCCTTATTTTTTAAATTATTTCTATTCCTTATTTGCAATTTTATATAATTATTGAATATAAAGATAAAATATTAAAATATACCAATAAATAAAAGTCGCATTGTCAATGACTTAATAACATGATGGAGTATGATATCTCTATGGTAGGATTTATGATGATCGGAGGACAGCAGGCAGCAGCATGCTTGCATTCTATAGTAATATAGGTACAAGCGAAAATTTAACCAAATTCAAAATTACATTTCATTAATTACGGATCAGAATTTGATTATCACTCGCGTTGACTGTGAAACCTGCATACCTGAAAAGGCTCCATGTTATTGATGGTGTGTGTAAGCCGCCAACCCGCACTAAGCCAGCGTGGTGGACTAAGGCCTAACCTTTCTCATTCTGAGAAGAGCCCAAGCAGTGCGAAAATAAAGGGGTGAAAAAAAATGTGACATCCTCACACAATATCTTTGTAATATTCTATTAAAAGTTCAATAAACAAAGCTCGATCCTTGATGTACACAAAGGAAGCTTAATTTTGAAGAAAAAAAGCGACTGAAATTCTTTTATACTGTTCTTTATTTGCTCCTATGCTTCTACAACAGTTTCTAACCAGAAATATCGACATTTCATTTACAGGGTTGCCACTGCCGTCAGTAGTTGGCGAAAGTAACAATTTGCTGTTGTTTTATTGTTCGTCTAGGGCGGAGAATAGGGCTGTCGTCGTTTGTTTTATTCGTTACATTGCTATAAAAGTGTTTATAAAGAGTGAAATGAGTTTAGTCGGCCATGCTTCCAACTAAAGTACTGAGTAAATGTTACTTGTAGAATGACTTTAGTTTTAGTGTTTGATGTTATGTTACATAGTGCTTTGTACGTCGCAAGTATCTGTTATAAAGATTATTTTACGATTAGCCGCAAAGATTTAATGCAGCTTTAAAAAAAATTAAAGGGTATTTATACAGCGTGTATCAGAAATGACAGGTCATATTGTGTGATCAGACCATCAAACTGAACAATTTTCTCTATAGGACCAACATTGTAATCGCGAAATAATTATTCTGCTGTTCCATACGTTTGAGTCTAGTACCTAGGTATTGAAGTTTTGCATAGAACAGCTGATAATTTTTTCGTGAGTACGATGTTAGTCCCATAGCGAAAGTTGTTCAGTTTAATGGTCTGATCCACACCCAATTAAAATTATAAATTAAATATGACCACGCATTTCTGATAGATACACGTTGTATAGTTAACAGCCATCGTTAAGAAGTGTAGGTGTTCTATATACTGTTGTGTGGATGTTCTATCTACTTCTCCGTCTGTTACCTTAGGTCACATGGTGCAGACATCCTGAATTTCATTAATTACTAGTCTCTGTAACATAGGTAACAAGAGTTCGTTTCCTAGATCATCGTGGTCCCAGAAAAAGCTCTATAGTGTTCTCATATCAAGAACCCTAAAGAAGAGTTCTAAAAGTCTAAAAACCCCAATTTCCTGATTCAAATAGATAGTGCCTGGCCATCTGCAGGTTTATAAACTTAGCTCATAAGAATAAGTGCGACAGTAAAGTTCCGACTTGCAGCAGATGTCAGCCGTGGTCGCTATAACCCTGCCGTTTCTCAACGGAACCCGCTTTTTAGTAGTTTTTAGTTTTACTGCAACGTAAAAGTTACACTTAACTAAACGGGAGTAATTTTTATTTAGTACAGTGCATGTCGAATTTAAATTGGTCATGTTATTCAAGTTTTTTAGATTAAAAATCTGTTGAATGTTTTTTTTTCGGATATTGAAATGCAATGTCCACATCGACAGTGTTTTATATTGGAAATAAAATTGACATTCGTTTTTCATTGGACTTAGATATTTATGCTGCGTTGAAAATCATAAATTAAACTAGTTTTTTTTTGTTGGATATTCTGTTATGTTAGATCCATAAACTTAGAATATTTCGCTATCTGTGGTTAGATCATAGATATTATGATAAAAAAAATATATATCTAGGAATATTCGTATAATTACTTAAATCTACTAGTGAAGTATTTCCTTCACATCAAGTTATAACTAGCCCCAGATAGAAACCAAATGATACAATCAGTTGTTTCAACCTCCAAGTCAGCTTAACTATAAAATTTTATTACCAGCCTAAGTCCATTTTTCACAAGGTAAAAATACCACTTGAAAAAAAGCCTAAGGAAGGAACACTGGTAAACCCTTATTTATTCTTATTACGTGAGGAAGTAGATTCTTATCCGATCCTCAGGTAGAATGAACGACAATGGAATCTTCCGGTTGACATAAATACGGGAAACCTATGTAAATGTGGTAAATTTAGACGCTTGCGGGGAATGTTCGGGGTTGCTACTTGTTCCTTTAAATGTCTCTGTAGGTAGTTTAGTCGGGAATAGTTTTGTCTGAATGATCAGTAAAAGTGAACAATGACCGATTCTATTTTAGATGTTTTGTTTTTTAATATTTGGTTATTTTCTATAGAAAGAAGATGAGAAAATACTAGGGTTCCGGTATCGAATGGATTGGATATTAATTGTGCATGAATGATTTATCTCACATGCAGAATCACCCAGACTACCGGCCTAAGCCGACGACGCCTGCCAGCGTCAAATAGCAAAAGGTTCATTTTCAAGGTATTTTGTGATAAGTCCTTAATATGAATCGTATTCACTTGGTACTAGGACGTCTCATAATCATGTCTAATTTTAGTCTGCTGAACGACCGGACAAGTGAACTGTTTTGGGCTATAGCGATAATTTGACAGGAGACACTTCATTTATGTTTGTATGATGCAGTATGATGTCAGTGTACCTATTGTGAATTAAAACGCGAATAAGCAGAACTTTTCATTTCAAGCCTTAAACATAACTGCAATAAGAGACGCTGGTAGGCCCCTGAATAACTAATTTCGGTAGTATGGCGACGTGAATGATCTTACACACACCGAAAAGCAGTAGCGCATGACAAAAGCGTCGGTAAATTAAAATAATAGAGATTACAAAAAAAAAAAAACATTGCATTTATAATGCATCCTCTAGATACCTACACCTGTTCAAATATTTGGTGTATGAATGGTAGGTACAATTATTAGTAAATACCGGCAACCGGTCATATTTTAATAGACCAACCCAATATTTACCTACTTCGGTAACTAATTCAGCTTGAAATGCCTACAGAATAGCAGGTTGACCTACTAACCTACATTATCTGCACGTAAAATATAGTCACAATATGGTGCAGGTATATTAAAATGATGTACGAGGTACAATAACATTTAATACCATTGCAGCATCTTTGGACCTAGTTATAAGCGCCTACATGTTGCGTGAGACAAACTTTAGAGATTTAACCATTTGCAAGTATTTTTCCATGCGGCGCTATTCGTTCAAACTTTTTTTTTGTAAGATCTCTTTTACCTACACGCTTCTTCTGTTTCATTCTATGAACTTAATTTTGTATATTCCCGCCTGTGTTTCATAACGGGAGGGGAAGTTTTCGCTTCCGGCAACGTATATGCCAGTTATAATAATAATAATTTTCCTCTTGTGAATTTTGTAAGAAGCCGTTAATTAAGAAATTACTTAAGAATGTCAAAAAGATGGAATACAGCAATTTCAATTATCTTTATCAATATACTAAGATTACGAATTCATCAATAAAACACTATTAGTACTTATGCGCAAAACTTTTGGTGTGTAACATTATTGCACATGACCTACATGTGCAATAATGTTACACACCAAAAGTTACCTACAACTTGTATCAGAAATACGCGGTCACCTATTATGGGTGTGGATCAGACCATCAAACTGAATAACTTTCTCTATGGGACCAACATCGTAATCGCGAAAAATTTATCAGCTGTCCCGTAAGTTTGAATCGAGTAGTTATTGCTGTTTTGTATGAGACAGCTGATAATTTTTTCGCGATTACGATGTTGGTCCCATGGGGAAAGTAAGAAATACTACATTTGGCTAGTATATAAAATATATGTGTCCAACAGTATACAGGTGCGTAATTTTTGGGGCATCAAGGGTGACCGGTACCCGTTCTGGTCTTATCCACACCCTTATATTTATATGATCACGAATTTCTGATACACGTCGTATAGGTATTCTGTACAACAGACACCAGAATATGACTAGACCCTTACCGAGAATAGATGTTAATATTCCATATTCTGGACCTAGCACCCATTGCAGATCTTTTACAAGATTAATACAGTTTTTAAATATACATCTGCATGTGTAGGCAGTAGGTATAATGCGAACCCTAACCTCTTCAAGTCTTTAGTTGTTTTATTAATCTCCATTACCCACATATTTTTTATTCTTTTAAATTATTATTTTTTCTACTCAATTTTACATTGTTGCCATCCTAAAATAATGTCTTCTCTGTCTATGCACCTGTCCTCTTCTTATTAGCTGTATCTGTCATTCTAGTGTGTCTTGTTTTTGTGGCAAATAAATGATTTTTCTTTCTTTTCTTTCTTTCATTAGACTAAGGTAGGTAAACCTCAGTTTTACAAATGACCACATAAAGTTAATACACACATAAACATTACAAATAGTAAACGTATAAATATTGCGCAAATACCTATAAGGCTAGACCACACATCTCTTTTAGTACAATTTGTATCAGGACGCATTATCGCAGCAATGTGTACGATCGCATGCATCCTACTATAAAATGTAAAAAAACAGATATCGCTGCGATAATATCGTCGTTATATCGCGGTTGTGTGGTCCCAGCCTTTATACATCACTGCGGCGTATAAAGCGCCTGCACAGAAGCAAATTGCAATAGCTATGAGCAAATATTGCCGCAACTGTCGCTAACTAAGTTTAGTTAGTGCAAACTCATAATTTGGGAGTTTATAATAAGTAATTAACCAACTCTGTGTGGTTTTATATGTTTAAATTTATACAGTATTCCCTGTTATTTTGTCTGTTTGAAACAAACTAGGCACATAATGTAGATATAGCGCGCATTTGAGAGCCTTCCCTGCTTCCAGTGAGCAGACCGCACCTTTAATACTATCCGTCAACAACCCCCGAATTTAACCAGAAAAAGAGCTGTAACTTTTGAACGGCTGAATAAATTTTCATGAAACATAGCTAAGACCAATTAAACTAGCTTTCAATTAAAAAAACTGTATTGAAATCGAGAAATTTATTCAATTAAAAAAACTGTATTGAATTGAGATGTGAGATATTCTTACATAATAGCTCCACTGGTACTAGTAGGTCTTGTTTTTGACGAAACCTTTATCATTTTGCATATTATGCTAGTACCTACCTACTTTTGTACCAGGCACGAGTAACAATGACATAATATGTAACTACGGTACGGTTTTCTTATTATGGTTGTTATATGGTTATCTAGATATGTCTTTTTTTGTGATTTATCCTAAAATTAGTTTACGATGGAACTGACATGAACTGAGTTCAAAAGTTCCTTAAAATAAAGATTAAAAAAGAAATTATTTTTAATATTGTTAAATATTAGGCAATACTTTTGTACCAGGCACGAGTAACAATGATCTAACTACGGTACAAAATAATTGGATAATAATTATATAATAATTGAAATTCTATTTTTTCTATTTTGTGTCATGGCTTTACCTACAACATAAGTGCGGTGTAGCATCGCGAATTATAAACTTATCCTGCTAAATTGTTATGAAAACAGAATCACCATAATAAAATTATTTAGCGATGATGCTTTTTTAGCCCCCGACAAAAAAGAGGGGTGTTTTAAGTTTGTAGTGTGTATCTGTGTATTTGTGGATCTGTGTATCTGTGGATCTGTCTGTGGCATCGTGGCTCCAAAATGGATGGACAGATTTCAAAACAGTTTATTTTAATTGAAAGATAATTTCATCGGATATCATTTTAGCTATCTTTCATGAAAATCTGTTCAGCCGTTCAAAAGTTACAGCTCTTTTTCTATTTGGAGTCGGGGGTTTTTGACGGTTAAGTTATTAATTATAACAATTTTTTGACGTGCATGTCTATTGCCAAAATAGTCACAATTTCGCGAACACCAACACATTCGTCAAAAGTTACAGTGCAACTTTTACTCCAGAATAGTACACTACAGCTTCAAAGTGAAGTTGGTCGTGTCAAGAGCGTGCACTAACAAACTTGTCACTCAGTAGGAGCTAGTTAACAATGGGTTACGTGCATTAATACTCGACCCTTGCGGCTACGCGACACGCGAGGGTTGAACTGCGTGCTTTTTGAAAAGTTGACACTTTGCTACAAGAATGTAGGGTACATACATTAATTTTAATACTAATAAAAGCTTTTGAATATGTTCAACTGTATTACCAAGATCTGCTATTATACGGGACATGACGAAATTGTTTCGTATTTCTCGGATTTTTTGGAAAATGAAAGAAAATGTGCAGTCTATATACCACGTACTTTTACCTCCTAAAATCTGATAGAACTTCATAAAAAATAAATTAGACAATATTTAAGTAGTCTTTATGCCTAAATTTAAAAGGGAAAAGACAAATTTTGAAAAACAGATATAAGAAGAGCAAGCATGATAGGTCATTTGATTAGACACGGTAAGGCATGATACTATATATTATCTCTATGCGGTAAGGTTATTTATTACCACAGAGGCAAAAATGAAAAGAGGAAGACCTAGAAGAAATTAAATTGATCAACTGAAACAAAAGAAGCAAATGTAGAAACATATAAAGAATTAAAAGATTTTGCATTGGATAGAACTGGATGGAAATTGCTACACTGACAAGTGCCTAGCACTTAAATTTTGGATTAATATTTTTGAGTGTATGAACTTGAAGAAGAGATCACAAAGGAATTGGTTTCGTTGAGTGTTACTATAATATTTACATCGCAAAACAATTTGAACAAGAAGTGCACAATCACGATGATTTGTGACGCAAACTATCCCAGTGGATACAAAAACTATTCCCAAAAGAGACAAAGGGGAAACACATCAACATAATACATCATTGCGAAAAATGATCCGCGACTTTTGCACCGCACTGCACGCCCCAGTCATAACGCGTATGACCCTTTGCCGAGCCGTCGTCCGCCGGCTGTCTACACTACCGACCACAGTTTTAACCCCCCAGTCGTTTGTCATCTCTCACAACGCCCTCATATAAATACAAACAGCCAAGGCGGAAGCCGTGAAATTTAGAAATTCCTTTGTCGACGAGTCGGCGCCACTTTGCTTTTATGCCTTTAGATCTACAAATTTTCAGATTTATTCTTTGAATAAATTTTGTGGTATACGTTGTTGGCTTTGAAATTCAATTGGCTCGGGGTCGACACATTGCTGACGAGTTCGCTTTCTTTTTATTAAAGATTTTTTTGTCTAGCTTTTGTACACAACCGATTTTTATTTACGAGGAAACAAATTCCTGAGTTCATGTCTTTGTGTTGTAACGACGTGTTAAGTATTTATTACTTACCCTTTTAAGGATTTGGTTTATGTTCGAATTTATTGCTTGTTTTGGATGTCAAACAATAGATAAATTACCCTAATCTTAACATAAATTAGGTATTTCAAGGCTCAGAACACATTGTGATTAATCACGCGAGGGACTTGCCTAAACTTGAAAACGCGAACATAAAACAGAAATTGTATAAAATATGAGCTACGGGTACGTACAAATATTATTCATTAGTCAAGAAAACCGAGACATTTTTATCAAACGAAGTTCTCGCATTTCTTTGTCTAGTGTCTACAATGTCACGGAATGCTCCGTATTTAGGTGCTTTTGTTTTTGTCCTAAATCGTAATTTGGTTCCCACTACAAGTACAATAGACTTATAGCCACATTAAGGCGTCAAACAGACGAGCAGCACTTTTCTGTCAACAGAAGTTGGCACTTCAGCTGTGGACAGAAGCAACTGCTACTGTCGATAAAAGCAACTGCTGCAGTGTTCGACACGCCGACTGCTGCCCACCATGTCGACAGCATTGTTGTAGTGCATTGCTCGGTCTATTTGAACTGAAGCTGTCGCCATTGGTTTGCTGTCCTCGTGTCGACGGCAAACGCCGACCAATGTCGGCAGCTGCCTCTGTCGACAGCAAAGTGCTGCTCGTCTGTACGAGGCCTAAAATTACCATGCCCTACAATATTATCTGTGTGTCCCATATCTGTTTATGTGTATCTTTGCTTTGTTCTAGTTAAAACAAATTGTTCCATAATGACAAGCTCCGTCAAACTTGATTTGGAAAAAAGCTCTCTCAAAAACGTAAACTGAAACTTTTGAACGCCAACCAACAAACACTACTGATTGACTTCCTGATATTGAAAAGAAAAACATTACATAAAACTAGGTTTACATAAATATCTCGCAAAGCCGTGACCCGACGTAGGAAGGTAGATAATTCAATCAGACCAAGCAATTCGGTCTTTTGTGTGTAAAGACCGCATCTGTACAGGGGTTTGGCAAGCTTGCCACAAGTCTTTATGTGTGAACCGCATTGTGAAGGTGGGACTGATCAGATCTAGGTGCGATTGCTTTGATGTATAATCGGTAATTTTTCCGGTCGATCATCCAGGCTAAATTCGTTTGCGCCCGGCGTCCAAACGCAGAGTTAATAACTCTAACCGGCCGCAGTCGTTTAAAGCATTTTGTTTGCGAAATGTATCACCGCAATGAATCGTGGCTGGACCTATGATTAGTTTATTGTAATTACCATGTATCATGTTTATGTAAGTATTATATTATCATGCTCATTTTTTGTATATTATAAAGAGTATTTTCATTCTATTCTATTCTATGAAGCTTTTTAAGTGTGAATCTATTGCTCGTCTTTGTGGTTAGAGGAGAATTATTGTAATCAGACGCATACAGCTTTGTAAGGTTCAAAATAAGGCGGCATGCATTAATATTGATTGATCTCCCAAATAAGTATATTTCACGATTTAAAAATATTATCCATTTATAACATTTCTAAAATGGTCATTCACAAAATAAAGGTTGAATTTCCGCATCATTTTGTAGAAACTACCAATCATTTGCATTTATTCATAATTGTTATAAGGAAGATTAATATTATACTAGTGGTCGCCCAGTGATCGAAATTCGACTGTAATTTTAGCTTTCTGCACTCATTCTCCATATAAACTTTAACTTTGCCAAAACCCACACTCCTCCGTGCGCACAATATGCATAAAAAGGGGTACAAAGTTTTCTCTTCACGTATTAATATACAGATACTAGCTGGGACCCGCAGTTCCACCCGCGCGATTTATTTAAATCAAAATAAAATATACATATATATTATATACTTACTATATTACTCAGGGAGAGCGTAGTGTTCTATTAATGAAAAGAAGACTTTAGCCGCTACATACAAACAAACAAATTTTGTTTCATACGTAGTCATCTTAGTGTAGATATGACCTTTCCCGGAAGCAAGGACTTTACTGGTTCTGTTTCTAGTGAACCTAATCTTCTTTTATTTTTCAGATTTTGAAGAGACTAATTATACAAGTCCATATATAAATAACCTTCCTTTGCTTAAGAATAGCAACAAATATCAGAGATGCAAAAATAAATTCAAAAATAGAATTAAATAATGAATTGATAAAAATCCTAATAAGCCAAACCTTATTTTGCTGTAGTCTAACAAATGGCCGCAGAATGTTTTCATTTTCAAATTGCACAGTCAATTTTATCCCATTCATACAAAATAGGTTACAATTTAATCGAACTCTGGATTGCTGTTGTAAACTGGATATATTTTAGTTGAATTCGAATTTAAGGCTACGTGAAATAGCGGTTCAGTTTCATTGAAATCAGTCGAAAAAAAAAAACGGTCTTCCATGGCCAATAGATACGAGAAACGATTATATGATAACGATTCTTCGTGTCAATGGTATCCACGGCGTTATTGGTGGCAGAGCAGAGGTCACTCAAGGTATTATCCTGGTCAATTTTTAGATATTTACAGTTGTATGATAAACAGAGCAGTTGGCGAGCAATGTCTTTCAATAGGCATTGATATCACTTACAAATTAAAAGATTCATTACAATCGATCAGTTCTAAAAGCACTTGAAACCTCCAAATAAACAATTAGATACTTAGTAAACAGAGTCGACAACAAATTCTTCAGTTTAACATCATCTTGTTAAATTCCTTGTAATTCTTCGCTTCCCTATTTTCTTTTTAATTAATTTTGACAAATTACCCAACCTTCTCAGTTTCTCTTTTCGTTTCGTTTAATTAAATACTGGAGTGACACTCGAAGGCATGTTGGACAGAAGTGGCCTCACGGACTCTGTTTTGTAATGTTAATTAATTACAATAGATGTTTTAGCTGTTTACTGTAGTACACAGTTAGTACTAAGGAACGCAGTCAACGAAATTTCATACAAGCTGATTTTTGTGGTACAGCGACTCGCTTGACTCGCTTGACTCGCTTGACTCGCGACCGTGTCCACACGTAGTCGTTGCGAATACGTACGTTGCCGCGTAGCAAGGCGCTACGACGTACTGCTTAGTGCCGCAAGTCTCTACTACGCTCGTAGCCGTACACCTACGCACGTAGCCGTACACCTACGCGCGCGTAGCTATTTCAACTGCTGAAAAGGGATATTTCTTTATGCTACTACAATGAGCGATTGTTAATAATGCAAAATCACCACGTTTAGCTCAAGGATTGGTAAAATAATTGTTATTATCGTATAGAAAGATGCTTTTGCCTATCCTCTTGCAAAAGCCGAACAATCCCTTCGTCATTATTTACAAAACTCACGGGAAAAAAGGATGCTTTATTGGTTGTAGAAAATCACACGGCTGATATAACACTAGGTGTTGCCCGCGGATTCACACGTGCGTGTAACTTTTATAAAAATAAAATTCTATATCACTCAGGGATAGTGTAGCTTTCTGAAAGAATTTTTAGAATCGGTTATGTATTGTCAGAGATTTCCCTCTACATACAAACAAACAAATATTTCTTTATAATATTAGTATCGATTTTTGGTAGGTATATTAATGATACTGATTCCTGTAAAGCAACTCCAGAATAGTATACTAAATAATATAGTTATATTATTCTAAGTGAAATGTTTGAACCGACTAATTAATAATCCTACTAGTTCGTAAAACAATTTCTCCCGAAATTCTTAAGAAAATGTTGTACTTCGTTTCATAGTTAGCTCATAAGAAAAGTTTTATATTAACAAAGAAAGTCTTGGTCCTCTTCATTTGCGGTTGCTAAATGAAAAAGTAGATACCTAAGTATCTAATGAGTGTATAATAACACTTCATTCTTGTTATTTTTGCAATTTTCGGTGCAAAACATAACCATTCTTTTGCAGATTATAACTATAAGAAAGAACTTATATTTAAATACTCAGCTATTTTCATAAAATTCTCCAAGATAGTATAAGAAAATCCAAGTTATAAAGATACGAATAGTAACCAAGAAAAATAATGTTAGATAATATGACGATACAATTGAAAAGAAAAACTTCTCGAAAAACAGATAAGTCTATAAATATAGTGTGAGTATCCAGTGTAGATTCTACACGTATATTAATAAAAAGAAGTAAAATTTGTTTTTTTTGTATGTAGGGGGTAAACTCTGGATTCACAAAACAAATTATTTTTTATTTTTTTCACTAATAGCTATAGAGGTATAGGTTATGGTTTATTTTGATAAAAATAAAACGCGCGAATGTAACGGCGGACAACAGATAGTAGATAATATTTATATTGAAAATGAGTTGAAGTTACTATGTAGCTAGCTTTTCAGGAAAGGATTTAACGGGAAATATCGCCTTATAACAGTTATCAGTCAGTCAGTTATTTATTATAAAGTTTGTAAGAATATATATTGTTCATCTGCCAACTTAGGCTTCAGCTGAAAATCAGCGCTGCAGTCATATGCAGCAATAATTATGCTGAGCTGAGGCCTATTAGACACGCATTACCACACCGCCTGCCACGCATCGCACAAACTAACAGGGTAGCCTGAAAGCGTCGAATTGTTGTTGTACTTCTTTTGTTGTTTATGTCTTATCCTTTCTGTGTGCGTAATTTTTATTGATTTTTTATTTTATTGTAGTGTGTATTGATTTTTGTGATGTCTAATAAATGTATTTTCTTTCTTTCATAACGCGTCATTCGGTAGGTCACAACTCGATATTTTCCGTAAGAATCTTTCAGGTTTAACCCGTCAAGCGATGCAAAGACAGAGACAACATAAAAACTAGCTATTTTTTGCGGGGGCCAACGACCGTTCCCAGCTTAATAAATTAATAGATGAAATCCAGTGGCGTGCACTCCATAAAGATAAAAAGACACTGCCTTCTCGAATAAATTTATTCAATATTAAATAATACAAAAGTTATCTGTAATATCTGTTAATTTAAGTCTTAGAGTGAGGTGGCCATTAATAAACATCATTTAACTTGACAATACAACACTAAAATATTTTTGCCTACCCTGTAAAAAATGTCTGTACACGCCACGGATGAAATCGCGTAATTTCAACAAATCAATACGTATTCCTTACATTTTTGGGTTACCTTGATAAACATTTTTGTCTTGTAAGTCAGCAAAAGTTTTCAAGGGTCGCTCTTGAGTAGGGCGCGGGCACACCGTATTTCACATAGGACACAGCATAAGTGACTCGGCGCAACTCGTCTTCACCTTGACCGATATTTCAAGTCAACCGTTAGTCAAGTTATAAAAAAAGATTTATATTCTTTCCTAAGTAAGTAAGTAGACAAATTCAAATCTAACCCACACCTTAAAAATAATAAAGGGAGGTAAGTAAATATAAAAATGACACAAGTGAATTCACACGCCTAATAAAAATAAAACATGAAAGTAATATCAAAAGTACACACTCGGTAAGGTGTATTAAAATTCACCCCATTTGAAAGATTTATGATAATATACGATGCGCAAGTAAATTCGAGCCTTATTGTATTTATGCCCTTATCTGTCACGACATGCATCCTATATTATCCCTAAAATAAACAAACGAAACGCAATTTTCATGTTCAAGTCAATAGCTCAGAATAATAAGCGATAGTAAGTAATATTGGGGAAATCCACATAAGAGTCCCCTATGTTTTGTGTGTGTTACTATAGGTTCTCATGTTTTTCTCGCTTGTAAACATTTGACTGATGTCCACGTCTTTTGTGAAGTACCAATTAATTTCTGTAAAATATAGGGAAATCAACCTTACGTATTAAGGAGTATTAATAATACAGTTGTTGACGTCTTTTGATGTTTCTGGATACTTCCTAAAGCTTGAGTATTTCAATTGCTTATGTCCAAGAATAAAATGCTTTACAATAAGAACTTTAATACAACAATAAACTGTTTTCACCTTACAACCGAAAAGTAATTTAAGCCTGTGGGCCAAGCACGAATGTTTTGACGTATAGTAACGTAAACGTAACCAAATTTAGAACCAAAAATACACGTCATGATATTATTTTGGAAATACATGCAATATTTTTACATTATCATGAAACAAGTGCATTTGTTGCATAAAGTTGAACAAAAATGCGATAGATTCATCGTATTTTATATAATAAAAATTTGCTTACGTTTACGTTACTATACGTCAAAACATTCTTGCTCGGAGCACTGATTCAGAAATCAGTACTCCTTGACATGGCACGCATTGTTAGGAGGTGCCTCTCTCTAGGTAACTTAGACCCTGGTCCCGGTGCTGGTGGGCTACTACTTTTTAATGATTTTAAATGTATTTATTATCATTTTTAAAAATGTATGTAAAAATATATAATCTTATGTTGTAAAATTGAATAAAGGGAATAATAACAAATACATAAATAACTACTACAAGCCATGTAACACTTCGAGCCCGAGTATAAAACACTGAATTCGACTTCGTATCGACATCTCCAAGTGTACCATAGTAGTGGTCGCAAGTAGAACATGGAAGGCAATTCCGGGGTGCTCTGCGTAGCGGGTTTACTTCACGAACCATTAAATTTTCCTGTTTGCATTTTTTAGCATACGTTACTCCCGAGACGAGAATTCTACTACCGTTTTACGATTGTAGTTTTAGGGGGAACCGTTTCTTTGAGCGGCGCACTACCGCGCGGGTTTATTCAATTTTATACTCATTGTGATCACACTTAAGTGAATTAGGAATGAATTTTAGTGGTAGGGGCTGGAATAATTGACGAATTTTATTTTAGTGGCTCCCATTTATCTTTTTCGATTATTCAATTCGGAGTCTGAAGATTGCGTAGGTAGATACGTTTAGGATATTACCTACGACAAAATCATAATGGTAGGTAATACGAGTAAATGATTGAAAGTGGAATTCTTCGTTATATTAATCTAGAAAGAAAATGGGAGATGACAGAATAATATAATTGTGTATTTTCAGGAGTACATAATTTAGGTACCTATACCTATCTACTATATTCAGTTCAATATAAAAACACAAATGATGAACTGGTATTGTGGCTTTATATTTATATTACGATGGTTTATTATTTTGATATAATTGTTAGCTCCTTAACCGTAACTTAACCTACCTTGTTTCTTGTAGTTACATACTGTGTCTTCTTTTCAAGTTTGCTGGCAGTTTTTTTTTTAGAAATATGCAGTATTTTACCTTTGTTCTTTGATATCTTTACTTATTTTCTTTGTCATGATTGTGTATTTGTGTACATAAATAATACTTAACTATTATTAATCTCAGTTAGAGGTGTCTCAACACCCGGACAAACCTATTTAGATTTTTATGATATTCCTTTGTTAAGTTTTGTGTTTCTTTTATATTATTCTGTTAATTTAAGTTGGTAACTAAATAAATATTAATTAATTATTTTGATGTTTGGGTTAAAAAAAAGTGGTTTTTTATTTCATCGTATTTGCAAAAACATGTCAAACTTTTGGTGTCGCTGCATCGTTTCAGCGTAAATAGTCAATCAAGTTTTTAAAATGAAACGCTGAAAAAGATCCGCTGGCCAGGCTAATGGCTTTTAAAAATACAGTGCTCTCTTTGAAGAGAGCTCTATTATTCAAAATATTTTAATGGACAGTTTTAAACTTGTCGATAAAGCTATACACTGAAAACCATTTTAAATATTGACTAGCTCAGGATAACTAACGCGTTTTTTATAGAGATTCAAATATTGGAGAGTATGGAGCGAAAATAAATTGATAATCAAACTTTATAATGTTTTATCACGACCTCTATTGTGTGGTGATCGAACTAATGCAAGAAATTTCAGCAAATCAGTATATAAATTAATAAGCTGTAACTAAAAAAAAACACGATTATTTAATCGTGTTTTCGGCTTAATTCGTTAGTAAATCCACACGTGTTTCTATATCAATGAATCACTATGCGGATGCCCGGATGGTTAGATCATTATAATATTTTATAACTACGCATGATCATAATATTTAAAAACTATACCTAACCAGAAATACACCAATTTACCAAACCCACATTTCAGTTCGAAAAAGTTTCTTACAAAACAGAAAAAAAAAATTCAAACTAAAACTAGGTCTGAAACATTGTAATAATCACCTACAAATTCAATCCATTCCCAATAAAACTGAACAAGTAGCCAGCGAATCCGGAACCGAGTAGTTGACCGAAAACCACATTGTTTGACCTTTCAGCCAATCGATTTTGAACTGTATCGGGCAGATGTAAGGTGCAATAGAAGTGTAATATAAAACATGTTGCTCAGTGTTGCCCCAAGCGGATGTTCACGACAGTCACCTTATTTGGCGTCAGTCCAGCATCACCCGGCAAACTTTTATGTTATTTCAATGTGGTTTAACTAAAAGAATTGCATATAGACTATAGACCCTTACTTTGTTATCAAACTTAGTTTTGGATTGAAACCAAAAAATAACTCGTTTTGATTATTCAAATTTATGGATTTGTGGCAATTTATTCATTTAAATTCTTTGATTTGACGTATACGGCTATGACGCCGAAGGCTTATTATAATATTTAGAAAACAAACAAAGAAGAAATACGTAAAGATTCTTGTTATAGTTGACGTAAACGTTCATCTACCACGCGTTTGTGACTGCGGAAGATACAACAACTTTATGTTATCATCTGACATTTTAAATAGTTAGTCATTAAATTAAATAATCGTTATATAACACCGATGCATTTTATTAACAGAATTAGGTGAATATCTAGATGGTATTGGTCACCTTGGATAACCTATTGACATACATATTTATGAACTTTGACTCACATTTTTGTTCGCTTAGCTTTTAGGTTTGGTTTGGTCTGAACTTTTATTACGCTACGATGTCAGACATCTAGGTTTCATTTAATACTAATTAAATAATGCCAATATTTGTACCTATTTATTATTTTATTCTTTGTAAATTATATCTAACCTTTTCATATTCAAAGTATTTGCTGAGATGTCGATTTGTCGTGATAATTCAATAATGCCAGTTCTCATATTGATTATAGCTTTTATATTAAATATCTATTAAAAAATATAACCTTTGCTTAGTCGAAACATTTGCTGAGAACCAAGTATTGAAAATGTTAGTGTGTACTTATTGTGTGTTGAAGTACTGACAGTATTTGATCAATACCTACTGTAGCCCAATTTCTTCATCGAAAGTAAAGCTAAAGATCTACTGATTCCCTTTCTACGTACATCATCGGTCGTAACATCACAGCGCTTCAGAATATGATTTGTCAGACTTTAATTTCTTTAATAACTTTATGGCTCTCTAAATAAAGATTCTCACAACGTGTATCTGAAATGCGTGGTCATATTTAAGGGTTTGGTTCAGACCATCAAACTGAAGACCTTTCTTTATGGGACCAATATCGTAATCGCGAAAAAATTATTTGCCGTCCCATACAAAATATCAATACCTATCGACCCAAGCGTATGGGCCAGCTTATAATTTATGACCTACATCTTTGTATTACCTAACTACGAGATATTGTGTTATACCAAGCCAAGTAGGCAATACTATGCAGAATATTAATATAGGTACCTACCTGAGCCGGATTTAGTAAGACTGGAAGCCGACCCCAACATTCTAGGTAAAAGGCAAAGGTATGTTGACGAAATAACAAGACAACAACAATAAGCAAATGCTAATAGGTTTAAGTAATAATGTAATAAATTTTTAAACACGCGTGTACGGTCGGGCAAAAATGTTGTCTATCAACAGAACTTCCAATCAAACGAAAATATCACTAAAGTTGAAATTTCATTATTTTGACAAGAATATATATACCTTTTCATTTATGGCGTGCAAACAAATTGCAACCTTGGTAGACGAATTATTTGGCTGACTGTACCTACATACATAAAAATATTTTCACGAGAAACTGTCAGGAATTGGTCAGCAATAAAAGTAGATAAGCATGGAGCGATACGATACCGTGTTTAATGTTGTGTATAGAATTAAATGCAATAAAAATATTAATTTATTCGGTGATTGTTAAAAAGCCAAAGTGCAACTTTAATATCAAGTATAACTAGGTACTTAGATGAATTAATTAAGCTGTTTTTTTTTGTAATATTAGTATTTGAAACTGTACTGCTGACAGTACCTAAAAGAAAGAATAAAACAAGAATTTAAATTTTTACAATTTCTGTTTGTCTCATCGTTTGTTACCGCATCACTTAAAAATAACCTACCTAGACAATATTTTGATGGTATTTTCAGTGTTGCCAATAGCCAAAATTAAAGTCTATGATATCTTGCCCCCTTTCCCTCTGATCGTCTTTCATCACGATCAGAGGGGCTAATTCACGTAATTTTATGACGCGCCGATCATATTGCAGTGACGCTCGAACTTGACGCAAGCGTATCTCACTGAAGCTAAGAAAATACCACATGTGTTGTTTTGATCAAAATTTTACCGCAACTGCGCGGCAACTGCACTTCATTAGTTACGTGAATTAGCCTACAATTGAGTACCTTACCTCAGATTAAAGCTCATTATATCTGTCCGTAGTATACGATACCGTCCATAAATATAGAAAAAATCGTGATTGTTTGGTAGTGTCGAAATAATGTCCTTTATCGAACCCCATACGCGAGCGAAGCTGTGCGAAAGAGCTTTTATTTATACATAGATACATTGTACATATTATTGTACATTATACTGTAAAGGTAAAGTCGCTTTTGACAGCAAAATACAATGAAGCTAAGGCTATCTGGTTCCATATATGTATGTACACTACCCACTCAAACGTACATAATTATAGGTACGAAGTAATATGTCATACTGACCAACACCTTAGCAGCCTAATATCAATTCATTAACCTTTAAGTGCTCGAATTTAGATTAATCATTAGCTAAATTAGGTCATAGATAAATTATTTAAAAAATATTTGGACACTTGACTAAATGTTATAGTCAACTAGTTTAAAAATGTCTAGTTTTCTAGATGACCATTGTAACTAAAAGAAATTTAAATAGCTAGTATTGAGTTTGTTGTTAGTTGTCCAATCGAATAGAATAGAATAGAACCACTCTTTATTGGACACCTGATAGAAACAATCAATATTTTGTAAATGTATAAAAGAAAATCAACTGCTGTCCGTAAGAATAATAATGTGAAGAAGTAAGTAATATTTTAAATTCATAACTTCAATATTAATCAAAAACCACCCGGTGATGTATTTATTTCAAGTAGGTACTTATGAAAATACTTTATGTGCCTGCTTATTACGCATTAATTAAATTTTAAATAAATCGCTATTTCCATGAAAACCCATCAAACATTACACATTCACACAAAGTATGTGGTCAATATTCAATCTACTTTAATCTTTTTTAATCAAGTAGTTAAATGTTAAAAACTTAATTAAAATCAATTTCGGGTTAAATTTATTTTATAAATAGCAAATAAAAATATTACACTGCATTATTTATTTAGGAAAATGTACTTATGGGGTGACCGAATTGAACGTAGATACTTGAATTATATAAACATTATAATGTATACCTAAATCTTTCATTCCGTACTGTGGGCAATAATTATTGATCACGGAGATAAAACTGGTCTTGATCCTTCCTACTGTTGACGGTTCCGTACAGAAATAAAAATTATTTGATTTCAACCAAATTCCTTTGTAAGTTTTAGACGTATATAATATATTAGTATACATGATAAATTAAATATTCGTGTATCGTACATAGCAACAACAACAACAATACAACACCACAACACACACACAACAACAACACATAACATACAGCAACATTTTCCTATATTATGATGTTGGTCCCATAGAGATAGTTGTTCAGTTTGATGGCCTGATCCACAATCTTATATATGACCACGCATTTCTGATACACACAGTATGTAGTTTACATAAATAATGCATGAAAAATGAATACTGTTAAACTACCTATATTACATACTACTGTTTTGGTTTCCAAATTCCAGGCAAACTAACTATTTGAGAGCTGTCTTGCGATAATATTTTGTAAAAAAAAGCTTTCTCATAACTTGCGTAGGTAACCCTAAAACAGTAGCGAATATTATGTAGTTTCTCCACCCCTTTTTTCGTTTAACCGCATCACGTTCCCGGGTATCTTTTTGGCGAGTTGGTCGGGCTCCAATTAAGCCAGCAGGCGCCAACGTCTCTCCTTCCGGTGGTTCACCGACAAATCGTTGGCCCAATCTTTATTGTATGAATTACACGTATTAGGCTGCTCAGTGAACATTTTATTTCTGTTGCGGGTTGAATTGGATAATTAAATCAGTCGGGTTATTTAAGGGTTATAGTTTTTAAAGTAACTTGAAATTATCATGCAGCGTAATATCGATACTTATTCTTCTTTTGTTGAGACGGCACGGACTATCACATCGGAATTTTACATGACATAGTGGAAAGATTTCATTCCTTTGTTCTTATTTCGTGGCTCATCCGCACAATAGATTACGATACCTCTAACGATGGTTCCAGGAAATATTTTCTTTATTTCTAAATGTGCCTACCAGTAATCCAGAGAATGTAGTAGGTGTAATGGACAGCCTGGGAGGGGGACCTCTTTACAATCTCCCTCCCCGAGAAGTGCCCTAACAGGCGTGGCACCGAGGTGGGCTTCGGTGCGGTCTTCTAAGAGTACCTCAAGCCCATCTGTAGGTGCCGAAGTGGACCACCGTTGTGAGTTTAGCCGGTAGAAGTCCGGAACACCCCTCGCCCCCCCAGGCGGAGGACATCCCTATGATGGGTTCTCATCACGTAAATAAAAAAAAAGGTATAATGAACAAAACTGTATGTATTGCTTTCGGACACTCTTGTCATAGCATAAACTTAGAAACTCTATAACAAAACAGATTGGGTTCAAAGATCGCAGTAGTAAGATGTAGCCGCCTCATTGACCACGAAAAGCATACTAACCCGTTCCCCCCAATTGAATTCAAATTGCATGGGAGGGCAAGCTATTCCATGCTTCTCTTTCCCTCTAAGGACAGTTTTGAATTAAAAGTTTTCGGTACAGTCAGCGATTTAAGTAGAAGAAAGTTTCGTAATTTTTAAACTTAATTTATCAAAGCAGATAATTATTTTTCTTAACCATGAAACTAGTCGATAAAATTACGGTATTTTTTTAATAATTAATTATTTAAAGTAATTGAATTGGAATTTTGCAGTCATAAAATTATAGACTTATAAAACCTTGTACAATGAAGGTTGTCACGCATGGGGCAGTTATTATAATATTATATCTTCCAGTATCTGCACTTAAATAGGTACTTATAGTAGGTATCTGGATATAACACACGGAACATATACGATAATATTTGAAAAACGAACATTCAGTTATCAGTCTTTGTACTGGCTCTACTTAAAATCTTTTAATATCTTCACGTATATTTTGTATCGGAAAAAATCTGTCTGATCTGACAAAAAATTGATTCTGACTGAAAGATTGATTCATTTGACTGATTTGAAAAAATCTGATACTTCTGCAGATACTTAACGATAAAATATTATGTTACCTGCGGTCAGATACAGATATCTTACACATATATTGTCTGCCCCGTGTGTGACAACCTTGATCAGCTACTTTTGTCGCCAACTGTACTGAGCTACGGTGATCCAACTGCTTGCAAAGCTTGTCCCATTCTAGGTTTCATTTTTCTTCTTGGAGGATATGAAAAGACAAAGTCACTTTTACTTTACATAAAAATCAATCATATCTCTGATGTAGTTCAGCTGGCCTTTTATAAGCCCTATTTTTAAGAGTTGTCCTTTCAAGAGTAATGTCATCTACACTGTAATAAAAAATAAAAATCGGTTCTGCTTTTTATTACTCATAAAACTGAAAGAGTTATGGCATTTTTATAAAACAAAAGAAATTGTACACATAGGTACTTATACTTGCATACACAAGTTATTTTTAGATATTTTGTTTGTAGTACGTACTGCGATTATATGCACTGGACTTCTTATTAAGCTCTGTAATCACAAGCAGCTTGTTTAAGATATCGTCATTATAATTTGTATGATTATCTGATTATAGAGTGAACCGAACCCCATTATTGGTCCAAGATATATTTCAAGCTCGCGTAACAGAGTAGCAATAAATGTCTCGAAGACAAGACACGCTAATCGAACTGCGCCTAATTTCCATATAAATATCATTCGGGGATATAATTACAAAAAAGGCCACTTTATATTTTCGTCTGCCTTGGGACGTCCTTCGATGGAAATATTCGGAAGGGCGTTGCACTTAGTATTTATCCGGTTAGTTTCGGGGACACAGAGATATATACGGGGACCTATTTGGCAGTGCATCGAATGTTTTAAATTATTTCGAGAAAGAAGCATGGAGATAAGGCGGTGCGCACTGCAGCATCCACGATTCGCAGTGCGTCGGGCAGAGCGGCGCCGGGCACTTGGCACAGCGCTCGGTCAACGTCCTCTGCCTCCATAAAAGCCTCGACAAGCTTGAGCCAAAACAATTTTGCCAAATTTCTTGCCAGTGCCCTAACACGCATGATTTTACGATCCTTCCGTTCCCCTCTTCATTCGATGGTCTCGTTTATTTTTGTTGGAGCTCGCGATATTTTTATTGAAATTCGAGGCGCCTCGGTATTTATATATCGCATTATCAGATCGAATATTGCCTTCAGAGGCCTTCACATCCTGATGTTTATTTCCAATGTTAGATGCCTCGACTAAAACACCTAATTTAAGTTGAGAGGAATTCGGACCGGCTGAAGTGACCTCGTTAATCTAATCAATTAATGTATTGACAGTGGTCTTTTGCAATTAATTTTATAGCCACTTTGGTTTTGTGTTTGAAATTGTTATATGGAGCTGATATTATGTCGCTCTACTTTTGAACACACCTTTTATCAGTAATCCTTTTTGAAAATCATGTTACTTTTTTTTTTAAAGACTGTTATGATGAAAAACGCGTAATATATAAGGGCCCAACAAAATTCCTGGACTAACTTTTACAGTTAATTCAGTACACCTATTGAAATCAAATTCATAAATAGTTAGTAAAATGTAGTCTATAAACATAAAAGAAACCAGTATATTTGGCAGGTGCCAGGAACGCATTGTCTCGGCGGCCGCATTGCACCTAGTTAATTCCAAATCTTCAAAAAAAAAAGAGATTAGCAATATCGGTGACATATTATTAGTATTTTAATCCCTCTAACTAAGATAAATATTTGTGATGGATGGGTTCACTTCACACGAGTTAGGTAAGAGTGCAATAGGTGAGGATCGAACTCACAACCTGTCAATCGGCAGTTCAACGCCGTACCCATTGTTCTATAGCAGCTTATATTATTGTTGTATATTGTCCCATATAACCCTTATCCTCCCAATGTGTTCCGAATCGCAAAGAGCCGTAGATTCGGCTAAGTTATGGACCGATTCCGATTAATCAGGTCCACAAAAAATATGCCAGCAATAAATTTTATTGATTTCTACATCGAACATACATCAAGCCAACGCGATTTGGGCTGGCTTTGGGACCTCGGCAGCATGAGGTCAAAATGTTAAGTAGATATATTTCCGACGTATGCTCTATACTTAACACATCTTGCGTGTAAGGTATAGACACAGGTATAGACTTCCGTAGTATTTATACAATGACAGAATGCACTTATGAATTTGGCAATTTTCGCCATATTTATTTATTTATTTAAATTTGTATATTGTTGTTGATAGTCCCCTACCGCGTAACTAGGGTTGCGAAACATACTGTTAAAAATCGGCTGTGCAATTTTAAAACCTAGCAACAGATTTTTTTTTAAAAATCGGTGTTTTGGCATTTTTCACTTGCTACTCGTAAGGTTCTTATCAAGTGAAAAATGCAAAAACACAGATTTAAAAAAATGTCAGTTGCTTGGTTTTAAAATTGCACAGCCGAAATAGTATTAGGTAATAGGTATATTGTATTTCGCTCATTAATACTGTTTACTGTTCATCAAAAATAAAGTATGCAAAATAATGTTGTTTCATCACCTGTATTTAGCGCCGAACGCTTATAGCACCAGTGGAGAGAGAAAAATTTGGAAGGAAGCTTGCGTGAATGAAAATACTGTTCAAATGTTCTAATACTGTTCATTTAACCTCTCACACCTAAATATATTTTATTTTGTGTCCAAAATGTTGGCAACCCTACCCGTAACTAACATTGTCAAATACTGCGTGTGTACTAAAAAAAAACTAAATTAATTTTTCGCGTATGAAGGTATCTGATTAAGAATGGAAATTAATAGACGCGAAATCTCAATTTAGATTTTTTTTGTAGGTACATACGCGGTATTTATCAATGTTAGTTATGTGGTATGGCACTATCAACGACGATATAGGTACCTATTTATAATGACTAGTGGTCGCCCAGTAGTCGCAATTCGACCAAGATTTTAGCACAGAATAGAATAGATCTTTATTTCATGTAAACCAGATACAGGCACTTATAAAATGTCGACACTCTAGGTACGCGGTGCACTTTCTGCTCTCCTTCTCCGTATAAACTTTAACTATGCCACTGACACTCCTCCGTACGTGCAAAGAGATACAAAGTTTTTTAACAGACAATTCGAAGACACGTTTGGTGCAATGGCTAAGCGATTGGCTTTCTACGCTACGTGTTGCGGGTTCAATCTCCGCACGGAACAAATATTTGTATGGCCTAGAGATAGTTGTTCCGAGTCTGGATGTATGCGGATGTTAGTATTTAAATTGTACCCTCGATACAGAAGAAATAATAGTGCGGCAACGTATTAAAAAAAATGTTTTATGCAGTTGCATAGCTATTATTAATTTACAACAAGGAAACTTCGATAGATCATGACAGTGTGTATTTGGAGCCTTCCAGGTTGTCATAAAAATATTATCCAGGTATCACAATCAGACGCCCGAGAGTCTAAGATAAACTGGCAAACCCGAAAACCAACCTCGCCTGTCAAGACCGAGAAGGTTCTTGCAACCTTGAACTGCAACTGGAACGATGACGCGATAACTACAACTTGCAAAATCCTCAGAACAGTGACATAGCAGAGACAACAGTGTGGGAGATGAGCTCTTGGTATAACAACATACTGCACACCGCAGTAATACTAGGCGCCATCTCTTTCTCAGAGAGTTCTAGTACAACAATGAACAGCGATATACGGAGTAGTATTAGAATATGCAAATAAATTCCCTACCCGTTACCGGGGTCCGTTTTACAGCTAAATCTTCTCTACTTTGTTCGACGCAGATTTTTAAATCGCTGGATAAACTTCCGCAGGATAACTTATTGCTCTAAAACTTCATAAAAATAGTTAGATATTATATAACTATTAAAAAACAGACATCGGTTTTATTATCTTCTAATATATAATTATATATAATAAAGTATATATACTCGTCAAAACAAAATAAGGGCCACTTGCAAATTTCGACATTATGGGTGATTTAATGATCATTAAATATATCCATGTGGTAAATTGTACAGAGTTGTATTATCTTAAGTGTTTGCGAACACTTTTACAGCATTCCGCTTGAAAAACCGTTAAAATGGGTAGCTTTTATCAATTTTTTTGAAACCAATTAATTTTACCCTGTTTTTAACCTGAACTTTAAGCTCATTTAACATTTGTATTGTACTGAGAACAGTTTAGTGTGTCAAGTCATTGCGTACATCGGCATTTTCAGAACGTAATTCCATAGGTTCGACTTCAAATGGACTTGACTACAACGACCAGGACCATAACACTCATCCAAGAAGGCTATTCGTAGCGATCTGTAGTTTTATAGCCGAGATTTTCGCAGCGAGCGATTCAGAATGCCTGGAATTGCTTTTATGAGATCCAAAAATTTGTCAGAAGTCAGGAATTAGGCAGAGCCAGAGGAATCACCGCTCAGGAAGACCGCTACATAGACTTACATGCACGCAGAGACAGCACCGTCACTTCCCGCTTTTTGCAAACCCGCTTGTGCCTGGTCAGAGGCACGTGACTTAGTGACCAAACAATTAGAAACCAGTTTTATGAAGACCAGCAATTGTCCAGGAGTCAAGTGGTGCGAATTCCATAGACCAGTATTCATAATGCAAATCAATAAACATCCGCAAGGCAACAATTGGACTGTAGCGTAAGTGACTGAAGCACATTGCTTTTTACAGATGAGAGCAATGTAAAAGGTTTTAGTGTTGACCGTTGCATAAGGGTGTGGAGATGAAAAGATAAGCAATTTGCAGATGCCTGCATCCACAACAATGATCGATTTGGGGGCCCCAATGTTATGGTGTGGGGAGGCATAAGCCAAACTGAAAGAACTGAGCTTATAATTCAGAACCAGGGTACAGTAACAACTTAACGATACATCCAGGAGGTCAGAAGACTCTATGTGGTGACATTTGCATAGCAAGTGGGTGCAGGTTTCAAGCTGTTGCACAGCAATGCACGCGCTTATACTGTCAGAGCCACCAGAGAGACACTAGAAGAGGCTGGTTTACAAGTGTTGCCGAGGCCAGCGAACAGTTCGGGCTTGAACACAATTGAACACTTGTGGGATCTGTTGAAAAGAAGAGTATGAGACACAAATTGATCAGTGGACAATGAAAGACAGCCCTTAAACGTCCTAAAATCGAGCTAGGAACAAATCTCTCAAGAAACATTGCGGCATCTGATAGAAAATGCCCTCTAGGCTTCAAGAATATGTTCAGAAAAGAGGAGGTTACACCAGATATTGATTCAAAAAGGAAGAAGAATAAACGCCGTGGAATTTCATTTTTAATTGCATTTTTAGTCCAAGTGTACGTTTTGCTGAAATTGCACTTTTTCTTGAAAATGTTGTAAAATTGTATTTTTTTTTCTGTGGATTGTGAAAATTTAAGCCCATTTCATTAAAAACAAATCATTGCAATGAATTTTACAACTTAGAAACCTAGTAACCTCATAATTTGCCCAGAAGATCAAAAATATAAGGTGGCCCTTATTTTGTTTTGACGAGTATATAATAATAGGAAATATAAAATAATTAAAAGTATTTTATAAATAGCAATTTAGTAGATATACGAATTTATCTGTTCCAGCTAAATCTTTTTTACTCAGTTCGACGCAGATTTTTCAACTACTGGATAAACTTTGGATAACTTATTCCTCTAATAACTTTATAAAAAACTGTTCCAATGTCAAATCAATTATTATGAACCTATTAATAAAAAACAGACATCGGTTTTATTATCCTAATAAATGAGAATTTGTAAAATATTTTCAGAAAATGTGTGTGCGGGTAGAATATATTATATTATTATTGTCTATAAATAAGTACCTAAGGTGAGAGGTCGGAATGTCATTCAATTCGCGCAAATATTTAGGGTCTGGTTAGGCTCAGAGTATTTGCATTCTTTTGACATAAACGTACTTCTATGTGTTTACTGTTAAATTCTGACACTGAATAGATTTTAATTGAATAAAATTAATATTAAAACAGGTTTGAGTATAATGAAGTATTTAAAAAACAAACAAAAACATTTACGCAATATAAATTTATTATCACATTTCATAAATAAGTATCTAAATTTAAAAATATCTAAGCACTTAAAACTATAATATAAATTACATTTATCTAAGCAGACATTTTCTTAGATTGAGTGACGTCCAAATTGACCCACTTTTGTACTTTAGAAGTATCCAAAAGAATTATACATTACAAAAATATCGAGGTTGATCTGTCTATCAAAATGCATCAATGATATCGGGCTTTGTTAAATTGAAATGTCATATTCGTGAACAATATTTTGATCTTGAACTAAATGAAGGTGGTCGTTAAATAAATTGCAGTCAGTCGGAAGATGAATGAGGTTAGAATGGAAAATGCAACATCGCCTACTTATTTGAAAATACTGATTCAGTGGATGGTGATGATACTAATATAATTCTTTTAGTTGACTTTCTCGTATATCCATTTACCAGAGTAAGGGGTTTCTAATCTCTTAACTGAGGGGCGGAAGCCCTTCTCATCGGCGGTGTAGTCCACTCTGTACATGAAGCCATCGGGTCCGATGTATTCGTAGAAGCCCTTGGAAGCGATGCCTTCATCGATGGTATTCGGGTTCTTCAGGACAGCTTGCTCTTCAGCACGGATCTTGTTTTCAGTCTCAAAACTGCAACAAAACACAGGAAGTATTAATACGTGTTTACTTACATGGCATTTATCTAATTCATTTTTAATTTTTATAGTCTCATGTATTCTTCAGTCTCATCTTTTATTGATTTTATTACATTTTAAAATAAGTAAATTATAATACATAATGTTGTTATTAGATTGCAATTAAGTCATTTCCTGTAATTAATGACTGATTTGTATTTGATATAATTCCTGATTAATTGTTAACAATATTTGAATCATCGAGCAACCAGTACTTCATCACAGTTTTTGTAACAAGCTTTTATAATGTCAATTTGGTTGTCGTAAATGATTATAAATTGTTTTGAACTATGACCCGCGGGCGCCGGTCTGTTTCGGTCAAGGTAGATTTTGGTAGTGGCCGGTTGATCTGCTTTATTCTCACTGTATTATGAAGGATTACTATCTATCTTTGAAAGGACTCTTTTGATGGCTTTATCATCAGTTTAATTAATATCAAGTGCTTTAATCTTAATTACGTGTTAAAGTTGAAAGGAAGATGCAGTATTTAAACGAGTTATTGTATATGTTTTGGAATTAATGTTATTATTTGATCCGTTGATTAGATTTATCGCCGCGTATAAAGAAATTTCGGAGCCGCAATATACGAGCGCGTAATATTTATAGCTATACTCAAACGAATGATACTTTTATTAGCTTGCACGCCCAAGTTTATTGGACACCGCCCCGCGGTTTTACTGTAACATCATAATCAAATGTAATATTTCATTATTTTGCACTTTCATTAATTCAGATAGCTTCGAAGTGTTCCATATGCAAATAATCATGATAAGCTTGACATTCAGCGATGCAAGGCTAATGTTTAGGAGACGGGAAGCTAATAAAATTCTACATTACGCGCCTCCAGTATGTTAATGTTATATTAACATAAGGCGACGCTTCAAAAATGTTGTAAATCAATTAAAGTTAAAGTTTATGACGACGCCGTGAAGAAAGCTCCTTGAGCGTTTTATTGAAGCAGTGTATTATCTCTCGAGGCTCTACAGCTACATAATGTTAAGATTCGTTTAAATTAATATAAACGTTTTCAATATTTGATAATAAGTTTTGTCAAGATTAATACAAGAAAAATATGTCTTTTAAAAAGTATCTAAATCTTTGTATTTCAAAACATAGAACTAGGTAAAGCTTTGCAATTTGCACTTTGTTATTTTTCATTGGGACAGCTGAATAAATAAATGCAAATATCGTTTCTTAGCGACGCATACGAATTCTTAGAATAAAAGGTCGTGATCGACTTTGATCTAGTGCGAGGAATTTATTCTTAGTTTTGGTTGCCAATGTTGTAGGTACTTATTTTTTATTAAGGTTTATATTTTCTTTCTTTGCACTAATAGCGCATAGTTTTTCTCAATACTTTGAAGTTTTCCCAATTATTAAAGGAGATGTTTGTTACATCGACAGAGTCTGATAAAATTGGTACATATAGGGGTAGAATTAGTTATTTTTAATCCGAAAAACTAAGAACTTTTTTCGCGGGTAGAGCGGTCTCAACTAGAGCTGGTCGTAAATGGTAAATTTACTTTTAAAAACTTACTCAAAAGCGTATTTATCTTCCTTGTAGTTGTGGTTCTGGCTGATGATCTTGATACCGTTGTTCTTGTAGTACCCGTCCTTGTAGAAGGGGTTGTCTTCTCCGGGGAACTGCACTAATCTGTACTGGTCAACCGATGCCTCTCCTACGTAGGGCTCGTAGTCGTGGGCGTACGGCCCGTAGCCACCGTCGTAAGGGTTGTCAATATGGATGTACGGGTTCGGAATATGAATGTATTTGCCGTCGTTATTTGGAATGTATCTGTAAATAAAAATACACTTTTGAATATTTTTCTTTTTTTATCTTCTTGGGAGTTTTTTAGCATGAGTGTTGCTGCTTTCGTTTAGCTTATGATATCACCTAGTGCTTCAACAAACCCTATTAGCGCTATTTTAGGAATGCAAAACAACATTTTGTATACCTAGTTCAAGATAAAATTCACTTTAAATAGAAGATTCATTATTCATAGATAAATTATTTTAAACTCAAAATCTGTTCAACTATAAGTTGAAATCTGGCGTATTCCCAGTTAACTTCGCGGGTATTTTTAGAAGTTTTATTGTTGTTCTGGGATTAAGTAGATCAGATTTGGCTTTATTGAGCTTTATTCGAACATCATTTTTTCGTATCGATCTGCTATAGGAACTTTCAGCAGATATAAATTTTGCAAATAATAATCTAGATCGATGGAATACTCGCAAGATATTATAAACCTATGTTTATTGTTTAAGATTAAGGTATTAAAATGCAGGTATTCTAAACTCTAGAGGATAATATTAAATTGATAAGTATCTAGACTTCTATGTGTGAGTCAAATGTGAATAATAACAAGTTGTATTGACATTTATCTACTTACTTGCCATTGTCGTTGCTATACTTGTAGGGGTCCCACTTGCCATCTTCTATGGGAGAGCTGACTACTGCGACTATGCAGAGTGCAAGTGCGAACTGTAAAATAATTGTAGAATGTTACTATATTTAAAATAAAAAAATACAAAAGTCGAATATTATTTTTAATATATAGGTACAATCTGTATTCATAAAAAATATTGTAAAGATCACCACAATATATAAAATTTAATTGAAATAAAATTTATAAAAATATATTAAATACATACCTCAAACGTAAACATCCTATAAGATCACTTCACGAAAGTTTTTCGAAAAAATAATTTGAACAACGTACAGTTCTTCAGGCCACTTGTTCACTGCAAACGATCGCGATACACAATGCGGAAATTTAATTCACGGTCACACTGCTGTCCGTGTGTACACTTCTTAGAGAATTCCAAATCGTTCTGTTGATTTCGAAATCGACCGGCCGCTTTTATACATTTGTATCATCAACTCATCTCTTCTGCAGGAATACAAACACATACGCTTGCGCGTGCGTCATACGTAACCGTCACACACATACACCTTACGCATTTTTTTATCATCTTTGCATACCATTGTTGGTTAGTTACTTATTGGGGTATCGGTGTCATATAGAAAATTATCTTGGCCGCTAAAAGCACTCAAGTAATCACGGATTGTCGTGCATGACATTTACTTGACGAATCTTCATGAAAAATTACCAGTATGCGCAGGCGACGCTCTGGATTTTTTTTTTGTTTTAAAGCAGGGTTTCTATGAAATCTATTCAAAGTTACGTGATTCACCTCTGTGGGGACGAATACTTTGGTCGTCCTCACGTAATCCTGCCTTATCTGTATACTTGTACAATTACGATATAACAACAAACAATTTTTTTTTTACTTACCTTTGTTATTTATTGAGGGTTTAAATTTTATTGTGAATAAATAAGTTTTTGGCATTTATGACAATGTTATTGTGATGCCAATTTTTTTGTGATATTTGGATGTTGATAATTTTTTTTGACAACGAATTCGAATTAGTGCGGTTTTTCTCGTAGTGCAGTGCGCTCTTTTCTTCTAACATTAATTAATTATTGTGTTATGTCGAATGCATTTAGTATCGAAGCTTACATCATAGTTACGTGATACAGGAGTGGGGCTAATTTCTGATGTACCTATATTACTTTAATTATGCAGTATGGTATTAATGAGAATCTTGACTTGTAGAAGGTAAGTGGGTAAATAACCTGACTTAGAAGCATAGTTTCTATGTTTACAATTATTGTGTTGACATCGGAAAAATGATATTAGTGGTTGAATACATACCTAACGTGTAATCGGTTTCTGTAGATTTTGTAGCAAAAGTAATTAAACGATTTTGTTATTGTGCGATTTAAAAAAAATACATTGTTGTGTTTATTTCGTTAAAACAATAATTATTGTTTTTCCATAATAATAATAAACAACATAAGTAATATTTTTTGGGTTCTGGGTTTCTTTTATAAAATGATTTATTTTACAATTTGTAGTATGCATAAAAATTTATTACTTACTTACATGAAGACTTTAAATTCACAGCACCTATGCAATTTGATAAATTAATAAAATAATCCTACCTTTATTATACCTAGATCTAGGAATCTCTAAAAAATGCGAGTGATAGAACTTTCTTTAGAAAAATTTATTCGGACGCATTATTCTTAGAGTAACTGTTTGATTAATTTGTAACAAATCGAATAGGATGTGATTATTTGGACCGAATATTCATTTAGCTGCATTCCGAACGATTGAAAGAATTTCACATTAGGTATAAATAAGTGTCACTATTTGCATATTACGAGGCATCGCAAGTGGATGGGTTTACCCAAACTTTTTATATCGTGAAAGAAGAACATGAAAAATGTTTAATTAAAAATATATTGCTAAGATCCGTGACATCTATTTTTATAATTTTAGAAATATAATTGATGATTACACTCTCATGTATTTTGTAAATTTTCTCTTTTTACATCACGATATCTACAATATTTTTATTAGGCTAGGTAGGTAAATAAAATAAATTTTCGGAAAGTTTCAAATAGGAGAGAGTAGGTAGTTGAAGATGTATTTTTAATTATGGAAAAGAGTGACCACCACTTAGAAGAAAAAAAAAAAAATTACATTAACTAATAATTAATCATTGTTTTGTTGCTGGTATGGCTAATGTTTGGTTTAGATGCTGCTATTTTGTATTGTATGTGTGTCATTTTTGCTGCAGAAATAAAATAATTTTCTTTCTTTTTCTTTTTTTCTTTCTTTCTAATCTACGTAGGTATTTCTTGAATTTAGGAGAAAAAATACATTATACAATCTACGTATTTCTTGTATTTAGGAGAAAAAATACTTCAAAATACACTTGATGTTAATCTAGGCATTTATCTAACATTATTTGTCACTGTGATAAATGTACTCGTATAAAGAAGTTTTTGGATGAAAGTTATTTATGGGAGTGTCGTGTTGCGGTAGGTTTATTCAAGGCCGAAACAATTTTATTAAGTATATTTATCTTTTTTGTCTGCCGAACATTTTTTGCTGATGAATAGTGATGTAGTTATTAATCTTAGCTCTAAGTTTGAACTAAGAAATATGCTTAGGTAAGTTTATCATCCCACGCAACTTAGAATTCTCAGCAGCTATGTAAAAAGATTTTGACGATGTCTTAGCAGTTTGTCAAGGCGCACCCTGGGAATAACCGGATTTTATGGCATCAGGATTTTATACAACAGATGGAGAGGTCAAAGACGCTAAATGGACCTAGTTTTATAAAATAATAAATGCACAAAAACATCGTAATAAATAAGGATATAATTATGTCTAGGTAAATATCGTTCAATAAAATGTTTAGATAGGAGAATCACTAAGTATGTGTCAAAATGTATAGATGATCAGTTTTATATCTATTAAATGATTTTTGAAATGAATAAAATAACTGTATCAACCAATTAGCATAGTCTGACCGGGATTTGTGGTGGTTAGGTTTTAAGTTAGTTATGCATCTGTCAATCAGTTCAGACTTTCAAAATCAAAGTGCCATTCAATTATTTTACTATGTAGGTACAGACCCTTAGACAAACCATTTTTATTTTTTTATTTAATCCTATATAAAGATGATTACGATTTGTCTTGGTAGTAGTGTCTCGCTGGCATGCCAGTATGAATAGCTTGCCACGATTGGGGAAGTACTACCCTCCCACAGAATATCGACGTTAAGTAGCAGTATGCATACTGTTGCGTTTCGTTCGGTGAGTATGGCTATGGAGCGCCAGATGCCCAATTCCTCCCTTATTCCCCTTCCTTCTCCTTTCCATCCCTTTCTCCTAACACCATCCTGAAAGGTTGGCAACACATCTGTGACTACTCTGGTGTTGCGGATGTTCATGGCCAGCGGCGGTGATCACTTACCATCAGGTGAACCGCAAGCTCGTTTGCTCCTAAAATGTACAGGGCTTGAAATTATTTGATCGCTTTACTTTCTTTAGTTGATATTGTCCTATGAAATAATGAACAATTGTTTTCCTTAATATCCAATCCTCTACTGTCACAATCGTTGTATATACTGTACGATCGACGAACAAAGTGGTCTATCAATTTTAAAAGAACTTCCTATCAATTAAAAATATCATTATAGTTCAAACTTAATTATTTTGACAAGAGAGTTTATAAACATTTTTGTTTTATGGCGTACAAATAAATTGCAACCTTATAGAGTGATAGACCATATTCTTTGACCAACTGTACCTATTACAAGTAAAAGTTCTTATCAATTGCTGTACTTACGTAAGTTAAAAAGTTGATATTTACTTAGCTAAGCACGATAACGCGATTGGAAAGATTAATGTTTTTTATTGCGTGTTGTTTAACATGCGATTAAATATCGCAGGGTCAAAGGTCGAAGCTACTATGGAGCTATTTACACACGGAATCCCATAGACTTCCAATTTAACAAGAGCTTTCACCATAGGCGAATAATCTTGATAATCAATGATGAAGACTTTTCTGATTAGCTAATCTTATCAAAATGGCATGACCGATTCTTAATAGATCGTGTTAACTCGACAGACAAAGAAGAAGAATATGATAAGTAAGAATTATCAGGGTCTAAAAATGCCACTAGATTAATCATTATGATTGACATTACAAATGTCCAAATATCCACTATTGACGATTCTTATTGTTTATTAATTAGTTACAGTCATACATAAAATTAACAGGTCTTATAGTTAATTATTATTAGGCAAGTAAGCACATATACCCTGTAAGGGCATTTGCAT
Source organism: Allophyes oxyacanthae (assembly GCA_932294325.1). Lineage (NCBI taxonomy): Eukaryota > Metazoa > Arthropoda > Insecta > Lepidoptera > Noctuidae > Allophyes > Allophyes oxyacanthae. Next base: position 6,757,267 of record OW028610.1, read on the forward strand.
CTGGGTGCGAGCAATTACATTAGGCATTCCCTATTAAAAATATAACAAATAAGCATAAGATATAACAACCATTCGCGATCTTGCCCTGCAGTGAAACAATACAGGCTAATATCATACGCGTTAGCCTAATTTTCAGCGATAAACTGTGTTACAGTTACCATAGAGATTCGTAATTGAATTGCTCAATGTAGCCTAATAAAAAACGCGTAAAAAAATCATTGAAATAAAAATTATCACAGTTCATGTTAATGGTGCTATACTCATTTATCTGTTAATAACCAAGAATTGTACTAAAAGGAAAAATAAGTTGAATAACTCCAGGTTAGACAGACACAAGATTTCAAGAAATCGGAGGGGTTAAAGGACGGGCATAAGCTCATTATCACTAGACCGAAGAATTTGTCATCAAAATTCTTCATAACGTTTCCCACGTCATGATCATGTTGAATAAATTAATTAATCAGTACAAATATGTCTATTTGTGGCCGAATTGATACAAATATTGACGTTTTTTCTCCGAAGTTACTATGTTTGTTTGTCACCGAATATACGTGCTTATAATGTAGCATTCCTGGGAAAATTTTATCCGACGGCGCCGATGACGCAGTGAATATGGCGCCAACGATCACTAAGTTTTATACATAATTTATTTAATTATTTTTTTATTCAACACTTCGCAAAACATCTGCTACTTAACTGTAGCAGTAGCAGGTTTTAATTTATTGGAATGTTAAAAGGTGATGACAACAAAAACAATATTCGTTTAGGAATGTATGTTATTTTTTATAATCTTTAGAATCTAATCGTTTGAGGCGCTCTAGATTTTGTTGTGTGCCAAACAATAAAAGGATGCAAAAAGTTTTTTATTTCTTTTTCAATTTAATCTCAGGGGGGCTAAAAAGGCCGCTTTAGGTGAATCATAATATGATTCATATTACGAATGTCAAAATATCTAATTAATTGACGACTCTTAATGTCATCCGCATAAGGTTCATATTCAGTAATCATCTGTTTGACAGTTACTATGCAGATCATTAGATGAATTGCTCAATGTGGCCTTTTTAGGCCCCCAGATCGGCAGCCTGATTACGGACGCAGCTGACAGTTTGCGACTGGCGTAAATTGTACAATTGTTGCTGTCAAACATCATTTTGGTATTACGTACAATACAAAAAATTATGTTTGACAGCAGCAATTGTGCAATTTACGCCTGTCGCAAACTGTCAGCTGCGTCCGTAATTAGGCTGCGGATTTACGTACATAATGACCTAGTACATTGTACTAAATACGTAAGTGTTTAAATCAAATCTGGTATGGTATGTCATAACATTTTGGGACTTTTGATATTTATTCTACCAAAACATTCATTGTTACTTAATTCTATTATGCAGAAACTTATATACCATAAAGTATATTTTCAGGTCATAATAATTATAAACAGTAGCTGACCTATGATGCTCTAATAGGCGACTTAATAGATGTATTTGTCATACAAAATACAGATGTTGATCCAAACTAGATTGGAATGTATTCATAATGTATTTTATCCATTTTAAATTATGGAATACCAACTAATATCTATGCGGAATGAATGAGTCTAAGTATGATTAAAAATAGATTTAATAATAAACTGGTGACATTCTTCTGTTTATCAGTGAGTTTAGGCACTGTCACCCGGATCCTTACGTTGAAAGGAATGCCATCTAATTGGTTGTAAACCGATTAGGATTCAAATATTTTGGTTCGATTTTTTATTGATTTTATGGTTTTTTATAATTATATTTGTATTTGGAAGTGTTTTGATGTGTCCTACGCGCGATTTTTGAATCATGGATTAAACCCAGGTGTTGCATAAGTTCTTAAGAGGAAACTCGGGCGGTGATTTGTCCATACTAGCATATTCCTCGATTTCCTCTCTGGATTTTTAATACTAGCGCATTGTTTTTTTTTAATATGAAATAGATATCGACCACAAGCACCTACTTTTAGCTTTTCCTGTACGAGCTTTGCTTAGTTTGAAGGCGATGAACAGATGTTCAATATGCAAAGTTTGACAGTGTATATTTAAAAAAAAGCAAAATTTACAGACGGAACAAATATTTCAAAAAATGCAGATAGGTGAAAAAAAAATATCCTCTTTTGGAGGAGAAAACAGTGGAATACAGAGCCTCGATTTTGACGATTTTAAGCCTGAGGTGCAGTTGTCTCTTTCGCACATCGATAACGCGCTCGGTGAACAGTTTGATGATTTTGAAAATATTCTTCAAATGTTTCGAGGCCCGCCATTCCTCTTAACTTCTTTAATTTTGGTTTGATTTGATTTATTTGAATTGTCAAAAAAACCCGCACAAATAATTTATGCCTGCAGGGTGTTAAGTTTTGTTCTCTACCAGTGGCGAGACGGGACATGAATTTCAATAGTTCGGTATTTTCCCCGAAAACATGCAGTGCAGCTTAATAACACACTGCGCGCAATAGGGTGTTAATTAGCGCTCTAGGTATCGGAATATTCCTTTCAATTTACAACGAGAAATGGACCACAAAGCATTTTACAACTGAAAGATAAAAGCTGTACTAGAAGCCACAGGGAGATTATCATTAGTCTTTGATGTTAAATGAAAAACGCGAAAATATACGCGTGATCATTCGCATGTATACAAATTACAATTCTTGTCCTGTCTCGGAAACGCGCGAATTCTTCATTAATATGCAGGTAAAACGACAAATGTTTTTTAAAACCTAATAGGTACCTTTTTTTTTTCCAATCACCCGTATATCTGTTTTCTTCTTTGTTTTTATTGTGTTCGTGTGCAATAAATTATAATTATTTCTATTCTAATATGCCTAACTCTTGCTAGATAAACTCTTCTCTCGTATTGGCATGAGCTATACAGTGTGTTCCTGGATAATACGCACAAACAAAAATGGGACAAAGAAAACAAAAGATTATTGTTAAAAAAATATTTAAAAGTATTATATATTTCTAATAAAATCGTTTACTTAATTTAGTTTTTTTTTTACTTTTACATTGCCTGCTATAGACCCCCTACGTTACGTTATATAATGTCTTTATTATAATAAAATCATCTATCATAATATTATATAAGTCACAAGCAAGATTGAATCTTCTAATTAATAATATAGCGTTGTTAAAAATGAACTATTCATGAATAAAAAATAAACTTATGTACGTAACTTAAGGAACTTAACTTTTATTTTACTTAGAATTTTATTAGTATAGAATACATCTTTATTTTATGTAAACCAGACACAGCCACTTATGAAATGTCGGGACTCTAGGTGTGCGGTCCCAAATAGTAGGTTCTATGGAGAAGAACTAAAAAGAAACTCCATGGAAACTCTTTTAAAATAACAGATTACAATTTTGATTAGTACAATGTTGTGGTAAGAGCTGCGAGAATAATGTAATTTAATGTGAATAAAAATAAGAATAGGATAATAATGATTTGCCTCTGAATAAAAATGTTATGGTATTTACAAAGCTGAACAGTTCCGACAGACGGACATATTAATAATTTTATTCGCACTATTATTATCTGAGACATAATGTCATATTGTGGTAGACTATGTTTTGTGGTATTTATCGCTAAGTCAATACGACGTAGATCAACCGGATATCCTTTTTAAACTATTAGAAAACGGTGAAACGTATAGAGACTATAAAATTATGTAGATACGACCATAAAATAATATTGTTTACGCAAAATTCGAAATTTTTCCTATCTAGATCAGTTGCAAAGAAGCAATTTGGACGGCCTAGGTGTTTTCGGAATACTTTCACGAATATACTTAGAGTGAAAGTTCTACTTTGAATAGGAAATTAAAAAAATTGTGCCCACGACACAGGAGTAAATCCTAGACAGAGGCAACGATTTAAATTTAAGAAAAATAAAAATAAAATCTGGTCCGTCTTTTTCCTAGAGTTATCCTTCAGCTTATACAAGGCACTTCCTTTCTAGTCTCGATCCCGTTAAGGAATCATTTTACTCATTATTATGAATAACTTTTACTATAGGACGAACCCTGAAATCGCGAAAAATTTATCAGCTGGTCAATACATTTAGTCGAGTAATATTAAATTAATTGTATGTAACAGCAGATTTGTTTTCATGATTTCCGTGTTGGTCCCGTTGTAGTCCTGTAGTAGAACTTTTACTAAACATTTATTATTCATTGATGATTTTATTTTGTAAACTTTTCTGAACACGGGAGAATCGTAGCTACTTAGCTACCGCGTAATTCAGTCACTCAGCGAGGCTAAGCAGCTTGCCACGGTCAGTCCTTGGATAGGTGATGGTTTTTTCAACCATCGAGATTCCTCCGTGCCTCGAAAAGCACGATAAGCAATTGGGCTCTGTTGTCATACGAATAACTATGACAGTCGTTACGGGTGGCCCAAAAATGTTGACTGCACATCTAATCTTAGGATTTTAGAGTCTCCTAGTAATTGAGTATCGGAGGTCAGGTGGTAGTCGTCCTGTGTAAATTAGGTACTGATATTTAGCTGCATCTGGTCAGACTATAAGCCAACCTCAACTTAGTTGGAAAAAGGCTAGGCAGATGAATGATAATTTTCTGAACATAGGAGGTCATTGCACCTTGCGCTGAATCTAATTGCGTTATCAACTATCGGTTGTGATATCAAACTCATCTTCTCCCGTTAAAATAACCGTTTAACTTCTGATCTGTCTGAATTAGTAGATTTTAAACTGATAGACAACACCGTCTTACTTTGTGATAATAACACACTGTCATAAGCCATCTGTCTTTTACCTATATCATATTTCCCTCCCAAGTTGCTCCATATATCCTATTTATCAGCCTTCTACCTCGAGTCTACTCTAGCCTTGATAATTTTTTCTGCAAAGTGAAGATTAATATTGGTTTTCTATAATTAGGTACATAAGTAAGTAATAAAGTTTTAATTAATTACAAGTTATACACAGATAAATCTAAGAAAACTATACTTCAATATGAACACTGCCTAATTTTATCAAAAACATGAAATAAAAATAAAAATATATACGAAATGAGCACTTAGGCGTCAAAGTTCTCCTCATCGATGTCAATTGGCAGCGTGCCGAGAAGACTGGTAGCATTGCCACGTTGAATGGCAATTCTTATTCTTTGAGGAAAAAATGGACCAGCCCTCGGGTCACGCGTAGAGTCGGCCAACCGTTTTGCAATGTATCTAAAAAGAAGACGTGCATTCAGACCCCATGACCCGAGCGTTTCGACGCCAAACGACTCAAGTGGTGTGACTCGAGTGTTTCTGCAGTTGCAGCGCCAGCGGCAGAATAGCCCGCCGTACTAGGAAGATGGGGAGGAGCAAAGGTGTCGACACACCATTGCCATTATTGCCATTCAACGTGGCAATGCTGCCAGTGTTCTGAGCGCGCTGCCAATTGACAGCGATATGTCATTTATATTTATAGAAAAGTAATAAAAGTTAATATTATTAATAGTTTAAAATTTCACAGGAAACATGTCACAAATAGAGTACCTAACATAAAATTATTAATGAAAATGTAATTAACGTCGCTGTAAGCTAAATAATACACGAATCACGCACAACAATTCACATGTTAGGTACTCATTGTTCAAGTAATAACAATAACCTGTCTATACAATAACATTGATAATATTACAATTAAATTGACGGTTTTGTATGACGAATATTTCATCGTTTCCTTATTTTGTATAAATATTAGATTTTCTGAATTTTGTGAATCATAGTCAGTGAGTAATTTCAAAATAAGAATAAAATCACTTAATTTCAAGGTCCAATAAAACCATATCCCCAGTGAAAATTAAATGGACCTTCTTCGTATAACCAAATAATTAACAGTGATTAAGAATTTAATAACAGCGATATTTGTCATTTAATTGTAAAATAAATAGGTATATTAGGATCCTTTTGGTTTGGATCTGACTAAGCTCTTGAAGTCACGGAATCGATTAAAACGGTTGTCATAAAGTCGTGACGCTTATTTACCGATTATGTCAAAATGATTTTCCGCTTCTTCTTGTCTTTACTCAAAGTTCTTCTGTCGTATCTTGTACGAAGCACTTATTAAGTGTATGGTCGTGTCATACAATCTATCACATAGTGATCACTCTGAGGTGATCACTCCGAGGTGATCACTCTGAGGTGATCACTCCGAGATGATCACTCATACCGTAGTGGAAAAATTATGCAGTTAGCATTTTGGAGGTATCGGGAGCGCGAAACGAACTCGGAATTCGTCACTCTTAGAGGTTCTTTCCGGTAGTAAACCTTTTTTCGGATCACTGTAAAAATTGATTAATTTATTACACCTAGTTATATTGTTGCTAAACATAAAATTTATCATTTCAGATTTTATAGGTACCTACAGCTTTTATGTCCGGGTCATTTGATACTGTAAATATGTAGATCAAACGATCGCCTCAGGTAGGAAATAAAATCAATTATTATACGAATTCATATAGACCTAATCTGAGTTGTTATTTACAACTTAAAGGTAAGAACGCACTTCAGTGGAACGACGCGACGCGACCAAATATTGCTTATAATATTAAAGCGTATGAGAAAGATCGTACTACGCGGCAGCGGAACTGCACGGCGCGACACTATTTCATAATATAAACAATATTAAAATTTGTCACCGGCCGTTCCGCTGCAGTGCAATTCCGTTCAGTGCAGTCTTACCTTTATGCAGCATAAAATGGAATGCAGTTTTATTTTAGTCACCTAATCTATTAAATGTGAATCGAAACTCTACTACAGATAAGAAGTAGGGTCCAACTTATGTGATGTTCAAAATCAGCTAGAAAATAATGTTCGGAACATTACCATTATATTCGGCTGTTTTTTTCACGGAAATTAAGCGTAAGAACTACCATTCAGAAGTATATTAGAAAGGTTTTTGAAAATGTGGGATATAAATCAAGAACTTGATTTTGAAGCTGCGTATTACATATGTCCAGTGATAGCCTAACGGTTGAACGCTTGCCTTCCATGCAAAAAGGGTCTAAGATAGAAACGGGCCCGCACCTCTGACTTTTCGAATTTATGTGCGGATCGCAATTTGATTGTTACTTGCATTCACGGTGAAGGAAAACATCGCGAGGAAACCTGAGAGGGCCTCATAAAGTCCTCGATGATGTGTGTAGTCCACCAACCCGCACTAGGTCAGCATGGTGGACTAAGGCCTAACCCTTATCATTCCGAGAAGAGGCCCGTGCCAGTTAGTAGGACAGTAATGGGCTGGATTAGTTAATTTTTTATAATGCTAAAGTTTCCTTGGTAACCTTCAAACCTACTCATTTTTTTGGAATTAATAGAAATTAAATAGACTCTGAACTTGTTATTTTTTATGCAACATTATTTCACTTACGACTCTCCCAAAAATATCAAACTTTACCTTCCAAGACCGGATTTAAGACATAAAATACTTTCCGCTTTTAAAGAGGATTAATAAACGGTAATATTAATTCAAGACACCCACTGTGCCTCTTGACAGTTCACGAAAATAACTTTATTTACCCCGACACGACTAGTGAGGGCCGGAAAATATTAAGCTATGCAGTGACAAGAAAGGGCAACACAATGAGTAAACAATTTTTCGGCGTCGAAATCTGCTTCACATGGAACCTTTATAAGTATCACTTATTACCACTTCAGAGCCTTAGGTATAGTCAAATATTATTGCTTGAATAAAAATAACGCCTACGTTCTTTAATAAAAAGAAACTAAAAGTTTTTAGCAAGCATCCTGAATGCGGACCTATTTGGGTAAGTCGTAAAGTCCGCTGTTCGGGTCGTCTCGGCCTTCGTGGCATAATGACAAAATACCGACATACAACACTAAAATTTCAGATAATCGCATTAAAATCCTTCATAAATGTATTAAGCGTCGTCATATACAAATCAAGTGAACCTTAAATAATTATTGTCGGAGGTTTATACTCGCATTCAATGTCTTTCAAATATATTGAGGCATATTTTTAATGTTGTTGAGGCATTTTGCATGGAACGGAACAGGACTTTGCCCATATACGGAATACGCTTAACCGCTTCTTATTTCAAATGGTTATTTTACGTCGTTTTTCCTTATTATTCGGCTAACATTTCAAGCTTTATCAAAACGAGATACAAAATACCTACAAAAGATTATCCAAATGTTTCAAATCTTCAAAAGTACTGAATTTACGGGATTATGGATTGAGTATTTTATTTAATAGGTAAGTAGTAATGCAATCACCATAAGCTATGGTCTTATTATCAACAGTTTCAACAGCATTCCATAGATTAGTCAGAATTTACTACAAATATTTAATAGGATGTTTTTATTTTCCGATTGAATGAACTTTTAATTTTCTCGGCTTTCGTGAACGTCGTGAAAGCCGTGAAAGATACAAAAATCAAGTATCTCGACTTAGCACCCGAGGTTGTCGATATGTGAGGTGTGGACTCAGCAATCGCTGTACCGATACCCGTAAGCGTCAGCAAATGGTATAATTAATAACCAAGAGCCTCGATCGACACCCTAAGAGGCTTGCGTTGGGCAGCTGGGTCCAGGGCTTGATACAGAGGGCGGTAGGTACTCCTGGGCCCGCTGCGGCCCTGACCTTCGGTAGCTCGGATACTGTACCGAAACCAGTGGGCTACTGCTTTTTTAATTTTTTAAATGATTTTGTGAAAATATTTAAAAATGTTTTGTATGTTGTAGGTATATACTCGTAAATGAATAAAGGATTATGATTATATTCTGGTTGAAAAAGACGAGGAGCTTTCAACGTCACATAAAAACTAAATTTTAGTCAAAAACGCTTAAAAATTATGGTATCTTATTTCTCCCTCATTTGACTTTCATTGATATAGTAAAACAGATCATTATGGAAATATTTATTATATTATTCCAATATATACATAACAAAATTTTTAGTTTCTACTCTACATACATAATATTCTTATGTTTCTTTGTATCTATGCTAATAAAACTTCCTTATTATCAGCATATGCCTTACGGCTATAAAAGTTGAAATGAACTGATCATATTTCAAGATATTATGTATATAGACAAAAGATGGACTTCAAAGACTTCAAAGTGGATAGGAATAAGTGGAAAATTTTAAGTTGGAAGACTAAAACGGCGGGTCGATGACATAATCGCAGTTGTTGGAAAAAACTGGATAACCAATGTCAAATACATGAACCCTGAAAATTTGAACACATTATACTCCTTCTTGGACAGTCGTGTAAAAATACAGAAAGATGGAAGAATCATTAAAAATTAAAATAACTAACAATATTATTAATTCTATTTTATAATAATTAGATACCTATAACTAACAACATTAACGCATTTGAAATATAAAATATTGAGATATAGGATTCAAAAGGTTATAATTATATTATCTCCTTTAGTTTATAAACATATTTTTTTACGTTTTTTTTTACATATTATAAAATAACAAATAAAATACACATTTAGAAACAATAAAAAATCTAGTATTATTATTATTTACTTTATAAAAACTTTAAAATAGGTAATTTTACGGATAATTTTTTTTTTATAAAAAAATGAAGACATTTTAAAATATAAAACAGTAGTAGCCCACCGGCATCGGGAACAGAGTCCAAGTTACCGGTGGTCAGGGTTTTTGAGAGAAAAACCTGCTAACAATGCCGTTATTGTTTATATATAAATAATTTATAGAGCAAACGGTACAGTGTAACAAAAAATGCGCATTCAATTTAAGATACATTAAGATATTTATATGTTATAATGAAGGCGTTAACTTTATTATTATCGCAAATAACAATTTGAATCTCTTAAGTTGATAGTAAAACAGTTATTTTTATCACTTTTGTATCGACATTATCGACTAAATGACGCCCTCGGTGAAATGTATTTTTAAACCATGCTGAGCAATGAAAATTATCATAATTGGTTAAAGAATATTGTAAAACAGATTTATTCGTTAAAATCGATTGTATTCCAATTCAAAATCATTTATTTGTAAAACATAATTAGGTGGGAGACAAGATGTTAATAAAATAGTAGAGTAAGGGTCATTTTCACCGACAAAATAACAGAGGTTTAAAATTAAATCGGCCAATTACCCATACAAAAAATCTTGTTTAAAGGACAATGTTGTTTTGTTTGTTACCTATAATTATCTAGTATCATAGAAAAAAGTTTAAAATCTTATTTTAAACTTTTTTCTATGATAAAACTGAACTCTACTGTATTTAATTAGTAACTTATTTTTAACTTCTGGCGCACGCAATTTTTAAAAATTTTGAATTTTCTCCATTTACTTGGACATACAGCTTAAAAACGTACAATCATATCACATACACACACACTCAGATCCGGAACAACTATCTGAAGGCCATACAAACATTTGTTCCATGCGGGGATCTAACCCGCGGCACGTAGCGCAGAAAGCCAATCTCTTAGTCACTGCGCCAGCCGTGTCGTCATTTTATATTATTGTATCTACTTCCGTCAAATGACGGGTTAAAAAAAAAAGATGCACAAGCAATGATTTGGTGCTGTCTTAGCAAGATCCATCATTAAATTTTGATGTACTACCGATTTATACCGCTTAGTACCGCTATCAGATTTATCTATTAACTGTGAAAAGTAAGTCAAGTCCTTAAAAATTATAACACCAAACATTTTAATCTGCTTATTCCTTTCTCTATTAACAGTAAGCGGGCGTAGTCGATTCAAAACAATAAAAATAAAGATCTCACATTAAGCTCCGCTGCATAGACTAAGATAATAATTTGGTCCAATAAATAACACCTACAGTCATAATCATAAATTAATCGTTCCGCTTGTTTCCTTCGCCTGCCCAAATAAAAACTTAAGTGCTTTTTTCTGTTTAAGAAAGTTAGAGTTCGTGTATTTTAGAAAAGCTCCTAAAGTTTAGGCTCCTTAGAATCTAAGGCGATAATCCGGACAGAAGGGACCGTTTTATATACCATTACGTTTACACTTTGTTAGCTTTTTAAAAATATCGACGAAATAATTTGGCTTTTATGAGAATAAACACTTAATAAAATAAGGTTTTCATTGAATTTATGTACAGAAAATATTTTTAAATTATTTTCGTAATAAATTATATGGTTATTGGTAACCAAATAAATCAATTAACAGCTTTCGCCATTCATCTCACTTTGATGTTTGACCTACTTTTAAATAAAAGTCCCAAAACAATGTTTTGCTCGTCTAGCTATTAACTTCGATAATATAAAATCAACATTAGTATATAATTTTTTACTGTTTAGTGTCCACGGATAATACATTACAATAATTTTGATGTTAATTTACATTAATTATATAAAAATTCTGATCCAGTAACGGTAGTTATGAATCTGCCCACCTACACTCTTTCACTTACCTACGTTAAAACGGTAATCAGTATAATCTATACTTGTAATATAATATTTTATTTTGATAAAAATAAAACGCGTGGGTGAAACCGCGTGGAAAAACTAATAACATATTTTCATAAAAAGGAATGAAACATGTTTTTGGAATTCAAAAGAACCCTGAATAATAAAAAGAAATATAGCTAATATTCTATTCAGGATATTTTTTTTATGTAGTGAGCATAATTATTGGTAGACTCATTTAGTCTCTGTGTCCTAAATGCAACAGCAGTATTGGGATACACTTTAAAACAAAATGAAAATTAGACTTAGTATGGTCGACACGCATAATTTACTAGCGCAAGCCATAGAAAATTAAATTTTTGTTTAGCTTTGGACTGAATTTTAGTACTGCGGTTGCATTTGGGAACGGACACTCAATCACTCTGCAAATTTTGCGCATTACATAAAAAAATATCCTGTTTATCTCAAAAGAACAGCTGAGATTCAAAAAAACATCATCAGCCTAGATTTTTTCTAGATTTTTTAGAATAAATACATGCATTGCATGTTTATGTCACTTAAAATAGGAAAATAAAATAAACTTAAAAAATAAATAAAAACCGACTTCAAAAAACGTATAAAAAGTATAAATTTTTATTTTTTCTAAAAACTTAACAGCTTTCTTCAAGTCGGGGCCTTTAATTCTTCAATGCATCTTAGCTTGGCAGTGGCAACGACTTCAGAACCTGTTAAGTTTCTTTACAATTATTTTTTTATATATTTTCGTGTCGGTTTTTATTTATTTTAAAAGTTTATTTTATCTAACCTCTCATCATCATAGGCACCCTCTAAAACATATATATATATATAATATTCCTATCCTCAGCGGTTTCTGTTATGCTTTGTCTGTTAGCCAGTCACGGGATGGTTTTTGCAAATGACTAAAATCTGATTTTAACAAATTATACCTTGCTCAATGTTTCTTAAATTATACCCTCGACGTCTTATAAATAAATTTTTATGTGACCAATAAAACCGGGGTGTAGATTCGATAAGATAAATAAAACTCTGTAGTTATATTGGCTCCTTTGTTACGTATGCGTATTTACTGAAGTGTGTGGTCTCCAAGGCATAATACGGTCTAGAATAGGCAACAAAAAGTTGGGTATAAGAAATAGATAGGCCAAAAACTCAATCCATTTCTTTGCTTCAGTACAGAATTACATAATAAATTATGATAGAGTCGCTTCGGTGTCCATTACTCCATTTGAATAAAATGACTATGTCTATCAATGTTACTGCCATGGAAGGGAGACTGTGAACGCTGAACATAGTCTGCGGGGGGTTTAGTCAGGTGGACCAACAATCTGAAGAAGGCACCTGGGACTTGGGAGTGACTGGATGCGGATGGCGAGAATTGAGTGCTATGGCGCAATTTGGGAGAGTTCTAAGGCTGACAACTATAGTGCGTGCTTTTACTTAGCTCATACTTTACTTAAACTTTGCCAAGCTTATTTATATGATTAGTGGATACTTTGATTTGGAACTTATGGTTGTAACATGCTGTAATAGTGCTGAGCATATGCTAAGACCAACGAAGACAATTAAAAAAGTCTAAAATTAATTAAAGAAAGTATATAATACCAAAGTAAAGTCTAAGTACGCTCTATAGATCGCAGCCTAAGTCTAGCAGTGGGTCACGATAGCCCAAATCGATTAATTGGCTATAAAACGATTTTATTGAGCAGTTTAACTTGAGAAATCAAATAAACATTAACTTACATAACTCTCCCTATTAAAAGATTAATATGAGGTGATGAAGAATTGATTTATGATTATAATAAATATAATGTTGGTATAATCCTGTTTTATAAGCCTATAAGTATTTATTATACCGAGATCTACATAAGAAATTAATTTAGAGTACGGTACAATATTTGTTAAAATTAAGGAAGCTTCGATTTCAAGTACTATTTAATTATAATTGGATAATTATTAATATTGATAAATTATGATTATTAGCATGATTGGTTATTGGGAAGTCAGTAGGAAAATAATAATCTAGTCAAATGTATGTTTTTATCACTTAAAAATATTGTTTTGTATTTTGCGTCGTAAAAAAATAAAAATGTCTTTGATTGTTATAGCCTTGTCATATACTATAAATTAGGATTGTTTATTCATCGAATTTGATTAATGTTTTAATGGAATTGAAAATCAATGCTTACAAAAAAATTATGCTAATTTTATTGATTGATTAATATAAAAACAATATTAGTATTACGTTATATTAAACACCTTATTTTATAAAAATATTTGCTTTGAGTTAAATGAGTACGAAAAAGTTAATAAATAGTAATAATAACGACACGACACGACGGACGGACGACACGGTTGGCGCAGTGGCTAAGCGATTAGCCTTCTACGCTACGTGCCGCGGGTTCGATCCCCGCACGGAACAAGTATTTGTATGATCTACAGATAGTTGTTTCGGGTCTGGGTGGTGTGTGCATGTGACATGTATGTTTGTAAACTGTACCCTCGATACAGGAGAAATCCTAGTGAGGGGCAACGTTTAAAAAACTAAAAAAAAAAAAAAAAAGGACTGTCTAGAAGATCATCATCATCATCATCATTTGAGCAATAACTATGTAACCACTAGAGATTTCATGCAAAATTGTGTATCAGATAGCTACACGTGGTTTGATTTGAGAGGTGCGGCTTCGTATTAATTTAATAATCTGTTGACGCTAGGGCAGCCCGATTCCGGGTATAATAGCTATTATTATCTACCTATACTTAGATTTTTAATAAGATGTATTAGCTTGACAGTTGGAAGGGTAAAATTTTATACATAAAAAGATAATGAGGTGAAAAAAAGAATGAATGTTTAATGATCTTAATAATGATGATCTTACATTACAGCAATTTTTTTATTGAATTTGTTAACTTGACACATGGCGATAAAACACGATAATAAGTATATTAGAATTAAAAAAAATTGCTATGAACTGTCTAGTTACTGCATCGAATTAAAAATCCAACTATTATTGTTAACTCAAAGTCAAAGATTTTTAATTTAACTGGGTCTTTATAGGCACTTTTAAATCTCTAGGTCCAAGGTTTACATAATAATTTAGTAAATATTCCTGTACTCTTGACATTTTGCTTCAGGATTTGTTTTTTTTAAGATTACCTGTTGTTCACATGAAGATTATAAAAAGATATGAATATCATTATGAAAATACTTGAATAATTTTGTTTGTAAATCAATAAAGCAAAGAAAGGTCACGGCGGTGTCACAAAGTAGGTTAATTCTGACCATTTGCAATTATTATTAGAGACGGGTCAATTAATAACCTGTTACGTAAATAACATTTTTATTTATTATTGATCAAATTTATAGGATTTTTAACTAAACTGACGTAGATGGATTGATACGTTTCATTTATTTATATTTTGGCACTTTTCAATGACTTCCTTGTTTTAATAATTGAATTTTTTATAAGCATTGGGTGGTTAATGGTTGCGTATAGCTTTTCTATGATCGTTGAATCAAATAGATCGACAGCTCTAAGAATCGTGATCAAAAAACACATTCAAACGCAAATGTGAAACATCAAGCCTGTCAATTATGTGTTTCACTGCAACTACTAGCAGCTGTTTCGCGGTCACCAATGACCCTCGTGGCACTAAAGGGGTAAGTAATGATATGCAATTTTCTTAAATGCACAATAATTAGGTGTTACATAATTCGTATAAAAATATATATATCAGTGAGTAATTTTTTATCCATTTCACTGCCTAGCGCTTTTTCGCGGTCACCAGTGACCCCTTTGACACTCAAGGGGTAAATAATATGCAATTTTCATAAATTTACAATAATTATTACTTAATTCATATAAAAAAATATATACCAACGAGTGATTTGTCAAACTTTTAAATCTTTTAATTTTATCCACCAACCAATTAATTGGAAAAATATGGTCGTTAAAATTAAAGAAGTAATCATACAGTAGCAATAATAATAATTTAATTTTAATACATATTTATAATGAACTGGTATAATTGGACAGTGAGTCAGAAAATTAGTTTTCCAGTCTTACTTCGAACGTCCTTTGCGCTTCATGGAATAATCAGAACGATTTGGCTTCGAAATGAATTCGAAATGACCGTCTTTACCATGGCAATGACCTTTTCAATGGGCCCAAACTACATGATGTTCTGATTAGCTTTTAAAATAACACTATCTAGGACAAGAACTTTTCTCACCTACTATAGGTAGGTACGTAGGTATTTAATAAAAAACAATAGGGACAAGCGGCCAATAACAGAGATAGGTGAAAGACTGATACAAGAGGAGGCGTTTGCCCAACATTGGGACACAAATAATATTAATATATATACACATATTATATTAATATAGGTATGTTTATTGATGAACATGGGCAAATTTTTGAGCTTGAAAATTTATATGACCGTCTTAATCATCGCAATGACGCCTCCAAAGGGCTCAAACTAAGCAATATTTTGATACGATTTCATGGGTCACTATCTTCAAAAGTGGGTTACTATTTTTTTCAACTAATTATAGGCCCAATTATCGTCATATAAACGTATATGACGATAATTGGGCTTCCCTCACAGATCGCTGCGCTGCAATAACGAATGAATCATCGAATTATCACTCATATTATAGATTAGTAATAATATCGCAGAAACACTTTTCGCCTATCTAAGTAATATATAATTGTGTTCTATCAAATTATAGATTGGCAGAACTTCCTAGGACTTGACATTGTAGTCCACGGTAGTCTACGGAGAGGTCAATGACCTTTAGAAGACTGGCTGATAACGATGCTGTTTCCTTAATGGACTCACGTACTAACCGACATGGATATATTCAATAAAGTCAACAAGTACATAACTTTATTTAAAAAAAAAATCAAGAGAATTTATTCTATTTGCTAGTAGATTTCTCGATCAAGGAATTTTACTGTCTACAGTTATAATTATGAAAAAGTAAGACTTGTTATTGTCTTTTTTAGATTAGAATAAATCTTTATTATATATAACCCAGATACAGGCACTTATGAAATGTCAAGACTCTAGGTGCGCGGTTCCAAATACGTCGTATGGAAAAGAACCGCCAAGAAAAACATGGAACATCTTTTAAAATAATAGATTACAATCTTCATTAGTACAATGTTGTGGTAAGAGCTGTGTAAATAATGTAATTTTATATGAATAAAAAATAAGGATAGAATAATAATGATTTGCCTCTGAATAAGATTGTGCCCTTGCATACTAAAATTAATATAGAATTACATTTACTTTGCATTCGTATAAAATTTCTTCTTACGTCAATGTTTTGATCCGTACAGGAGTCGTCAACCTTAAAGCAGGAAATAAGTGGTTATTATTTTTGGAGGGTCTCGATCTTAAATTCAAGAAGATCTCCAAAAGCAATATTCGCATTATGTTAGCATGATTACAATAATTTAACATTTCTTTCTGCTGCGTAATCTTAAACGTACAGTAATTTGACAGAATGTGTGCGAATATTATCGATTGATTCATAAACATTTCGAATCTTTCCGGACTCCAGAAAAGTGAATAATCATTTCTGGTCATTGAAAGAAATAAAATTCTAACCGAGCATGTAAGGAAAGCGTACATTGCCCTCAAAGGGTCGTTTAGATTGATACTTTTTGCCAACGAAATATATACGGGTTAACAGTTATACTTAACATTAATTTGTGTGACGTTTACCGAAATAAAAATAAAGATGACAATTGAAAAGATTTTTTGAATGAGATAAAGTCAAACAAACAGGAACTTGCTGCAGTACCTACTGTTTCTCCGAGTAACGTTAATACTGAGGTTAATACTTTAAGCATTATGATGGTCGAAAATAAAGAAGAGGTATCTACCCAAGTTTTCATGTGGTTGTACGAAAACCCAATTCCATTATGCATTAATAAGGGTATAAGCGAAGCCCTCAACCTTCAGCTTTCCATTCCCCGACCTTCGCTTGTGCTGAGCCAGTATGTCTTAAACAGTCCCTTGTCAATATTATTAACCAGAACCAGACACAGTAACCTCTCTCTCGTTGCCCTCTTAGCGACGCTCTATATATGACGAGACCCGTGTCTCACTATGGGATGCCCTTAGCTGCGCTATCGCTTAATATATTTCACTATAAGGTTTGAAGTCCATCAGGCCTCGCCATAGTCCGGTTAAGCAATACAGGCTCCCAGATCCAACAGCGAGAGACATGTAACAATAAAAATTCAGCTTGCCATTACGGCAACCTCAATCATACACGATGCTCTTGTCGCTAACCAAGATATGTATATTTTTTTAACAATCTCGATTTTACTTATCAACCACGTTCTTCGTGCCCATTGGTCCGTTACGAGCTCTTCACCGATCCGTGGGCCGAGCACGAATGTTTTGACGTATCATAACGTTAACTTAACCAAAAGAACCAAAAATAAACGTTTAATCTATGATATATTTTTTGGAAATACATGCAATGTTTTTTCTTATTCATGAAACAAGTGTGTTTGTTGCATAAAATTTAATAAAAACGCGTTAGATTCATCGTATTTTATAATCAAAATTTGCTTACGTTTAAGTTACCAGACGTTAAAACATTCATGCTCGGCCCTGAGAGCGTCGAACGTGGTCAAAGCAAATCGAAATTCATTTCATTCATTTTGAGAACTACTACTACTAGAATCACGACGTTTTGAAAGTGCCTGCAAAGGCCCAGTTGAAATAAAAATCTTTGACTTTGACTTTGACTTTGAACTGTATTATTTACCTATGTTTAACAATAATAAATGATTTGATTTGAAATTGTTAAAAGAAACTTACACTAGGGCCTCTGATGACTGACAGGTGACAAGTTCTCTGACACCCTATGCGCTGGCGATGAGTACCAGAGTCACTGGAGCGAGAGAGCTAGCTGCGATCACAAAGCCCAGGAATTGCTGTATATTGAAAAGCAATGCTCCCTTTGATTATGCACAGCTATTCTCGAAGAAAATTTCACATCTCGATTCGAATCTCACTTTTATTGTTGGTTGATTTTTGACAAATTGACATAATATTATTACGATAACTTAATGATGGAGCTGTGAACATGCTCTATTCATGTTGTTGTTACACGAGCCTTTGACCGGCAGTTCCTGGAAATCTATTATGTTCGAAGGCCGATCTGCCATGCATTGAGTTGAGGGCGTGACATTAGAATTGAGATCGCGATGTTCTTACAAAATAGCTGTGCTCACCATAAATAGTCTCAAAATAAGGGATATAATAAAAATAATAAAATTGTGAATTAATTCAGTAGTTATTTACTTATAAATTATTGTGCTTGAGTTTTTCCACTAATAATAGTATTTTATTGCAGACCTAAGATGCACAATAACTAAACTAGTTTTTTTAAGTTCTAGCTAAATCAGTGGTTCAAAACCGCAAGAACGTGACTTAGTAGTTGTTAGGTGTCACTCTACATATACTTCGGTCAGTGTACCATAATTTTAAGGTATTTTAATAAGCATTCCTCAAAATACAATATTGATAAAATTATTGATATGTTCTATAAAAATAGAATAATTCGTACCGTGTTCCCACGTTCGTATGTGAATGGATTCGAAGAAATAATCTTTTTATTTGTTTAAATTCGTGATATCACGTACTTACACGTATCATAAATGACCTTTTCCTCAACAAAACTAATGTAGTCTTTAGTTAGTATCCAAAATATCACGAGTCACGTAGTCCAAGTTAGAATTTTAGTAAAGAAAGGATGAAAAAAACATTTATTCGGACAAACTACTCGACCACACATTGCACAAAAATAGAAAAAAAAAAGTGCATTTAGTCGTACATTTATGAGTCAGTAATATTTGATTAAATCCAGCCCATTACTGTCCCACTGCTGGGCACGGAACTCTTCTCGGAGTGAGTAGGGTTAGGCCGTAGTAGTAGTAAGTAGTAGGTTGGCGGACTAAACACACCATCGAGAATTTTATGAGGCCCTCTCAGGTCTGCAGGTTTCCCCACGATGTTTTCTTTCACCGTTAATACTTAGTAATTAAATTATTTTGGTCTGTTTAATTAAGACTGTTAAACAACAAATTAGAAATAACAATGGCTTTTTCCCAGTTACTCCAAATCTAATTGTTCTTTGGAAATAATGTTTTCTGTCATTAATTCCCAATTACAATTTCCCAATTACAAGATCTCCATGTGTAGATGAAAATAAATAAATAATAAAATAGCTACATATTTTTTTCCCATCGTCTCTAAAATAAGTTGTGTAGGTATGGTCAGCAAAATAAAACTCTTGTGGCTGACATTAATAAAATAATTTGTTGAACATAATTTAAGGCATCAGTCAGTTATCAAAATAAAATAAAAACATTGATAACATAAAAACTTTTATGCAATCAGTAGGTACTTTAAAATCTTTGGAGCTGGGAATGATTTTATTTATTAGCATTAAATTATTTTTAATTTTGGAGCCGTCGGGAACATCATTTTGGAGTAAATGGGGATAAACCATGATAATGAGTGAATATTTTAATTGTTAAAAAAAATGCACGAAATTACTTCTTCACCTAACATAACTATAGGTATGTAAGCTGTTTTATTAAAACCACTAGGTTAACAAGTCAATAAGCTTCATACTTAAAAAAACAACTTAGTAAAAACATAGAATAAGTATTAGTTTTTGTGCTTTAGACATATTTGGACGTTAATAGCTCAATAAAATATTATTGATCAGAATTCGTCATCACGTTGTCATGTTGCTTTTGGTGTTCTCGTGGCAAATCATTCGTGTCAATACACTTTTGACACTGGACGCATTATCTTCGTCTATATGACTAATATTTTGTTCTGTTGTAATTTTCGAATAGGCAATAATAGTGTGGGATTCCCCTTAGACCAAGTCAGCCAGACAACTTCAACGTCAAAACTCAAAACTCAAAACTTCAAAGTCAACTTGAAGAAGACAGCTTGAGATGACTGACAGCATTGATGCAGAAAGTAAAGGCCTGGATGATGTATTTTTCTTAATTAAATCAATAGTATTCAGGGATATACTTCAATTTTTTTCTTATATTTTACAGATCTCTCACTAGTACAAAGTCAAAGCTTTTTATTTCAACTGGGCCTTTGCAGGCCCATTAAAACGTCGTGATTCTAAGTGCACAGTGCAAGTGGGTTGGTCCTGGAGAAGATACCGGCAAGAAACTCCATACATAGGTGTTACCGGGACCCCATCTTCAGATCAGGGGGCGTTCCAGTTACATTGTACATCAAACATTAGTCTATATTCATCTATATTTATGCATTAGTACAGTATGTTACAGACATAGAAATAGTACAGGTATATATACTATCTCCATGGTTACAGATGATTTGGATCAACTTGACAGATGCCTATGTCTAGACTAGTGCTGGCACTTACAGTCTGGGGTATGCTGAGTTCATTTGATCGAAATGTGTATCTAACATACATTACTTATTTCACACAGCCTTCCCCATATTTTATTTAGTCCGCGGCTCAGTTTTTTTCTTTTCTAAGTAGGTACAGGTATCAAAATATGACCCATAATTAATATGACCATATCAAACCTATAAGCCTAACCTACATAATTATCGCATATTGTCTTGGCCCAATTATAAAACCAATTTGGACCATTTGATACCTACTATATACTCTGAAAAGTTATTAATTGGGCCGCGTACCAAATTTTTACCGGGCTAGATAATACCTAACCGCCCATATTTTCCCCCTAACTCCTTGGAATGCAAAGATTTGTCATACCTATTTAACTGTATGATATATAAGATTAATTATTCAGCAAAAATTCATCGTCAATAATACTTTAATTGGACAGACACGCCCCTTTCATTACCTCAGAGATAACTATGGACTACAAATCTTAGGGCCTTCACCCCTAAACAAAAGCCTTCTGCCCTCCAAAAAGGTGAGGTTCATCAATAAAACCAGGCTCACAGTGGTACCAACAATAAAGTTGTTACGTTTTACTAAATATATGATAGTGGCAGAAGGTGAAAGAGAAGGTGACACCTCATTAGGTTATGACCCTCAGATTTATGGAACTATAGGTACACAAGAACCATAAATACTTGATTTAAGTTTTTAACAGCGCGTCTTTGACCTGATTTAAGTTGAAATGGTTTTCTATATTATGACAAGCTGCCTCATTGGTTTAGTGGTACCAAGAGCGACTCCTGAGTGTCACGTACTGTGTTCGATTTCCAGGTCAGGCAAAGTGTTATTGGGTTTTTCTGGAAATTCTCAACAGTTTGGAATTGTGCCCGGCAGCCTCCCTCCCGCCTATAACATGGGACTAGTAAGTATAATGTAGTCAATTATTAGAGGATGCTGCTAACCAATCATCTGATAAAATTCTTAATAGTGATAAATAAATCCAGCCCACTACTGACCTACTGCTAGGCACGGGCCTCTTCTCGTGATGAGAAGGGTTAGGCCTTAGTCCACCACGCTGGCCTAGTGTGAGTTGGCGGCCCACACATACCTTCGAGGACTTTATGATGCCCTCTCAGAGGTGCAGGTTTCCTCACGATTTTTTCCTTCACCGTTAATGCAAGTGATAATAGAATTGCGATCCGCACATAAGTTCTAAAAGTCAGAGGTGTGGGCCGATTTGGAACTCAGACCCTCCTGTATGGAAGGCAAGCGTTCAACCACTAGGCTATCACTGCTTCATGATAGCTCATGGTGTTGATGGGATTATTATTGACTTTAGGTTACTGCTCAGCAGGTATCTACGGATTATTACAATTTATACGAACGATTTTATTTCCCTTAACTTGTAGGTATCAAAATGTCATCAGTTTTTTTATTTGGTTTTTGTTTCTGTTCTTTTTATCAAAAAAAGTTATTGATGCTTAGGATAAACAATCACAAACTTCAACAGCATGTTCAAAGTGTAATATTTTTTGCACCCATATAAAATATTGTTTTAATTTCCTAAACTAATATTTATTCAAATGTTGACATATTTAGTGTTTTGTTTGTGGGTTTTTGATTCGTTCATGATCACTTGACGTTTCATTTGTTTTTTGGCGGTGATGATAAGCAACCTTAGTTTCACTAACAGTACGAATCTACCAGGTACTCTCCATTTTAAATCCTGCATCCACAGGATGGCGGCGGACGGCACGCAATGGATTTTGGCTTGTTTATTTTTTATTTTTAGCAGCATAATTGGAAAAATCTAAGGATCATTGAGGGCTTAAGAATGATTGTTAATAAGAATTACGCAATCTTCCTAGAAATTCTCCGGATTATTGCAAAGACGCGAGATTATTTTAGCATGCATAAAATCGAATCTGTCCTTATCGGCTCTTCTAAGCTTTACACTGATATCGAAGTAAAGCTTTTTTGTCAGAATACAGGCCAATACATTAAAAACTTTTTCGTATGAACGACTGAACCCAATACCAATACATTTGATTTTTAAGTTAATTTTTTTTTGCTATAGGTACCTAACTTTTGATAAAGTTATTCTAAATAATATTTGTAAAAGTTGCGTGGATCATAATCTATAATAAATCAAAGTTCATCTAAGGTTGATCTCAACTTAAGTCTGACTAATATCTTAATGTGACATTTACCCATAGAATTAAGCAATTCAACTTATTTGATGCAATCATTTAAATTGTAATATTTGAAGAACGATCTGCAAATGATAACATTCCATAAAGAGATAAATGGAATATTATTGCGAAGTCCCTGCCAATGATAAAAACATTTATAATAAAGCAATTAAAATAATTTAAGTCCCTAAATCAACATGAAACGTATCTAACTGCTATCATCATATTATTATACTTATTCAATATGGTAATTATAAGAAACACCATTATTGATATGACATTGCAACAAAATAACTTAATAAAGACCCTAAAATATCTTGGCCTAATAAAAATTGATTGAAATAAGTAACTGCTCATTCAATCAGTTTTTAACGATCAGTGATATCCTGATGATCATCTGAATATCACACAATGTCTAACTAAATTATCTTTGAGCAAAACAAGATGCGGTATTGAATGTCTTAATGGTGCGTCAAAAACAAAAAATATTTATTGTACACAATCGTAAAATGGGGGGAATAGGAACGCTGTATTAACATAGTTTGTTGCCAACAAGGACTTCAAGAATAATCTACTTTCCAATCCAATCCAAAATTTAAGTGCTAGGCACTTGTCGGTGTAGTAATTTCCATTCAGTCCTATCCAATGCTAAATCTTTTAAGTCTTTATAAATGTTTCTATATTCGCTTTTTCTTTCAGCTGATCAATGTAGTTTCTTCTTGGTCTTCCTCTTTTTCTTTTTGCCTCTATTTTCTCTTCTTTATTGTTGGTAATGAACGTATCTACTTTAATGTAGTATAAAATTTTAAGGTAACCCTTCTTCCTTGTTGGCAACAAACTATGTTAGTACGTGAAGGATAGGAACCAGAACAACCAATGAACATGGTCTTTCCAACTGAAGGCGGCGAATTGAAAATATTGGAGTTGCAGAGATCTCAAATTTTCTCAGAAATTACAAAATTTTCGGAACTGATATAAATTAGAAGTACTTCATATAGCATATTGTACTTGACATCATTTTGATAATCGCTTTAAATGATTGGTTAACTTTTATTGAAAAAAATGTCAAAAAACTGCTCTTTAAAAACAGAAATTTTCATTCTGCTGGGAAACGAGACCAATTTAAGTTTTAAGTTGTATTTATGCCTCTAAATTCGTATAGATTCGTCAAAACATTAGGTACCTATAATTATGTTAATTGGATTTTATAAAATTAATCATAGTTATTTTTTACAACATAATACTGTTTTGACGCAATACGCACAAGCTAGATCGCCGCGCGTTTTTGTATGCAGTCGATTTGAGATTAACTGTTTACCACTGCGTTACCTTATGCCTGGTTGGTAACGAATCCGTAATCATTAAGTTGCGGATGTTCATGAGCGGCAGTGATCGTTTAGATATCATATGATGAATCGCAAGGCCTTTTGGCTTCCGCTGACATAACACAAAGATTCTAAATACGAATAGGTACAGATAGAATTTTCTTGATCTAGTTCTGATTTTGCTGCTACTGTTAGCCTGTATCAACCCACTACTGGGCAATGGCCTCTGATTTTCAAACCTTTCAGTCTATAACATTGTGGAACAACAGTTCTAATCTTATTCAATTTATATTTTGTTGGACAAATCTCGGACCACCTTGGTCTAATTATACTTTATGGCACATAAATTAAGAATTTCATGGTTTTGGAATCTTACTAAAGCAGAAGGAACCGTCAACATTTTTATGACTTTTTTATTGATTGGCACCGATTTAGGTTCACTTTTATTGTTGCAGCAGGTGCCTGGACAGGTTTCGTCAGAAACTGCCAGAACGTGGCCAATGTGATCGACCCCTCAACCCGCCAGTATATTAGAGTGCATCGGCTCCTTGATAAAAAGAAAAAAACATTGCAACGGAATGCGACCTTCGCGGCCGTCCTTACTCGAGATTTTGGCACCGTGTGTCGCGCCCACCAACCATGACATTTGTTAAAGTCTTCCTCTTTTTTTCTATATATATTTATATATATATATTTATATACTTACACAGAATTTAGGGTTCTGCACTCAAAAAAGACACAGACACCATTGAACTCATGTCTACACTAATGTTGATAAACGATTATTGTGCAAGCAAAAAATAAATTGTAAGTAGAACATTTCTCATGCTTGTCCACTTGATGTCTAAGCTGACCGGTACATGATTATTAAAAATACACACCGGAACTGCTAAGTATGTACTCGTATATATGTGTAAGGCTTGATTAAACTCGAACAATATGAGGCCAAATTGAACGGACTGATTTTAAGAAGTCAATTACCAATCTAGCGAATCATTGTATCCCATATTCACTGATAAACGATTTTTGGTGCCAAGAACTAGAATATTTAAATTACAATTAGAAAAAAAACCATATAATATAAATGTCTTGCTTTTATTGATAGTTAGTAAATTAACCACCTACATCATAAAAAGACTAGCTTCCTAACTTAATTAATATTTTTTATGCTATAAATTAACATGTCATAAGGAATTCTTTATCTCAAACTCTAACATCAATTTAATTGACAGCTTTCTCTTTGTTCTGGATCAATCATTTATTGTTTATTACTATAAAAGTTTTTATTTATTTATTTTATAATATAATTTAATTAGAGAACAAGGTATTTACATATATAGACTAAATATTTACAAATAAATTAAAAATAAATTAAAAATTAAAAATTAAAGATAAATAAAAACAAAGAGGGAACACTTAGGCGGCGTCAAAGTACTCCTCCGCATCGCTGTCATCCGGGAACGTGAATAATAATACTATAAAATAATTTTATTAGTTCGGTAATTTTACAATTTGTCATTTTGCTCCCTTGTCAAAACTCATTTACGGCTAAAATGACAAAGTAATTAACTATACCTCCCGCTGCTTTATTGCTAATGCTTAACATTAATATTTTCCGGCGATACATGACTTTGTTATATGCGTACCTGTTATTTTATAGGCATTAAATTGGATGATTTCAAATTTGCATTTTAAAAACATGTTGATTGAGAATCAATCTCGTTTATTATTTTCGGCATCTTTTTTGACCTTAATAAAATATATTCTATTCTTATTACGGGCTTAATAGGGGATATAAATTATATGGATCAAGGAAATAAGATTTATGATTAGACATTATTGTTATGTTAATTAAGCATTGTCATTGTAATATTTAATTGATCTCTTAAAATATATTATCTTGAAAAGGTTGAATAATAAAATTAATAATCGTCAGTCATCTTTAACTACTCGTATGAGCAAAATACTTTATTTTTAAATCGCTCGCGTATTTACGTGAATTTACCTATAGTGTATCCTATTTGTGTTAATGATAATAAAAATCTATTATGATAACTATATTAATAAATTAATAATATATAAAATAATAATAATGTAATAATAATAACTAAAATCTACACTATAAAATCATTGGTTATAAAACTTAACAGCTTCTGAGGTCGGGACCTATAATTCTTCAATGCACCTAGCTTGGCAGTTGCACCGACTTCAGAAGCTGTTAAGTTTTTTAAGAAAATTATTTTATATTTTTTAGTTCTAGAAGTCGGTTTTTACTTTTTCTTAATTTCATTATTATTACTAGCGTTTGATGCGAAGTTAGGGATAAGAAATTATTTAATATGAAGCCATTAGTAATTTTACTGATGTCATCTGGCTCATACAAGATTTTTCTAGGCTTACTTTGCTGTATAATTATATATGGTAATATCTACTAATAATAAATAAAAGGATGGTATTCATAGTATACACTATTAGTCGGAGAGGATAAAGTTGAAAGGGGGTTATTGGGGTTATTGCACTCATAATTATGAACCATTTTTACTATAAGATCAATGCTGAAATCGCGTAAAAACATCTGTTGTTCCATACAAACAATTCACTAACTACTCGACTAAATATTGTACGGCACGTCAGATTTTTTTTTGCGAGTTCATATCTTGTCTCGTAGTAAGTGTTGTTCTAATGATCAATAACTCCTTTTCGGCTATAAATACTTTTTTCCGACTTACCGTGTATATGGTGACGATGGCTACGGAACCCTGAATGTATGCTAAGATACAAACTTGACAAGCTTTTCTGATGCGGAACACTTATAACACGACAATTATTAGCAGTTAAATATGAAAAGATATCAAGCTTTGAAAGCAAATCGTGCGCATTGGCTCAAAAGATTTTGTTTCAATCTCATATTGTGGTTTCAATCAAAATGATAAAATAAAGGTTTCTACGAATCGATATGGACTTATCCAGAGGTACCGATGTGCCGAGGTCACCTTTTCAAAAGGCTTGTTTACTTACATCTTCCTGCCTCAACTTTCAATGTTATTAGTAAATTCCAAGTATCAACAATAAACGACCTCCCAAAAGAATGTACTGCCGTTTGCGTATTCGTTAAATTAATTGATTTATTATAGCATTATTAGTTTCGCTTTACAAATCAATTTAACAGACGAATTACGTCAGTGATTTTAAATGTATAAGATAAGAATGAGATAATTAAGGGCCTGACTATCGGAATGATTAACAGCATCTTGTTAATTTGCGATTTAAATTTATATTAATGGCAGTTTTAACTATTAGGAGATTGATATATTTTAGGATCAATCACTTCCTTGTTGAATAATTAATGTCCTTTTATTGGAACAAAATGTGCTCGATTATGAGCAATAACTTGTGAATAATATGACGTCAATTGTATTATAGTAACCTTTCCGAGAGTACAAGGGTTACTGACGTCAAAACCCTTTAACCTCTTGTTTTCGAAATTTCAACGCGATAACGTGACCGTGCAAAGCAATGTAAAGTTGAAAATTTAGTTTTTGACTTACATGACATTACGACATTAAAAAAAAACAACTCATTTGGTACCTATCATGTTCTGAAGCCGTACACAAAAAATCTACGATTTTTATGCATGTTATTTTTTCATAATATTTCACTCTACTCTCATTTGTTCAGGTCAGGGGTCTCCAAACTACGGCCCGCGAGGACCACCGATCCGGCCCGCGGCAGCGTCCTGAATATGCCCTATATTCGGCCCGCCATAGTTTATAATAAGTAAATAAAATAAATCATACAAAATAATATCCAACATTTTTATTTAATAATCAAATTAATATACTTAACCTAAAACTATAGTACATGTTTATGTTGGTACGATGAGCCCAGGGTCGATGGGCTAGCTAGGCTAGGTATTGGCTCTTGAGACCTAGTAGTGGAGTAAGTATGGCCCTTACGCTAAAAAGATGGAGAACCCTGGTCTAGGTGAAGGCACATGAAAGTAAAAACTTAATTATGTCATCTCTATTCATTCTATAAGTGTAAATAAAGATTACTTGTCTAGTGGTCGTGATACCTATGTGTAAAATTAAGAAAAAAAAAGGTTCCTGTGGCTAAAGTACTGATTTCATTTGATTCATTTTTGTGTATGATCACAGAACATGATACCAAATACGTGGTTTCATTTAGACTTACAACACTCTTTTATAATCTCAGGGTTAATTGCTAGCGAGATTATTTTTTTGTGTTTTGGGATTCTGATATTCTTTGTAATTAATCACAAGCCATGGTCATTCTAGCTAATCTTAACTACGTCTAAAAATAATTAAGTCAACACCAACAGAAAATGCAAATTTTTGTAAATTAACGCGATCAAAAATAACTAAATGAACGGGTTTTGATGGAATGTGGAATATTTATTAATTCTATATGTCACCTAAAACTGGCCAGTCTACGGAATCATTTTAACGATGTTTACTCTTTGAACGGGGTGCAACATTAAGGCTGCGATATTTATGCGCACATGCACGGCCCGTCGCGGGTCCTCTGGCGCCTGCGCGAGACGCCAACGCGGCCGAGCGACGCCTGCGCGACATCCGCCCGTGAAACAAAATAAATAGCTGATACATTCCGAACATTCTTACAAAATCCTGTTCTCAGTAATGGACACGACCGAGCTGTTATTGAGTACGACGCCGGATTCGGACTTTATAGGATGGAACGCTGAAATTTCGCATAGTGATTTTATTTATTCGTTTTATAAACAGCAATTTGACAATATTTTTTATGGCGCTGTAATTTTTGGTTACGATTCCGCTTCGCCAAACGTGGATGGAATATGGATGTAATGGCGTTACTACGAGTACAAGGCGAGAATTTTGCCTGCCATTTTACCAAAATTGGCAAATCATCGGTTTGTGGTCAACGAAACGGATTATGTGGGATACAATTGACAATGGTTAACGGTGTAACACCTCTTCTGCGGGCAAAGATCAAGTGTACCTAGATTACCACAACATAACGGTGAGCTTCTTTATCATCCACGTCAAGTTGAACAATACCTACTCAGTTTTACTGACAGATAATATTGATATTGATGCGACCGATTTATCACAACAAAATTGGGTCATTTTTTGTCATAAAAAATGCAAGCATAACCTCCATTGTTTGACTTATGACGAATTTCTAAAACAAAATTTGAGATCGTCGGGTCAACGCATTGACTAAACAGTTAGCCGTTCGAAATTAAAATATCAATCATACATTTGGGTAATTTATTGTGTTTGAATGAGCGATAATTATAAGTTTGAACCTTTGCTAACTGTAAACATTGATTAACACACCGTTCGATGTAGATGTACATTTATGAACAAACATAATTCAATAATGCCCGAACGAGTCATTTGTAAGTAAGATATCAATCATAGATTCTGTGTCAGATGTGAAAAAAATTAATCGGTTGTTGTTATTTTGGCTCATGTTTAGTTACTGACATCGATATGCTTGCACTCAGGTGATCCCGTTATGTGCTAATGTACCAAATTGAACCAAGGTTTTAGTTGAACCACAGCTATTCTGTAAGAACATCTCGCATCTCAATTCGTTTTTTTTTGTCGAATTGACATACAATGATAAACTTGTAACTTAAAAACAGGAGCTGTGAACATGACTAGAGCATATTCAGAGTCAAAGTCAAAGTTTTTTATTTCAACTGGGCCTTTGCAGGCACTTTCAAAACGTGATTCTAGGTGCACGGTTCCAAGTGGGTTGATCCTGGAGAAGATACCAGCAATAAACTCCATGGATACTCTATTCACAAAACAAATTTTCAATAATATAGGCCGCAAGAGCGGCCCCGGTTAAAATACGACATGAATTTGCACAAAAAAAAAAGAACAGCAAACATCATAATACCTAAGTATCTACCACTATTATTTAAACAATACAAGTAGCTACATACTTAACTCCAAATTCACAGCTCCGTTATTAAATTATCGTATATCAATTCTATTTCTTGCAAATCTACAAGGATATAAAATCACGTAATGTGTCCTGATCATCAATACAATTCCATTGTAATAAAAATGATGACCTTGATAATATCTAAGTTAGAGACCAATTAGATTGGTGAATAGAAGATGAATAGAAATTAGAATTAGAGAGCAGCTTTTACAAGACCTGGATTTTCCGAGATTATAATATTTGTTACTTCTTCAAATCAAGAACATTCGTTAGCATTATGAATATTCACAAGTGAGTTTACTCTAGAATTATTCGTACTTTATTCAGAAAACTACTTAGTGCTAAAAAAATTGAATTACAAAAACTGCTGCATTCATTTAGTTATGATGAAGATGCTGACTTCAAGTTATATTTGAGATTATATTTGTACTTTTGAATGTATCAAACACAATGTACGTCAATCCTCTAAGTACATACAGAGAAGTACTAAGAATAGAGCCAACAAAGGTCTAGGTCAAAAGTTAAAAAACTGGCCAAGTTCGAGTCGTCATAAATATATCTATTGCAATCACAATTACTTCATATAGGCGAAGGAAACATATATTTTTATTATACTTCATGTTGTAATATTCCATTAGAAATAAATTTTGCATTCGAAAATTTTCCTATAACGTACCTACTCTAGTTCTCAAAAATCGTCACTACCTGTACACATTAACCTTTATAGTACAGGATGTTCAAAAGTTATTTACAAAAGATTAATCTATGTAGTTTTTGAATTATCTATATTTGGTTTACAAATCAATAATTATGTTACATAATCGACGGGCGATTATTTAAAATTGGCAAATTATTATAAAATATTATAATTTATAACGACTCATCTCGTGTAAGTCGCCAACACGTGGCTTGTTTTGTATTTGAAAATAGGCTTATTTTATTAAACTCGTTAATAATGATATTTATAGAAATTATTTTGATTTTGTGCTATGTTCTGGTACCAATACTGAATCACATCTGGTTAGAGTCTAACCGTTAGACTATAAGCTGACCCTAACATAGTTGGAAAAGGTCAAGGATGATAGTAATGATCCAAACATCACCAAAACCCGAAGAGATTAACGTCAACTTATTCCCGTTCGTCCCACCGCTGCGCTGTTGTCCAACTGGTGGGACAATCGGGAATGTGTATTTTTAACCGACTTCAAAAAAAAGGAGGAGGTTCTCAATTCGACGCGTATGTTTTTTTTAAATTCTTTTTTTATTTTATTTTTTATGTTTGTTACCTCGTATCTCTGGACTGCGTGAACCGATTTTGATGATTCTTTTTTTTTCGAAAGCTGGTGCTTCCCGAATGGTCCCATTTTAATTTGGTCCAGTTCTGACAATGGGATCCATGAGAAAACCATATAAGTCTTAAATTTGCATTAAGTATTTGCGCGACACATGGTCGAATATCTCAATATCACGCCAACCGACTTCGATGATTCTTTTTTGTTTGAAAGGGTATACTCCCGAAGTGGTCCCATTTCAACTTGGTGAAGATCTGATGAAGATCTTCGGAGATAGACAATGGAGCTCTTGAATGAATAACAGCACATCACTTGCGATTGCTGTAATCTCATGTTTATGTATTGTTTATGCCACTCAAAATTGAAAAATAAAATAAACTTTAAAAAAAAAGTAAAAACCGACTTCAAAAACTAAAAGGTATAAAATAATTTTCTTAAAAAACTTATCAGCTTTTTTTTTAGTTTATTTACCAATTGTTCTACTAATCTTGTTGGTGGGACGAACGGGAATAATTTAATCATTTAATTTTTAAGTCCTATTGGAGACACTGAAGCATTGTTTACCCAAACATAGTAAATTAACACAAAAAAAATCGTAGCTTAGGGGTAAACTACCAACAGAGTTCGTGTTTGGCTGAAATTCTTTATTTGGTCTACAGTGCAATATAGCGATTAATATTATGTACACATAGGTATAATAATAAAGATTATATAGGTACCTAAAATATTATTAAGTGGGACGAATGCCACAGATCTAAGAAAATATTCCCTTACGACCCAGTAAAATATAGAGCGGGACGATCGCCCGATCGCCATTCGTCCCACAAAAATGTTGAGTGGGACGGTCGGGAATAATGTTCTTTTGTTCCCTTTTTTCCCACCATTTGGACGTCGCGACGGCCGGTGGGACGAGTAGGAACAAACTTTCTCAGGAAATTCAGGTTCTCGCAACCGAACAGAATAGCTTTGAGTCACCCTGGAAGAACCGAAAGCCATGTTTTGGAAGCAGAAATTGAAAACATAATAATTGGTAAGTCGGTAAAATGCTGGGATGAATCATTCTGACGGGCACTTTGTAACTTGGGAAATTATTGATTTCAATTCATGAAAATTTTTATATGATGGGATTTGGAGATAACTTATAATGAAAATATCCGTATTGGAAATAACTTTTAATGAAACCATCCATAAGTATCGTTAAGTAATATATACAGCGTTTAAATATTCTTCTTACGTCTTGTTTATTCGCTAAACATTCTAGAACAAAAACTCGAAATATTAGCAAAACGTTGCTCCAATTTGTGCCATTTAGGTATTTTATATCAAATAAATATACGTAGTCACGCCACAAAATATTCATCATTAATTCCATTCAAAATTATGCCTTAAGTGCTGGCGTTAACTTATGTTATTTATCGAAGCCAATAATTTGTAACATGAGATCGTGGTATTGCAAATGTCGTGGGTCGCAGTGTCATCGTTGGTCGGCGACCGCGCAAGGCCGTCGAAAACCGATGACCTCAGACTTGTCGAGATTTAAAAAAAGTCCAATCATAACGAATCTTTGGCTCCGGAAACCTTTAGCTACTTTTTATTAGAACAATTATTCGCAAATTATATTTGGTTCGGTTACGAAATAGATTTAATTTTAAAGATGTTACCTTGTCAGGAATGTTAATTGATCATTTTTTGGTCGTAAAATATCGAATGTATAATGCGGAAACTGACAATAATAGCTCAATCTGAGATGACGTGACTGCATCGCGAAGAATTCAACGGAATTCTTGACCAATTAACACGAGGCTTATCTACCGGATTTTCGATCAAATTAATGTCATTGCTAAAAGATTTCACTAAAATGCTTATCAAGTATTAATATGACATCCAAATAAATCACCGGCAATAACGCAAGAAGTCTATTTATTAATAAAAATAATCCAAAGTCAGCTTCTACGGTTTTCGGCGAAGAACGCAATTTAGACAAGGCCTGTTGTTTATCAATTTTGATTTTGGTCGACCCTGATGTCATAGATGACATCTAGATGTTTCATTTATAATAATGATACGTATCTATGTCGAAATAGAAAAACAAACATAATTCCAATAAGAATATTTAAAAACTAGAGCAGATCAAAACAAGCCTCTTATAACGTAGGCGTTGACATACACACAACATTCCGTCGTGTTTATATAATTTTTATGTTATTTTTTGGTTCGATTTTACATTCCTTTGTCTTGTAATATAAATAGATAACTAAGGAGACCAACCCACATAGAATCACATTTTTCTAAAGTCAGCATCTCATATGTAGATGACGCATAGAAATCTTATTAAGGTGATTGTGAACGAAAATTATTATAATTTTGCTATATTTTTAGAACATGATGCGACCAAAAATGATCTTAATGAGTTTATTGTCTCTATACTAATAAGTTTGTGCTACATCGGATAAACGGTTTAGTAATTTAAGGAATAAACCTTTAACTTGACTAGCTATGCAAGAGTTAATTTTGCTGCAACGGCTTGCAATAAATTGTGATCAAATTCCCTTCGTTTTAACAAAGGGCAATAAGCTATTGTGGTGTGACATAACTTAAACAAAATTTGTCACAATTTGTGTACTGTAAAGGCGGATGCACGAGATTTATTTCTATATGCACTCAGATTATTTATTCCAAAATAATTTCTGCCAACATTTAAAATTATATTCTTTTGTGAAAAACTTTAAAGGGATACACTGTGGCGCCATGGTGCCAAGGCACTCGTTCCTTGTTTTTTTCTTTTACTTGGGCAAGTTATCAGGTGTTTTTCCATTCCCATGGGCGTATCCTCTTCCCATGTTTTAATCCAATACACTGTACAACAGATGCTCGTCTGATCCCATATAAGTTAGTTGGAGCTCTTTTTTATGACTTTCAAGAGACTTACGAAGTATCCTCTCATCATTTCAGTTTAGAGCTACACTTTTAACAGGAGTATTAAATTACCTTTTTTTATCTTTCTATAGTTTTTGCTCACATTAATATTATAATATTCAAGGTTGTCTGTAAGAAATTTCCGATGGCGATAAGACTATTTTATAATATTAAAATTTTCACAGTAAATATATTTTTTTCATTACACTTAAAAATATAGTACAGTAAAGAGCTTTTTTTGTTTTCTATTTTATAAATGTGAAAGTTTATGTTTGGATGTATCACGCTTAAATTGCTGAACGGATTTGAAATTTGGCACATTGGTAGATACATCATGTTTCGATTAACAAATAGGATATTTTTTATCCCCTAGGGTGCGAGTGTAACCGTGGGCATCAAATAGTATGCTATACTATTAAATAACCTAACCATCAAAGACCCCTGACTCCAACTAGAAAAAGAGTGTAAGTAACGTAACTATGTGTAGTGTAACTTTTGAACGGCTGAACAAATTTTTATGAAACACAGCTAAGATGATACCCGATTAAACGAGCTTTCAATAAAAAAAACTACATTCCAATCGGTTTTGGAGCTAAGATGCTACAGACCACAAGTACACAGATACACACTATAAACTTATAACACCCCTCTTTTTTGTCGGGGTTTAAAAAAAACTTCAATCCCACTATATTGGGATTTTATGAAAAATACATACATTTATGACATACTGTGTACCTACAATGATCCTTCCATGATATGATGAAAAACTCTAACGTTCTTAATTCAAAAGATGGTGGTGGTAAACTATAACCTGGGTTTTACCAGACCATCTTTTGTAATAAGGCGAAAATTGGTCAGACGTTATTATAGAATGATCATATTATCGAGATTTTCCAATATCAACATGTCGATATTGTCAAAAAGACATTCGGTTTCAATAACAAAGCTTACTTGACTTATTTTGCTCAATTGCTGATTAAAAGACATTTTTACTGAAGCCCTAATATCGCTTGATTATCCAATTCCATGATAATGAAAATGGCTATTACTTATCTCATTATATTACCTACTACTGCAGACTATCAACAAAGTTGACTCTGCGAATTCACTTTGTTTGAAACCTAATCTTGATCCATATTATTATTTCCACATTATTATGGAACTAGGGTAAAGCCCACTTTCATATTGATCCACTTTCATAACTCTGTTTCATTAAATTCTATTACTTAATTTAAATTCCCATTATGTGGATCAGTTTTAATCAATTATATAGAATAACTATCGGTTCACAGAGTCATTTCATCGTTATGACTTTGGGAATGCGAAATTTAATTCAATTAAGCGCATATAACGCTTAATTGAATCGGCTGGATATATTAGTTTTAAATCCCAAGATAATAAAGCTTATTTGGAAATTAATAAAGGCTCCTAGATGATCAGTATATTGAATTATAGCCATAATCAAACCTAGGGTATTGAGCTGATCGAGGAGTGAAAATTATTAAATTGTATAATATACCTACATTACGGTCCTAATTGTCACGCTGTTAGCTCATGACCTACTTAAAAGTTACTAAACACATTACACGAAAAAAATTCTTCTCAGTTTTTCTAAGTTATTAAGTTTAGATCGAAAATTTATTATTTTCAGAGGAATTGCTGTGCTTGATAAAGGTGCCCACCGATTTTTTCCTTTATTTTATTTGACATGGTGATCAAATAAAAACCGAAGAGACCTGTAGATAGTTTTGTTAATTGGCTTAAACATATCTGTACAATAGTTTGTCGAGACATTATTTAAACAAAATCGAACAAATCTGGACACTCGTTAATAATGGAATATTTCTAGTCAACAAGATTAACATTAATATACATACGTGGGTATTATTTGGTTAGTTTACATGAAGTATGTGCAAGGTAAGCACAACTAAAAGCTGCTCCACCACGAGGTACACGAATATCGCTTTAAGCATACAGCTATCAGTTCACAAATAGGTATTATGACGTAGTACTTACACTATACTATGGGTTTGAAAGCACCACTTGAGATGGCTGCATACGCATTAATTTCAGTCAAAATGTGTCTACCACTAAACTTCAGATCAGATTAAATAATTATATTATAAGTAAGATAGGTATAATACTTAAGCTCTAGTCAACTTAAGATTATGAAAGTGGCAGCAAAGAAAGCAGTGCTTATAGGCTGTGGATGTCATCCACATGGGTAATATCCACTGGATGATGACGTTGAAACATGAACCTTAGGTATTGGGCCTTTAACGACCGACTTTTTAGTTTTTTTTTCTTTTTTTTAGTGTATCCAATGGCGGACTTAAGTTGCGGCGAGCGGTAATGGAAGTGGTTACTGAAAATGTGGCGACTATAAGTAGGTTGACTATACCTACTTAGTTTTTTTTTATACTACCTAAGGTGGTAATCATGTATAAAGCCCGACTGATGGTAAACGGTTACCGTAACCTATGGACGCTTCCAACACCAGGGGCATCACTCGCACGTTGCCAACCCTACTACTAACGATGCTTTCCAAAGAGCAAAGGCGATCTTGCTCACCGTTAGGCACACTACACTGCATAAGAGCAGTGTTATTTGGACGATATTCTGCAAGGTGGAGGTACTTCCCCAGTCGGGCAGTTCCAATTATGAGCGGAAAATCTCGCTATACCCTACCTCTCTCACCTGTTCCTCTATTACCACTCTTGTCTCTATAGTATGTAGTTTGATATTTCTAGAATGCATTCATTATGATGTGTTCCCTATCTTCAGAAGCATCTACTGCTGGTTAAGCGTTGCGTCATTGCGTTGTCTCTGCATTACCGAGATTAAAATTGGTTCACAAAAGTCATTCATCTTTGTTATTTTTGCAACATCAATTGGCCTGTCCTTTGTATAGTTTGTATTGTAATACAAACTGCATGATATGGTCATTATCTGCATGTTGAAAGCTGAGATAGAGCGAACTTATTGGGCATATAAGGTTCTGTAGAATTATTACTGTGAATCATTGATTCTATGTTGGAAGGAAATAAAACTGAACAGCCGTAATATTTTCCATGAGTCAGCCGTTTTCTATAGAATCATTTAGGTACTCAGAGATCAAGAAAATTCTTTAATAAAAATATTGGATTTGTAATCTGCTCTAAACACCTAAGATCATAAAGATTTATAAAAATATCACTTTGTTGCTATGCTACGATTCTATGAAAGATTTTAAGAGCTTCGTCTCAATATTTTTATTTATCACAAAGGTTTGACATATAGAATAATAAACCGTCCCATTTATGTTGCGTTCTTCCTTTTGTTAGACAGAACCACAAAAATATAGGAAACCATACCAATAACAGACATCATAAAAATTATATAGGTTATTACAAAGTCGTGTTGTTCAAAGAGATTTGATATTTTTGAATAATGATGTTCTAAATATCACATTCCGATGTGTTTGGCCGTTTTGTTTTTCAATTTATCAAGTTATAACTTGACCAATTTATCAAGTGATCAAGGAAGGCAACTTTAACACGACAAGTGTCACTTTGACATATATGATCGTATTATGTTAATTATTCATCATATTCTTGACGCAATATCAATAAATTAATTATTGGGTCGCAACTGATTTTGCGGATCATTAAGTTCGTGTAAGTTGATGTGTACCAATGATAAGGTCGATTAAGGTTTTATAAATTTGTATTTATGCGTTGAATTTTCTTTACAAGTCCTTTTACAATAAAAACAGCTTTAGTGATACATAGATTTAGCACAAACAATTTTCTTCATATACAAAATTGTCTATTTGAAAGATTTCTTTAGTACTTACGTATATAATTAATTTCATAGTCATCATAAATCAGCCTGTGCCGGTAACAGCTTAACATGGACCACCTTATAGACACCTACCGCTAGCTCTATAATCCAGTGATATGTTTATGGTACTTACACTGAAAAACCGTACCGCTAGAAATAAACAAGTTATTGCTATTTACAACCGAGTACTTAGTTCGGATGGAGCCCGCAAAGTTAACATAAATCTACACTGGAATAACGTAATGGCTAGAAATAAACAAGTTATGGCTATTTACAACCGAATAACTTGGTTCGGATGGAGCCTAATCAAAATCGTATTCGTCGTATACAGTGAATGTATTGCCAAAGGTAACCAAGCGTGGCGAACAGAATGGTAATCACAGTCTGTTCTCATTGTCTTCAATAGAGCTGCTATTTTGTTGACACCCGCGGGAAGAGAGTGGTCTTTTCATTGCTAGGAACCATAATCTTATATCCTTTATCCATACCACCAATATACTCTTCTCCTTCACATTTTGTGTTTTATTTTAAATACATTGCTATCAGATTTGTTTTGTTGTCCCATTTTTTGTTTTTAGTTTTTCAATACCTACCTTATTTGTTCTTTTTTACCTTAAAGCTCATTTGATTGCGCATACACTTTGATAAGTTGTGCAATAGTCTTTGAACTCAGGATTGTGTTATATTATGTATACCTATTAATTGTAACTAGTTTAGGTTTTTTATGAGCGTTTTAGGCTCAATAACAGATGAAGCTAGAATGCTTCTCAAATTATTGTGGGTTAATGTTGCGGGTAGAATTTAAGTTTTGTTTTTATTTTTAAACTTATTTTGTTTGTATACAATTATGGGGGTGATATTTCATAATTGAAAAAAAATAAGAAAAAATCTAGTGATGTTCCAAATAAAGTAAAATAAAATAAAATACTCTTCTCCTTCACATTTCCATAGACCACTCCAAGAAATTTAATTTTCAGTCTCAACATTGCTACCTACTAGAGTTTAAACGCATCGCACCAAGACAACATAATATTACATGTAGATGTGACGTGATCTGATACGGAGCATAAGCTTCAAGTTTCTAATTGATTTGGATAAGCCATTAAGCTCCGTTGATGGATGCGTTGCGTGTTTACTGAACTACCATAAGCCCGTCTTGTTTGAACACGGCAATGTGTATCAGAATTATATTATTAAATCTAAACACCTAATTAAAATCTGTGTTGTTGTATGTCAATGGGTTCTGTATGATGCTTGGTAGAAATCTGATTTGTTAAAGCTGGGATGTTTCTTGGAGTAGGAAACAATAATCATAGAATTATCTACTAGCAAGAGCAACTTTCTCGGTGATTTTTAAACAGGAACAATGTAAAAACCTGTAAAATAGTCGAGATTTTTGAAATCTGTAGAAACAGCTGTAAATATAAGTATCCTCCATGATTATCATGAGCCACTTAATGGCCTCACTGGGGCTTCGGACTCAGGTCTCATTTCTTAGGGAGACTGGGCAATCCATTACTCGGTCATCAGTAGAGTAAAGATTGGTTGATAAATTTAGATTTTTTCTTTCTAGGACATACAGGTGTCCTCACGACATTTTCTTCTACATGATGGGTAAAGTGCACATAAGTCATGAATAAAAATCTGACATTGATTTGAACACAATTACCTACGACTCGCAATTTGTAGCTACGACTACTGGGATATCATTGCTGAGTGCTGAAAACTCGTGAAATTTATTCATAAACTGCGTAGTTGCTGTGTGAAACTTAAGTTACTGAAGTTAATTAAACTCTAAGAAATAAACGAAGCTTGAATACCGAGTTCTTAAAACCATAATATTATAACTAGTCTTTCCGATATTGCAGTCGATAGACGTGTGCGCCGATGCTAAAATCTCCGGCGGCGGGCGCCGGTCAAAAATCGGCGGCGGCGGCGTGTTTTCGGCGTGATTTCGGCGCGGAGAATTTTAATAAAACTATCTAGCTTGTAGTATAGTTTTTATTAATAAAAACAGATACAATTTAAAAAATCACAAATATAAATCAATAATCAACAAAAAACAGCAAAATAAAAGTATTTTTAAGTAATGGCTGCCTTGCCGTTGCAACTTGCAAGGCAGCTTAGGCAGCCGTTACTTAAAATAATGCTGTAATTGTCATGAACAAAATAATATAATTTTGACGACCCGTGTTCGACTTAAACGGGACCTTTTTGCCGTCACCGTCAAAGTGGCAACAGAAAACACCCGCTCGCTAGGCGTGCTTGTAGCAGGCACTGATAAAATAGCTAGCCTTCGCTAATTTGTATTGCAACGGAAATGCTGCTCGTCTATCTTGTGCCAGTATTTAATATCGTTTCCATCTTTTAAATCACTGGCATCATAAGATCCTAAATATTTCAGGCATTCTTTTCCAATAAACTCTTGTCGATCATTATTATCATCAATGAATGCAGCCGCATGTTCTTCAACTAGTTTTATGAGAGAAGAACTAGTGTCTTTGTCAACTGCATTTGATGTACTGCACCGGCTGGCTTGAGTCTCTAGTTCACTCGCTGGCACTATTTCTTTGATACAGTTGACAAAAAATCCACTCTTGTCGTATGGTTACTTTCCATGTATTTCCTGTAATTGGTAAAACGGCAATGCCACGTCCGGTCGGCTACTGGCAACACCGACGAGTACAATGTGACTGTAGGTTTGCATCAATCGTCAGCTTTAAGTCCTTATCTCTTCCTGTTGATAGTGGATGCTCTGACATCGGACATACAAGAGGAGGCATCCTGGTGCATGCTGTTTTCCGATGACATTGTTCTCGTCGGTGAAGTGAATCTGAGGTCCAGAGCAGATTGGAGAAATGGCAACAAAAACTGGAAAATGTTGGCTTGAAAATCAGTAGAACTAAAACTGAATATATGTTCTGTGATTTCGGCGGTCTCTCCAGTTTTAACGCCATATCGCTGGACGGTGTAGATACCCTTACCAATCTGCTCTGATTTCGGTACCTCGCCTCGGTTCACTCATGTAAAGCAATGGCGAACTAGACCGGGCTGTTATGCATAGAATTAACGCAGCATGGATGAAATGGTGGCAGGTCACGGGAACAATATGAGACTCCCGTATCCCCCTTAAACTAAAGGGGACAATTTATAAGACGATGATAAGACCTGCTGCCTTGTATGGGTCGGAATGTTGGACCCCAAAAGGGACGGATGACAAGCAATTGCATGCAGCGGAGATGCGAATGTTGAGTATGTGTGGTGTAACAAGATTGGCCAGAATAAGGAATGAGTATAATTAGAGGAAGTAGGAAAGTCGCACCAGTTACAGAAAAGCTGCAAAGTAACCGATTGTCTTGGTATAGACATGTAATGCGGAGAGATGAGAATCATGTTATAAGAAGAGTGTTGTAAGTATGAATGTTGACGGCAATCTGAGGAGAGGGATACCAAAGAAAAGATGGATGTTTTGCGTGAAACATGACATGAATATTAAGGCAGGGAATCCAGAAATGACGTCTGATAGAGATGAATGGAAGAAAAAGACATATTGCGCCGACCACAAATAAAATGGGATTTGGGCTGGAGAATGATGATGGTAAATCAGCAATCTAGCAAAGTA
Organism: Allophyes oxyacanthae; assembly: GCA_932294325.1. NCBI lineage: Eukaryota > Metazoa > Arthropoda > Insecta > Lepidoptera > Noctuidae > Allophyes > Allophyes oxyacanthae. The sequence continues at coordinate 6,799,269 of OW028610.1, forward strand.
GCTGCTACGATAACGTTGGTAATTGAGAATCTGTGATTGAGCATTTCCCCCATATTTCTTTTCACATCGTCTAGTCTAGTCACGCCGATTTTACGCCGATACCCAAATCGGCGGCGGCGGCGTCGAAAAAATGTCGGCGGCGGCGGCGGGTCGGCGCGGCGCACACGTCTTAGTCGACGTCGAGTCCAATAGGGGGAAGCGGGAAGGCTTATAATCTTGAGCGAACGTTTTCCGGCCGATATCTAGATGATTGATGAGCGGTGCGACAACTTAACGTCTATGAACGCCAATTAAGTCTCAGTGACTAATATACAGTGAGGGGCGAGGAGCTAAATAGCTCTATCGTTATACCTAATTACATGGATTACGATAGCCGTATGACAGTCGCCGCGTGCAATAAAGGATATCAAGTTATCAGGAGAATCCAAAATTCTAGGAAAAGGACTGGTAAAAATTACTCTGAATTAGTCACTTAGGGCTCTTTTCCTGTCATGCGGATTAACGCCCGCATGCGTGCCGCCCGTATCCTATCGTTTCTTAAATACTTTTCCTATCTTACTGGTGGTCCACAGCGCGCTAACTCACGCATGCAACGAGACCCTATACATTGTACAGGCCAGACACGCACGCGGGTGCAAATCTGTATGACAGGAAAAAGGCCCTTACACTTTACACCTCAGTCAGCTTGCGGACACACAGGCTTCGTTCTCTTTGCGTGCTTTTTTGATGAGTTCAATCAGAACTAGAACCCAATCGAAATTGCAAGTATGCAGCCTATGTGAACGAGCTTTTACACATTTACAAGTTATTTGTGATAATTAGCGATGCGTCACGTTTTCGATCTTTCAATTCTCAATTCTTTCAATTCTCAATTCTTTATTGCAATCCATAATGTACGCAGTCATACAGGTGGTAAGTATAAAATAAAGAAACAATTATGGACCCTGTCGGGCACAGCAAAAGTTTAAATAAGTAGGAGAGAGGAGGAGCGCTTTAATATAATATAATATAATTATATATTATCACTTATCATCTATATTATTTGTTTATTCTCTATTTTCTCTATTATTTATTTATTTATTATAATATGTGTAAGCCTATCTATTTATTTACTAATTTGTTATATTAAATTATATATTATTATTATTTATTTATTATTCGCTTAAATATTTTTTATTGCAATTAGTAGTTGTATGTAATATAATTAAATGTTTAAATCAATACTGATAATGCTCTTAATTATATTTAACCTATTTATTTTTGATATTTTGCATAACAGATAAACAAATATATTCTATTTATCATTGAATTTATCCATTAGATATTCGTCTATTGTGTAATAGCTTTTCATTCGCAGTTCATTTCAGACTGATTCAATTACAGATCATTAAAAGATAACACTTAATATAACATTATTTCAAACATTAAAAGAGCTATGTAACATTTGAGTTAGTGTCTATCTTAGAAACATGTTAATTCAATCAGCAATTCTCAACTTTATGACCTTTCGTATGGTGTGTGGGCGTACCATTGTCCAGTCTGACCACAACAGTGTCGTGCGAACAAGATTCCTTCACCATTAACACGGTATTGTCATCTTACTTTATAGGTAAGTACTTACTGTGGGCCGAGCACGAACTTTTTGACGTATGGTAACGTAAACGTAAGCGAATTTAGAACCAAAAATACACGTTTAATAATGATATTTTTTTGGAAATACATACAATATTTTTATATTTCCATGAAACAAGTCTGTTTGTTGCATAAAATTGAACAAAAATGGGATAGATTCATTGTATTTTGTAATCAAAATTTGCTTACGTTTACGTTACCATACGTCAGAACATTCGTGCTCGGCCCTCTGTACTACTGACAGGCTCGTAAGTTTTTCGTAACTGGTCAACGCGTAGATTTTAGCTTGCACTTACGACGCGACGCTAAGTCCTTAGATAAGTCTAGTGGTGGTGGTAGTGGTTGTCTGGTAGAGAATGCCTACGGCATTAAGACCGCCTTTGTACATTGTACATGAAGCATTTTAAATAAATAAATAAATAAATAAGTGACTGATTACCAGGGGTCAGAATTGTTAGAGTTTACAAGTATCAAATGACGTCAAATTCACTACGAAATCTTAATATAGATATGCCTTAATATAATATTCGTAGGTATATGTGTATTAATGATTTCTTAATATTATTAGTATGGAACATGCGTATCTAAAATATTAATAAATTACATTTTAAATTATAAATCCCGCGATTCCTCTAGTTTCGATAGGGATATCCATGTTATGGTCTATGTAGCTATCTATTTATAAACTCTACTTAATTCGACCCCTGTTTATGACACATCAACATCCATGCCTCAGAATGTATGTATTACTCGTATAGCAGTTGGTCCTGTTTCTCATAAATTAATATCATTATTATGACAGTCGTTACGGGCTGTCAGTAGCCCGAAACGTCTTACAACAAAGGCCCGTAGTGTGTGTTTTTTTTTAAATTTCAATTTTGCGGTCAATGCCTAATATTGAGGTTGTACACTAGAGCTTCTGGTATACTGAAACCTGAACCAATCGGCACACAGAACGCGGTGCTGAAGATACTGATCTTCTAGTGCAGAGGTCTTCAACTTTATTGATATCAAGGGCCGGGAATATTTGCTTTTAGGTTTCGTGGGCCACAAAGCAAGGGAAAACATATTATTATTCCATTAGGTATAAATTTATAAGTAAATAAAAACAGTTAAATTTAGCCCAGCTATCAGCGGCCGCGTGTTGAAGACCTTTGTTCTGGTGGGTTGTGGAAGACAGATGGCAGTATCTCTGCCGCATATATTCAGCCGCATATGGTTTAGAGGGCAGCCGACCCCAACAATAGGGTTAAGGCTAAGACAGATAATACTCTACAATTGACGGAAACATTGAATAATTCAGTCCGTTTCATAACTAGCAAGCTTTGATAGAAACCGGTGTCTATTGGCATAAATTCAGTCGATTAAGCAATTATTCGTGTACATTCGCCATTGGTACCACACTTAGCGTTAGATTTACCGTACTCTAACGGACAATCAACAAACCGCTGCCATTATATCTAGTGTACCCCAATATTTATCAACATGCTGGTGAAAACCGCCGTCCAGCGCTGCGTTCGCGCTGCAAATAACAGATAAGCACGTCCCGACGCCGCAACGGTCCGTGCTTCACGAAATAAATGCGTGATTTATGATTTCAGTCACAGAATAGTGAGCAAATGAAGTGACAATGTAATACAGAAAGCGGCGTAGGACATCTGTTAGAACATTCCATGTATCGCCGTGGCAATTGCCGGACGCAGCGTAAGACTCCTTCGAGACACCTTCCTTTCACCACCGGCAATGGTCAAATTAATAACAGGCGTTTCCCTGTCTACGCGCCCACAAATTAGGTAACTAGGAAGTGGGAGTCGAGTGAACGGAGTTACCGAAATGAGTGGAGTAATCAAAATAGCTGAAGCCGAAGCAGTTGCACCTTGGCCAGGGTAACGTCTGCCTGCTGAAGTATCTTCCCATGGCTGTTATAGCAGACGAGTCTTTGAACCGCGTATCAGTAATCGAAGTATAGAACGCCTCTAGCTAGATAGACTATAGACACGAAGAAGGTAGCTGGATGAGTCTAAGAACTAGATTCTGAGACAAGTTATGAAAGCCCTTTGACCATTGGGTCAGTTCATGTGTGGGATGCGATGATAAAAAAAATGCATATAAGCACTTCATTTACTCACTCCTCCGCGTTTCAGTGCACAAAACCCACGCGTCCGTACAAGCCTGAATGCTCCCCTGATTGGGGAATTCGTATCCGGGTATGAGAGTCGTAAGATTAAATTGCTTCGAGACGCTATTGGTCGCAAAATCGAACACTAAACACTCTTTTTTTAGGCTCTCAAGATGAGGGTCGAGGCGTTAAAATTATTTTTATTAACAACTGTAGGAACTAATTTATATTTCGATCGTGATATTTTGTGAATCCATGCATTGCAGCGTGTAGGTATAATATGCACATCTCTACATAGTATAAAATAAAGTCACTTTTCGCGTTTGTCTGTCTATATATCCACTAACTCCTTCTAAAGATCTCTTCTAAGATAATGTGTAAGTTTCAATAATAAATAAATAAACTACGCAACGGATTTCGGTGCGGTTTTCACCATCAATTAGATAATTTTTGACGGAAGGCTTATATTATTATGCATGATACTTTCATATTTAATGAAAGGATCGTAGAGAAATTGCACCGCCGCGCGAAGCCGGGGACGGGTCGCTAGTCTAGTATAAACTTTATCTACTGTTCAAATACTATACAGTGTCATTTATTTACTAGATAAGCGGTATAAGTGGGTTATAATTTAATGAAATTAAATAAGTGTATGCAGGCAATAAAGAGTAGAGATTAATTAATAGGTAAATCATAAATTATAATAATTCTACGCATGAAATAATCCTCATTAACATGAAGCCATATTTGTTCATTCAGCCATATTTCTGGATATTCCGGACTTTGGAGGTCGTCAGAATCTCGTTGACGAAGGAAGAGGTATTTTTTTTACTAATACAGTCCAACAAAGAAACAGATATACTTACTGGGTCACCAGATACCAGATGAGATTATCTAAAAAAAACTAATAAATAAATAAATCCAGCCCATCACTGTCCCACTAATGGGCACGGGTCTCTTTCCAGAGTGAGAAGGGTTAGACCATAGTCCACCACGCTGGCCTTATAGTACGGGTTGGAGGACTACACACACCATCGAGAATTTTATGAAGCCCTCTTAGATTTGTAGGTTTCCTCACGATGTTTCCCTTCACCTTTATTGCAAGTGATAATCAAAAACCATGGTCTGCGGAGAGACGCCGCACTCGCACTGAAAGTCGAATCCGTCTGTAAAATTCCACCTGTGAAGATTATGCAGGATAAAAAGTACATGCGATGGCTAAATAAAGTAGAAACTTTCCAATCACAGATTACTTCTAGGCCGATGTAATATGTACCCTCTAAAATCACCCTCGGTAGCCCAACCCAACAGCCTAGGATTTCCAGAGGAACGCACCGGTGAAACAGCGCATTGTGTAAGTAAAGAGGTAGTACGCCTACAAAATCTAAAGTATGCCGTTGTAGGTACATCCTTGCAAGTAATTAGATAATTATGCAACTTATTAAGAATCAAGCATACAAGTTTTGCTGGAATGTAGAAATGTCAACGTTCATTCTGAGATAACTGCATTAATATCGCATTTAGATCTTATGCGCCACATGTGGGAAGGGTTAAATGACTATGGTCACCTACTACTAATCGTGTTTATGTATGTGTTTACGTAATAATCTTATTGGTCTAGACGTGACAATCATTGGGACATTGCATAATAATATTTTAAGAGTTTTTTTTTATTCCAATAGTTAGTGACCTAGAAGGGCAACGACCCCTAGGACGCCTCTTGGTGGCTGAATAACATTATGTACATGTTTGGGTGATAGCGAATAAGACTGGGTCAGAGCCACAGTCAGAGCACAAGAGGCGATAGAAAGCGGAGGCTTATAATTATCATAATTATTATACTCAACAGTGGGTGGAGGTGAGCCAAACAGAGATATACAGGATTATTTGTAATTCACTAATAGTGGTTTATGGAGTGAAAGTACCTACTCATCAATATAAACAACTTTTAATAAGGGATTAAACCTGCAATCGCGAAATATAAATCAGCTGTTCCATACATTTTCATCGAGCAATAATCTTTTGTATGAAAACTGAAAAGTAAGGTTTTATTTTCGCGATTTCACTATAGAAAGAAAGGATTAAATAAAAATGAAAAATAATTTTATTCCGTACCTAGGGGATAAAGACGGCGCATCAAAAAAGTAGGTATAGTAAAAGTGGTTCATATTGATTAGTACCCCATAAAGGGATAGATAATAGCTATATAGATATAGGTGAATACAGCAGCCTAGCGGTTGAACGCCTGCCTTTTAATTACGAGAGTCTGAATTCGAAACCAGCCAACCGACCTCTGAATTTTTGCAGTCATGTGCGGATCTGAATTTTATTATCACTTGCTTTAACGGTAAAGGAAAACATCGTGAGGAAACCTGCGTATCTGAGAAAGCCTCATAACGTTCTCAATGGTGTGTGTAAACCGCCAACCCGCACCAGCGGGTCTACTGCGTAACTAAAATGGTAATGAACATCGACTCTGGTAATCAACTTCAATACGATCGTGAGAGACTTAACTTTGAACTACCTTGTAAAAAAATGACCAATCATGAAGATGGGAGTCCCAACAGTAGATCGGTAAAAAAATTACAAGGTAGCTCTAACCTAAGCCTCTCACGATCGTATGGAAGTTTATTACTAGAGTCGATATTCATTACCATGTTATTTACGCGGTAGACCCCCAGGCTAGCATGGTGGACTAAGGCCAAACCCTTCTCATTCTGAGAAGCGGCCCGTGCCCAGCAGTGGGACAGTAATGGGCTGGAATATCAAATACACTATAGTAGGGAATAGGTATCTACTCGGTACAATTGATGGTACTCTGCCAAATCCTTAGGGAATTAAAGAGTTATATGATAAAGTAAGTATAGGTTTGTACCTATTCATATCAGCTGAATCAAAGTTCTACGAATTAAATCTTTACAATTACAAATTCAAGGAAAAAAAAACACCGCATTCCCTTTCGTAGTAAACATCAATAAACTGGTTTAAAAAAAGAAAAGTGTATTCTAGATTAAATTTATCTAGTCTTGTTAAAAAAAAGAAAATAAGGTAGCCATCTTAGAAAAAGTTGTACAAAACTTCTAGGGTGTTTGTCATGGTATACAAAAACATCGTAAAATTTTATAATATCAATGATGTTTTAATTTTAAACAAGCTATAGTGGCGCCATACATAGGATTTTCAATGATAATCGGTGTTGATTTATGATAATTATATGCTAAAAGTAATAGGTAATAAAATAAAATAGTTATTGTTTGTTTTTTTTTTGTTTTGAGATAATCAGTTCTCGAAATTCAAATACCAAAAAAATATAAAATGATCGGCAAATGGATATGCTACAAAACTAATATTATTGATAATTTCATTGACAAGTTGAGTCGTGCATGGAGGCACTCCCCAAATGGTATTCTGAACACCTTTTATCGAAAACTAGCTTCCGCCAGCGGCTTCGCCCGCGTGATATCTTTATAAATTATAGCCTATGTTACTCACTGATAATGTAGCATTCTGCTGGTGAAAGAATTTTTAAAATCGGTCTTGTAGTTTTTGGGTTTATCCATTTCAAACAAACAAACATACAAAAATCAAATATTTTCTCTTTATAATATTAGTTTAGATAATAACCTCAATTTTGTTTTTACTTCATGAGTTTGTGGTGTGTACATAGAATTTAATCAAATAATATTCTACGTCTAAGGAATACTTAATTATATAAGTGCTCCATCTTCTGATAATTTATTTATACTAACTTTTCATTCATTTTACTCAGCTAAGACGCAAATAATATACTTTTCATCCCACCATCTCGGAAAGAGTATTTTTAATCTTCAATATCTGAGTGGAAAAGCCGTTTTTATTCTCTAGAGGGTAAAGTAAATTTTCATCCCACCATCTCGGAAAGAGTATTTTTAATCTTCAATATCTGAGTGGAAAAGCCGTTTTTATTCTCTAGAGGATAAAGTAAATTGAATTTAGAACATCGTGTGCACTAAGTTTGTGAATTAAACGTTTTTTTTTTGCAATTAGTCATTTCCTCGCTGAGGTGGAATGAAAAGTTACGTGTTGCACTCGAGTGCAAAGATTTTTCACCTCGTGCTCTTTTGATTCCCTCGCTTGCTCGGTCATCAAAATTGAACACGCGGTTAAAAAGCAACTTTGCACTCTTGTATAACAAATAACTATTTGTGTACTAATCATGTTAATATATTGTATTAATCTTATTATTTATACGCTTGTTTTGCTTTTAAATGCATTATTTACATTGCAACTTAGGATTGTTTTTACCCGACTACGGAGAGGGTTATATGTTTGACCAGTATGTATGTATGTATGTATTTATTCATCATAATCATAATCAGCATTTATTGCTTCAAATAAGGTAGTATGTATACTTAAGATGTTACATTAAGTAAAGAATAATTATTGATATAATTTTCTGTAAAGTTACGTAAGTATATAACTACACTCGAATGCAATGAATCCGGGTCATTAATAAACCTTAATATCTCGGAAACTAAAAATGTTAGCTTATTCAAATAAAAAGCATTTCATAGACCATTTAATACCACTCAAACAAAATTAATAAAAGAACTTAGTTATCATTTGTTTTACTTATTAAAAATACATAAATTAAAAATGCGAAAATTTTAATGCAAGTTTTTTTTTAAATTTCATTTTTTTTCAAATATATCATTTTCTCACATTTTAATACTTTGTATTACCTCCGTGTATTGTTAATACAGATGTCATGCGATTCGGTATACGGCACAAAGTTTCTGAGCCGAAGTTGGGGAATATTCTCGCATTCCTCTATCAACGCAATGATCAGCTCTCGAATCGTATTATTTAAGTAGTATTAAATAGGTCTATAAAATACTTTTTATTTGAACAAGCTAACATTCTTAGTTTCCGAGATATTAAGGTTTACTCTTCTGGTGACCCGGATTCATTGCTCTCGAGTGTACTAAGGAAATTACCGATACCTTCTTAATACACATCCAAAGATAGCTATAAAAATATGGGCACACATTTTTATAGTAGATTGCTGACTGTTAATTTTAAGTAATTTCTTCACTTCACTAAAATTAATTTGTACTTAGATAATAAATAGATAATTATCTATTTTATGAAAAACAACATAGTAGGTATATTACCTAATTTACACTCGGATTAATAGGTATCATTGGTTTGAGAAAAAAAAGACACTGCTATTATATTAAATCGATCTTTTAAAAGTCATAGTAAGGATAATTTGTAATATTGTCACCTAGATAAATATTTTTTATATCTTTTACACCTATTTATCTACAATGACGAGATGATACATCTGTATCATAAAAGGGTGTATTTTTAACACCATTTTTTTTGTGTTGAGTCTATGTCGTCTGAATGTTCAGATACACATTAAAATAAGCATGCAGAACTAAAAGCAAGTCTTCCAACTACAAAACATAGGTATATAATCTTTAAAAAAAACCAGACAGATTTTTTATTTTTTTTTAATATCTACGGTGCCGAATATTTAAGGTCCTACCTTGTCCCGATCCCTTTGGGGATTATTGTACTCATCATTATGAAAAACTTTTTCTATGGGACCAATCCTTAAATCATAAAAAAATACTGCAGTTTTAATTTAGTTGAGTAATACCTATTGAATTATTTGTATGGAACAGCTTATTTTTTTACGCGATTTCAGGGTTGGTCTCATAGTAAAAGTTATTCATAATGATGAGTACAACAACCCCTCAAAGAGATCGAGACTAGAAAGGTAGGACCTTGTCAATAATGTCTTCTGTTTATGTATAAAACAGCCAACGTCTTCTTTAAATAAAATGTATGATTTTTTAAATTCTTTCTTCCCATAGGTACTTTTTGTCCAAAGACCGGGGTTTATTCCGATTGTCAGTCCTTTTAAACTAGCTCCATTAAATCCGTAAAGTGAGACTTTGCCGCTTCAGAGGATTTTCCAGTTATGACTAAGAAGATTTTCTAGGTTTTAACCTCAATAAAATGACTATGTAACTTAGCACACAAACACCCGCTAAGCAGATGACCTCCAAAGGTTAGGTAGAAGTGTCATATCTACTCATACTACCATACACGTATTAATAATATATGCACACAAAACATTCATTGTCGACACGATTTGTGGAACAGCTAAGGACTTTCTGCGCCAAGTGTAGTGGGTTCGATTTCGGCTGTGCAATTTTAAAACCTAGGAACTGACATTTTTGAAAAAATCGGTGTTTTAGCATTTTTCACTTGTTAAGATTCTTAGCAAGTGAAAAATGCTAAAACACCGATTTTTTTTTAAATGTCAGTTGCTAGGTTTTAAAATTGCACAGCCGATTTGTCACACGTAACAAATACCCACCTGTTGCACTACAAGCATATTATTATTTAGTTTACCTACATATTTGGAGGGACTGATAAATGTAAATGAACTGTTCTACACTTTCCAATCGAGTAGTCACAGAACAGCAGATTTTTCCTCATACATTTTCAGTAAAAAAAGTGCAACATTGATGAAGATCTTGATAGAGAGACCTTAAAACAAAACTTAATTTTAAAAATCACCTTGTATAAATAATAGTTTTTGGGGATACTATATAAATTCTTCCACTGTGTATAATTTTGAATTTTAGTATGATTTGGAAAACCAAATCAATTGCAGGGTTTCCAAGTATTCTAAAAATGGCTGTTTGTCTGGTTGAGTGGACAAGAAGCAGCCATTTTAAGAATTCGACGTAGGTAGTTCCAGGTGAATATTAAAATATTATGAGACATTGCTTCCTTCCTTTCCTTTGAAAGCTCTAACACCTGCGTCGTCCCACGCCAGTAAGAAATCACTGAAGGAAAGTGTATCCTATTGTTACATCCACTCATTATGCAATAAGTAGAGAGTGTATTTTTACTGCAATGTTAAATCTTGACACATACTTATTATGCCGCTATGAATACCGACTTCCTTTAAAAAAATTATCATTTGTTATCCTTAGAATAGAATAGAAGTAAGAAGTTTATTATGTCTTTTAAATTACATAGTAGGTAGGAAGGAAGGAAATACATTATACAAGAAGGTAAAAAACAAATGGTCCTAGACTTAACTAACTATACCTAAACTCAATTTGACAAAGTCCTTTTCACTAACATACCACTTTATGAAACAACAATTTTGAAATCATAATAGCGAAACCCAAAACCAATTAAAACCGTACTGTTATAATGATAATGTAATTACGAAAATTGCTGCCTATTTCAGGCGTAATAATTATTACCTACTAGTGACGATGAATGTCAACAGTATTGATATTTCAAGTACACGTGTAAGAGCAGCGTCATAGTGTTGTAGTTGCCAGCACGGTAGCCAAGCGTGAGATCTAAGCTTGAAGTCCCGGGTTTGACAAAGCTTGAGTTTAAAATAATCATACAATATACATAGATAATAAATAAAGTATGTAACTATGTATGTAGGTTATACCCATAGAGATAATACATAGTACCTATGTTATACCATAATCATGTGGGCCTCACGGCTGCACCAAAAAGGTTCAGTTAGCGTATGCCAGACATCAATACCCGGCGCAGATTTTCAACTGAACACGAATCGTGCAGCCCTTGTTTTTTAATTTTTTATTAGCGTGTTGATAACCTATCATGGGGTATCCCCCGCCTAGGGAAGGCGGGTGCCGAGTTTCTACCGGCTAAACTAATCGTGGTCCGCTTTCAGTACCTGATGGTGAATTAATAATAAACTACTTTATATAAACTACTATAAAATTTCGGGAACTCTTAAAGGCCGCTCCGAAGCCCACCACGATGTCATCTACATCTTCTGTATTTGATGTGCCTAGGGCACATCTCGGTGGAGGAAGGCTGTGTGCAGCTCTATCAAACCTAATGTTTAATGCATGACTTAAGTGGAAGTGCCATCCGGGGTATTCTACGTGGAAGTTCAAGGTTCAGTCCCGTCTATTTCACCGAAGACGTTAGACGCACTGACGTCAGCGAGGTCATTCATGACGTATCAAAAATGGTGACGAGATGTGGACGTGATGTTTACATAGCACCGGATGCATATTGATATTGGGGAAATTCGTGATTTCGGATGATTGTTGAATCCATCTAATTGGTGATTTTGTATGAGTCATTTAAAATTATGTTTAACCTAGGCTTGCCATGTTCGTCATAATCGTTTATGTATTTGTCATCTCGTAACCTTTTAAAATACTTCTCAAAGATTCTGATTTCACAAATCTTTGCGGCGTTTGATAGTGGATACCTAGTCATTTCGCGTCCTACGACAATGGGGTAAGACCCGAAATGATGAATTCTCTATCAACATCACGTTGCGTCGTCGTCACGTCACTTACAAACCAGGTGGAAAATGATTAAAGGATGGTTACCAAGTAAAAAAAAATGGTTCAATATGCTACTCCTACTATCGCTAAGTATATGTTTCAACCGGAGATTATGAAACTGGAGATTTTCCGGCAAAAAAGAACACAGGAAGGCAAAAATGCAAAAGTTATGCAACAAAAAATTGTGGAAAAACCGACTTCAAAAGTGTAAGTTTTAAGTAAAATATTCTCCTGGTTCCGTCTAAAGTTCCGCATTTGGAGACGGAGTGAATTTGTCGGTTCCCGACCCATCAATCAATCTTGTCAGTCACAAGTCTTAAGCGGCAGAATTACTTTTAGGTATATCAGGAGATCTTTCCCAAGATATGCGCTGAAATATTACTTTAAGGTGCTCAGTTTACGTCGTTTATTTAAAGACATTTTGATGAAACTTCGCAAACTTGATTTCCTTTTTTGCATTATCGAGTGACGTATGTTTGGAGAGTGACTTGACACGCGAGTCATCAGCATTGAACGAGTCTTTGTTTGACTTGATAACGATCTGGCTTCTTCATCGAAGTTCAATTTCATTCTGAAGTAGTTTTATCCGGATATTTTTTTAATCTATCGGTAAAATGATACCGCTAATATCAGAGGGTCACATGGCATCGTTTTTTGGTTATAATGTTTTGCCTACTTAATTTAGCTCGATACAAGTTTCTATTACAGTTATAAATTAACAGAATGGGGTTATCGCTCAATAATCTTTACGGTCAATCCATTGTTTGTTTGTTGATGGTAAGTCTGTTCGTCAGCTGAATGATTTCCGCATTCAGCATTACACAGTACATTGACACCACTCGAAGTTTCTTCCACAGTATTGTTGTAGGTTAAAATAATACTTAACTGAGTATTGATATCATGATATCATACAATTTACGAGCATTGGAATTACCCTGCGATGTATTTGAAGATCAAACGGCGCATAGATTGTTCACCTTCGTGACTCAAAGTTCATTTCCCACATTCGGATGAAAATAATATAAATCTGACCTAGTAAAGCACAAAGACATTCTCATCACAAAAAGTTCTAGAATCAGGTTATGACAGCTTATAAGCTTTATAATAAAATCCCGTAAACTATTGTCGAATATAGGCTTCCCAATGACCATGCTTGGCCAGAGAATTGGTGATATTATTATTAATTTTGTTCATAGCTCACGTGTTGAAAGTCTTGAAACAGTCCCAAGTTATCAACTTTGACGACAGCAGCTATGGGCCGATAATGGCTTATTTTTTCCCGAAAACCACGCAAACGTTATTTTTGTTGATTCAATGGTTGACTTTGGATTAACAAAAATCATCCAATAATTGTTCTACAAATGAACGACCCCACACCCAATTTTAATGTGAACATACCTACTCACGAATCCGCGTTTCATGTAGTGACAGCGTTCAGACGAGTTCCTAATAATTAATGTCTTGTAAGCACAACTAGGGAAACTATCTCGGGGCGTGAAAGCCAGTGGCATCTGACATATCCAATTAACACGGCATCCGGTTCCGGCGGGATCTAGCAGGCGTGCCAACTGTGAGCGTGTACTATTATGTTGGCACTTCCTTTGGTTTTGATTTCTTCAGTGGATTCGCTGGTTAGGCTCGCCTGTCGTGGGGAAGTGGAATGCGTTTGGGAAGTTATTGTCTTGTTGTACGAATGATGTGCTCATGGTATAAAATATCAGCTTTATGGTTTGTGTTACTTTTAGTATAATTTTATTTACTCAGTGACAAAGCACTAGTCAGTAAATTTAAGAAACTAAACTGATATCTTTAATGTATATTAGTACGTACCTACCTAGGATTTCGACAGATTCACATCTTCAAATTTTTAATAAAATGCTTGTTGAGATTTATTTTTTTAACCATAATAAGTTCTGTCATATTCCGTTGCATAGATATAGTTGCGTACAAATTGGTGAAAAGACATGGTGTTGGGCCTTGCAATTAAAATAAAATAACAATGAATTACAATTATTTGAAAAAAAAACGAATTAAATTATAATCTATATACGGGAGGGGAATCTTTGTACCCCTTTTTATGCATATTGCGCGCACAGAGGAGTGTGACATTTGGCATAGTTAAAGTTTATATCGAGAAGGAGTGCAGAAAGCTAAAATTACGGTTAAATTTCGACCACTGGGCGACCACTAGTATCTACCTAATAGGTTATTAGTTTTAATTATTTTATTAAACTTTTTACACTTTTTTATGCACATAGGCACTGTCTCGTTAACCAACTTCATCAAACCAATTGTGATAAACCAAAAGGAGTTTCAATTGGCGAAGCACTTTACATCTAGACATAAATAATATATCTACTCGTAGGTATAATATTTTATTCTATGGCATATAAAAGTCATTCTGTACCGGTTGAGGGTAAAGGTTAACAGCGTAGATGAGTAAATCAATAAGGAATTTCACGCTTCTTTTTACAATCTTTTTGTTTGGGTTTTTTAAATATTTTATTTAACACTACTTTCGCTGTCAAAATTCTAATATGAGAACATTAGACTAAATTCTATTGATTATGTTTTATATTAATTAAGTTGATATATACAATATTTTTATGATTTTATGTGCAAATGATATAATTTTAAAATTATAGACGAAAAAATAACGAGACAAGAAATTTATACCCCTGGTGACCTTTAAAGTACTATGACTACTTGAAATCTTTACTTTTCTTCATTATATATTTTTCTCTAATATATAAAGCTCGATTACCACTGACTCACTGACTCATTGACAGAATTGTTCTCCCAGAAGGAGACGTGGGGGGTAAAAGTCATGTATGAGGGTCGTATAGAGGGAGGTCCAGTGAGTACGGGAAAAATCCGAAATGACCTGAAAGTGGAACGCTGACCGGAACTGCCCTACGGATCTCGAAAATGAAAAGTCGCAAACCTATACCGCCTGAACTAAAAATGTCAAGGACCCTGGGCCGTTTGACGAGCCGGTGAAAAAAAGATGGCTTCCATACAAAAAAAGATGGCGGCCATACAAAATTGAAACGCTCACCGTTCCAAAACCGTTGGAGATAGCGGGGGGGTGGTCGACCAAATGTCATAGAGGACGACGGGGGCTTTCCGGTGGGGGTCATAAAAATCCAAGATGGCGGATTCAAAATGGCGGCCAAAAAAATAAATGGTCCGAGCCGGCTGAAAATTGGCGTCCGGGGGTTTTCGGGGGCACCGATTCATAATCCGGGATCAAATTTTTCTTTCCGCCATTTTTCAAGATGGCCGCCATACAAGTGTTCATTTCCGATTTCGACCCAATTGATCTCCCAGAAGGAGCCGTGGGGGGTAAAAGTGATGTATGGGAGTCGTATAGAGGGGGGTCCTGTGAGTTTAGGAAAAGTCCGAAATGACCTGAAAGTGGAACGCTGACCAGAACTGCCCTACGGATCTCGAAAACGGCAAGTCGCAAACCTATACCGCCTGAACTAAAAATGTCGAGGACCTTGGGCCGTTTGACGAGCCAGTGAAAAAAAGATGGCTTCCATACAAAAAAAATGGCGGCCATACAAAATTGAAACGCTCACCGTTCCGAAACCGTTGGAGATAGCGGGGGGGTGCTCGAACCATTTTCATAGACGATGGAGGGGGCTTTCCGGTGGTGGTCATAAAAATCCAAGATGGCGGATCTAAAATGGCGGCCGAAAAATAAGTTGCTCCGAGCTGGCTGAAAATTGGCGTCCGGGGGTTTTCGGGGACACCGATTCATAATCCGTGGTCGACTTTTATTTTCCGCCATTTTTCAATATGGCCGCCATCCAAACGCATCTTTTGGAGCAATTGGTCTCCCAGAAGGAGCCGTGGGGGGTAAAAGTATTGTATGGGAGTCGTATAGAGGGGGGTCCTGTGAGTTTAGGAAAAGTCCGAAATGACCTGAAAGTGGAACGCTGACCGGAACTGCCCTACGGAACTCGAAAGTTACAAGTCGCACACCCATACTGCCGGAACTAAAAATGTCGAGGACCCTGGGTCGATCGACGAGCCGGTGAAGAAAAGATGGCTTCCATACAAAAAAAGATGGCGGCCATACAAAAGTGTTCATTTTGGTTTTTCACTCAATTGTTCTCCCAGAAGGAGCCGTCGGGGGTAAACGTCATGTTTGGGAGTCGTATAGAAGGGGGTCCTATGAGTTCAGGAAAGTCCGAAATGACCTGAAAGTGGAACGCTGACCGGAACTGCCCTACGGATCTCGAAAATGAGAAGTCGCAATGCTATACCGCCCCAACTAAAAATGATAAGGACCCTGGGCCGTTTGACGAACCGGTGAAAAAAAGATTGCTTCCATACAAAAAAAGATGGCAGCCATACAAGTGTTCATTTTGGATGTTCACACAATTGCTCTCCCAGAAGGAGCCGTGGGAGGTAAAAGTCATGTATCGGAGTCATATAGAAGGAGGTCCTATGAGTTTATGAAAAGTCCGAAAAGACCTGAAAGTGGAAACGCTGACCGGAACTGCCCCACGGATTTCGAAAATGAGAAGTCGCACACCCATACTGCCCGAACTTAAATGTGTAGGATCTTGGGTCGATTGTCGAGCTGGTAAAAAAAAATGGCTTTCATACAAAAAAACATGGCTGCCATACAAGTGTTCATTTTGGATTTTCACACAATTGCTCTCCGAGAAGGAGCCGTGGGAGGTAAAAGTCATGTATGGGAGTCATATAGAAGGGGGTCCTAAGAGTTTAGATAAAGTCCGAAATGACCTAAAAGTCGAACGCTGACCGGAACTGCCTTATAGATCTAGAAAATGGCAAGCCGTACTCCCATAGTGCCGGAACTAAAAATGTCGAGGAACTTGATCAGATCGTCGAGCCGGTGAAAAAAAGATAGCTTCCATACAAAAAAAAATTGATTGCCATACAAACGCTTCTTTTGGAGCAATTGTTCTAAAAGGAGTCGTGCGGGGTAAAAGTCATGTATGGGAGTCATATAGAAGAGGGCCCTGCGAGTTTTTAGGAAAAGTCCGAAATGACCTGAAAGTGGAACGCTGACCGGAACTGCCCTACGGATCTCAAAAATTACAAGTCGCAGACCTACAGTGCTTATACTAAAAATGTCGAGTACCCTGGGACGATTGACGAGCCGGTGAAAAAAGATGGCTTCCATACAAAAAAACATGGCTGCCATACAAGTGTTCATTTTGGATTTTCACACAATTGCTCTCCGAGAAGGAGCCGTGGGAGGTAAAAGTCATGTATGGGAGTCATATAGAAGGGGGTCCTAAGAGTTTAGAAAAAGTCCAGAATGACCTGAAAGTGGAACGCTGACCGGAACTGCCCCACGGATCTCCAAAATGAGAAGTCGCACACCCGTACTGCCCGAACTAAAAATGTGTAGGACCTTGGGTCGATAGACGAGCTGGTAAAAAAAAAGATGGCTTTCATACAAAAAAACATGGCTGCCATACAAACGCCTCTTAACACGCTTTTATTAACTTCACCTGTAACTATGTAAGAAAATTTTGGAAGTTTTTGACCCACTTCGCGGTTTCCGATTGAGGTGAGATTTTGCTCACACGTTTAGATAGGATGACAATGCATAGTTAGATAACTGACGTCATTCTAAATCCAATATGGTGGACTACTTATGTATTATGCACTACCATGATATGGGTATCAAATGAAAGGGTTTGCTGAGAAGAGTACGAAACTAAAATAACGTCACACTTAATTCAAAATGGCGGATGCCCCAAGATGGTAGACAAGATTTTCTTATCTACCAACCTGATATGGGTATCAAATGAAAGGGTCTGCTGGGAAGAAAACGAAAAATAAAGTCAAAGTGAAATTCGAATTCAAAGTAAAAGTCGATGTCAAAGTCAAAGTCAAAGCACTTTCCAAATCGTGTTTTTTTTTTTAAGTTAATTTAAGAGTACCACCACAACCTCCGCGGGCCGCCCGCGGCCCGCGCACCGCGCAAACTCTAAGCTTTTTAAACCCTAACCGTTTCGAAACCGTTAGAGATAGAGTGGGAGTGCTTGACCAAATATCATCGAGGACGAGAGGGGCTTTTCGGTGGTCGTGATAAAAATCCAAGATGGCGGATTCAAAATGGCGGCTTACAAAAAATATGGTCCGATCTGGCTGAAAATTGGCGTCCTGAGGTTTTCGGGGGCACCGATTCATAATCCGGGACCAACTATTTTTTCCGCCATTTTTCAATATGGCCGCCATACAAACGCATCTTTTGGAGCAATTGTTCTCCCAGAAGGAGTCATGGGGGGTAAAAGTCATGTGTGGGAGTCGTACAGAGAGAGGCCCAGTGAGAAATGACCTGAAAGTTGAACCCTGACTGGAACAGCCCTACGGATCTCGAAAACGGAAAGCCGCAGACCTATACTGCCAGAACTAAAAGTGTCAAGGACCTTGGGTGGATCGACGAACTGGTAAAAAATCATGGCTACTATACAAAAAAACATGGCCGCCATACAAGTGTTCATTTTTGGATTTTCACTCAATTGTTCTCCCGGAAGGAGCCGCGGGGGGTAAAAGTGATGTATGGGAGACGTATAGAGGGAGGTCCAGGGAGTTCAGCAAAAAACCGAAATAACCTAAAAGTGGAACGCTGACCGGAACTGCCCCACGGATCTCGAAAATGAGAAGTCGCACACCCATACTGCCCGAACTAAAAATGTGTAGGACCTTGGGTCGATTGACGAGCCGGTGAAAAAAAGATGACTTCCATACAAAAAAAACATGGCTGCCATACAAAATCAAATATCATATTTATTTTGAGTAATGTTACAAGCTCCACCCGAAAAGTCCTCGCGGGCCGCTCGCGGCCCGCGCACCGCGCGACCACTAGTTTTTAATATAACCCTGAATTATCCTTTTGTAAATTCATCACAGGGTATCAATTTTTTCGATATTATTTTTGTATATAATTTTAAAAGTAGGTTTATCAGATTATTTATTTTTTCTGTTATCTATCACCACCTGGCCTATCACCCGTTTCCGGCTTGACATTGATTTTTGGGACATAATTATAAACAAATAAAAATATGCATAAATTTAATATTCAACTTACCTACAAAATAAATAAATATACAGTGTTATTATATAAGTGGAGGAGTACGTATACGTATATTATTAACAGCTTTTTATAAAATAAAAATTAAGCTATGCTAAAGACTCTGTAGGCAATTTTAGCGCATAGGCTAAATTTCTGTAATAATATGACTTGAAAAAACCGGACGATGGGATTATCCGAATTAATCTAGAAGCCAATAAACGAAATTATTATCTATCTAAAACAGAATTCCCATCTTTATGCTAGTTTCCTAACAGATAAACGAAAGTATATTAATTAAATCAGCTTATTATAATCGAGTTCGAATGTCAAGGTTGTTAGAATTCTTGCTACATCCTTGTTATTGAACCTGACGGGAGCAAGTATGAACAATTAGGAAACAATTGTTCGGGACGTTTGGGACAACCGCCTACGGCCATCTAAGTCCGCAGACAGTGGACTAAGTCCTCCCTATTCGGTGTAGCGTATTGCATGAATAGTTCAGTAATAGTACTGAGCAACACAGAGTTGTTGGCAAATGGAGTGATAATGTGCGGGTCAGAAGAACAGTCTCGAAAGATGGGAAAGGCAGAAATTGTATACATAATATTGACGTGATTGTCTATGAAATACCTAATCAAAAACACACCATTTACCACGTAGTTGGCGATTGACTATAGCCCGTCCAGATGGTGAAATCTGCGTGCGTATATACGCTTAAGCGCTACATCTATAAGATGTGAATAATCGCACGTAAATCACTATAGGTGCATATAAGCAAAAATCGTGCGTAATTTGTATGCATTTCATCGAAATGTATCGGATCGTAGCACAACATGAACAATATACCTGCATGCCGCAGCTGCAGGCTTTACTGACGATTTAATATTTATATTCCCCGCACCCGTTAAATTCAGGAAGTAGTTTTTTTGGTAAATATGAGTATGAGTAGTCCATTTGCTATCTACTGCGTACTGCGCATCAATTATTTACATTTACATTGCAATAAAGCTGGTAATGAGATGACGTGTCCGCCCTAGCAATGCGTGCGTGAATTTAGTGATGTGGATACGGCTGTTAGTGGTTTGGCGGCTAAACCGAATGTGGTCAATGATAGCCGGTCATTTATAGCAATGCTATTTTTGTATTTTGATCGGATTGCAATTTGTATATTAATACGTGATGAGAAAACTTTCTACCCCTTTTTAAGCATATTGCGCGTACGGAGGAGTGTGAGATTTGGAATATTTAAAGTTTATATGGAGAAAAGGCAAAAACCTAAAATTTTAAGTTAGCAATAGTTAAAAAAACTGCTGCACTGAGCGAACACTAAGTAGTATAAATTAATAAAGAAAGACAAATGGATTAAAAACCAAATTTTCGGCTAACAACTGGTATATAAACGTCTATTATAAAATTCAAATTCGGTAATAATATAACATTTTTCTGCTGTGCTTTTATTAGGTAGGTAGGTACTACAAAACAGCATAAATGGAATGTATAATTTATTTCTTGTCATTAAGATTATGTATGAGCGTGTTTATAATAGTCATATTATTATGTAATATTACAAGGTAATAATGATATAATATCGCTAAAAATAAAACAGTCACTGTGATCTAAAAACATTTTTCTTAATATGATATGTAGGTATTGAGGAAAATAGACGGTTTTTGTGCAAGACTTTCGACCAAAGGAACGCCCCTATTTTCTGTCAGTTGCTGTGCCTGTATTTATAGGTAGTCAATATTTATATAGTACAGTTTACCCTGATTCTTTATTACATTGTTAGGAAATTTACAAGATCTTCCTTCATAATCATCCTTCATAGTTTAAGTAAAATCAAAATATGTATGCAGTAAGGTAAAAAGATTATCTACAATAGAGAGACAATATATTACGTGTGAATCATCGTCATTATAATCTAGTCAAGTGACTAGGTAGATAATGAACCCATCATGTATTAATTATCATTGGGTAAAATGCCAACTTTCATGACATCAATGTCGACACAGGTTTAAATTTTATATGATGTCAGAAAAAAAAAAATTATTACTCATCACAATTTTTGCGTTCCACGTGCGAGGCTATCAACGGCTATTGACAATTAATTCATAGCCGTATGAGCTTACACCACTAGTTCTATAGGGAAAGACAGTTTAATGTCAATTTAGATGCGTGGTTATTACACCAGCGTCACTCACGGATGCTGTTCGTCTGTCCCTATACCATTGTAAAGTGACATTACACTTTGATGACGGCCATTGTCTAGTCTATGAGTCATACAATTTGTAAACTAATATCCGTCTTATCTAAGTTATTTATTGCTTTAACAATATTACAATTTATGGAACCTAATTTACAAAATGAATTAGAATACTTATAATATTATTATAAGAGCTGTGTATGTTGATACACACCTCTTATAATAATATTCTTTAATTTAAATATTAAAGCCGTTGGGCTTTTTAATTTTATAGCCTTGTAAATTCACTACACTAGTGCTCCTGGACAGGAATTTTAATATCAATTTAGTGTTCATGTTTTGCTCCACTTTTTTTTGTATTTTGATCTTAATACATTAAAAAACAATCGAGCCGGGATCACCGAAATAGGTAAGTTATAAAGCTGCGAGGCTGTTATAGGAGTGGGCGGACAATCTCCCAGAATGTAAACATCAAGAAATTATAATACAAAGAATTTTGATATTTTTCGCCAATAAGCTGAGGATTTGAAAATACGGTAAAGTCTAGAAAAAGTAATCTATCTAGAATAGAAAACTTTTTACCCCTTTTTAAAACGCTTTTATTAGCTTCACTTGTAACTAACTAACTAACTATGTAAAAAAATCTTGGAAGTTAAATTTGACCCACTTCCCGGTTTCCGATTGAGCTGAAATTTTGCATACACGTTTAGTTTGGATGACAAAAGCGTTTTCTTTAGTTTTTTTTTAAACTATAATATTTATTAAGCATATAAGTATTGCGCCCACGTAGGAGTGTGAGATCTGGCATAGTTAAAGTTTATATGGAGAAGGAGTGCAGAAACCTTTAAATACATTTATAATATTACGGTCGAATTGCGACCTCTAGTAATAATAAATATATATATTTATGGTGTCAAAATAAGTACCTAGGTTACATACAGATTTGTGCACAAAAATGAACAGATAATATACTATAGGCTTAATCACATAACGTGTATATTGGACGTAGTATAATACAAGCGCATTCCATGTATGATATTTTTTGACATTGCATAGAATAGAAAAGATCTTTATTTTATGTAAACCAGATAGGTACAGGCACTTATGAAATGTCGACACTCTAGGTGCGCGGTTCCAAATATTAGGTCCTATGGAGAAGAACCGGCAAGAAATCCATGGAAACTCTTTTAAAATAATAGATTATAATCTTGATTAGTACAATGTTATGGTAAGAGCTACGAGAATAATTTAATTTAATGTGAATAAAGAATAAGATAATAATGATTTGCCTTTGAATAAGATTGCCATGGCAGTTACAAGCTGACCAGTCCTGACAGAAGACGGCACCCGTTCACGAGCATGACGCATGCATCAGCATCGCTAAGCTCAACATTTTAGTGATCATGACAGACTCATAGTACCAGACAACAGACAGGTATTTAGTAAATATCTATAACATTATTGGTTACGTCATGCTCATATTTTACAGGTTTTGTATGCATTCAGACTTCACAATTATATAAGATTAGGTAAAAAGTTTTGTTACACCAAAAATAAGTTCCAAGTGTTAAAATTAATAGTGACATTAAAAATAAGGTCACAAAATAAGATTTTAAACCAATTAAATACTCAATTTAATTACTAATATAGCGAATAATGGATTGAGAGCAAGCATAACAATAAGATAAATGAGAAGTGAAAAAAAAAAAAAAAAAAAAAAAAAGTTTACACGAGACTCGCCTTATTGATCACCTATTTTGGCGATGAGCTATTATCTTATTGTCTTAACATGAATTAGACTAAGCACTTTAACATAAGGAAAAATCGAATAGTTTTTAAAAGTAAACTGGAAACACTTCAAAAATGCCGCCAGTGGCATAAAACGCCATGTATAATGTAAACCATTTTGGGTTCAAAGCAAAGTCATTCATAAATCAAGTCATTTTAAAACATAGAGACCAAAAAATATATTTGACACATTTTTGTGTTGACTAAATTAATATTTAGTGTATCAGGGCATCCGTATCCTGGGTTTTTGAGTACAGTGCAAGGTCGTGACAATTCATAAATCAATAATTTTTTAACATTATAACAAAAAAAAAAGAAACTGTTCTCAATTTTATATCGATTTCAAATATTTACCTTATCATATTACGTATCCTGGTCACTGTAAGTAATTATGTACTAAGTTCATTAACCTTATTCTACAACCTAAATTTTTAATATTCTGGTAGGTACTATATCAATAAAACACTTAAATATGATGATGATTATTATTATGATGCATCATAAAAAGTTAACCTTTAAATGGCTTAGATTTTTATTTTTCTGGAATAAAGATAATAAACATCGTTCATGCTATTTTATTATCAATAAAGTGTTTGCCTACGCTTCACAACAGACAACAGATAAATGGCGGATTAAGCATCTGTTTCTATGACTACAAATGGATGGTCCCGCCATATTGTGGTGACTAAGGCAATACCTAGGTAAGTAACTCTCTTTTCAAGGAAGGTTCGTATTATTCTTGTACGTCGAATAGATTTCTCACTGGGATTTCCCCGTGTAGATCCTCCCCGTCACACCCAGGATCCGAGGAGGATCTACGAAATCACAGCATGCAAAAATTCCCCGACCCGGAACCGCTAACTACAGGCAACACAATTAAGTTCGTTGCGTGTGGAGATTGAACCTTCGACACGAAGAATAAAATTCTTTATGGCACACGGGTTTTGTAGGAGCTATAAACATAATATTACATTATAATTATTAAGATGGTACGTACAATGGGCGTTCTTCTTGCTATCGGCAATTTCTTACAGAAAACCTTTGGCAACGTAAGAAACCGAATCAGCTACTGCACCTGTGCCAGGTAGCTGTGAATAAGTACCTATGTCCAGCTCTGGAATGCCAAATGAGGAGGGTCGATTTACTCATAAGCACTAAATACCGAAGCCGGGAAATACCTACCGACCCGTACCTGTATCTTTTATATTGCTGGTATACCTACAATAAAGTTTATTGTATTGTATTGTATTGATAATATGATATGTTATTGTATTGATGATATGTAATGATTGTAGGTATTGTATCTTTTTAATGACGAAACCTTAAGGCGAACCAGTCATTCTCAATTTAATTAATCTAGAGCAGGTAGATAAGCATCCAAAACAAAAGTCAGAGGATCATACATTATGACGTCATTCCTCATAAATTCCACTATGTTATGTTTAAAAAAACAATTCTAAATAACTCGTAAAATGACTTTATTGCCATTTAATCACTCCAAATGGTTGCTAAAATTTAAATTTTATGAATATGCAATTTACTTGGCATCATCGTTAATTTGTTAATGACTTTAATTAATTTATTCGTCCATTAACCAATTATGTCTTCAAGCTAGGGTTAGAACGCATGTCAGTTCCTGATTGACCTCATTCTAAATATTTATGACGAGTAACTAAAAATAGAGCCTGTCGTAAACACATGTCGTGTTATCAATCTAAGTCTAAGACATAAAAATAAATCACTCTTAGAACTAAAAGATTATTTTTTTTGTAATGTTGTGTAAATTCAGGTCGAATTTTAGCCGGGGCCGGTACTGCGGCCTCTGATATTATTGTAAAGTTTTGTGAAAAGAGTATCCATGGAGTTTCTTGCCGGTACTTATCCTCTCCAGGACCAACCAACTTGTAACCGTGCACCTAGAATCACGACGTTTTGAAAGTGCCTGGCCCAGTTGAAATAAAAAACTTTGACTTTGGCTGTTAATTTTCACTTTAGCACTATATTTATCGCATCGTTTTAGCATTACCACTTCAGATTATTTCTTAAAAGTGCCTGTAAATCGTTAGGTACTTTAACCCTGATCTTCATTTTCAGCTTGGTACCATTTCTTTTCGCTACTTCAAGAGCCGTGTGAATTGAATCGTAAAGAATTTGTAGACAACACTTTATTAAGAAAATTGCATTTAAATCATTTGCTCCATACAAATAATTCAATATTAGGTACTCGACTAGATAAGTGTATGGAACAGGAGATTTATTTCGCAATTTCTGTGTTGGTCCTGTAGTAAATGTTGGTAATAAAGATGGGTAAAATAATCCCCTTTTAGGTTTTTATAAGCTTTTTTGACCAACCTTGTATATTATCTAAATCCTTGCATTGCAATTTCTGACATTTATCATTTATGAAACTATGATGATTGTGGATACTAAAAATGCGGATCCTTTTTTGTCAAAACTTTTTGTCTTTTTGTAAAGTTAACTTGGTTTATTATCAAAACTAGATGCCATATAGTTTTATTACCATTCACGCTATGTTAGGATAAATATGGTATAATACCTACAATAAAATAATAAAATGCACCTTTTTTGTTAACATAAAGAGTTAAAAATGGTGTCTGCAGTTTACCAACATTTTTTACTGAGATAAAAACAATACGACTACTAATGTCATGCTGGTATTTTTTGCTAGGATGAAAGAAAATTATAAAATTTAATTTTTTGTGCAATTTCGGGACGAACTGCGTCCGAATGTGACAATAATTCTGATCAATCATTTATATTGGAAAAATCCATTGCGCCTGCGCTGCATGCATGGTGTACTGAACCAGAAGGTCGCAGGTTCGAGTCCTGCTCGCGGTAGAATGTTGAACAAAATTTTTTACATTCTATATATAGTTGAACGGTTGTCTGAAATTAAGCCAAGAGCTGCAAAGAGTCTGAAAACAAGGTATTTTATACGCAGGTATGTATTTTCAAATAAAATTAGTAGTCACAAAGTATTCTAACCTAAAGTTACTTAACGGATTTAGAGTCATTTTACACGTATAAGTTTGTTACAGTATACCTTTACCTATGTTAGAACGTTGCTCTGATTACAAATGTAGGCATTAAAGCTTTCGCGGTTGTGACGTTATCGGAATTATACTCTTTATGAACGTCGCAGTTAGGCAAAACAGTTCTGTATTTGCGTGAAATATCTATTCTGTACGAGTTAGCTTATCTATGGTAACAATGTTTTAACTCTAGTTAAGTAGGCAAAGTTGGGGATGTTTTAACAGGGGTATTTGTTCAAGGCTAAAACGTTAGAATAGCTTACGAATAATATAATAGGATGCCAACAGATAATATACAGGGTGAAATTTTCAAAGCGTATCTGGAGGAAAAGTACTCTAAATACTGAAAACAGCAAACTTTACTCAAAGGAAACATTCCTTTATTTTTAAAAAGAAACAAAACTGCATTTAAATATTTTTGAAAATACGCTTGCCACACCCGGAAATCGAACCGACTAAAATTCTAAAAATTGGCATCGTATACTTTTACGGCACTGACTTTATGGTTGTCTCGCTTTGTGTCTGACGAAATATAGTGTAAGTTACAGATGACTTTGACTAAATCAATCGCAACCCTATGAGGGTTTTCAGCGATTACTGGCAGAACATGGAAGAAATCTGCCGGGCCTGATCAGCTTGTAACTGCCATGGTATTTTTATTTAAAGGATTTTTACATTATTTTTTACTTTATTCTGTTTACATTATATTACCTAGTTCATAAGTATTTTGTAACTAACCAACTTCTATGGATGTCCGAAATAAATATTTTGAATGAATGGATTATTCTCGCAGCTCTTACCACAATGTTCTTATCAAGATTGTAATCTATTATTACAAAAGAGTTTCCGTGGAGTTTCTTGCCCGTTCTTCTCCATAGGACCTATTATTTGAACCGCGCACCTAGAGTCTCAACATTCTTATGTGCCTGTATGTGGTTTACATGAAATAAAGATCTATTCTATTCTACAGGTTCTTTAAATAGGTACTCCTATTTTTTATTCATTATATAATTAGAATAGCACAACATAATACTAGTACGTAGCAGTGGCGAAGGGTGAATATTTTTATAAGGGAACCCGTCCAAAAAATAACTTAGTCAGGCGTGCCACATGTTGGTCAGTATTAATTTAACTGTGGCTTGAACTCATGTAGCAACTTACCTACCTTCAATTAAATAATAATACATAATATTTATACTTACTGGTAATGGCCACGTTTAGAACGGGAAGCTAAGCTGATGGGAATCATGTTATACAGTAGATAATTCGTCACTGGTACATAGTGCTATCATAATCCACAATGTAAACTAATGACCCACGTAGGACTATCCCAAATATGCCGAAGGCATTCTAAACTTCAGTTGTTAAGATCACAACAGCTATCGTAACAGTTAAATCGATTGTATCCGCACTTTACTGAAGTTCAATACATTTTCATAGGACATACTATTGTTCGGCCGAATTTGTGTTCTTACTGCGACATGTACATTCAACATTGTACGGTACAATATATACGTCATTGTCATAATTTCCTCGCTTTGCAGGCTTTGCGTGTGTGCTTCATCTTATTTTGTTGAGACAATCCTGTATTCTGTCGTAATCCTTCTTGACTTATCTTCTCGTAATTATGGCACAATCTTCATTGTCATATTGTGTAATGTGGCAATAGAATAAATTTATGCTAATTTTCTTGTTGTCTGTTTCAGATTTTTATAAGCTGCAGTTCATTCTGTATTTGAATGTGAAGCAGCTGTCATTTGAAAAGCCTTCTTTAACTTCTTCGAGATAAGCCGTGTGTTAACGTAGCCATCGGCATAAGAACGATTTCAATCTTGGAAGGATAGACAGCACTGATGGAATTATACTATCAATAAAGAAATTGCGTAACTTATTGGAAACATAAACTTAACTAAAATGCGCAAAAACAATATTACGAGTATATAAATAAAATAACGTAAACAAGTAATCTTGATTATGGGACACTTCTTTGATATAGAATGTTGGCGTCGTTGTTGACTCTATGACTTTGGAAAAACTTATAAAAAACATTCTATATTTTTTATGGCGTTATGGAAATTAAGATTATTTTGGATGTTTTATGTTACATAACGAATACAGGTTTATTATCCCGAATACATAACATCTTGTGTGTTATTGAATATTTATAACATGACTCAGAATTTCACCTTTAATATTGAAATAGGGGCCATAAATCTAGCAAATATGCAGTTTTAATTGACCAAACCTATGCAGAAATGTGACATGGCAACAAAAAAAACGCCATCTTTGTTTTTTAGAAATGAATGTATATGACCTTTTTTGAACTGTTTATAATAGCTGTGCCTTAAATACAGTGGAGTACAAAGAGTGTTAAAATCATATATTTCCATGTTTGTTGTACTAAAGAAAATAAAATATGGCCACTTCTTATCTATAACTATATCGTCAGTGAAAAGCCAAAACTACTAAAGCGCCAATTCGTTGCCAAACTAACTTAAACTTTAAAATGTGCCTATGTAATGTTCAAGTTGGTTTGGCAACGAATTGGCGCTTTAGTAGTTTTGGCTTTCCGCTGACGATATAATATTTAATCAGATACCTAGTTAAGATGTGATTGATTAACAAGCATCCAAGTTCACAAACAAAAACATCCAAATTTCACATTTATAATATTAAAGCAGGAAGGATTATATAGGATGATCAAGACTTTCTGAAGCCCATTGTATTACCTACCTACCAACTCCTTTAGTTCATTACTTAGTCATCCCGAGGGAATGTCCCCACTAACTTAGTTTTCCTAATTGATTGCGGAGGGCATAGACTGTAGTTGCTCTGTTTAAAATTTGAAACCCTAAGGAGCTACCTAATGTTTGCTAAGTAGTCAGTTTCTCTTTACACAGCCCATGATAAAGATCATACCTATTTCCTTTCAATATTATAGTACATATTGTTGTGTATTGTTTTTAATTCAGATTTCACACCTCTTCACCTTCAGGCGATATTACACGGATCAAACAAATTGAAGCAAGTCCATTGAAAAGCATTGAACATTGCACATTGAACGACTTTACCTATACACGCGAAATCATTTAAATGTTATAATTAGACGTCTCAATGGCATTGAAGCAATCAAATTGAAAGCAATATTGAACCGAAAGTGCTCCATGTTATATCAGCTTTAGTTAGTTTTCCATAGTTAGCTTGAAATTCTTAGCTCTGTTTCAAGAAGCGTGAAATCCAGCATTGATTATTCGAAGCGCAGACACAGAACTGCGCGCAGCATACCAGCAGTGGACCGAAGAGTTCACCCACTTCGGCCTGGACAACCGGGTGAGGTGGAAGTTTATCCCACCAGGGGCGCCGCATAGCAATAACTTAATATTAATAAAGAATAGGTATCTCGTGAGTAACCAACGAGACGTGGACCTTCGGAAATTGGTTGCATATTCGTACTAATAATTCGGAACACGAATATTGCCGATATAGTAGCTTATACGGTACGGTACGGTAGGTACTTGGGTAATTTAATTCGTAGAATTCGAGACAGTATTATTTCCGCTAACATAAGAGATAATGTTATGAGTACTTAAACAATACATTAAAGTACATCGAATGTTGATTGTACATTATGATGAAACATATTGTTTATACCGTATTGATGATACAGCTAATGCTAACATGGCGAAATAACCTGATTATATCAATTAATCTGATTAACGAGCGAATAAACACCCTCCTGACCTGAATAAACTGATTAATTAGTGATAAAATTGTTCTTTTATAGGGGAATAGAATCGGCGCACAGGCTCCCCAATAGTTGAATTAAGGGACTCCGGATAATATACTGATATCCAGCCGCGTCTGGTCAAAATGGAAGCCGTTCATCATACTTATTTATATTACGGATGTAAAAAGACCCTTAACGAAGCCTAGGGCCACGCGTTCTGTACATCAAAATGAAGTAGTATTGTGAAAAAAGAATTGCTTGGAAACAAGTTCATTATCACTGGGCGAGAAAGGGTCACTCCATCTCTTTAGTGTGGTGATTGTAGTGGCGTTTTGATTTGAAGTAATAGCCTGACTTTCTACTATGGGGAAGCCAGATTTATTAAGAAATAAAGAAACAAAATTGCGTTTATTGGCACAATTAAAATTAAAAACACATCACATACGTAATAGAACCAAACTACGTTTATGCCAAAAGGGCCTCAGCTTAGCATACCTAATGTCAGATGGCAACACTAGGTGCTGCAATCAGCCTCCACACCACCATTGCTGACTGGCTAATCTTTCCACTACGGTATGAGCGATTCCTATAATAAGGTTAGGTCTAGTCCACCACGCTGGCTTAGTACGGGTTGGCGGACTACACACACCATCGAGAACTTTATAAGGCCCTATCAGGTGTGCAAGTTTCCTTACGATGTTTTTCCTTCACTGTTAACGCAAGTGATAATCAAATTGCGATCCTCAATTCGATATTGTGATTCCCATGTTGGTCTAAATTTCTAAAATCACAATGTATGGAAAATATTTCCACAAGAACCTATTAACCAGACCTTATCATCTCATCTCGTGAAGACACCCTTAGGTAAACGAAAAACGTAATTGCTAACATACTGTGGGAGATATAATCTAAATCTGGTAACAAGAAAAATTCCCAGACGCATTGTAAACGAGTTCCGTATCGCGGTGATATTTTCGTTCGCCAAATCGCTACTTGGTTTGCAAGCCGACGGGGGAGCGTTTGATTTGCGCGATTTCTATCGTGGCTTATCGCGTAGCTTCGGGTTCGAATCGCACGGGTTATAAGGGTAAACAAAGGCCATATGAGAATTAATACCGACGTTATTAATTAGGGTTATGAGATAATTATGGGGTTACACCATATTTGTGTAACAAAATGGTTTAGTTATCACATATTAAAATTAGGTTGTTTGACCTGAATTCATGTTTTTGTGTAGGTACGGACGCTTCTGAAAGTTATTGTTACCTCGAAACGATATAAGAACCTTTTTTTTGTCACACTGAATATTAGGCATAAACAATACAGAAATATGCGATTACAGCAATCGCTAGTGATATGGTGTTATTCATTCAAGAATTCCATTGTCTATCTCGGAAGATTTTCATCAGATCTTCACCAAAATTACATGAGATCACCTCGAGAATATACCTTTTCAAACAAAAGCAGAATTTTCAATCGGTTCGCAATTGGCGGAGTAATCTCGTAATAAATATTTAAAAAAAAATGTGCCCTCGAATTGAGAACCTCCTCTTTTTATGAAGTCTGTTAAAATAGGAAAAAATTCAAACAACCGACGCTTAATTCTCATTCTGAGGTGTCCAGAATCATGTACTGAATACATGGTATCAGTTTTCGTTACAATGTCACTTAAACAAGTTTAAATTCAAAATATATACCTTATTATATTAGTTGGTGGTTCAAAGACACTGTAATTAAACTGTTTAAATTTCGTTGCACCTATAGCAGTGTACCTATCATCGGTACATCGAAGGGTAATGCCGGTAATACTTCAGTCTGGGGTCATAAAATGTTTTTTAGTGAAATTCTAAACGCATCATAAGTTCCATCTGTTAACCTTTTAAAAATAACTCCTAATTCCTTGTGCTTTTTTAGAAAGTCTAACGCGATTGAGGCTTTGTATGCATTATTTGTCGTGCACAATAACGAAGATATGAACGAATAATAAAGGCAGGCATCTCTATTCATAATAAAGAAAATATTTAAAAAAATATGAAACTGAATATTATTGCCATTTACGTCAAGATGTGATGTCTTCACCAACTGAGCTGTTATCTCCAGTTCTTATAAAAATGAGACCTTTCTGCGTTTATTACATTCCTTATCCAACGTTGCTTTGTTCTTTCGCAGACCCTATTCATTTAGGGATCATTCACTGGCCCCCTCTTCATTCAGATATCAAACAAAAAAAAAATACTGATTCGTTTTTTTTATGTTCTTCAATATTTTGATATTCGTAGAGTTCATTACTTGGTGGGCTCACCCCTCGTTTTCATACACCGTGCCCTTTTCGACACTAGAAAATCTTTCAGACATGATTATACTTCCTTTAAAAAAACACTATTGTTCTTTGATTTTTGGAGATAGATTAAAAATATCATCATTTAGTAGTTCCGTGGGGACCGTGTTTTGGATTGAATGGTACGTACTAAAGTTTCTCAGATAATAGTTTATCAAAAATTGTTGGCACTAATCTAAAAAATATTTAAGTAGATACTATGATTATTTAAAAGTCAAAATGAGCCCTAACGGCGACGCGACAGACCGCAAAAGAGATGGCGGGACGAACTAGACACATTCAATAAGGAATGGTCATCATTGCTATATGATCGACCAGCATGGAAATCAAGAGGGAGGCCTTTGTACGGCAGTGAGATGACACAGGCTAACAGTAATAGTAACAGTAGGTATTTGAATGTCTTTTTTTGGGAGGCTATACTAATTAACCAGCCTGTTCTTACGAAGGAGACCTACCTTCGTACAAGTTCTATAGAGCCTACGCCACTTTATGTTGCGGACGTTGGAGTACCTACCTTTACGTATTCTGTACTTACGCGAATTTTCGCGTAGGTATAAATACCTACAGAATATAAACTGACACAAGAATATGAGGCAGAAAATAAATCATCTGATTTAAATTTAAATT
The DNA here is from genome assembly GCA_932294325.1 of Allophyes oxyacanthae. Taxonomy (NCBI): domain Eukaryota; kingdom Metazoa; phylum Arthropoda; class Insecta; order Lepidoptera; family Noctuidae; genus Allophyes; species Allophyes oxyacanthae. The sequence continues at coordinate 6,832,185 of OW028610.1, forward strand.
TCGCAGAGATAATAGTAATTTTTTTTGTTGGAATTAGTATTACTAAGAGACTTCTCGTTTTGAGACTGAATAGATTATAATAAGCTGTGTCGTTTTTATTGAAGATCTGAATTTCGGTCAAGTTGTTGTTACAAGCGTCCATATGGCTACCGACGCGGCGACGGTGGCCTCTTACCATCAGGCGGGCCGTATGCTTGTTTACTACCTTAGTGGTAGAATAAAAAAAAGCTACTATGGAAGTTTCATAACTTTGCCCGACTTATTTCGTCGAGTTTCCTCTCGTCGGATTACCTAGGTCCTAATTAAGGTAAACTTCTTTACATTTCCTGTATATTACACCTTGAATAATAAGAACCTACATTTCTCACCACTTTCTGAAAAAGCGTACAAATGAAAACTCCACACATGTCTCCAAACACGTCTGAGAAACTTCTCCGTCTAATTAATCAGAGGTACTTCGCAAGTTTTTACAGGATGCCTAAGATAAAGTTGTTGAGCATCGACTTTCAAGTCTTCATAATCAAGTGTAGTCCCCCACGCCAGAGAACACAATAGGATTTTAGTTGAAAACTTTGTTAGCGGAAGGCCAAGATTGCAGATTTCCCATAGGGCCTACGCCAGTTTCAACTTGCCAGACTATATCGATAACTTCCTCTGACACTCGCTTAGTTATTTATTATCATCAGTAACTTAAAGTGTGGATAGGGTTAATTTCAAGTTGGTTTTGTGTATAACCCTTCCTTCAAATTCAGATAAGGTATTTTTTAAATATGCGTCGATTTCTGTGGCTAAAAAAGATTTTGAAAAAAAGATTCGTACTCTCAAGCTGTTTAGAAAAAAAAATTGGAGACCAAGGCTATTAATAGAAAATACAATTTATTACGTGGACGATTCTGTAATTATTTAAATTAAACGAATCAAGAAAACCGTAAATAAAAGAAATACATTGCGCGAAACATTTAAATCAGCACAGCGCGTAAACCGTATCTTTATTAAAGTTAAACGTAAGCATAAATAAAGGTATGCAAATAATTTCGCCACAAGCTTTATCATAAAAAAATATTAATCCCGAAGAATTCAGAGCAAGAAAGAAGTAAAAACAGCGAAAAGCAAACATAAAATTGAATATTACAAGCGAATCACGAAATTCACTTGAGTAATTTAAACAAAGCCGTAGATGTAGGGGCAGAGGACTTAATTTTGGTAGGAGACAGAGAAAAATGTTATGCAAATTTGTACAGCGTATTTTTTCTTCCATTAACCTTCCGGCCGGGATTCCACCGCTCCACGGAAGGGACGGGCCGGAACAAAAACACGCTTTTATTTTGAAACTGTAATTAGGAAATTAACGACTTGGACTTAGGAAAAACAAATGGTGTTTTCGGCGGTTCATGTGGGCATTTCGTCGCCATTGTGGGAATTTAAATAAAAAATTAACAATGATAAAACCGTGTAGAGGCACGCGATGAGGCCCTGTTTTTCCTTTCTACTTTTTGTCAGCCCCAATTTGGTTACGGTGTAAAACAAGCAATGGTTAGACTCAAATTAAAAGTAACATAAAAAGGGGTCTAAAATATCATGTCAAAAGGATGAGCAACAGCATCATGTAGTTTCTTGCCGATATCTTCTCTAAGACCAACCCACATGGAACCGTGCACCTAGAATCACGACGTTTTAAAAGAGCCTGCAAAGACCCACTTGAAATAAAAATCTTTGACTTTGATTTTAACATCCTTCTGTATATTCAATACAATATTATCTCTAAGTTAAAGCCATGTTTACACAATACTGAAAATATTGGCTTTACGTGTCTCAGTTAAATAATTTGGTTCACAGTAGGTAATATTAATGTTGTATGTTTTCCTATGAATAAATACATAACAACCACCAATCCGTCTGCCAAGCGTTGTCTAATAGATATTAGACCACGCTTGGCAGAAGAAGACATAAAATTAAATTTAAAAAAATGAAATTGAATTAAATGTTTGAAGAAGAGTGAATAAATGGTCATAGTTAGGTAACTATGACCATTTATTCACTTTTCTTCATTCGTGACGGCACGTACATGAGAATCGCTCATGCTGGTTGAACGATTAGCCAGTCGGCAATGGTGGTATCGAGGCTGACTACCCAAGGTACGCCACACGATTTTAAGTTTCGTCACTCTTCAAGGCTTTTTCCTGCACCTCGATTAATTTTTGTGACAGTCGTTGGAAGGCCAATTTGTAATAAAAGAGGTATACAGGTTAAAATAAATCTTCTATTTAGGTAGACATCGCCGTATGGATAACCTCACAAATGCCAGTTTAGTTTAACTGTAATATATCCTTGTTTTTTTTATCTTTGATTATTATGAAACAAGTTGTTCTCTGATACAACAGATCATTACCGCAATCAGATGCGAGTCAGTGGCGCCTACAAAAACTCACGCCGCAATAACAACGCGCCTCAGTGCTATTCAGTAATAAGTAGGCACCCCCACGAATTAATTATTTTAGCCTGTGAACTGTTCATTCAAGAATTTCCTTCAAGCATTAAACTATTTTTTTTTTTAAACTGAAATGAATGGAATATTAATACTACTACTGTGTTTCCTAAAAATAACCATTAATGTTTAACAGAATCATGAAGCAGGCCGGGATACCCCAAGAATAAGATAGATGTTAATGGCAAGAATGTACAAGAACCTTTCTATATTATTGTACCCTAAATAAACCTCTTCTGTCATAACCACACCATCCGAAAATTAATTAACACAAATTAATCAATACACTTTTAATGGAAAATTCATCTCAACAATTACTTTTCGTTTATAAAGGTAGGTATAATTGGAAAATCATTTCGTCACAAAGACATCAGACAATTCGAAGATTGATTCATCCCGTCCAATCCAGTGTCTTAACAATAAGCGCTTTATCTGTAATCCTTCAGTGGTTTATTCTGAAGTTTTAAGGAATGAGCACAGATAAGAAATAAACACAATAAGATGCTCCCTGCTGACGTCACAGGCGTCCCCGTTGGCCATCTATCAAGTTGGCACTGCTGCCCATTGTAAAGTTGGGCTCCAGATAGCGTTTAGAAATTATATAGACGCGATATTGTTTTGTTATTTGAATTATTCATACAATTTTGTGCGATTTAGGACCATAGTAGACTAGCTACTTTTTGTAGCAAAATCGCAAGTTTTCGGGTTCATTATTCACTTTTTGTAAGCAAAAGGAAGCCGACGAACGTGAAAACGCACGATTCTGTTGCTAAAAGTAGCTATAGTGTATTATGGCCCTTAGTTTTGTTTGTAGCTGTTTGGACGAATAAGATTAATTAGACATAAAATAAAGTCACCTGCCGCGTCTGTCTGTTTGTTTGCTAACATCTTAACTATACAACTGATTTTAATGCGGTTTTTACCATCATTTTGAGCATTTCTTCCGTAAGGTTTATATCTATAATAATTACATATTTAATGTAAGGATAGTAGATAAATTGTATCTGTGCGGAGCCGAGGGCGGGTCGTTAGTTTATTTATAAGTTAATGATAATTGGAGGTTAGTCATAAAATATAATAAATTATAGTTTTTGTGATGTATTTTACGCGATAAGTGCTGTATGTTTTTCATTTACTTTTTAGGCTTTTTATAAAATTCAGATTGAGTAATTAAAAAACTGGTACTATTAAATAGTAGGTAGAAGGCTATAATATCCTGTTTCTAATAGGTCACACAGGTGACACATAGGGGGTCGGTGGTTCGGCCCGTATTTTACTTTGTTTTATCTATGGTGCAATTGGCATTTAGATATTGCTTAATTAATTTAATTAATATAATTTATATTCATTAAAATACTTTGTCGGAAAAGTTTGTAGCATACTTCTGCGTACACATAGCAACATACGAAGCTATTATAAGTATAGAAAAACAAACTGTTACTATATCTTCAGATTTCTTAATTTCTGTTAGCAAAAGTTAGCATACCTACTGATGAAACTCTGTCAAAACATATATTTTTCAAGATTATTAATAATACCTATAAGTACCACTATTAATATTATTTACTGCAAATAACTTTTTGACATCGCTGAATTAATAAATGACAACTCCAGAAAAAGAAAATTGCTTGTTACTGCTAAGTACGTACTACTAATATGACTTCAAGGAGTGTTTTTGAAGGTAGGAAAGATGCTGCAATACGATTGGATCGGTTGGAATTCTTTGCACTTTCCAATAGTATTCTGTGTACTTTGTATGGACCTCAACAGATAAAGCAACTGACGTTATTCTCTAGACACTAGATGTCTTGCCTAACATGTAGTACGAAATCTGTTTTCCTTTTATCTTAACAAAGGAAACAATGCAAACAAAGCCACACATACCTTCATCTCGAATCTCCATTCAATCTCTGTCCCCTATCTCCTTATTTAAAGCGTTAACGATTGCTACTTACGCCACCGCTCCGCCCATTTCACGTATACAGCCTTAATTAATTAGACATCATTAATGTTGACTTCATTCTTTCCCGATTATCATTTGTTTCGTCCAAGTTCGGCCTGGAAAAATACATTAAGGGAGACCCTTGCATTAGTCTTCGTCGCCTTTGGATACGACGTTAATTAATATAGAATACCCGAAATACCCTTTTGGTCCATTCTTTGAGTTATGTCTTTATTTAGCGTTATCTATTCGCTTATATCGTTATTTTATTGTTGTCGATAAAGGCAGTTTGTTGTGAGGTAATTGCTTTATGAGTTTTGTATCGTTATTGTTGTGAAATATATTTATTGGTTTCGCGTGGTTATTTTCCTGTTGAGTATTTTTTTCTATTTTTAGCTGTGAATACTATATTTGACAGTCTGCAGCTGAAACTAAAGACAGCTTTAGTTTCAACAGCAAGGCAGGTAAATTTTTATGTAGGTGCGTGTTCTGGACAAACCAGTCTCAAAACCGACGGCAGTAAAGAAGAATTATTACTGAGTACAAAGTTTAAAAAATTAAGATTCTCATTTCGCACCATTTCAAGATAAGCAATCAAATTAAACACCCATTGCGTGTCTCAATTCAAGTCAGAACAGAAATAAAAAGAACGTTCCAATGAATAACAAATCGAATTTCAGATGTGCAGTAAAAAGTAATCTAATTCACAAATCGTATGATTTCGTTTAATATTCTCTTCACAATCTCCCTTTACGAAAACAAATGTATGATTTACACCGAAATTTCGCTCTCGTTATCAGCTAGGGGCGGTTGATTTACACGGCGCCAGATCGCGAGGCCATACCTACCCGCTATCGTTCTACCAACGAAAGTAATCGCAGATGTTTTATCTCTTCACTCACAAAGGAATACAACAGAGTAGCAATCCCTATAAACAATATTATTTTAAACTTAGATACAGGCGTAAAATTACTTCTTCCATACGAACTTTGTAATGATATTAAAACTTAACTGAGTCTTATATAATAAAATATTAATTTCGTCTTCGCCTATATCTCCTACACAAACAGAAATCCAACATCTGCCTGAAAAATTGTGGCGCCGAACATTGGTCCTTCGAGCCGGATTATAATAATGATTATTACAGACTTTTCAAAATGAGAACAATCTAATTTCGTCGCAAAAACAGCTTTTAAAAACTGTTGCGGAGTAATTATAAATGTAGATATAACTTCGCTGGGAACCTGTCTTTTCCCATTAATCTTTCGCTACAGAAATTGAAAATCAAGGATGGCAGGTTGAGGAAAAAAGCGAACGTTTTTCCAGGACGAATTAATTAGTGAGACGGGCGGGCGCTACATTGAATTTCAGTGGCCTTTCGATTCTTTTTAAACTACGCGATGTGGGTGAATCAGCATTATAAGCGTGACGTGGCAGTGTAGTTTTCTATTCCGAGAAACATTTTTAAAGGGAAGTTTTTTTGAAACAAATCTTTCAGGTTGTGACAGCTATCAATGAATCAAATCAGACTTTCATAGGCAACTTTTGGACGTAGTCCTCTCTCGAGTTGCGCCACAACACTTGCATACACGGACCCTCACACAAAAATATGTGCCCTTTGGAAGCCCCTTTGTTCTACTAAGAGCTCTATTTATAGAGGGTCAATTATATATCCGTGAAAGTTGTTATTAATCCATCCATTGACGTCAAATTATAACATATAGTCCACAATGTACAGGAGTCATAAGATGACTGAGTGGCCCATTTCATAAAGCTGGACCTTTTTTAAATCCGTTGAATACCATCAACCATATTCAGCATTTCAGTGACACAGTTTAGTGACAAAACATTCAACCTCAATGGCTTTGTCATGTCAAACAAAACCCGAAAAATAAATAAACGCAAACAATATTTTATCGTCGGTGAGGCGTTTCGCGAAATTAATGCCCCGCGTTACGTTATCAGTACGTGTTTGGGCTTGTCGGGTAGTCACATTCATCAATCAGGGAAGTGAACTCGTTACCGAGTTTTCCCGAAACGGCAATGAGGCCCAATATGTTTGTAAAAACTTTTTAGATCATTCACTTTCGCTTGAAAAGGTCCGACCGAGTTGGGAAACTACGCGTATCTACATAGATGCGTAACTAGCGGGGAACGTGACTTATTTTCTTAACACCAGCGGTTTCCCTTTTGTTTGAACTATTGGTTTTCTTGTGGCATGATTTTTTGTTTGATTTCATTGGGTATGTGGGATAAAATATTGTTTTTATAAAGTTATTAGTTTATTCTATTCCCTTGGAAATTGTTAATTTCTATGGCCTGGATTTCACCAGTAAGTATGGATGTAACAAATTCAACTTATTAGCTACAAATAGGTTGGTATATTGTACTGTGAAGGTTTTATGGATTGGGTCAAAAAAATAGGATCCGCATTTGGATTTGAATTTGATATTTTGTAAAATAGAAAGAAAAGAAAGAAAGAAAACAGTTTTATTCTGGACTCGCCAGGAACAAAAAAATTTACAAAAGTACAAAAAAAAACTAACGTGTGTTCTACAAGAGTTATGTCAGATGTATAATGATTGAGATTAACAGTAGCAGTCGTTGAAGAATAAAAATGTAGTCAATCCCTCGGTTCACGTCTTCTAATATGAAATTCACTACTAGTATAATACCATAGTACGGCAATAAACCATTAAGTTCTTACTCACACCTCCAGACATCAAAGTCTTATTTCAACTTTAAGGCCAAACAGTTTCCTTCCAATCCCAGAAAATCTCATTACAATTCCGCCAATAATTCTCCGACAAACAACCAGCAGATTGGCTGAGTCTTTACGGTGTATCCGTAACATTATTAACACGTTCCGAACGGTGCTATAAACAAAAGGGATTATTTAATATAAATTGGAAACAGGAAGTTAATCAGAGTTGGCAACAGACGGCAAAACTAAATAGGTCAGCCGTGCCTGAGACTACCATCGAGCACAGCAAGCGTCTCAACACGGCCTTTCAATTGCTCTAAATTAGGTAAATAGTCGACCCTTGTTGAATTAGCTTTTATTAGCTCAAGATTTTCTCTGTGAAGCTCGTTCGGTTCATTGTTTTACAGTTTTGATGACGGAAATTTTTGTTAGAGACTAGAGTGTTTGAATATAATTGTAATACAAAAAGTACTGTCAGATGACATAATGATGATGATGATGATGAGATGTTTTATAATAAAAATGTACGTAGTGTATGAATAATTATTTTGGCTGCAAAAAATCTGTCACATTTGGAACAAATTAATGGCAACCTAATTTAAAAATTAAGTGGTGATAAAATTCAAACGGTGTAATTAGGTTTTTCTGATTGTAAATTATTTTAGTATCAAAATACCTATATAAATATCATAAAAATCTTATACCTATAAATATTGTATTACCTATTAATTATTAAATAAATCATAAGACCAGACGCCAAAACATAAAACTAAAATAAAACAAAACACATAACATGCGGTATATTTTACAAGAATAACCAAACACTGTTGATAATGTCACCGTTTACACATAGGTAGTTTTTAATAATTTCGATAATTAATTATTATATGATATAAGTCTACACCAACTTTCCTTGTCAAGTTGTTAAGGAATTCGAAGTATTCCGTCTCATTAATAATGCGAGGAGGATGCTTGTGCGTGCGGGCATTCTCGACTTCTTATAAATTTATGATACCAATATAAATACTTGGCAACTTGCTTATGATCAAGTGCTCAACTCTTGCGGGATAATATAAGGTACGTGTTATATCGCTCAGGAGTATCGAAGTTTAGGCAATAAATATCATACAAAGTCTTCATCGCAAATTAAAGCGAGATGTGCAGAGTAATTTATATTTTATGAGGCAGATATAAATCGCGATATTGAAGTTGTTGTTTTTATATAACGTATCGTGTTGCAGGGTTTATTGAATGAATTGAAAGTTTGCAGTTTTTATGATGTCCGCTTTAAACTTCAGACCATTTTTTAAGTAGGTACCTTCCGTGGTTAAGGCGTTATCTACTACAACTTCACAGATAAAATAAAAGACCTTTTATAAAATAGGTTAGTAGGCAACTTCTCCAGCGTTGGATGCCAATAAATTGATTTGACTGACTTTTGACTCTAGATTAAATATCATCAAAAAAGTAGGCGGAAAATGATGGAAATATCATGAGTCAAAATATATTACGCAAGTATAATAAGGCCTATATCCGTAAAATTGGATGATTAGATGCTGAAAAAAGTAGAAGGCAACCAGCTACATCCAAAGTCCACAAACAGAATATTAGTACCAGTAGTAGTAGTTTAGAATCACGACTCGACATTCTAAAGCTTGGTACACAACCGCTGATCACTTACATTGAAGTAGCACAAACAATAGCGATAATCCTATTCAATAAGCAGTTGACTATCGATCGGCAGCCGACTGCCGAGCCGAGCTGAGCGATGTCCACTGCAAGGCCGACACAATGCGATACGGTGAGCACTCGACCTAACCAAAGCAGCTTAAGGTTACAGTTTGGATACCCTTAGGTACCTGATGACCGAATTTTCCGAATTATATTCCAATGATAATGTTGGTTGTTACCGCAAATGAACGGATCTGCTTTATGTGCTGAATGTTGAGAAATAAAGGTTATTGATAAGACTAATAATTGATCAAATAGTAGACAATAAGTATGTGTCTTCTAGGGAAAAGTTTTGAATGATGATGATGTTAAAGTATTGTTACTAAAAATATTCCTGAAAGATGAATCAGAGTTAAAATGTTTTTTGTGTGAGGATCCCTAATTCTTTTTTCTTTTCTAAAATAAAAGTAGCCTAAGCTACTCCTTATAACATCAGCTATCTGCCAGAGAAAGTCCTATCAAAATTGGTCCAGCCGTTTCGAAGATTAGCTGGAACAAACAGACGTCTGTCTGTTTGTTCCAGCTAATCTTCGAAACAACAATTTTAAAAATTGCTAGTATATACTTTCATATGCATTTAGTAAAAATCAGGTATTTTGATATTACAAACAATCTTCAAGTTGTAGACATGTCTTAAATACTCAAAGATACACATCAAATAGATTCCATTTGACCGAGTTTACACGAGCGTAACCACATATCTATCACCAAAACTGCATCAAAGAAGCTCGAAGGCACATTAACAGTTGTATGAAAAATTCATTAGACCCGGAGATCGTCCGACATTATCAGAACAGTCGGGATCCCGGCGCCTTCATCCATCATTCAGTCTTGGCGGCTCTTAGCGTGCACTCCTATACATAAACATGGCAGACACATTATGTTTGTGTATTCAGTAGTTTATGGAAAGATTAGAAGCTTATTATAATATCTTCTAATATATAAAAATGAATGGTTGTTCGTTTGTTCGTCTTCTATGCCATTACGATGATGATTGTGATTTGTACCGCGCGCCCGGGCAAACTTACTTACAATACTCAAAAGTTTTACCTTGAGAGTGGTATATTAATACGACTAATAAAAAGTAGTAAGGTTATAACAGCCAATTGTCTTACCTGTTATTTCTGTTATTGTTACACAAAAATAACAGAATGAAATATCTGTTACTAAATAACAGCCTGTTATTTTCATACTACCACACTATAACACATCAACTAAGTACTTATACCTGTTTATGTATAAAATACTAGGTGTTCCTCTTTCTAGCAAGCGCAATCTAGTTAGTAAGAATGAGAGCAAAACTGTTATTTAACAAAATAATAAGCAAGGTTTGCTGTAAATGAAAGTGTCTTATTTTTTAACCGACTTTAAAAAAAAGGAGGAGGTTCTCAATTCGACGCGTATGTTTTTTTTTTTTTTTTTTTGTTACCTCATATCTCTCGACTGCGTGAACCGATTTTGATGATTCTTTTTTTATTTGGAAGCTGGTGCTTTCCGATTGGTCCAATTTCTGACAATGGGATCCATGAGAAAACCATATAAGTCTTAAATTTACATTAAGTATGTGCGCGACTTTTTATGTTTGTTACCTCATAACTTTCGACTGCGTCAACCGATTTCGATGATTCTTTTTTTGTTTGAAAGGATATACTTCCGAAGTGTTCCCGTTTAAATTTGGTGAGGATCCGATGAAGATCTTCGGAGATAGACAATGGAACTCTTGAATGAATAACAGCACATCACTCGCGATTGTTGTAATCTCATGTTTATGTATTGTTTATGCCACTCAAAATTGGAAAATAAAATAAACTTTAAAAAAAAAGAAAAAACCGACTTCAAAAAAAAAACTAAAAAGTATACAAATAATTTTCTTAAAAAATTTAACAGCTTCTGAAGTCGGGGCCTATAATTCTTCAATGCACCTAGCTTAGCAGTGGCCCCGACTTCAGAAGCTGTTAAATTTTTTAAGAAAATTATTTTATACTTTTTAGTTTTTTTTTTTATAACAGATAATTGTCATTGGCAGTAACAATTTTTATCTGTTATCTATAAATATCTGTTATTTTTATCTGTGACGATAATTACGCCTCACCGCTAATAAGAATAAGATATAACTGTTATATTTAAGAAGCTCACAGTTTGTGCCCAAAGACGTGACTCCCAAACCTTGAAACAAAGAAATACAACTGACACGTAGTTGAATACATAATTATGAAATTCAATTAGGTACTCAGCTAATTACTGGTGTGTACTCTCTTAATTGTATGAACAAAGTTCGACAAGTTACGGTGTATTACTAAGAAGAAAATAAATAAAATTAAGTTTTCCTTTGAGATGTCAACATTTACTTTAACAAAGTTACATAATTTTATTAAATTAAATAAAGAATTGCTCGTTAACGCTTATAAGAAGGCGAAGTATGAAGGTATTTAGGGTCATAATATTTTGAAAAGAAATCATCAGTCAGGAGCCTTCTATACGGATGAATATTCTAGTAGGTATATTCTATTCTATTATCTTTATCAGTATACAAGACCCTACCTGTCTTATTCCGATCCGTATAATGGGTTATTAGGTACACTACTGCACTCATCAGTAAGAACAACTTTTTTCAGCTGATGGGCTTTGACTTGTATACATAATAAGAATAAAGTACTGCGACACATCTGTCATTATTAGCAGTCAACTGAAGGTTCATATGTTTTTATTATGTTTTTTTAAAAACGTTACCTCTCACTAGGATTTCTCCTGTATCGAAGGTACAGCTTACAAACCTACATGTCACATGCACACACACCCAGACCCAAAACAACTAAGTATCTGTACATCATACAAGTAATAATTGTTTCGTGCGGGGACCGAACCCGCGGCATGTAGCGTAGAAATCGAATCACTTAGCCTCTGCGCCAAGCGTGTCGTCAATATTACCAAGAACATACTCAATCAAATAAAAATATTCTTTGAGCAAATAGGTTTTAAAGCATTTACATATAACTTAAACACTGCATTTACGAACACTAACATTATTATTCACTACCAAAGTTAGAACGTTGCAAAGATATCTACTTTTATCAACTCACTTGCGGTTGGAACTAGTTTCCAGTTCGATTCTACTTTATTTTCTTGGCAAATCGTGAAAGCGATCATGTGGCAAAACACTCTTATAGATTTGGCCCGAGGGAACTTTGGAGTTGGCTAGTGGAGGAGTCGCGATACGATGTTTGAGAGCAAAACGGTGTTTCCATGGTAAGATGCGGATGTGAACGCTATCGCCGAGGGCCGTTCTACGTTTGTACTCAAATGCGATGCTAGGAAATGTTTAATGTATCGGCATTTTGCATTTACAGGAATCGTATCTCAGAGCAAGTTTACCTAACAATCTATGAATATCCTAGTATATAGTTAAGTATACAGCGTGTAACAGAAATCGTGTACTTAAATCCCTTAAACTACAAGTTCTACTGCATATTATAAAAATCTTTTATTATGGGACTAACACTGAAATCGGAAAATAAATCCGCTGTTCCATACAAATAATTTAATATTACTCGAATATAATATAATGGAACAGCAATTTTATTCATTTCACACTTATCACGATCTCTAAGTAAGCAAAATGTGACATAGTTCTTAATAAAATAATATTTATTTACACGTATACGAATAGACAAAGGTGGCATAAGTTTCTACTTGACTGTTCCTTCACTTAGACGAATGAGTATAGAGTGAAATATTACGCAAAAATAACATTCCTGAAAATCGTAGATTTTTTGTGTACGGCTTCAGAACGTGTACCAAATACGTGGTTTCATTTAATATCATAATGTCGTCACCTCCCTGCATACAACCAGCTAGTAATGTACAAAAAATCAAAACCGTATAGGTGGAGAAATTTCTGCTGGTATTCTTATGAGAAATAAAGTTATCTCAAACCTGGTAAAGGATTTATATAACCTACAGTATTATAATGAACCTTTTGAAGCATCAACTTTTCTTAGAAACGAAGAATAGCAAGATGACTACAAAAACCTTTTTTTCAAATAACTCTTCAATACAGCCTTATTATTGGAAATATTTATTGCTGTAACTGTTTCTTGGAATTTTTATCACAAGAGGTAAAATCCAGTTACTTATCCATGGATAAGTAACTGGATTTTACCTCTTGTGATAAAAATTACTCTCCTGCAGGAGAGTTTTTTTTTATCTAGGTACTAAATACTTATTGAATAAATCTGTATTTTCAGCTACCATGCTCAACAGGCCGATTTCCAATGAAATCCGAATAAGTTTATGTAAAAATCACTGAATATTCAAAAGATTTTTGTATGTTCAAAAACTGATACTGTTGAAACTGTGGTTATGATACAAGATCATTCATTTGGTCAAAACATGTATATACTTATACACACAGGGCATGCAAAATGTTAAATTACAAAAATACAGTCATTTTTTGCTTTTCCGGCGTACAAATATAATATAGTCCTTATATTTGTACGCCGCGCCGTAAAGGAACAGAAAAAAAAAAAAAAACTTTTCGTGAACAAATGGTTTCGGGAGCAACAACTTTGAAAGTATATCGGTGGGTATCAATGGTAGTGTCAGTGTACAATAAAGAGTATATTCTATTCTGTATTTTTGCATACCGTGCCTATGAATAGACACAACAACTTAGCCTATCTCAGCCCACAATTGGACACAGTCCCCCGAGTTACGGCACAATACGTCCTCTGCCTTCTACTTCTATTCTAGACCAACCATCTTTCAGGGCGTCAGTTCATCGACCCTTGACGCCAAGTAGCGAATTCCGCTCTTAACTCAAAGACTCGTCTATCCCAGTGGCCATCACTGTTCTTTGGCACACATGCCCAATTAGCGCTTATTGCAGCTTACTCAGAAGCTCTAGATACCCCTGGCTTTTTTTCGAATTATATTGTTACGGATATTATCCGAAAAGAAATAAATGCGAACAATACAACACAAAACTATCTTATTCATGTACAATTTTCTAAAGATAGAGTATCAAATAAAAAGTGTAACAGGCACTAACGCACGCCCAGGGGCATATAATACAGCTATACATATAAGCTTACAGCCAAAACGTGAACATATAAAAGAATTTTCGCCACAAAAAATGTGTAAGAAGACGCACAAATCTAATAAAGAAACCACTAAGTATCTACTTACGCCGAAAAACTTCATTACATTGCGTCTTTAGTCTCTGGAATTCATTATCTTTGGCTAGTACGTGGTTAGGTATTTCTTAAACACTGTGTAACTTAATTCCAAAGTAATAATTGGAGTCAAAACTTTAGGTCCTTACGTTCCTCGAATAAAATAAAACTTTATAAAAATGCATGAAACGCGAAAGTAAATTCCAAATTATAACAAAAACGCTCACTCTGCAGTATGTGAGCGAGGCACTTAACGGCGTCAGCGTAAAGATAATAGGAAAAAGTTAAATTATGTCGATGTCTCAGTTAGGACCTTACCGCGTAACGTGCCAGTTATAAAAGTTGAATTTATGACTCAAATTATTTCACTCTCTTCCCTAATTCTACTTTCCCACTGTTAGTGGCCAGGTGCATGATATGAAGTTAACTTTTTAAGGGAACATCTAGTCGTTACGCTCGGTTGCTCTCGTTTTATTGGACTATTCGCTTTGATTTGTTGGAGGGGAGGAGGCTTATTTTCTAAGTTATAAAACATGTCTTGTGAAGATATACAATTTTAGCACATTCCTAACGCGCCAGGCTACGCACACGAATAACGCGTGCTCATTGGCTGTAATTCCATCATGTCGCGTCGGGCTGAATTTTGCCAAGCGGCCAATAACCATGTGTGGAGTCGTGTCGAGTGTGATAAGTGTGGCGGCCTCTTTTATGTGTAAATCCAAATTATATCAGTCAATTTCAAATCTATTCTTTTGTTTTTGTTTAATTATTATGGGCCAGAACAGCCAGTTTCGTCATCATCGCAATAAGACGTCCACTGTTGTCACAAATCCCGCTCGTCTAGCGTGAGGACTCCGAGCATAACCTCCACAGGCTATTCATTATTTGTTTCTAACCGATAGATAACTGCAATAGGCTAACCAACCATTTTTAATAAACGTGTCAAAATAAAATCGACTGCAATGCGAAACAAAGCCTACTTGATCCAAACTGAATATTGGATACTGAAAAGAATATGACAGTACAAAACAGCTAAGCAATGGGCACGAGAGCCTAAAATGTCAATAGGCAGAACACATCTCAAGTTTAGTACAATATAAGTCTCCCGATGAAAATTTCATGCGTTAAGGATTTCTAAGAGTGTTGGGTCGCTCGGCAAATATTCAACCTCTCCATTACTTATGGTCGCCTGGTCCTACGACGCTCTTTCGCCCCAACGATTCCTTATAAACAAATTGTTTTATTTCATGCCACACGTACCTAGATTTCTTTTTATAAAATCCACTGTTGACCTTTTCCGAAACGTTGCACAGAATTTATTATATAAACTCTGTATTTTCCATTAAAAATGAGAATTATGTGGAGCGAGCGGTCACGCGAGTGCTAAACATAATTGCGGTTTGTGTCAATCAATCATGTCCAAAAAAAGTATTTGATGTTAATTGTAATAACTACTTGGTTAGATATTAATTGATAGCAGTTAATTCACTCTTTAGTTGGTAACTATGTGAGGGTATAGTGTTCCTCTATTAAAAAGGGAGGATCCTCTTACCAGAAGATGTGATATTGCCTGGCGGGCCGAAGCCCGATGATTGATTCCGGACTGTCGTACCTACCTATATATTATGTTGTGTTAGATACGATTTATTTATTTATTTATTATATACTTTATTGTACACCTGAATATAACAATTTTGTAAGTACGATGAACATTTTAATAGTACGATGCAGGGTTTGG
This sequence comes from Allophyes oxyacanthae, assembly GCA_932294325.1. Lineage (NCBI taxonomy): Eukaryota > Metazoa > Arthropoda > Insecta > Lepidoptera > Noctuidae > Allophyes > Allophyes oxyacanthae. The sequence continues at coordinate 6,847,956 of OW028610.1, forward strand.
GTTGTCGCATTATCTATCTATATAATAATACGTGAAAAGAAAGCTTTGTACCCCTTTTTACGCATATTGCGCACACAGAGGAGCGTGATATTTGGCATTTTATTTATTATTATGAGCCCGTAATGTCCCACTGCAGGGCAAAGGCCTCCCTTCCCTCTTGGTATCTCCCTTCCCTCTTGATATTTGGCATAGGTAAAGTTTATATGGAGAAGGAGCGCAGAAAGCTAAAATTTATAATTATTAATGTGTGGTCAAATTTCGACCACTGGCCGACCACTAGTTCCCATCATTTGCGCTAGTGTAGAGTTTTGCCATTTAGCTCATACTTGAAGTTATTTATTGAAGCGATATCTAGCACTACAACTACAACGTTCTGTCCTACTTTCTTATCAGTCCGGCCTCCAATAATTTTAAGCTTACTAAATTAAATGGGTCATTTCAAAAGCTGTCTGCTTGCCTGTCAGTAACACTATTCTCATAGTAAGATTTCACGAAACCTAATAGCATCAAAACTATTTGTTTATCAATTGACTGTTGCTAATAACTTGTATTGATTTGTTGCCAGATTAAGGATTCATCATAGGAATTTCTATTACTTATTACTGGAAAATAGGCTGTTAATAAATTATTTTTCGGGATTCACGCCACCGAGTACCTATTGGATAATTAAAATTATAACCTTATTACGAAAGAGGGAAAAATTTTGTCCAGGAATTACGCTGTTCAGTTTACTAAATCCAAACATGTGTCAAATAATCCCATTGGCTATTGGGCGGCGATGGGCGAGCGGTCGCGACATTGACTGAGGAGCGGCAGGATTAGTGCCCGATACCCGGCCCCGACCGAAGACCCGACCGGTCGCCTTTATTAAGACGAATAGACAAACATTTTTAACACGTAAATGTGAGATATGCGACCGAAATGGTCCTGATCGATGGGTGGTTCGAACTACTCGTTCGTTCGTTCGGTAATTGAATGGTGTTCCTTTTTCAAACTGTTTTTGTTTAAAAGAAGCGTAATTGTAATTTTAGATCTACGAGGAAAATATCGAACGCTTAGATCTGTGCCGGCAGCGGAAACCAATCAATAATCTAAGATCGTAGGTATGTCATTTGTTTTACGTTTAATTTTACGTCATATTCTACAATATAATTATATAGGTATAGGTAGTCCCTAAACGTCCATTGACCATAGACCACCTAATGACCGATACAATAAAAAGCCTTTAGAGATATTGCCATATTAACAATGTTTGACAAACGTATTGGTGATCACAGCATTGTTATTGGCAAACTTAAAGACGCAGTTACAGAGCGTTCTGACATATTCCCTACGGATAGAAAAGGGGTAATTAATCCCAATATATTCGCAAACTATGGAGACAGGTTTGTATAAGGTTTAGCCAGATTTTGCCTACACAGGTAAACAGAGTCTTGATTGAAACTTTATACTTCTTGAAGCTTTGTGTATCTAGGCGTAATTCACGGGAGCTAGAGACTTAACTGTTTCTAAATGTAAGGAATTGTTACTTTTCAGCAAAATGTTCTGTGCTAAGGTACCTCTTACAATACACAATACAATATACTTTATTGCACACCAGAAAGAGAAGAAAAGATACAATTATTAATAGAAAAATATATGTATAAAGGGCGGTCTTATCGCACTCCGGCCGCGGCCTTACCTCTTTTACGCCGTAACATTCTGAAATCACCAATCTGTTCGTCAATTGTGGTTATATTACCAAATTACGACAGTATGTGAAGCGATCTGTTAGATAGCTTAGGTAATAGCAGATGAAATAATTACTTCGGCTGATAATGATAATCACCACTGCTGAATATAGTTAAGCTGCTTTATGCTCCACTTTCCACTTAGTTCGTTCTTGCGCTAATCTATCGACACTTGTCAGAAAAATAATTTTAAAAATATAATAAACAACATTGTAATTTTTTTTGTACATCACCCACAATTTAAGGTCCTATTTTATTAGCGGGGGCCTTTTTCAGGGTTTTTTTTAATAGTACTAATCATTATGAACAACTAATACTCGACTAAATATATATGTATATATGTTGTTCATAATGATGAGTACTATTATAATACCCCATAAAAGGACGTTCGCTAATAAAACAGGACCTTGAATTATAAGAAATGTTGGTGTGAAATATAAATTAAAATTTTAAGACAGTAGATACTCGTAGGTACTGTAATATTATGATGTTAGCATCGATTTAATACGAAATGATGCTCGGCCCATCGGGAAAAAGAACGTCGTTGAGCAAAAGACAACATGTTTGGTTATTAGTAGGTAAGAATATAAGAAATTTAAATTGAAATTTAACCCTCAATATAAGAAATGCTAGTGTGAAACATAGATAATATAAATTGGAGATCGGACATTTTTGTATGGGCCTTGGTCCAAGTGGCGTCGGTTGATGACACTTATTTTATTTAAAAGCTCATAGTAAAACAATACTTTTTTCTATGGGTGCGACAAAATCTATCCTGGGAGAAAAAAGTTATGGCTTAAGGTTCCGGCGGACGATACGGGCAACTACGATTCGAGGCGATCGCAAAAATTAACCTAAATATTGCTATCTCTGTTTGACAAAGAGACGCGCGCGCGCGTGGTAGTGTGCGGCACAGACTACTCGAGATACTACGTATGTGTGCGGCACGCTGGTCGAATATGTTTTCATTCATTCTTATCGGATCGCGCGACTGGGTGCGTAATAAACTTTACAAAAAAGATGTTCATTGATTATGTTATTTTTTTATTTACTTTATTGGTGAATAGCTGTACCCGCGTCTTCGTTCGCGTGGACCTAAATTATTCTTTCTTTAAATTAAGAGTAAAAGTAGCCTAAGTTACTCCTTACAACATCAGCTATCTGCTAGTGAAAGTCCCGTCAAAATCGATACCGAAGCGCCGTTTTGGAGATTAGCCGGAACAAACAGACAGACAGACAGACAATTTTTTTTAATTGTTTTATTTTTACTGTATACTTATAACTTTATAAATTTCGTGGAGTTGTTGTACTCATTATTATGTACCTACAACTTTTACTATGGGACGAAACGTGAAATCGTGAAAAAAATATCAGCTGTTCAATACAAATTATTCAATATTACTCGACTAAATGTATGGAACAGCTGATATTTTTTTCGCGATTTCATTTTTAGCGATTTGATTTTAAAACCAGGGCTTCGCTTCCAAGTAGGGCGTCCTGGTATGGCGGGAAATGCAAGCGCTCTCAAGTAGGTATTGGTCGGTTGCGCGCGACTTCTAATTTCAAATAGGTAGATCAAATAATATAGGTACCTACCTAATGTAGTAATAGTAATCTATATTTTTCATGTTTTATGCAATGTGTATTGTATGTGTTTTATTTATATATTTCCATAATACATAGTATAATAATAATTAAATTAAAATAATATGTATAATTAAATAATAATAATTAAAATCAAATGTCTAAAAAAAAGTATTTGCATGTCGGGCACTGCCAGAAGCAGAACTGGAAAACACGAGAATTGAAAATACTTCCATGGGAAATCGATCCATGTCATAATATAAATAAGGAGCATAATCGTACTTGCGAAAAAAAAAATACCTACTTTGATCTCTCGAGTATTTTTTTGCAAATACGATTGTGCTCCTTATTCATATGACAACACGGATCGATTTCCTATGCAAGTATTTTCAAGTCTCGAAGCAAAGGGCGCGTGGCTGGCGGGGTCGGCCGCCCGCCGTTTCGGAGATTACCTAACCGGAACAAACAGACAGACAGACAATATATATTTTAAATTATTTTTTGTTATTAGTACTGTAGGTAATATATTCTATAATATTATTACGCATTTCGTAAAAAGCTATCTATTAATTAATCAATTAATTAACGATAATGGGAAAATCTACACGTTTAGTCGGAAGGGGTACATAAAGCCGAAAGGCGGTTATTGTACTCATCATTATGGACAGCTTTTACTATGGGACCAACCCTCAAATGGCGAAAAAAGAAAACTGTTCCATGATATATTTCTTCATCATAGCGGCCCGTCCCTGCTTCGCACGGGTGGACATTTATTTATGTAGGTATATTAAATTTTGTGATAAAAAAGTACCTACCAAGGAGTAAAGCTATATGCTAAATTTTATTGAAATCGGATTCGATTGATGATGCGATGGTCGCATATGTATCATTCTTATCGACTCGCAGATAGGTACCTACCTAATAACATTAATAATAACATTACCTAATAACATTATCAGAAAAGATGTTCATTGATTGCGTTATAATTTTTTTAACTTTTTTGGTATATGTACAAGGCCTACTTATCTAAGTAGGCCAAAAAAGTCAAGTTATGATATAAGTACCTCCTACCTATCTTTATTACAAGAATAGTAAGTACTCACAGAGTTGTGATGATAAAATAAAACAAAAGGATTTCTAATAAACATTTAATATGTTAGGTACCTACATATTATAATCATTGATTAGTTACCTGTATTGACACGTTTCTTCTCTTCAATAACCTAACCGTCAAAAACCCCCAACTCCAACTAGAAAAAGAACTGCAACTTTTGAACGGCTGAACAAATTTTCATAAAACATAGCTAAGTTGATACCCGATTAAACTAGCTTTCGAATTGCGTTTGATTCGGCGAACATTACTTTATGCTGTTGAGGTGGCACTGGTGTATCATGCGAAATTCCAACATGGCATTGTGCTGAGCTAAAAAACATTTATGCATTTGAAACAAAAAAAAACTTTTCGTCTATAATTTAATATAACCTAAACTGTATCAAAAACAGAAAAAAAATCATTAGAAAACAAAAACAATTCTATTTAAATTTTTCCAAGTAGGTATATCCGACCATTAGGTAATGATTCGGTTACCCTACACAACACAGGGAAAGAATTACCTATATTTATGAATATAAATACGTACCTATTGTTTTTCACACCATACCTAACCTTATGCTGGCGCTTCGCATCGTGTATTCATATTCGCGTTATATGGCCAATGCAAAAGAAACCCTCTGTAAACTACACAAATGTGATTTTGCATTGGCCATATAACGCGAATATTCGCACAAATACACGACGTGAAGTGCTAGCATTAGGTTATCGGGCTCATTGAATGGAAACAACAATCACAATTTATTGCAGTACCTACCCGTGAATTAATAATAGGTAGGTAGGTACTAAGTACCCACTTATCGAAAAATAAAAACATCAAATAAGTAATAGGACATATTATAAGTACATACAAAGTTTTTTTTTTTTCATACATACAATATATAATACATAGGTATACGTAGTAATAGTACATGGGTAATATTTAAGTTTATTTATTATACATAGTTGTAAATAGTAATAGGTACCTAGATTCTAAGTTCAAGGTCGGAAATCTACAATTCGACAATCATACCAAATCATTTCAAATGGAGTATAGATAAGTACCATAAATACCTATGCGCCTATTATACGTAGGTACTCACCTTACTGGATAAATATTTTCCTTATTTTTTTGGAAATTCCTTTTCCTAAGAACTGATTGCCATAAACGTTTTTTATTTGATCGTCGCTTCTCTGTAAACAATTAGGTAGGTACTAGGTAGGTAGGTACGCAGATTATAAGAAAGTCCATTTAGGTAGGTAGGTACTTATGTAGGTAGGTAGGTACCAGTAAATAATAGGTAAACAAAACATTTACTTAGGTAGATATAAGTATAGGTACTTACTTACTTACATAAGCAGGTACCTACCTACTTATTGTATTACCTAACTTCTATAAAGCCTATCATTTCGAATCAGTAAAGAGTAACTCTTTACTCTTTAGACTCTTCGTCTTTACACTAGCCGAGAAATTAGGTACCTAGGTCAGTAGTTACCTACCTACTAAGGTAGGAACATAATTACTCGAAAGGAAAAATAATGTTTTGAAATCGTGCTTTCGAAATAACAGATATGACTTACATCATAGGATCAACATTACACCTACTCTATGTCATACACACTTAAATTTTAGCTAAATGTAGCGCCTATTTAAAATGGTACCTACTTACCTATATCGATTCACACAAACAATAAATGAATATTATCATGATTATAGTAAGTACCTAAGTAGCTAATTACCAAACTGTATAGGAAAACAATTAAATAATATCTAGGTAGAAGTAGGTACTTACTGTGAGATACATCCCAACGTTCGGAGTCCATTTCAGCAACTAAACCAAATCGTATTTATAGGTATAAATATAAAAATCCGTAAACAAAGCTAAAAATATTTATTTCCAAAACTAAAGTTAAAAACCCCTAAAATCCCCCAAAAAAAAAATACTCTGTAAAAATAATAAATAAATTGTAATAATATAAAATAATTGAAACATTTTCAAAACGTTTACAGCCAGCTGCGTCACTATCATTATTAACTTCACAGTAAAAGTTAACAGTAAAAAAATCCCTAAAAATACCCCTAAAAAAATCCCATCACACTTATTTACCCCCCAAATTTGGGGAGAAAACCCCTAAGTTGAGAACCCCGGCGGGCGGCGGGCGGCGCGCGGCGCCTGCACTGCATACAGCGAGCCTCACTCACACACCAACGCAAGTACAAACTACATGACGCATGTGTGAGTAGCGTTAGACTTAGAACGCGATAGCGCTAAGTTCGTTCAGAATATGTTCAAATTTTTGTTGTGATCCGTAATACTAAAAATTATGAATGAAAATTTAATGTTTTTTAAAATTATATTTGCTAATCCGTAATTTGACAATATAGGCTGTGTTTAAACAGAAACCATTTTATAAACATTGATCTTTTTAATACAAAACAAATAAGAAGAAAACATGTCGTTTACGCCGTAAAAACATGCAAAATGCAATTCGCTTTAATTTCGTTTTAGGTTAGAATTTCGAAAAAAAGAAGAGGTTGTAACCTAGATAAATGCTATCCGAATCTGAATAATATCATAGTATGATGGAAATATGCTCGAATTATACAGGATTTTGGTATTGCGTTTGTATGGGCAAATCATCCGGCGCCGGATTCTTAAGTGAAAAATATTATTTATTATATCATTATTATTTTATTAGCGGCCCGTCCCTCCTTCGCACGGTTAGATATTTATTTGAAATATACCCTATGTTTCTCAGTGACAATAATAGCATTCTACTGGTGAAATAATTTTTAAAATCGGTCCTAACCTAACGTAACTTTTTTTTTTTTTTTTTACGTGGTTAGAACCCATCATAGGGCTGTCCTCCGCCTGGGGGGGGGGCGAAGGGGTGTGCTGGACTCCTACCGGCTAAACTCACCACGGTGGTCCACTTCGGCACCTACAGGTGGGCCTCGGGTACTCTTAAAAGACCGCACCGAAGCCCACCTCGGTGCCACGCCTATTAGGGCACTTCTCGGGGAGGGAGACTGTAAAAAGGTCCCCCTCCCAGGCACGTCCCGGGGGAGACTATAAAGTGGTCCCCCCGGTACCCTCGCTGTGCGGTGCACGGCGCGCAGGACCGACCAGTGCGCGCCGTCTATTCGGGGGTCGCTTCGGTGAGAGCGCCACAGTGTCCCCACTCTGTGGGCCCGCGACCCCGGAACCTAACCTAACCTAACCTAACCGTCAAAAACTCCCGATTCCAAATAGAAAAGGAGTTGTAAACCTTTGAACGGCTCAACAGATTTTCATGAAACATATAGCTAAGTGCATACACGATTAAACTGACATTCAATTTAAAAAAAAACTGCGTTGAAATCGGTGCATCCGTTTTGGGGCTATGATGCCACAGACAGATACACAAATACGTAGATACACAGATACACACTACAAACTTATAACACCCCTCTTTTTTGCCGGGGGTTAAAAATACAAATCTTTTCTCTGTTTACTGTTTCTTACATTATGTACTACGTATAGTACATTTTAGATCTCACGTGACGGGACTGTATGTGACCTCGTAGCAATATCATATTATCGTCATATAGGTATTCCATGATGCTCAAGAAGTCCTGCGGGTGGTGAACCATGTCGAAATACTTCGATATGATGTACACCGTCTTTAACATGCTCACTGTAATAATTACGAGCTAGCTTTATACTATGGTAAGTCCCACGCGAGAACAGAATTAATTCTTCTTGTGTTAGCTGCGGAAAACGGTCTACTCGGAAGCGGTCTACACTCATAATAAATAGAGAAAAGATTTGTATTTTTAACCCCCGACAAAAAAACTATCGTAGCTCCAAAACGGATGGACCGATTTCAATGCAGTTTTTTTTTATTGGAAGGTTGGTTTAGTCTGGTATCATCTTAGCTTTGTTTCATGAAAATCTGTTCAGCCGTTCAAAGGTTACAGCTCTTTTTCTATTTGGAGTCATGGGTTTTTGACGGTTAGGTTATTGTTTGTAATTAATAAACTTAAAAACTACCGGGCCGATTTTAAAAATTCTTTCACCAGTAGAATGCTATTATTATCACGGAGAAACATAGGCTATATTTCAAATAAATAACCACACGTGCGAAGCTGGGACGGGCCGCTAATAATATAATATGAATACGAATATTTAAATTTTTCACTTAGCCATAACTTTTTTCTCCCAGGATAGATTTTGTCGCACCCATAGAAAAAAAGTATTCTTTTATTAAGAGCTTTTAAATAAAATAACTGTCATCATCCGACGCCACTTGGACCGCCCGTGTCCGATCTCCTTTTTAAGACACTTTATTAGTATAGTATTAGTAATGAGTATGAGTAGTATTAGTATAGTATGATGAGTATTAGCCCCGATATAATACGAAATTCTGCTCGACTCACCGCGAAAAAGAGCATAGAGTTAAGTAAATAAGTACCTACTCCTCAACACCGCATCCAAAGCCTCTAAACTTTTCGGCAGAATTACTTAAAACTTAAATAGGATTTCTATACAATCAGGATTAAGACAAACGCTTGTTAAGAATTAACGCCCGAACCTTTTGTTCGAGTAACCGAGGATTAAGCTCCGGTTTAGGGCGGTAACCACAGGCTGTATCCTTAAATTCGTACACGTTCGTTAATCCTAGATAGGTGGCATCGAAGGGCCGGACACTCCGGACAGTGACGAAGTGTGGGTCGCTACGGATTACTTTATCGGCTCTGTCCGTCTTTCACGCCACTATGTTTCTTTATTAAGATAAATGCTGGGTTTTTTAACCACCGTTAATGTATTTTAGGTTTATAATGAAGTGCGTGAAAAACATTTACCCAGAGGATTACAGATTAGCTTTTTATTATAAACAAATGGCTCTGACCTGTTCCGATAGATGATACCAATGCACGAACAGAATAGAATTTTTTATTTTTCAGCCTGGGTTGTCCCACTGCAGGGCAAAAGCCTCCCTCAATAAAATAATAATAGAATAGAATAGATGATTTTTATTAGTATTTTAAATTACATAGTAGGAGTAAAAGTAATACTAATTTATTTTTATCACGTAAAGTTTCTTAATGTACTTTTTTTACAATTGTATTAAATACCTATATTATATAAATTTTATTTTACCTAAGAAAAGATGCGACGATTGCAAAAAAAATAATCACATAGCTTAAAAAAAGATAATATTTTGTACGAAATATTTTTCAATATGTTAAATAAAAGAGTAAGAGCTTGAACCGTTTTAAAATTTTACAATAAAATATAAAAAATGTAGGTAAATGTTTCAAATACGGATCCGTACCTATATACAAAATATTATTGTGAAAATAAAAATCTGTTTTTAAATAAAAATAACAAATTAGTGCTGCCATCCTCTTAGTAAAATAAAATATAGTTAAATTCTGAACACAAACGTTAAATCCTATTTTTATTTTAGAAATAGGATCATTTTTACTATTTCATAAGCACAGACAGAAACAATGACTTTTACAATAAAAAGTCGGTGACCGTGTACAAAGCCCAAATATAAAACTAAGGTCTTATTAAAAGTATTTGGGAGTGCAACAAAGTTTCGCATTGGTGATACAAATAAGTTTGTTGGTTGGCCCGTTATTAAAGAAATTTAATTAAACTATAGCAACATAAGTACATGGAATAGGCTAATAATGAACCTTTATTATACTTTGTAGTTTAGCGCCAATTAATTAATACAGTTAACTTAATGTTTTCTTAAATTATTTTGTTGTTTTTATGTTTAGGTTCAGCTTTTTATTTTCTACATAATTGCAGTCACGTTAATTATGTATATTGTGTAAAGTTAAATGTACCGTACCCAACGAGATCGCCACGGGCCGACACACACAATTTTTTCCTATTTCATATTCCTAAGTTGTGACTTGTGACTGTGGATTTCTTTCAACTGGACGCTGGCAGGAATTTAAAAAGAGTGGCCAGTTATACAAAAATCTGCAAATCAATAAGAATTATAAGCAACACTTACCTACCAAAGGCGCGTACTCGTGCACTTTAGGTAGGTAGGATCACAAGTAAGTCTAGTTTAGGTCTAGAAATTGGGGCCTTTAAAGATGTCATGAAATACACTGATAAAACTATCAAACATGTGTAATCTATTATGTGTGTGTATTATGTCCTTGTCCAATGAACTCAGTGCCATACACCTGCGTATGGCGACCATCAAATAATTCATTTCCACCGAACACTACACAAGTATATATTGTACTCTTTGCACTACACAAAGCTATTAGTCCGTTCTTAACGCGACACGAATGTTGCCACTAACCACGAGGACTATACGCAAACGAAAACTTTCGGGAGAAATCACAAAAAACTACAGTCAACGCGCGTGAAATAGCCAAATAGATAACTGAAGGACACACAAATCTGCTCCGAGACCGATAGCGAACCATCGTGATGACGTTCCTATGACGTATTCCTATGACCGACGATACATAGCACAGTCGTACCAAAATATCAAAAACAATGACGGTACATTTAAATTCAGTAGGTATATTATCAACAATAATTTGAAGTAAAGTTATTTTTAGTATAACAAAAAAAGTTTATGATGATTTTGAACGATCATATTATATTAACATAATTAAATCGTGTGGTTTTATTGTTGCTTATTAAAATAATTCATTATAATTATTCATACTACGGAGGGAACTTAATCAGACCGCGGGACTCGTGGCTCAAAGTTGACGAGTTTTTGACAAAATTGTCTTATTCTGTAACTCTTGTTAAACTCTTAATTACTTTCGTTGGTAGTCCGCAAACATTCATCTCGTTACGAGACGTAGGCTTCATTATTTACTCGTGCTCACACGTTGCTTCGCTCTCTGCAAATATTTACCTCTTAACGAGAAACCTGACTTCACCCGCGGGTACTGTAATAAACTTTTCTATTGTATGCTGCGGTTCGTATACCTACCGCTGGATAATCGTTACATTGTCTACACGGTTTTCATTTCGCCCTTAATTAACATTCGGAATAAGCGCAAACTTCCCGTATTACTACAACTAACAATTTAGAATATAAATCATAATTTGAGTACATTCTGGCGGAACAATGTCGCGCGAGCGTCGTGTCGGTCGGATTTATTGAAAAGGAAAGTTGTGAATGCCAGGTGCGGCCCACCATCTGTCGTGCGTGCGACGCGAAATTCAGCTTTCATTTTCTCTGTGACGAAAATAATTATTATTGAAGCAGGGCTGTATTAAAAGTGGAAAATTGCGAGTGAGATTTATGAGGATTTGTCTTTGAGAGAATTTTCAGTTTTATTCGTGTTAGAGGGTATTAGGCGCACATAAACGGGGAAGCAGCTTGCTTTAGTTGGGAGCTTTCTCAAAGTGGGAGTAATGCTTGATCCGGCACTCGTTCTCTGTCCGTCCATTACTGGTAGTTGCATCACTCTTCTGCGGCTTTACGAGGAGTTTGGAGTGCTGGCTTGGTAATGAGCGTCGCTCAACCATTCGTTTGTATTTATCGTCTACATTCAAAGTGATAAAATGGAACTATGTTCCTAACGATGGCGATAACTTTTAGGGGTTACATTAAAGTACTTACTGCGAAATTGTGAGTTTTCCGTCGTTATAAAATTCCTGTGACAATTTTGTGTAAACTACATCCGAGCATCCTCATTTGTAAAACTTAACACTCTTGTTGGATTACTCTTACTTGCCTTCTACGTTTTATATTTTATAAATATTTATTTCATGTAGGTTGCCGCAACTGGAGCAGTTCAATATTCTTTGTATTAAACTCCATACTGCAACGCATACTTATCCAGTACCTAGGTATCGTAACGGTATCGCCTCGCCTCTGCACAAACAAGTTTACTTGTTTCATTGTTGTGAGTTCATTCTAATTTGATAATAGCCGTACTCCAGGTGACGGTAAGCCGTCAACGAGCCGTCACTCAGCCGATGCCGCATGGTCCCCCAGCCAACGCCGCGTGGACCACAGTCGACCTCACCTGGTCGACCATCCGACGCCGCGCGGTCCTTGCACCGCGGATGAGGTGAGGTGATACTGATCTGTTACCAGAGCGATACGTGTGCTTTTAAATAACCTCTAGCTGCGAATGGTCGCTGGTGCCCGCAATCAATTGGTTAGGTATCTATAATGTCTACTTTGCTTCGCCTGTTATGAAAGAAATGGACCTACTTATAAATGCAGAGTGGTTTATTCAAAGTCAGCAGGGTTAGCACGGCGGGTGGACAAACCCGTTTTCTCCACCCTTTGTTTCCTTGACAGACAATAAAACGAAAAATCGAGAGAGGAAACGGTAAAGAGTTGGTTTTATCCTCCATTTTTCTTTCAACAAACCCGTTTTCTCCAACTTTTGTCTCCATGACAGAAGACAAGTGGAAAATCGAAAGAGAAAATGGTGAACAGATAGTTTTGTCTCCGATATTTCTCCCTCCCGATTTTGCTGTGTTAGCCCTGCAGGTGATTGAAAAGATTTCTAACTTCTACAGCCAAATAAATGCACGCCACTTGCCGAATTAAATACCCCAAATTCATCCACCCCAAATTGATTAACAACATAATTGGCATCATGTTCCTACCACTGATCTAATAGCTACAGTAATTCGAATCGATATTCATAAATCTTGAGGAAAAGCGGGGTCCAGCAGTAGGGGTCGCCATGAGCGATGACCTCTAATGGCGGACATTGACAAAGCGCCCGCTGGTTCCCATGAAAACGTTCAAATACATCATCGTTGCTGACAGCACGATTCTGTAGAATACGAATTGCCATATTTTATTTCTGCTACGGTTGCCTGATAGTTGATTAATGATTTGGATTGTATTTGTAGATGTTGAACTAGTTTCTTGGTTGGGCATGGTTAAATGTAACCATAGGTTGGTAACTTATGCTGTTTTGAGACTAAGGCTGAAATCTATAGTGCGTACTTTGTCTTTGCTCAGACTTTACTTACGTTCAACTTTGCTAAGCTTACGCTTAGCTTATACGTTACGTTACACTCAGCAAAGTTTTACGTGAGTAAAGTCTGAGGAAAGTCACTGTAGGCACTATAGATCTCGGCCTAAGCAAGCGATACGCATTTATTAGCTGTGAACGAATATTGCGAGGTATGCCGCCTGAATGCTTCACTCCACATGAGTCACACTATTTACATATTTGCCATAAGGGGTTATTACACTTCGTGATTAATCGAGTCACAAACGATCGGCCCCCTAATTAACGATGTAGCAGAGTTTGGGACAGGCTTAAATCGCGCGGTAGCTGCTGTCGAACCCCACTTTAGTACTACGTATTTGCCGATAGCGACGTGACAGCCACCGCTTACGGGTTCGCCCTTTTACGGAAAATAAATAACCAAAATAGTGCATACTTGGCGCTGCAAACGCGACAAGTAGCCACAGGTGGACGAATGCCGTACTTAATACGAATTTGTTTGACAGCTCGCTAGTGATCGCGCTCCATCTGCTGTCGCGTGGCTGTCGGGTCGCTGTCAGGCGATTTTTACGTAATTAGGGTGCGGGACGGATTAATCGCGCAGTGTATTGAAGTTTTGTATGGGACAACTGATTATTTTTTCGCGATTACCTACTATGTTGGTCCCTTAGATAAAGTTGTTTAGTTTGATGGTCTAATCCACTCCCTTAAATATGACCATGAATTTCTGACACGTTGTAGAGTTGCAGCCTCACCAATAAGCAATCTGTGTATCATAAATACTGTAATACCCTGTAAGCCTTCTTAAAAACACATAAATGAAATGTAACTTTATTCGGCCTTTATTAGTAGAAGGATAGATAACGGTGTATTCGGTTATTAATGATGAATAAAATTTAAATTGTTTCAGACTTCACTCTGCCTGCTCTTTGGTATTTAAACTTAACATTGTAAAATTATATCTATTTTCATTATAAAATAAATACGTTTCACGTCAAAACGTAGATTATAACAGCTAATCTGAAAACCGTAACATTTCAAAGCAATTCAGAGCTTAGCAGTCAGAAACCGTAACTTGACTGACACAAAATTTCGTAAAGCGAACATATTACGAATTCTCAGAATTTCAGCCTCAAAAAAATAAACAGTAGGTACTACGTAGTTGCCGATTGTATACTCGTAGTAGCGCGTTGTGTTTACTGACAATAGAAATTATTCCCCCTAAGTATTGTGAGGATGTAAAAATACACGTCTACTGTGACTTTGAGTGATGCGTTCCACCGCGTATCTCATTGTCTGCCAGTGAAAGAGATTGCACAATATGAAATACTTCAGTTTGAATCGCGACTGCCTCATTGAATGCGAACTGAACGGCACTATTCTCGCCCAAAATATTCATAGGTTGTAGACAGAATGCATTTTTGGTGTAGGATATTAATAGTCGATGGTGAATCCTTAATAAGGTGACACGAAACCGCTGGGTGGTTTTCTTCTGTGAACCTGTTCAATAGGAATGATTGATTCTGATTGAAATATGTTGCAGGCGATTTATTGTATAGTTCTGTTTATAAAAAAATCAGCTCAATCGGACACCGGGAAGTTCAAATTTAACTTCCAAGATTTTCTTACATAGTTAGTTAGTACAGGTGAAGTTAATAAAAGCGTGTTATCGTTTGAATATGGAACGAATTATCGATTTCTTCTTAATTTTTTCTTAATATCATTCTTGATCGTGTTTTCTTTATTGGTTAACTATCAATTCGCCTTCAACCTCCATTCCGAGGAAGCTAATTACCTAAACTATATTCCTGCAAATTGTAATTATTTCAAAAAGCAGCTTAAATTTAAGCTTAATATCCTCGACAAACGAAATGAAAGCTCACCACAGTATTCCAAATAATCTACTTTCTGTTCAGAATCACCCGAACCAGAATAACTACGCCACCGTCAATGCTACCACCATTATGATAACGAACCGTTCCCATGCTGCAAATATTCAAATTAAAACGACACTCCCTTTGAAGCGCACGTACAAATGTGGGCTACTGTTTACTGCAATATTTCCAGGATAATTGCGATTATGCATACCATAATGCATGTTAAAATTAAATTAAATCCTTAATTACTTCTTTATTTGTTTGAAGCATAATAAGTTCTTAAAGATTAGATTGGTTAAGCTTCGTCATAATTTTGTGGCATGCAAAATTTCTATTGTTTAAATTTAAGTCAATATGAACAAGTTATAAAAAAAATCATTTGGCAATAATTGTTGTGCATAGAAGAGAAATTTTCACGATTTAAATTAGATTTTTTTTGGGACAAAATAAACTTGGAATGCAGAATTTACTCGGAATTAAAATTCTCGATGATAAAACTAGTTCCATCATTGTCTTGTAGATGATACATCTTCTCAATAATTGTAAAATGAAATGATGAAGAAAATGGAAAATGTATTATTGCTAGTCATGCGTAGCAAGCGTCAAGCGTAGTCAACGATAAAAAACGTCGCATTTTCCAAGCGAACATCACAAAATACTGCGTTTGCGCGAGCAGATATTGCGCTACGCCAGAGCCTACGAAGCCTACGCTGGGAAAATGCTACGGCAAATGCATCTTTAGAATTGGAGCCTCACTAGTGTTACAGTTATTTCTTAACCAATAAAAAAGGAACGTGAATAATAAAATTAATACTAGCCAATATTCAATCATAATCAATTCGCAATATCAACGATTCAGACAAGAGATAGAAAGTTTGATCGTAGCTCCGCTTACAAGTACCCGCTGAAACCGTTTGTGTTAACAGCAACATACCGAGGCCGGTCGAGAATTCTCGTAGAATCTGTACGTATTGGATCAAGTGGAAATAATCTTGGAGCAGTTTATTACGTTCGCAATATCGTTGCGGCCAACGATTCGATTGCGAACGCTGCACGCCCGAAATTGATTTCGCTATAATTCGTCTATGCCACAGTTGTTTTTCGGGAGTTATATGCCTTTTGGAATATTTTTTCGTATGTGTGAATATTTATTGTCTTACGTTTGAATGTCGAGAACTCATGACGTATTAAATTTTTTTTAGATATCATAACTTTGTGGAGGAACGAGGTATGGTGTTCCTCCATTGAAAAGGGAGGATCCTCCGACCAGGCGAGGTGATATTGCCTGGCGAGCCGAAACCCGACGGTTGATGTCGGACAGTTCTATATGTGTTAGATACGGTATTCTTTTTCCTTGCGCGATGCAGGTTTCGTTAACTGATTGATCAATTCATATTCTCGCGCCACTGTAGTTAGCTTTTTGCTGCCTTACTAAGTAGTTCTTCTATGTGGCGATAGATGTCGCTACAACTTAACGAATTTTTATTTAGTGACTAAAATGATTATTTGCGTACAACCAATGATTATATTAGTCAGTGAATAGTGAAGTATGTTGAGAATGGATAAAAAAAAGATATTTTTATTAGTTAAAACATTACTATACACACATAGGAATGCAAGATGTTTAATATTTAGATGATGTTTAGCTATTGAGGCGTACAAATATAGAAAAAAAAAATTAAGTTAATTCAAAATTAAAAAAGATAAAAAAGCCTTTAATATTCCATACTTACAAAGTACTTACTAATGAGAGCGTTCACTTTTATTAATTAAGAACCCCTCGACGGGTATAGGGTCTAGAATGCATAGATGTATCTAAAATGTTGTAAATTTTATAACTTAGCGAATTTTTATGTAACGCTACGACTAAATTAATCCTTTGCTATATAGGTATATGCCATAAAAAATATAGCATAAACTTTTAATTTTTGTTCTGAAAGAACATTTTTCAGTTCTGTAAACAAGCTTTTCCATCCAGCAATTTTTACTTATCAGCTACCTCAGTTGCTGGTAATTTGTTTACCTTTTTCATTTCACGAGAACCCCTATCAAGGTAGTTAGATCCACTACGTTATACGTTATCATATATGGGGACGATCTTATTAGAAACATCTCATCATGTCATACATAGACACCATACCCAAAGACACAGTCCACTCAATAAATCAGACCACTTTATAATATCTATCCTATATGGAGCATCCATTTGCCAGTCGATTGTATGTGAACAATACACTGACCTGGTCTAAACATGCTGCCCCATTGTCCGCGGTCCCGCCCACTGTGAAACAGAACATGTTAATTATGGCCCAAATGATTCTCCGCCAGTGTCACGACCAATGCACCTCATTAATTATTCCATCCTTTCAGTGACGCCATTTACGTCACATTGATTTACTGCTTAGTTTGGGGATTTAAGTAGGTAGGCAGTGAATAATAATCGATAAGATTTGTAATAAAAATAAACTATGAAATGGAAAATTTAGTACTTCGATATAATGCATATTTTATTGCCATACGAATGATCCATGATAGTCGTTACGGGAGTCAGCAGTAATTGGGTGGTGGAGGTCAGATGGCAGTCACTCCGTGTAAAATACTATCGATATTGCTATTAAGAAAAAGACTACTAGACGGATGCGATGGAACAAAATAGTCATGGTGAATTTACATAACTAGCTTCGTAAAACATTAGAAAAAAAAAAGACTGCCTCTTGAAACTAAAAACACAGATGAGGACTGTTCCCATTCCTAAAAGGACAACCTAATCTACATAGAAGACGGCTTGAATAAATCTTTCAAGCATGTCCGTTGCTAGGCAGACAACGGAAGGCCTTGAAGTCTGTAGGTACGTAGTAAAATGATAAAGGGACTAAGGACAATAGGTACTCAATGTTAACATAAGATCATCATCACGTTTCTATTTCCCTGAGGGTTAGGTAGACACTGAAAAAACGTAACATCTAGAAATAAATAAATACCATACCCATTAAAAAAACTTAAAAGAAGTAAAAAACAAAAAACCAAAAAGCTAAAAAGTATAAAATAATGTTCTTAAAAACTTAACAGATTCTGAAGTCGGGGCCTTTAATTCTCCAATGCACCTAGCTTGGTAGTGGCACTGACTTCAGAAGCTGGTAAGTTTTTGAAGAAATTTATTTTATTCTTTTTAGGTTTTTGAAGTCGGTATTTTACTTTTTTTAAAGTTTATTTTATTTTTATATTTTGAGTGGCATGAACAATACAGAAACATGCGTTTACAGCAATCGCGAGTAATATGCTGTTATTCATTCAAGAGTTCCATTGTATATCTCCGAAGATCTTCATCAGATCTTCACCAAATTTAAATGAGACCATTTTGGTGACCCTTTCGAACAAAAAAAAAGAATTTTGCAAATCCATCTATACATATATTGACAGAGTTATGCCATACATAAAACAAAAATATAAACATCCGAATTGAGAACCTCCTCCTTTTCTGAAGTCGGTTAAAAAAATTAAGTTTGTTTTTATTAGGACAATACAAAAATAGTTACGCTTTTATTGTTACAATAGCTTAAATGTGTACCTACGTACTTATTTTAGATCAATATAACTTGAACGCCTTGTTTTAAATAATTTTATAAGTTTCTCTTGAAGTGAACAGTGTAGGTAATGTTCTTTGAGAAATAAAATATCTTGAAATCTCTTTAGCATTTATTCGTTGCTAGGCAGAGTTCGGAAGGCCTTGAAGTCTTTACTTATAAATGATAAAGGGTTTCTTTAGATACTATTGTACTCTTGTCAATGTTAAATACATTTCAAAGGCCGTTTTACTAAGTACTTTGATAGACCTTTTGATAGGAATGAAGCGATGTTGAAGTGTTTCAATACCGGAATGTTCCGGGAAAGTGGGTCGGTATACGGAGGCTTTAAAATTTTACTATTACTACTCTCTTACTAATAAACGATGATTAAACGTTATTTAACTAAACTCTATTGCCATCCCTATGCTTCGGCATACAAATTACAAGGACAAGTTTAATTTAATCAGTGTTTAAAAATTAAATTAGTATACTATGTTGTACATTCCTAATCCCGATCCCTTTAAGGGATTATTGTGCTCATTATGAGCAACTTTTAATATAGGACCAACCCTGAATTAGCGAAAAACCATCAGTTGATCCATATAAATAATTTAATATTACTCGACTAGATGTAGGTACCTACCTATGGAACAATAGTTTTGATTCTTTTTTTGCAATTTTTGGTTGGTCCCAGAGTAAAAGTGGTTTGTAGTAATGATAACTCAAGCTTATACGCCAAAAAATTAATGGTTAAAATGCCGATTCATGACATAACTTCATACAACGGTTATTAGTACGGGAGTTATAATTTTAAACCTAATTTTTGCCCAGATACATAAAGCAACAACAGGTGATACAAATGAAACGATTATATTTTAATTTTATTCACTAATTACGCTATCCAAGCACTAAAATCAAGTAGAGCTCCCAAAACGCCAACAGAATACAAAGAACTATAATTCGTAGCCTTATATTTAAAATTTGTTCTGAATGAATTCATTGCAAGCGTCGGGCTACCGTGAAATACCCTCGGGATTGCCTGAGCTTTATTGCTCAATGCGGTCGAGCAAAGCCCCGTAAAAAATTTAAGTGTCATCTAATTTTTGGTAAAGACCAGGAGAATATCTCATGAAGAAATATGGGTTTAAGTACAATTAAATACAGACGGTTTATCTACCGTGCTTGTTTTATAGCGATCAAGGATTTTTATTTTGACCAGAATTCGTATGGCTATTTTTAAGCCCAGGCAATATAAAATGTAGTGATTAGTCAGCAAAATTTGGCCAAATATTTTTGAATATTGCCTCAACTGAGACATAATGAACCAATCCGTTTGTAATGTTTACCGTTCAGGGTTAAGTTAGATTTTATTCCAGAGTAATGCTGGAGTAAGGAACCCGCTGAGCACTTCACCAGATCTGACGCATAGATAAAAATGAATACCTAATTCAAGCAAAATTCTTGCAAAACAGCCAATGAACACGTGAGTCACAATGGGGTTCAGTTGAAAATCACCGCAGGCATTGATGTCTGACATACTCAGAAATTAATCTTTTTGGTGGAACCATGAGGCCCACACGTTTATGGTGTAATGATTTACCTACATATTTTAAACTACGTTATAATTTTTTTTTGTTCTTTTTTTATTTTTATTAATGCACGTAGTGCCTCTATTTTGCAATCAAATAAATTATTTTTCTTTCTTTCCAAACGGGTTGTTTATAGAGTTATATCAAAATTACGCGTCAATTTTTTTAATTCATCTTTTTGTTGAGGCTTCAGTTCACCATGGTAACTATGCCAGCCCCGTAAGGTCACTCATATACAATAAATGACAAAATTAAAATATGCTTAAATTAATAATGACTAGAAACGTATGGTTAAAATGCCGTTATACGTGACATAACATACAAAGTTTATTAATAACGGGATAACGTGTATTGATTGTTTATAAATAAAATTAACAAGTTCTTATGTCAATCTAAATACTTTAATAAGCTATTGTGAGTGACCGTCTACGTGATATAATTTCCAACTTAGGTACTAATTCTTCTAATAAAGCGGTCTTATATATAAAACAGTTATAGCCGTCGTTACTGTTAAATAAAGTAATTGAAGCGGCAAATTGACACGGCAAAGGGCGTATTGGGAGGCTCTGTGTACTGTATGCTTTTGTGCCGGTGTGTAATTTTAATGAGTTTTGCGCTAGGCCGGCGACGTCGCGTCGCCCCGAGTGAGGATCGCTATATTAGCGACCCACCCGAGAGCCGGAAATCCCCCGCCGACGCCCTAGCACGTATCTAAAGAACGTTTAGTGACGGGCTGTGCGTTAAATTTGCTTGTCGATAGTCTGGCTGGAAAACTTTAATAAAGAACAACAAAGAAGTTATAAGTTTTTAAACTGTCATGGTAACTAACATTTGTATTAGAGTTCGAAACGGGGTATTTACCATGTTTATATCTTGTGTTAGAATAGCTGAACAAACAAGGGCGGTGATAAAGAACGACAGCCAAAAATCAGCTATAGCTCAACACCTGTTGGAATCGGGACCGAACCACTGGATTGAGTTAGGTAACCCTCAGGTAATCTCGACAGAACGCCACTATATACCTAGACTGGTGAGAGAAGCGATTGAGATTTTTGTACTTGGTAAGTACAAAAATTTCAATCGCGAGGACGGGTTTCAACTGTCGGGGGCCTGGAACCCAGTGGTTCAACTGTGTAAGAAAAGAAAAAGTGCCGTGAGAAGTGCGCGAGCGGACACAGTGAGTTTCGTTTGTCGAGAACAGAATCGAGTTGTGAGTGACTTAAGTGATAGTGGTACCGGACCCGAGCGCACAAAACGTAACAGAAGGAGGGTAGACCGTTTTGTCTGCCAATAAACATCCACCCGCAAATACTTTTAGTTTATCCGTGACCATGGCGCTTGCAACAGTGCCGAAATATCGGGAGCTCAACACAAGATATAAACATGGTAAATACCCCGTTTCGAACTCTAATACCAACAAAGAAGTTGTTGTTGTTTTTCTGTCATGTTTTTAATACTTTCGTTTGCATCTTAGTTTGTAAAAAAAAAAAAAAACTTTCTCTCTTTTGGACGTGGAATACGAATTACAAACTATTGTTATGAAATTGACGACTATAACTTATACTTACGTTTTAAAATACGTTATTTTTACTATGTGAGGCAAGAAAATCGAATTAATAGTAGATAACGTTAAGAACAAAAAACGGATTTGATTCACATATTATCACAGATTTATGAATAGAATAGAATATATCTTTATTTCATGTAAACCAGATACAGGCACTTATGAAATGTCGAGACTCTAGGTGCACGGTTCCAAATAGTAGATATATAGAATAGTATGTTTCTTTATTTTATTTTGTTGCACCTCCTTAATAAATTAGAACATTACCATCTAATTCATAATTAATCAGTCTCACAGCTTGCAGCCCACCAGTGAAACATTAATATACAGATGATGGTTAATACCTATGGTGTTTTTTGACTCGCTAAACCTCGAAGACCAAATTCCAAATTCAAGTTTTGATGATAGCTAACCTTCTAGCACATTTTTGTAGTACTTGTACTTGTATTGTCTTGTAGTTATTATTCTCCGTATCCGAAATACACTATCGATAACTATAGTACATCGTTCACATCACTAGTAGCGCTATTAATTTCTACAGCAGCCATAAGCGAGGCAGTTGGCGTTATTAGCCTACCCCTTAATGCGTAATAATTTACTGCACTTTATATTAAACAAAACAGAATTAAAACTTTAGTAACTAAGAGAGGGTTGTGAGTATAGTTAATTACCTTTCTCTTAGCTTTTATTTTATTTTCACTGCCTAATTTCATTACTGTTATGTTTTAAGTAAGGATAATTATCATCATATTCAATTTGAAAATCATAATTTTGTTTTTTTAGGAATTTACTTTTTCGTAGATAATATTGACCTTATAAATTCAAATTTAATTACTTTGTATGAAAGGGTATATTAGACTATTACAAATTAAAATAACTAAATTATTATTATTTTTAATTCTGAATATTAATAGATATCTAGGTTATAAACCTATATGAAGATTACCAATTTTAATGATTTCATTAAAGTCCTTCCTCATAAAATTACGATTAACTACTTAAGTACAGCTTCTCCTTCAGATTTCTACCATGTTAATATTTATATCATTATTGAATTATAATTATGCAAGCAAATTCATTAATAATATTAAAAAATTATGAACATTTGCATTGCAAATACGAACATGAATATTTGTATCTAAATTAAAATGTTTCGCAAAGATTACTTTGAAATTAATTACATTATATTAATGAGAACAAGATAATAAATGTTGAACACATCAAATAAAAAATGATCGTCAAATGTTAATGTATACCAAATAAAAATTTAAAACATTTTTCAACTATCAATTAATGTGAAAAAAATATTTTTTTGGGTGTGACAAGGTTAGTTAGAATTATAGCTCCTTTACAGAGGCCAAGCCAGTGTAATAAATTAAAACCAAGATGAGATGATGATGAGAGAAGATGATTTTTTACCGTCGGGAAAAAAAGGTTTGATAGGAAGATGGAGAGATAAGTTAAAAAAAAAATACGGTTTGAAATCTTTGTACTAAAACACACTACTAATTTATAGCCCATTTGCACAATAAAAAACATGGCGTGTTTTTCTAGTTCTAAAGCTATGTACCTATTCTTAATTTTACTATTACGCAAGTCCCGTACTATGGTTTATTTTAATGTAACAATTACTCTGGTGTCAAACTTCTATTCCACGTACTTGACACACCATAAATTATTTTCCAGACGGTAAGAAAGTCATATTTATGGGTGTGGATCAGACCCTAAAACTGAACAATTTTCTCTATGGGACCAACATTGTGATCGCGAAAAATAATTAGCTGTCCTAAAAAACTTCAATTTCTACTCGATCCAAAAGTTTTATTTTCGAAACATTGGTGGAAAAAAAGTAGGTTTGTAGAATTCAAATTCTATGCTTCCATTCAAATTAATAGTGTTTATTCAAAATATTTTAATTTTCATGTCAATCTAAGACAGCTCCCCCAAAATTGGCACCCTTCACTATGTACTGAATTAACCATTACTATTTTATTTATTGACTTCATTATAAATTTATAACATGTACCTATATCAGAACATTTTCAAATATAAAAACTTTAAAACTCAACTAAAGTTAACGATATGAAAACCCAGGAACAATTCGAACAATCTTGTCTCATTCAAAACTGGGTTGAGATGAAGACATGTATGAGTTTAATTCAAAGTTAGATCACGTGTGTTTTCTCAGTGCACTCTGAAGCCAGTGCACCTTGTATTATTATTATAAAGTTATATTACTTGAAATATTATCTTAACCTACTTCAGCTCCGGATATTTTAGTCTGAAATTTCATTGACTTCATATATTTTGTACAGAGCGAGTAGGAATATTGTATTGCAAGTTAATTTTGTGAGAAGGTGGAATTCTTCTCCTTTTATATAACGTGTTTCAGAAATGCGTAGTCATATTTATGGGTGTCATTCAGACAAAACTAAACACCATTAATTTATAGGACTAACATCGTAATCGCGAAAAAATAATAAGCTGTCCCGTACAAAACTTCAATACTAGACCCAAACGTAGGGGACAGCTGATTATTTTTTCGCGATTACGATGTTGGTCCCATAGAGAAAGTTGTTCACTTTGATGGTCTGCTCCACACCCTTATATATGACCACGCATTTCTGATCTACGTTCTATAGGTACTTATTTCAAATCAAAACTAGCTACTAACTCATAAATAAACTTTAAAAGCAATCAGCTGTCGATATACTACGCAATCTTTCATAATTTACTCGTAGATTGATATTGGAAATTAATACCTATGTGTACTAAGATCTAATAAGAAGATAAATGAATAAATTGTGAATCCTTAATTGGCTGAAGATTGGTTTGTATCATTACTTGTAAAAATTAAGAGCTTCGAATTTTGTTAATGAAATATTAAATATAATATAATATAATTTTTGTTATTAAAATAATGAATAAAGCATTCATCTATATTATTAAGAAATATCTCCACAAGTAAACTAAACTAAAACAGCCTAGCCTTATTAAATATACGTTCATTTCTGTATTCAGAAGGACGTGAGAACGGTTTTCTTTAAAAAGTCAGATGGGAGGGTTTAAAAGTGTATAAAGGCGAGCGAATTGGCCGGGAAGGTGGAGAGACGGTCAATCGAAGCACTGAAACGACTCATTACAGCCTCTTGGGCAAAAAACCGTGGGGCCAATCTGGTTTTATCTACTGGATAAGACATTTCGAGCTTGACCTGTTTATTGAAAAAGAAAACAAGGATCGCTGACCTATTTGTTGAGGACAGGTTTAACTTTTTTGGCGTCCTGTTACGTGTTTTTTTGGCAGCGGCCTTAAATTGATTTCCTCTATGACAAGTAATTTTCGGGTGTTGCTAAATAATTTCAAGTCAAAGAGATTTAAAAAGTAGATAATTAAAAAATGTGGTACGAGGTAATAATTTAATTACAGATCACAATTAATATTATCACAATGATATGTACCTATTATTGAGGAATTTATAAATGTTCTTAAAATAAGAGTGATCCCCAACCTAAAACAGACTTTATAAGAATAATAATCATAATAATTGTTTTTGTGTTTTGCTCAAGAAAATTGTTTAGTTAACATATGAAACCCAATTTCTATATTGTGTTTGTTTATTTGCTATCTTTTGTGTTTTTGTCACATTACTCTAAACAATACTAGTGTCATTTTAAGCCGAAGTGAAAATTCTACTATTAAATTTCCAGTAGAATAACTAGTCTGTAACTCTTGCTATCAATCGTCATTCACTTAACTATTTGAATTAAATACGAACGAAAAGAAAGATGGAACTATTACAGAGAGATATGAAGTCGGTAACTATTCGAGAAATTTGACGTTCGACTCGTTAAAGTAAAGAAAAGTTTAATAAGCGTTCGTAGGATGGGAACCATACTAGTTTCAAGTTTTCGATAAAAAGCCGCCCCGCCTGGTTTCGACCACTTTTGCTCGACTCACTTTATTCTTACGCTTCGTCGACACTTTTAATGACTTATCCGCTTTTTCTTATATAAAAGAAAAGGAATTCGTTTTGTAAAACAAAGTCATCGACGTGATATTTCACGTGGATATTACTTTCTTCAATAACTTGTTTTGCGACGAAAATTAAATATCTATTCAAAGGGTACAGAAATAATATTTCGTTGGTATAACGTAATCAAAGGAATCTCCGACCATTTATTGAATCAGACGTATGTATCTACGTACTGGAGCTATAAAAATGTTCCTTCTGTGAAATCCAATCAAAACGACAAGCGATATGCTTTGAATACCCTTTCTATGAATACGCTGAATTAATAACGGTTGCAAACAAAACAAAGTGGGTATGCGGAATATGTATACGTTTCCATTACGGAAACACAAATACGTGATGTGTTATTGTATGAAATTGGCGGAGACCGGACACAGAAGGGAGCGGTGAATCGCGCAGATTAATTTTGTCGCTATATTTGATTAAGGGATGCAAGAAAAACACACGTTTAATTTTCGTTTTAATTGCATGTTTATAATAATTTTTTACCAATCAGCGTATCCTTCCAGTACCCACTTTTTGGTATTCGCAAAATATACAGTGGACCCCAGTCGGTTCTTTTTTATGAATCCTGATCTTTACCTGTTCATTTTTTGTTGATTCTGAAGTAAAATGTTTTCATGATATAAAATGACTATATAGGGTAATTGGTAATTTCCTAATAGTGTCAGGTAGTTCACGAATAGGGGTGGGAGTACTCCACCACGTAGACCAATACAATGCAATCGCGAAAAAAAATACAAAATTTTCACACAAGAGATCAACCTCGTTCGATCTTATTGTGTGAAAAGTTTTATTACAGAAAACAAATGCTTGTATCTACATTGTAGGTACAATACAGAATTTGTATTATATTACAACGAGTCGAGTTTACACTATTGCGAAGAACGCGGGACACGTATAAGCTTCTTTAAAATAACTGATATGATATAAATTATTAAATTTCATGTAGTTTCTGCTCCAATATAAAAATCATCACCCAAAACTTATATAATCCAACCCAAAAAATTTAAGAATAAACGAATAAAAAAAAAATTGCTATACAATTAACGGTACCTAGGTGCCATTCGAGACGTTTACTTCGAATTCGAACCATCATATACGTCAAAAAGCTCGCGCAGTGCGTACTCGATTCCAAGATGATCTCGCAAGAAACGAGAATTGCCTCCCTGCGCTTAAATTAATATTTACAACCAAACATTGCCAAAAAAATTACTAAACAAACGAGTTTATTATTTCGTATTCCAGTCCATCGAATTGACTCTCGATATTTTCTATTTTATTTACAAAGAGGTTTAAGGTCGTTTAATGCGTTTTACGTGTCAACAGTAATGGTCTTCAGATTAATTTTACCAGTTGTTTAGGTTGAAGTAATCGGCTTACAGTCGGGTTCAACTCTCGTCTGTGTAATGCAATCTACCCACTTTCTGGCCTCCATCAATATTAATGTAATTTAATTATAAAGTGCTTTATGAACCACAAGCTTTAGGTTTCACTGGAGTTATTGTAGCGTGAAATGTTGAAAGCTGTTTAAGTTAACTAAAAATAGATGTAGAGTAAATTCAAGAGTTACAAGTTTTAAATTATCAAAATGTCAGATTCTAATCACCTAGTTAAAGGCAGAAAATTAACGATGTGCTTTGAGCATAATGACACATGGTTGTCTTTGTATCGAAATGATATCAAATAACCGATAAAAACTCTGAGAGAATCGAATTTTTACCTCTATCTCTACATAGTATAAAATAAAGTCGCTTTCCACGTCTATCTGTCTGTATATCCGCTAACTCCTCCTAAACCACGCAACGGATTTTGATGCGGTTTTCACCATCATTTTGAGCATTTCTTCCTTCTTCTTCATATGTAATGTAAGAATAGTAGAGAAATTGCACCCGGGCGAAGTAGGGGATGGGTCGCTAGTACCTACCTTATAATATTGAAAATCATGTACCTACTTATTATAATAGTTTTTTTAACAGTGACTTTGCATTACAATTGTACAGAGATCATAAGGATAAGTAACAATTATAAGCTCTATTGTTTAATAACAATTTTAATACTAACAGGACTAAATTTAACTTAGGACCTAAAAATGAGTAGGTTACAACAAAAACCTGAAGATAATCAAACCACAAAACATAAGCGGTGATAGCCGGCATATTTTAAAAATAATGTGCGGCCAATTTCACGGATTGTGATCACTAGGGGCGACCGCTAACAGGCCTGAAGTGAATTATTGCTTGCAATCACTAATTCTTTCTTGAGTTTAATGTGAATTTCCGGATTCCCCATCTGAATTAAATTAGACGGAGTTTTTGGAGTTACTTGAGATTTATTTTTAATGTGTGGAAGTACTACTTTTAGATATTATGTATGAGTTTTCAGGCTAGATATAAGTTTTTCTCTAAGCAAAGAATGGTCTTACAGTAAGCTATTTTTTATCTGTGGAAAATTTGAAATGTCTATCTAATGTTGTGAAAAAATGTGAAAAGTGTTTCCAATATTTCTGCTCAAGTTGTCTATTATTATTTATATGTAAAATAATCATACAGTGGTATTGTGTGTCACACGTTGATATCCTAAAAAACTTTTTACACGCAAAAATAACTTAAATAGAGATGTAATTTGCTATATAAAGGTAAAAGTTAAATAAAAAAAATATAATAATGTAAGAGGTGTAGCTCAGAGGATCAGGAGACTTGAGATTAAAAGCCGTAAAACTGAGGAACCGACTAAAGGCCATTTTCACCGACAACATAATAGATGTTTAAAATGAAATCGGCCGATTACCAATCCAATAAATCATGTTTAAACGGCTGATTATGCTCTAATCGATTGTTATGTTGTCGGTGTACTGGAGCCGTACTCGACAACTGGCTACGAATAACTAAACTCTCATTTAAAAATACTATGAACAGTAAAATGTGAACTTTCATCACTTTGTGAAATATACATATCAGCACATTTGTTGCTGTCTATAATACATACAACTGATATAAATCCAACTATCATAAACTAGAACTTTCAACATTTTACAAAATAAAAAAATCATATCCGGATGCCGTCCATTTACTGCCAACTTTTAACTAAAGAAGGTTGACCCAATCCATAAAAACTTTACAATACCTACTTACATTCACTGTAAAAAAAGTTTATTTTAAAATAAAACTGCAAATCTTGTTTCGTTTCAGCTAACTAGCGTGAACGTCGCAAGCATACAATTTATATAAAATAAAATCCACTTTTCCTGGTAACGTAAAACTTTTTATAAATATACACTAGTCATTGTAGCAGAAAATGAATCCAGACCATGTCTATACTGTTTAACAAGGGTTGTTAACCCCGTACTGTAGGGCGGGAAACGCCCTCTAACTTTGCTCTATTATTAATGACAACCTCGCCCCGCCCTTCCTTGGGCAAGTATAATGCAAATTATTGCGTTTTGCAATATTTTGTTTGTATCACGGAAAGTAAACGCTGTGTTACATGGTAAGTTGAAAGACACGCGATGTACAGTCACCAACAACTGTGAAAAGTTGATTGCGGCTGAATAATAATTGTTGAAATGAATGCTGGTGTCCAAATAGGCCACACCTTATCTTGTAGCAATTCATCAAATCGGGAGATTCGAGAATGATAGGTATCATAGATTCGTATCCTCATAATAAATGTTAACATCTATCTAGCCTTTTCCCAACGTCTACGTTGGGATCGACTCCCAGTCTAACCAGATGCGTATATGAATATCCGTATTTTACACGGAGCGACTCCATCTGACCTCCGGCACCCAATTACTGGGAGACACTGATACCCTAAGATTAGGTCGGTTATCAGACTTTTTTGCTTGCTGACTCCCGTAACAACTGTTATAAGTCAACCGCTTTCCGACGCTCGGAAGGGTCTCGATGTTCAAAGAAACGGTCACCTATCTAAGGATTGACCGCGACAAGCGCAGCTTAAACTCGCTGATCGACTGATCTACGCGGTATCTATGTAACTTCAAGTCCCCATACTCATAATAAAGGTACTGATTGGGTCTATTAAGCTGTTGTAGCTGACTGTATCCCAGTGTTGCTGTATACATTGTTCAGGGCAATAAAGTGATTTGCATACGTATTAAATAATTATATGTTTGATCCAGCCACGTATTAACGGTGCATGTTAAACAAGAGCGGTTGTTCCTAATCATTAAATATTAATACTAATTAGTACATGTATATTATTACCGACCTGGTACTCGCATCTATTGAAATATGAATATCTTATGAGCGAACAGGTGCAGTGTCTAGTGTCTGTGCCTTGAATTTATTTTCTTTATGTTAGATCAACGACCTGTGCAATTTTATGAATGAGTTCGCTTTTCTCTTTATTTTAGTTCCTTTGTTTACGTGCCCTTCAAATTACTGAGAATTAGTGGCGGTAAATGAATTAATGAAGTATTCCCGATTGAGCACCTGTTTTTTGAGCACCGATGCTTTGGGCACATTTAAGCACTAATCAATATTTCAGCTTAGTTCTACGTAGTGGCCGGCGTAATGACACTAGCGGAAGCGAGTAGCAAATGCTAAGAAGGAAATACCTACTTAGTTTTAGAGAGAGTACTTAGAGAAAAGTTTCTAGAAAAATCCATGAACCATAATTTTTTACATACAAATATCGTATACCACACGTGTAGATTTGGTAAAAAAATATTAATCATCACAAATAGACAGTTAAATTTAAAATTATTTTCATATTTATAAATAACTTTTTTCATTAAAAAGACATGTGAAAATAGTTCAATAATTAAGACAAGTAAGAAAAAAGCTAAGTATAGAAGTCATATCTGTTGTATTTGTGAAGTCTCAGATACCTGTTTAAAAAAGAAAAGAATTGTCTCTATTTAACTATAATTTCCATAATATTTCTAATTTTGTTCTTATAACGTGGACAATTAATATTTTACTTATTCATCGATCAAAAGCAATTTCAAAGGACTCGAGGTCGCAGACTGTACTTAGAAATTAGGTACAGACAGAATTATATACTAATTCAATTTAGTACCCGCAAAGGATATCGCATTTTTTCTCTTTTGTCTGGCTACCTAGTTATTGGCTTATTTCTGCCGAAGATAAATAGAATAATTTCCCAAAAAATTATACTTATCTATTCAAACCTGTTATACAAATCTAGATTCAAAGTTAGTATTCTCTTTCGCTAAATTGTGTAAATTCCAAATTATTTACATTTCTGCGTTCCAAATATTTTAAGAAATCTATGAAGCAATTTTCTTTTTAAAACTGTTTTTAATTCGATTTAGTTTCTGGTTTTACATGACACTATCTACCACTTCTCATTTCATTTTTTATGTAAAAACATTAGGTTATTAAATTATACCGTGGGACATTATACTCGTAGAACACGATCCTTTTAGTATTAGAGTTTAAAACGGGGTATTTACCATGTTTATATATTATCTTGTTTTGAGTTCCCGATACCCTCCGTGGTGGTACCGGACCCGAGCGCACAAAACGTAACAGAAGGAGGGTAGACCGTTTTGTCAGCCAATAAACATCCACCCGCAAATACTTTTAGTTTATCCGTGATCATGGCGCTTGCCACAGTGCCGAAATATCGGGAACTCAAAACAAGATATAAACATGGTAAATACCCCGTTTTGAACTCTAATACTAATGTTAGTGACCATAACAGTTTAAAAACTTACGATCCTAAATCAATTTTACATGAAAGAAATAATAAAACTATTTGTGCATGTGGGATGTACCTATGTTTGATTGTTTGTAAAAGCACCCACGATACGAGAACTATTGCTAGTGTTATGCTAAAGTTTAAAAAATGCAAAAATCTGCGAACTTTTGCCGATGTCCACCATCAGGTGCTGAACACGGACCACCGTGGTAAGTTTAGCCGGCAGGAGTCCGGCACCCCTCCACCTCCAGTGGAGGATAGCCCATGATGGGAATCTCAAAATGATAATAAAAGTATCGTCACTCGGGGACGTACCTAAGTTAAATAAATTAAATTGGCACTTTATACTAACTTTTTATTCATCCAGTACTTCTCAAGTATTCCGCAACAACAATAAGGCGTTACTATTTTGAATAAATATACAAAAGGAAATATATTTCAAGGCTTGAAAAATCCTAGTGAGTGACAAGTTGACGGGTTGCGTGTGTTTTCGAGGGTTCCTTACACCGGAGGGTGCATTGTAGCTCTATTATATTTCAATTATACATGATTATTAAGATAACACCAAATAACTTGCATTTTGTTGATTTCAATTTGAAAGTAGGTGCGGTTTATCTTTCCCTTTAAATTACGGGCATTTAGAGTAGCGCTCACGGAACACAATTTATTTAAGTGCATTTTCATAACGATAATTACTTTAGTAATATTAATCATGTTTTTTACTTTAAAAGCGACAGTTTTTTGTATAAAATATAATACAAGGAACGTGGTTATTTGCTAAACAAGTATATTTTTAAATTTAATGTAATTTGCAGAGAAAAATGTGTTTTAATTTTGCTAATGTGTTTGCTGCTCTTCTATATAGGACATGTCTTTAATTTTATGAGATCCCGTTTTTAAATTACTATGGCACCCAATTGCCGAAAATACTTTATAATCAAATAGGTTATCTTTGTATGTAAATTGCCTAAAAATTTTGAGAAACTGTTGTTCGGCCATAAATAACAAAAGAATGAGATTTAAATCCCTAGCTTATGAGAATTTCTACTGACATAGCTTTTAAATCGCGATACCTAATTATTCAAACTCATTAAAGGGTCTACCTACCTGTGCCAAATAAATATCCATTCCAAAAACCTTCGGTACCTATTTTAAGTGAGTTTTCTATTATTCAAGGTTCCTTTCTAATCCTGATCCCTATAAGGGGTTATTATAGAGAGACCAACTCATAAATCTCGAAAAAACATATAATTACTGCTCCATACATTTATTCGTGTAATATTGAATTATTTGTATCGACAGCTGTTTTTTTGACCTTATTTATTATAACTGTTTAAATAATATTATATGCAAATTCTTTTCCCAAGCGCTACGTGTAAAATTAAGCCACTTCTCCGCTTTTGTCTGGCGAGTGCACTCATAGATTAATGTTCGCCAACACTACTCGTTGACCTCAAAAAGACATAATTTATTACCAGAATTTTGGTTCATGTCCCGTAAAATGCAGTATAATATTGCTAAAGGAAATTGGAAACCATAGTTGTTACAACTTTGAACCAAATATAATGAAAATTTATTATATTATATTTGAGCTCAATTTTCGTAAGCTTTTTCGATAACCAGAGATCTTTTTATATATATATATATATATGTATTTGTATATGTGTAATAAATAAATACGGAAAAAACTACTCTGTAGGCTCCATCCGAACCAAGTTATTCGGTTGTAAATAGCAGTAACTTGTTTATTTTTATCCGTTACGTTATTTCATTGGAGATATGTTAACTTTACAGGCTCCATCCGAACCAAGTACTCATTTGTAAAAAGCAATAACTTGATTATTACCAGCCTTAATTTTTTCAGTTTAGATTGCTTTAAAAAGCGTGAAGCCAGGCATTTAGCTGATATTTAAATTAACAGACTTCAATTTAGCACACTAAATATTACTGCATAATAGCGTGTAAATAAAGCATAATATTATGTAAACTAGGCTTCAGAAATTATATGTTTATAATTACAAGTGGTCGTCCGGTGGTCGAAATTCGACCGTAATTTATTAAATTTATTTTTTGCTGTCTGCACTCCTTCACCACATAAACTTTAATCATGCCAAATTCTCACACTCCTCCGTGCGCGCAATATGCTTAAAAAGGGTTACAAAGTTTTCTCTTCACGTATTATTGTTTAGATTTAGCTTTTAATCAGCTAAAAATAAATGTTACTTATAATAAAAAAAAGTGTCGTTAATATCAGTTTTCCCTAAGGAAAAAAAACAAAACATCCCTTCCATGACACAGTAAGTTCCCCACAGACTTTACTAAAGCTAATATAAATTATACTAGGGTTAGAGAATGGTAATTTCCATAGTGGTTATTAAGCAATGTCGAGGTTCTCAATGCAATGGTAATGTTTCACTGTCGCCGGCAATCATGACGCGTTCTTCCACGGCTGCCTTCGGAATAATTTATTCAGTCACGATATGTTTTTATTCAGTTTTTCTACTTACAAATAGGGCTTACTCAGAAATCGCGTTTGTTTAATAAGAATTCAAGTTTACTTGTGGGTAAGAAAGGTTTTCGAAAAAATATATTTCACAATAAAAATTCAACCTGAGTCCTAGAATTGCTTTAATTAGCTGAGCTGTGACGGGTGGTGAAACTTAGCTAATTGAGACTGATAAGCGATCTTTTAATGTAGGTAGTTCGAATTTTATAGGTATGGTAGTAACTTGGGTACCGACTTCTTAATCCCCGACAAAAAAGCGGACTGTTATAAGTTTGTAGTGTCTGTGTCTGCCTGTGGCATCGTAGCTCCAAAACGGATAGACCGATTTCAATGCAATTTTTGAAGTGAAACTTCTATATAGACGGGGGGTATTAGGATTTTTCTGTCACCCTGATTCATGTTTGCTCAACATCAGTGTAACCATGTTGCATTACACCATAACATTGCATGTTGCATAAATTGCTACCCATCATAAATTACCAGGAACTAGTTTGGCTTTTAACATCATTTAACGGTCGGCTTCATGTAACCAAACATAGTTAAATTATAATATTTTCAAACACACAGATCAAAATAAGGACATTCTGAAAACCCACAACTTTTCCACAGTCATGTAAAAAGTAACATTACGAACCGGCAAACCGTACAGAAGCAGGGCTTAACAATCTATCAGAGAGTTGGAACAAAATTCACGAGAGCAGAGCGCAACTGGCCGCCGTTTTATTACATTTTCAATACCACCAGATGATGCGATTCTCGGCCATTGGTCAGCTTGGCGATCTTATTGTGCAACTGATTGCGTTTCGAGTTCAAAATTGACGTTGCTTGTGCTTTTGTTTCTACAATACGAGTTTTTGAAATTAATTACGAATGGATACTACTCCTTTTTTGTATTTGTTGAGTTTGCGATCTTTCTTGTTACACGTCTTAGTTTGGTGTTAACTTATTGTTGTAAACTTTTTATATGCGAATTTCAGCTTTCAGTTTTGCATTTGTCCATCACAAGACAGGACAGCCAAGTCAATTAAATTCAACCACTGACAAATAATTTCAGCCGTAATCAAAGAGCCCATCTAAGCTAGAAGGCTCGTCAAAGTTTCAAATTAATCTGAACTTAAGCACTTAATTTCGCGTTTCTATTAAGTGGGTTTAAATTGCTGACGGTACATTGTAACCTGTAGCAACAATGCAAGACGTAGTTGGTTGCGCTGAATATTATTACGAACTATATTAAATACCGAAACAGCTTTGTATCTATAAAGTTTCCTGCAACAAGAACGGTACATCTATACTCTATAGACTCTATACTAATATTATAAAAAGGGTTGTTTGGTTGTATGTAGAGGGTAATTATCTGGATCTACGGAACCGATTCAAAAAATTATTTCACTAATACAAAGCTACACTATCCCTGAGTGCACAATTAGTTCATTAAAAGTTCCTTTATAAGTAAAACACGAAGGACTATTACCTGGAAAAGTAATGATCCAGTTAATAACGTAATTAAACCGTGTCATTATGACATTTTTTAATGTACACTCAAAGAAAGAGATATTAGACGAAGTCTCAAGTAATTATGGATGCAATAATGTAATTTAATTTAAAAATATATTTGCACTACATTTATTTAAAACTCTACTACGAAGCTGTATTTAAATTTATATTTTGTCTTTTTTCGTGTCATCGGATAAGCAGCACATACATAAATATCCTACACTATCGATGAATAGAGAGACTAGACTAGATTTTGTTCAAAAATGATTTACACATAGGGACATATATCACAAAACATTAGAGTTAATGCAACAAATAAATCATAAATATGTGTTATATTTATTGCTAAAATAAAATAAATAGAAGTCAGAATCATCGTGATTAATGACAACGCGTCGCTAGTAAGCGGGCGTACCGAAAACGCGGCATTTAGATCACACGTTCGCGATATAAATAGGGTTGTCAAAATGTCGGAAAATTACTATCGTACAAAAAAATTGTTTGTAAGAAAAATATTAACTATAATGAGTATGAGAGTAATAGTGTCGATGAAAGTATAATGATATTTTCCTGGTAGTAAAAACAGCTTTAAAAGAACTTGCTTATCCAAGACGAGCTACCCAGTTAAATATTAAACATTCCCGATTCTTTGAGAGAACACGGCAATAACAGCATTCCTTGTTGTACTCTTAAATAAATTGATTTTCTTTCTTCTTTCTTACTCCAAATAGCAACCAAATACTTACATTAATTAAATACTTATATAAGTATTATATTAATTTATAATATTTACACTATACTTTACTCAAAGAATTTTTTTTCAGTGGAAGACAGAATAAGGCAAATCTTGAAAAAATTTTAAAAAAAATCTAGATCTGCGTGTGACGTAGATAAATTAGATCGCTAGCTAATCGATTGAATTTGGTGAATTTAACTCGATTTACAATAACTATAGGTACCATATATAGGTATACCTACCTAATCAATACCAAAATCCTGAGTATTTCCCGAAATATTATACCAAAGTAAAATCTGCCCAACCCTCTCGTTTTCCGAGGAAACTATCTTGGTACCCGCAATAAACTTAATCAGAAGAAAAAATATGAGCCTCAGGAAAAGCTGCGCACAGCCCTAAATATAAGGCTCCGGTCTAATTTATCACTTGGTCCGCAAACTCGTGATTAATACGTATAGTAACATCGCACGATAGTCTGTTTCGTATACAGGGTTTCTTTATCGCTTTGCTGTGGTAGAGGACCGATACGATTTTAATTTGTAGTTCTTCTTTTGTTTTGTTTACGAAGTTATTGGTCTCTAGTCAAGCAGCTTATAGGTCGAGCTGCATGGAATTGGCTATTATGTATATATTTATAATAATATAATTTAAAAATATATAACGTAACCCTCACTAGAATTTCTCCTGTAGCGTGGGTACCTGTAGATCATACAAATATTTGTTCCGTGCGGGAATCGAACCCGCGATACATAGCGCAGAAAGCTAATCGCTTAGCCGCTGCGGTAACAGTTCCGTCAAAACTTTTTCCAGTGTCTACGTCTGTGGCCATTGATGATGGCCTACTAAGATGTTTGTCATGAAGCCAAAAATATTTAACCAAAAACGTTTATTTTTTTCATATTTCTTTTATCTTTGAAAATGTGATTTATTTATTTTTTGTCATAACTTTTGTTGTAGAAATCATACACAGAACCCATTCGGACTGAAACAACCGTGGAGGCCAGAGGAATCAGATTTCTCGGTTCAGCCGATCCCGAACACATCCGACATCGACCTTCAAGAAAAGAGCCTCCATTATCCTGAAAGGTTGGCAACGCATCGGTGACTTCTCTGGTGTTGCGGATGTTCATGGGCGGCGGTGATTACTTACCATCAAGTGAACGTTTGCCACCTATACTATAAAAAGCGTGATAGAGCAACAAACCGAAACATCTTCAAATAACCTTTCACTTATGATAACCTTTAAAAACCCTAATTAAAATATATTACAAAGACTGAATGATCATTTACGTAGGTACTCTGCTTAGTCATTTTAATCCAAGCTAATGTTAATTACCTCAAACTCTGAATTGACATTGTCAAATAATTCAGTTAAATCTGACCCAATTAATGTATTTCCTCAGAGAGTTAATCAAACACCAAGCTCGTTATTACGCATCAAGACAAGTATTTAATACGAGCAGATTACTAATATGTAGTGTAAGATGTGGGTAGGGAACTTCAAGCAATATCTACACACTTCACTAACAGGTGTGAGGAGGTGTGCTGATGAAGTATCTGGCTCCAATGGAAACTATCAAGTTTATCATACTTACACGGTGTAATTGAATAAACGCAAAACTTGAATATATAATATATATATAAAATATTATCATTGACTACAGTGCAGTGGGCCGAGCACGAATAGTTTGACGTATGGTAACGTTAACGTAAGCAAAATTTGATTACAAAATACAATGAATCCATCAATCTATCGCATTTTTATTAGATTTTATGCAACATACACACCTGTTTTACGAAATTGTAAAAATACTGCATGTATTTTCAAAAAATATCGTGGATTAAACGTATATTTTTTATTCAAAATTTGCTTACGTACGTCAAAACATCCGTGCTCGGCCCACTGAATCCATTTCAGTAATTTTTAATATCGGTATTTTTTTCAAATAACATGAAATTCGCCAATGCGATTTTTACTAGTATAGAATAATTACTTCAAACAACCTCACGTCAGAAACTAGAGCACGTTTCCACATGACGGGTAAGATTAAGCGATTTTAGATTAAGACCTCAGAAAGCAGGACTATTACATTTTTCTAAAAAAAAAAACAATAGTCCAGCAACCGCTTTCATAGCTAATGCAAGCTTGGCGTGATAACAAAGCCTGCGCTTTGTTTTAACCTACATGCAGTATATTCTATATTAAAATATGAGAATCTAGGTACTTAAAAGTAGGTACCTAATATAGGTAGGCAGGTAATTTAGGTAGGCTACTTACCTATAGTAGATACCTACCGTATTTTAATATTTCAATATCAATCGATAATTTTTTGTCATTGTCATGTAGTGACCTACATGACAATGACAAAAAATTATCGATGGCGGAAACAATGACAAAATCTTCAATGATTTTTTCTAACTGTCATCGCATTCTCGCATTGCATGTTGTCATCTTGTCACTACCATGTCGCAGCTGAAGCCGAAGTTTACGTTTATTCCGTCATGGTACGAGTAATCATTAACGAGTAATGATTTCAGGCATTGTTCCATACACTTAATCGAGTAATACTGAATTATTTCTATGGAAAAGCAGATTTTTTTTTCGAGTTTTCCCTATTGCTCCCATAGTAAAAGTTGTTCATAATGATGAGTACAATAACCCCATAAAGCACATGTCCTATACAACCAGTATCTATATAAGCACCCTTTGTCTTTGAGAATATAATTTGTACATGTCTTTTTCTAGATAATGTATTTTTTCTTTTATTTCTGGTGTGCAATAATGTGTATTGTATTGTATAAATGTTTTCTTATTACTTATCTTATCCCAGGTAAGATAAAAAGGCCCCTTAGTCAAACCAGATGTTACCTAATGTCATTTTGTCACATCTGGTAAGGCATACGTTCATCAAATACATTGTAGTTACACGTATAATCTTCATGAGGTAGGTACTTATATTAGTGTTATGAGTACACTCTCATTAGTCTGTGGTATTGTAGTGTGTGAGGCGTTTGTGCATATGAGATTATGTGTCGACACTGTCGTAGAACAATGTCACATCTACAAAATTTCTACTTTACAGGAGAGCTGTTTAAAGTTATGAACTCAGATTTCATTAATTCCGTAGAACAATGTCGGGTCATATTAAACCACATGGTTTTTGAGTATTCCGAAATAATCTTTATTTGTGGTTTGGATTATTAACCAGTATTACCAAGATTATGCGGTTAAAATTACCCAAACGCACGGTTTTGTCAAGTAGGTGACCGACAATAGGAGGCTTACTACGAGCTCTAATAGCAGGCCAGAAATTGAACTGCCTAAGAATAAGAACTGTATAAGCTGACCTTTCATTATAAGAAAAGCCTATACAGTGCGAGGTCAGCTCATACTGGAAATGTCTGGGTAGTTCAATTTCTGCCCTGCTATAGAAAGAAAAGAAAGAAATAAGGTTTATT
Source organism: Allophyes oxyacanthae (assembly GCA_932294325.1). Classification (NCBI taxonomy): domain Eukaryota; kingdom Metazoa; phylum Arthropoda; class Insecta; order Lepidoptera; family Noctuidae; genus Allophyes; species Allophyes oxyacanthae. The sequence goes on from OW028610.1 coordinate 6,887,835, forward strand.
GGTCAACACAATACATAGTTAAATCACACCATATAGGTACAATACAGAAAGACAAAAAACCGGGAGTGACACAGCATTAATTGCACATAGCAGCATACTAAGCGTATACACTACACACACACACACACACACACACACACACACGCACACACACATACATACACACTTATTATATACTTGCGCATATAATAAGTTTATGCTATGACATAAAATTAGGCTCGGTGTGGTATTGCGTGACCAAAAGGCCTCAGCTCAGCATATGCTGGAGTAACACTACAGCGCTATAAGAGGCGTTGTCCTTCGCAAATATTTTCAAGTACGACTTTGTCTTATTTAATAGATAAGTATCTCCAAAACAACACTTTTTTTACCTATGTTTTTATGTAATGTTCATAAAGGCTGATCGTGTCAAAATCAAGATTTCGTTGAAGTCAATCGCTTAGCCACTGCTTACATAAGACTTAGAAAATCGATTCTCCTCTTCAACATTTTATCCGACCATAACATTATTACATGTTGACTACTGATGTGGGAACTAGATTACATATTGTTCGTAAAAGGGGAAGTCATTCCGTGATATATGGCCGCAGTAATACGGACAGACAACTATGAATAATACATACGTGACGCTAGTAATAATCTGCGAACATCTCTACTGAATGTAGTATCTTGTTTATGTATCGACATGTAAAGGACCACGTTATTTGAGCATAGGATAATAATTTTACACACCATATTCATTTGTTTTGTATAAAGATTAATTTTTCCATACAATATGTTCAGTGTTGTGTGCTGAAAAAACGACGTATTTTTTTCGATTAGTCTTGAGTGTTAGTTATGGGTTTTATAAGTTGCACCACAACTCAGATTTTCAGCGTTCCGCGTCTAGTTTTACTATTTGAATTTATAAAGTTCTATATAATAAATCTCGTTTATCTACTGATTCATTCTTTGTTTAGCTTTCTCTACCTTTCGGACCTTCTTTTTGTAAAAATGACCTAATCAGCTTTTTCATTTCGACAGTATAGTAAACTGACCCATATAGGTACCTTTAAGCAACATAATGAAACAAAATTCCACAACAATCTGTTGCAGGATTCAATTAATCAAAACCAAAAAATAAACGTTGCTACCCATCGATGTGCAATAATCGTGTAAACTTGGTTACGGTTTCCGTAGTAAGCATCCGCCTGTGAGTGGACGCCCGCCGCCGAGCGGAGGCAATCGCGTGCAGTCTGCGACACACTTCCATACAGCTAGCAATGTGTGGATCACCTCACAATAAATACCTCATACTAATATCTGTCCGAACATTTGTCTTTTTATTTAATTTTTTTTTTTTTTTTTTTTCTCTTTATTTAATATAATATAAACATACAAATTAACAAAAGAACATCACAAAAACCTAAATAGGTTTGTCTGGATGTTGAAGCACTGTTGAGAAACATAGTAAGTAGGTACCCAAGTTATATAATATTTACTTAAATAGTTGATACACGTAGGTAACCTAACAATCATCAAGCACAGGTGGGTCATTTGTAACACATTATTTAATTTACTTATTATTATTTATTTTAATTATATAGTAGTTTGTCGTAGTCATGATTAATTTAAGTATATGTTAAGTTTTGTCATTTATTGTATAAGAGTGACCTTACGAGGCTGGCATAGTCACCACGGTGAACTGAAGCCTCAATAAAAATCTGAATAAAAAAAAAAAACATTTGTGTAAAATAATCGTGTAAACTCGGTTACAGTTCCTCCTGGGAGTGGAAGCCGCGCGCCGCTGCCGAATGGAGGCAATCGCGATCAGTCTGTGACACGCTTTGATACAGCTAGTAATGTGTAGACCACCTAATACCAACTAGTTATACATTGATAAATTATTAAGAATATCTTTCTGAACATTTGTGTACCATAATCGTGTACAATCTGTTACAGATGGCGTATTAAGCTGAGTGGACGCCGCCGGCGGGCGAATGCATTCACGTGCAGTCTGTCACACGCTTGCATTCAGCTAGCAATATATGGATCACTACTTTATGTGTACGTTATATTTGGAAACACTAAAATCAGCCAATAACTTTTTTGTAGCCCAGTACAGAATTAACATAAACCACTCTAACATAAAAGCAAGACTATGCTGACGCATTAGACTAAAGGCTGATTTTTTAATTGCCAGATAACTTTATTCGAGGGATAAATTTAAATTTTTGACAGGAACTATACAAAATCTGTCAACTGTCAAATTTATTCGTTGGATAAAATATTATCTGGCGATTGAAAAATCTGCACTTAGTGTCATTGACTAAGCCAGCCATCTTGCATCGCTAACGATTATAATTATATCTTTCACTTTTCAATCTGAAATTTCAATGGTTATTATTCGTCATCTGTCGGTCTTCACAGTTACCTCAATAAGTGGCAACGTAAAACTGAGAGGAGATAAAAAAATTGAATGTTTAAAAATTACGTCACCAAAACTAGAATTTCATTTAGTCGATCCCCAAATCTGTTCAGCAGATTTTCCCAAAAGTAGAACACGAAATATTAAACACAACGTTATCGCTGCAGAATTTATTAGCTCGACAGAAACCCAGCGATGTGTCACAAACACTGCGACGAGCGTGCATCCATGCTTTGTTGAGTGAAATCAAAAACAAACTGCACTGACAATCGCTGCATCGACGGCCTATTTGTGTTACTTGTTTCTGCCACTCTGAATATTATATGATACATAGGCATTTGTCGCTATTTTTTCCCTTTGAGTAGGGAATCACTGTGTTTTATGAAACAGAGTTCTGTACATTGTCTGCGTTCTGCCGCAATCTGAAATTAGTCTAGTCATTTGTAAATTACTGTACGTATGTTGTTGCAGTTTTTATTTTTTTATGATATATGGTGTATTTTAGGAAAAACGGAAAATCTAAGAAAAAAAGAATGCAGATCACCTGGGGAGTAAGCGATCATCACCGCTCATCATAAATACACGCAACACCAGAAGGGTTAGTGATATTTTGCCGACATCCTACATACCGTTTATTTTGTGCCTTCTCATTAAGCAGCTAGAAGAGTCTAAGGAGAGAATATAAGGTCTTCTTCTGTCTTCTGTAGTGTCGATGTCGGTACGACCTCTCATATAGGAAATACTTATGCTGTAATGGAGAGATAGCTAGTCATCATGGTGGTAGCGAGGCTGACTGCCCAGGGTGTGCCAGACGATCTCAGTACCCCTATACCGAGTTTTTCTCGACCTGGCTGTAACTGCCGTCAAGCCTTTTGGCCTGTACCTATGAGAATAACTTGCGCGCGCATTTAAGTGAATTCCTATCAAAAATGCACGCACAATTACAAACCAGCGTCAAGGAATTTCTGGTGCTTGTTATTAACAGCATAATAACATTGGACACCCATTTGGTCTAACTTAGAGGCACATTCATGCTCATGAAGATTTCGTTTTTTTTTTCATAATATATATGTAGGATCAGGGGCCAGGAGCGGTCTATCTTCAGGATTAGGAGTACCCATTGTACAGGGGTAATCCCAGTAAAATCTCTAATTAACTATAATGAGATTTATTGACACAACACAGTAAACACAGTAAAAATAATTATGTACAGTAAGAAACAAAGTAATGCGAACAAATCATACAACAGATTACTGTTCTTATAGTGGCAGAGCCACCCAATAGTTATGTACAGTAACAAAGTAATGCGAACAAATCGTAGAACCGATTACTGTTCGTATAGCGGCAGAGCCACCCAAACAAAGCGTATTTACAATACGGCTTTGTAGCAGCAGCAAGGCTGTGACGAAGTAAACCGACAGTTCTGTCGGGAGCTAGGTGCTCTGTAATGAGTCGAGTCCGAAGACCAGTCTGGCGCAACTCCCTAGTAAAAAATTGATGTATGAAACGGGCGCTAGAAATAATGGCGGACTAATGGCGGATATCGCTGTCTTGCTTTAGCATATTCTCGACTCTATCGCACGCAGCCGCCATTCTTGTTTTGGTTGTCAAAAGAGTTGTTTGGTTCGGTTTGATTCATGTTTGATTAAAGTTTTTGCTTTCATCGTTCTTATAAATAATCACATACCTAAGTTGTTTGTTACCTATTGTGTATGTGTATGCGTGTGACGTATCTAATATTTGTAATGCATTGTAAAACGTGCGAAATATGTGGTATAACAACTGGCCGGTCAGATGGCCAAAAACGAATCTTCATGGCAAAATTTCCTTTGAATGAAGACAGGTAATTCGTTTTTTACAAATAAGTGCTTAAATTTACAATTGTTAGGCTATTACAGAAAAGGAATTACGTGATTATAACATAAATCCAGATTTTAGAAAATAACCTATCATAATCAAGTATCGATAGTGTTGTGACATTTTTTCTCGACTGTCGATATTCTCATTTTTAAATTTACTTGTGTTTTTGATTTTCTTTTCCTTCTTTTCCTTTAAGTATAAAAGTGCTGCTTATATAATAATACAATAAATGTGTTTGCTAGATGTTAACAATGGGTTGAATACAGAGTTGTTTGCAAAAGAAAATGTAATAAAAAGGAAAGACTTAGTAAATTTTCATGATTAGGTTTAAATTTAAATTGGCTTGTGTGTCAGTTCACAATTTTTCTATATTACAGTACCTTCATTATCAACTGCTGAACCATTGCCCTTTGACCACCAATTCTGAGAAATCTATTATATTTTCAATTTAATCGGACCTTAATCGAGCAGAGAGGTTGACGAAAATTTAACGAAAGGAAAAGATGTTCTATTGCGGGTAAGGCTTATGTTAATTTCAAAATGTTTTAACATTTAATTCACTGTATTAACATGCCATAATGTTAACATTACAGATTTTTCCGTGTCTATTACAAAATCATTTGCTTAAATTGATTAATTATCTTTACTATAAAAAAATCGTAGATGTCGAAAAGGCTGTACATTAAAAATATTTTCGCCATAATAGGCTAGGGTCCTAGGGAGACTAGAAATTATGCAATAGAACGCAAGTAGATATTTTTTTAATTTTTGTTTTCCGTCTGTCTGTTTATTACATTACATCACAGGAAAACCCGTTTAAATAATTATGTTAAGGCAGTACCCTGACCAAAACGCCGTTTTACATCGCCATCTCCTCCGCAATTATACCATCTACAAATAAATAAAAAATACAGTCTTAAAGTTCAAGATCTCTACTTCAAATCCAACGTTTCAAATATTTTTTAAAATTAGATTATACTATAGTAATTGGCGATTATAAAACACCTAAATCAGAATTTAAACCTTCATCTTCTTCGGAACTTGAAGCTTAATTTATTTCTGATTTGCAGCAATAGATAAATAATTCTTTTATTTATAAGTCCAACGTTTAACATTTAAAAAAAAGTCATTTTTCAATTTTTCCTTGAATTTAAACGTAAATCTGTGCCAATTTTCAGCTGAAGGGTCGTGTTCGGGCGACGGGCGGCAGTCTGCCGCTGGCTCTCGGACGTGATACCCGTGTCGATCGAGGCTATCGCGTTCGATTTATAAATTCAGAATTTATTTTGCTCTCTAGACACAATATTGTGTAGAGGGGGCAACCTATATAACTTGCCTCAGTAGTATGGCATGTACTTCTATAAACATATTTTGATTTTTTTTGAGTACATATTTGAAATATTATTATTTTAGTAAAATTAGATATAGATAGAGTCTACTGATCTGTCACTTTATCTGTCAAGTCAATACAAATTGTGTTTCATCTTCTAAAATATACTTTGTCTAAAAATATAGAGACCATCTTTTTGATGTTTTCTATAAACATAAATTCAAATTCAGTATGTGACCACGTGAACGTGACCGAATGTTTGAAAGCTCTAAACTATGGGACGGAGTCCCATCATGTTGGTAATCAAACTTCATGTTTTGGTGAGATCTATGTGACCACGTGACTAATACTTTGAAAGTTTATATCTCCCAAACTATGGGACGCAGTCCCATCATGTTGGTATTCAAACTTCATGTTTTGGTGAGGTCTATTCATATAAACCGTGACCACGTGACTACGTGACCAAAATTCAGTGCTACCTTCTATTAATGAATTGATAATTTGTCATAATGAACGTTTAAACTAGTAAGTAATAATATGTTGATGACGACGTTGATCAAATTTTTTTTTTTTTTTTTTTTTTTTATATTACATTGTCCCTCACTCGGATTTCTCCTGTATCGTGGGTAGAGTTTACAGACATTATCTCTCATGCACACACACCCAGACTAATATTTGTTCCGTGTACGTATCGAACCCGCGGCACGTAGCGTAGAAAACCACTACACTACTTGTAACAACCCTAGCCTCCATGCACTATCGCCACACTGTCTTGACGTTGTCGGCGAGATCAAAGGCGCCGTCCTACTGTTGTTTTTCTTTATACTATTCCTTTACTATATATAATAATAAATACTATGTACCAACCTACAAAAAAAAAAAAAACCTAGTTTTATTTTAATTCTTATCGATTATACTTTATATATTACTATTCACCAACACTGCTATTCCCATTTTAATCGACTTCCAAAAAAGAAAATTCTCAATTCGACTGTATGTTTTTTTTTGTATGTTTGTTACGCTATTACTCCGCCAATTGCATACCGATTTTGAAAATTCTTTTTTTATTTCAAAGGGTACTCTCAAGATGGCATTTGAATTTGTTGAAGATTTGATGAAGAACTTCGGAGATATACAATGGAACTCTTGAATGAATAACAGCATGTCACTTGCGATTTCTGTAATCGCATGATTATGAATTGTTTAAGCCACTAAAAATAGAAATATAAAATAAACGTTAAAAAATAGTATAAACCGACTTCAAAAAACTAAAAAGTATAATACATATAATTTTCTAAAACTTATCAGCTTCTGAAGTCGTTGCCACTGCCAAGCTAGGTGCATTGAAGAATTTAAGAAAATTATTTACACTGTTTAGTTTTTTGAAGTCGGTTTTTACTTTTTTTAATGCTAGGTATTAATATATTCTAATAATCGTGATATATTTATATGAGTGAATATTAAATGAATCAAGCAATTCTTCAAATAAAAGAGCAAGTTATAATTAGTTAATACCAAATCATCTAACAACTCGGCAAGTGTAATGGGCATTTTTTGCTCGGAAGCTCGTTGACGAAGCATAAATTTTTTATTTCCCTTTTTTATAAAATCATTCACCATTGTAGTGATTGTACCACTGTTATTGGTATTAATGTTCTAGTAGTAACTCTGTTACTATATAGACCTATAAGTGAAACAATCTACAAATATATATTTTACATTGCCACCTCTATTTATTATATAGTTTTTTAGTGTCTGGCGCGATGCTCGCGATGACATGCTCCGAGCGGTTTCCGTAATATTACAGGGGGTCGCGCGGGTTGCGCGGGTGGAGGAAGCGAAATCGACAAATTCGTTACCTCACTGACGCGCCTTAACGTGTTTTTTGTAAATTTTCCAGAACCTTCACCCAGCACTGCAAAAATAGCGCATGCAAGACCTCGAGAAACAACACTAACGATGACTGCACAAATAAAAGCTACTTACACCTAAAAAAAAAAACTTTTGAATAAATTAAAGTTATATAACATTTTAATTAAAAGCCTGCAGAAAAAAGTTGCTCAAATCGAAAAAAAATCATCGCCCGTATTAAAGTCTCATAGAATCAACTGTAAAGGACGAAAAACGGAAATCAAAAGGTCGTCGGTGGTCTAAAATAAATAAATGTGTGGCTCTCGCCTTGTACAAGAAGTCTCCAAAGGCATATAGATAATATTCAAGTCAACTTCTATCAATGCCAAGAATGTGCGAATGTTGCAAACAAAATTGTTTGCAACGGTCACACATTTAGCATTGATAGAAGTTGACTTATATAACTATATATTATGCCTTTGGAGACAAAGCGAAGCGAAAGCGCAGCAGCTGAGCACAGGAAAATAAAATCCAAAGCTTTGTTTTATTTTATCATCATCACAGCAAATCATTCAAATTTCATTATGTAGTCAAAATAATTAGACTGCACAATGAAATTTGAAATTTGTCTTATCACCACTTCCGCCAATGTGAACTTAGGTTTACTGGCTTCTTTTTGTAATAAAATTGCCACGTAACTCAGTTTAAACCGAGAGTTCACGTTGGCGGAAATAAGCCTATCTTAAATGTAATAAAAAAAAATAGGAACCCTACAATTTTTGTAGCGATTTATCGATAGAATTACGCATGAATAGTACATCCCTATTTGGTGATTATGTTGGCAGCTCTGCCTTTACAGCAATGGCTGCATTTCTTTTTGCTTTGTTGGTATACAGTTCTAGCGCACGTTTCATACAAGTGACGTTTTTCATCTTTTTCTATGGGACTCCCGTCTCTTAAACGTAGTGATTACATACTCTTTGCCGAAGACCGACTGCCGGCACAAACGAGTGCGCTCGTTTATAAAGGGTTTGTCCCCACCATGCGCTCTCAACAGCTCTGTCCAATGGCGTACGGAAGTACGTCACGTGTTTACTCTTTACAAAATACAAAATCAATCTTAATGTAAAAGGATTTACATTGTAAATTAATTAAATAATCTAATAACAATTATCATAAACTAATAATAGTAATATAGCAGTTATAACGTGATTACATTAACAAAATAACTCATCAATAATATTATGAAACAACCATAGAGGTTATATGTCCAGAGGGAGTGTCGCCTTACAAAACGTACTTCTGTTTTGAAGCCAATTCAGCCGCGTGATGACATGCGCGCGCATGTGGGCATGGCTTACAGGGATACCATCGAAAAAGAATTACCCTACGATGTGGGGAAAACATTTTAACAGAGTACAGCTTTTATTTGTAAATAGGAAAACGTAAGGGTTCATAAATTAGGTAGTAATACATTATTTTTATTATTTATGTACAGTCGGATGCAAAAATTTATATGTATGTATATTTTTGTATCGAAATTAAAAGTGGAATTTAAAAGAATTTATTTAAATAAATCTCTACATTACTGTCAGTAACAGTAATGTAGAGATTTATTTAAATAAATTCTTTAGCCTGTCTCATCCCACTGCTGGGCAAAGGCCTCCCCTTTTATTTGTGGGAACTGCTATATGATCGCGTGACAATTTTTTTTCTAAAATTTAAAATGCGGTTAACAAATAACGCCTTGCAATTGCAACAGTTTTCTATACTATTATACAGGGTGGATCAAAATTTTGGGGCATTAAAGGTGGCTAGGGTTTTCTGTTATTAACATTAATGAAAACCATTCCTGTTGAGAAATAGAATCGAATGAATGAACCCCACTAAAGTTATTCGGGAAATGTAAACATCCTCGCTGACCTTTTTACAAAAACTTATGATGTGGCATTTAATATCTTCAAAATTTACCTAAAGTTTTTATAGTTTATAGAGGAAGAACAGTCGAACGACGCTTTGATCTCGTCGTAAATGCTGACAACGTCTAGACAATGTTGCATTTGTGCATGGAGGGTTGTCAGAAGTAAACAATATTTATTCATTTATTTTCGATCAACATCGTCATCAACATTAATATTATAAACAGTAATTATGAAGAATTATCAATTATGTAGGTATTATCAATCAATTATATAAGTAATTCTGAGTTTTGCTCAAAGGTCTATGTGGTTACAGTCTATGTGAATAGATATCACTAAAACATGAAGTTTGAGTACCATCATGATGGGGCTGTGTCAAATAGTGCCGGAGATACAAGCTTCCAAAAATTTAATCACGTGGTCACATAGAAATCACTAAAACATGAAGTTTGAGTACCATCATGATGGGGCTGTGTCAAATAGTGCCGGAGATACAAGCTTCCAAAAATTTAGTCACATGGTCACATAGAAATCACTAAAACATGAAGTTTGAGTACCATCATGATGGGGCTGTACCAAATAGTGCCGGAGATATGTACAAGCTTCCAAAAACTTGGTCACGTGGTCACATAGAAATCACTAAAATATGAAGTGCGGCTTCGTATTATTCAATACCCGTGTTTTTTTCCTCAACCTGTGCCAGAACTCTCATATCAAGTTTCTCAAAGGCTGATCAAATTTAACCAGCCGTTAAATCACATTTGAATTGATTGTTGACGTTGGTCAAACAATCACAACAGGTAACATGATTTGGCCAGCCTTTCAGAAATCGGGGGTGAGTAGGTATAACAGATAAGGTAGCCACTTTTAATAACCCAAAATTTTGCCCCACCCTGTATAGCTGTCGTTTTGAAATTGTATTTCTTAACAAGTTTTCAGTTTAAATATGACAACGCGTACCTATTCCTACGTGTTATATGGGATATTTAATTTCATTTTATGGCAACACTTACAGAACATGGCGTCATGGCCGATCAACAAAAATATTAAATTGTAAAAATTATTTAAGTGATTTATAGTAAAGAAATCGCTATAATTACACATGGAAAGTAATCATTTTCACTTTTTCTTTATTATAAGCATAATTTTTACAATTTTTGGATACATAAAACGATATTAATTAAATATCAATCGGGAGCGAATTACATGTTTTCACGAGCTTGCGCCAAAACGTACTGACAGGCCATATAGGTAGTACATTAACTTTTAATGCCGATTTATTACATTCATTTTCAAGTATCGAACAAGGTCTCTAGACATATGAATACTCTAAGGAAACAACTAACAATATCTTTTGTCGAAAATAAGTTGTCAAATCTAATTCGTAAGGATTTAGTAAGTCATCTGATAATTTAATACACTATTATTGATAGTAATAACACATAACAAACAATATTTAAGGAAAATCAACAAAAATAAAAATTATGTCAGATTACCCACGAGTGTTTTGACAACTGTCTTCGACATATAATATGCTATTCTCTTCCTTCTTGTGTCTTCTTTATGTTTTATTTCTGAATGTTGTGTCTCATTTAGTTTTATATCCATATAAATTAGCTAACCCTTAACTACGTTAAGGGTAACTACGGGCTCGATATAGAGATACAGGTCACTCGTGGAGATTCTTTCCTTGCACCCTTTCACCTTGCTAACTAGGTAAATACATACTTCAACCATACTGTTCTTTTTAGATTCCTCCCTGAGTTGTGAATACCATACACAATAAAATGTCGATACATTAACACACCATCAAAACGTCTCCACCTCTTTTCAGTCGACCATAAGCGTCACTTCGGTAAGTCTCACTCAGCAACAATAAAAAAGGTCTACAGATTATGTTTTAAAGAAAGGCCGAGTGTTGGCACGCGAGCCTAGGGGGCGGCAAGCGGACCTCAAGTAACAATTACTTGGTCATGCGAGCAACCAATCCATCACCCACTTGCCACTGGCAATGGCCACTCGGTTCTACTCTAAGGCAATTTCCGGAGCCCTTATCTACCTCAGCCTGCAAGCATTTACTTGTGGTTTGTTTAACAGAATTAATCCAGTTGACAAGGATCTTTGGCAAGGCCGTTCCTTGTTTGCGCTTGTTGTTTTAGTTTCGCATCGAACGTCGGCGTCGTCCTCTTGGCACACGATCGGCTACAGCGAAATTAGATCCTGAAATGAACAAGCAATATAGGATAAGAACAAGCAACGTCTGTATTCAACATTTCTATTATAAAAAGAACGTTCTTTCATACAAATTAAATAATTTCTGCGAAGGAAATTATAGTAGGATTAATAAAAGAGTACAAAAGCATAAATAACGCGTCCACAGAAGCCAACTTAGCAGAATCACAGGCATAAAAATGCGACATTATTATTAAATTCTTTTCATAAGCGAGGTCTTAAGCCACCTAAAGCTCCCACACTGTGTGCATAATTCTTTAATAAGTAATAGCCTTTTGAAATACTGCGACACCGTTCATATTTTCTGTAGAATTTATAGGAAGTAAGCAACGAGCGGCCGTCGGGCCGTTTAATTATTTTCTCTTGTTTGCACAAGATTCAGATTGTGTTATGAGTTATATACTGCTAATAGAAAAAATAACGTTAACACGAACGCTTTTTATTTTAATAACAGTCGATTATTCATCAAAGCTATAACTGCCGTTGTTAGGTACCTAATTTGCAATAAGCTGGCGGAATGTTATGTTTTGACTTATTGATTCTTTGCCTTGTGACGAACAGTGTTAATTACAGAAGGAGGAATTTTTTGGTATTAATGATGCCAAATGAATATAACCAAACATAATAATTGTTCTAATTATTTTATAATAAATACGTTTATTTATAACGTTTATTTGGTCTAAATAAAATATAGCCTAATACTATTAAGAACTAGATTATAAATATTGTATAAAAAAAATAGTTCCCTTATAAATATTATTATAATATTGAACTTGTTCTTAGAATATAAATATCTCTAAAAATATATCCATACTTCTTTGTTCGAAGGCAGAATGTACTTCAGTACCTACTTTTGTATCCAAAAAATTGTTGAACACAACATTTTGTTCGGAAATTCCATTGAAAAAATAGCACATCGAAGACATTAAGCTGAATGTTATGACCTCACTCGCAGCCATTTCCCTTGAACTTCGGCAATCGCAAACAATAACAAAAGGAAAAGATTCCAAAACATCCATTGAAAAGGAAAGTTTGTATAAACGGAATCGTCGGGTAACGGCAGGTGCAAGTTTAAGGTCTGTTAACTGCGATCGAACTTTTAAGCTACTGTTTTTACGATATATCTTTTGAGACGACGTTTTAGAAAGAATATAAGACGATAGATGGTCACGTATGTGGTAAATTCAATAATGTTTTATGGTACTCTGAATCATTATTAGTATATCGGCCTAATTATACCGTCCACTGCTAGATGGAGCCTTTTTTCCGAATGCGAAGTCCTAGTTCCCTAGTCCACCCCGCTGTCCTGCTGCATGTTGGCGGACTACACAGGACCTAATTATAATAATAATAGTAATCTTTTCTACCACAGGCTCAGAAACTGGATCATTATTAAAAATAAAAACATTAACAATTGGCACTTTTCGGTACGGAATGAAATAAAATGCCAGCAATTTCCAACACGACATTAATTTGTAGAAATTGCTGGACAGTAATTTTTTTATTATTATTCTCAATTATTTTTGTAGTAGTATATTGTAGAATTGATTTTACATAGCCCTACGCTGAAACTTCACCCGGTAGGCAATCCAACATTGCTGGGCTAACTAAATACAATTAAACAAAATAAAATTGCATGTAAACCAAAGCAATACAACATTGTTGAGGAATAGGAGTAGAAAGTTATTACCGCAATGAATTACCTATGCATTTGTTTAACCGGAGTGTTCCTGTTATCACAACGCTTTCATGTTCCGCAAAATTATACATGAAAAACGTTTTTTAACGTAACTTTTCACGCAATACTCTTTGCGATTTCAAAACAAGGAGCACTTTGTAACGGTTGAGCGTCTTGCGCCTTATCGCACAAAACGTAGAATATTATAAAACGTCGCAATAAAGTAAATAAAGAGACAAATGTACATGCTTCGAGATAGTAACATTCAATTTTGGAGCTTGTGTCTTGCATGTACGGTTGAATATTGTTTGCATGAGTAACACATAACGCAGAAGCGGCGTCTCAGAGAAATATTATGAAAACAAATTCGCGTTGAGCACGTTCAGTGTGCAAGTAATAAATAAAAGAGCAAAGTAGCTGGAAACTAGACGGAGGAGCCACGGAATAGTATTGTTTGAAATTGTATTAGGCAGTTAGCCTTCAGGATAGTACAGAGAGTTTTGGATATAATTAGATTAGCTAATTATCTCTAGACTGACTAATTTACGTGTGATATGATTAGATAAAAGTAGACACGTAGTTTCAGCTTAGATATTGAATGTCTAGGATGAATTTGGTTGCTTTAGTTTAGCATAATTTATGCGATCACTGCCATGAATAATCGTGTTGAATATGATTTACGTACCTAGTTTGCTACGTACTTATCGTAGACGTACGTAGCTACTTCGTAGCTGTCTACGTCTACCGCTACGTAATACGATTATCTCATACTTGCTAACTCGAAGTTCCTTTAACTACAATACTACAATCTGATGAAATGTTATGCTTTCGCACGTGTCTCCAGGATTTAGTTGATTTTGGGGTATAAATAATAATTTTTTAAACACTAGTATATTAATTATTATTTCTTTATATAGGTACATTCACCAAATTCCGATCATTATACACACATTCATGTTCAAACGTGAAGTTTATAACTGATTCCATTAGTGAAATCCACTCACTGCCTTTCTGTTAATCATGACATCTACAACGTTGTAAAAAAGTGTATTATCACTTGTTTCAAATGTGATACAAATAGTGCAAGAAAAATAAAAGCAAGTAATAAACATGAAAGCCATTTTGGACTAGAAATCATTCGTTTTCAAATGGGTCAAAAGACTTCAGTCGTCCACAGATTCGTCGGCTCTTACATATGGATCAGAGAATACTGTGGCAATAACCACGCCTTGCAAATGTATCAGTTATTTTGTCACCAAATAGGTACAAGGGGATACTGCAGCCCATACTTTTGAAAATATGTATTGCCTTTCACGATACTTGAAGAAAAATAATGGCTTTTTCTTTTTCGTATACACGTCATATCACTCACTGCATAGTGGAATAAACCCATCATACAACAAACAAGGTTTCATGTAATGCAATGACCCTAATTGTCACTCGGCTTTACCCAACACATGCGCGATGTTACGTATGCATGAGGGAAACATCAACATTTTCGTATATATGAACACTGCTAAAATGAAAACCCATTTGGGTTAGCGAGCAGCTAAAGCGCTTGAAAAATTGGAGTGTTCTCACAAAATCTGCATTGAACACAAGATGTTGTTATAAAAAGAGAACAATCACAATGGGCCGACTTCCAATTCAAATACATAACGCGTGCGAAGTCGTTACGCTAAACGTAAACGAGACAGAAACGAAAAAATATGTTAAACAAGCAATTCGCGCGAAATCGGGAGAGCTGACGACGAGGTGCGCTATTCGGGCAGCGTTCGATATCTTGAATATTGTATGAGGGCACTGTTTTCCACTACGATTTTTTTCATGGTTAGCACTTAGTTGAGCAGTTTATAACTAAGGCTAACTGTTATCGAGATCTTTTCTTATTGAGGGTTTCTTTATAACTAGCACAAGTTAAAAAGACTTTTGTAACTACGTTGACTTTCCTAATTGAAGAATTATTCTCATCCCAAATAACTCGTTAAAGCCATCGCACAAAAATCGTGTGATATAGGTACTGGCAGTGACAGTAAATCTATGACCATTACGGTCATAGATTTACTGATTTATTAATTTCTTAATGCAGCCGCTACAATATAAATATTATTTCATTTCAAATATTGATATTCCGCCACATGTGGTTGGACTCTTCCCAAAACGCTTTGGAAAAAATCAGTGCATGATGATTGATGAGTGGAGTTAAAATTACTCAGATTTTTGTTGACTTCTACTGGTTTCTTGTTCTAGTGTTATCTTTTTATTTATTTTTTGACATCCATGGCTTAAAAATAGTTCCAGTTGAAAATCGGCATCATCATCATCATTTCAGGCATCGATGACTGGCATTATGCTGCAGATAAAAATTTGACCCATATTTAATATTTTTTTGTGTTTTTAATTCGTGTGATGTCTCGCATAACCTACCGCATAAATATTTTTTCTTTGTTTCTTCCAGACGTGAAATCAATTCCTTAAGGTAAGTATGCTATACAATTTTTTGAATATGCTCTAAGACCTTTATTTCTCGCCTACACACATTCGTATCGCCGCTATATATTTTGGAGATAGACCCCCAGACATCATAACACGTACGCCTGATATCGTCTACATGTTTTTGCGAATTTCAGAGCGTCAAAGGTGATAGGGGAGGATCAGGAGACATTGTTTCGAGTCGTCAAACATTGTGTGGATCACCTTTACTGAGTGTAACAAAAATTTGCTGGATCTTGTCACGTACTTAGCTCGATACGTATAGGTTACAGTGAAAATATAAGGGCTAGGAACAGTTTTATTTGAGCTGAAAATACTGTTTATTATAATATAATAATTCGTCGTATGTAGACCACAACACAATAAATAGACCACTTTTCTTCGTTGTAAATGACGATTAAGGGTTAATGTCAAAAGGATGGATAGCAAATTCTTTGTTTGTGCTAATAACAATAAACTCACCAATTCGTTTGCCAAGCATAACGATTATGGCAATATTCCCCACCCAAAAGACCGCTACAATATTGTGATTTGCTGGTTGACGCTCAGCAGTTAACGTTGGGAGATTGATAGTAATAATGACTTCGTTGTATTGATTGCCTTGTAGTCTTGGCTGGATCGGGAGTTTCACTGTTATGTGACTAAGGAGTTATATCAAGAAGATGGACAGGAGCAGCTTTGTTTGAAGCTTACCTGTCTATTCTGCTACCAAGTGACTTTCGCCGAACACTCACCCGGATCTTTTAACTTTATGACGCTGTTTGCTTCAAGTAATAATTCTCTGGCGTCCCCTGCAAAGTGACAATTAAAATAATTTAAAAAAAGAAACCATTTGAATATTTGACGGATAGCAAAAGCACAGATAATATAATACTATAAAAGAAAATATAGGGAGATATTATCAAATTTAGGAACAATAGCAACCCATTTCTCAGAAGCATTTTAATATTTGACTGAAACTTAATTTCGTGGAAATCTCTTCAATTCCTCTTGTTTACTTTAAGTCAAATGTGAAGGTTAGTAGTGGAGGATTCGTGAATATTATTACGGTATAACTAAGTATATTATACATGGTTAGTCGGAAAGGGTATAATTATTAAGCCGAAATGGGGTTATTGTACTCATAATTATGAACAACTTTTGCTAACGCAAGCGTGAAATCGCTAAAAAATAAATTGCTATTCCATAAATTTGGTAGAAATAATATTGAATTATTTGTATGGATGAGCTGATTATTTTAACCCCCTTTCGACTTTACTTCCCTTTCCGACTACCCGTGTATATCTACCTACATACATATCTAATTAGGTACGTGTGTTGGTACCTAATTAGCGGATGTGGACCTAAACGATCATTGTTGTCTGTTGAACATTATTTATACAGTGTTAGCTAAAGACAGCTTTCGATAATATATTATGGAAAGCTGTATTTAAGCTGTGTTGACCCCTTGCTAAAATCAATTTAATCAATTTAAAATTGATAATAATTTTTATGGGTTCGTTCTCGTCAAAAGAACATTTCTATAGTGATTTTTCAAAATTGTGTATGGAAGTACAATGTACGCACAACTACATTATCAAGCTATACATTTTCAGTATAAGCTGACCTCTTATATTGAAAATGTATAGCGTGATATGTTGTCGTGTGTACTTAATATGGCACATCTTTTATTGTAGAAATTATAATTAAATAAATCCAGAATTACATTTAAATTTTCAATTACAGAATGGTCTACCTTTTTCCCTCACATAGCTTTACGAGTACAACTGGACGATCAACTTAACAGTCGTCCAAAAAAAGCCCACCCGTCATTTGCAACACGTAAGGGAGGGTCCGTGCAATTCGGGTAGACAGCTGTCTTGCTGCCGGATGATGACCCGGGGCTCCTAATTAATAGTTGTTGGGAGTGACGTGCTACGGACGCTGCGTCCCTGGTACCTCGACCGTTGTTTTAAGGATGGATAAGTATTGGCAGTTTGTAGGGAAATTAGGAGTCTTAATTTATAGTTAGTGACGTCTTGAAGAAGATGCGGCCCTGGTACCTCGATCAGTGTTCTAAGGATATGGATAAGTTAAGTATTGGCATTTCTAGGCAAATTAAGTGATTCATGAGTAGGGTTACCAGTCAGTCAAGTCACAAATTAAAGCTATTAGGAAAGTAGGAAAAATTTGAATTTGTTAGGACTTTTTGAAAAGAAAGCATAATTAAATAATTACAATTTATATATTTATTGAGTACCAAAAAAGCTTATAAGAATCGAATCTTAAATATGAACGAGATGAGTGAATATTATAGATATTCAATTTACTATGTTTTTCATTGGCGAATAATGCTTTCAGGAACTATTTATTGGTCTTTTAAAAACCAACGAGTCTGCATAGAGCTTTATAAACAACATTCTCACAAAAAGTCAGGAAAGTTGCTAAATAAACAGAATTTTGTCTGGAAATCTTATTTTTGGATCTGGTAATTATGCTTGAGTGAAGGTTGTCTGGCGCAACTGACGTACTAAGGCTGATAGACTTGTCTGAGATACTGCGTCCTTAGTAACTTGATCCTTTGTTTCAAGGATTATGGGTAAGTAGGTGTCGGCAGTTTGTAGGGAAATGAGTTGAAGCTCGAGATATAAATGGTAGTTGCTTAAATAGATAAACATGTCTTAGATGCTTGGCTTTAATACCTCGACTATAGTTTTAAGGATACTCTTGCGTTGGTGGTGGTATTGGCAGTTTGAATGGGTTATAAGTTGAAGCTTTAGTAGTGACTTGCTGCGAACCAGACATAGCAAGCCCTCTCTTGTTGTCCTCAGCGACGCCCTAAGCCGAGGCCGATGTCCCACTATGGAAGTTAGTTTGGAGGCCCATTAGGCCTCGCATTAGTCCGGTTAAGCAAAAAAAAAAGTGACTTAATGGAGACTGCGATTCTATTACCTAATAGTCGGCGTGTGTCACCCCCCCGCACCGCGAAACTATGTCAAATTCAGACACCAACCGTCCGAGTTAAGCGGCCATACTGAATTGCTTAGGGTGCAAAGAAAGTGCATCCATCTGGCGCACCCTGGGTATTCAGCCTCGATACCAGACCCAGCCACCATTGCTGACTGCGTAATCTTTCCACTTGCATGGTCGTTTCTCACGTGATAACACGTGTCGACACGACAGAAAGAAAGATTAGATTATTATCATGCGCTAATAAAACCATGAAAAACGCACTATAACTTGCAGTTTACTTACTGCAATTTCCTTAGTATTTTTCATCCATTTTCCATAAATACACATCTTATAAAACCGGTCACTTTTCTCCAATAAAAATCCTTTTAGCTTCCCACAGCTCATATAACACTCAACATCATTATCCACTCCATAAATTAGAGAGATGTACAGTGATATACCCCATGGGCAATCATCGCTGGGCCATAAAATCTATAAGAGCCACTCTCAGTAATATCGGATAGTGCAGCGCGTGCGATAAACGAGACTTGTTCCCACAAAACGACTTTCAGTAACGATCTGTTTGGCCCGGTTCTGAATTCCTGTGGAATTTACTGAATTAGCTTCTTTTTGTTGTATTGACTTGTAATGTTCAAAGAATTATTGGAAAATTCATAATATCAACAATGGAATCTTTACATAGTATAAAATAAAGTCGCTTTCCACGTCTGTCTGTATATCCACTAACTCCTTCTAAACCACGCAGCGGATTATGATGCGGTTTTCACTATCAGTTAGATAATTCTTCACGAAAGGTTTATATGTTTAAAACTTTCATATTTAATGTAAGGATAGTAGAGAATTTGCACCCGTGCGAAGCCGGGGACGGGTCGCTAATTAGGTATAAATATTTTGTCGACGATGCTAGGAGTACGAAGTACACGGCTACTATATTATGTATAGGTAGCAAATTTTTCTATATTTTCACATAAATTGCCAGGAAGGAGCCCCCGAAAGTCCCTGGGCAATCAGTGCCGTTACGAACCATTCGTTTTTAAAATTCGTCACTTCGATTTCCCACCACGATATAAACGTATTCCATTTGAGGAGTGCTCCAGAAAAATGCACACTGCTGTTGACTTTAATGTCCAAAACGCCTAAGTTTTGAAGTTTTGATCCACTCACATTTTCCACGACTAAAACTGTTCAATTTTTTAACTACTACAACAAAACCTACATAGAATTAAAGTACCAGTATAGTAGTATAATTGAAAACAGATGCCGTCACGTGATAAGGGATCCTAGCCTCGCTAACAAATTAGAAGGGACCGCTTGTCGCTCACACCTGGTGCCTTGCATTTGTAAATATTAAACAACGCATCTATTATGATTTAGGCAGGCGTATCCTAGATATGTTGGAGAAATTGTACAATAAAATACAATATACATATAATTGATTTTAAATTGGTGGCTTAGAAAAATGGTTTACGTTATCTATGTTTCTACCTCCGACCAGTACCTCTACCATGAGTTTTCCGTGCCGTCTAACGCTATCGTTCACATTCAATATTTGTATATTTGATTTGTATAGTAATTACAGATAGGTTTTTTTCTTTATTTTTCTTTATTTTTATGAAAACATTGCCCCTCACTAGGATTTCTCCTGTATCGAGGGTACAGTTTACAAACATACATGTCACATGCACACACAACCAGACCCGAAACAACTACCACCACCAACGTAGTAACTTTAGTTCACTATTTATACCGTTAGAGACGCTGAAAAAATTCCCATACAAATATTGCATATGAAAGTGAACGTTAGACGGCACGGAAAACTCATGGTAGAGGTACCTACAGTATACGACATGTCAAAGTGCGAGGCAGGAAAAGGCAAGCATAAGGTGAATTTATAGCTACTTACGTACTAAATATTCAGGTAGACTAGAAACATGAAGACATCATACGGTACAATAATAATTAACCAACTGAAACTATCCAATCCACCTAATCCCCAAAACTCAAATAAATTGTCAAGAAGGACATTCAAAACATTAATTGAAAACGCAAGTTGGGCCATATCACTAAACCCTTACACTGCCGACACGCGGTGTCTAACCCGTCGCTACCCGTTTCCCAACCTAATGTGCCATTAGGTACCGATGCAGGTGACAACCCTCGCACGCATATTTGTGAAGTTTGTTCGAAAAACTGGGGCGAAATGGCGGTAGTTCGGCCAAGGGTAGAGGGTTGCACCAAATGTAACGCGTAGGGCTAGCAATTATTTTCTTAATTGCGTAAATAGACGTGTTTATTTTATTAGTGGCAACATAATTTTGGTTTTAAGAGCTTTTGTATAATCCGCCATATTCATTAGACATGAGTGCCTAAGGATACATCGTTATAAGCGCGAGGAGATGTTACTGATATCTGTTTATCAAAGAAACTACCTACAGCTTTACAATGGTTCTAAGTATATGTATTTGTTAGAAAACATTATACCTTTATACAACATACAGTCATATCCATTTATTCTGGGAAGCAATTCCATCGGCAACAAGGCAGACAAATTGATGTTCAGCCAGATCTCAATAGAAATAATGTTATACATAAATACCGGTGGATAACTACTTGTAGTTGAGATACTCTTCGTAGCCAAGATCTATCTGTTCACAGTTAGTTCGCAGACTTTGGACGAACAAACAAGTATTGACATTTGAATGACTAAAATATATTAATTTTGATTCATTCTAATTTAATAATTCTAATATCATATTGTTAACATGTGATACAGCTTTGGAAGATCTTGACGAAAACCGTGACAGAACATTAGAGATGACAGCAACATTCACGATCAGGTCTATTCACAGTCTTAGCCGAAAAGATACCTTCGGCTTCTACATTCCACTCGGCGCTGGTATACAGTTTCTATGCAGAATATGCGGCCTTACGTGCCGCTTAGCTCGCGTATTATCGTTACTAATGTAGATGTTGAGTCGTGCGCGGCTGCCAGTCGCGTGTTCTTTTGCAGTCGCGGCGATTTCACAGCAGCGATCGCGCTACAGTATGGTTTCGTCGGCCTAATGTTAACTTGCCTATCGGACAATACCTTTAATAGGTAACTAATATGCACGGTATTTCTTTAAAATTGGGTAGATATATAATCGCTTTTCTGCAAAAAAATATTTAGCAGGTTGACATAATATTAGGTAACTACACGTTATATAATAGGAATCGCACCCGCCTGCGACTATCCGCTTGAAAAATAGGTCTCTAGCTATACAACCGATTAAGAGTTGTTCTTTTTTCAGACGCTGCCTAAATCATCTGTAATAGTCGCCTGTGATGATAATTGCATGAACCAGCCCACTTGGAACCTTGCACCTAGAATCACGACGTTTCGAAAGTGCCTGCAAAGTCCCAGTTGAAATAAAAAACTTTGACTTTGAACCATTACGTGTACAATTAGCTAGCATTAAAGAATCGAATAATTTCCTTTGTCTTCGAAGCAATCATATATCTACGTTTTACAAATTTGTATCTAGATATATCCGACGACCCAAAGGGTACAAAGTTGATAGAGTTCGCTTTAACGACACGTGATTAGTTAATTGGAGAGACCTCATCGCTCTGATTGGGTTCCAACTAATGCGAGATTCAAATTATCTTCTCCCATCTGGAGTTCAGAAACCTTTGTATTATTAAGTAAAAGGAGAATACCCTGGCATGCTTAATTGCTTAAATTAGGAACAATTAAAATGTTGTACAACAAAAATATCTAGTAAATTGTTATCGTGTAGTGATATTATTCGTATTTTAACGTCAATAATAGGTACTTTTCTCAGAAAAAAATAGGCCTCTCCATCCTTTTTCAGCGGATTTTTGTAAAAGGATGCTGAATTACTGATAAACCCGAACAGTCTCTTGTAATAGATCATCGAGCATCAACCGTTTTTGTCGAACTGAACATCGAATAAAACAAACCAAGCGTCAAATTTTTGTTGATTCGCTAGAATGCTTCTATTCGTACAAATGTTCATGCAGTGTAAGTGTGTTCACTTGTAATTTCACTTCAGGATTATTTCCGCCTTTAGATATCTTTATTTCATAAAATCGACGGTTTATTAAAAATAAATCAAGTCTTTTGTCATCTCTTCATGAGTTAGCAATAATTCAAGAGAAATACTTATTTAATTATCTACCTGCAATTGATAACCAAACCTTAATTCCAACTATATTTTCAGTTATTTCATTACTAACTTGACGCGTCAACAATCTCATTCCAATCTCAAGAATTAATCATCTCACAAAAATGATCTCGCTGGTCAGTGTGTCAGCAACATCTGTGCATCGACAAGACACTTGCGTTATTATTAGGTAGAATGATAAATTGTCACAGGCATGTAGAACCAACTGTACGCCGATTTGTTCTAACAAGTTCAGCATTAATCAAATTACACTGGAAAATTAATGAGACTTGAGATACGCCTACGATTGACGTTGAGTTAATGACTGTGTCTCTTGTTTATTATAAGTCCAGTACTGAAACAGAAGGCAGGTATCGTTCGTACCGGTAACTCAAAGATTTTGCAGTAGACAGAACCTAGTGGAGAACTACATCGACAAGAATAAACATAATCACGCTTTTGAATAGAAGTGAGAGACTAGTTATTAGTAACAGGTATCAGAATAGTGGTGGACGGAAATAACCTCGTGAAGAGAGCCCAGACTCCGGCGCAGCACCGACAACCTATTGACTGGCTAATCTTTCCACTATGGCATTTGTAATAAGACAAATAAAAATCTTCTATTCAATTCTCTGTCTGTTTGTTACCATTTTAGGACTAAACGGCTGAACCGACCTTAAAGAAATTTAACAAGAAAATAGTGTGCATTATGAGTAAGGACATTTTATACTGCTTTTTTTTTTCAAAAATGTTCCAGCTTCTTTATTTTTTTGGAAACTACCATGGTTTTGGACGGTATCGCTGGCACAGCTAATAATTACGTAGAGGTCCTTTGTGAAGGCCATAAAAACTTATATGAAAATAATATTTCTCATCAAAGTACGGCTTCAATTCAAAAGGTTATATTTGATATTAGTTATTCTGATTGAGATTACTTGGAGTTAGTGAAAGTTATTATTGAGATAATCAACGTATGTGAAGCAGAATAAGTAATTTTCGTAACTTTTGCAACTAAGTAATAATATTATGATTAAATGTTATTTATTCCACCGATCTTGAACTTTAACCTTCAAAAAGTAAGGAACTTAATGAGAATTTATTGTGTTGTTTACTTTACGACATTTGTAATAAAATTATTATTTATGTACGAATAACCTACATCAATTATTACGCTTTACTAGTCTTGACGGCTAAACAGCTTTATGAATATTGATCTAGTGGTCCCAAGCGCGACTGCTAAGGTCCTAGATTCCATTCCCAAAGTCATTTTTTTTTTATCTTCATCCGTGCTTTTACAGCCCTTTTTAAAACGTCGAGACTGCATGGTTCCAAAGTGGCTCTACGGAGAAGAGACCGACCAAAAAACTCATTGGATACTGTTTTCAAATTCTTAAATCTGAAATTTTACAAATTATGTAAGTAACAAATGAAAAATCGCATCACAAAAACATTAAAATATTTAGATCACAAAAATTCAAAATAAGGGCAAAGTATCTATAAGGAAATTCTCAGTAGCAGCACGGAGTTCAAGCTATACATTTCCAGTATAAGCTGATATATTTTTCTTTGCTATAAAAGTTAACCAATAATGTAAATCATTTACCAAAACGATGTCACAGATATGATAAATGAAGTAAATTTTCATTAAAAAATATTTACGTACAACATATATTTACAACCATAATATATAAACTTAAATACATGCGCACTAATTATTGTTAAATAAATAAATCATAAAAAGAAAAAAAAAATACAAATATAAAACTGAGCACCTAAGCGTCAAAGTACTCCTCCTCATCGCTGTCAATTGGTAGCGTGCCCAGAAGACTGGCAGCATTGCCACGTTGAATGGGAATGCTTATTCTTTGACCAAAGAATAGGCCAGCCCTCGAGTCACGCGTAGCGTCGTAGAAGTATGCATGTAAGTATGAAGTAAATAGGTAAATCTTCCGAATATTTTGTAATTGCTAAGCAAAATTGAGATCCCTGCCGCCAATATTTTCAATTCGTCATCACCGTAAACCTTACCCGATCAATCAATAAAAAGAGTGCAAAAATTGCAAGCTTACAAAAAAAACTCTCACAAAATGCTACCAGTCACATCAGTCAACCGGCTTCCATAAACCAGCACAGCTATAGATTCGGTCGTTAAAGCAAACGTATTACTCAGTGAACGGAAATACAGGATGTGCTGATATCGGACATCAATATTACGGTGCCAGGATACGGTAGCAGGACCTCTATTGAATTGAGAACCGATATTTATTGGCCGCTAGCACTTTGGACATTAGTTATAATCGTTATCTTGATAGGAAATCGAGTTTAATCGAATTGATTACTTGGGGATTAGGTTAGGAAGGTAGTTTGATAATTCGATTAATTCATTATACTTAGATAAATACTAAGAGATAATTCGATGGACCAAATTTTAACAAATGTGTCAGTTTTCGGATTTACGAGTTGCCATCATGGATGACTTTCAAAATTACGTTCGACGTCAAATATTTATCCCTTTGAGAAATCTAAATGTGTTCGCAATATAATCGGACCTTAATCGAGCGGAGAGTTACCATAGCCATTAGAAAATTCAGTTATCTTACAAATAAAAAGACTTTTCGTTGAATAGTAATTGCAAACAGCGATTATAAAAATTGGAAATTGTTTTAACGCGACTCGAATATGATCAGAAAGGTTAAAGACAGAACATTATTTAATTTACCTATAATGTCTTTTACTAATTATAATAATAATATAATAATAATTAGTAATTATAGTAATATGTTTTTTTGTGTAGCCATTATTCAAAATTGAAAATCAGACAGTCGTTTGTTAAAAAAAGGTTAAATAACTATCTCGGTAGATTAAAAGATCGATGGAGTAAAATATATTTAGGTACAAGAAAAATTTGTACTTTGCGATTTGTAGATATAATTATTTTTCTTGTTACCTTCAATAAACCTAATTAAAAGTCTGAAATCTTAACAACGGATCTTCAAGACAATAATGATAAATATAGTGTATTTAATGGCCCATCCTAACAAATAATGAATAAATAACACGTCTAGACGTTTTCAAGGTAAACAAAACAAGCATCTCCTTAGCTTTGAAGAGCTTAACCAAATCTTATATTTATAGTTAAATTGAATGTATTATATGGATACGTTTTGTGTTAATTGAATGTAATGTTAAGTTTGTATAATATATATTTATCTAAGTGTTATTTGAATGATAAATTGAATGTAAGAATAAATGTAGGCAGAAACTACATACGTAATACTACTTCATCACATAGGTACTTTTTTTCCACATTCATCTTATTTTACAAAAAGTGCGCTAATTGCGTCTCGTAAATCAATCTCACCTTTTTCTTTTTTCTTTAAACATCACAACATAATCTAGAGAGCAATTTCCATCACCAATAATATGATCTTCGGTATTTCCACCTATAACCACAACCATCTGTACACTCGTGATTATACCACCGAAAAATTTATTTCTATTTCATCACTAAATCTTATTTAAATCTGTAGCGACAACTAGCTACAGAGAAAAACTACTCCAGCACCATCTATCGGAGTCAAGTTATAATTCAAATCCTCAATAAGAGTGTGCATCGATTCTAGAATAGATATACGAACATCCGACATCGACCGTTGCTTCTCTGAAGACCTTCCACGGAGGAACAGAATTGTTCCTCGTTCCTCTATAAATGTATATTAACTCCGTATAAGTTATTTAACTCCGTATAATTCCGTATAATTATGTCCGAGGCCTTAAATACCTCTCCAGCTAACTGATATAATCATCATAAAAAGCAAAATATAATCACTAGTGATGTTCTAACACTCACCAACCAATAAACGGTAGATTGTAGCTTGCCGAGTAGTACCGGCAGATAGCGAGTTCGTTCCCCAAGCCATCCATATTACGATTATTGGAACCACCGGGCGGAGGTCGTTAGAGAACAGTCGCATTACAACCAGTTTTCAGTCGAACTTCACCAATAGGGAGTAAAGTAGGTTTTCTAAGGTATCAGGATCATGAATAATTATGCATGAATGCTGATGCATATATTTCCAATTTTCCAGATATTATGTAAGTAATTTAATTTTTGTGTGTCACATAGAGGCCGCCACAATAGTATGGTCTTCCTTCAGTCCGAGCCTGACTGATTGGAAAACCTAACGTACATTTGTCTGTAAGTCCCAACCGCAGCTACTGAAATAATCACGTTTACGTTTATGGGATCAACATCGTAATCGCGAAAATATAATCGGCTTTCCCATAAGTTTGGACCGAGGCATTGAAGTTTTGTATGGGACAGCTATTAGTTTTTGGTTCAATAAAGAAAGTTGTTCAATTTGATGGTCTGATCCACACCCTTAAATATGACTACGCATGTCTGATACACGTTGTATAATTTGATGCTTTTTAGCTTAAGATTGATTAATCCCTCGGTTAATTTAGATACAAATTAATAATTTACTGCTGAATAGATCCGAATACACGCATCCAACCTCACACACATCCATGCTGAATAATGCTGAGTTCCTATTTTATCAGCAAATAAAAAAGAAATATACAAATGATTTGTAGCTATGTAGCTTTATTAAAATAAATACGCATACATTTTTCTAAACAACAAAAAACTTAGCTTAAACAAAAACAAAAGAAAAAAAGAAAAACGAGATATTTCTCAACCAACACATAGTATTTTAGACACAAAAGTAATGTGATAAATTATCTGTAAAAAAGTTGTAATTGTTTTCTTTGTTGGATGTTGGATAACATTGTTTCAGGAGGCCGAACTTAGCGCTAACGCCTTTGCTTTGTTAAGATTATCTTAGCGTGGTCTCTAGGGACGTCAACAAAGAAAATTGGATGGGCAGTCCGCCAATAGCTTTTAATCCTCTATTCTTTTTGACCCTCCTTATCTACTTGTACGTTGTAATCACGTTATTTTCCAAAGATATGTGAATGGGCTTAATTATCTTTTGACCAAATAATTGCTTTCGAAGTCTTTCATCAATATGTAATGAAAGTGAGCTGAGATTATGGTGTAGAATAATTATTATTTGAGCGTTTATTGTTACATAGAAAAATAGTTTTTTTGTTGGTTTTTGCGACGATAAAGCTTTAGTGTTTGTTATTTATTTATACTGTCGTCCCGTTTACAGAATGGCCGAGCTTAGAGACACTTCTACGATCATTAACCATTTTGATGGAACTCTGGTATGTAAATGAAGCTCTGGTATGTAAATGAAGCTATGCACAATGAAGTTAGATCAACACAGGCAAATGTGTTCAGTAGTTGTCAGTTTGTTTGTAACAGCATAACACGAGGATCTGAACTAATCAAGTAAACAGGTCGAACTGCGCCAGTTATAGGTACACCTTTCCGCCAAAAACTCAAACTCCTCTCAATTTTAAGTACCTAGTCATTAAGTCACTTTCTGTCACTATCACCACAATCACTAAGGAGTCCTGTAATGACAAAATGTCTTTTTAGATCGCCTTAATGTGAAGTTTCATTTGAGTATTCGGTAGCTGTCACTAAGGTGGACTGTAGTGACAAAAGACTAATAAGAACACCTTTATGGTAAGTTTCATTTGAGTATTGGGCAACTATCACTAAAGTGGACTGTAGTGACAAAGTGACTGTTAAAAACGCCTTAATGTTAAGTTCCATTTGAGTATTCGACAATATAAAACCACATCACAGACGCGACAACTTGCCGATCATCGAAACCGGACCTATTTGAGGAGGCAATAACTTTTGATTCTTCATATTAGATCGGGAACGGCAAACGACGTCGATTGTTGGGGACATTAAAGAATCGCTCAAAGACTGTTACGACCCCGCAGGCATTCTAATAGAGTTCGCTACTGCCTGTGGGATGTTGATGTAGAATCTAACGGAAGGGCTAAGAGTATTTAGATAGGGGAGAGTGATTTGAAAATGTAATACAAAATAAATAGAAGAAGTAAAAGGTTTGTACATTTGGGTACAGTATTTAAATTTTTATCGATTTGGCCGAATCTACTTTGACTCATACATTATATTTCTATTGGTATAGCTTCCAGTGTAGTATAGCATAGGTTTGCAAATTGATTAAAAGTCTCGTGGATATCCTTATAGCGGTTACGAAGATTATAAAATGGAGTCTCCTGCAGGATTGGACGGCGAAATATGGCGAGACAAAAATCGGAGACAAATCCTTTACTTTACTATCTTCTCTTTCGATTTTTCGTTTTGTCTTCTGCGAAAAAGTCATTTGGTGGAGAAAACGGATTTGTGGGAAAAAATTCGGCAATAAAACCATCTCTTTACCGATTTCTCTCTCGATTTTTTATTTTGTCTTCTGTCAAGGAGACAAAGGGTGGAGAAAACGGGTTTAAGCACCTGTGTTTAGCCCTGTTGCTATACTTAACCTGTTTTACAGAGTGTACCTTTCGAAACTGGTCGTGTTTTCATTACGTAGCGCACAGTCAGCTAAATGGAAATTGGGACTTGAGAAAAGGCAAGGTTTAAAGATTAATCATTCGGGTCACTGCGCGCAGCAGTAGGTAAACATCAATTCAGTGATCACAGCCATTTGGCTGGTTAGAACCAATACCTAAGTATTAAAGAACATATAGCATAGCACCACGCCCCGTATTCCCCAAAGGAATAAGCAGGACCCGTACAAGAAATCATTTTTGCCGACGCTGTCCCATGCATGTTATAGAGGGAGAGCCTGCCTGCCTGCCACCTACCGAGCACAATAGGTACCAAACTCCACTAAGAATTTCCCAGCAGAAAAATCTATTAACTCTTTGCCCGACCTGGCAATCGAACCCAGGATCTCACACTAAGCAACCGCCCTTGCGACTATTAAATCATTATTATTATTTTTAATTATTCATATTTATTTTTTTATTTATGTATGTTTTTATTTACCTTCGTCCGTGACTCACTGCAGGGTGCCAACAGAAAATCAGCGATGGGTGTTCCACGTCCAGGAAATGCTGAGCTGGTAATCCTTTTGGTATGCTCGTAAGCGCAATCAAATTTATTGTTGATTTTTGATCGCATTTCATATTTTAGTTAAATCTTTGTGTTCTCTTTGTTTCTATATTGTTTTTTATATGTTGTCAACTATGTCCTGTCTCGAATAAACGTTTTTCTATTATTATTACATTTAATAAAGTAGTGTTGAAGAAAAACCCCGGAAATAAATACTTTTTCCATAACCTGAAACTGAAATATCCATCACCTAACCCATTCATGTCGGATCCAGTTCTCGTAGTTCCATTTAAGAAGCGTTTCCGTTATTAAACGCATCAATTCGACGCCGACAAGAGATAAGGCGTGCACTCACGATCCCGAAGCGACAGTTATTACCCTCTAATGTAATGCCAGTTTGGCATCCATTCTATTACAGCTTAACTGTTTGTTACTAAACCGTTGGAATTTCTTCTAAGTGCAGGATATTTCGGCATGTATGTTGTTTAGTAAGGTATAATACGCTATATGGTTTACACTAGGCATGGGCGATACATGATACATGATAATTTATAGATACAATATCTAAACATCGGTACAAAATCCAATATCTATGTGTCGGACGGTACAGTACATTTATGAGATATCACAATAATATCGTATCGTGTCTAATATCTACGGTACTCGATTATAACTGACTATCAACTGATATCAGTGATTTTGAGTACAGTTACAAATAAAATACAATATGCCTATATTGAACAAAACCGAATCGTAAAAAATCTAAGTATGACAGTACCATTTTTTCAGCGTACTGCTACGTACCACTTGAACCAATATAATAATTATATAGATATACATCTAAGACTAGACTGAATAAATATAGTCGTCACTACAGTGAGCGCACTCTCACAAGATGACAATTACTGATCGCTGGTAAAAACAAGCAAAATGCAGGTATTGTTGTAAGCTCGAACGGTCACGTAAAGTCGTAAAATGTCAATCCAAAACATTTTGCTGACGTTTCAATTCTCTGGCAATTGGAGATTGTCATGTCTAGGGGGCAGACACATATAAAATGAATTGAGAACTTCGAACCCAAGCCTCTTCTTAGTTGCATCCAAACTGAGCCAGCTGTAAGAACATCTCGCATACTCTAGTCATGTTCACAGCTCCTGTTATTAAGTTACACGTATATTATCGTATATCGATTCTTCAAATATCAACCGACAATAAGATTTAGTATCGAATTGAGTTTGGAGATGTTCTTACAGAATAGCACCCCTGCTCAGCCTTCGAGGTGTCTGACACGACGAATGTTTTCTCGTATACGGGACCACAATTTTTCTTTTATAGTGACCTATTGACAGTCAATCTTCGTGATCTTAGATTGATGAGATTGATGCCGCAAATCAAAATATACAATCATATAGACTGTAAACTTACGTGGTACAAGTATAGTATCAATTTGACATCAATCTCGACAAAGCATAGGTGTAAAGCATACTACAGTATTGAGTTTTTGATGGAAAAATTTTGAATTTTGATTTTTCTAATTTTATTGTTTAGTTTTTCTTCTTTTTTACTGACATACTTTTAAGTAATTATTTGATTGTGTTTGTTAATTTTGATTTAATTGCTATTCTTTATGATTATTTCAATTGTTTGCGACCTGCTTCTGTGATAATAATAGTTGACTATTACTAGAAATTGATGGGTCACGGACTAAACTGATGTCAGATCATCTAATGGTCACCTATTAGATCAGGGACGGTAAACTTTTTGATGATCGTATGGAATTCACATCTAATATGAGATTAGGAGACAGTAGCGGATTTACATATTTTCCAAGAATAGGCTGTTAAATTTTTACCACCCTCTACAGTAAAATTGCGATTCAGGAAAAAGTTATCGAAAAGATATTTTAAGAACATTATTTCTGCAAAATATCAGAAAATCCTCTTACCAACATTTTTTTTATGTTCATGCTGGTTGAGATGCAACAAACGTAATTACAAAAACAAAAGATTCGGTCCCCAAATTTGCCGCCCCAGGCTCAAGCCTACACACTACACAGCCTGCTGGTCAATCCGCCGCTGTTTGGAGAGTGCGTCATGTGTGTTGAAGGCCTTCCACGGCCCGTAAGATAAAATATTATAGCAGTTTGATCCTCTACATATTGTAACCTACAATTGTAAATATTGCAGTGCCCTAACAGGGTTCATGTTCTGGAAACAACATAGTATAAAACACCAATGTATACCACATGAAGCAATAAACGTTCTGATTTCTGAGGCTTTAAGAAGCATGTTACTGCAGTTCTTATCAAAGGTGAACCAGATTATAAACTATGTTGCGAACTTTAAACGTAGTACATTATTATCTTAGCTTTTAAGCGGGAAATTATTTTACGTTTCTTTTTAACACGCTTTTATTAGCTTCACCTGTAACTAACTAGATTAGAAAATCTTGGAAGTTAAATTTGACCCACTTCCCGGTTTCCGATTGAGCTGAAATTTTGCATACACGTTCAGTTTGGATGACTAAAGCGTGGTCTATAGTTTTTTTTAAACTGTAATATTTTATTATTTATTTCAACGTTTACTTGGAAAATTGCCAGCGATAATTCTTTATTTTGCATTTAAAAATTTAATTGCTCACGATTATTATTCTTCGTCCAATTCAAGGTGCATATTTCTCGGTGTTTACAGGTGCGCTACTCAACTATTACTTTTTTTGCAACGGTTAAGTTCAACACCAATAACTACTACAATAAACATTTTTCTTTTTTAAATTATTTAAAAAAGTAATCAGTGGCCCGAGCACGAATGTTTTGACGTATCGTAACGTAAACGTAAGCAAATTTTGAAACAAAAATACACGTTTAATCTATAATTTTTTTTTGGAAATACATGCGACATTTTCACATTTTCATGAAACTAGTGCGGTTGTTGCATAAAATTGAACAAAAATGCGATAGATTCTTCGTATTTGAATGATGACCAAATAAGACCTGACCAAAAATGGAAGGGGCCATTGATGGATGCTACGCAGAAATGTATATTGATAAAGGAGAATTTAATTACAACAATTTAAAACTTTTATTAGAGCGGGAGTAAATAATTAATTAATTATTTAGGACATGCCATATTTAATCGTGTTAATGGTTTTGAACGCATCTTATTATTACGCAAAACATTCCGTTTTGTTACAAGCTGTAGCGAAGATGTTAATAATTAATTTATTTTCCTTTTCCAATGTTTACTACATTTATTGCTCTATGTGGATATTTTTTTACGGCCGATGTGGGTGTTTTCTGGCAAATAAACATAATTATTGTATATTCCCAACGAACTATAACGATGGGACCCATTTTGTAATATATAAAACAGATAAAACGAAACGGATCGTTTTTGACGCTAAGTGATAGCTGTCAAAGATATGTCACTTAACGTTCGTGCCTCCGTAACGTCGTTGCGTACCGTGCGATTACTAGTGTTGATATTGTTTGTTTTTGTGTTTTTACGGACTCCAATTGATCCCTCCACCTTTGACGACCCTGCTTACGATTCTCGGACTCCGTGTGATACCTCCCATAGCTGACGATTCTTGGCTTGCGCTTATTGGAAACCGACTTCCTACGCTTTGTGATTTTCAGTGAATCACCATGCAGAAACCGCATTCACGTACCAGCACAGTAAACACAGTACAGCACGTACAGCAGCGTGTACTTTGTGCAATAGATAAAGAGAGAAGAAGAAGGGCGAGAAGGCATTTTAGAGTGTTGTTGTAACTGTTTATGGGACGTCGCACAATAGGATGTTGTGCGCATGTCATGACTTTAGTGTGGTACCTACCTTGGATGTGCTAGATTTCAGCCAAACATATCACCTCCAGCACCATTTTTGGACGATGTTTTGGAAGATTTAGAATAAAATAAATGAATATTATAAAACTTATTATTTTATTGTATCCTGTATCCACCTTTCTTCTGTCTCTTCTCTACTTCAGTTTTATTATACCGTACTTACACAGGACTATACCGTATAGAAAAGAGTAGGTATACACTGAAATCGTATCCTACCATGTTAGTTGTAAGTACCATACCAGGAGGTTAGTCAGCTCGCCAAGGATTGACTATAATAATTAGGTATGTTAGGGACATGTCTAGAGAAGAGGTACATGCCACAGTAGAAAATAATAGACTAACTGTGACTGTTTTATAAATAATGGCGTCACAGTCGTATTAAATCCTAACCTCAAAACAAAACATAAAAAATGTACGTATTCACCGGTTTAAAAAAAGTAAAACCAATAAATATTTTAACATGTGCCTAATGAACAATCAATTAAGCCATACTTCATTAATGGCCGCGTCAATTTACGGTCAGGTCATAGTTTGTATGAAACTGGCCGACCTTCTTTGCTTACTTTTACGTTACCATACGTCAAAACATCGTGCTCGGCCCTCAGCTGTCTCATACGTTTGAATCGAGTATTGAAGTTTTGTAGTGCCAGCTGATTATTTTTTCGCGATTCCGATGTTGGTCCATCGAGAAAGTTGTTCACTTTGATGGTCTGATCCACACCCCTAAATATGATCACGCATTTTTGATACACGTTTTAATTTGTAAGCTCATAATAGAAGTAGGTACCTACTGGTCGAAATCGTAATCAAATAGGTACATTTATTTACATGTAAGTATGTAATATAGGTACCTACAGCTTCTATTTTTACCTTAGAACCCTACTGCTACAGCTGAGCCTTACTGATGCAGCTAACATAAGGTCGGAGTTCCACAAACCCTATTTGCCAAGGAGAGCGGGAAGATGAAATTTTCATTGATTTTAAATCATCATCATCATCATCATTGCGGCCCATGTTGTACCCATTTTTGGGTGTAGGCCTCCTCCAAATTCCTCCACTCCTGGCGGTCTTGAGCCCTTGCCATCCAATCCGGACCTGCGTGTCGCCTAATGTCATCCACCCATCGTTTAGGTGGTCGTCCTCGCGGTCTGGTATGCTGACGTGGTCGCCATTCCAACAGTCTCCGCGTCCATCGTTCCTTTTCCATTCGAGCAATGTGTCCCGCCCATCTCAATTTGCGTCTGGCTATAATGGATTGATTTTAAATAACGCCAGATAATGCGACGTAAAACTAACTTCCACCGTACAATATGGTCATAAACCGAGCAGTTCGCTTACTTCATAACGATTATGTTCACTTTTACGAGGCATTAAATCATTAAGAACAAAATTAATAATTTAATTTGGGAATTTTAACATTCTAAACTGTAACGATGATCTGTGAGCTTGTTTAGTAAAAGTAACACAAAGTAAAAGATGAGTTTGTACTATTATTAATATCTAATCACGTTAAATTGATTGTTGACGAATATTTTGCTGAAGTTAGGCGCTACATTTAAAATACTAATCAAATGTATCTGGTTGGATTGGACGCCGACCGCAACTTACGATTAGTTGGCAAACAAATTGTCTAATGATAATGATTGTAATGCCTGAGTAAAATTTGTATAGTTCGCGAAATATTATTTGCACCGATGTTTGCACCATCATATTCCTAGTCTTTTCCCAACTATATTGGGGTCGGCTCCCAGTATATCTACCAGATGCGGCTGAATTTTATATGACTCAACTGCTATCTGACCTCCGCAACCCGATTACTGGGAGACACTGATACCCTAAGGTTAGACCGGTTGTCAGACATCTTGGGCTGCTGACTCCCGTAACGACTGTCATAGGTATTCATATGCCAACCGGCTCCAGCTGCATAACGTGCTTTCCGAGGCACGGAGAATCTCGATGTTCAAGGAAACACCCATTTGTAAATAATATTTCCTGAACCATAATCAAACAAACTATCTCACATACATAGGTCACATAGCCAGTGAAAATCATAACTCTTCCTCTCTACCGTATAAGTCGGGTAAAAAATAGGCCACCGATTGTTTGTACCTAAAAGGCACAGTAGCAAAATATTCCGAAAAACAAAAGGTTTTTCAATGAGCCATTTCTCGGCGAACGAACACTTAGCCGGTTGATATTTAGTGGTTCATTCCGATTTCACTTCCCTCTCTTTGTTCGGTGGCTCTTTTTTCCTAAAGGATGTTCGGTGAATTGCAAATCTGTTCGGTTCAGTCAACTTCAAGGGAATGGCTTGCCCCGAGGCTGTGTAAATATATAATGCATATTTCATGGAGACCCGTCGTTTACTTTGTAAGAGATCGGATAAAACAACTTGGTTGGTGTAAAGCTAGTACTTAAGTGCTTCATTTGGTTGAAATTAAGCGATTGCCTATAAAGAACTTGAGGCTGTGTTATCATTTACTGCTGCAGAGACAAAGTTACAGATCTTTCAGGATGAATGTTCTAATTATGTATGCTGTTGAAATGAAGGAAACGGCAAAATATATATATAATTATCTATCTCTAAGTGATACCTGCATGACTCTAGATACCTAAGTATGTCACAATATACCTATTATATGTATTATGCCTCTTATTTTTACCGAATACAAAACATTATCTCTTAATTAATATTCATCACGTTCATAGCGAGCAAACCTCAATAAAATCTAGTATTAAGTAATATAATGAGGTAAACGAGACTCAATAACGAGAAAAAATCATATTACGTTTAAAGAATTTATTATTTCACATAAAAATATACAGTTCACTTATAATGAGATACAAAGTAATATAATATTACTTTTTTAACCCTCAATAGGTAGGTATATACTCTGATAGATTAAATGAAGCTGACCATTTTATTTAAGAGCTCCCAGCTACGGCCAACGGTGCATTCTTAATAGACTGCAATCGCGGTATGCATATAAATTTGCTGGCAATGAATTAAATTTTAAATTAAATTTTCAATGAATTAAATTTTTCACATAGCCGCGCGATGATACCGCAGCGTCCCAGGGGCACTGTTTCCCTGGTACCGGCTAGCTTTAGATAGATATGCTGTTGAATACCAATTTGACATTTAATCCTCTTAAATTTAAAATAGAAACATTTTATTTTATTTGCTCGCAGCAACTTTGTATTCGTTTCAAAATACAAGTCAGTAAATAAAATCATAATTAAAATTTTCAGCTTAAAGTTTAATACGCCTGCGGTTTATAATAAACATCAAAACGAATATTTTATTGTTACGTCAATATTTTTAACTTAATTACTTTGAGTTTTCATGTCGACGTAAACAAAGTTAACATAATAAGTGCCTATTTCGCTCAGCCGTGCATTAACGTGAAAAATTACTTGCGCTTCAGGGTAAAAAAAAACGCTCGTTTTAATCAACCCGTTAAAAAATCGCATTCTCGAAAATAATCGCGTAGCCCGTTACTGTGCGGAAAAGTTAACGAGTGTTATTTAAACCGGTCGGTTCGTTTCGTGAAAAAATTGTTCCGCTTTGAAAAATTTGCCCGAATGACGTAAAACTCATATGTGAGCAGGGTGGATTGAGCGACGAATAACTACAGCGGACCCCTGGATGTATTAAGCCCCTCTGCCAGTTGGAAAGCTGGGTAATTGCAGGATATTATGCCGGAATATGAATTCGCCGCATTTTTGGGTGGATCGTCCACTTGCCTTGATAGGTGAGCACTCGTAAGCGCTTTTATTGTTTACCATAGTCTACTGTCTAGACGCATCATATTGTGAAAATATTACACACAAGTCAACTGCTTAATTTAACTGCAGCGCTTAACTCAAACGTCCAAAGCATCCGTGGGTCTGCAACGGGCTGCTTTATTATTTTCAATTTGTGTTGGGATGCAACGTAATATAATATTAATAATTACTGCTCTCGTAATCCAATTTTTCTCAATTTCGCGAAAACCCCTAAGTGGCGGCTTGAATTATAGCTAAACATAACACTAAATCTAAATTTGGACAGAAGTGTGGGGTATAAATCTATGAGATGTTATGCGTGACCCGCACGCGGTGCCTTTATGTACAATTTATTATAGGGGAAAAAGAATATCGACGCTTGGCTGGGCATTGCTCAACTGAAATACAATCCTGTAGTCTGATTAAATACAATAAATATTTTTATTTGACAGTACAAAAATTGCAGAATGTAGCAATAACTAAATTATCTCTGACCCAATTCAATGCAAAAATTATAACGTACGATTCACATACCTATATTTTTCAACTATGAAAATGTCATATTTTCGCCGCGTACAAACGCATTTCTGTCTGACTACGAAAAATATGGAATGCGAACATAATAATATTAAAGTTTACCATGTCATCAAGTGGACTTTAATATTTTACGATGGTGACAAAAATGGCGGCAAGCGCCTCGAGTATCCACCCCTAATATTTTTATATCTAAATGATTCCGGACATTAAATTTTTCAGTTCAGGTTTTAATTCCATACTGAGATCGCATAAGTACGACATGGTTATTGAACGTTTTGTTTGTCTGATAGTCGACCAGATATTGTTGTTTCACAACCATCTGTTTCCTTCTAACCCCGCGTTAAAAGCGGCTTTTGAAAGAAATTGGCTATCATTGCATTATAATGTCGTCTGCATTCTGCCTTAACAAACGTTGAAATGTTTGCAATTGGAGTTCAGTAAAAATACGAACTAAAATCTTCTCTATACATTTGCAAATAACTACTTACTATTCGCACTTAACACAGCTGTTACACTATTTAGGTGCTTAAGTGGAATAATATCATCCTCTCCCGCAAAATTAATTTCATGATAATTTTCAAGTAGCCAACATGGTTGGATATTAAGGTCCTTTACGATCCAATTACCCAGTGAATTCACTAACGACTTGGATCCACGCCTTCCGTCCTTAGATAGTGTTCTCGGCTAGCGGTCACACCCAGCCAAAACGATGACGCACTTAGATCCTGTCCCAAATTACTATCTAGATCTTAAGTGAAACCTACACTTGATTCAGGGTGTTAGATGTATCTTCATTAAAGTTTGAGAAATGTCGTTTCCTACTAAGAATATACCTTATCTTCCTCTGTGGATGTCGTGGAATATGGATGACTTATACAATTAGGTGCATTAGCAGCTGCTTAGTTCGGTAAACATTTGTTGATTGTATTAATAATAGGAAATGTAATAATAATTATCCTTTTTATTGCACAATTTTCTCAAAAGTACGGTATAACTTTATGAGCGTACAATTAGCGGTTATAGCTACACGGCGATCTCTTCCTGACAACTATTGAATAGACTGGATGTAATGTTATATTAATGGCTTACCTAAAAATTGTGACGTAGGTACATTATAAATTATGTTACATATATATATATATATGCGTCTTTAAGGTCTGGCCCGGTACAGCGCGGGATCGAGAGAAGTGGAAGAAAGGGAGGGAGGCCTTTGCCCAGTATTGAGGCAGCATAGGCTTATAATAATAATAATATATATATATATTAACCACATTTACAACATACAAATACAAATAAAATAAATAAGTTATAACATGATATTTAAATACTATCTTTTCACTAAGTCACTTAGCTGCTTTATACGCTTGAAGGTATTATTTCCTCCTAAGAATACGTGGTTCCAAACATAACTAGTCTGGCCATATTATAGTAACAATCGGACAATTTTAAACAAACATACACCTATAAAGGTCGTATTTCCACATCACATTACCGATACCGCTAGATTTGTGCCACATGCGTGAATAAATACGTAAATTGTATTCAGTTTTGTGCAGACCGAGCCAATCTAATTAAACTATGTGCGCTTGAAATAAATCACTAACTAAAACTGAAATTGTTTGCCCAACAAATTAGTTTGACTGTATATACCTAACATCATGTAGAATACTAAATGGAACGTGTTGTGATTACTGCAATGTAAATTATTTGAGTATCTCGTTAAGTACATAGTATTAAACATTTACTGAGGTATTTTTCTAAATAAGAGTATCTTACCTTGACAGAGAGAAAGCATTACCATTACAATAAAGTTACCGATCACACAAAACGTTTACAAAATTCCGAAAAAAAAACAATAGTATCAACCTCTTTATAAAATGATAGTGCCATGACCCAAATATTACTATTTCTCGGCCTACTATCTCCTCGCAAAGATTATAGCAGTTAAGAATACCAGCTAATTTTCCTTGCCGAGTAAACAAAGAATAAGCAAACGAACTAAAAAATGTCAAACAATCGCCGTCGGCACTTTCTGCCTACATCGTTACGAACTCAGCACAAAACACACAATTCGGATTTAAAAAAAGAATAACATTTTCATATCTCAGCAAGTTCCCGACGAGTTCCCTTTTGTGTGCGAAGAAGACGCGGCATCAGGTGTGCGGAGGAACAATCGCGTTTCATTAGGACAAACACTTTTCGTTCATGTTGTGTTTAGTGTGCAGTACGATATTTCTTGTAACTTTTGTGTAGTGTGCGGTAAAATATACCTAATATGGCATAGTTTTACCAGTTAAGCTAATCAACTTGTAATTGATGCATTATACTAAAAAGGACTAGTTTCAGCAACGTATACTTACAAAAACTGAAAAAGAAAACGTAGGCTCGAGCTCGATTGAAATTTAGATCCCTGTAAGCCTTAAATCAATCTAACCAAAATCATTATTGAATGAATATAAATTCTATTACAAATCGCGCGATGACAAAGCGTTTGATATTCGTTTCGTGTTATAAACTTGTTTGAATTGGGTTTATTAGTATTTACTTACTCTATTTCAATCCGTGCATTCGTTCTGTTTAGACTAATGCTGAAATAGCCTCGCGTTTCGTTAATCTGATGCGATTGTGATGTTATAGCATATTTCTAATAGGTATAGGATTATTGTGACATACGTTTATCATACTAGATTATTTGTTATGCATTACAAAAATAAGCTCCGTGTTATAACTAATGTAGCAACTTAAATAAATAATAATAAAAAAGAAGATGAAAATAAAACTATATTTCGGATATTTGAACTAAAAATCATTACCCTTTTCATCGAGGAGCGAATAATATAAATGCCTTTAAACAAAAATAGCACACATCACAACATCACACCCATCCACATGACTGACAACTGACTGATGATGATGACATCTGAATTCTAAGTTGATGATTTGTTGATTGTACATAAAGTTGTTCGTAGATAAAATTATAACCACTAGGACAATAATCTCGTATGTTTTCAACTAATATATTTTATGTCAAAAGCAACTCAAAATCGTTCACTGCATAAAAATTATAACTGATCCTTGCCCTTGTTTTTCATAAGAAACATAAAACTAGTTTTTCAGCATGATGTAACGGAAACAATTTCTTCGCTCACTTATCATAGAAATAGAACAATCATATCAAGTTTTTCCGTTCCCAAGCTTCATAACTCAGAAAATTCATAGCCTCTAAGTATAATACACTTCCCGTCTTGAGAGGGAATAGTCCAAGAGGCAGCTACTCACGACTGTGATGAATCACTCCCTTGGGTGATACGAATCGTATTTATCCACTGAAAAACTAGCTACAGGTCAACTAACTTGGGGGCGAGTTTTTTTACCGATAAAACTGTAGTAGTGGCTATTTCTTTAAACATGAACCAAGGGGAGAGTGTGGAAAAATGATCCGCTATTAAAATAATAGAGTGCTTTTAGGTTTTTATTTACATTGGAGCGGAATGTTTCGCTTTTATGCTGTTGTTTTGTTGCTTGACCACAGGGTGTTTTAAAGTTAAAGCGCCTTTTGTATAAAATCCCCTTTTTTTGGGATCGGCGCGATA
The DNA here is from genome assembly GCA_932294325.1 of Allophyes oxyacanthae. Lineage (NCBI taxonomy): Eukaryota > Metazoa > Arthropoda > Insecta > Lepidoptera > Noctuidae > Allophyes > Allophyes oxyacanthae. Next base: position 6,929,474 of record OW028610.1, read on the forward strand.
TATGTCTTCTTCTTCCATTCATCTCTATTAGACGTTATCTCAGAGTTTACGTTCTTAAAAGCCATGTCAAATTTTACACAATCTATCCATCTTTTTTTGGATCTGCCTCTTCTGTTACATCCATCCACATACATATTTAAAACTCTTCTTGTTACATGATTTCCATCCCTCCTCCGCTTTTTGTATAAAAATGCAGGTTTAGTGTATTATTGTAGGAACTTTTGGAGGGTATCTTAAAAAAATGAAAATTGTAGGTTTGAGGTATAATATGGTAGTATCAAAAACAGTTAATAATAGGTAATACTGCAGTCACTATAGGTGTCGTCCCGTATACTTACAATAAAAGGGCGATGAGAAGCAGTGATCATTTCTAAGCGTTAGATTCTAGACCTCTAAGGGCCAAGTTCACCGACAGTATAAAACAGATGTTTAGAATAAAATCGGCCGATTACCCATACAAAAATTCATGTTTAAACGGCAGATTTTTCTGTAATCGACTGTTATGTTGTCGGTGAACATGAGCCTACCTATTTGAATTAAATATTCTGTCATAACTACTCAATAACAGTTACTAATAAACTTAATAATATACAATGCTACTCTAATCATAAAATTCTTTGACACTTAAAACATCAAACAAAAATCAAAACAGTTGACGTCTTAATTATTTAATCATAATTAAAGTCTGCCGTAACGACATAATTCAGTAGATTCTATGTTAATAAATAAATCATAAGCGGGCCTTTAAAACAATTTCATTAGAGCAGCTAGTCCCTTTGAAATATAAATGAAAGTCACGGCTGTAAGAAAAGTAAATGCTGTGACATTGTCACGGAATGGAGATTTCCTCATACTAAATTAATTGTGAAGACAAAGCCGAACTGTTGTCAGACAAAATGGACTCTTAACAGCAAGAAATTAAACTTGCAATTTTCATGAAAATTAACTTGACCTGAAATATTTGGACCCTTTTATTTCGTTTGTAGTTACGTCGTGAATGCTAATAATGTGAAGGGTGTCCGTTTGAATTTATGGAATAATTAAAGTTAATTTTCAAGACTAAATTATGCAAAGACATAATTTGTTTATTGTTATAGGCATTTTAGATGTTTGTTAATCGCTTTGCGGGTGTTATTGATGTATATTTACATCGCAGTTTTAATTTAATTTATACAAACGTAGTTCTATCATTAATTTGTATAATATCCTTAAATACGTATAGAAATTCAAACTGCTCTCAATAACATAATTCAAAATAATTATATTTTCAACTAACTGTGCCCGCGACTTCGTCCGTGTAGAATTTAACAAAATTATTACATTTGCACGGGACCCTAATTCTTTTAAATAAAAGTAGACTAAGTTACTCCTTATAACGTCAGTTATCTGCTAGTGAAAGTTCCTTCAAAATTGGTCTAGCCGTTTCGGAGAAGAGCCGGATCAAACAGACAGACAGACAAACAGAAAGATAATTTGATACCTGTATTATGTATATTTTCATATGCATTTAGTAAAAAGCTGTTATTTTAACAAATGTTAAATTAACAACAACAGTAACTAAGCGAGTTCTTCATCTGAGGTTTGTAATGTGACAAACATCATCAGATGAAGAACTCGCTTAGTTACAGACACTTAAATTTTATTTATTTGTATGGCTGTAACTTAAAGTATTAATCAAACAAATGCGTCTTTTATGAACTTAAATGTTCGTAACCCGATCCTACAATAAAGGAAGTCTCCTTAAGACTCTCTTGCAGCACATTATTATAGCAATTGGCGACACAAAACAATCGATCTAATGCATCGAGTACAAAGACTCCTCTGAAAGCGGAACGTTGTACGTCGCACCACAAAATGTTTGAACTGTTGTTGAAAACTTTTAGTTGAACGGATCAACTCAAAGCCTTTCTTCTTCCCTGCACAGTTTCAAGAGACCATGTGTCTTTAAAACATTGAATAAATGGACTTGTTCAATAGCTTTTGTGGGAATCTGTTGAGCGTCGCGACTTTTATTATTACTGTTTTTTCGCATACAAATAGTTCCCTAAGTTGGGTTATTGACTTTGAAATCTATAGTTTTCTAAGAGTTTATATTGAAATCATAGTTTTTTGTTTGAAAATTTTGATAATAATTATTATCTATTAATTCAACGTTTTCTGAACAAGAATCATCTTTACTTCGTTAGGTAGTTAGAATAGTACTTTAATGTTAACTTGTGTAGTTAACTGTCATTTTTTCCTGGTGCTTTAGCATAAGACTTAGTATTTGGAACCGCGTATCGTTTTTAAAGTTCCTATAATTAGCTTAATTAAAATAAACATTTGTTCGATTCTTTTCTAACTATACGCCTTTGGACGTACCAAATTTCTAGCAGATGTTTGTCACAGACTGAATAGAGAAGTATAAACACAACATAATAAAAACTAGGCAGCAACATTAAAAACACAAATCCGTCACCAATTTCCAATAGCTTCACCGCAGTACAAACATGAGTACTGGGCAGAAACTATCTAACTAAAGCATACACTGCCGCAACTAACTAACCGACTGAGCTTAGTTGACTCTTTAGATAAATAGAAAACTCATTCCCTTCGACTGGGCTGGCTGCGATCACTCGACCCGGTAAATGTGGCCGTGAATGTACAGGCACTGGAAGAACTCAGGATACTGGAAGGTCGGATTCATAAAATAATGGAAAATATATTTTTATAAATCTCTTTTACGTCCAAGTCATTACACGGTTAGTAGGCTGGATAAAACCTAAGAATTTCACTAACACTATAATACAAAGTCCTATCTTTCTAGTCCCAATCCCTTTCAGAGATTCAATATTGATGCTCTACTAAATGTATTGGATCAGCTGATTATTTTTCGCGATTTGAGTGTTTGTCCCATAGTAAAAGTTGTTCATAATGATGAGTATAATAACCGCGTTAAGGGATTGGGACTAGAAAGGTAGCGCCTTTCTACAAAAGGCGCGGTTTTGAATTCATTATTCATACCTACTTGACTTGACTAGTATTAGTAGTTTTAATTTTCGGAACTTGGCCTTACTATTTTATTATAACTGTTTCAGAGACATACCATGAGGAAGAGGTGTCGTGTCTTACCATAGCAACTAGATCTATCTGACGAAAAATCAATAAACAAGTTATAGAAACATCATTATACGGCTAAAGTTTAGCCTCCGACTCAAAATTTTTCAATGAATACAATAATACTATGAGTATCTTAATAACGTCTCTAAGGCAGTAATGTGTTAGATACATTAGGCATTTGATTGGTCGCTCAACTACTTCATAGAAAAAAAAAATCTATTAAAATAATACCAATGTCGTTTCTTCCCGTTCTCTTCTCCATAAACCAACCAACATTTCCGAACCGGAAATCATCATTCTCATCATTTTAAAAGCTTCTGTGAAGGCTTTGTTTGAATGATGAAGATAACACTTTAGTGATACTAAAGGTGAAAATATTTCAGTATCTTCCATGAACACCCAACTCTTGGGTCCGTCCAACCATGGGAGTGTGAGCAGAGTTGCAGCGGCCGCAACCGCAGACATCCGCTACTAATCAGTGTTGGTACATGACGACGTCGCCAGTTCAAATGAACATGTTTATTGTGTTGCTAAGGATTTGTCAGAGCTTTTATAGGGCTCATTTTAAAGGTAGCAACGAATTGGCCACTGTAAGGCCTATTTGTATATTCCTGTAATAGATGTCGTTAAAGGTGACAAAAGAATAATGTCTATAGCAGTTCCTTCTGCTTCGTCTACTGCAATCGCTATTCCAAAAATGGTGAATATGGCAGCATTTCCTCAAATTCGACCTTTCATTGAAGCAGGCTCTGAATGGAATTAGGCCTAAAGAAACATTTTTTTTTAATATATTGTATAGGGGGCAAACGAGCTTGCAGTTCATCTGATAGTAAGTAATCACCGCCGCTCATGAACATTCGCAATACCTAGGAGTCACCGATGCGTTGCCGAACTTTTAGGATGGTGTAGGATCTTTTCTTGAAGGTCCCCATGTCGTATACGTGTTTGAGAAAACCGCTGATGGTAGTTGATTACAATTGGATGCCTGAGAACGTATATTGATGATGAATCGATGAAGTGGTCATGGTAATAAAGGTTGCTTTAAAAATACATTGAAAACACCTTGTATCATTTGAAGTAATTACTGCACTAAGTCATAAGATTTAATAGTAAAGCCTTTACATAATGTAGCATTTTCTCATTAAACTCGCTTGAGTAGTCTAACAGGCAGACGCTAAAGAAACTAACCGGCCAAGTCACACAAAGGACACAAACATGTAGACGGTTTGAGCATCCAGAATAGTCGACATCCAAATTCTCAAGTCGCTCAATACTCTAAAGTCTCATCTATTTGTAGTAGTCCTAAGGGGCAACTAAGAGTTGTACCTATCTACTTGTGTATATAAATCTAGTTGTCTATCTTTTATTATATATTTATGTTTCTATTAAATATAAATTTTAAATAAATGCTCAGAGGCATTGTAGTCTAGAAACTTAGTTCACATTTTGAAATTGGTCTAACTTGTTCCCGCCATTATCAGCTGATACTTGGCAATTACAACTGTAATTGCTAAGGTACCTATATATGGAATTGTAGGTAATCGAATGGTTAAGTAGTCCGTAAATGTCATTTCCATACATTTTGTTTACTTTCTGTGTCTATACTTAGAAGTCAACCCTGGCTGGCGCATGGTGGATGCAATGGTGCGATAATTTGCAAAGATAGTCGTAATATTTCGGCTAAACCGCTTTTCGACCATGCAATGTGCAATTTTTATAAAATTTTATTTTTTAGTCATCCATTCTAGCCATTTCTTTTTTCCAACTTAAAAACTCACTTTTTTACACTTTTTGTCACTTTTTTCTTCATTTTTTTTTCTCTTTTTTAGAAACTCATAAAAATAAATGCATATATTAACATATAATAATATAAAAGATAAGTCTTGTTTACAAAAAAATCACCATTTTTAAACACACACTAAGTACATTATTTGTATCATTGGCATACCTACTTTAAAACTAAATAAAAATACGCAAATTGTCTTAGCGGGATTTGATTTTTCAACTACGTAGATATTGCTTTTTCTCGAATGCGAATTAAGAAGATAAATGTACTTTTTATTATGCTATTGTTTTTCAAAGCAACGTAGAGTACCTAATAATACTTATAATTTTGCTTCATTCGGAGCCAGCAATTTGTTTAGTAAATGGATACCAATAAATTGTCTGAGCTTACATAAAGTTAAGAAAAATACATTACTATTATTTAAGTTTATAAAAAGTATAACAAACAGCATTTGAACCAATTTAGTAAATAAATAAACACCTTAACTTTAATTCAGAGGCGGCTAACATTAGCAGCAGACCACTTTTCTGCTCAATAACATTTCAGTTACAAGTTCTAATATGCAGAGAAAATGGCGATAAATGTGCCTTCTACGTCTACCACATTAAGTCAAACAATTACGATAAGAATAGAATTAATAAAATATCTTACAATTTGCTAATTTATCTTATTTCCAATTGAAGCACCTCTATTGACATCTAGATAACCTGTCAGGGATCTGCCATTACTGGAAAATACGAGAAATACATTAATAATACCTATTTATTTATTTAGGTAGGTTAGGTACAAACATGAGAAAATACAGAATACTTAAAATAGGAGAACAAAGTACAAAGGTACTGTATAATTCTTAAAAGATTTTTTTTCCAGAAAACCAGCGAGAGGATAAATTGAAACATAAAATTTAGACAGCGATGTAGAAGAATATCACAAAAAGATACAAATTAAATATAAATTAATGACATAAAATTAATATAATTACATAAATTTAAAAATATACATACACCATGTTACCTATCTCATGTTAAAGTCGCTTACGTTGATATTGTTTCACAACTTATTTCTGGCACAAACTCAACACTGAATAATAACAATGCTTTCGTAATTTGTAACGCAAACAAGCATAAATTCCAGTTTACGAACAATGTTTTTTCTTAATTAGCCACAGTACGTAGATTAATTTAGAAAGCGAGCTTAATGTGTGCAAGTTCGCTAGTCTAATTTGCTCGGGTTTAGAGCAAAGACGTGTTTCCATATAGAGAGTGAAGATTCCCGGGGAGTTATTTAACTAATTTTACATGCGGGGCAAGTTTTAACCCCACTACCATATGTTTGCGTTGCCGCTGTCGTGGGTACATCGTGTGGGGCGAGTGCCGACTACGCGACTCTGCAAGACAAACTGGTACGTACGCCCTTCGGAATTAGCTCGGCAAATTCAAACATCCAACTCCTCCACTTGTACGCCTGACAACTAGCGACGATAGCTGCTGTCGGAATTTTGAAAGCCACCAAGTTAATGTACAGTCTTGATTACCCAACACAGTTTCGAACAGACTGTTGTGCATGAGGTTTACTACAATGCTGTGTGCATGTATAACATAATTTTGATACTCAAAATCTGAATAATGCTTGAAAAATAAGTGAAAAACTACATGCTATTTGGCGAGCACTTAGACAAAATATAATAAAGTCAAAAGATTTATGGGCCGAGGAATCTCTACAAAAGTATACAGACAATGCCATAAATAATCGTAGAGTAATAAAATCCGAAATAAGAGAGAGCTTCGCAAAGAATAGTCGCAACAAGGAGCGTATTATTCAGTGTCACCTTCGGGACGTGTCCTGTAATATATGTTTTAATAAAAGGGTTTCAATTCTCACCCGAACATACATCACACGGAGATACCCGAAGTATCAATAATATCGAAAAAGATCTTCAATTTATTATTCATTGAAGTCGCTGGGCGGAGCGGGCCGCTCTATAAATCCAGGGATCGCCACTAAATCATCGTTTGCAGGCGGCGCGGCGGCGGAAGGACGTGTGCGGGCGCAATTTTTATCCATTTATCATCGATGGAAACAAATGGATTCATTGCCACCATGACCATAATTATGATTCCCATTTGTGAGACAAATAATTTCAAATTCGATACAACTTATGACGTTGTTGGCTATCGAAGTTCAGTATAATTTTTTGTAAGTAGAAAGCATTAACAATGTACTCAGGCCTAAACAAAGACAGTCAGGTGGAACGGGTGATGGTATACCCACTGAAAGAATCCATAAAAACTGTAATGGTACCCTCGTCACGTCCGGACATCTTATTTATCTAGTCACGAGCAAAATCATTGTTTCCTTTTTCGTTGTGTGTTCGGGCAAAAACACGCCTTATTACCGCCACCGGCTAACAGATGAACTGCTGAACGAGACCATTGTCCTCGAACCCTGTGTGTGACGTTTGTTCCTCGCAGACGCGAAGAAAAAATGTGCTTTCTCGTGGAGAAACAACTATTTATTCATGTGTTCTCTATATTTATTTTATTGTTCGGGAAGTTATATAAAAAGGAAAACTATAAGACGATGACGTAAGTGCAAAAATAATAAACTCTTTTTCGCAATCTTATTTTTATTAAAAGAAACTGTTTTTATAATCCATTTTATCTAATTATTGAAATTAGTGTAGATTCATTTAATATAATTTTGCTACGAATAAGAGTGTTTCACCATTAAAAGTACAGAAATAATACAAGTAGTTGATGGTGTGAATTTGCTTAATTTTGCCGGTTGTTAGAGCTTCATAAATCATAAGAATACCTACAGTACAGCACTAGATCTGACTGTACGTTGCTACTTTTCCCTATATTTTCTAAAGATCTACTGACATTGTCACATCTAATTAACGAGACTGCATGTGACGTAGCAAAGTAAAAAAAGAATAGGCCGAATTTATAATCTGAAAAAATTAAAATTGTTTGGTAAATTATCCTTTTTATGTAGTTTATAAGCATTATTTATTATTAATTATTATTGTATTTAAATTTATCACTACTGTTTGACATTTATATTTTTTTATATTAATAATATTTGCTGTTTTATGTCACCATTGACAAGGCTACATAAATTACAGAACCAATTTTTATGAATTAGTCAGAGAGGTAAGCAGAATGATTCGAAATATATCAATCTTATGATAGAAAAGCTAATAGGTTTGGTACCTTCGGTACAGGGAAATTAAAAAACTTTATGCAATTTTGAAAATTAAGAAGAAAAATATGTTTTTTTTTGTACGTACGGCAGTAAATGTCCCAAGCGACAGAAGGAACATCTTCCCTCCCTTTATGTATAAAGGCATATTCGCTCGTTCGACTAATAGTCGCAAATTGCTCTTGAATTGTCGACATCTAGGCGTCCAGTCGCAGTTATACACTGCATACGGTATTTTACTGCTCTGTAACATTAAAATTATACATAATGAGATATCTGTGTTACGTGTTTAATAGAAATAAGAATACAGGGTTTAACTTTGTGTCTTTCATGTGCCTCAATAGTAGCCACCTGAGTAAACGGAACTTTGTTATTTTTTAACTAACATTTATTTAATTTATAAGTACGTAGGCCTACAATACTAACAGTATGACATATCCTTACCTTTTCAATTATCTGAGATCCGAACCAACATGGAACCATTATTTGAAGTATCATGACAACCAGATACAGCGAGAGAAATACGTAATACTGAGTCGGAGCTTCCTAAAAGTAATAATAAATTACGTCATCACCAGAATACTCAAAAGCGACTTGAGTTTAAGTTGCGTTATTTAAATTTTGTGGCTGTAGTTCAGTTTAAAATGACTTAACAAAATTGAGAAGCGTTTGAGTATTCGGCGGTAACTTAATGTGATAAAGTAAAAGTAACTTGAGGTAACTTTAAAGGAACTTGAGGTAAAAATTAAAATACAATAACTTACCAAAGTAAATCGAAACAGGCAGACACATATTTTGCAGGACCCCAAACTGAATTGTACAAATAATGTCTCACTGAACGCTTGCTGAATTAATTTACAATATCTGAAAGTGAACTACAACATTAATATTTACTTAATAATAAAAATAGAAAATAAAAAACACACTTACTTGCACACTGCGTCATAATGTATAATACATTTATTGATTGCCAAAACAGCGTTGCGATCATCAACAGACTTATCAATTATTCCATGAACCTCCATATCACCCTTACAGATATCTGTAACTTTTCTCAACTTCCCATCAAGAATATCTAACTGAGCTATAGCAAGAAACATTACTCCCAAAAGAAACGTATCGAAATTCACATTGTACAACATGTGAGAAGTGATTCCCATACTCTGGTACAGGTATGCTGGGTATAAGACGATATCCTTATATTTTTCCGGTATAAAAGAATACCTACATACAGGATACTCTAACTCAATCGAGAAAATTATATGTGACACAAATGGAGTGAACACATTTACGCCATTAGCTACTACAGATATTGCAGCCGTTATCTTCCAGTATAGTATAGTATTTTGTTTAGCATTTTTTATTATCTCAGCATCTTCTGGATCTTTAGATTGAAATATTTCACTTTCCAGCATATGCAGCATTTTTCTTATTTTATCACGCATGAAAATAAACGCTAGCACCTTAGAGAAAACTGCTAGGTCCATGAAATAAAATATCATTTCGTCGGCAAAAATTTCCAGTTGTTGAGGTAAGAAATAAAAATTTATAGTATACAACGTAATAAAAATAATAACGAAGACTGACAAAAAGATTTTAGAGTAATAGATGTAAGAACGGCTCGGATTATCGCCGGGCCAAATACCAAGAATTTTAAGGAATGTCAAATGTACTTTAAAACAATCTATTTGATGGAACTCCATTATGAAATTTCGTTTCGTTGCTTATTTTGTGATGACTGTGTACAGAAGTGTGAAACGTTTTCTACTTTTCCGTACAAAAGTGAACTGCACTGGTATAATATACAGGGTGATCCATCAAGACGGGTCAGTATGGGAAGTCTAAAACTATAAGAAATAGACAATCTTGTTCGAAGGTACCAAGTCGTCGATTTTAGAGTTAAGAAGAACTGCACTAAAAGATTTTTTTTTTAAATCCGGGCTTTGGAATAGTCCACAGCCATTTCCCGAAAAAGAAATACCTATCTATGTGATTTCATTACAACAATTGAGTATGTTTAAGGAATAAATCTTTCTTTGGAAGAGATTTTAACTACAATTAAAAATAATGCTAAATTCCACTATAAAATTTTATACAATGGAACTTTCGTTATCAGTTCATACTGGAGATAAAAAAATATTTTTATTTAATTAATTTTTCTTAACTTTAAAATCAACGACATGGTACCTTCGAACAAACTCTATCTCTTATAGTTTCAGACTTCCCCATACTGTCCCATGTTGATGGATCACCCAGTATAGTTTGAGTTCACAAAGGCTCGGAACAGACCTGTAATTACAAACACTACATCAAAAACTAGGTATATTCTTAATTAATAAGGAAAGGTGTTTAAATGCATCGCACGTTTAGTCTTGAAATTTCTAATTTACAGTCATTTCAGTTCAAAGTGAATTAACAGCCTGTAGGAATTAATTCGCAGGTACCTACATTTCCAAGACGTATTTAAATATTTATGTATGGTATGTGTGAAGTTTGTGAAGGTTCTAACGAATGTAGGTTAATTGCTGGCGCCGTAGTTTTTAAATGAGATGCAATTAGTGAAGGCGTTCGTCCAGCCAGGAAATGATTCAGGAAATCATTCTTTAAGCAGCCCTGGAATCAAGTTCCATAAAGTCGAATATAAACATAATTATTTTTAGGCGATTCGCAGATTGGTAGAATAAACACGGTTTTAATGCATACCTATTTGTTACAGCCAGACTTTCGAACATCTTTTGCTACTCAGTTGACTATTATTTATTCTTATTTATTAATAGGTACATATTAAACATAGAATGAACAATTAGTCACGTAAATCACAGTTTTAAATGTTATACCAAATATCTTGTAGAATGTTTTGCCCTATTAAAGTAAAATATTCTAATGCGATTAATTTATCAATAGTTAAAATCTGTCAAGCACGCTTTAAATGTTTATTCGACAATTTATTTACGTCATTAATAAAATTAGAGCTTTTTCTTCAGTATTTTATTAGAATTAAAAGTACGTGCTATGAATTAATTAAGCTAAAAATTAAGTGTAGCTAATATATTAAACATAGTGCCATATAAATTACTTACTTAAAATAATTCGATCTTAAAAGGTTAATCAATCATAAAATATATTTAAGTAAATCTTATATTCATTAAGATACGTCAATCTAAATAAACAGCCATTAAACTAATAAACTAGAAGTTTGAAAATGACTAATACTAGATAAGTAATAATTTATTTAAATTATAAGCATATTCTACAACTAAAGCAATGTCTTGAGAAATATTGTTGTAGAGATATTTAAATTAGCATTTCTCTTTGTATATTTTCTTCTTGAAAACTTCATTATATTTATAATACGGTAGGTAATTTATTTCTGAGATTGCATATGTTGAAGAAGAGTGAAGAATGAATAAGCAGAATTCATGATCTGAAATATAAGAGAGTAACTAAAAATATAAGCCTTTACATTTAAATGTAGTCAGAGTAATATTATCTTGTAAAAAGGTATAATATTACATAATAAAAATTAAGGAAACTTACAATGCGATGGAAAATCTGCATTTTAGTGGCTAAAGCTCACGGTGAGAATGTTAGGTATTATTAGGAATCAACTACAACTTTATTAAATAAGATAAGTGTGGATTGGGAGCAAGCTGCAATGAATAGTTCGTCCATGAGATAGCGACTTCGTCCCTCACAATACTGGGAGAAAAACAATAGCCGATTCTTACCTTAGGGCCACACGTGAATACACTAGGGCTTCTGCGATTAAAGGTATTATTGTGATATCCCTAATATAAGAAATGCATGCTTTTGACGAAAATATTGGACACACTTACGTATCTCCACAGCATGAATCTTCTATCAAAGCCCGATAAGAAGTACATTCACATACAGATAATAATTCAAAGTTTTACAAAGTAGTGTTACTTACAGAAGTAAAAGTGCTAAGTGAAAGGCAGAACATCTTCCCGCCAGTTACAGATAGCGGCTTGTTAGCTCTCTGTACAAAGATACGAAAATTGCTTTTAAACTGGCGCGATCGCGGAGTCCAGTCACAATTGTATGTGGAGAATGCGAGATAGTTACTCTGCGAAGAAGAATAACTTTATTTAGATAGCATAAGAATGTTATTTTTTGTAAGCTTTCTGATAGTCAATGATAATAGTGGTGAATTTATGAGAGGCCTATCAAGTCTATCACGCGAAAAGTTGTACCTAGCTGGTCAATCATTATCTTCTTACACTGGAGTTATCGTAATCAACGTATTACTGGTTAATGACATCCTACAGTCATTAACTAATAGTAATTTAATATCATCCCTATTACATAAGTCAATAAAACTTTATTGTTGTCCATTTATTTGAAGAGAAATATAACAAAAATTTTAATGTATCATTCACCATATCCATAATTCTTGTCCCAAACCAACAAGGAACCATTATTTGGATGATCATCACGAACATGTAGGTTGCAAGAAATATGAAGTACTGAAGAGGCGCAGGCTGAAATCAAAATATTTTTAATTATTTCTAAATTTATTGTAATCCTAATTAATAAAATACAAGCAATAGCAGTTACCATAGTAAATCTGAATAGACAGATGCATATAATACAAGATGCCATACTGAATTGTATAAAGAGCGTCAAGCTGAAAACGTCTTGAACTAGATGGCAGAACCTGTAAATCATACATGAATATTTATAATCATTGATATTTCGTTTTTAAACGCCTTACCTTGACGTCGTTTTTTTATTAAGAGCTAAAAACATTTTAAATTATAACCATCAAAAACGAAATGGAAACCTTTCTAAAGGATATGTAGTCGTGTATTGTTGTTAACCCTCAGTTAGTAATTTTTCTATATAAAGTGAACTTGCTGCCTATAAGGATGCTATGAGGGTTTCTTGCTAAATAAATGCCATATAATTTAGATGTGACTCACTTGCTAACTTTGTCAAAATGTGTGATGCATTGGTTAATTTTCTTAATAGCTTCTTCATTTTTATCAGACTGTTCCTTTGATATCTCACCGTTTTCATCTTCATCTTGAGTTTCATCCGTTACCTTCCTTAATTTTTTATCAAGAATCTCCAGTTGTGCTATAGTTAGAACCATTAGTCCCAGAAAAAATGTATCAATATTCACATTTAACAGCATATGAAAAGTTATTCCTGCGTACTGATAGATATATAAAGGATAAAAGAACTTATCTTTGACTTCATCAGAGAGAAAAGCATAACTGCAGACAGGCAGCACTAACTCCATCCCCAATGTAAGATGCGCTAACAACGGAGTCATAAGAGTCGTATCTGATATAATTGACAGAACTGCTACAATTTTCCAATACGTCTTGTTAAACTTCTTCGATTTTTCTAGTATAGCCAAACCTTCAGCATCGTCTGGTTGAAATGTTTCACTTTCTAGCGTCTCAAGTAACTCGGTTATTTCATTACGCATAAAAACAAAGGTCAGTACTTTAGACAACACGGATAAATCGGTGAAAAAAAAGATCATGTCTCCTATAAAAACGTCCAATTGCCTCGGTAAGAAATAAAAGTTTACGGAGAACAGTAAATCGTAAACAATAACGAAGATCATAATAAATACTTTAGAATAGTAGTCGTAATAGCGGGTGGAATCGTAACCGGGCCAAATGGCAAGATACTTCCAAAACCCCATGTTTATTTTAAAACAGTCTACTTGGTGCAATTCCATTACCCAAATTGTTTTATTCCAAGCGAGTAAAATATTAGTGTTCTTGTGTGCCAGTGTTGTATGGATCTGATAGGTGCACAATTTCAAAGTAGCTAGGACTTGCAGAATAGATAACATTTAGAGTGGAGTGGAGTGTCGTATGTTGAATGGTATAGTTCTTTGGTATGCTGTATCTTTTGAAATAGATTCACAAGAACTACGGGTTTTCTGTAAAGATTCTAATGGAAATGTGATTTATTTAGGTGATTTATGTATATTTACCAACTTGAATATTTTTTCGGATACATGATTTTTTATTTTAAAAATGACTTACAAGTTTCAGGACTAAATAAAGAAAATATAGTGAACTTAGGTGAATGAAATGCTCTAATATATTATTTATTCATAGAAAATTAGGTACATAATACAAATACGTAGGTACATAATTAGGTATTCCGCTACCTTTCTACCATTTATAAAAAAGAATAAATTAAATATGCAACTCTTCATACACAGAAGTTAGAAATATGAGAATTTGTGGGACAATTTAATTTTTTCGATGTGTCCATTACTTAATATTTTTTTCATAAAATAATAATAATAAAGATGATAACATCTCCATTACTTCTGTTCTGCACATGACCACGGCTTGTTATTAACACTTTTTCTACAAAAATGCATTTCTTTTTGTAATTAATGACAATACACCTACTGTACTGGTACATTAACGTTTGTTCAAAGTGAATGTAAAACTATAATTCATGGGTACTATTCAAAGGAGCTAAATGACAATAAGTGCCGACTCTATTTAAACACAGACCGTTGGGAAAGGATGTGGGTTAATTGTGAGTTCCGTACTTTTTTAAATGAGATGCAATTAGCGAAGGTGACGTTCTTCCATCCGCAAAACGGAACCAGAAATCCGTTCTAATTAATAGACTTGGCTGAAGAGTCTAAAAAAATATTTATAAAGGCCTCTACGTATAACCCTTTGTTGTACTTTAGCAAGTTAAGGAGACGAATAATTATTAATTAACAAAAATGAAACTGAAAATCGGAGCGGTAAAAGACATTGTCTATTCATTCAAATAATTTAAGCCTGAATTCCTCGACATCCTGTGTCGCATCGCCAATTTATGCGCCGCTGACATCAGCGTTCCAATATGATGCTGTATAGAACACAATGTGTATTCGTACACGCGACGGACGTACGCGACCGACATCAGCGTAGGAGGAATTCAGGCCTTAGAGTCATTCTGCTACAAAATAATTTTAAAATAAGGTTGAGGTCAGACTGTTTGTACTCCCATTACGCACAAACTACATGCCGTAGTGCCAACATTAGTGAGTAAGCCATGAAGGCGATATAATTTACCGCGGTTGACTGCCCCTGGACATTCGATATCATGTTTCATCACTCATATAAGCTCTTGCCTTGAACCCTTGGATTTGTTAAGTTGGTCCAAATTAAACAAAGTATTACTTTTTATCGTAGAACGGATGCGAGTGAATTCTTAACAAAAGCTAGAATATGTACATACAAGGTGGATAAATATATAAATTATTAACACAAAGTTACTGTACAGAGCAACTTGAAATACATCAGTGATATATTTGGTTTGAAGATAGTAATAGTTTACAAATAGTAACAGGTTGCCAATAGCTTCGGAGTATCTACAAAGCGACCAATTTCCTTTACTTGATTTACGACCTCTACGTAAGAAGCTAAGACAGTATCTTCCAAGGATTATTATATTAGTCACAAGAATATTATTAATATACATAGGTAAGATACAAACTTGGAACAAGCCTATGTCCAGCAGTGGACTGTTATAGGCTTCATCATCGATTGATTGCAGATACAAATTTTTTTGAGTAGGTATGTATATATACATTATAAAAAAAATACAATTAGGAATCTTCTTTAATTACTAGGCGGAGGCTATTTTTCCTTTTTTCCATTGTTTCTAGTGACTGTAATTTATACAAGATTTACAACTAATCCATCAAAACATTGTACTGCAGTCATTGCAGTGTAATTAATTACAATCCAATACTGAGAATTTAGGTATCTCGTCGAGAATAATAATTGGACCTTATTCAATTTGGAAATTGAACGTCGTTTTTGTTCGAATCATCAGCGGTTCGTAGCCTTGGGTAGAACCTTTTACGTCGAAGGCAACGAAATGATGTCGAAAGAAATAATAATACAAAGGTACTCGTATCTTTACTTATATTTCCGCATTGTTCTTGATTTTCGTGTGCTCTCACAATGTCTAGGGCGGCGTCGCTTCGCAATCAATCGCCGGAGGCCACCCGCCTTGCATGTCAATATTTATTCATAAATTGAATGCTCTTCGCAGTTCTCTTTAGTTTTACCTTTTGACTGTTTACGTACAATCATCAGTAGCCTACGTTCACATTTTGGAAATGATAAAGTATATTTTAAGTTGCTTTATTGAGTTATATCGTCACAGACTTTAATTTGTTGTTTGAATTCTCGTACTATAGTTATATATATATATATTACTTACCTATCATTCTCCTGCCCTTATCCCGTTTTATTTAGGGTCGGCACAATATGTTTAGATGTCGTTATAAACCAAACTAGTTTTACAAAATTATTATTTTGTAAGTATCCTAGTATTCTAGGATACTTGGCACTTCCAATGAAGTTAGTAAAAATTTACAAATATCTATATTTTTGTTAATTCCTTTTTGCTCTGAGCATCAAATACTGTTATTTATTGCATATCTACTTAGCTTCTATGTATAGATTGGTTGCCATAAATCTCGTTTTAAAACAGAAATAAGTTTTACTGTAGGTACATTCGGCATGTCGCATCGCAAGGATAATGGGATATTCTTTATTGTATGCATTTTTGCGATCACCGCCGCCCGTGAAATCCGCAATACCAGAGGAGTCACCGATGCGTTGCCGACCTTTTAGGATGGTGTATGGAAAAAGAGAGGGAAAGGAGAAGGTAATCTTCGTATAATTGAGGGGGAATAATTAATTTGTGTTCCATGAACGGCTAATAAACAAAACAAAATAATTTCTGTTGGGACAGTAATATTTATTATTGCTGATGATACTCGTAGTATGATCGATCAATATCTATACCTACTGTAAAATATATAATGTTGAAATCATTGAATATTATGCATCATGTGACTTAGTTTTATAGAGAGCGTTTATTTAACCAAAACCTAAATAGAGGTGAAAACTGTTGTCCTGTTGGTAAAGTTGGGAAGTTTCAGTGTTGTTTTCACATGATACGCTTCAGCCTCAACAGGTAACTTTCAGCGTCGAACGAAAATTGTTACTCGGCACCTAGTGCACAGTTTGGCATAGTTGGAACACTTTTGACTTATGACACAGTATTAGCAGTCGTAAATACTTCATGTAGGTATACCAATTTAATTTAAATCTGTTTAAATATTTAGTTTAAAAACGAATATTTTTATATTTATCTATTGTATTAATTATGATATGGTATGATATTTACGTAAATACGGAGTTTGTGGTTGTCATATTGTGGTCGTGTTTCAAAGGATTAACCGATCGTCTTCTCAAACTAAATATGTTTTTTTATTAAATAACAACTTTACTGTTTATCTTGTTTATTCCCAAACAGAATATTATTACGCACACTTTTTCATAAGCCTAAAAACATAACACCAAAATGAAATCTACTTATCCTGACAAGAACTAAGCTTTACGAACTTTTTATTTCATGTTACAACCATAAAAGCCTCTTGTTTTTGCAGAACTATAAGCTCAAATCCATTATCAGCTCCCGCAAAACCTAGATAGGTTTTTATTTTACGTTTTATCAGTCGGAATATAACAGCAAAGCCTGAAGGCAGACGTTTACAGGTGGCATCAACTGATTGTGTATGAAGTGTGTTATTTTTATTCAGCGGATAAAGCATGCCTAGAGGGGTTCGTTATGTGCGCACATCATACCCCGGTCCCGATGGAGGCTCTTTACCCTCTATTGTTTTACTTGAGATTGTAGGGTGCTACCTGAAGTGTGAAGTACGTGGATTGTGTTTTACGGTGCATTGTATATGTGTGTGAATGCATTGTTAGAATTTGAAAAGTGTTAGCGATACAAGGCGCTAATGATGTGAATTCTCGCACTTTTTTACACGTCTAGATTTTCATTTGGACAGTGAATGTTTTATAATTGGTTTATGATTTGGTAACCTAATTTAAAATGACAGACAAGAACCTCAACTAAAACATGATTTTTCGTTTTCCTTTCCAATACTCTATAACTCCCAAAACACCTGATCCTTAGACTATAAATATGTATAACGTAATACAGCTGAACAGATCTGTAAGTAAAGCCAAGTTTTAACGTCTAAAATTTTAAATATTAATTCTCGTTTTCCATCCGAATTGGGAAAGGAGCCACGTAAAATGGATAATTTGAATTTTTAAACAGTGAGTGATTAATCCGCTACCCGACGGGGATCTCTCTGTAATGTTTAAATTATACTTGAAAGCTGGGATGAGACTTGTGATTTTCCAAATTAATTGGAAAGATAAACTATTTTTTTAAAAGATTTATTCAATGGTTCAATAAAAATAAATTTTGTTTCCGTGTCGTTTTACAAATATATTGAAAAACTTTATTGTGTATCTTTCTATAAATATTAGACGAACTAACATTAGCTTTGCCTACCACCATGTTTAGGTATGTTATTATTATAATAGTGTCTACACAAGCGAATAACGTAAATCAATATAAAACAATTAAACCAATAAATGTTATATTTATATTTAGGCAAAGTATGCTATTCGCATTATTCAGTCAAAAATAAAACGTAATTCAAGTATTTGTACTCAAACTCCCAAATTCAAACTCGCCAAAATTCAATTTTGTTGTGTGTGCACTAACAAAGTTTGACATTGTGTAATTAACAAAGTAATTTGAATGCTGCCACCGTGTTTTGATATCATTAGCATCAATGAATTACCGACTCTTAATGTTTGTTTGTTTTCTTACGACAAACATCTTTTTGCTGAATCTAAGAATTGAGAAAACGTGATTTCATTTAATGGCAACTCTAGATAAAGATTATAATTATATATGCGTCTAATATCTAAAAATATTGAAAACAATGTTAATATCTTAAAACAGAATTTTTTAAATAATCTATAATCTAAATATAAATATATAATCTAAAAAAATTCACACGAGATTTCTTATGCTATCTTTACCTTAAATAACAAGAAATAAATAATCTCAATTTAGCAATTAGGTACGTAGGTACCTATATAATTATTTGTTCAAAGTTATTTGTCACTTTTATTAAACAAATAACTAAAACAACTAGTGTTAGTGTAATTATTTCTGGAACGATAATTTCTATTAGCCTTGTGTTTAAATGCTTACCAGAAATATAATTTACTAGGTACCAAAAAATTGCTGCCAAAACGGATAAATGCTCAGCAAATTGCGTTGACTAAATTTGTATACAATTATACATGTTCGCGGCTTAGGGGTGGCCCTAGCCGCACCCAAACATACTGTGACAGAGTTCATGTTTGGCTGAAATTCTTGTAGTATTTTTATTTACATTTTTAGTCAAACAATATTTGGTGAACATAATTATACTTAATTCATTTTGGTGAACATTTTTATCCGTTTTGGGAGTAATATTTGGAGGTGGAAAATGGTTTTGGTGAGCAATTTTATTATTAAAAGGATTAAAACTGTGACGATGACGTATTTAGAACTAAGTAATACTTTACTTTGTGTAGAGGTAGGCTTGGATTCTAGGTGCTACACTTAATAACCTCTTAAAACGTTTAGACTATGAAAGACAACATATTAGCGATACCTACTACCCACATAACACGTCAGCTTTTATGATTTCTTAGACCTGTTTACTCCTGTTTATACCACGGAAGGTGTTTAAGTTTCCTTTGCAGAAACTTGTTTCCGGGGCACGCACGCGCGGTAATGACCAAGCTCATTAACACTAACAGGAGTACCCTTGTCTAGCCTCCACACAATATACATAGGCACTGTGTTTAAACGAAGACAAAATGAGTTTTTGTAACTAAGTACCGAACCACTTTGGAGATACAAATCTGCTGCGAGGTCAATAAGGTGAAGTAGAGGATTGAGCTTACATGCAACGAAGATCTAATTAGTGTATTCTTCTATGCACACGACACAGATACACAGAGAGACAGATAAACAAAGAGAGGCGGAAGGAAAACTAGAGTGTGTAGAGTGTAGACAGAAGTGTTATGAACAAATTATTTATAAATTAATTGAAATATCGGCATTGCCATTTGCAGCTGTTTTTAATTCCTGGCAATGTGCGTCTAGTATTCTTGTTGCTACCCCTAACTAAGCTAAATAATATTATGCATGTGGTAGCCACTCCACACGTCAGTAAAATAACGTTTATAAATAGTTTTATTATGATGTGCATTTGAGCAATAAAATGGATTTGAATTGTATTGGTGCAACGAGTTCAAACTCGTGACTTCTCATTTGCCAGTCCCAGTCATCTATTACCGCCTTTTGAACAGCTGTTATTTTGTCAAATTAATTCAGTTTTCCATTGTATCCATTGCATGTTTGTTTCCTTCACGCCTAATTTTAAAAGTAGGTAATTTAGCAGTGAATCCCTATTATTTTTTCCTTACAATATCTGGAAGGCGGCGTGTAATGAGCCGAGCCATTAGCGTAGCGCTGCATCTCCAATGTGATGTGAACGCTGCATAATACAGTGCAAATAGACAAACTTTACACAATGTTTCTAGTCTTTTGTACAGCCCCTTTCACATGACGTAGACATGCAAACGTTGTTTATACCTGTTTGAAACTTCTAAGAGTTTTAGCGTGAACATCGTGGAGTTAATACCATTTTTTTTTTGTAGGTAGTAAATATAATGTACTATGTAGGTAGTATGTAACGCAACACAGTTTTATTTGACCTTGCAGTTACCAAATTTTTTGACTCTGCATTTATGTAGGTACTATATTCAAGTTAGAGGAATAAAAATTCGTTGATTATACGTATTAACGTTACTAGGTACGTATAGGTCATAACTTTATTATAAAATAATTATTTGCAATTTTTGAAACTGAATATTAAAATCCATTAAAACATTAAACAGAAATTTTATTCACCAGAAAGAATTCCAACCAAATTAAAACTAAAATATTTTATACGAACAATCAAAATTTTATGTTCTGCAGTTTCCCAGCAGTCAAAGTGAAATGAAACTAATAAAATGAATTTAATCGAATAAAAATAATAATTTATTCATGAAACTCAGTCGCCTCATTGGCATTGCGGTAACAGCCATTGCATCTGTTAACGCTTACTTTGGACTGGGTTGTCGTGTCCCGCAAAAATGAAATTGACTTTTTCTTTCGGAACAATAAATATTATATTAGGTACAGGATGGAATACTTGCCTAACTTGTCAGCAGATTTGATTTATAATACCTACTTTGGAAAGATGTATCATAGTCAACTATGGGTGCACGTACCAAGCTGTGACTGAGTGGATCCAAAGAAATAAAGAAGGCTTAAAGAGAAGAAAGGACGTCAAATGACGTGATGGGTCAATAGCGTCATCGGAAAATTCGTAGCGTTAACATGATTGCGATAAGCACAATACTTGAGAAAGTATCATAAATGAAGAGAAGCCTAACTCTACAACATTAGCCTAAATCATCTAGGTCCTACATGATGACTACCTAGATCTATTGCACCTTCCACAAACGACTTACTTCCATTTTAATAGGTGTAACATTTGTGTTTTCTTAATATCATACACTGATTGCGAATATCACATCCAAGTGAACGTGACTAGCTTTGTAACCCAATATTAGTTATTTTAATTGGCGACAATTTGAAGTTTCGTCACTAATTAGTTCAGCGCAGGTGGCGCCACCTATTAGCGATACGTGAAATCTTATTCGTTAATCGTTTACGAGTTATGGTTCCCTGGTACTTGGATGCTAATGTGCGATGTTTGCTTCAACCTGCTTCAACCGAAACTGAATTTGCTGGTTAGAACGTGATTTGACGTCATTACAGTACGTATTAATTTATTTCCTGCTTTGCATTTGCATGCGTTTTTAAAAGAACAAGGAATTAAAACTACGCGTCGCAACTTGGGAAGCTGAGTTGGTTGAATGACAGAAGCAGACTTAAGTTGACTTCGTTTAAAATGAATTTGTGCATGATAAGCGGCGGAGTGCAAGAGATATAATTCACATAAAATGTATAAAAGATGAGGCAGGAAAGTTATTGTCGCAAGAGGACGAAATAAAGGAACGTTGGAAGGTATACTTTGAAAAGTTAATGAATGAGGAGAATGTGTGGTCTGGTGTGCTTAACGATATACAAGTAAATATGGGCTTAGTGAATGAAATTAGTATAGATGAAGTAAGAAAAGCAGTACGAAGTATGAAAAATGGAAAAGCTGTAGGACCAGATGGAATACCTGTGGAAGTATGGAAGGTGTTGAAAGAAGATGGATGTAAGTGGCTGTCTTTGTTCTTTAATAAGTTGTTGCATGAAGAGGCAATCCCACATGAATGGAGCAAAAGTTCGCTGGTGCCCATTTTTAAAAATAAAGGTGTTGTACATGACTGCAATAACTATCGAGGAATAAAGCTCATGTCACACAGTATGAAAGTATGGGAGAAGGTGATAGAGAAACGATTGCGAGAGGAAAGTGAGATTACACAAAACCAATTCGGATTTATGCCAGGTCGTGGGACAATGGACGCCATGTTTGCTCTACGCCAACTGTGCGAGAAATACAGACATGTGCATAAGAACCTGCACATGGTGTTCATTGACCTAGAAAAAGCATACGACAGAGTACCCCGAGAGGTTTTGTGGTGGGCCCTGAAAGAGAAAGGTGTGCCTGCGAAGTACGTGGAGTTAATTCATGCTATGTACAGTCGATCCAGTACCCACGTCCGGTCGGCTGCTGGAAACACCGATGAGTTCAGTGTGGCTGTAGGCTTGCATCAAGGGTCGGCTTTAAGTCCTTACCTCTTTCTGTTGGTAATGGATGCTCTGACATCGGACATACAGGAGGAGGCACCCTGGTGCATGCTGTTTGCCGATGACATTGTTCTCGTCGGTGAAGGTGAATCTGAGGTCCAGAGCAGATTGGAGAAATGGCAACAAAAACTGGAGAATGTTGGCTTGAAAATCAGTAGAACCAAAACTGAATACATGTTCTGTGATTTCGGCGGTCTCTCCAGTTTTAACGCCATATCCCTGGATGGTGTACCCTTACCAATCTGCTCCGATTTCCAGTACCTCGGTTCACTCATGCAAAGCAATGGCGAAATAGACCGGGCTGTAAAGCATAGAATTAACGCAGCATGGATGAAATGGCGGCAGGTCACGGGAACAATATGTGACCCCCGTATCCCCCTTAAACTAAAGGGAAAAATTTACAAGACGATGATAAGACCTGCTGCCTTGTATGGATCAGGATGTTGGGCCACAAAAGGGACGGATGAAAGGCAATTGCATGCAGCGGAGATGCGAATGCTGAGAGGGATGTGTGGTGTAACGAGATTGGACAGAATCCGGAATGAGTATATTAGAGGAAGTATGAAAGTGGCACCAGTTACAGAAAAGCTGCAAAGTAACCGATTGTCGTGGTATGGACATGTAATGCGGAGAGATGAAAATCATGTTATAAGAAGAGTTGTAAGTATGAATGTGGATGGCTATCAGAGTAGGGGCAGACCAAAGAAAAGATGGATGGACTGTGTGAAACATGACATGAATGAGAAGGAAGTAAATCTGGAAATGACATCTGATAGAGATGAATGGAAGAAAAAGACATATTGCGCCGACCCCAAATAAAATGGGATAAGGGCAGGAGAATGATGATGTGCATGATAAGCGGCTCTTTTTATATTAATGCGTTATTAATATTAGTAAACATGGAATAAATAAATTATTGGACTTTATTCCGCGATTATTAGTAAGGTGTTTAGTTTATTTTATTATTATTTTTAATAATTATTAATTATACAGAAGAAACTTTATTTGCACACCTAGAGCCTCGACATTTCTTATGTGCCTCTATCTGGTTTACATGAAATAAAGATCTAATCAATTCCACAAATTTTTTGTACCATTCAATGTATAATCACATACAATAGGTAATTTGCATCTAAATTATAATTAGAAATTATGATAAAATAATCAACAATAACAATTGTGAAATTGGAAAAGTGCTCTAATAAAAGATTTATTCAAAAATCGTATATTTTTACAAATTATCTTTATTAGAAAACGTTATTTCAAACACCATCCTCGAGCTTATGACGTCGCTCCTTCGTGTTTCCGGGGTGGATATTATTATTTACACGCTATGAAGGAGCAATGCAATGACGTCATGCCACGTAGGTAACTCTTGTGTTATGGCGCGAACATTTGAAAGTCATGTTTTTATTTGTGCTATAATAATTATTTGTGCATATTTTCTAGTAAATAGTATGATTTCTAGTAAAGGATCTATTAGCATGACCTAAGCAATTTGAGTGCAATAAAAAAAATGTAATTAACAAAGTAACAATAAGCTTTCTAACTATTACCATAAGCTAACATACTAATTAAGCTAACTAACGTAGGTTTTCGATTTAGTTCTGTTTTCAAATAAAGATAAGCTTTTTAATCATTTATTTCATACTCCCCTTTCTATGCTTCTTGAACGTTTCTAATTAGCGTGAAGAAGGAATAAGCAGTCTTCACAATCTGTAAAAGGAGGTAAAAACATAAATCATAACATGTTTTAATTGCAACGGTATTTAAAATGGTATATTTTTACGTATTTCTTTGTTATCGCTACTCTACTGTTTATGTCTCTGTTTAAAAATTAAAAACGGCTATTTCTCATTGGTTTCGTGGTCGAGTCTTGAGTTCAACTACCAGATCGGGCAAAGCGTTAGGTGTTACAAAAAAATCCCTAATGAATCCTTATTATCTCAATAGCAGCCCCGCGTTTGGAATGTTTGGAATTGTGCTCAGAGAATGACTAATGGCACCCTTTTACATGGGAATTATTAACGGCAACGGCCAAATATGGGCAAACAAAAAAAGAAAGGCTAGAAATAAACAAATTATTGCTATTTACAACCGAATAAATAGGTTCAGGTAGAGTCTGTTAGGTCGTTTTTTTCATGTACCTCGGGTGTACAGGTGTAATGCTATGTTCTAAAACGGAGAAGAAAGGATTTTTTTTCTTCTTACTGAAGTAAATGTGAGTAGAGATAGAGGAAACATCGTAAGTCCTGTAATCACTATCGGAGTCTTCGCTCGTTCCACGAAGAGTTTCAAACTGCTCTTGAATGGTTCTGATCTCGGTATCCATTCACTATCATACGCCGCTATCATGAGTTCTTGACTCTAGAATATAATAAAATATAGGAAATTTTAAAAAATGCCTCACCGTACTTTTAAACTATTTTGTTATTGTTGGGTATTTATTTATTTATAACTCTTAATTACAAAACTAAACTTAAAGTAACTATGTACACTGGCTAATAATCTAAAACATAAAATTATAGCAAAAATACTATTTACATAAAACTACAAAAAATTAGAAAGTAGGTCATTAGAGCCTAATATGTTCTCCATCCAACGGTTGCCCAGAGATTGACAAAATTAGAGTAATGAAAAATATGGAATAAGGTAGTAAAATGCGAAATCATAAAATTAATAACATTTAGAGAAAAATGGCCTACCTCATGAGTTAGCTGGGTTCCCAAAAAACCAGGTATAAAAATTTGCATCGTCATTGTAAAGAGATACATCACCAAGAATACACGTGTCTCTGTTGAAGATTGCTGGAAATATTTATAATAGATATTTAAAAAAAGATATTAGTTTATTAGCATATCTCTTACCTCTAATGATTAATATCTTGACGAATATAAAGCATGGGGAACCTACGGCTAACGCCTGTATGGGCGAAGAGCAGATAAATCATTAATAAAAAACCGGCCAAATGCGATTCGGACTCGCGCACGAAGGGTTCCGTACCATTATCTATAAAATCGGCAAAAAAATCACGTTTGTTGTATGGGAGCCCCCTTAAATATTTATTTTATTCTGATTTTTAGTATTCGTTGTTATAGCGGCAACAGAAATACATCATCTGTGAAAATATCAACTGTCTAACTATATCACGGTTCTTGAGATACAGCCTGGTGACAGACGGACAGACAGACGGACGGACGGATAGCGGAGTGTTAGTAATAGGGTCTCCCGCTTTACCCTTTGGGTACAGAACCCTAAAAAACATGAAAGTATTTTATACTTACCAAAGTTAGCCCGCACATCACTACACATATGATCATGGATGCCACGCTAAATTGAAAGAATAACGTGACACTTAGCATCTCTTGAACGGTATCGAAATATCTAAAACATAAATACAATTATTATTGTTCGCTATTATTGTTCACAGCTATCTCAATCTGTTGTTTAAATACTTACCTTAGTATAACTTCATAATGCCTTAAATATTTGTTGAGTCTCAACATTTGAATTTTATCTTGAAGTTCTATTGGCATTTTGTTTTCTTCTTCTGATAACTTTAAATTGGTCAAGTTAGTATTAAGTACTCTCAGCTGAGCTATATTGACAACCAACAGACCAGCGATCAACGAATCAATGTTCACATTGTACATCATATGTCCATACATCCCAAACGACTGATATATGAACCAAAAAATGAAGTAGGATTCTCGAACCTCATCGCTCAAGAAGTAATATTTGCATATCGGCAATTCAGACTTGGTTCCCCGTATCAAATTTAAGAATATCGGGACAAATACTTGACTGGAATATGCCGCGTTTGACAAAATGGCGTATAATTTCCATCCCAGCCTATAATTCATATTAGTTTTGTAAAGGATTCCGTCCTTGTTTTCAAAGTCACCGACAAATTCATCACAGTCAATAAAATTGAGTGCGTCAATGAGTTTATTTCGCATTAAGAGGATCGTTAAAATTTTAGTTGTTACTGTTATCTCTGTAAAATAAAATATCACTTCGCGGAGTAGTAATTCAATTTTGAGAGGTGTATAAAGCAGATTTAGAGTCAGAAGTGAATTGTAAATCACAAAGGTGACAAAAAGGTAGACGAAAGAGTAGTATTTGTAATACTTTGAGGGCGTTCTTCCCGCCCATATCCCGAAAATCTTAAAGTTTATAAAGTTTTTATCAAACATGCTTGACTGATTCGACAGCATGATTCAGTTTGTAGGAAATGGACTGAGGGTCATAGACTGGAATGAGGGAAATATATATTAAAAACAGTCGTCACGTAATGTCCTTTTATAATGTTAGAAAGCGTTAATTTTCTTTCAACTGAAAAAATATAGCGCATGAAGACATATCATTATGTATTTTACCCTTATTACGCCTTTCTTATAATTCAATTCTTTTCTGTCGTGTATGGTGTAATTACACACCTATCCTCAACGGAAAATGTACGTAACATTTATAAAATCCCGCAGTTAAGGGCCGTGTACAAACAGAGTTTTTATTTTAATTATGAAATATGAATTGTTAGTCGACATTGTTACACGAGATCACAGTTAATATTTTATTCCGCAGTTATTGTCAGTGGGAGAGCTTGAAATTAATATTTCAATCAAGTATACATCGGTGAATTCCGCACCAGTGGAACCATCCAGCTAATATAGAGCCCTCTAATGGGAGCTCATTCTTCACAAGTGTTGAAGACAAGGAGGTCAAAGCAAACTAGGAGTCTTCACTTCAGTATTATACCCAGGATTCTGGGAGAGGAGTAGATTAAAACAATGGACGTGTTTGCAATTTGGAAAGCGGTGCAACCCTTCGGGTGCGTTTTAATTGCAGGGGTTGTTCGCTGGGGGAGCGCCACTGGCTCGAAAACCTTCAACGTTTAATTCTTAGAACCCCGGATATCATACGGCTCATTTCATGCATACTGATATCATAACTTTTGATAGGCTACTGACTTGATGAGTATCAGTTTCACCGCAGGCGACATTCATTTATTTTAAACGTGTTTTATAGGTTCAATCGGTACTTAATTTAAACTAAGGGTTTAAGAGCGTATTATTTCGGAGATAATGCTGATCAAACTTTTATAATAATACTACCTACAGAGTATTGTTTAATTAGATAGACAATCAAATGCAATCCCATTTGACTAAGAAATGTATAAAATGCATTGGATTTTTTAAAAATAAATCCGTCACTTTGCTGTCTTACTGCCGGGCACGGGCCTCTTCTCAGAATTAGAAGGGTTAGATGGTAGTTCACCACGCTGGACTGGTGCAGGTTAGCCAACTTCACACAACATTGAGGACTTTATGAAGCCCTCTCGGTTGTGTAGGTTTCCTCACGATGTTCTCCTTCACCGTTAATGCAAGTGATACAATGGCTAGGCTATCTATCACTGCTCTTTTTGGAATTAAATATATTATTATTAGGTATTCCATTTTTGTATATTTTTTATTTCAAATTATTCTGTCCATAATTCCCATAACATTGCCTATACAATGAATAACCTCACGATACGTATAACCCTTAACGTATGCAAATGAAACAGCCTGTAAGTATTATTAAAGCAAATAAGGTTGATTTCAATTTAATTTTGTGCTTCACTTTTTGCTCCTCTCTCAGAATTCATTTACCGTTCTGCAATAACAATAAAAAGGGAGCATCGCGGTTTATATACAAATATACTTGAAGGCAGATCTACAGCCACAGCCTTCCGCTAATTACACAACGGCTAATGTTACGCTCAAAAATTTGATTATCCTGAGTAAATACAGAAGATACGTAGATGCTTCTCCCTATATGATGACTCTAGATGAAAGTCAGACACTCCAGTCATGAAAGCAAGGACTTATCAAGCGCTTGCTAATTAGCACATGATCAATAAGTGCCTTTAAGCAAAGTGGAGCCTTGAAAGAGCGCTACGATAAAGCAGAAGAAAGTCTTAAGGTTGGGATAGACTGGTCCCACGTATGCAACGTATGCGATGCTATGCTTCTACTTTGGTGTATTTGTATGCCACCAAAGGTCTATTTGTTTATAACGTGCTACGTATAAGTTCTAGAAACACACTGATCGTAAGCGTGCGATTGCGTACGAACATCCCCCCCCCCCCCCCCCACCTTCCCACGCCGTCGATCTGGACGTCGCAGGTTAACGTTACGTGTGTCGCGTTACATACGATAAGTGTTTTTAATGCATAGTATTTCGTGTAAAATTAACATTTCAGACGTCATAATACATTGCATACGTTGCGTACGTGGAACCAGTTTGTGTCTACGTTTATCCCATATAATTTATAGTTGCTATAGCTTGAAATATCATTAAAAGATTTATTTGCAAGCTAGAAATAAAAAGACAATTATTGGTTACATTTTTTTTTTGGGGTCATACAGCAAAAGAAAATTTTGGATTGCTACGACGTAGCGGACATCGCTACGGCAGCGCTACGCGTAAAGTTCCTAAATAATTTATGCACTTTATTGTATTTATGACGTTTATTAGGTAAAATGACTGATTTACTTTAATAATGGCAGTCATTGTTTTAATTAAAAGGTTGTTTTTTTATTAGGAAACGATCACATCCTCTAGCACATGGTAAACATAGTGCCTTCAATTAACCTTCCAATAATTATCGGAAAAACGTAATTAAACGCCTCCACTGGTGGTTGACTCATTAATCATTTATTTACTAGTCGACACTCCACTAAAGGTAAAACTTTTTACTTGAACCAAACTTTAGGACAAACTCGACTCTTCCTAACATTCACTAAATCAATACAATTAGGAAGTTAAATAACAAGCTTTTCGGTGTATACCTTAACTAGACTACTAGGAACTGAAAGTTTCCGGGATGTATACTTTAGTAAGAGTAGGTACCTATAAATAAATTGAAGTACCAGTTTGAAAAAAACTTCTGCTATGCTTTATGAAACGAATGCTACATGGTTGCATGAACGGTGGATTGGATTAGATTGTTATCTATATCTAATGAGAAAAAACCTGTAACACTCAGCTTCTTTTTCTCAAACAAAATACTTAGCAAATGTTTATTATGAGACGTATCAGAATTCAGCAGCGAAACATTCACACGAAAAAGTTCGCGAAGTGGAAATAGGGATAAAAGACGCGGCGCGAGCGGCGCATACACACCTTAATGATGGCCGCGGGCGTCGGCTGAAGTCGGCTCATTGTGCCGAGCGCGCTCGTGGCCGCCGGAAAATTATAGCAACTAAACTTGCTAGAAATTTCATGCGCGTCTGGCAACGAGCAATTTAGTTTTTCACACGCTGCAAACTTCAAGCCGACGGATTTTTTAACACGAAAAATTGTAAATTATTTTTAACGATTCCCCCACTCAAGTAAACATAGACTCGTGCATTTGATGTTACATAGCTTGTTATAAACTGCGCAGTGCGCCGCGGAAATACATCCATTGTGTTTGCTAGTTAAATTTTGGATAGAAATACGGCGACCGTAATAACAGGTTTACGTGACTAAATATGACAATTAGTGCTTTGAGTATTTCCACGTACTTTATATTATAACAATGGCCGGTACCCATCTAATTTCCTTAATAAAATTTGCAAAAATTTAACTTCTTAATCACCAGAATGGATCAATTAGATTTAAAACCATACTTCTGTATCTGGACAGCAAAAGCTGCCATTTACACCAAAGTAGGTATACACATACGTTGCCTCGTTTTTTCTCGTAAAAAATATCTTCACACGGTCTCGCTTACACAAACGCAAAGCGAGGAGTACGTTATTTTGCAGTAATTTTTCTCTGCCTCGCGCCGGCTTCCTCTTTTTAATTAAGTGAAAATAAGAGGCCCTTTTGTTTTCTTGGCCTGCCCACTCGCTAATTGCCCGCCAGTCAGTCACTTGTCATCAACAACGCTTTATTTGCCCACTTGTGTTTATAAAACAAAATCTAAGCAAAAACAAAATAACAGAACATTATTTTCATTTCGTTATTTTAATTGCGTATTTAGAAACTCCGCCTTAATTAGCAAGTGGGGTTCTCAGCTCATAAGTTGGAATTATAAAGTTAACACGCAATGTGCATTATTATAAAAACAAAACAGATTGAAACATTTTGTTAGCATTGCGGACTAACGTTTTTAGAGTCGAAACCGATGACAATTTTATCACGAAAGCCTAGCCTCGCCTCTTTTTTTTAACTTTGAAATTAAGAATATCTAAGTACCTACCTATAAGCTTATTTTTCATCATTCCAAAAAATAAAAAATAAAATTTTATCAGGTAAGTATGTTCTATTCTTTTCAAAATACTAATCTACCCCAAAATTTCCGCGCAAAATTAAATCAAATCATTTATTTCTTTGCAAACATGGGTATAGTACATAGGTGTTTTTTTTATAATAAAGTTCTGTATATTTTACCATCACATGGGCGTGCAAAGGTATACAATTTCTATCAATAAAAATCAGCGTGATCACAGCAATAAGATAAAAATAAAATAATGTCAAACGGAAATAAAAAGTAAGTGAACTAGGATCACAATAGTTATGTCAATCACAGTAACAGAATGTAAAATCTTAAAGCAAAATTAAAAATCTTTAAATCGGAAGATACGAGACGGTTATAGAGGAAAGTAAATTATCTGGAAATCGTCTGTGTGTGCCCTGTTTAGTATGCATTAATCACAAGCTCTCGGCCAACGGCGTGATTGAAACTAAATCCCTTTGGACGCCGCTTACTGCCGACTGATTACTGCCCGCCACTACAACGCGGATTAGGATATTTGAATTGAACCACCGATACACGAGGATTTTCCTTTAAAAGTATGTGTAGGGATGAATAGGTAACGCACACACTAACGTCTTTGTTCAATTGAATCTTTGTTGAGAACGGAATTGGTTCATCATGGCTGCGTGAATATTTTATGTGGGATTGAGTTAGCCGTTAATTAAAAGGCGTGGATTGAAGTATTTATTAGGTAAGTATGTCTTTTATTTCTAGTTTTTCCTTCAATCTAATTTAATCATTGCTGGTTATAAAACTGACTAACTAAGTTTCTATCTTTCTTTTCTTTTATTTATTTCTTTTTCTTTCTTTCTTTCAATCTATAAGGTTTATTATAACCACAAGATTATTCTAGGTAAAGGTCTACCTGACACTGATGTCACCTACTCGTATCTGCCACCCGAGTATGATAATCATACCTACCTACTACCTACATATCATTGTTAATAACGAGAAGCCCACAGCACATAAAAAGTAATGTCTAAGTTTGCCTCATACTCAGCAATCTAGGGCTTATTGGCTTATGGTTTGGTACGAGTATGTCACTTTTGTGTCTTTGATAACATCACGAGAAAAAGATCAATTAAAAAAGAGATTTATTAGTCCAATTATTTCTAACGATCTTATGTTTTATCACACTGTTATCTCTCGTTTAATTCCGCAATGAGAAAGAATTATCGATAGAATTGCAGATGTAATATTTCATACATCGAACGCGTCGAACATAAAATATATGTTGCAATTTTCCAACAGCAAACAATAAACAATCCGCTTCTGCACAATAAGAGTAATTACCAGTACACCTGAAACGGTGCAGGGTAATAAATCCATTTACCGTTGAAGGGGCTGCTGATTCCTCCGGCAAAAACCGAAGCGGCAATGGTCGTGAACCAATTTAAACTTCTCACTCGCATGCAGCTGTCCGTAACCTTATTATCTGGAAATTATTTTGACTACAAAATTTGTGAATTTAGTGCTGCTGGTTGGAGCAAATTTTTCTTTACAAAGACAGCTAATTAAGTTACAATTGACACTGCGACGAGGATTCTCACTTGTCTACCTACGTCATGTGGATTCATTGCGTTTGGGAGGCAATTAGTTATTTACCATCTTAAACAGTTCAAAGCGTATTTTCTTGTGCAAATATTTTATTCTTTAACTCAAACATAAGGACTGTGATTTCTAGTAAAGAACATAGTACAACGAATAAGATACACCAGACACCGATAAATCTTATAAAAGTACTAGGTACTTAGAGCTTTATTTATCCCTTAAGAGACGTAAAATAAACAGTAAATACAATACATAAAAGTAAACAAGCCATCAGAGGCACAAGCGCACGGCCAGTCAGCCTACATAATCAGTGTCCGGCGTTCCTAACATATTAAACTTTTTTCTACTCACCGCTTTAGTGAAAGAGAAAACGAAGAGACTTTCTTTTTGTGTGTCTGAAAAAGTGGTGTAATTTATTTTCCCTTGGTGCAATATTTAGTGCTGTCCATTACTACAGTTCGCGACCGAACATTATTCACGGACATCCATCTTTTTTTTTCTCGACCGCACGCGCGTTCCGTCCTCCATATTAACTTTTTCATTCATATTCTTCACAATCTTTCCGATATTACAAGTGGTTTTGCTGCTAAGAAATATTAATTGCGTGACATCGGTTTCGTATTAGTTTTCTTCTTACTAGGGTGTGTAATAGTAAATTTGTATTATAGAACAGAGTGAAAACAGGTGCAAAGGGAAGAGTCTGTTAAGAGGGATTTCAGAACACTGAACAATACGGAATTTCTATCAAGCAATTTTTGTGTGCAATGGTACTAGAATATATTCTTCACATTTGCATTCTTCCAAGCAAACATTGTTGTCAAATAGCCAAAGGCTTTATGTTTACATTACATACCGTGAGATGACGTCGCGGGACCGCGGAACGGACGTCCGCCGGCGTCGCATCGCTAATGCGTCGCGCACTTAGCTCAATCACTACCTAATGCACTCCTAAACGTGGCCAACGTATGACAAGATAAGTGAACTACCTTATGAGTGTTATGAGTCTTATGAGTGTTGCAAATATTTGTAACTTGAGTTGGTTGTGTATCTAATAATTGATTTACAAGTTCTTTCATAGCAGTCAGCTAAGCGTTAGCTGATTGCTATGAAGCTAAGGGAATCTTACTTTATTCGAATAAATATTCCATTAAACTGCTTATAGCGAATTGATTGTTATAATCTATAGCCGTGAAACACACACGAGTCTGATTCAGATCTCGCTCGTGTCTACACAGCAATATACGAAAATGATGAGCGTAGGTGCGCGGCTATGTGCGTAGCCTAGCAACGATGCCTTGCAGCATTGAGTTGCACGTTGTATAGCGCTTTACCGCATATCTACTACCGAACGTAATCGCGACAAAAATCCCTATGGAACCTACTAATAAAATTAATTATTTTTCTATAATTCTAACTTCTAATATTTTTGCCAACTTCTCGCAGTGCTACCGATAATTATGATAAATCCCAAATCACCAGCTTAGCTCAGTATATAAAGGCCATGTCACTACTGATACCATTAAATTGGGTCAAAGCGAGTCAATGATTAATGTGGTTATGTAAAGTTATAAATCGCACGTGTCGTAATCGAGTACTTCCATTGACGGATGGCCCGGATATAACCTCTTGGTTAGGTTGGCAGGTTGGAAGCCCTTCATCACGGTGGGCGATATTAATTTATTGGTCGTGTGTATAAATGTCGAACAAACTTTGTGATGTACTGTGACAAATGATAGGGTTCGCAACTTATTGGGAACAGTGATTGATGGTGGTTTGAGCTCGTTTTCATATTGATGTGTGTTTTAAAAGTGATCATTTATCATTGTATTTATACAGTGATTCTCTTTGATTTTCCTCGTAGCTTTGAGCAGTAGGCCTGCAAAATACCTATATTATGTCATGTCCCACTAATAGGTAAAAGGTCTCCCTTCAAAGCATTCTCTACCTCTCCTTAAGTTGTTTTCTCAACCTAGTCTTTTATGAAGACGCCAGCGCTTCCTCCACTACATAGTGATACTGCACATCTGTCCTAGTACAATTTACAAATCAGATAATTATTATTTTCTGTACATAAAACGTAAAATCTCGAGTTATACATACATCTTTTTGTGTAAATGAAATTTTTAACAAACTTGCTTCGACCGTCTTTATTTCGGTTTAAATAGAAGTAAACATATGAGAAACCTATTACCCTAACAATAAAACCAGTGCGGATTATTTATTTAGTATTTGAATTAAAAAACATGATTCACACAACGAGCGTAACAAAATCGTCGAAAATAATATCATAGAGACGTAACCAGCGAAGAAACAACGAAGTAGGTATAAGCTCTCTCAGTAATTTAATAATTAAATAAAAATATCAAGTGATTATATTCTGAGGGGATTGAGGGAATTATGTTACAATAGGTATATGAATGAGATACTTACTATACTTACTGTTGCTATAACTGGACTGGCCATAATTATGTAACATCTTAACGTAAAATTTAGGTCAATCAATGTACCTATAATTTGGAGTTTTATTTCGTAACTTGACAGTTGGAGGGATACCAGGTAGTGAAGTAAAAAAGAATGAACGAAATTGAATGAACTTATTAATGTAATTATTATGCGAACTTAAACTTAACTTCGGATTTAATCATCTTACACAAACACATAATAGTAATAATTTAATTATTTTTTTAACATGAATACCTTCTTGCTCCTTTATTCTTATATGGCAAACCAATTTTTAGATCGTTTATTCATAAATGGCAAACAAAGTAGAAATTAATTTAAATTGAATTATTTTTCTGAAAAATATCTAATATAACAATAACCAAACATGCCAAAGAATCTAAACGATAGTTGTAATTATAGTGGATTTGCTGTGAGATTTATTTCCATCGACACAGCAGTCTAATGTTATCTATCGTCGCAACCAGACATGACCCGGCTCCCCCGGGACGGTAATGTCGACACACATTACGCCCAATCTAGATTTATTCACAAATCCTGACCTACTTCCAAAACCGCCATTTACCTTTTTCTACCGGGTTTCGGTCGTTACAGATATTATCAATTCGAATCTGGATAACAGAAGTAGATGGTAAATAAGCTTTTAAAGGGATGGCCGTTAGCACAAATATTTTAGAGTCTCCTGTTTGAGTAACGGACGTAGCATTTTGGATATTTTTTATTATATAAAGAGTCACAATAATTGAGAAGAAGCAACAAGAGAAATTATTTTGGACGGTGTCGCCCAAAATAATTTCGCGCAGTTGACGTAGTCGCTAAGCGATTAGCTTTCAGCGCTACGTATGGGAAAAAATATTTGTATGTCTGGGTGCGTATGTGTATGCATGTGAGATGTAGGTGTGTTTCTAAATTGTATCCTCGGTACAGGAGAAAGAAAAGAGAGAGGCCCGGATTTAAAAAAAATCCTTTAGTTAAATCTCAATAATTGACACCAACGTTTGTTTTTTTAACCGACTTCAAAAAAAAGGAAGAGGTTCTCAATTCGACGCGTATGTTTTTTTTATGTTTGTTACCTCATAATTTATGGTTAAATGACACACCAAACTAAACTTTGTTAAGAGTTTAGAGACTCAACTGATCCTACAGTCAAACAGATTGCACAGTTTTGTGAAGGCTTTAACAAATCAATTGCTATATTAGATTTTTGTGACGTCACTACCCAAAGGATTCTAAAGACACCTGACTATTCAAAATTCATCTATAGTTGTTTCGGCTGTAACAGAACAAAAATATACTCACTTCCTCATGGCAGTCGGGTAAACACAAAATACTTTGTTTATTAACCAAGTAAGTACTTTTATACGAAGCAAACTCTACTAAAACATGTGAGAATACTTCAACTTTATCTACATAATGTATGTACAATTCTAACACTCCCCTGTTCTTATTCTTTTAACTTCCCAACACAAATATTCCAAAATTACGCGAAAGAGCAAACATTTATTTTATGTGCATAAGTAACGAATATAAAGAGAGCAGCAGCATTTTAAATGTAGGTATATTACAATGTTCATTTACTTAGTACGATTTCGGGAATAGCCTCGCAGTAAGAAAGGACATTTGGCACATTTCCTAGGCATATGAAATGAGTAGGTACATAAAGTATATTGGGTTTGTATACGCATTCGACGCGAACCTCTTAGAGAAATTGGCTTCCATTGTATGAACTTGACGGTAATCCTGTAATTTAGCGTATTTTATGCTGGTAGATATAAGCTTCTATTTTTATTCGGTATTTTATGCGTGAATATAAATGCGTTTGTTGTACTAAATCTCTCTCTAGGAACTTAATATGCGACTCGCTTAGTCGTAAATAAACAATACTTGGAACTGCATTTGGAATGAAGATGCCAAAATTAAATATCAAGCATCCGAGCATAGTAGTGGCATGCAGTTAAAGCCAAAATACCGCAGTATCTTATCTTCAATTGACATGTGATTTCAAATCTTCTTCCATTTGAAATTGCAGATTTGAATAATATTTAAACCAATAAAAATACAGCACATTGACTTTTACTTTATAACCAGTGAGAGTGGCTTACGAGTTTTACATGATTTATCTCCAACGTCGGGATTCCGAGTCCTGTCGACGTCACGTGTCTCCAATGTATTATACATTGAAGCTTTTTCTGACGTTTATAGAACACGCGCGGTGATAAATGGGAATAAAATATTTAGTCGAGGTTGGTTTAGCCCGCCGACATATTTTTCATGGCATACATTTTTAATACTAATGTATTTGGACCTTCGTTTTATGGGAACGAGTTTTGTTCCATTGTCGGATGTCGGCCCGTAACTTTTTATTTCGGGCATTCCGTTTCGTATGTTTAGTAGACTTACCTACAAAGTTTTATGGCCACTTCTAGTTAAATTGATGTACTTATGACGTTGTCTAGAGCTATCAGAAAAATATAACTTGTACAAAATTTTAAAAGAACATCGTCCATTTTGTAGTAGTATTTACCTACATCTTGCTTGGGTAAATAAAAACGTGAATAAAATCCTAATCTTAGGTAGGTACTTTAATATGTAAATTTTGTATTAAAATTCTCCTGAAGGCGTTTCAAATTTAAATTTTGAACTATTTATTACTGCGAACGCTTTATTTTTAGCTTTCCCCAGTAGGGACCGTACCAGACAATAAATCTGAACCTTCATAAAAAATTAAATTTTTTCGCCGACTTCGGGATTTGTATATATTTTTGATGCTGAACATGACATTATAAAGAGTTTCCACTCAACTCGAAAATTGCTATCTTGCGAGATACCAACTAAAAGTGGATACGAAAAATGAGTAACAAAAATAATTTTCTGGGACAAATGCTCTCGCCAGCCTTTTAAGAATAGCATGTAAATGAAGTCTCTGTAAAATATTAACTCATTGTCGTAAATGTTTATGTGATAATACGAAGTATAATCGCAGGAGTTGTTTTACGGAAAATAGCACTTTCTTTTTATTATTTTTGGTCTTCTGACGCTGGACTTGTACTTCCGTAAAACACTCGTAGCAATGTAAATAAGCGCTTCTTGAAATTTTTAGGGCTCTCAACCTTTTCACTCATCAAGTAGGTAGATACTTTATTCAAATACTTAAGTTCGTAGGCTTAAGTAAGCTTAAATAAGTTTAAAGCAGCCATACATTATTTTAGACTTAAGTTCTTCTTAGCGCTTTTTTTTTTTTTCTTTTTTTTATCGTGGTAAAATCATCAAATGAGTCCTCCCACCCCGGGCAGGGCGGGAGGGACTGTCAGACTTGTACTGACTAAAATCCACGGTGTTCCTTCAATAGCCCTTTACGTTCCGGGGTCACGGTAATGAGATAAGTCCCGCGACCCCGGCAGGCTTCGGCCCTCTACAGGGGGGGCCCCGTCATCTTGCTGACGTTCTTTGAGGCGCGCGTGGAACACAACGCGCCGTCGACCCGGGCATGGTCCATGGTCGGACAGCGAGTTGCCCTTTACTCGCTGTCCGCATGCCCGCGCCTACGGTGGCCGGAGATCGTCGGCCGGCGCCCGACGCCGTGGGCGACTACCACTGCGGCTGGGCTGGAGGGAGGACGCCATCCTCTCCCTCACGCGGCCCGCCTCCTCCTTCGAAAGCATGACTGCTTCGCAGAAGGAGGCGACCGCTTCCCACGCCGTCTCGCCCCGCAGCATGGCCTCGACCAATGCCGGGCGCGAGAGGTCTCCGCCTATCGTCGCCCTGAGGACACGTCGGTGCTCTGCCCAAGCGGGGCAGTCTTGCACCGTATGCTCTACTGTGTCCTCAGGGCGATCCTCGCAGTGGTGACACCCAGGCGTTTCTGCCTTCCTCATCAGACACAGGTACCTCCCGAAACTTCCGTGTCCGGTGAGGACCTGCGTCACGCGGTAGGTCAGGATGCCGTGCCGCCGATCCAGCCATTCCTCAAAGACGGGTCTTACCGCCGCGATTGCGGCGTGCCCGAAGTTCTTCTTAGCGCATAAGTATATTTTTTCTTACAGAAAATCCTTAAAGACAATATGTGTCAGTATTAATCAGTTCTCATAAAAATGGTGTTTCACAAGCAAAGAAAGAAATATTACAATGTTGCCTTGTCATAGCCATAACAAAACAAACTAGGTAAACCCGGCTACGTATCAAGCTACGCAATTCTAGTTTAAGCTGACCTCGCATTGTATAGGGTTTCCGTACAATGATAGGTCAGCTTATACTGAAAATGTATAGCTTGATATGTGGCCGTGCGTACCTACATTGAACTTCTAACTAGTCGCTTATATTCTAACCTTTAGCTAGAGAAACGAAGTAAATACATACTATGTTAGTCAGAAAGGATATTTAAAGCCAACAGGGGTTATTGTACATCATTAAGAGCAACTTTTACTATAGGACGAATCCTGAAAACGCGAAATATATAATAGTTTTTTTTTTTTTTTTGCTATGGTAATTATAAATTATTATGAATCCCAGCCATTGCAATAACGGACCTATCCTACATGTTTTTCTCACTCGATTTTCTCGTTATGAGCCATTAATAAATGTGTCATGCATAGCTCTTGTGTAAGTTTGCAGCTACCAATGTAATGAAACATAATATCAAAATATAATTTTTCTGACAAACACACATAATAAGTATAAGGTATGGACCTTCAATGTGGTTATCTACATAATACAATCTGAAATTGCATGCTACGACATACGTAAATAAATGTAGGTACATTATGCTTAAAGCTTCGTATTCACTAGGAGACAAATGTCCCGCAACCCGTGTCGCTAGAGATGTCGGCCGAAGTGAGTAACGTCGTGCGACATCGCTCGACAAGTCTCGCAAGTTCGCAACATCGTGCTACTTGTACTATGTCGGTGTGTCGCTTCAATCGAGGGATTAATACTCATATTCACTATAGGACAAAATTTCCCGCAACACGTGTCGCCAGAGATGTCGGGCGAAGTTGAGCAACGTCGGACGACGTCGCATGACAAGTTTCGCAACATCGCGTGATTCGACCGTTATCGGTGTCGCTTCAATTGAGGGAATTATCCTCGTATAAACTAAAGCATAACTGTCCCACGACACGTGTTGCTAGAGATATCGGGCGATGGCGGGCAACGTTGCTTGACGTCACTCGACTTCGCCCGACGTCTCTAGCGACACGTGTTCTGGGATATTTGTCTCTGAGTGAATAGGAAGCTTTAAGCTTTGCAACGTAACTGGGTCTTTTAAACGCGAGTTAATATGAGGATATTTACATTAATACAACGCAGCCGACATTACAACGTGAGAGAGCATTAAGTGAAATTTTGCCTCTTAACCTCAG
Organism: Allophyes oxyacanthae; assembly: GCA_932294325.1. Classification (NCBI taxonomy): domain Eukaryota; kingdom Metazoa; phylum Arthropoda; class Insecta; order Lepidoptera; family Noctuidae; genus Allophyes; species Allophyes oxyacanthae. The sequence continues at coordinate 6,969,975 of OW028610.1, forward strand.
CTAAACGTAATCCCGCTTTGAGAGAAGTAATTTAAATATGGCGTCTGCGCCAGCCTCGTGGGAAACGTTGAATATTACATTTGTAAATAAGACGACAAGTTAACATGTTGATAAAGTTACATATATTACTTGAGGGGACTGTTGTCTGTTACCTGAATGAAATATCAAGCAATGTTGGTTTTGAAGTGAGTTATGATAAGATTAACGTGTATACAAGGGCCATGTGGGACAATTTGACCCACGCCCTAAAGAATTAGTAGAGCAGCTAGCGTTTAGTACACACTAACTTATTATGTAAAGCCGACATGTATGGCGTCCTTAGGGAAGGGCAAGCATTCGTCATTGTTCAAACAAATATGGCTGTCATGGACAATGCCGTAGTCTCATGGAGCTACACTAAGTCTCCTGTGCTAGTTTAGTTAACAAGGGTAATGATGTTGGATTTGATTAGTAGAGTACCTACAGTCCTTTTAATGACTGTTAGTAGACAACGAACATTGAGATTGAAGATGTCTACGCTCATTCCATCTAGTGCTGTGTAAACTTAGATCGCCAATTTCTTATAACGTAGCTGACGTAGCCGTGACTACATTGCATTAGCTACGCCGTAGCAACCGTCCTACACTTATTAATATGCCAATAAATGCCAGCACGCCATATAGTGTAAGTACTTAGCTTCAGTACTATTGACTGCTATTTCATGTTAGTGAAATGCTCACATGCCAGGTGCATGCAAACAATTAACTACACATCTCACCGACTGGAATGCTTCCAGTAACCCACATGGTTGCGCGTACACGCTCTTGCATTCTAAATCAAAGGACTAACGATCTGCTGGCATACAATCTTATTGGCATGGTCTTATCTGACAACAACGGGTACACAATATGCAAGTACCACGCATACTCGTATGTACCTACGAGTATCTCTGTGCGTTTAACAAGCACTGTTCTTTTACTCTTTGTTCATAAAAATACAAAGCTTCACGTAAAAATAATCCTTGCATAAATATGCATACGTAATACAAAAGTACCTAAGTGTAAACACAAATAAAGGCGAGTACATACGCCGTGCAAGTGGCCCTAGATTCCAGCGAGGCACAAAGGCTTTCAGACTTTTAGCCACCAGCTGTTGAAAGAGTAGCGACTTCAGATAAACTGATGCAGATGGGACAATCATTATGCATGCGCTGAAAATTACCTACTTTGTTTTCACGTACCATAACAGAAAATCATGACTTTGCAAACTAACTTAAAAACACTTTTTTTTGTGTTCTTTTAGTATCTTGATCTTCAAGGATTTCGGTCTCGTAGCTATGGGTCCGTAGGTCGTCCAAGAAAAGAATTTCATTTTCTGTATTGAAAATGAAAAGGAATAGGTACATTTTTTTTATGAAAATGTCCCGATTTACTAGACTTACATTCTTGTTGCATAATAAGAAAACTAGGTACAGAACAAGAGTATCGCCTGCATCAGAAGCCCTAGTGTAAGCTTCTTTTATCAATCTCGATCTTACGCATCAACCACGTTTTGCGTGCTAATTGGCTCGCTCCGAGCTTTTCATCAATCGGGGCGCCGAAGGCAGTCGATGCGTAAAATCGAGATCATTAAAAGAAACTTACACTAGGGCCTCTCAGAGCTACCATCAAAACAGGCAAGAACTCCATCCCAGTTGATGCATCATATTATATTCTTTGTAAAGACTCGTTATGGCACGAGTGGTCCGCATGCAAGCCAGCATTAAGTTGTAAGGCATTAATGCACCGAAGCGCAGAGTCGTGACCACGCCTACTCATACGAGAAACTTATTATGCCAACTTTTTACCAACCTTCCTGCCATACACTAGGTTTTTCCACTCCCGCCTGCATAAAAATTTGAGTGTGACTCACACAAATTAGCCTGCATACATTAATATTAGGATTTCATAAAAATTCACATGGCGTCTCTGTAAAAATCCACCTAGCCGCTTTGACGTCGGTATTAGCTTAGGTTTTTTATACAAAACTAGATTATTGCTCTTTACATGACCTCGCATTTAATAATAACAGCTCTAGCCTAAATAAAACACATTTTATACCGTCATGGAAATACTCATAAAAGACCAAGTCTCATAACATTTTGCTATTAAAGTTTACCATAACAAGAAATCCTTGGTATTTAACTAAGCTTTTGAGCAGTCACTTAAACCTAGGGCTCAAAATTAATATCCTTGCAGTAGCTCAGTAAACGGGCTGATGTTAAATAAAAGTTTATGAATAAATAATATTCCTTGGTAATGATACTCGCGGCCTTTGTACTGCAGTTTATTAGATAAGTGTTCATCATCATCATCAGCTTGTATTAGTCCACTGCTGGACATAGGCCTCTCCAATCGCACGCCATCTGGCTCGATCCTCAGCTACTCTCATCCAGTTGTTACCAGTCACACTGTGGAGATCGTCGCTCTACCTAGCCTTAGGGCGTCCTACCCTACGTTTGCCGATTTGCGGTCTCATGAACACGTCTATCCCAACGGTGTGTCGATTACTCTGGTTCTCTGTCTGATTACCTCATTTCGGATTCCATCCTTCAGAGCGACTCCTAGCATAACATAGCATTTCTGTAGTTAGCATGTGTTATTATCTTCATCTGGTTATAGTAAATTTATTTATTTCTACTTTACATTATTCTTTCTTCCACAATGAATTAGATATGAAACATATTGTAAATTAGAGTTGAAAAATAATGTTCGTTATTATTCTTAGTTAATAGTCCCATGAATATTTATTAGATGGCCTTAATATCCGATCCTAGACATTTAAAAAATTGGTTCTCAGACAGTAATAGTAGATTAATCGGAAGTTAAATTGATACTGAAAGTTTGCTGAAAGTATGCTAAATAGTTAATAATTAATTAATTTAATTATTTATACCTATAGGTAGGTTTATTAAATATTAAAATTATTTAACAAATTGACATGAAGTGAAACTACAGAAATTGTGAATTGTTTTCCTTGGAGTTATAAACTTCGTTCCCTCCAAAATGCAGCGAAGTATAAACGAACGGTATGAAAATTAATAAATAATGAAAATACCCGAAGGCATGGAATACGAAATGATTTGAATTGCAGTTACGGATGGCTTTCTTAAAAATAAACTTCCTGCTTTGTAGATTGTACTTATTCAAAGGGGCTTTTCAGTTATAATTAATGCTACAAAGTACCCAGTATCCTTATTCGTAAATGAGCAAACTTAATTAATATATCCATTAGATCTCGCAACATTCTTTGAAACAATGAGACGTAAAAGGGTGGCTACCCTTCAGTAGGACCACCCTACCGACGCTCACGATAATGGTCGCTAAAAAGCTCATTTCATGAATAGAGAGAGAGAATAATGATCATAAACTGCCAACAGGATTTCTTTGCACATGCGGCTAAAATGAGTAGGTTACCTACCTATTATTCTATACAAAAAAATTGTGACATGCACTGTATGCAAGTAGATTGTAAAAGTCCGTGAAGATAGATTCTCGTAATACTCGTGATTTAAGTACTTAGTTATGTACCTACCTACGAAATTACTATGTTGTAGGTAGTCGTAGTAGTATATCTATTAATATCGCGAATAGCTAAATTATCTACTTTCAAAAATTACTTTTACAAAATAGCAAAATCCTGGAAAATATTGAATTTCCCGCCACAAGCCATTATGGGCTCAAAAAAGACGCAGAGAGTCGCGCGGCACGCTAAACGGTGCGCCCCGTGCGGTTATTTCAAACTGGTCAGTATCACATCCCTATATAGGGGTGCCAACTGAAAATCAGCGTTGGGCTCTCTGCGCCCAGCAAATGCTGAGCTGGCTACCCTTTCGGCATGGCATGCTTGACGGCATATACATATTATTTAAAAATATTTCCAAATTATTGTTAACTTTTGATGTGTTTTTTTTTTATATTTTTTTTTTTATCCTCTCTCTCATAAGTTGTCAATGTGTCTGTGCCGAATAAATGTTCTTTTCTTTCTTTCTTTCTTTCTTTCTATATAGTTTGTGGTCAGTATGGTCATGTATGAGAGCGTTCATGCCGAAGCGTTTGCGGAGCACGCACGCGGCGCAAAGCGCGGCGGTTCCGTTGCACTCATCGCTTTACGCGCGCGCCGCCTCTCGTTGAACGGAGATACGCGTAATAAACCTCCGCTATGCACGCCGCCTTGCGGGCCGCGCGACGTTCTGCGTCTCCTTAATTGAGCCAAGAGTGACGATAGGTGTGTAAGCACATGTCAATATAATGTATACATCGTGCTATCTTCGTATACCATAATGTTATTATTTAAATTAGTAAAATGTAGGTAGTTGTTAAACTCGCAATCGTAGCGCTATCCCCACCTTTGTGTATAAAAAGGGATGTCGCTATCGTTGCGAGTTCAGTTGGTATTAAGCATTCGTAGAGTGAACATCGTCAACCTACCTGTGTAAAATGTAAGTAGAATACTGATCTTTATGTTAATAATGTTAATTACTTAATAATAATTAATAAAGACTTTGATATAATTTATATTGTGTATTAATTGATATATTTAGGTTTCATATTAAAAATAATATAGATATCGTATTAATCTTGATAATAAATAACAAATTACCTATATTCTAGTCTTTTATTTTACAATTCAGAAGTGGGATGGATACCTTATTCTAACGTGTTATTTTTTCTTTCTCGGTCGAGAACCATGGACAACCCAAGAGTGCTCGCCTCTCCGATATTGAAGAGAGCTCAACCTCTTGGAAGTACCGATGGCAGGAGCCAACGCTCGTTGGTACAGCAGACACATTGTGCACAGCGGGCTCTGCATCAGTCACCAGGTCGGGCAACCAGCCCGACTCACCATCTGTCAAACAGTCAGCGGTCGCGCAGTCCGTTGCGCAGTCCAGTCGTTGGTCGACGGTCATGTCGTCGGTCGCGCAGCCCGTCACGACGCCGACGTACCAGCCGGCCAACACGCAGCAGCTCGCGACGGAAACATGGCTCACATGGACGTGAAGCACGTAGTCGCTTGCCGCGCAGTCGCCCATCGCTCAGTCGCCGGTCATGCTGCCGCGGGTCGTACCGATCGCGCAGCCGCCCATCAGGTAGACGGTCGCGCAGCCGGTCACACGACCGCTTGCATCGCAGCCGGTCACACGACCGCTTGCAGCGCAGCCGGTCACATGACCGCTTGCAGCGCAGCCGGTCACACGACCGCTTGCAGCACCGCCACCAGGCTGGCAGCATCCAGACACACTGCAGCGGTTCACCGCGCAGTAGCGGACGTCGCAGCAGTCGGAGGCACAGCACAAGGCGCAGCCACTGTCACAACCCAGAGCAACAACTTCCTGCAGCGGCGCAAGGAATTGCAGGTAGCACCGCTGCTTCCAATGGAGGCAATGGTGATTTGATTCTATTAGTGCAAGCATTAAAGTCTTTAGTTCCGGATCCTGATAAAATAGGTTCTTTTAACAATACTATACCTGAGTTTGATCCTGCTAGAAAAGAGCAGACAATGACAATGTGGTTACACAAAGTGAATGAATGTGCCGCGATTTATTCATGGAATGAAAAACAAATAGTGCATTATGCACTACCCAAACTTAAAGGAGTAGCCAAACGTTGGTATGAAGGATTGCCGTCGGTGCTCTTTTCTTGGAATGAATGGCAGGCAAAATTAATAACCGCTTTTCCCTCGGAAGAAAATTATGGCCAGATGTTGGCAGATATGTTAGGAAAGCGTGCGCGTTACGGTGATTCTCTCGAAGAATATTTTTACGACAAAATTGCTCTCATCAACCGGTGTAATATAACTGGTAAGCGAGCGGTGGAGTGTGTTCTACACGGCATAGACGATCGTGCTGTTAGGTTAGGAGCCGAAGCGGCACAGTATGAGGACTTGGATAAATTGCTCACTTATTTGAGAAATTCAAGGAGCTTGAAACAAAATTTGGAACGGAAACCCGTTAATAAAAATCAACCAGTTACAAGCCCCTCTGAATATAAAGCAAAGAATCCAAGCGTCAAAGACAGAGTCCTTCGTTGCAATAATTGTAAGCAGGAGGGCCATTTTGTAGGTCAGTGTCCCCAACCGATCAAAAAATGTTCAAAATGCCTGAGAATCGGTCATAATGCGGAGAGTTGTTATTCGAAAATAGTACCACCCCAAAAATCTGTTAACAGAATAGGCAAAAATAGTACTGATTCAAAGAAATATTTTAAAACTGCAAATATCAACGGCACAGAAATCTCATCTTTTGTCGATCTTGGCAGTGAATGCTCGATGCTTAAACAATCTGAATTACATAAATTGGGTAATGTGCAAGTAATAACCAGTGATTTACCGATACTGAGAGGGTTTGGTAATTCTGTTGTTCATACCTTGGGAAAAATTAAAACGGTAATTGAAATTGATGGGGTAAGAGCTGAGGTAGAGATATTAATTGTTCCGGACAATGTTATGCAAGTGCCCCTCATGATAGGCCAAACCTTCACGGAACAACCTCATGTAATGATTAAGAAAAATAGTGAACATTTTGATATTTTACATAATGAGTTCAATAATGCTGTCCATTATAATAATAGAGTAAAAGTTTTTAATGTTAAACCAGTTCAGGTATTAGGTTCACTGCTCTTGACTTGGCATCTGGTTACTACCAGATATCCATCAGAGAGCAAGATAGGTATAAAACGGCTTTTGTAACGCCGGAAGGACATTTCGAATTCAATAGAATGCCTTTCGGCTTGGCAAATGCTCCGGCAACATTCCAACGAATGATGCATCAGGTTCTGGGCAGCTTACGTCATAAAGATGCAATGGCATACTTAGATGATATAATCATCCCATCGAAAACCATTGAAGAAGGTATGAACCGATTGGAATCTGTATTAGTTTTGTTATCAGAGGCAGGTCTTACTCTCAAATTGTCAAAATGTGTTTTCTTTGGTCGATCTGTTACTTACTTGGGGTTTGTCATTTCAAATGAAGGCATCCAACCGGGGGCTGCAAAGATAGATGCTGTAGAAAATTTTCCAGTACCTATAAATCAACACGGCGTTAGACAGTTTCTGGGGCTAGCAAGCTTTTTCCGTAGGTTTGTGATGGGGTTTTCGATTATTGCAAAGCCATTAACACAGTTACTAAAAAAGGACTCTATTTGGGCATGGGGGGCTGATCAGCAGGATGCTTTCGATACTTTAAGAGCAGCGTTAGTTCAAAAACCAATATTAGCACTATATAACCCAAAAGCTATTACAGAATTGCACACTGATGCTTGCAAAATAGGTATCGCAGGCATACTATTCCAAAGGAATGAACAAAATATTTTGAAACCTGTGGCCTACTTTAGCAAACAAACCAGCCCTGAAGAACAAAACTATTGCTCTTATGATCTAGAAACCTTGGCAGTCATAGCTTCTTTGCAAAAATTTCGCGTATATCTAGTAGGAATACATTTTAAAATTGTGACCGATTGTAATTCATTAAGGTCGACTTTTATGAAGCGTGATATGATTCCTCGGGTAGCCAGATGGTGGACCCAAATGCAAGAATTTGATTTTGAAATTGAATACAAAGCAGGAGCTTCGATGACTCATGTAGATGCTTTATGTCGCAATCCATCCAAAAATAAGACTTCCTCTGAGCAAATGGTTAATTCAATAACGGAAACAGATTGGCTTTCAACAGTCCAGAATTCGGATTCGGAAATCCAACGAATTGTTGGGATATTGACTAACTCGGAATATAATGGTATTTTAGAAATAAAAGAAAAATATAAATTTAAAAACGGTAAGCTTTTTAGAATAACACCCGATGGGGACAGATGGGTTGTCCCTAAAGGCGTTCGATGGCAAATTGTCAAGCAAAATCATGACGATATTGGTCACTTCGCTTTAGACAAAACTTTAGAAAAAATAAAATGTCATTATTGGTTCCCAGATATGCGTACCTTTGTCACAAAATATGTAACTTCTTGTCTTGAATGTGCATATAGTAAAACACCAGGTGGGAAAAAGCCCGGCTTTTTACACCCAATTCATAAAGTAAACGTGCCGTTTGACACTATTCATATGGATCACGTCGGTCCATTTGTACGTAGTAGTAGAGGAAATACATATATTCTAGTTTTGATTGATGGTTTCACAAAATACATATATTTGAAACCAGTCAAAAGTACAAAATCTAACATTACCATTAGAGTTTTTCGTGAGTTTATAAGCATATTTGGGGTGCCTAATCGAATTATATCCGACCGTGGCACGTCATTTACGAGTGGTCTCTTCAAAAGGTTTATATTAAATAAAGGCATTAAACATGTTTTAAATGCAGTTGCTACTCCAAGGGCCAACGGACAGGTGGAAAGGTATAATAAAGTCATTGTTGATTCATTAACCGCTAAAAGCATTGGTGCATCTGAAAATAAATGGGACGACCACCTGCCCGATGTCCAGTGGGGTATCAACAATACCTTCAACAAAGGTATAAATAAAACACCCGCAGAGGCTCTATTTGGTATAAGACCTCATGGCTCTAGTGATAGTAGAGTCATTTCTGCAATCGATGACGATATCACTACAGCAAACAAAAATCTCGAAGAAATTCGTGATGAAGTTTCTTCTCATATTGAATCCAGACAAGAGACACAAAAAGCAACTTTTGATAAATCTCGTAGCAAACCCATCAAATATAATGTTGGGGATTTGGTAAGGGTAGAACGCCAAATACCTGCTACAGGTGGTAGTAAAAAGTTAATCCCTAAGTATCAAGGCCCTTACAAAATTACTCAGGTTTTCGATCATGACCGTTATCAAGTGGAAGACACGCCACTAACAAAAAAAGGAAATAAAAAATACTCGAGCGTTATTGCTGTAGATAAGTTAAAACCATGGATCTGTTTTAATAGACCTCATGATGATACCTTGTTAAGTGACAAGGAGTCGGATTGTGAAACGGAATGATTATTTTATTTATAGCTTAATAATTATATTTAAAGACCAATGGCGTCTATTATGTGATTAAAACCAATTGGGTCTATATTTTAATTGAGACCAATAGGGTCGATGATTTGATTAAAAACTAATGGGATCTGTACTTAAATTGAGACCAATGGGGTCTATACTTTAATTGTGACCAATGGGGTCATTACTTTAATTGTGACCAATAGGTTCTATACTTTAATAACTGTGTGTGACCAATGGGGTCTGTACTTCAATTGAGACCAATGGGGTCTTATTTCAATTGAGACCAATGGGGTCTTACTTCAATTGAGACCAATGGGGTCTTACTTCAATTGAGACCAATGGGGTCTATACTTTAATTGAGACCAATGGGGTCTATACTTTAATTGAGACCAATGGGGTCGATGCTTTGATTGAGACCAATGGGGTCTGTGGTGGAAACCAATAGGCTAAGTATGAGGTCATACAGTTCAATCAGATGGCCGACTGTAAGCACATGTCAATATAATGTATACATCGTGCTATCTTCGTATACCATAATGTTATTATTTAAATTAGTAAAATGTAGGTAGTTGTTAAACTCGCAATCGTAGCGCTATCCCCACCTTTGTGTATAAAAAGGGATGTCGCTATCGTTGCGAGTTCAGTTGGTATTAAGCATTCGTAGAGTGAACATCGTCAACCTACCTGTGTAAAATGTAAGTAGAATACTGATCTTTATGTTAATAATGTTAATTACTTAATAATAATTAATAAAGACTTTGATATAATTTATATTGTGTATTAATTGATATATTTAGGTTTCATATTAAAAATAATATAGATATCGTATTAATCTTGATAATAAATAACAAATTACCTATATTCTAGTCTTTTATTTTACAGGTGGTACCTAGTATACCTACGAGTACCTACGTCACACTCCAACGTCGATTGTTGGTTGATTGCTTCTTCCATCTACTAGGCGCTGAATATTAGTTTTTGTTTTTTGTGAGGAAGCGAAATATCATGAAACATCGAGGAGTAGGCTTTCTACATCATGATAGATACCTACCTACTGACAGAATTTGTGTAGGATTATTATTATAACATAGCGTCTCGAAATGAGATATTTCACAAGCGTAAGAGGGGTTTCCGCTACAACTCCAACCGGTAGGGAAGACCAATCAATAATCTAAGGTTATAGGTAACCTTTGACCGGAAAGACAAAATTGTGTAGTGATGAGTAGTAGGTAGGTAGTTACTGTCCTACTATATTTCTTCTTAGCCCAATACGTAGGTATAATCGATAGACGATCGTTCGATCCATCTGTTAACACGTCTTATCGTGACAGTTTGAGGACGACTTGCCCCTGGCTGCCCGGTCATTCGTTCCTTTCCTAATGAAAGGTGTTCCTTAAAATAATGTCTTCATCATCACCTGTAGCGCATGACATACCTACCTATAGGAACCATCTTACTACCTACTAACCCGCAATGTCTACCTATAGTACCTATGTATAGGTACTCTGATCCTGATGCAACACGACAGGTAGGTACGCCACCCTGGGACCCTCTAAAACAAAACCCAGTGTGATCGTATTATTTCGGAATTGTACCGGTTCTCGTACCTACCTTTTTTACTTACATTTTTACTAATATGATAAAACGACAAATAGCGTCACACTTTCGACCGGCACGGCTTTTGGCGGCCTCGAGTTCCATAAAATTCAATATTGAGGCTCCGGCAGTGGAGGCAGGCATGGCGTAAAATCTACTGCAATGCAACTTTTTTATTTGAATGAAGGCGACCTTTTTTCGCAATGGCAATTCCGTCAAGTGTCAACCAAAAATCAATAAAGGGCAAGGACAAAAATTTGAGGTTATAGTGACGCATGAGCTCGTAAACAAGAATAAATTAGCTATTTTGAATTAGAAATCCTAAGAATCCCATAAAAATGCGTTTTGCAATAAAGAAAGCAAGCTATGGTGGTGAACGTATTGGCGCTCTAACTGGATTTGTGAAATCTCCGAACACTGTTATTGAAACTCCAACGGCAGCTTTACTGACTCAGGTAGACCACATTACATCAATAATAACTTTTCGTGATACGTGTACGATCCAAATAACCTAGTAATTATTACAAAACATACTGTAAGTAGAGAAAGGTATGCAATATTAAACGGTCTGCATATTATGTACCTACCTACTTTGGTATTATATTTTTTCCTGACTAAGAACAGCCACAACAACAACCCCCACAATCAACAACATCGAATGATGTTGTTCAGATTTTCTGTAAAAAAAAATCGCAGTAAGTACATATGATATGAGGTAGGATATTTGTAGTTTAAAAGATATTAGCTCGCTCCCTTAAACATGGGACATAAATTACAGTTAGTATTGAAATGTGGATGTTCTACTAGGAGGTACTTAAATCTACTACCGACCATGCTGTTGGGATTCCTATCTTCATGATCAGTCATTTTCTCACAAGGTAGGTAGCTCAAAGTTTAGTCTCTCATGTGTATAATAAAGTTTAAACTATACAATCGTGAGAGACCAAACTTTTTTAATCTTACCGAAGTCGATGTTCATTAGCCTTTTAGTTACGCACTAGACCCGCTGCTTGTCTTAACTGAAGGAATTGTGAAAAAAAATCGTAATAATAATAAAGTACTTAGAAAGTGGGCAGTCAGTTTTAGCAGTATTATTACTTTAACAGTAGTAATGGTCAAAAGTGGGTAAATAGTGTAGTCTTCTCTGTTCAATAGTGCTCTGATTACAATTACAGGGAGGCAGTGTACCCCACCTCACCGGTGAAGTTTTGTCAAAAGTATTTCCAACCCCACAACTACTATGGATGCCTTTATCAAACTCCGTCCAGATAGAGCCAGGTCTGAAGGCTCAGGGGGAAGGTGTTGCCAAGTTTGTTGGACTACCAGACCATTTTATTTGTGTCACACCACATAATATGAGTGAGGTAACCCCTGCGGGACACTTTGAACTTGAAAAAGTACCTCTTTGGACGAAGAACGGGAAGAAAATGATTACTGCCAAAAGGTAAGTTTATGAATAACTTGAGTAACTTACTACTAAATAAGAAACTAGGAGTTTTTTAATGTTTTTTATCTTTGTAGTTTCATCATCTGATAAGACGATTGCAATTTAATGATAAAAATCAGCCCCAGATACTTGAGGAAAAATGGAAAATCCCAAACAATTATGTACCTACATACTTACTGTATACTAAGTATAAAAAGCAATCATTTACTGATTTATTACAATCATATACATGCTTATTATTTAGTTAAGTTTCAATATTTCAGGAACCTAGAACAACAACAACAAACTAAAGTCTGTTCATTCCTTCAAAATTAATGAAATTTCAGATATATGGATTTAATGGAACTATACAAACCAGACATAATTTTGGCGATTGCAGATGGCCGAACATCACTCAATGAAGGCTACAAAAGGATTCTGAAGTCGTTGGATAGGACCTGCAATATGTTTGATATTTGTGTCCATCGATATGAGGCCTCAAAGCAGTTTCGAGATAGTTCACTTATTGGTTTGTATTTACATGTGTTTAATTCTCCTATATACCCTATAAACATCTTATTACAAAACAGGGTAAGTAAGTCTTGAAACACCCAGGTTTTAAGATAGCCCCATATCTTTTTGGTATATGATGTTAGAAAGTAATGGATATATTTAAAACCTGGGTTTTACAAGACTTGCTTTAAACCTTTTTTTGTAATAAGGGAGTCAAAGTGTAGTTAGTGAATCACAGATCTCTAATTATCATGGGTTTTAAAAGATGACTCAAGGATTACGTATGTCAGGTATATTGGCAGCAGTATCACAATGAGATCATAACAGTCTGTTTTTAACACGCTTTTATTAGCTTCACCTGTAACTAACTAACTATGTAAGAAAATCTTGGAATTAAAATTTGTCACACTTCCCGGTTTCTGATTGAGCTGAAATTTTGCGTACACGTTCAGCTTGGATGACTGAAGCGTGTTCTATAGTTTTTTTAAACTATAATTTTTTTATTTAATTCAATTCAATTCATAAATATTTACAATATAAAATATATAATACAATATAAAATTATTTCATAAATATTTACAATATAAAATACCTTCCATTGGTCCCAAACTAGGCTAGGCCTGTATCTTGGGCACATTTGGAGGTAGATGACAATACATAATTATTATACATAAAGTTAAATACAAAATTGTGTTAGCAAATAAGGCTTAGGACTATGTTAGTAGCACTTCACTTTGCACTATATGTCTTTGTGCTGTCCTGTGGCACTTGTCCGCGAAAGCGACGGAACACCAGTCCCTGCGGCCAAAAGTCTTCTTCCATGACGAGGGGCAGAAAACAGTTCGGTACTCGCACCACGAACGCCTTGAAGTTGACATTGCGGCGCGACTCCAGCAACTGCACTCTCGGTGTGTACCAATAAATGTGTTAATAGATGTCTTATAAAATAAACAATCATGTGGTGTCTACTAATGACAAGAGATATCTCCCAAGATCTGAAAAAGAGGTACTTGTTGGCTGTGGAACACAACTCATGCTATTAACATCAATTTTCAGGTGTAATAGTAGCAGCTGGAGTGTCTAAGCAATGTAACGAAAGCATCAAACACATACTGAAACACAAAGACATTCTGACTGGTGTAGCATTAGCAGGAATTACTGATGGAACTGATGCCGCCGACAAACTAGCTGAAGATGAATCGGAGGATATTCTTAAAACTGTTGGAGTAAGTATGAAACATTCTTTTAAAAAGTTGCCCAAGACAAAAATGTCACATACTCCCAGATCTGGGATTACTAATGTAGGCCATATTAAGAATTTGACTTTGACGACACGGTTGGCGCAGTGGCTAAGCGATTAGCTTTCTGCGCTACGTGCCGCGGGTTCGATCCCCGCTTGGAACAAATATTTGTATGATCTACGGGTAGTTGTTTCGGGTCTGGGTGTGTGTGCATGTGACATGTATGTTTGTAAACTGTACCCTCGATACAGGAGAAATCCTAGTGAGGGGAAACGTAAAAAGAAAAATACAAAAAAGGATAAAAAAAAAAAAAAAAAATTGTGTGTGAATCGCACTTACGGCCCATGCCATTATTGAAAGTATAATTTACTAGCTGTTGCCTGCTGTTTCACGTGCGCGTTTTTTTTATACGGAATATAAAATAATTTTTAAATTGTATATTGACTTATTTATATGGAACATTTTTTTTTTCGAGTTCATGTTTTGTAGCATAGTAAAAGTTGTTCATAATGATAAGTACAATACCCTCCTTCAATGATTCCCTCGTTCTACCAGTCAAGCTGTTATAGTAGTGAAAAAATAATGTACACGCGCTATTTTTTTCTTTTATCGCCATTGCTTGGTGTTGCCAATTTGTACATAAAACCTCTTCAAATAAACTCGAGTATGATAAATGATAACAAAAGTTATACAGAATCAGCTGTAAAAGTGTGTTTTCATTTTATGGCCAGCAGACATTACATTGACAGGGATCATTGAAATCGCCACCTTAAACTGGTGCACCTGCAGCCTAACAAAGATGTAGGTTCATCTGCAGATCTTTTTTGCCGTCTTTGTTTTATTACCCAGGTTGATCAGAGTCCCAAGGGCTTTTTTTTTTTTATCTCAAGGTAAGCTCAATGCCGATGGTCACGCTTCCTATTTGTGACCGAATACCATTCTCGGTAAATTGGTGGGTGTCCATGTCCAGTAAATCCCTTTCTTAAGTTCCGGGGTCGCAGCCTTGATAACGCTATAATAGTCAGTTCTTGAATCAGAATCACTATCTTTTAAGGTGGCTGTATGCCAGAATATCTGGGCAAATGTTGTAGGTATACCATAAATATGTATACTGTATAAGATATGAATTTTCCTTCTTGTAACATTTTAATATAACCTTCCAAACTTGGTTAACGCATTTGAATTAACTTGTATTCATCATCGTCTAACATTCTTGAGCCATGACGCCATCACGATATTGCTGACATCATAATTTATAATCTCACACCTGTGATTATTCACGAGTGATATATACCACTTTTACCTTATAAAGTATTGCCTAGTATAGAAACCTGACCGAATTGATTATTTATCGGATCATTGGTATTATACTGGACGTCAAGACATATTGTTGAATGACGTATATTATTATATAATTATAAAGTGCGGATTCTTCTTCAGTTTTTTCTTTTTTTCTATTTCTCTGTTAGTCCCATTGTAAAAGTTGTTCATAATGGCGAGTACAATGTCTTCTTAAAGCATGTGTCCTGTTTAAATATACAGCCTGTACATATTATAAGCAATTTCATCCACACAGCTTTTGACAAATAAACATTTAACGGATGACGTTAGTATACGACTATGACGATTAAAATTATCACGACCTACATAAGTACAGAAAGTGCACACATGCAAGTTGTTATCGTAACCATAGATTGTTTTTATAATAGTATGTACCTCCTTTACTTCTCACACATAAGTATGTTGTGATAGGATTTCCTTATAACTTGTTAATTCCAGGACGCGCTGCCCAAAGATTTATTGCGCGTTGTAGAAGGTTGCTGGAACCCGGCGATCATAGTGGCAGCGATAGAACATGGCTGGGACGTGTTCGATGGCTCCTATCCCACTAAACTTAGCAATGCGGGCCAGGCACTGGCACTGAACTTCGATACCGACACAGATAGCAAGGAGCTATGTATCTTAGATCTCAATGATGAAAGGTTAGTTCACTCATTGTACCTATTTTCTTTGATTTTAACTTTTTTGTTTGTTAATAATAATTTAGTTTTTGGATTCTGTTAGACATTTTTTTTTCTAGAACGGTTGGTGTGAAAATCATTGTTATAGGCCTTTTCCTAGCATAATATGGCCTGAAAGTATCAGTATCTTTTCATACAGTTTCATTATTGAGATATTTTTAAACAAGGTCGTTCAGTCCTACTATTAGAGTTAAGCGCCTCGTACATTTTCGTGTTTCAGAATTATTAGTACGAATATGCAACCAATGCTCAAAGATTCACGTCTCACTAGTCACTCATAAGATACCTATTCCTTATATTATTAATTTATCGCTACAATATATTAAATATCACCTTCGTACGTTGGTATTCCTGTAACGTTACTGCGGTTGCCGCGGTCAGTCCCTGGATGGGTGACCGTATCTTCGAACATCGAGACCCCTCCGTGCCTCGGATAGCACGATAAGCAGTTGGTCCCGGTTGTCATATGAATAGCTTTGGCAGTCGTTACAGGAGTCTGCAACCCAAATAATCTGTCGACCGGTATAACCTTAGGGTATCAGTGTCTCCCAGTACGTCTGTGGCGGAGGTCAGATGGCAGTCGCTTCGTATAAAATACGGATATTTAGCCGCATCTGGTTAGACTGGGAGCCCACCCCAAGGTAGTTGGGATAAAGGCCAGGCAGATGATGATGTACGTTCGTATTCCCGAAGTAAGCCACAGGTTACCGAACTTACCGAGGCGCATAACTTTGATCGTAGTACTGGCTTTTTAATTATTTTCATAATATTTCCATTTGTTTGTTCGTACGGCTAAATATCAAGGTAAGCCTATACAATGCGAGGTCAGCATATACTGGTAGGTAATAGCTGGTAACTTGATATGTAGCTGTATTAAAGTGGTTTAAATATAGGTTCCGCTAAGCTGTGTGCTTAGCGGAACCTATATTTAAACCACTTTAATTCGGGGAAAACATATATTTATACCGATTTTTGGATTGATAAAAATATAAATAGGTAGTTCTTTTTATTGTAATTTTTGTTTGACGCGCGAGCGTAATGTTTTTATGAAAAAAAAAGATTTCCTGCACAGGTAAAAAGTTAATACCAGTTTATAAAAAACATGTTTACCTGTCTTCGGACGTCACAATGTTTTTTAAGGCTATCGAATGTTCTTTTTCAGGTATCAAGAAGATTTTACGGCAGTACTAGAAGGATGCGAATGCTTAACTTGTAAAAAACATACGCGTGCGTACATCCGCCATCTTTTAAACACGAGAGAGATGTTATCATCAGTTTTGTTAAGCATGTAAGTATGAATTTATTTCTTCTACAACTATTTTGGTTATAAATATGTATAGACGGTTTTTTTTTACTTTTCTTAATAATAAATAAATAATTTTCTTCGTTTTTTTGTCAAAAAAACGTTATTTAAAAATATGAAAATCATGTTAATTTTAACTGTCTATATGGTAAATTAATCACTTTTTACCAAATCTACATGTGGTAAACGATTATTTCATTAATGAGTTGTGTGAAGATTGTTACCTAAATAAGACAAGTAGGAAAAAACATAGTATAGAAGTTTTGATATGACATTCATACTCCATGTTATTATCTTTCTCTGTTAGCTGAAGTTGTATATAAAAAAACAATGAGGAGGCTTTAACGGTTGATCGATGGCGTAATAACCGTCCAATGCCAAAGCTAAAATATATTATCTGAACCATGATCGGCGGGTCTACCGCATAACTATAATGGTAATGAACATCAGACTCTGGTAATAAACTTCAATACGATCTTGAGAGCATAAACATCGTAAAACCTTGTAAAAAAAATTACCGATCATGAAGATGGTAGTCCCAACTTTATAATCGGTATTTTTTTTACAAGGTGGCTCGAAGCTTAGATTATCTCGATCGTATTGAAGTTTAATACCAGAGTCTGTTTTCATTACCATTTTGTTACGCGATATACCCGCGGCTGCAGCGTCGTCGGTGGAAGACCAATGCCTCTGTCCTTTTTGTTAGAGGCTTATTTACATCCTTTTTGTTAGCGGCCTCCGATTGTTTTATTAGAAGCCTGTGTCCTTTTTGGGTATAGTTATATGTCCAGTGGCTTGCAGTAGACAGAATGGACACTTATATTTCTGTGCGATATGACGCGATAACGTCGCTTCAAGATACTTTTAATGTTGAGCGATCTTATAGAGCAGTATGACATAATTATGTATTTAGTAACTAGTGTAATATAGTTGACGACCTCGATATCCGGACCTCGATTTCCGTTGACACAAAAATTAAATCGTTAATACAATCTTAGAATCCTCATAATAATGTCGACAGTGGAAAGGTAAAATGACTAACGCGCCAATTCGCTGGCAAACTAACTTAAACCTTACAGGGGCACATTTTAAAGTTTAAGTTGGTTTGCCAGCGAATTGGCGCGTTAGTCATTTTACCTTTCCACTATCGATTATACTATATAAAGTTACTATGTAATTCTTCCAGACATAATCTTCACCACTTTGACCAGCTCTTCCACCACGCCCGGCAGCACATCGCGGCGAACACATTCCAAGTGTACAAAAAACACATCACCAAACAGTACGAAAGTTACAAACTATCTCAATCAATCAACGGTGTAAAAGCAAACGGTATAAAAGTGATTGAAACTCTTCAAGTGAAGAAGAGACTGCGAGTGAGTGACGATGAGATTCCTAGTAAAGTAGTTAACGGTAGTTACTGATAGTATTAAGTATTGTATATTAGTATTTAGTTTAGTAAGTACTATGTAGTGTCATAGTGTAACAATCTACTTTATGCAGTGGGTCAACGTTTTGGATATTGGCAGATCTTTGTATGTTTTGATATCGATTGATAGCCTTGAATGGCAGGTGTAAGGCATTCGAGTTATTAGCTTTAATTCGCAACCCAACGAATGCTCTGCCACATCCCAGAGAGAACAGCTAATTCAATTTAAACAAACAGATGTAAGAACCGAAATTTTATAAACATCGCCCGTCGTCATAGTAGTTCCCGTATACAACACATTACGTGATATGGGTACACTGTGGAGGGTAGCGAATTGGTATTTATTTACTACTACTACTATTACTATTAAAGTGAATCGGCTGTTCCCTCTAGTCTGTGGCACTACAAAAATAAACTAGGCCTACTGTATGCAGGTAGACTGTGGTGGTAATACTAGTTATAAGTATTTTAATTTATTATAGACACGTAAATTGTTACAAAACAAATGCTAAGTTAAATTTTGTGATAATATTATAATAATGTGATGAGAACCAAAAAATAACACTGTTTTGTGAACTTACAACGTCTATAAATAGGCTTTAAATTGTTTTTATTTTTTTGTTAATACTTTGTAGAAAAATTGCGTTTTGAATTCCCGGTGATTTTTATTGATATTTCGCATTTTACCTACCTATTTAATTTCACATTGCAATCCTGGGATTTTCATATTCAAATGAATGAATATTACCATTCCAGTTAACATAATGTTAACTTACCTCAGACCTTGATGTATAATGGCTGTTATTAGGTGGTTAGATTTTTGTTGTTGATTTTAACGGTTGTTTATGTTTATAGTGTTGTGTTTTATAAACTTCACGGTTTTAATTTATCTGATATGTCCTTGATAGTTATGCGGAAGTTTAAGTTACATAATAAAACGATGCAATGTTTTATCAAGACCTTGAGATATCGGTTGCAATGATAGCGTGATAGTGAGAAGATTAAAACTGACATCGAAATGACTCCCAATAGAATTTTGAATACCTCGTCTAAGTATTAAAATATTTTAAACTTTGGTACCTAAAAGCGTAAATAGACAATTTCTCTAGTGTTGTAATCTTTGTAGTAAAAATCAATTTTCCTGAGTTTTCTGTCAGCATTTACTCTTAGAAGTGTAGAACCTACTTATTTAAATCACACAACCTTTCTAACGTGGTATTGATAGGTATTGGTTTTGCAACGAATACTGTGTTACCTCGACAATATAATTTGTTTTACCATTAGTTTCAATTAAAATAATTCGCTAATAATCCCAAATGGCGATCTGTTCGATGTTATGATACAGATGGGTAACGCTCATGGACCTTATATAGTTAAATCTTAATCTCTTACGGCACTCAAATAGCACAGCCTGAATAGAACAGCCAACTCACTTCATACAAACGGGGCAGCCAGCGGTGAGATTACCGAGATCCACACTGGGTATCGTCTATTCACGTTGTATACAGACACAACAAAGTTGACAGTGCAGTTACGTTGCCGCCTCGTACGTAGTCCACAGACAGTGTGGGTGCTCACGAAGCTAATAAAAAAAAAACGTACGCCCCTACAGTAGGTTAGCTGTTCTCTATAGGCTGTGCAAAATTTGTTATAGTGTGTTTTTGCTTTGCTCATTTTATACTTACTTACATTGTTCGTTAATCCGATGTTTAGGGTATATTATAGCGTCGCCGTCGCCACGATGCGTATGCTCCACGTCGACTTATAGTTAATTTTCTTCTTTTAGAGAATTTTAATTTAAGCTTAAGTTAGTAAATAACCTTGCATAAAATGTACGGTATAAAATACAAACAAAACTGTGTTCATAGCAGTGTGACTGCTACAAACGTTAACTTTAATTATTTATTATAATTTATTATTTATAATACCAATACCTACTTATGACGTGCTGGATAAGAAATGATGTTAATGAGAATGTGTAAGGCCCAGTCAGGCTGTGAGCGCGTGATTTCTTACCCCGCCACGGAATACGCGTGATGAATATTCATAGTGATTATTTTCCGCCTGTGTGCCGTACGTGTAGCCTAATTTTATTCGTACAATAAAAAAATAACTGCTATGAGAGATGTTTTTCTTCTGTTATTGTTTCGGAGTCCTTACCATTTCTGATATTAGAAAAAGTTTATAGTTTATGAAAGACCTCTGAGACCATCTTTTTGCTAGTTAAGGTCTTACCTTTAAATTCCATACGGAGCGTAATTTTCCTGGATCGTTATGAATAACTGAACAGGAAAAGTCGCACTGTGCGTCGTCCATCGTAATATCTGAACACTTTCCGTTTATAGTATAAAGTCTAAACATTCTAGTCCCGATCCCTTTGATGGGTTTTTGTACTCATAATTATGAACGACTTTTACTACGGGACCAACCCTGAAGTAGATATTCGCAGGTCGCAGTGTCATAGGGGCTTGAAACCCTACCCCTTCTAAAATAATTATCCTGAAATGGCGAAAAGAAAAGTTGATCCATATAAATAATTTAATGTTACTCGACTAAATGTTTGGAACAGCAGATATTTATTGCGCGTTGTCTGGTTTGGTCGCATAGTAAAAGTTGTTTATAATGATGAGTAGGTAGGTACCTTAAACTAAGACTTAAAGGGATCGGAAATAGAAACAACCTTATGTTATTATGAGACTAACTCTAATTCACTGTTGCGGAAACCAATAATAAGTTGTGGAACATCACCGCCAAGGTTAGCAGTGGGCCGAGCACGAATGTTTTGACGTATGGTAACGTAAACGTAAGCAAATTTTGAACCAAAAATACATGTTAATCTATGATATTTTTTTGGAAATACATACAACATTTTCACGTTTTCACGAAACAAGTGTGTTTGTTGTATAAAATTGAACAAAAATGCGATAAATTCATCGTATTTTATGATCAAAATTTGCTTACGTTACCATACGTCAAAAAATTCGTGCTCGGCCCTCAGATCTGACTGTACGAGGTGCATTCAATAAGTACCTAGCCTCATCGCCAGAGGGCGCTGTAGTTTCAAAAGAGTTTTACCACAGTGTAGCACATTCTTTTTAAATTCTTTTTTCAAATTTTCATTCCAATCCCTTCATTTGTTTTAATTTGACAACTTATGGAAGCCAACGTGTCGATCGGTTTTACAAAAATGGAAAAAGAGCAATATCGTTCGGTGATTCGATTCCTATTTTTGGAAGGGAAAACGCGCATCGAAATCAAAGAGCGCTTGGATGCTGTGTACGGTGACTCTTCTCCATCGATGGCCACCGTCAAGAATTGGCTCAACGAGTTTGCACGTGGCCGTACGTCGGTTTTTGATGAACCACGTCCAGGTGCACCGAAAACAGCTGCTACGGAGGAAAACATTAAAAAAATCCATGATCTCGTATTGGCAGATCGCCGATTGAAGGTTCGGGAGCTAGCTGAGACTGTAGGCATTTCAGAAGGAACAGTGCATCATATTCTTCACGAGGAACTCGGCATGAGAAAGCTGTCGGCGCGATGGGTGCCGCGTTTACTCACACCAGAAAACAAGCGCAACCGTGAGACCACATCGGAGACGTGTTTGGCGCTGTTTAAGCGGAATCCAGCGGAGTTTTTGCGTCGTTTTGTGACCGTCTATGAAACCTGGATCCACTGGTACACACCAGAGACCAAGGAGCAATCAAAACAATGGATCCAGACCGGGGAACGTGCTCCAAAGAAGGCGAAAACTGTAAAATCGGCCGGAAAAGTTATGGCCACCGTTTTCTGGGATTCACAAGGTGTGATCTACATCGATTACCTCGAGAAGGGTAAAACAATTACAGGGCTTTACTATGCCGATTTATTGGGCCGATTCGACGCCGAATTAAAGAAAAAACGACCCCATCTGGCGAAGAAAAAAGTGCTGTTTCACCACGACAACGCACCGGTTCACACGTCTGCCGTTGCCATGGCCAAATTGGTCGAATTACGCTACGAATTGCTGCCCCATCCACCGCATTCTCCAGATTTGGCCCCTTGTGACTTCTTTCTGTTTCCTAATCTGAAAAAATCACTCGCCGGGAATAGATATGGATCGAATGAGGAGGTCATCGCCGCCACGGAGGCCTATTTTGCAGAGTTTGACAAAAACTATTTTTCGGACGGATTAAAAAAGTTGGAGCATCGCTGGGCTAAGTGTATCGAACTAAAAGGAGACTATGTTGAAAAATAAATTCCCACTTTTCCAAAATTTTCGTTTACTTTTTGTAGGCTAAGTATTTATTGAATGACCCTCGTAGTTGTTTTACAAGAATTTAAAAACAACAACGAGTAAGTAATATTATGTTTTAGTCGCAAAAGGTCTCAAAATGTGAACACAACATTATAATATAAAGGTCGTAAATAAAAAAAAACATCGTATTAACACCTTTTACATATATTTTACTGACAATATTTACACAATAATTTATTTTAGTGACCACACTTATTGAGCTAGGCATATTGTATGAAATGTGCATCAAGTATGTTTAATGTAATTGAATTACATTACAAATAGAGTAATCATTTATATTTAAAGGATTTGGCAGGATTTTGCTTGACAAAGTCACGTTCCAAATACTATACTTCATTGCTATCAAATAGAATAATAATGTTTGATTGTAAAACTCAACTAGCACGTAAAATATAAATATTTAAACTGTGCTATGCTAATAATAACAATTTCATATAATACAAATAAATTACGACGCAACAAACATATCGTATGAGAATTCAACTACTATCAAGTATTACAATAAAATTTGGCGACACAATTGTAAATTTCACTAAAATTGGCACATTATTATATTGTAATTAGCCTACATTTACTAGTGTGTAATCGCAATAAATAAATCAAATATTTATTTTAAAATCTCGGTATACACGAGCTATTTTTCATATTCAAATATGCAGAATCAGTTCAATTTACAAAAAGATTTAAGAAACCATGACAAATTACTAACTAAGTACATTTCATTATGAAACATGAGCTTTTCATTCTCTCTGAATGCGGAAATCTATAATAGAATCGACTGTTTAAGATTGCTGTATAGGTGTTTAATATTAGCATTATCAACTAAAGTGGAATAAAAAATTGTAAACTCTATATAAATAATTACAATGCACCAGGCATTGGATAAAGCAATATTTAGAATGTTTAAACTATTCACATTGTTAAGAGAAAATTAGAGCAAACATGTCCCTTCTAACGTCTAATGTGATACAAATAGTACAAAAGCATTACCAAGATCTCTTTTACGTACAGAACCGACAATTGTGATATGACAGCTGATGAAATTAATTCATAATTTTGAGATCCATTCCGGCGCGAGGCATGACAGCGAACAGAACTTTGTTCCAATAAGCTTCACTTCACTGCACTAACGCTAACTATTTTTAGAGTTTACTACAAAAATGTTAGCTTAAGTCCCATTCACTGGATAACACTATTTTAAGTATCACATGTCCTTCTCTTTCTTTTCACATTCAATGACATTATACTGTATTTACTTCCAGCTTGTACACTATACAAAGTCATTTGTACCCGGTGTATTGAGAGGTTCTTGGGCCTGTAAAGAAAAAATACATTAGTGATTGAGTCTTTAAGTTCTAATTTTATAACTAAACATCTAAAATCAACGAAATGCAACTAAATCGCACTGTCACGGAATAGTTAAAATATAAACGCCTACGTTTATTCTACTCCAAACTTACCATTAATAAAGCCCTCGCATGTTTACGCATGAAAAATAAATATTTCGGCAGTAAAATGTTATTTGTAAAGTCTATGTTAAGCATTAGGCAGATTACAAAAATCATATTTGCTATTTAAAAGGGACTATTTACAGCATTTTACACCTACCACTTAGAGCCAATAATTTGGCAACTATGATTTAATACTGATGCGGTAAAAATGTTGGCACGTTATAAATTGCCACAATCTTTTAAATCTAAACGAAAATATTTTCTATAAATCCTTAAAATAATTTCTAGTAAATATAATAACTCTAAATACATCAAGTTTAAAATGTCTTAGGCAGACCTTATAATATTTACTATAGTAAAATAATGCTAGTTTTCATTGATATTTACAACGTTATCATTTTGGCCGAATTACACATTCATTTTACACAAGAAGTCGGAGTGATGTTTTGAAAATAATTTCTTAGTTTACAGTAAAAATATATGAAAATTAAGATCAGAGTTAGTGATAGAGGCAGTAACTCGGTAATTGGCTTGGCGGAGGGCAGTGCATCCTTGTGCGACTTATCTAAGACTGTTTTGTATGTTAAGTGTACACTCCATGGCCGTCAGTGCTCTCACCTCTTCGCCCACGGTGCTCGGGTAGAGTTTGCTGCCCGGAGCGTAGCCATTTTTCTCCAGCGCGAATTGGTCCTCTGTCGTCTTGCGGTATACAGGGTTGTCGAAGTTCATAGATGTAACATTACGGTGCACGTAATGTCTGTACATAACCACTGCGATCTGAAACGAATAGTTATCATTAATTTTACACTTGATTTTCAGTAGACACGATAATGATGGGAAAAACTCGCGAAGGCCGAAAAAGTTAAATATATCAAAGGAATAAAAACAATTGATGTCTATTAGAGCGGTTACTAGATGCAATCTAAGGCCATTATGGTATTAACTCACGCAATTGTCAATTAGTGACACAATAAACGAATTTCCTTAACGTCACGACAATGACTGTTACTCAAGAATTTCTTGCTGTTACTGGATGGAATTTACATTTGCGTCTGCGTACGGTAGTTAAACAGGTGCGTGTGTTATTAATCATAATCAATTACAGCTATTATCGTACCAAGGACCTTTTTACGAGATAAAAACTTTATAATCGATAATATTAATATTTTCTTTGCTTTATTTTTAGACGCGCTAATGTAATGTTTATATTTAGATAATGATATTTTGATGATTTCCGTTCAATTCATGATCGATAGTTTGTGTTTCCCTTATAACTAAAATCTGGTACCTATAATATCCTATCTGGTATGATCCTGAATTTGTTATGTAACTTGAATGAGTACCTGCCTAACTTAAATAGCAATGCAGTAAGATTGCGAGTACGTCGAAATGATGTATGCTGTTATTCTTTTGGTATTTAAAATAAAACAGAAACATTCAAACTCGACAGTTCAAAAAGATTAAAACAATTAAATGAAACAAGGCAAGGCGCGACGTATCGGAATGTTCAAGAAAAAGTACACTCACACGTTTCTTAGAATCATAAATACCTGCATTCACATAACTTGCAGATATAAGTGCTGGCTATTATTCTATATGGGCCTAACTGCACTGAGTTTGATTAACAAATGAAGTTTGGAATTTGTTATAAAACCAGAGTCCCCGAGTCATAGGTATCTCTCGCTTAGTTTCTGTCAACACATTCGAACGGTATTCTTTTTCGGTGACCCGTTTCTACCTGCGCCGCTTTATGTATGTCATTCAATGACTATTCTTACAACCGGAAGATAGAAAGTCCTCAAAACTATATTGGTTGCTTACCAGTGCTGCCAATATGATGATTCCAGAGATTACAGCGACAACAACGCCCGCGACCATGCCGGCATCGCGGCCGCTGCTTGAGATTCCTGTACCAGTCTTGGGTGTTTCTGGAACACCTAGAATGAAAAAATAAAAAACCATTGTTAATACTTTGATTACTGACACGTTTAGCAGTTCCTTAACCTTTGCAACGTGTCCATTAATATGCAAGACAAATGAAGGGAATGTTAGCTATGTACTGATAATTGATTGCACAATTACATTGTAAATGTAGGTAGGTATTCTATATACAATTGTTTAGCAAAATAGAGAACATTTTGAATATACTAGATATAATTTTGAAAACGTTGCAAAGCTTTTTAATATTATAATAAGGAAATCGTTAATTACAAGTGTTGCGTTGGTTTTGTGCACAAAATGAAACTTTCACCAAAAAGCAGCGAAGACAGGTGATTGGTGAAAATGTAAAAAAGCATAGAGAGTAGAAAACAAATTAATGCAAAACAAAAACAGGTGAAGAAATGAACGAAATTAATTTAGTTAAATCAACTGAAAAGTGCAAATTAAGTAGAAAACCATTAAGGCTTTGCCTAGAAGAAATATTTACAAGAACAAACTTCCTGGTAGTTGAACAGCAAGTACACAATATTTATTGAACGTCCATCCTCGTTGACAAGTTCAGTGTCAACAAACTAATGAGGAACATTTTGAAGAAGAATGACGACAGTTATGGCTAGATTGACGTATTTCCACATATGTTGAAGGCACACTGCGTGTCTTCAATGTCCTTACATCTAATTGTCAATTTAACTTGTGTATGCGTGTGGGCGTTTAACCAGATCGCACTAGAGATTCTATTTAGAGCTAGTGTCAATGAAACGTGCCAACTAATACTATTTAACTAAAATATCCTAACCTACTTTCACATTACATGGGTTTTCTTTTATGAGTAATGCTGTTATAACTAAATAATAAATTCCAAGGACAGATCGTATCTTAAAAACAGGACAGGATGGGTGGTTTTGTATTAGCATAACAAAACCCCTGAACTTAGTACAATAAATAGGAAAAAAATGAAGGTACTTATCAAGTTCATCTTTATAGAGAGTGACTAGGTATTCATTTATACAATTCCGGTTTATTCAAAAATTACAATTCAGTTTCATTGAATTCATTTAATGATACATACCTACTCGTTTTTTCAAGTGATGTCGATGTATCCACTATTTACCATTGTATCCGAATGTGTTAGTTGCTAGAGGTTGTTAGTCAGACATTAGTTACAAACGAAAGTATGCGACATGCACCCAGCTCATAATGAATCTGTGTGTCTTCCCGTCATCTCAAATATGATGATTCCAACTTTAAACAATAGGTAATTAAATAAAATTATAATACGTTACCCTCAATATTTAAGTTTTTCAGGGCGTCTGGTAAATGAACCAAACTGATTTTTTCAAAATTATAATGAGATTCTTTGACGGGCTCCTCCGTGGTGTCTGGTATCCTGTCCAGAGCCACGCCTTTCAGGAACAGATCTATAAACGGCTGATTCTTATTTCCCAGATCTTGTTTATCGGCTTCCCAATACGCCTTCATTAGCTCAGCGTCAGGATCCACTTGCGTAGTAACTGGTTCCTCTGTATCCTCGGGTGTTTCAGTTGTATCTTCGCTCTTCAAGAGCCCACGTCCGAACTTCAAGAGAAGGCCTAGCCCTTCTCTTTTTAAATTCACCATATGTGTCAAGCTTTCCCGTTAATCATACGCATTCAAGATAGCAATACATCTGTTTGACAACTAGCTGAATGTCATGCCCTGCAAATCAGTCAAGGAATCCCAAGTTGAAGACACACAGATATTGTTTGATCATTCACAATGAACTGTTGTTAGTTGATGGCCTGATGACTATTAGTGATGTTCGATACCCATTACCGTATGTATTTATGGGCGATATTTTATCTTATCAATCGATGTAATTAAATGATTCAACCCATCCATGAAGCAATCTTGAATCAAAATCGTAGCGTTTGATAGAAACCGAATAATAACTGAAACTATGGCTAGAATTTGCAACTATCGCTGAAAGCAAGGTTAGTTATGCAGCACATTCACTTTCATTTCTACGAATCCGAGTTCATAAACAACACTTCAAACGCCACGATACTGATTCATTAACAAACTCATGTGAGACAGATCAAGGGGTAACGAAAATTTGATATGTCTTCAAAATACTCACTGGTTACAGGTTTTTCCTCGATAACTATAGTTTCATTTGAACCAATAGTCGGTTTATTATGCACCTCCACATCGGGCTTTATTGCATCTGTAGATTTTATTAAATAAACAACTTAAAATCCTTCCAAATCAACAAATTCTTGTTATCATTTTCAGTATGCGGGTAATAATATTTCGTATACTGATCACACAGCGAAACAATTTACACAATGACACGGCACACGCGACACGTACGGGGTTCCGAAACGGAATGAGACAGGCCGAAAACCGGTCGCGTGTAACCGCCATTGACGTCCCACCATCGGGCTGTTCTGTCAATTTAACTGAGCGCGATATGGCTCGCGCTTAGAAACCATATACAAGGTAATTCCTACCAAAGATTTTTTCTAACAATATTGATCTTTGTGGCATGAAATTATCTTGCGTTAATATTAACAAATCGATATTTTCCGATCCGTCAACTTAAAATTTCGAACCATTCTGACAATACATTGTCTACTTAATATTAAATTTATTTTAATGCTGTTAAAAATATATTTTTTGCATTCCTATTATGTCATAATCATTCACCAATACCATTTAACTCAGCAAATACGTTGTAATATGAGTAAAAATAAATTTATAAATAAGTAACCCAGTGTGAGGTAACATCATTGCTGTCATGCGCATGCGGCGTGCCCGATCGCGAGTAGAACCACTGAACAAAAGGTGGCGTGATGCCGTGACGTCACGTCGCCTTATTCGCCAACTGTTAGACTATTGGGCGTGCTATGTTTCCACACGAGCGCTAGTACATCATGTAGGTCTGTTTGGTGCATAAGCACCCATGTGTGAGGTCACAACATAACTGACAGTTAAATAAATGTTGTGAGTCATTCATGTAGATCGCATGATGAACAGACATAAATCAGATAGAGTCTACTTTTACCCTGATTAATAAACTCAAAAGTTATCTTAGATTTTGTCATTACAAAACCGGATTATTGATTAATGTTGTCTGCGTGGCCTTGCAGTCTGGCTAAAAAAACCTGCAAATCCCTTAATCGCGTAAAATTATCCACTAATCGATATTTCCGTATAGAGTGTGATTTACCTAGATAAATCGACGCGACACGCGATATCTAGTATCTACTGGTAAAGCATTTCTTATGATAACGATTTGCTTATAAACAATTATGAGTAATTATTGTTTCGATTAACTGAATTGATTAATACTGAGATAATGCGTAGGCGTGGTATATTCCAACCAAAACATGGAACTTCCCCGTAACTGATCAGTCATACCTACCAAAATTTACTACCGATAAAAAATATCGTACGATGTGGCGTCATGGAGTGACGTGGCCCGTTACGTGGCGGCAGGCAAATGATTTGGCCAAGTATTTTTAAAATTCACATCAATGTTCTAGTGGCCTTGTCTCAACGTTGTTACGAAAATTATCGTCACAAGGACCGATTTTACGGGTCTCATTTGTTTTCCATAAATGTCACGCCACCTGACGCAATCGCATGATGTGATAAGAATTTGATGGATAGAAAATGTAAAAGAAATTCACAGATTTTAGAGCGTTCTTTCCTTTCGTTAAATCGTATAATCTGCATGTATGATCTTGTGTAGGCAATATGAAACCTTTTTTTACGATCTCCTCACCTTGAATTTTTGACGTCTGTTTAATTAACGCAGGCAAGAAGCGAACAACGTAACCGAAGTGTACAAATACGGCAAGATAATGTTTTAAAAAGAGGTTCCAAATTGATACTTCGTCGTACGACTTCCTCGTTTAAAAACACTGCATAACAAATAGGTACTTCGTGGCGTCTTATTGATCTGGCCAGTTCAATCAATCATAACTAAATGTTACCAATCGTACTAAATGTCTTTTTTATTGACCCATACAATTGTACTTTAATTAATCGATGAATGTATTCAACGAACGGACCTACATAGATCTCATATAGATGATCTAGAATTGTGGAGTCTAGAAAGTTTAAAATTCGATCACGAAAAGTTTATTATTGTCTATGAAAGTAAAGCCAAGACAGTGTATTCACTTAAGAAGTAGGTATGGTTTCCACACTGATCACATACTAAAAGAAAAACTCAAGTATCCGTTTATCTCGTGTGGTTATCTTCCATCAATCGATCCGTCGTACAAGTGCAGTAGACAATTAAGGCCTGTTACTATGATTACGAGACAGTTTACGAAAGATATAGGTATTTGGATACGAAACTGAAAATTGTATCCACGTCATATTAACCTGCTATATGTATTTACGAGCATAATAATAATAATATATAATTACTTCCAGCCCATAAACACCTATTTTATTAGACTGATCGTTTTAACTTCCAATTTATACAATAGGTAGTCTAAATACAGGTGACAATTCTTGTCCATTTCTCTATAGTGCTGGCATATGACTACCCGGATAGTGTCCTATTGCCATTTAGATTTTAAATGCTCCTGAAGTCCTGAGTGACTGCGTATTGGACGTGTATCTTCATGTACGCCTATCTAAACACCGGGTTTCATCTGTACGTTCATGGACAACATACAGAATACAATGATAGCTCACTGATTTAAATCATACTACGTACTTTACTTTATTTTTAGTAACTCTACTTTATTTATGCCTTAGACATTTTCTGCCAGTCAACCTGAGGGTGGTAGTGGTCTTTGACTGCACTATAAAAATACAGACACAGATTGTCTCGGTAGGTGTAAGACTATTGCTGGAAATGGTTACAAAGATGGTATATTGCTATAGGTGCTAAATTATGGACAAGTAAACCCGTTGGTTTTTTCGACGCTATTTTCTTCCGTTACCGTCGTAACGGACGAATATGGCGTCTGCCTTTCAGCCTGAAAACAAATATTTCTGAATCTAAAACTATTGTTAAGGTAATAAATAAGAAGTATTAACTTAACTCCATAGTTATTTCCGTTTAGAACTAAGCTATTTATCAAGCGGGAAAACTAGAGTGATAATAATTGTGTTAATAATTAACCTCGCAAAACGAATTCCTGTTTGTTTACTATTCGGGTTTTTCAATAACCAGGTTTTAAGTATGTACCTACGCACGGCTACGTACGTGTACATTCTCAGCATAAGTTGAGAGGTAGAGCTGAGAGCTAAGAGATATCTCATTGTACGCAAAGCCTATTCAATGCGAGGTCAGCTTACACTGGAAATGTATAGCTTGATATGTAGGTACATCGAATACCTATTGAATATTCAATGTATCAAGCTTGATATATAGCCGTGTGGACTTCCTTCCCTAAAATATAGGCATCTACGGCAGAAAATATGTTTGTTCTTATTTAATACAAATATTAATATAAATAACTTAATTTTCATTGAAAAATTATGGCTTATCTACATTATGCCAATTTTTTATCATGCTAAGACTTTGAGTATCTAGATACTCAAAGTGCTAAGACTATTATTAATTCGCCGTCAATTAGTTTTATCGTTTATCTTGGTATTTCCGTCTAGATCTAAAGAATTCGACTGTGCTTATTACCTAAGTGGAAGTGCACATTATACAGCGATTTATGCAAATTATTTTCGTAATTACAATTTATCCATACCAACCGAGTATGAATCCTTAAGAATACAAAGTGCGAAGTCACGCACAGTAGCAAGTTTGAAATACTAAGTTATAAGTCGAGTCGAAAAAAAACTAAACATCAAAAATGTTAATAAAAGCATTAGGAATACTTTCATGTTAATTACATTTTTGTGTAACTCCATATCTGATAAGTGATAACTGATAAAGGTTCAAATCACTCGGACTCATCAGAAATATACGCGAGATTTTAACACTTGTGGAAGCAACGTATTTTTTCTCAAGCGGTGAACAAACAAAGATAGAAAAATAATTCGGTCCCCAAGTCTACGCATGGATAGCGCCGAACGAAAATCTGAAACATTTTCTTCAAACAATACGCTGTGACGTCAATTCAACAAGTGTGCTTGAATCTTGATAAGTAAAAACGTAAACTCGCAAATGATCATTAAATTAATGTTCCCATTGACAATACTTTATCACTATCATTCATAAATTATACACGTTTCAACTTTCCGAAATCACGCTGATTGGAATTCAAATTAATCCTCTTAGTTAAAATATTACGTGCTTAAGATAAGTACTTTTAAGTACCTACTTCATTCACCTGCTGTGTATTACGCAGTATAATGTATAATCGTGTAGGTTTTTTCAAAAGAACAATAAGCTACGTTTGTTTCTGTACGTTCCAACTTTAAAGAGAACGTGTGCGAATTCGAACATTCAAGAAAAAAATCCTATGCGAGAAAAGTATCGTTCTGTAAGACAATTGAACCAGCAACGTAAAAGTATCCACATTGTGATTGTTTTACTGTACATTGTTTCAATAAGTACCAACGCATCATGTTTCCACAGTATACATAAGTTGCGGAATCATTTGTAACTTGGCCCAGCTGTTATAAAATAAGCCGTGTTGAAGTAAAGAAATGAATTTTGTGGCAAGACGTACTGACATTTACCAGACAAACTCTACTTTTGATTACCGAATAGCGGTAAAAATATTTGATTCAATGCCAATCCACCTAGGAACTGAATTTTTTGACGCTGTAACTCTTTCTAGACCCTGAGATGTCGTTCTGTTTTGATTATCACTCTTAGATAACATTAATTTAAACAAAACGAACTGACGCACTCGTGTTTCGATCGTGGTACTAAATTTAAACACACCCAACAAACTTGTTGGTACAAAAATAATTGCTGATATAAATAGAAATTTTAATATTATGGCGCATCAGTTTTTCCCAATGCCCAAACGCTCTTTCTGCGTAGTGCCTTAGGAAATACACACATCTAAAATATATGAATTATAATACCTTCACGGTAAGTAGGTACATGAAACGCTTGAATTTAAAGTCTTTGTTTTTTATGCATCATAATTACCTATGTTTGGCGGTCATTTTGTCGCTGACAGTAATAATAACTTAAACTTAACCAAATAATAAGCAAGAAAATAAAACAATTTGTTGAGTGGTTTTTGCCGAATTTAGACAATGGGCATCCATTAGCAAGTCATCGAATCATCCTTACTTATTGTTGAATTGTGTTTTCAAATAAAATTCTAAACTCGGTAATTGTATTTCACATTGTGTATGTTATTGCCTCGGGTGGGATTATGTCAGCAGCATTTTATGTCTTTCTTTACATTAGGTACATGAGCTAATTCGTAGGCGCGCTAGCGTAATATTCAAAATCTTGCTGATTATCCATTAACTTGCCGTTTTAACCGTCGGTATGTCTTATGGTGCGTTTTCATCAAGTGAACGAGTGATCATTCCTCTTGCATTCCTTTAGGTTATAGGTATTTCATTTTTTTTGACAGGTATTAAAATATTACGATTCCAGTGGTTTAGTGCTTAGCTTCAAGACGCTCAGCAGCCGACCCTGGATTCAATTGCCAGGGGGCCTACCAGTGTCAAATAGCTAACTGTTCATTTTTAAGGCATTTGGTTATAAGTCCTTAATAGGAATCGTACCTATTCACTTCGTACTAGGACGTCTCTAAATCATGTCTGATTTTAGTCTGCTCAATGACTGAGCAAGTGAACTATTTTGGGATATTACGACAATTTGACAGGATACACTTCATATAACTGTCAATTGTAACGTCATGGTACGAAAATGAGTGATTGAAATTTTTGTAGCAGTGCTTTTGCAGCTTCTAATCCGACAATTAAAAAAAATCCTTTAACTGAGATACGCATTTGAAGAACTATTCATTTCAAGCTTTAAACATAATTGCTATAAGAGAAGCTAGTTGGCCCCCTGGTCGAGCAGTCGAGTCTGTATGTTAGATAATTCTCAGTAGCAGCCCAGAGTTTTTGTGCCCGGAATATGCTTGCCCCCTATAAATATGTAGTTAACAGAACACGTCCTCTGCCTAATCATTCCGGAATATCGGACTCGTAGAGAAAGAATGAGCAATCGTTCTCGCGCAACGTGAATCTCCATTTCCAATTTAGATATTTAATTAAAGTATACTTACTGTCCTCGACGCACATCTGGTTGTCGGGTAGCAGTCTCAATCCGTTGGGGCACGCGCAGGAAACGCGCGGTGAATGGGGCCCGATGCGCGGCGCTGGTAGACACAGGTGGGAGCAGTGGCCGTTGACTGCTGCGCAGTGATTTACACCGTCGGGCTGACGGTACGGGTGGTACACGTGGATCACCATCGGGTTTTGGAGCTGTTAGAATTTTTGGTAAATGTAGTCATGGAAGGCGAAGTTATGAAAAAGTAGGCCGCGATAACTTCTTAGAAAGCTGTAAATAATTTTCATTGACATATATTGGTTAAAATTTGGAACCTGTTAAAATTCGATCACATAAATGTACTAATTGAAGGCGTTCATTTTGTTTTTTTTTAGCGGCGATACTTCTTTTTCTCAGTATGTCAAATATTTTTGGAATTGACTAGTTTTAGTTAAAAGCAATCGAACAGGCGCTGTTTAAATTTTTTGAAGCAGGTTTGTACTGGTATGATCATACTTATTCTCCTCTTACCTACTGTTGCTGAATAAACCGTTCACTACCTGAAAGCTTCTAATCATAATATCAAAATTAATATGTGTATCTATAATTCTCTCGGTACATTATCTACCTATTTATAATAAATTTTGACTAGGTATTGCTATAATACAATCTTTTAAACTCTAATTAGTCTTGAAAATAGTTAATATACTAAAAATTCCTTTGTTAACCTTTCTGTGAAAACTCTAAACATTTTCTAAGCAATTTATAATTCAAGGTTTAATAATAAATTAATTTGTTGAGGGAACTTAAATAAAATAGGATTATGTAGATTCGTGAATGTGTGTTACGTAATGATTTAAAGTAGAATTTAACTATATACTTAATCAAGTTTTCATTTGAAAGTCATGCTAAGTTGGCATACTGAAAGGTTTATTAATTAGGTATTGACCGAAAATCGTGAGGAAATTGATTCCAAACTCGTTAAACTAGTTTTCTTTTGCATAACCAAACTCTTTTACCTGTATAGTGTTTTTTTATCAGCAGATTTGACTTGCCTTTCCTTATCGTCGTGTCGTTCTAATTTATTTGACACAATTCAATTTGTATAAAGTCATTCTTCCAATTTTACCTAACATTCAATGTAGGTATTGCCTAAAAACCTCTGGTGTAGCTATTCATATTAAACTTACATTATGAGTAGGAGTAATAGCCTCAATGTCTTTGCCGTTGAACTTGTTGGCGCGGTAGACAGCAGCCTTGTCCCAGTCGGTCCAGTAGACCCAGTCTTCGAACGTGGTGATGGAGAACGGATGACGAAGCACGTCGGTTGAGTACAGGATCACCCTGCGTCCAGTACCGTCGTAATTGCACGAAGAAATCATGTTCATCTTAGCATCAACCTGTATACATTATTGTGGTTCAGTGACGTGCAATTTTTCATTATCGTCATTGTTCCGAATAAAATTTCAATCGATCATAAAAATAATCATCGAATCCAGTTATCGAAGATAAGATTTGATGTTTTTAATTATCTTTGGATAATAACATGATGTATCTTTATTTTAATTTATCAAAATTATGCAGTACCTAGTATGACTCAAAATCAACATCAGATAAATAGTATTTATAATGGTAGAATTAATTACTTTTATATCAGATGTGAATTTGTGGGTAATGTACCCACAAATTTCGCTAATATTTTTGCTAACAGCAATTTAATCATAGCAGGTATAGGTAGGTATGATTAAATTACTGTCAACAAAAACCTAGTATAATGTTTTAAAGACTTCAACATTTGGTATTACTCCGTTTCTTTTATGGGATATACTAAATGCTAGGTGATGAATGTCAAGGAATGTTAAATCGTTTTTAGTTTTTCTCGAACCATCAAGTTTTGTTTGTCGATTCGTCGATTTGTCGATTCTTACATTACCATTTACTGCATGTGTATTATTTAACTTGTTTGGGTTGTTGGTTTTAGGAATTTTTTGGCCATGCAAAACGACAAAGGGCAAAATAAGGTTGGGTGTAACTTCATTTAGACTTACCAGCCAGTTAGGTTATAATTAGAAGCTCTTTTTGTCACTCTGGTTAATTTATTATTTCTTTATTATAATTGACTTGTTGCGGCTACTTACCCAATAAACCCGTTTGCGAACAAGGTCCAGCGTCAGGCCGTTGGGCCATTTGACGTCATATGACACGACTGTTTGCCTGTGGGAGCCATCCATACCGGCGCGCTCGATCTTGGGCACCTGACCCCAGTCAGTCCAATACATCCAGCTACAGAAAAAAAAAACGATTTCACAAATACTTATAATTTTTTATCAATACCTAGTTTCATTTATTAGGTAGTCTTACTACGAACAATTATTTTCAATAAATTCATAATAGTAGGACAATTTTCAGACACTTATTAAATTAACCTGTCCTTGTCATTTTTATGTCAATGAATAGAGATACCAATAGACTTAACAACTATTTTAGTTAAATAACATTTAATAATCTACACATATACCTTCCTAAAAATATAGTTTAGAAGGAAAAATATAATTTTAAATAATTATATGTATTGGCAAACGGCTATTTTTAGTTTAGGTAAATAAATATCTTTAGTTTTATAGCCAACTGTATAAAATATCGAATAGACGGTTACGAATTACAATGGGTGGATCACAGGAAGAATACAGCAACTTTATAAATGAGGTGGTAAAGTCATGCAGTCCAAATCCATACAAACAATGTTAATCATCACCAATTTATATGGATCTGTCATAATTATCACTCCGAAAACAACAATATCACTTGAATCGAATGTTGTGCGTAAATGCCAATTGAAACTAAAAGATGGAAAACTCCGATTCGAATCTGATCTCCAATCTTTTATCACGGAATGTATGATACCTATGCGTGTTTTTCGTCTACGCAGGAATCTAAGTGCAATTTTGATGGCTAATGTTGGTCCATCAAGTACTCCATTTATGTCCATTGCGTCAACGATGTCTATTGCGATACATAGTGACGAACCGAAATAACGCAACATTCTTTCTTCAATTGATCAAGCCTTCAGTCGAATGACATTTTATAGAGTTGATTCCAATAGACTCCAGTTAAAAGGCGACCACGCTTTAAATGGTGTGGTAAGAAGTTATTAATAACACATTTTAACGGTATGTTTGATGATTAGATAATTATTATTTCAATAATCGAATTTGGCCGGCCCAGAAAGAAATGGCCTGATGACTTAGACAAGTACCAAAGTTGCTGGTTCGAGGTGACACAGGAAATAGATATATGGAATAAATATGGGGAGGTATTTGTACAGTTTGAACTAGCTAAAAAATTATAATTTTCTGTTAGAACAAAATTGTTTTTTCCAGGAATGACGGAAAGTGTAATCACCACACTAGGCCGTTTGGTGGTTGTTATGTAATTAGGTCATTAGCTTATTGCAATATTATTACCAAATAGTATATCCACAGCGACTATGGCATCATACCAGGAACAGGGCCATCAGCTTTCACTTCTAAACCAAAACCATAACCAAAGTGCAATAACCTACTCTATAGGGTTCATCGACCTTGATATTTATTATTTTTATATTTAATATATATTTATATTATATTTATATTATTCTTGATATTTATTTTTATTTCAATAATAATTTATAGATCATGTAAAGTCGTTATAAATGACACATAGGTATTGCAACTCCAGCATTGCGTTACAAAATTTCGCGATGGTCGACTGTATGGAGCAGTGGCGAAGGGTGACAGTTTTAAAAGGGGAAGCCGTCCCAAAAATGCCCTCTAAAAATTGCTGCAATTAATGCTGCAAAGCAAAAACCCATACCGTGTCTTGTAATCCCTAAAGGGAAGCCGATGGGAATCGGGTCGTATGGACTCTTCGCCACTGGTATGGAGTAAGACTGTGACAAAATTGCAAATAACAATCACAAAAAGGCTGGCATGGCAATATCCTTCTTGGATCGTTTCTTATTATATTCTATTAATAGAGAAGGCATGAGCATTGTGCTTTGCAATTACTTGCCGATAATGTTAATGCTTTCCGTGATTATCGGTTTTATAATTATTATTGATAGATAAAGATTTTGTGATATTATAATTCTATTTCGAGATTACTTTATCTTCTTGCTGAACCGAACGATTTGGCGCAACTTTGCTGAGCAAAGAACAGTCATTAGCGGACTTGGTGGATTGTATTTATTAACCAGTAGCAATTAACTGCTTTTATCAAGAAAATAAGTATAATGACTTAAGAAATGAGGTCACCGACTAACCTAGATTATGTTAATATTTAAAATTAATTTAGAGTGATTCTACACTGTGACCTAAAAAAATCTCACATGTAGGTATTCTTCTTATCGAAAATCAGTTATCCGTCTCATGTTTATAGGCGTTTCGCTTCTGTTCATTCCTTCAATTGGAGAACTTGTATCAATTTTCATTTATCAAATTATTTTGTAATATCATTATGCACTAATAAGTTTTGTTAGTACCTAATACTATGATGGTACATGGTATACTGGTACTTTTAGTCATAGTCATGATGAAAAGTACCATTATATTTTAAGATTGACCTGCCCATACTTCCACTCATAAGCTTATATCTAGGTACCTACTGTTCGTCGAAAATATGAGTACCTACACAGGCATCATAATATCACCCCTAAAAGTTCAGTGCTGAACATGGGTTCCTAACACTAAGAGAACCAGTCGTGAAGAATTATATTATTGCTATATTACCAGTTTACTGTGTTTAACAAACGCATTTTTTATCGCAGTACCTACCCATCTAATTGTTATTAACGTATTGCAGGATACTGCTGACCATTCTCCTGACATTTTAGGTGACTTCCACAACAGCCTTTTTATATCATACACCAGAAAAAACTAAGTTCGCATGCTCCATCCGAACCAAGTTACTCGTTTGTAAATAGCAATAACCTGTTTTTTTCTAACCGTTATGTCGTTTCAGTGTAGATATTTCCATTACGTTTTTCAGTGCTTTTTCACTTTAGGCCGATTTCTAATATATCGCTGCGGTATCGTTTTGCTCGGTTTACTTTGTACAGATTTAGAACCGAATACTTACTGAGCGCCTTGATTTATTTTTCTCTAGTGCAGACTTATTCAAATTTAGACTCTCTGATTCATGACCGATACTTTTAGAAAAACAATGCCACATCGATAAAAGAGAAATCGACTTTAGTGTTTTAATATCTTACCCGTCTAGAGGATTGAGCGCGATAGCTCTTGGTTCCTCAAGTTGGTCCCTAATGAGGATCTTCCTCATGTTGCCCTGCAGGTCTGACAACTCGATGTGGTTCTTGCCGGTGTCCGTCCAGTACAGATGGTTGTATATCCAGTCTACTGCGAGGCCGTCCGATGTGATCAACTGGTCGCCGATAACGACTGTCCGTTGCGTGCCCTCGTCGATTGGCGCCCTGAGTAAGAAGAACAAGAATTCATATTTATAAGACAAAATAGGTACCCATATGTTTAAAATTTTATTGGTAAGGTAAAAGCTAAAATGGGGACATAAAAGGAGAAAGAGGAGAAGAGGGAGATATCTATAATCTGTTAAAATATAAGAAAATTTGAAAGTGTTCATTTTCCACAATAGTTCATTATTCACGTGCGTCAAAAGCAATTATGTAGAAGTTGATATGACGCATTTTTTTTTTCAGATATCATATCAATCTTTTTAAGTTATAAATAGGTGGTAATCGTAAGCATAATTGTTAACTCATTGTGTATAAACATTGTTGTAGTATTTTATAACGGTAATAATAATATTACAACACTACTTACTAGCCATTGTCTTGGCAATGAACTTTGTGAACCTGATTATCTTTTACTATATCTACGCTGACCTTGTTTTGCATCGCAAAAAATGTGCGTGAGAGTTGTTTGTTTTGTACCTACCTATGTTATCTTTTTGCCCGTATTAATAAACTGCTCTTACTTAAGATCGATTTCGGTACTATTCTTTTGAAAACTCTTTAAAGTTACCGTATCTTAAGTAATTTTGACAGCTAGTTTTGTGATATCATTTATATAACCTATATTTAGATATTGTTTAGGTCGATTAATTAATAAAGATTTTATGGCTGTATAAAAGAACCGCTCTCAACATCGGTCTTAAAATTGATACGACGAAGTCTGTCTCAAGATGTAAACTTAATCTTCTATATTATCTATTTATCTCGAAAGATTACACATTATAACTCAAAAGTATCCCCATTTTATTAATAGGCCTTTGAATGATATAGGTACACATCTTGGTGCTATTTAAAAAAAAAATATATATATATAAATACTAACTTGTATATCTTCTCATCCGTAACGTCACTCCAGAAGATCATTCCGGTCCTAAAAACGTAATCCAACGCAGTAGCCGATTTCGTATCATTGACTATCGCGACCATTTCGTGATGGTCGAGGCTGATCTTGCGGATGTCGAAGCGCCTGGCGAAGAGTAGGGATGGGTGGCCTTCTGTGGCCTTACACCTGGTCCGGTCACGAGGGTCGCGAGCATATCCTGCGTGGCATTCGCACTTGAACGTGCCTTTCTCGTTGATGCACATCTGTGAGCAGGCGCCTGGGTCCGAACACTCGTCGATATCTGGAAGATGAATTTACGTTGTAGTCTTGGTATCAATGAAAGTTATTTTACGTTTTATTAGTAGTAAATCAATCGCAATATTTATTTTTGCCCAAAATTCTGCCGTCGAACTTCATTTTCGGGAAATTGACAGAATACTAATTATCTAAGGCAAAATTTCAATTTTCAGTTTCAAAAGAACAGATAATAAAAAGTTAATACTGTGAATAAACCAGCTCTTTCCGGATTCTTTTTTTACATCTTTCATCGATAGCTTCTTATTATTCTAACCCAAAGAAAATAATAATCTATTGATACACGAGTGGTTTACTCATGATCCTTATCAGCCCTAATTGAACAAAGCCGAATTTTCCTCAATCAGGCACAAGATAACACTAAATCCATTGATTTCAAGCAACAAATGTGATGTTTATTCCTTTTTATTTGATGATTCATTCATTGATTTGATGATTGAGAACAATGATTAATTTTATAGGTACAAACATAAAATAACAAACTGTAATATGTATGAAAGTATTTATATAGGGAGGTAATGATGACCCTAACCATAATATTTTGGCCTCGCCTTTGTTACCATTGCTATTGTTAAAATCTGTCTAAATGTTAATGTAATAATAATTCAAACTATACGAGATACTATAAAATTGGTTCGTTCGTCTATACAGGGCGGCGAAGTTTCCTAAGACCAGAAATATCTAACTTTAATAGCAAGGGTAGCCATTAGGCATCCTTTATGGCCCAATATTTTTATGCACTTACAAACTAGCAAATAATTCTTCTTACCTTCACAAGTTCTGTTGTCGACAAGTTTAAATCCTTTGTCACAATCACAGTAGTATCCAACAGGAGTATCAACACATTTTTGCGTGCAGCCTCCGTTGTTCTTATTGCATTCGTTCTCGCCGCATCTGTCTCGAGGCTCGTCCTCAAAGTTGGGGCAGTCCGGGTGCTTGTCGCAAACTTTTGAAAGAGGAATGCACATCCCAGCACCGCAGTCGAATTCTGTCTTCTTGTCGCATACAGTCTTCAGTATTGCTGAAATATATGGATAGGATATTAGTTTTTTAATAGGGTAACTTATATGAATTTGAATATTTAACTATCTCTTTTGAGGGAAAGTGCAGTTGCTGAGTTTGAGGTTCTTAGTTTCATTCTCAATTTGGGCAAGGTGTTATTAGGTTTTCCTCTCTAGCGGCCTAAGATTTGAAATGATGGGACAGCATCGGTGAAAAGTGTAACAGTTCCTCTATCTATTCCTTCGGGAACTTACAGTCGTGATGCAAATGAATATATTTAGATAATACTTACTGCAATTGAGTTCATCGCTGCCATCGGGACAGTCCTTATCTCCATTGCAGTACAATGCTCCAGGGATGCAGCTATGGTCCTTGCACTGGAACTGGTCGATTCTGCAGGTGACGTTGCCGCGACACAGCTGGGGATCCTCGTCACCTCCGTCGGGACAGTCACGGTCGCCGTCACAAACCCAGGCCTTGTGGACGCAAGTCATGCGGTCTTTGCATTCGAATTCTGATGAAATGCACGGTGATCGCACTTTTGGAGTCGCTGCACAACCCTGGAAATTGAATTGGTTTTATTAGAAGAATCGAGAATAATGTTTCCGAGAAAAAGGTAAGTTTATCCTTGGTGTGAATAAAATCCATATTATCGTTACTATAAATTTTAAGAAATAACACAATTCCACGTTTATAGATTCCGTGATTAAACAAAGAACCCGTATTATTTTGTCATGACCATCTATCTCCTTCACCCGGTATGTCATTCACAGATGCACCCTATGCTTTAATTTTAAAAATCCAAATTTAATTCAGGCACCAGTATTTGATTCGAACTTTCGCCAACTTGATGTCGAAATACCGGTATTTTAAGTTCTAGAACCTTCCTTTACGGGTGGCACGCACACACGCACTTGGCCGGTTTCCATCGTATCTATCGCAATATTTTGTTATGATTGCATAATTAATACTCATTAATAATATCTCTATAATCCATTGATTAGATTAGACCCCAGTAATGCTGTTTAGTTTTCAGATAAGCGGTTCATGAATGACATTAACAAATGCCGGGTGGTCTCGGTCACGAATAGACCGCACTATCACTTCCGGCGAGTGACGCAACAAGCGATTAAGGGATTAAGTCAACGGGTAAGCAGAGACACCCATCTAAGTAAGTATATTGACTACAGAATATTGTACTGCGATCATCAATCCATCTGCCAAGCTTGGTGAAAGTTATTTGCTACAGCTTTTTAGAAATAATGGAGGGCGTTTACCGAAATGCTATGGAAGTCCACAAACCTTTTTTTTCACACCTTACACCTCACTAGGATTTCTCCTGTATCGAAGGTACAGTTTACAAACATTCATCTCACATGCACACACCCAGACCCGAAAGAACCATCTGTAAATCATACTAATATTTGTTTCGTGCGGATCGAACCCTCGGCACGTAGCGCAGAAAGATTATCGCTTAGCCACTGCGGCAACCGTGTCGTCTATTAATTAACTGCGTAATGCTATTTAATTAACGCGCATTGACATAACCTTCAAACTGTCTACAGAAACTTACCACTTCATCACTCCCATCGGGGCAGTCTTCAGTGCCATCACAGCGCCACCACGCCGAGATGCAGTGTCCGTTCCCACAAGAGAAGTGCGTCTGCGGCTGGCAGGTGGGTGCAGGGCACTTGACCTCGTCGCTGTCATCGCCACAGTCGTCGTCTCCATCGCACACCCATCGCAACTGGATGCACTTGCCGTTACCGCAAGTGAACTCGTCCGAACGACATGTCTCATCTGGTATGCCAGTTCAAGATTTATTTGTGAGAGTATTGGTGTATGGGTAATTTTTTCAACGAGTTTTAGCTATATCATATCTTGGCAAATAGGTAGTAGAGATTTTTTTGAACTCGAAATTAAAAATTTATTGAAAAGTGCGAGTTTCACCATAAAAACAATTGAAAATGCTGTAATAATGATATAGCTAACATTCTGTTGAAAATGAACCACTCATAGTTATCACATAGAAGTTTACAAAATGTAGTGTAGCAGCTGTGTTGGACACATTTAATTTTCATATGAGAACATTGTTCAAATCGTTTAGTTTTGTAGTTGAATATTTGGATCTTCTAAATGATTAAACAAACTTTATAACGAAGTTTTGTCTCAAAGGACAAGGCTTTAAGGCCTTAATGGGTGTCAAAATTCACTAATTACGAACTTGGGAGAACTATTTAATTTCAAAATGCTTAATTTATCAAACGACTGAGTTAAATCTTTAAAAAGACAATTTATTGCATGTTAATGAATTTACTGAAATTGATAAATACTAGATGGCATCTTAATTAAGTTTGTCACGGACGATCAAGTCTAATATATTTACCAATTCCACAAAATTTGTGCAAATTTTAAATAAACAATGTCTGACAGCGAATTGATGAATTATCGAAGCCGCGATGTAAATTGAAAAAAAAAACAATATCTACAAATTGGTTTTAAACGTAATTTTAAAAGTTAAAATGTTCCATTTGACTGCTACACTGCAACAATAACTTAATTTTAATGTAGAGTCACAAAGTCACAATAAGCACCAAGAGCACATCGTATTTAAAATGAGCGCATAAAATGCAAGCTTCATTTAAATTCTCCTCAGGCAGTTAACATTCTAAGTATACCTAAT
Source organism: Allophyes oxyacanthae (assembly GCA_932294325.1). Lineage (NCBI taxonomy): Eukaryota > Metazoa > Arthropoda > Insecta > Lepidoptera > Noctuidae > Allophyes > Allophyes oxyacanthae. The sequence continues at coordinate 7,014,655 of OW028610.1, forward strand.
GAAGAAGTGAGATTAATTTCATATAAGACGTAAAAGCAGAATAACTTTCAACCTATTTCAAAATTCGTAAACTTAACTATAGAAAATGCAATTTTTTTCTCAATGTTCCATAATTCTCAGTCATTGTTTTGGTTGAAGAATTTAAGTAGGTACCAAGTAACAAGGTCTAGATCTAATTAAGGAACTAAATACTTTATGTATTTAGGTACTGTGGAAAACATAATTTATAAATTTCTTAGGCTTGTAATATGTCCAAAAAAAAAAAAAAAAAAAAAATGCAAAATGCATGCAAAATGTATGCGTATAATTTGATTTTTCATAGTAACATTTATTAATTCTGATAGGGATACCACAAGCTTAGTGTACGTTATGCTTTAGTTTACTACCCGAATACTGGAAGATATAGAATATTAAGGTTTTGACCCAGAATTCAGAAATCAAGTAATACTAAGATAACAGATGGTATAATTCCGAGTAGGTTTTCTTCGGGCATAAGAAAAGCTTCGCTATCGAAGTGCCCACGCAACGTCATCGCTCACGCGTCTGGGCGGGTCCGGTGTGGGTAGATAAGAATTTATAGATGGATGAGGCGAGCGTTGATAGAATACACAGGGTGTACGAGTCCGACCCCATGATTGATTGGACCTTCAGTATTCGAAAACCAATAGTTAGAAGTCAATACCAGGAAATTTACCATGACAAGCATTTAATGACAGCTTCGGCGTGGTACTCACTTTTTCAATTAAATAATTAGGTAAACGGGACATTAATGATATCTGAGAAGAATATCTACATTAAAATGTGCTCTTTGTACGAACTATATTATCTTAACTTAAACCAGAAGATAATAAATTTAGGTCGGCATCATGCCATTTCCATAATGTAATAATAGTAGCCGATAGATACCACATTGATGTCACCAATGAGTGAAAAATGTTTTATGCAAATTTTGAAAATTGATATCACAAATGCTGACCCATGTATAAAATGTAAAGTGTAATAATATGATATAAACAATATGGGAGTAATTATGAAAACCAACACGTAATTAACTCTGAAAAGTTACGCTACAAAAATCTGTTCAAAATGAATATCTACTATACAATCTCTCGCAATCTCTTTCAACAAGAAAAGAGAAACAAAAGACTACACAGTAACTTTAGCAACAGCTGATCTTTGCGTTTCTTTTATTACAATCGGTGCACTCAAGGCAAAGCTTAGCTCTCGCCAAAATTCTACTGAAATCGGTTTTCATAATTACTCTAGTAGTGTACGTTAAAACCCTTACTGCATGCTTTCTCATCAGATCCGTCGGAGCAGTCCGCATTGTCGTCGCACATCCAGGTGAGCGGCACACACTCGCCGTCCCTCCCTCTGCAAGTGAACTCTTCGGGCCCGCACGACTTCACCTCTGTCAACCCATTCATGCACATGCTGAGTACGATGCGAATTAACATGACAAGGTACGGATCCCTCCTGGGATTTTTTGGCGTCCATTTTGTTTCGCTGATCCTCCCTACTTAAATCTAAGCCCTTAGGAGTATTTTCTGTTTTATTTTTGTTAAATTTATGATAGGAAGAAGATTTTCGGAATAGGACACAATTACGAGATGTCCTTGTAAAAAATAATTCGTTTCTTTTACTCTTTATTTTTTGTTTTAGTCTTAAACTAAGTTTAAAAACGTAATTGCGTGTTTTCTATGTTTGAGTCATTTTTGGTTACGTATTTATTTTCTTGTTTCTGAAAATAGGTACATCGGGATGTACCTAAGGCAATAAAATTCGGTGATAAAATAACCTATCATGAGAAAACGAAAATATAATTTTGATTTTTTTCCATCAAAAGTTACAGCACATTATAGAACTCTGCTCGTAAAATGTTCCTTTATACTCGCATGCTCCGGTTTTTATTGAAACGATATTGATCCTGGATATGATGAACCGTGTATTCCGACATGCCAATTGTTGTAGGGTTCATGCTTTTTATCCGTTACGAGAACCATGCTCTTACCGCACTGGTGTTCGTCTGAGCCGTCGACACAGTCGGCCACATCATCACATTTCCACGAGATGGGTATGCACTGCCCAGTCGTGCACACAAATTTGTGCTCTGGACAACCCCTTTGCGTAGCTGTATATGAAATTTTGATTGATATCCAATTCTATCATAACAATGAACCCCTTTTTATCTCTACTCTTTTATTAGGGTTTATTTTATGATATCGACTTTACTGACTAAGCCATCAATTTATCCAGCATTATTAAACATCGATAACGTTACGTCTTAAGCGCTTAACTTGCAAACTATTTGCAATAGACTTTAGTTCGGGGTAAACAGTTTAATACCATTAAAACTATCTGCTATTAGACACAAATAAATCAGGAGGCTCGCAATATAAACAATTTATACTGATGTAATTAATGTTGGCAAACGGACTGACTTGGAACGAGGCTATCAGTAGCAAGTTAAGTTGACAAAGCAAACACGTTTAAAATGCTAGCCAAGTGCTTTAGCAAAATAATAAATGGTAATGCTTAGTACGGGCACGGCTAAAACGTAATTAATGATTCTAAACAGTCCCCTTATTAGAGTGTAATGTTGTTTTGCGACGGTGCTAACGAAATTCAACAGACGCAAATTGAGAAAGCTTTAGTAACTCCGCTGAAAAGTTTTTGCTGGGGATTCGTCAGTTGTATATTAAGTTAAATGCGGCTATTTATAGATACAATGATGTCGTTTATAATTTTTGTTCAAAACATTATTTTTGTAATATTCTACATGATATTTTTTTAGGTAGGTAGAAACTTTAATAGAATTTAAAGTGTATTCGTGTAAACCTACTAATTTTATTCATACAACGTTTATAAAGCTACCAGAAACTGCAATAAACCTTGAGGATGACTTCATATTTAAAGAAAATCAATTCTAAACATGTTTGAAACCGTAATCTCTATTAAGGTTCCGTATCACGATAGAGGCACGCGTATACCATGATCTTGTGTAACATAAATACATCGAGTGACAATGATTCACCTCGACGGTTGACATTCATAAGCTTAGGGCTACTCAACGCGGAACATGCCACCATAAACCTTACTTATCCCGGACAATCACGTTACAGATGAAGCCTGGGTAATAAATACATTTGTCAACAGGACAACAAAGCCAGATTACCTATATAAACTTGATATATATAACCACCTCCTACATTGTCGCCAACAAAACATTGCGTGTCCCTGCCAAATAAAAAAGGATTTTCCATTATGTGGGACGACTTACAGTGGCTCTAAGTGTACAAAGTTAGGCGTCCGCGGTCGCCATAACCCCACCTCCGCAGAAATAAAACCTTCGCAAACTTTCACAAGCTTTTTATACACACCGTTGCAGTTTGTGAAAAACAAGGAATTAAAAGTCCCTTTGACGCGGGATGAACTCTTTTTATAAGTACTTTTGTTAACAGTGCTTGCTTGCATAACATTAAAAAGTTAATACTTCAAAGCTAGTTTGGATCATGAACCAATCAGTTTTTTTTTTATTTAGAACTTATTGAAATAATTATTTTCTTCCATGTTTTGATAACCGATTCTTTTTAACTAGCTCTGAAAAATTGTACACCTATTTTCATTGTGCTATAAATTTTATATATTTTTGAATCCTATTTATTCGTATCAACATAGAACCTGGTAACCAATCTATTTGCGAGGGTGTGATCTATCATAATAACTACATACCTACACACCTATCGTAAATCGTAAAAGGGGCATGTTAATTTTACGGGTCACTTATATTGAAAAGTGTCAGTGATAAAAATCGCGATTTATAGCGTGACCCTTCTATGGATCGCCAAACGAAAAAAGCGAACGCGTAATTTTCTACTCGTTTCACATTTGAATAATGGGGTGGGCATTCGTTTATTTCATACATTGTTCATTTTTGGACGATGTATGTTTAAACATTCAAAATAGTATAAAACCAGGAAAATACGTTGCATAGAAAAGCTTCACAAATAGAACTATGATCACGATCAGTTTTATGCACAGACTGTCAATAGGGGAGTGAAATACCTATCAGCATAATATATTTTGTATCTACGTAGAGCACAAATCTCCCGCGGTGGCGCTATTTTCAGCTAGATCACGTCTCTGATATGATAACTATAAAATTTTCATATTATGTTGTCACTTTCGCTGGAAAGTATTTTTGATGCTCCTTTCAAATAAAGTGCAGAAGCAAGACGCCAAATATTTAATATCAACGGGATTACGTGTCTTGAAACTTCTGACAAGGAGGAGAGTTTCGGAATTACGTCAGATGGCAAGCGATCCCCATGGTCGCCACCGTAACTGAAACCGCCCCTCATCGATCGACATTTTCAACTTATCAGTAAATGATGTGATCAATGCGGGACCAGGATCATGCCGCTACGGTCGACACGAAGTCCAATTTACATCTGTACATTTCCTTCCTTGTCCGCTATCTCATGTGTCAACCATAAATAAATTAACACGATCCCCTACGCACCCTATGGTATGTTTAAATTCGTATTACGTGTTTTATTTAAATACCGCAGGCTCTCGGCAAAAATTCATTTGGGAACCCTCTCTCGTCTTTGTGAATATTCGCATTTTTCACATTAGGTACATTTACCGACTTACTTACCTATAGGACCATTATTTACATTTCTGTAATGACATTTTACATAAATGACAATCGACAGTTACAGAATACAATTTAAATATTAAATTAATTAATGTATACTGCTTTGATTGTTATTAGAAAGCAGAGACAATTTGACTGAAATCTGATCCCAATTTATGATTCTTCTTAGAAACAGGTAAGTGTGGGCAAAGATTATAAAATTAATCCTGAAAACTTGGTCGTAATTAAGATTTTAATCCACGTTGGAAGTGCCGCTAAGAACAAAATACGCGTATTTCAAAAGTTTGATCATAAATCGTTAGATAATTATTTTTTACGATTTCAGTTTTTAGATTGATGCGATGCCATTACGTTGACCGCCTGGCGCCAAATACACGATTTAAATGCTGGTGGTCAAATAATTCCTTGAGTTAGATAGATAAGTTAGAATAGATTGTAGCTACATAAGTAAAACTATGGATTTTGGATCGCAGATAAAACCTTAAGCTCTTGTTTATTTTTAATTTTAAGGCTTCTGTATTTCGAGTTTCTACCTATGATAATTAACACATGGTAGGTAATTATTACTGTAATTCTAACGTTCTGATCAAACGGTTTCAGTAACAAACACCTTAAAATTTCATTATTTCAGATGAAACTGCATTTAACATATTAAATTATAACAAAGAAATAAATTATAAATTTCGTAACCGTAGAGAGCGTAGATTGTTTAAATCAGAATTGCGGTTAGTAAAAAGTTTTTCGGTTTCTAATAACGAGGGATAACTCTCGGGTCGGGATCACAGGATCGTTCAGTTTTCATACCCCCGCTGGCTTTGTCATTTTGCGACCTTGTTTTTTCATTGTTCTACGTCTAAACAATAGACGACTGCCAACTCGGCCCTAAAGTAAATTTGCCAAAATAACAGTGTTTGCTTATTTTCTACACACAATTTTAATATATTAAGAAGGCGGCCAGGCAAAGCCGTTCTATGTTCCTCTTAATGTTTCCAAGAAATTCATTCTTAGAATTTACTTACAAGCACGTCTACTTTACATCGTTATTTTCCGTACGGTTTCATAATACTTTAATTAATTTATGTTTGCTCAGCGGGAAGTACCTTAGTCTAATATTAAATTACTTATTTGTTTTTATATCTACTAAATAACTTATACCGAACGCAATAAAGGGACTATAAAAGAGGCAATATTTGGCAAATTTACTCGTTCTAGTTGTTTCGCGCCTAAATGTACTTGTAATAAAGGTTTGTACTCACTGCAAGTGCCGGGCTCCTCGTCTGAGCCGTCAGGACAGTCTTTTTCATTATCACAGTGCCAGGACAGCGGAATACATCTTCCTGTCTTGCAGCGGAACTCGGACTGCGTACAAGTGCGACTTTCTGTAATGAAAAAAAGGTATAATAAATTGAATGGAGACCGAAGCAACACAGTACAAAGTGTAGATATAATCAAATAGAAGACAAAAGTATCCAGCAATATCGTTAAGGGTTTAGGTACAGGTCGCGTCAAGGGTGAATTTTTCATTACTTCTCGGGCAACCGCAATTTTGCTGATAAATATTTTTGTTATACTTAAACGTTAAAGTAAAAGGAACCTTAAGAATACATTAATAAATGTTAATATTTAACGCGGTGACACCCGGGTGGGATCTTACTCCTTTTTAATTTATTTGGAAGATGTGACGGGAAGCATGTTGACGCTTCCGAGGGTCTTTAATCTCCACTTATATTGAACTAAGCTACGCATAATGTAGAAAGCATGTATTATTAGCACATATAATTGGAAAAGGTTAGATATCTCATACATTAGAATATTTAATAAGAAATTTTATTAACCTTACTCACTTAGCTACAAATTATAAAAAAGCAGTTTCACAAAACATTTCAGAATCAAAATGGAAAAATATTTTTTTATGACCTACCACTTAATAAGATGCAAGTCATCTATGCTTTTAGTACTTACACTTAATAAAAAAGTAAAGATTTAATTCACGGGTAACTCTAACTGAAACTGAAACTAATAAATAATGGGTACCTACGAGATTTACAATATCAAAGGCATGTCAATTAAAACTATTTGAATATTTTTTTCATCGTAGCAGCCGACTTCGCCTAGCATTATACACGTAAAAATATTTTGAAACAGCATAAATAAAGTAATATTTTGCAAAAAATCCGTTATTATATCCGTTTTACGGCATCGTTCTAATTTCCTTAGCCAGAGGGATGCCATAAACTGGATCAATCCATTTACGTCTGAAATCACCGTTCAACGTGCGTATAAAACAAGGTTGAAGAAAATTATCGGCGGGTAGCAGCAGCCGGTTTATCTCGAGGTGATTCGAGGCGAGGCGAGGCGGGCACGCGCCGCCAACCAATTTGTAAACAAAACGCACCCCCGCCGAATAATATCGCCTTGCCGACACCGAGAAGTACCTAGCCCTTTTACTGTAACCCGCGCGATAAATTCAAGTGTACCATCAGAGATTGTTGGAACGTATAAAGCGGTATTTCGCACCGTACTCTGCGTAAAAAACTTCGCTAACAATAGGTATTCACTTGAGTTACAAACTGCTGACTAATTTTACCTTAGAATTTACTGTAACGTTTACGTGCTACAATATTAGGTTATAACTTTCGTACGTATGTATGCAGTGTAAAGCGATATTATAAAAGTCTTGTCATTACCTACCGTTTATATTCATTCTCTGTCTTTATAATATTTTCTCGTTTAATGTATGAAACTTCGCGTGATATCTTTGTTCTACGATGTACGAACCTACGTGTAATGAATGTTATCACATTAATTATAGTAATCTATGTAGATGTCCTCCGCAACAGTGATTCAAGTCCGCTCTTATATTTTTATGCGGTAATATCAGCACTAGGACATTCATTTATAAGGGGCTTTGTTCTGAAAATGAATACCTACCTAGAATTTTGACTATAAAATGAGGCATTAAAAGACTTATAATTGTTGTAACAAAGGTATTTTGATACATTTCTAACACGAAATAATTCATGCTTGAAATTAAACCTTATTATACTAAATAATTAATATTCCTAGCCTTTTCTCGAAAATAATCCCGTTTATAAATGTTTAAATTAACCACCATTTTAATAAACTTGGCTATCAGAATTTAACCCTTAGAATACTTACTCTTAAATTTTAGGGTATAATTTTGAAAAAAAGTCAAACTAAAAATCAAAATATTTTCTATCTTGCAGTTTCAGTCAGAACGGAGGAAAATATATATAGGTATACTACTTTATGTCGCCGGATAAAAAGTATCCTATGTGTTAATCCAGGTCATGGTCTACCTGTGTGTCAAATTTCATCCAAATCCGTTTAACCGTTAAGGCGTGATTGATTAACAAACATCCAAATTCACAAACATCCAAACTTTCGCATTTATAATATTTGTAGGATTCAGCTATAGCAACTCCGATATCAGTTAACTGGAGTGGTATTCTCCGTCTATTCGTAACAGAATACCCACATCCCGGGAGCGCGGCCATTTGCTCGAGTGAAACGTTCACCGTGTAACACCCACATTATTGCCTCCTCCACGCTGGAATGTTAATGGCAGCTTCTTCGCAACGGTCCTGCTTCAATCCTTGTTGGAGCTTATCACGCCAACTTTCTCATTAATGTTTTACGTGAGATTTCCCACTGCTATGAACCAAAAGGTGTTTAGTCACTGCTAAAATTTTCAGCTCAGTACGCATATTAACTATGTAATCCCAAACAGTTCACAGTAGCCTAACTCGTATGTAACATCAAATATTTAATAGGCAATTATCGCAGTTAATTTTGCTGTATTAGCCTTCGCGCAAGTATCCATACAAGTCATTACTAGAGAACAAAGAGATTATTCGACAGTGTACAGTTAATTAATCCGTCGGGTACGGTCCCATTGTCGAATGGTCCTGTCAGACGCAATTTAGGCACACAGTTGTTGTACGCCCGATAGAGATGTGAATCACTAATCGGGTTCGCAAGAAAAGGCTATAAATGTCCCTCCTATTGAGCCACGGGCAGACAAGCGGGTGAATCGAAGATACGTCAAGCTGCGCCCGTCCGATAAGCTAGTTCGACGGATATGTCTTCTCGTGGAATGAAATCACTCTAACGCGAAATGGCGACAAAAATTGCTGTCCGCGAAATTGCCTCTGGAGCCCTCCGTATCTTCGATCCTCATTGATGTAATGACGGATCGAGTTCACATTCAATCGAACTCACTGTCTTTTCATTTGTTTCGTAGATAACAATCTTGTTCGAACCTGTCAAGCGGTGTAAATTCATGCGTCGTAAGAACATAACACGTCAGTTTGGGTTAATTCTGAGTTGGGGTTTGGTCGGTTGAATTGCAATTAAATAATAAAAGGATCAAACCGTTTACCGAGTTGCGGTTTAATTTAAATTATTATAATATGCTGGTGAGTAATTAATAGGGTTTATTTCCATTCATATCATCTCAGTTGCTTCGCCAAAAATGAAAAACGGAAATAGTTGATTAATTAAACTACGATTTTATTGATAATTAAAATATTCCACGCCTTAATACGTACATAAACGGCATTTAATTTGCATTAATCAAACGATCGTATGTTGTACTGATCTTATTATTTCTCATTTGTATTTCTTACGGCAGAATAACATGGGATTTTATGAGTACGCTTCAAAAGAATAAAGGTGACTGAACAAGGGTTTTATGTTTCAAAAAGAGCTTTGTATTAAACTGTGTATGTACGCCTGTATTCAAAACGGCTCCTAGTACCCACCATTTTTTTCTGTCGCTGTGAAAATTCTCGGAGCATACTACGTGCGTGTTGTGTTCATAGCGAACTGTTGTAAACGAGGTCAATTCGTATATTTTTGCGGTTGAAAATTCTCTTTCATTGTGTTGAAAGTTGAATTAATAAGTATATTAAAGTTTCAATTTCCTTAAAACTTGCCGCCGACTACAGCTATTTCCGCGAAATATTTTAAACAATGTTCCTTGCGAACTCGAGATGCACAAGCATTAGGCCAAATTGTCCCCTAGATGGCAATAGCGTCAGAGCAGCGGGAAATTGTATTACCGGGCCTTACTTGCAGCCAACGGCGATGAGTGCATTCGTTACCGACGTAACTGGGAACTTTCGAGCGTCCTTGCATATGTTACTCGACTCTCAACTCGCATATTGCGAGCTGTGTCTATTATGTTGACCGTATTAAGGTGGAAAACTAAACGGAAACTGTTATCGACACCTTGTTGACCCATCCGAGATGAAATTGAGTTCGTGCGCGTAACCGAGTTGTAGGAAAAGTTAGAGATTGGTTTTCTACATGCGTAGCGCTACAATACTGCTACGGAAACGCGGCGAGCGTCACATGTGCTACGACGCGCATCGCTTACGAATTTTACTGTTTGAGCTGTCGTAATATCAACCCGCTGTTGTCGCGAAATTGTATGTTCGTATGTTATGATAAAGTTTTTTGTATGTTAAAAATATATTTTACTGTGTAAAAACATATGAATATACAACAGTGTTTAACAATAATAGCATTTCTATATTTTCGGTCATTATCCGTACCTACATACTACTTATCATGCAAATATGTGAATTTACAGAGATGCTCGTACTAAATCGAATTAAAACAATCTAGAGGAGCTCTGTTTTAACAGTGTATTAGTGTTTTAGTCTAACTAGACATCCAAGGTACATTCATTATTCAAACCTACTCTACTCTCCGAATTAAGACTAAATTGTTAGATAGCTAGGTGTTTTACGAGGTATTAGCAAATAAAACCAGATTACATAGGTACATAGTTATTGACCGAAAACATAATATAGCATTTTTCAAATCTATTCCCTTTAGGCCGTTACGAAAATCTTGTTACTAGCGACTACTGCCTTGAAGGCTTCGTTACAAAACTCAATTTGAGAGGACGCCATTCGGTTCGATTGAGAGGCATAACGGTGAAAATCAGATTGTTCTCAGTACCTAGAAACTGAAAGCTTGGAGTAAAGTAAATCATTGCTAAAATTACCTGCATTTTTGTAGTCATACGCTTTAGTGTATGTGTCGTAATCGTCGTCGTAAAGCGTAGCGTCCACTGTCATCGCTAAAGCTATGAACAAAATCCAAGAATACGCCATATTGTCTTCACTCTAAAGCCTTTGTAGCACTGAATACACTAAAAGAAAATTTAAACAGGTCAGGAACCAGAGGTGTTAGAATTATAAAACCAAGCACACACGTGTGAAGTTCAGTGATTTTTACGTTTCCTTTGTTAAAAATAAACGAGGCTCTCGACTCCCCTGCGAATACTGTCGCTTATGTATTTAGTATTTAATCGCTGTTTGGTACCTACTCGACCTAATTTGTTTACCGACGCTTTATCGAATAAGACCTGCGTCAATTCATCTTATTTAATTGTAATTTAAAAATACATAATATATAAATGATCATTTTCGTAATTCCTACGCAATGTTTAACTGGGTCACAGTTAGTAACACCCATCTTTAATATTAATATGGAATATTCGAACAAAACGAATTATAACTTTATATATCAGATGATAAAGATTAATGAATCGGACAACCGAATAGTGTGCAAACTATAGTGTATCAAAAGTCCGAAATTAAATTATATTCTATAGGGAACTGGCTGTATTAAAACCAGGTAGTCGTCGGGATAATCCCATCGAACCTTTGTCTCACGGAGGTCACTTTCTAAAAGTTTTATAGCCCTAAAATATTACTTATACCTACAAATGTTTGCGTAAGCTTTTGTAGGCAGCGGAATGCTTCCCAAATATGCTGTAAGTTATTTGTGGTAGTGTACAATAGTGACCCTTCAACCTAAGTGCTCGAAACGTTGAGATATGTGAAAAGAATTGGCGGTTCCAAGACGTAGGTACAGTAGTGTTGCCCAATATAATAATGCCGTCCCATCTTTCCGATGTCGATACTACGCCACTAGCTTACGCACTACATTTTCTTTATTCTGAGCGAGCATAGATATATGCAGTTATTTCTGTACCAGCACTAGCATAGTTAAGAATCATCTGTACAAATACAGACTACAATGCAAAGATCCGACATCCGTATCTGTGTCAGGTCTGCAGTGTCGTATAAAGTGAAAAAGACCATTAAATAAATTGACAAATCTTTTGTGAATCTCCTTCTATGTTCAGTACATATAAAAATATGGTTCTATAATGCCAGTCTTCAGGGACAAGCAAACCGTACTCTTGAGATAGAGATGTTTCAATGTCAGGGAATCAGGTGATTCTGAAAATTCACCTTTAAAAGCGTATGCTTTTCATAGTCAATACTATAGTTAGTCAGTCTAATCTTGCAAAAACAAGCCTGTCTAATTGACGTGTATAAGACGCCTTCTTTACCAAATCCCACCGACTTGAAACGTTTTCGAATTGACATAAGACAATTTAGTTCATTAGTTAAAAGTCTGGTTTATAAGTGTGCGCACCTTCATTGCTTTCTTCGAGACTTAGTCTGTCTAACAGTCTCGACTACGATCTGCACAGGCCTTGAGGTGGTGAAATAAAACGTTCACGTTTAACTCTATAGCCCAAATGCGAGAATGAATGCACGAGCAAAAGTTATTAGGGACCTCATCCATAAATGTTTCATTTATTTAACAATACATACATATTAACATCGCCTCTAACCTACCCTATCAACAGCCAGCAAAGGGTCTTATTAACAAACGATCTAATACCGCGTATTTCTTCCTAAGTTCGTCGGCCATAAGATCGTACTTAGTTTTCGATGTGACTGCAATAAATTTCTTCATTCACGTCGTGATTCCGAACCACGTGATACCTTGTTATTTACGATTCAGGGGCGGCTCCCCTAAATGGGTCGGTGATTATGTATGGAATAGTTTGTTTAACGGTTTCAGAGCATTATTTGTATTGGTTTTGATCTGATAGCTATATTGGTTTCGTTTCTCGCTCATTTGGAGGAGTTTGAAACCAAAGCCCGTTGATCGACGCCTCAATCTCAAATTACCATATAGAGTAACACCTCAAATAATAAACGCTGAATCAAGTTATGTAAAATGAGATATTCGCCTAAAAATGTACGGAACGCAAACATTAATATTGTTGTCGGCCGCAGGCGACCGGTTGTGATTAGAAAAGTTAATATGCCGTTATTCATAACATAACTTTATACAGGTTTTATTAGTAAGGGGGTATAATTACATGTTGAAATGCTGCATATATTAACTAAACTAGAATATTTACCAAGGATTAAGACTGGCGACAGCTAATATCACAATATCTCTATTTTAACTAATACAGCTCTGAGGGACGTTTTACATTTTATAAAAAAGGGAATTTTTGTCGAAAACAATTGAATTACGGATTTTTACTGTCTACAAACAACAAGTTACTGTGATATCCGCTCAGTATTGGTTATAAACTACCCTTAACTATCGACATCCTATTTTTAGAAAAAGGCTACGAACGGAAATTGTATCGTAAGAAGTAATTACGTCCCTTCTTTGCGCCGGTAAATGTATAAACAAAAAAAAACTCCGGCAATATCTAAGTAATTACCTTCTAGAGTATTCTCTACGGAAAACGACAATCTAATAAATGTAGCTTTCTTTGTCGAAAGGTATCTACAAATATTGGAATAATTTTCGCTAAATATAAAGTGGTTTTCACAATGATTAGAGAAAATGTGTAGGGAAAGTCTACGTTTTTCCTTATAATGTAATGCGAGAACCATGACTAAATGTATTGCGGCGATCGTAGACTGGTAAGTCGAAGCGCACTCTAATACATATTGCCTGATTATGTAAGCACAATCCTATAGATTTAAGAGGCATAAGCAGTGTGGCCACTTTCTGGAAAATTATGGGTGCTCAAGGTCAGGTAAAGTCAGTAAAATCGAGGGGATCACCCGGAAAGTCAGGAAAAACATGACACTATAATTGCTTACACACTTTCCCAGTGATTATAAAATAAGGGGCATACATTCTCTTCGTAAAGAAATAAACAATAAATAAACTCACTGCAGAAAATAACAAAAATTATGAAGCTTATGAAATTATTAATTATTTACATTACATAATTATACGATCTTTTTTATTGAATTTAGAAAAGCTTGCTTTAAAATGAACATGGTTGGTCAGGGAAATTTAGCAAAATGGTCAGTGAAAGTCAGGGATTTTTTATTTTGAATTTGTAGTGGACTCCCTGATAAGGCGAAGTCAATGCCATGAGGCAGTCTGCCTTTGGACCTGTGTGTTAAAAGTAGGTACAAAAAATATAATGTTTACGGATGATATCGAAAAATCGTTGCAATAAGTAAATTACGAAACGAGTTAAAATACCAAAATACGTTTCCTATCATAATAAAGACTAATTACGATTTGACATCAACATATTTAGATGGCCAATGGTCAAGAGAATACAATAGCACACTAATTAAACCCAAACCACAATATCGACTATACCCCCAACGCTAGAGGCAATTACTTTTCCCCATAACAAAATACATCTCTAATGGACAGTTGAAATGTGAATTAACAACTACTGTCAGTTACAATTAAGGTGTGCGAGCGAAGCAAGCTATTGCATTAATAATTCCTTGAATACCAGGCCGGTTACCTAACGCCCCGTTTGGTTTGGCAATCTTAGTTGATAAGGAATTCTGAGCTTCTAACACTGGTCTTCTACAGCCAGCGTGAGATACACTGAGACAGCCAAAGTAGTCATAATTATGGTAACAGTTAGGAAAACTAATTCTTATTCCTATGATGAAAGTTCCGTTTTACATTGTCAAGTTATGTCATGGTGATAATATAATAGGTACCTATTTTATACTGTTACCATAATTTTAGTATGATGACTGGTTGTTATAGTGTATTTGACGCGTTTGTGAACTGCCTATAAGTACAGTCAGCATCAGATACACTGAAACAGTCACCAACGCTTTGTTTACTCCCCAGATACTCGACTGAACGTATGGAACTGGGCGGCTTGTGGTCTACTGCGTTTTGAATAACACAACACGTGGAATGTTAAGTTGGACTCTGTATACACTACTTAAATATGCACAACCCCTCTATGCTACATTAGTAACATTACCCACATTTATCCGATAAAATATTAAACAAGATAAACAAATGGCTCCGTATACAAAATATTGGACATAAGGTAGGTAAATAAAATTTATGAAGATACGCTTTTATTTTATCTACATTAAGAGGTACACAAGACGGTATAATAAAAATGAAGAAAAAGTAAACGTTCTGAAACGTAAGCGAGACTTTTTGGTGTTACAAAATAATTTATTGCACCTTATGAACAAAGAAAAACAAAGAGATTGTTGGAAATAAATACAGTGACAATATTTTCATATTTGATAATATTTTTATTCTTCGCAAGACAGTAAAGTAAACAAAGAGTTGTTTAATCTGACACTGATAGTGTTGACTAAAGCTGCGGATAATGATGATTTTTTTTTGATTGACTCATTTTCTTTAATTATAATCATCTTTTTGCAAGAGATAATTAAAAAATACATTTTGTAGATATTATAGGTACACTGTTAAATCTAGATCTATGCGTGTATGTATTGAAATTTAATAAACGCTGGTTTTTGGCCTCCCATATTTTCACTCAAATTATGTATCCTTGACTACCTAATTTATTAACTTAGGCCACGGCAAAATTATTAATCAATTCTCAAAAGATTCAGAAACAACTTTAAAATTGTAATTTTAAGCTTACTAATTATACGGAGCCTGAGCTGAGACCGAGACAGGTATTAATTTGGTGTATACCTAATATTCATATAGGTAACTACTTATCGTTTACCTTGTAGGTAATCACAGCTTATTGAAGCGTAATACTCAAGTTAGGTAACACCAAGAAGTTATTTGTTCGCCTACCTGCCAATATTGTGGCGTGGATTGAAACTTATGAACAGTTGTCATGTAAGTTAGGCGTTTTTCGAGAGCGACCTGCCCTGTCGGTCCTCGCGCAAGTGTGGTCGTTGTCTAAAAAGGCACGTTTATCGCCCTTACTAAATCCTTATTAATTCCATGTAAACTCTGATAGATTGGGGCGAGTGGAAAATTAATTACCACGAAGTTCGGGGACCCGTCAATTACACCGCGCCATTATTCTATTCGGACTCCCTCATTGCGGGAGGTCTGTCTCAACGAGTTTGATTGTACAAATAATGACCAACTGTCATCATTGCTATTAATGGCTGGAATTTTTTATTGACCAATCAAAATATGCAAAGCCTATCTACCTACGTTTTTAATTCGAGCCATTCCACTAACACGTCTGTACTTATAAGTTATATAACTCACTTTAAAGTTATTTATTGTTCGGTCATAAAAACCTTTAGAAAAATTTGTTATAGAACAAAACACATTAACTCGAACTCTGCAGACAATTAACTAGAATTGTATTTATGTGTAAGTACTTGACGAATACAAGTGTAAAATGAAAAGAAAAACCGCTGCAAACCGCTCTAGCAACTTTTTCATTTAAAGTTTTGAGTAAAAATTGTGTGAAGTTTCTAGACATGGCAGACTTTGTTCCAGATACTTAAATACTTACCTATATCTTATGATTTATTTTTTATTTCTAACTAAATCATTATAACCCAATTTAGATATCTACCTAAATACTGTATTAAAGTATGGTTAGTCAGATCCTAACCCACTTTTGTACAATATTGAATAATAATTAGTTAATTTATATTTTCTCTATGGTATTATAAAATTAAATACCTCGAAAATTAATTAAAAAATTAGCTTTGCTAGAAGGTGAGTTGAATCCTTTTCGTTTAACTAATTCCGTACTTAGCCATTTAAGTCAGTGGGTGAAATCACCACTGGACAGCTTGTTTTATGTTTTATCAACTGTTGGTACAGAAAGTATTGATCATACAAATAGATTAAAAGCTCTCATTCGGTAACCTAACCGTCAAAAACCCCCTAAACGGTTGCTTTTTGTTAAGTAAACGGCTGGACGTTCCATTAAAACTAAGAACTATTTAAAACTCCTTATGCTGCATGTAGTAGGTACCTTAAAGAGCTTTTATTCAGCTTGTCTCCAATTCCCATTTTCTGGGCTAATGAAACTACTTTTCTCTAATTTCAATATTATGTAAGCCAAAAAAGTCTCACCTCAGCTCGTAAATGTCCAAATAATTTAAATAACACGCTTCTCACAAAAAAGATACATGGTGTAATAAGAGCAAATTTATCGGCAAGAAAGAAATACTTCACCTATCCTTCGAATTTCCTTTTTTTACGTCTTTGTTAAACTGTGCGCGTGTTAAACGAGACATGTACGTGAGTCGTAATTTTCCTTGAAACCGCAAGGTCTCGATCGACACTGACGACCATATAATTAACAACCTCTGTCAAATTCACACCCATTCGTCTCTCTACCACTCCCCCTTTACTTGAATGGAACAACTGGGTGTCATTTACAGACGGCGTAAGATCGCCTAGAAAATTTTTAGACGAGAAGTAATGGTGATCGAGTGCTGTAATATTTCGCTGCTTGATACGAATTGAGAAGTTTTTAGATTTGTCTAAGGATGGGCATTCGAATTTTAAAAGTCAGCCAAAGAATATCCTCCTAGGTTTTTCAGACGACTTAATTACATGACCGCAATTTTATTGTAATCTAAATGAGTTGATATCATACGTTGTCTAAAGTTATGTCAAGCTTACATGTAAAAAACTGTTTTCTGTAAAAATGCTGCTATTAGTGATAGGGGTAATTTTATACAACTTTTTATTAGTAGATAGGTACGGGTGTATATGTAAAAAGTATAAAAAATTATGATGAACAAAAATAGAGCTTTATCATGAGAACGTTTAATAATAACACTTTATTTTTAAAAGCAATTTCATTTACTAAATCTCTTTGATCCTGACTTCGAATTTGGAAAATATTCAAAATCGAAATACCAAAGGTGAAGGAAATAAATCATATTTTATTCTTGCAACATACCTGTGATATCCGGAAAAGGAATACTTATTTTTATAATCATATGAAAATCCTGTCTCATCGTTGGTTCGTATATAATAATGTATTTTTAAATTGTCAAGTCTCCGTTCCGTACCCGCTGAACAGATTTTTACAGTACCTACAATGATTATATTCTTAAATTTCTTTTTCTGTGTGCCTTTAGCCAAAGAAAAGGAATCTAATTATTTTTAAAGAAGTTATTACTTTGTGAACCGTACCTACATAAAATATCGAGTAATTGGCATGAATTCACTCTCAACGTTTTTAGTAGGTACCTATCTCTGGTACCGCTAGAATACGGATTAAGTTAATGTGCGCATTAACAAGATGGTTAAAGCGCGAAATTTTAACAATTAATTTTTCGCCCTTTGACTGACTCAGCGACATAATCTGGAATCTGATCAATATTTTAACATACTTTGATATTATGTTTTCCGTCTATTCCTTTTTCGTAGAATATAAATTATGATGAAACTATCACTAACAATGCATTACATTCATGACGTCCAAATTAGTTACGTGTTTCAGTTAAAAATAAGAATTTCAGATCATAGGTCAGTTGGTCACCATTCAATCCCTTTCACAACACAGTATGCAAATCAGTCATGCATGCATTTCCATCGGATATCATATTCGACGTACGATTCGTTTTGAAATACTTTTTTTTTGTGATTTTTTATTGAAAATTTTAATTTATCTACAGCCAAGCCTAGACCTTCTTGCAAATAAATGTATCTATCTTTTTTAGCAATACATACTAATATTTTATCATCATTGACATAACACGTTAAATCACTTGACAATAACTGAATAGAGTTACATAGGTTAATTACATTTGTATTGCTTTTTTGAACAAAGAAACAAAAACAGTCTCTTAAGTCAATTAAATAAGTATCTTTAGTTAGGCACTTTCAATCGTTGCTAGACTATGTCAATGTCAAAGTTCAATAACGTTTTAAACTTGCGACCTATCTCGTAACAAGGGCTTGGAGACGCGTAGTTAAAATATTTAAGTATAAATAACAAAAAATAAATTGCTTTTGTCTTTGCGGCTTAACCCCCGGCATTTCTTATGTTATCTCGGTTGGAGGCTTATGTTTTATAACTTTTATTAATACTTATTTACACATCAAAAAACCATTTCTACCACATCTTGAATGATGGTTAATAAAGCTACGCCCCAGAGCCTACGCGAATTATCTACACAACAATGTTTTTTCAAACGTTTTGGTGAATATCTGCGGAAACTCCCGAGCCAACGCGAAGAGTCCCGAATATTATCTGGAATGTTCAACACCTACTTAGGTACATAGATTATTTGCTCCACAGTAGAAATTCGAGAAATTTCAAAGTATACATCGATGATGAGAAACGTCCTTTTCTTAATGAAAATATTTTAATATAAGCCTTTGCTCACGGTTTTATCAAAGAACATAGAATTCCTCAACTCCAAGTCACGAATGTTCGATATTGAGCTAGATCGTTACATATGTATTATATGTAGAGGCATCATGTACGCATACATGAATAACAATATTCAAGTACTAGTACTTGCTGATTAATGTAACTATCAAAACATACGCACCGGACTTTATGTACAAGTAAGTGGGTATTGTAACATTCTTACAATCACAGTATAACCACATCTCCTATAATAACAATTGAAGGCAACTATGTTATACTGTCAACTATTTCAAACTCAGAACTCACTGCTTGAATGCCACGTCCCGAGGTGTACTATGGCAGCTTGGGACATGACATGGCTTCTGAACCTGAGAATAGTTTAGATCTTTATTTCATATAAACCAGATACGATATAGATTTACGAAATGTCGAGACTAGGTGCGTGTTTCCAAATAGTAGGCCCTATGAAGATGAACCGGAAAGAAAATCCGTGGAAACTCTTTCTTAAAATAATAAATTACAATCTTGATTAATATAATGTAGTAAGGGCCACGAGAATAATGTAATTTAATGTCAATAAAAAATAAGAATAGGATAAGTATAAATAGGATTAACGATTTGTTTTTGAATAAGATTGTATTGATATATGAATAGAATTGAATTGTAGTGAAGTCCCACCCCACACCCACATCCCACATAATATGATATATGTGGGATATGAACCCACATCCTTTGATTCGTTAGTCGGGGCCGCCAACACTGCTCTGTTTTCCCAACCAAAAAATATAAAGAGACTCATAATAAAGAAAAGGGATAGAAGCTTTAAAAATATGAACTCGTGACAATTCATAATTTAAAATATAACGGCTGCATAAATTGTTACTATGATTGTTATGACTTGAGTAACGGCAGATGTTCTAGTCTAACTAGGGGGCACCGCTCTACACTAGAAATTAAAACTTTCGCCATTCCGAGGGTGGAATTAGGTATATTCAAAATTTCATGCTCGAAATAAACAAAGAATATAAATAAGTACAGGCAAAAATGAAGCTCATACTTTTATCGATTTACAAAACAAAGAACGAAGTTAAAAACCAGAATTAATTTCATTACAAAATTTTGTTTTATTTACCTTTCTTTACCACAAGCGTTTGGCTTCGGCTTCGGCGAGTTATTAGTAATCCAATTTATAATTTGTGAAACCTTATACAGCAAATTATAATATTTGCTACGTAAATATCCGGACATGAGAACGAAAGAGAAATCGATTTACACAGCAAGTTTCGTGTATCTTCAATCCGATTACTTCGACAGACCTTGTCGAAATTGATTGGAATTCTATCCTTCACAACTTTACTAAACACCATCTTAAAATAAGACGGTTTTCCGGCGGCCCTTCTTAGATTAATCTACTCTTAATTTAATGGTTTCGCAATAAAACTAAGCTGTAATAAAATAATACCATTCTGTTCATATTGCAAGATAAATGAATAGGTGCATGATAGTTATCTATTAAAAAGTTACTAATCTGTCGTACCGTCGGTGGTGGGTTATTAGCCGCTGTATTTTCTATACATTCGTGCTCAAATGGCCCGACTCGACATCAAGAGCTATGGGAGTGTAAGGACGTATTAAGAAAGTTGCCAATCCAGCTTAAGCCCGCGATCGCGTATTTCATAGAAGCACTTTTCTTGTGAATAATATCAATATACTTTGTATGATAGATTGGTAACGTCGCTGTCGAAACTAATTTACAATTCAAGAATCCTTTAGCGGTCGCTTTAATAATAAAATTGAAGCAAAAGTTTACAGCGTTTATCAAATTTCACAAGAATCTTTGATGTGGGCCATTCAGATAAAAGTTGAAACTTAAAGTACTGTAGCGAATTATATAGTTACTAAGAGATTCGTCTTGTAATTTTTGTCACGACTTAAACTTTCAAATAACTTAAAGTTAGTAAGAATTTAGTACGAATAAAGGAATAATTGAACAATTTTTACCTTGCATATAAAATAGGTGGAGTATTTAATCATTGTAAAAAATAATAATGCAATTAATTTTATTATTATAAAAATAATAAAGTCAGTCCTAAAGTTTATTTACACTCGGATTAAGTTGTTTAATATTTTTATTTTTAATGAGGCGCCTATGTTCGACAATGTAAACATTAACGAGACTCCTGCAAACAGCCAACTTTTCCAAACGGAACGAGATACTTGACTTTCTTTTCTATACGCAAAACAAATTATAAACTGGAGGACGAAAATAAATTGCCTTCCCTAATCCGAAAAAAGAGGCTCTAGAGTGATATTGGTATATAATCGGTTTACACTTTACAGTTTATACTGGGCGTTTTATATGGCGGGTATAATTCCGCGGGAAATATAGGTACATTGGTGTTCGAATAAACTGCGTTCTCAATTAAGGTTCGATGTCATAAAGGGCTATAGGGTTCTGCACACGAGTGTACTTGGTTATAATCCATCCCAGATAGAAACTCGTTCGGGGTCCGGATCGAAAGCGCAGTTTTACGTTTTTTACTGCGCGTGAGGCCACATTGCGCGAGTGCCTGACAAGTAGAGTAGGACGGGAACATAGGAATCACTTCCCATACCATCGTGAGTCGTAGTAATATGTTAGTGTGGAGTACGATTGATATTTATCTCGAATTCTTGATTGTCAGCATATTTAAAACTAGCTTCCGCCAAAGGCTTCGCCCGCGTGATATCTTTATAAATTATAGCCTATGTTACTCACTGCTAATGTAGCATTCTGCTGATGAAAGAATTTTTAAAATCGATTCCATAGTTTTGAAGTTTATCCCAAACAAACAAACAAACATACAAAAAATCTAATCTTTTCTCTTTATAATATTAGTATAGATATAGATTGGCCCAAATTTTCATTAAGTATAAGTATGCCAACATCTTTCTGCGTAATAATCTTGTTGATGTACAGTTGCCGATGTTGCCGTCAAAGGTTGTTAGGTCAAAAGTAAGTACAATTTGCTGTATTTACATGTTCAAACAATAAATCTTAAGCATGTTTAATTCATCGGTCGCGACCTACATTTGCTTAGTTTGAAAATTAAATAATTTTATGTATGTACTTGTAACAATTACTTGCGGCTTGCTACTTTTGTTGAATTAACGTTGTATAATCAGTGCTTATTTAAAATATTTTAAGAAGGACTCCTGATGTTGCTTAAAACTCATTTCACTAATATGAATTGCCAATTTCTTTGTTGCTTCGTCATTGTTCAATAGATTTGTATTTCATGACCTATTTCAGTTAATGTTTATGTTGATTTCGCACTAAACGAATGAATACATTGACGGCTGTTTCATTGTTGGCATTGTAATGAACACAAATACTATACGGATAGGGAATAGAGTGAAAATTAATAGCATAGGCTTTATGAATATGATCATAAATGTGTATAAATAGATAGTGGTCGATCAAGGCGGCCGTTTCTCTTGAAGCAGACTGACCCAGCCGGATTAGACGCGGTGTTTCGCATAGATATAATAGACTAGCCTCATGTTTATAAACTGCAATATTAATAGACAAATTTAACAAATTGTAGGAAATTGTTTAACCAAGTTATGATAACAGCCTAGTATCACCACGAAAAAGATTATGTAGTACAGAGAGTAAGTAATGTAGGTACCTATAAGTAAATAGATATGAAAATTGTTTACACAATTAACACTCTAAACATTATTGTTATTATGTTTTTATATGTACTAGAAAAGTTAACAGCTTATTTACGTTATTCCCATCTAAAAAGCAATTACAATATGAGGATATACACGTATTTTTGGGAATGATAATTGCCATGAAATATAATTAGGTAGGTACTGTAGTCGACACCCCAAAAATATAACCATAAAGCCTGACAAAAGGAACCGTAAAAATCACACAGTCACTTGCAACAGTCACAACAAACCTCCAACACACGTAACGGAAAAGGGCGATCAGACGCTGCGTAAGTAAATAAAAATAAGAAGCTGACGCGTAATCGGTAATGAGCGGAGTCGCGCGGACAAGAGGCGCGAGCGAGCGCGCCGAGCGCCGGGACTAGAATGCGGGGGCGAATCCACCACCAGCATCCAGCTTTTCCCTCCTCCCCTCCCGCACACAGCCCGCCCCCCGTACCCCCACGTCTGATAACCTGCTACTTCGGAAGTCACTAAACTCCGTCATGAATGTTACCCAGGCACCAACACCCAACTTGTGAAAGAAAATGTGAATTTTATTGAAAAGGGGTCGCTGTTGCGCCACTAACCTCTCTTTGTGTGAAAATCGATGCTTTATCGCCTATTAGGTGTTACGAAATCAACTCGTGTCGCGGTCGAGAATGTTAGCGTTTCTCGCCACTAAAAGCTTTATGAAAGTAAACGTTATATATAAATTGTAATAATTCTACGAGTAGGTATAGTGTGGGCACAGCTTCCATTTTGTAGAACACTACTCAATTGAAAGAAAGTTAGGTACTTACCTAAGTTTGGAAAAGTTAAGACATGTCATGTAAGATTTGCAGTTTTCATTTATTTTCAGGAAGAGGAAAGCTTCTAATTATTTACGTTATAGAGTAAACGATATGAATTAAAACGTAGCTAAGCTGATGCTTGGCGTAAACAAATTAATCATGCTCTTAAGGGAATTTTAACATTACATACATCTGCATAGTTTGAAGCTACCTACAAATGTACCTGTATGCTGTTAAATCTACAATTAGGCCCCAGCGTTGTTATGAGTGATGCAGACTCGTATTATTTATTACAGGCACATTCTGACAGACGCCAGAACTCATACCGCCAGGCAAAATCAGAAGTCAGACTTATCTACATAAGACAAAACGTTTGCATTCGTATGAGTGGACTGTGTTTATTTCACAGCATGTGCGAATGTGCGCTTCTACATACGCAAAGATCATTACTGTTTTGTTGCGAAGACTATAATTATTTCTATTCATCAGAAGTATCATAATTCATAACTTAGAGCTCGCCCGCCGATGATCCGCTCCTGATGGCTTTGCATTTTAATAA
The DNA here is from genome assembly GCA_932294325.1 of Allophyes oxyacanthae. Taxonomy (NCBI): domain Eukaryota; kingdom Metazoa; phylum Arthropoda; class Insecta; order Lepidoptera; family Noctuidae; genus Allophyes; species Allophyes oxyacanthae. Next base: position 7,038,804 of record OW028610.1, read on the forward strand.
AGTCAAAAATATAATATTTATTATATTATTTTATTTATCACTAGATGTCTATCACAGTATACTTATGCCGTGTATATCACTGCAAACTTACCTCCCCGCATCCCGCAAACCATCGGGAGGGCCGCACTTACTGCCACAGTCGGCCTATTCACCGTTTTTCTGTGTAGGTATGTAGTGGAGATAGCAAACCTTATTCTTAAATCAGAGGCCCTTATTTAAATTTTAGGCTCATACTACTATTGAATTTGCGCTAATTCTCGGAAATAAATATATCAACTTTAACGCATTATTTGCCTTCATTACTTAAAGCACCACTTAGGTACTCTCAGGCTACTTATTCAGGAAAATAGCAACAACAGTTTATGAATCGAACTGACCTATACAAAGAAAAAGCATCAGGCTGTACTCAGACTCATTTCCATCTGTATGATGCAATTCACGCACAAAAACAGAACATTATGTGATACTACATAATGACTTATTACGTCAGATAGGCACTCGTTCCCATTTGCCATAATTATTGTACGTGCAATTCGCCCGAAGCTCTGTGTAAGCGCAGCGCTTACTGCAGCGCCGATTAAATTGCATCAGTCAACCAAGTAGGTACCTGTCTGATCCTTTCCAATGAACTTAATTACTATGCTAGAATATTTTATATTTGACTTCTAAGTATCTACTTAATATCAATGATACTTACATACAGCTTCTTTAACTATAATTATGTACTTATTTGTATTCTAGTTTGGTAATGTTTCAACTTTAAAAGTTTATTCAGAAAAGTTGTACTTAAGTGGCATTTTTTTAAAAATAATAATAATTTATGTCGGGAACTTTGAGGCAAGAATTAAATAATACTACATTAAATATGATGGATACATTTTAATTACCAGAAGTTGAACCTGTCAAGTCAAAATTGTAACTTGTAATAATTACAAGTTACAATTTTGACTTGACAGGTCAAATTTAAATCAACTTGATCAGATGATCATGAGCTTTGTTCATTTCTTAGTGTAGTTACAAATTAATTCAGTCTTTATGCACTTTATATCCATATTTAGTATTTTGAAGTTTCTTAGCTCTGTCAGTCTCTTCAGATTGACTCTAAAACATAATGCCTTTGGGTTTTCAGTTCTATTTAATAATTTCTCTAAGGTCAAAATGTTCTGAGTGACGTATCTAAGTACCTCCTTAGGTATTTAGTTTAGTTCCCGGCAGAAAATTACTAATTCATTTGCAAGTAAGATCACCATAAGTATTTATTTAAATAAATTTTCTTATTTCCTTGTTAAAAAACAATACAAAAAATAAATGGTAGGTAGGTACCTATTTTTATTTATAGTTCACTAAATATACATCCACTTTATTAGGTAGGCTATACTTAGAATGGTTACGTAACTGCCTAGCTAATTAATCCATTAGACCTTTTCCTGGAATACCGGAATACCGGTATATATTCTCTATGGCGTCTTTCTCATTATCCACTATAGATTACTACGGACTTGTACTTAGACTAGCGAGTCTACCAGCCCGTACAAACTTTGTACCTACTTTTGACTATTCTACGTATTTATAGAACTAGGTACTAGCTTTTGCTCGTGAATTAATTTAGAAAACCCTTCCTAAATTACAAGTTTTGGTCTGGACGATAAAAGTTCAATTAATCAGCTTTTAATATTATACATAACCTAAATAATTTGGACATAAGACACCACAATATTCTTACTGGGTACTATGACTTCTGTAATTTTCTTGGTTCATAATGGTCACCATGGAAAAACAGCAGAGACTTTCGACGTGTACCCAGAACATAGAATTGTCCATATTTGGAGGGAATTGTCTTTAACAACTTCTCATTCTGAGCTAGCAAAACTCTCAACCTAGCTTAAGTCAACAGTTGAGGTTATACGCACAAACTTTATATTTGGATGGCGCCATGAAACTGTCCGCCTTTGCCCAAACCCTCAGAGTTATTTATAAATACTTGTGCTTCTGGGCTTTGCACGAGTTACAAGCAAGTGTATTTGCTAAGAGCCTCACTCCGCAAAGATTTAACTTATTAGCAAAGTTAACTGGCACAATTTTGTTCTGGTTGTGGGTAGAACTGTGACCACAATAAAGCACCAAATCATGTCTGATACCTTTTCTTATGAAAACTTAATACAGGAGCCTAGCAACTCAGAACTGCGGGTCTACCGCGTAACTAAAATTGTAATGAACATCGACATCGGTATTAAACTTCAATACGATCGTGAGAGCCTAAACTTTGAGCTAACTTGTAAAAAAAATACCTATCATATAGTTGGGACTCCTATCTTCATGATCGGTAAAAAAAAACAAGTTAGCTCAAAGTTTCGGCTTTCACGATCGTATTGAAGTTTAATACCGATGTCGATGTTCATTACAATTTTAGTTACGCGGTAGACCCGCTGCCCGCCCAAGCAGTGTCGTTTTAGTACACCTTGCAAGGTATAATTTTTGAATAAATCCTTCATTATACACTATAGGTACACTACTATACAGGATATTTTTTATGTAATCCGCAAAATTTGCAGAGTGATTCAGTGTCCGTTCGTCCGTCTGCAAATTATGCGCACTACATAATAAAATATCCTGTAAATCTTTGTTAAATGATTTTTTTAAATAATTATTCGTTGTTATTTCGATGCAAGTTGCCTAGCCTTCGTTCCCTCTAATTAATATGTTATTGCTAGGAGGACTTTCATCGTTGGATCGAAACATGAGATTCCTTTCCAGCCTTCCCCATTCAATGCATCGCTTTTAGCTTAATGAAGACAATTTTCTTAGCCTTTACTAGACGTGTTTTTGATATACCTAGCAATGATGTAAGTACCTAATACTACTATATAGGGAGCATACAGAAAATCAATTTATTTCAGTATCTACCTATGAAATAAAATCAAAATATTAATAAGTACTCGTACCTTCATAACGTTTATTTTGATGCCTTGTACCACTAAAACGTAACGTTGATTAACGATCATACCGAAAGTGAGCTAGAATTTTGGAAACGTCTACAAAATATATTTATTGTATTGCTCTCGGGCAAAAGAAAACATCGTTAGGCCACCCGCAGAAAAACCCGCAAAGGCGTGTATAAACAAAGATATGATAAAAATGGTTATCCCTAATGCCGGGCGTGTAACACGGATGGTTGACATTTAAGACTATCTCGCTATGCTACAACATAATCGTAGAGATACAAGTCCAACAATATTGGCGGAGACGATAAATACTAATATATATATAAAAACTAAACCCTATTGAGAAACAAACCGTATGTTGTGGTTATTGGACAGAAACCTTATTCCTTGAAATTAAAAATTAATTGATCGATTGTGATCTTCCAAAAGTTCATCAAATGATGTCCAAAATCAATATTTTGAAATCTGAAATGTCTGAACCATTTGATTGTTTATGTGAATCTGGATCCAAAGAATCTCTCGGCTTATAGTCAGTTGTTACAAAGGTCTTTTAAGAACTTAGTTGATGAAATTTACTTACAAGTTTCATGTCTCGCCATGCCTGCGCTGACAATGCGCAACCGCAAGTCCCAGAAAAAAATATCAACCTTGAACGAGGAGAAGGAAGAAAGGAACTATTATTTTAGTTTCAAAATTAAAGTTTGAATGTCGTTAATTTGGAATAAAAATCCTTTTTTTATATAATTAGTAGATACGTACCTACAGACCTCTGTATTTGCTTTGTGGTACAGATCTATAATACCTACCTAAATAAACTGCTTAATAACTTCAATTCTGTCTGCAGTTAGCTAAAACAAATATATGATCACAATCATCACTGAAGCCATTTTAAAGATAAAAAAGAGGCAAAACCTGCACTGCAAAACGAAAGTTGGAAAACAATATGGCGCCAACATTTCCAATTTACATTTTTGTGAGGCCCGTATTTTCTTGGGTTACTTAAGAAAACTTATTTCACACGTCATTTATCAAAGCTGATCTGACCGCAATAGATACTGAGAGGTTTGCGTAGGTAATTTACCTCCACGTGAATAATTTAAAATTTCCACTTCACTGACTTAAAGTTACTTTTACTAAAAATGAAATGTAAATATATTGCTTGCTATTTGCTGAGTCCTTTGATGAACGTTCGCTCGAGCTTGTATATAAGCTATACCTATCTATAGCAAGACAGAGAATATAATATAGCGTGTAGGCGAACATGCACAACTATGTAATATGTATCAAAGTCATTAAATAAAACATTTGTGGTAGGTCAATGATAATCGCCAATGAGTGGTTCTTTCCGTAACCATTTATTCATTACGCGGAAAATGAGTAACGCGTTACTTTGTAGTTTGAATTACAGTTCTCTAGTAAGTAAGTTATTCAGTACGTATCTATCTTCCTGCTTGATAGAATGTGTCAAGATTATGAAAATGGAGAGCCTACTCTTGGTAGAATGAAGCATCATCACCATGGACGGCGTTTATGAAACGGTCGTTGAACTCAGTGATGTGTATGTGTACCTACGGATCTATACCTAGGTAAAATCCCAAAATTCTATTTTGTTGCTAGCAAAAATTTACGAATTTAAATTCAATCCCTTTTATCGTAACAGATGCTTTAACTGTCATATTACAAAAAATATTTTCATTAGGACTTATTTTATTTTCGTAGTTTTGCAGGTCAATAACCTTTCTGCAAAATATCAGTTTTTAGAGTTTACTGTCGGTTAACCATTTCGTTTCCATTATAAGCAATATTTGAACACTCAAAATATCTTAATTGACCATTAACACCCTCAAAATTCAAGGTAGCCCGTCTCGCATAGGTAGGTAATAAAAAATTGCATATTCTAACATCAAGAAGTTCTTGATAGTGTTGACCGGCAACCTGCACCAGGCCAGCGTCATTGACTAAGGTTCCCTTCTCATATTGAGAAGAAGCCCGTGCCTAGCAGGGAGGAGATAATGAGTTAGATTATTATTCTCGAACTTGTTACGCAGTGAATTGAAATGCTAAAGTTCATTTGTAACAACAATCCAATGTTATGATATATAAATGATAATAAAATAAGTCGACACAAACGTCTATAAATAATACTATAAACATCAGGATGAACATCTGTCTGTATTTTACTGCGTCTAAATTATAACCGGTATCTTATCGATGTCGGCGGAAAATTGCATCAGGGAAATAGCCACTGAATGACATCCCAGAGTTATTACGATTCGCGCATTTAACGTCGACAAAAATTATATTTTGTTTATGGGTCTGTCGATGCAAATTAAAAAGTCATTTTAGCATAACTGATACGAGTACCTACCTATCTGTGCAAACGATTTTTGTTATTTTGATGTTCTACCTTAAAGCCTTGTGTAACGATATGTACCTACCTAAATAATTTAGTATTATTTATTTATGTAAACTGATGTGCATGTTACATTGATTTTAAATGGAATCATAGGTACCTAACATATAAAAGTTTCACCTTTCATCGTTTCAAAGATAACAACAGCGTCAGTGAATATCGATCGATGTTGTCTGTGGTGGTCTCAGTTGAAATATCTAGGTAAAATTTCAGTACTTTGTAAAATTATAGAGGAAATTTTGAATAGGTACCTTCCTCCCTTGTTTAAGTAGGTACTTAGTACTTATTATTTCCCGTGATTCCTAAGAGTTATTTTCGATACATTTCGAATCATCAAGCGCCATACGGTGACAAAATCTAGCTAGTAATTCTGTCACAAATCTTGTATAAGTGACGCAAATGTGGTGTTTACACACCGATCAAACTGAGGGTAGGTGTCAGCCGCATACGTGTAATGTCACTCGAAAGCAATGAGGCTCGACGACATGACACTTGACTGACTCCCTCGTTAATTTGTAACAGACATCCTATATTCTGAATATAAACTTGCGAATAGCAATTCAAGAAGCACACGAGAGACGAAATTGCGCCGTACAATTTCTAAACCTGGGTACGGTTATTGCTCACAGTTTACGTTTGAGATAAAAACGTCTAGTATGACAGTAACGTAGATTTATTCTAACTAGACGTGACAAGCGAAATAATATTGCGGGTGTATGGCGTTCGTAGGCCTTTTTTGCACTCTCGTCATTTGTGTAATTTGCCCGAAGCAAGCCTATTTCAAGAATTTTATCGAAACCAAATCTTGCGTACTAAATATACTCGTAATTCATAAATACATAATACATTTTTGTAATTATTAAAAGATTGTTTATTTCGGAGAACACATCCTTTCCCTGGCAAGTAGGGGTTGCTAAAAATAACTTATTCTGGTAAAAATACCTTACAGATAAAAGGAAAATAATACATGATAAATGATTTTTCTTTTCAGTCGGAAATATACCTACACGTGGGATGAATGAGGGAACCGACAGCAGTTCAGTTACACGGTTTATTAAAATTCCACAATTTGTTACATAATTTTATTATCAGCGCACACGCCATTCACAATCTATTTATTCTCGTCAAATCAGAAGTCCCCTCCTTTCATCCAATCAGACACTAATTCTAATTTAAGTCGGATATCAACTTAAAATTTCAATTTCTGAACATTACCTACTATTTGTAATAGTAATGCTTTCATTATTGTTACTAATACGCTCAAAAGTATTAATAGAAAACCAGTTAAATCCTACATAATTATTATGTACCAAGGAGAGGGTGCCTCACTTACTCTCTCTTTGTAATTATATAATATACATTATTGAAACTAATCAAGTACCAACCTACTTTACCTATATCTACCTATCTAATTTATATCTACTTATCAAATAATACAAAATCGTATTATTAATATTCCAGTCAGTGCTACGTTAAATTCCTAAACATTTTAAATGCACAAAGGAAATCAAATCAGCATTATTCTTCTACGAGATATAAAATCGATGGTGGCCTGTCATCTACACATGAATCGTTAATGAATGCGTTCAATAGGCGACAGGCTCGGGCTGTCACATCCAGTCATACGCTGATATTTTAGGGACGGCCTCCGTCCCTATCTTCGCTGGCTCCCCAAAGATTTGCACAGACCTCCGAATGGAAGATTGAGAACTATTAAGGCTCTCGAACCCTACCATTGTACAGTAACGGCGCACGACTTTTATTCCCTGTGAAATATATATGTAATGCGTTCAAAGTTCAAACCTGAAATGGGACATAAAACCTTAATTTTACCGTTGGCATCACGCCGCCGCGCCGCCGGATAAAAGTTTTAAGCGGTTTCATCGTTTATTTACATCGGCCTTATAACTACTTGTCAACTTTTTAGTTTGTGATTCCATTTAGATTGACGTGAAAAAGTATTACAATTTAGTTGTATGTAAGTGTATAGTTAATTTGTATTTGTAGAATGATTGGATGTCAATTTATTGGATGATACCTGCCTATTTCAATAAAGCGTTTCACCCGTGATAATGAGTTCAATGGCATAAACTTCGTTAACGAGATTACTCGAGAACATTCCATCCTCATCTACGGATTCAATAAAAGACAATTGGTATCGAGTCGAACATTTGGCGTTAATAAAGGTTTTCTAATACTGCTAGAGTGCAATAACAGTAACAGTGTAATGCACTAATAGCGACAATATCTGCCGATAGCGACCCTCCGGATACGCACGACCCACTTACTGGGTACCTACTATCTATATCTGTGTCTCTCAAATGCGCCGATACACGTTACGAGCCTACGAGTGGACAGCTGACCGACTTTAATTATAACTAAAACTATTAAATACAATGAAAAAAACTTCGCAGAAATTAAAATTTCAGAATGAAAAGCTTTTTAATAGGTGTGCTAAAATAACTGATGAGATATATCAATTCTCAAATTATATTAAAGTCCCCATGTCCCCATATTCCCTAAGCTGTTTCATTTGAGATTCTGCTAAATATAATCTAAGAGATTATTTTAGAATCTCTATAAAATATTCCCAAGGGACGCCACAACAAAAAGGTCTAACATTCACACACAAAAAGTTTAGGGATAAGTTAGTATGTTCTCTAGACAGTTGCTGTCAGTGCCACGAATACAGAAGTTAGTTGTCGTTGTTATCAGCTAATGAAAAGCGATGCGCCGTTAACGAAGACGAAATGAAGGTACAATTGAAGTAGTCCAATAGATTAGCGCCATGTGTATTCCTGACAAGTTCCAGGAGCCAATAAATTGTTTGCAACACGCTCACGAATGGAAATGAGATCGAAAAACTCGTGTCACCGCGGAAATATTGTTGGTTTGTTGACGTGATACGGGCCCGTGGAAGTTGACAAACGTGATGAAAAAAATATTGGAAAAGTTTGCTACGCGAGCTCTTTAAACGAAGCCTATGATGTTCGAGGAGATTTAGGTGATGTTACGAAAACAGTCTCGGAAACCTCCGTAGTGCTTTAATAAGGTTAAGAAGCTACATTATTTGCTCACGTATTATAAGACTTTTTTGTTCGTTTGCATTTTGTTTATTGAATTATACAGGTGGTACTATACTACTAAATATATTTTTACATCACTAGCATAGAACCATATTCAATGGATTAGTCCAAGATAATAGAATATGTCCTGTAGGACTACCATAAATGATACTTAGGTACTGTTTTAAAAAGTTTAATCATTTTTGTAACAATAACCTCATAAAATTTTGTTTATTTTTACAATATCTAATTGTCTAAACGCACTTCCTATTGTTGATAACGACATTCAGTATCGTGCAGACACTATGACACTCATATACAATGACTCATTTGATCTAATCTCAAACATAATGTTATGTCGAGGAAAAAACTTTAAAAATCTGACATTTTAGTTAGCATGTTCTGAAAGTGCAAGTTTCAACCTCCAACAGTAAATTGAAAACATAAAGTGTAAAAGCTTTAAAATAGTGTTCTTGTCTTAAATTGGCTTTGTAAGCACGATTTTTAAAGACTTTTCAACAAGCCAGCCAGGTTATATCAGACAAAAGAGGGTTCACTTAGTGCCTCATAATGGTGCTCATGGACGAGCCACTGAAAGAAAATTAATTTATACGTTGGCCCGCTTAGGAGAAAAATTACAAAAGGTAATTAAACAAGACGTCCTTCTTCATTAGCTGAGCTTGGGCGCCCTGTTGGTGAAAATGAATTTATTTGTCTCACCCTGTAGTAGTTGTTTACTCATTTTAATAATGACAAACAGTTGAAAGGGATGTTTGACTTCTCAGTTACGGAACATCATTTACTGTTAGTGTCTAAATAACTTGTGCTAGAGGAGAACATTTTTAGTGAGGTATCTCAAGCATAACCAGTACCTACCTATTTTTCTTGTGCCAGTCCTTTTCAATCGTTCAAGTCTTACGTGTGACAGAAATATCGGTTATTGTTGTAATAAGATAAAGTGATGCATTAAACCGTAATGAATAATTTATTGGTCGGTGCGATAACTATTGAATGATCCTATTTGCAGCGAAACCGAACGAGAAAATAAACATTATTATTAATTTATGAAAACTATTAATTTTTAATTACATGCATAATGTTACCATTACGCTGGATTTATGCACGTAACTTGCAATACTGAACGTTTTTCGATAAAAGTGTAGCACGTTGCCGGGCAATAACACTGTGAAATATGGGATTCATGACATTTTTATCTTTTTTAGAAAACAAAGTTTCACCAGTTGTAATAAATCAAGACAATGCAATGGCCCATTGAGAAATATCGTTTGTGTTCACTTGCTTGAAGTGTCAACATACTCATTTTAATACATTAACCTTTTATTATATAACAAATATGTACACAAGTAAGTACATATACTGAATTTAACTACCGGTTTAACATTTTTTTTTTTTTTTCAGTAACTTAAGTTTAGTATACAGTGGATAATGCTTGTGATAGGACAATTCGCTCTTCCATTGCTTACAATTTTAATCTAATGCAAAGAAACCTCATATTTGAATGAATAGATGAACAAACAATGGGAGAAATAGATAAAGAAAGGATGTCATGAGCATGCACTCGCACGTGTGTGGATGGCTACTTGTGTGTGGGGAGAGTACGCATCTCAACATTCCCAACACAACACCGAAGCTTCCATTTCACAATTTGTAATCTAACCTCTTACCGTGAAAGCTTTATACCAACTTATTCACTATCTTCGTCGGAATAAATGATCTAATTCTCATTAGTAGAAATCTGGATTTGCTCAGCTTAAATTTGATCCGGGATTTATCTGAATTAGTTAAATAGGTACTTCCTTAATAGAACTATATTGTTTCTGAGGTCATCATTGGAAGCATTAAAAACTAATAACTCAACCCACATCATAATGTAGTGTACGTTAAAAAACTAGGTAAAGACACGACAGTTTTCAAGTGAATAGAAATAAAAAGGCAGGAGAATCATACGTTTGTCTTTTAAGTTGTATGGTTTTATTTGGCAAAGGCAGGCACGCCTGTGCCTTCGCCGACAGTCACACTATTGTTCAAGCTCGATGTTTACCACAGACAATATACATGTGATCCCTGTGTATACGGATATACAGTCGGTAATATAAATACGAAGTTGTCGCCTTTTAAGACTCTATTTAGAAAAGACTTGTGGAATATATGTGTAGTAACTGTGACAGGGTCGCTAAGCACAGCGCTTAGTGCACAATAGTAAGTCAAAAAAAATTCTTTAGTCGACTTGTATGCTACGTTTACTGAAGTTAAGAAGATAAATTGTGCAGCAAGAGATTCTATAAATAAGCGAGCTTTTAACCATTGTTATTTTTAAGCTCAGTCAAAGGTGTACCTTTATGTATAAGGTACATTTAGGCCCAATTTCACCGACAACATAACACATGATTAGAGCAAAATCAGCCGTTTAAACATGAATTTTTGTATAGGTAATCGGCCGATTTCGTTATAAACATCTGTTATATTGTCGCCGAACATGGCCCTTAGTCGATTATAGTACGACACAACTAAGAAGCCGCATCGGCAAACTTCGTAAAACCAATCACTTCTGAACTGAGTGCGTCTTCAAGACCACGAATGTTTACACATATCTACTATAGTAAAAAAATATCTTTACGTTGACGCAATAAGTTTTAAAATGATCTAAGCGAGCGACTGCCATTGGTCGTTCCACCAGGTACATTCTTCTTAGTTGTGTCGTACCTACTGTAATATTAAACTATTTGTATGGACTAGCTGAATTTTATTTCAAGAGTTCGTCTCAAAGTAAAAGTTGTTCATAATGATGAGTACAATAACCCCTAAAAGGGATCAGGATTAGAACGTAGGACCTTTTATATCTATACAAACAAGACGAATACTCGCACTTTTTTAAATTCTATGTACCCTGACCCTTTGTTAACAGATGATCAAAATCATTAATCACATTAGAATGACAATACAAACATTAATTTGATATTTACTCACGCATATATTTTTAGAGACCACCCGACTCTTTTTTTATTAATTGAAGCAAGACTAACGGTCTTCTTATCTTTTACTTACACTCAATGTCGTACATCAATCTTGAGCATTAACTGGCTCATCGAAAAATTTAATAATTAAGGGTAAATGGTCTCTACAATGACAGCCCGCCCACAGATGAAACAATGCACTCATCTTTTCTTCAAACAAGTTTAGCTTGAGTCACAAATATAAAAGCGTTACGATTAGATATAATTAACTTAAGCCTCTGGTCTTGTCATAAATGAAGAGGCGACTCTGTGGTGACTGACTTTGTTAGTGGGTATTACATCACATTTTTTTAAGGATGAACACAATTTTTATCCTTCTCTATGTCTGTACGTTTTGATTTTTTTTATTACACTGTCAAACTTTGCATATTGAACGTTTGACGATGGCGTTCATACTAGGCAATTTTATGGGATTTTGGGGGTCACCCCTCCTCTAGGAAGTACCTAACTAATCAAAAAAACTAAACGTAGGGACATGCTAGTGGTTGATATCAATCATACATATAAAAGAATGCGCTAGTAACGAAATCCAGAGCGAAAATCGGGGAATATGACTGTATGGAGTTATGGAATTTCTTGACGGTATCTTCTCCAGGACCAACCCTCTTGGAACCGTGCGCCTAGAATCACGACGTTTTGAAAGTGCCTGCAAAGGCCCAGATGATATTTTTTTTTACTTTGACTTAGATGGACAAATCTCGCCCGCGTTTGCTCATAACACATATTATACTGATTAACTTATTACACACCATGAAGCGAAAATATTCTAAGTTTATGTTAGACACCAAAATCACCAAATTTAAAGGGCCCTTTTAATTACCCGCTGTAGTTTCGTTTCGAATTTTTAATAAATACGCTGTTATTTTGTTTGTGTATAACTTTTTTGTATGAATGGGGACTCTTTTGGTTTTTTGCGTTGTGACAAGTTCAATATTCTGTGATTATACCAATTTCGGAGCCATGTTATCATAATGAAGGGATAGGAAAGTACTTACTTAGGTACCTACCTAAAGTTTCTTTCAACCCCTAAAATTACATTTTCCTAGAAACGTGATGTCGACTCCAGCAGTTTTCAATTAGGTTTCGAGGAAAATAATTTAAGCTATTATTACATCATTTATTGTAGGCGGAGAAAACACAGACTATGTTTTGCAATTTTCTTGTTTACGATGGTGAATAGGCAATGTTGTATCCTGAGTTAGGTACTTATATACTGGATATTGGAGGTATTTACCTAATCAAATCGACATCTCTGAACTTATCACGAGTTTTGTAAGGTAATTATTTTTCGATGCTAAGCTCTAACATTATATTTTTATTCAAATCTAATATAATATTAATTATACCCCATTATCAACTACTAAACGCGTAAAAAAGTTATGTCATAAATAACATCAGTATAACCATAATTTTTCATTCATTTTCATATTTTTATTCAATTGTTTGTCATTATAACTTGTTATGTGTTTTTTGTTTGCTTAGTCCGTAGTCGCAAATTGTAAAGTAAAATGTGTTTTCTTTTTTATAATGTATTTCCTTAATTTGTTGAATCCTACTTATTATACTACCTACACGTAGGTAATCCGTTTGTATCCGAAATAAAATTTAAAAAATAATAAAGAAAGTGAGCTATAACTTTGTCATAAATTAGTCCGCGTTGTAGTATTAATTGAGGGGAATACCTATAGTCGCATTTTATTAGTTAACATAATTATGTTTAGCTCCTGCCAACATAAGCTAGGTTGTAAGTACCTATTTTACTTGACCAGAAAGCAGCTAGGTACATTCTGCCATATCTATCGCTTTCGATTTGCCTCTGGTTTTTTATACCACTTCAACTTCGCATGTGCTAATTAATGTACCTAAGGAAAACTCTTGAGCCAACTCGTACTGCATCTTTTCTCTCCCTTGCTTGCCTTCACGGCTAAGTTAAGGACTGCCAAGAGCCGCATTCCTCGACTTGCTGTATATTTTTTGTCTATTGCTACTTAGGTACTATAGTTCTACATAACAAATTACAAAGGAATTGTCATTAAATTCTTTCGTTTGTTTGTTGTTGTTTCTTTAATATAGTTTGCACACGTAGGTATGGAAACCAGTCGGTAGATTTCAAGCGATACCTATTCACAAATTATCATATTGAAGCCAGGAATTAAAGAAAAACAACCTTCTATTAAAATACCTAAACAAATATATGTACTACAACAAATTGTAAAATCAACGAAGAGAAATGGGTCCTTTGTAAGCTAGAGTTCAGTACCTTTTAATACTTGAGTAGGTACTGAGTACGTATTATTATACGAGCAATTATCACAAGAGGCATGAACTTACTGATCCATAGAATCTACCTAACATAATTTTTGTAAACGCCTGTAAATTATTTAATTAATATATTATCACGCGTGTAGGTTTTCCCCGAAGGGTTAGGCAGAGGCTATAGGTACCCACATTTCGATGCTGTTATTAAGTCTCATGTAATAGGGGGCGTGCCTATTCCCATCTACCACCTACTTACTACATCATTCCACACAGAAAAGCCCAATAACATTTCCCAACCCGGGCATCGAAACCAGGACCTCACGCTCAGCAGCCCCATTTGTGAGCACTAGGCCAATGAGAAGTTTTTAATATAAATCTACAACTTACACACACTACTGCATGCAAAACTTCACTGAAGCACCAATAAACACTACTTAGGTACCTCTACCTACCTATAAGTTAACGTTAGGGTAATCACACTACACATACCCATATTAATACTAATATTTATGACAATGGGTAAATACAAGTATAATGAAAACAAAGGGCAGAAAAGTTTCATTAACGCGACCGAGGACAACGCGGATAAATATGAAATAAACGTTCATAGAGCGGGATTAGGACGCGGGACGCAGGATTCCGGAATGGGAGATTAGAAGGGCACCATCAGATTGTAGGATTATGTTCACGCCCCGGTGCTGGAACGTCACGAAGTGTTTAATTTCGCGTGAGGAGTCAAGCACACTGCACAGTTGTAACTCACAGATCTCGCCTGCATCACGGATGAGTAATGAGTTACTGTTATTATGGCGGACATTTACGTTCAGCTTTAAAACAGCAAATGATTAATTAATTCTGAATACAGCATAAATTGCATAAAAATATCCAATGTAAATACAGAAGAAGAATATTTTTAAAAGTTTTATAAATATATTTATATTTAGGTATTAATTAAATATCATGTACCTACCTACCTACCTCTTATCCAAATTTTAAGATTAACTATCGTATTATATGTATAATGAAAAAAAAAAACATCATACATTATGATCTCTAGAGACCACAGTTCGCAGGATGTGCGATGAGATAGTAATAAATATATAAATAAGAGGTAGGTACCTACCTATTGGAAAATGTTTGACGTTCGATCCCCCATACACAAATCATGTATAGGTACCTATGCATGCTCTGGGTATTTATTACCCCATAGGTACACAAATCATGTATGCATGCTCTATTTATTAACACTTTGTCAAACACTTGAAACTCATTGGGCCTGATTAACCAACTATATAAATGACACTATGTTGATAAAGGTAATTGCACGACGTTATTTATGTTGGACATAATTTATTTCGGCATGTACCTAATTATAATTATACACGAGATACTGCGTAGACGGCGACACGACGTACGTTCGCAAGTCAAAAGGTAAAGTAAACATTGTTACTCGCCGTTTAATAATAATAACAACATCAAACTATGCCAGTAAAATATAATTTTATACCGTCTTTCGTTGGGGTTTGTGATGTACTTACTCGTAGATAGAGCGTCTCGCTCATTTTAGTAGCGACTCTATTCAGAATAATTACAATAAAACTGACAATCATTTGCGAGTTTGTTTATCAACCTGAGTATTAAAGACGACTATTTAGTATGGACGTGAATAAACTACAAAATATATACCTTTCTGAGAATAAAAACGTTAATACAAATTCCCAGATCGGAGTCAAATTGGACTCTAAACAGGTCCAATTTCACAGCGACGACGCTAATCTCACCCGAGCAGCTCGACTTTCATTAGCATTTGTGTAATTTCATCAGTGGATCTCCGTGTGCCGGGGGCGCAGCACCCAAGTCGAGTGCTGTCCCCGCTTCATTTGTCTCCAATCCCATTCGTAACTAGCCAACTCTAAATTCTTTGCCAGATGTTTTATGCTAATTGGATTGAATTTTCCCGATGTAGTCTCGCTTCGTGTGGCAGCTGATTACTCCGAAGTATTCATTCGGAACGCATGCGCTTTCCGAAAATAAGTCACTTTTATCTTGTTCAAAAATTGTTCGTATAGGTACCTATAGGGACAGAATAAAATATTTTTCTTATAATGCCCTGTAGTTTTGTATTTACTTGCAAAATGTGATTTTGGTAAAAAAACAAAAGAAAACAAATTTATAAATAGAACTTTAGCTGTAGTTATTCTTATATTGCACCTGTCTTAAAAATCCTCCTAGAGCGAAATGAAAGAAACCCATTTCAAAGTCAGTTGGTCGACATTTTCAGGGCTAACGCGTGTTGTTGTTGGATACACCTAATGAGAAAATAATAAAATTTGTTTTATAAATTACGAGGCATCCAAAACTTCGTAACGTTGGTTAAGTGCTGTTGTTTTACGTACATAGTTGATTTCCAATTAGGATCCAAAAACTTATCGCGTATTTCATGTAACTGAGAGTCATTTACGAAATGTCGCGGTCGTTGACTGTTCCAAACTTCAACCAATTAATGAATTCAAAACAATAAAGAGAATCGAATAAAAAGTTATTATTTACTTGGACAAATTGGCGGCGGTTGTTAGGAAATCGACGGCAATTTATGAAAACGACAGTTTGGTTATGATTTGATTTCTTTAGTAAATAAAAAGTTGGAAGCCTCCACAAATTACGGCAATTAGGACTTCAAAAGTTATTTGTTCGTTGTAAAGACATCTAACTTCCTGGTTATTATCTTAACTACGTTATACAAGGAACACGTCTACTCGTCACACATACATAGATGCTCACAACTTGCACAAAATGGGAGCTTTATACGAGTTCCTGGCAGGCAGTTTAAGCTGGAGGCAGGCCGCATTGAATAGTCATCTGGAGCAATTTTCCATCCAAAAGACTCCCGTGGGCCTCTATATATGGTGGACCCACGAATCCAACGCCGGGAAAAGTGGTGTACGCTTTCACATGATGTCAGTTATTAGGATTTGCAAATTGTACCCTCTCGTACCATTAGGCATTGTGGAAAACGGCTTATTTAAACAAAATTACGTATAATGCTGAGAATAAGCTTACGCAAATGGTGTATAGGATAAGTGGGATGAAAAGTATTTAACTAAATGATTTATGTAAAATAAGCCAGGGATACACAAAGAGTAGACCTATCATTTTACTACGTGTATCTATATAGTAGACCAATATGTTTTTTTAATGTTACAATCGAGTTTCACAAGCTAACATAAACAGATTTTCTTATCCATTTGTACGCTAACATCAGATATTTATATATTAAAGAGAAGATCAGTTGCCGTAATAAAATATATTGAAATCTTTTAGGTACAAAATTAGGGTTCAGTGTACTCTAAAATCAAAATTAATAAAACTTAATAATAAAATTATTTTCCAGTGTGTAGTTTTAATAGCGGAATCGTCTCATTACATCTGCAATAACAACGCACAACCTCTCTCTAATAGATCTATTTCGATGTATCATTATCATTTTCATATGCTAAATGTACCGTATATGTAATCTGGTCCAAGTTTTGACAATAAATGAATAATTGAAATGAAAAAAATGAAATTGAAATTTTATGAAACATACACTTTTAAGAAGGGTTGATAAGAATTGATAGTTATTTTATCTTTGCCATATTATAAATTTAAGTAGGTACCTATATTTTAAGGTATGTTATTTAATTTACCTTTAAGAATTAATCTATGAGGCTGGCATAGTCACCAAGGTGCACTGAAGCCTCAAAAAATACATGAATTTAAAAGAAAATAGATTATGTAATAAGTATCATTAATTTTTGCTTAATTACAAGTAGGTACCCATGATTCAAGGACCATTTTGCTTTGAATACAAAGCCATTTTGACATAATAATTACCTTAAAAATAATCGTTTACAACCACTAAATTGTCATATTGATTTTTGGAATTAAAATTTGCTTGTTCTAAACTTTCCGATTGAAAATAAATACAAATCAATTTTTGGCTACATTTTCTTTCTCTGTGCGAATAAAATCTAATTCTGAGAAGTAGCTATTATCACATCACTCAAATTGCGATTTAGGTTACTTTCAGTCGGTTGATATGTACCTACCCACCTAATCTACAAAATAAATGTCTCCATGCATTGAAATAAATATGTTTAATTACATTGAAAGTAAAACTATGACCAAGTTTAAAGCGTTAAGGTTTAGCTAGCCAACTAAACGAGTGTAGTAACGGTCACAAACGACGCAAATTAACACAGATATACTACAGTTTTTTGGTAGGAACGCTGAAAAAGGACAAGTTCCAGGCAATTTTGGCCCAGTTCGGCAGCTCAAAGCTTTACACTTCCAATTTGAGAGCCTTTTGTTTATTTTATTGAGTGTTTTTTTAGTAAGCACTAGAATTCGTGTACGCTGCTTTTCTGCGCCCATAAGTTTTATGGAATATATGTTTGGTTCTGTTTGTAAGTTGTCTTTCAGTGTAAATATAGTCGCTGAAACAGATAGCAATGAAGGATTGCGTAAAATGAAACGTAGAAGCTTAGTTTGTATATTATGCTCGTATCTTAGAGTATTCATATGTCTAGAGACCTTGTTCGATACTTGAAAATGAATGTAATAAATTGGCATTAAAAGTTAATGTACTACCTATATGGCCTGTCAGTACGTTTTGGCGCAAGCTCGTGAAAACATGTAATTCGCTCCCGATTGATATTTAATTAATATCGTTTTATGCATCCAAAATTTGTAAAAATTATGCTTATAATAAAGAAAAAGTGAAAATGATTACTTTCCATGTGTAATTATAGCGATTTCTTTACTTTATATCACTTAAATAATTTTTACAATTTAATATTTTTGTTGGTCGGCTGTGACGCCATGTTCTGTAAGTGTTGCCATAAAATGAAATTAAATATCCCATATAACACGTAGGAATAGGTACGCGTTGTCATATTTAAACTGAAAACTTGTTAAGAAATACAATTTCAAAACGACAGCTATACAGGGTGGCGCAAAATTTTGGGTTATTAAAAGTGGCTACCTTATCTGTTATACCTACTCACCCCCGATTTCTGAAAGGCTGGCCAAATCATGTTACCTGTTGTGATTGTTTGACCAACGTCAACAATCAATTCAAATGTGATTTAACGGCTGGTTAAATTTGATCAGCCTTTGAGAAACTTGATATGAGAGTTCTGGCACAGGTTGAGGAAAAAAACACGGGTATGAAGCCGCACTTCATATTTTAGTGATTTCTATGTGACCACGTGACCAAGTTTTTGGAAGCTTGTATCTCAGGCACTATTTGGTACAGCCCCATCATGATGGTACTCAAACTTCATGTTTTAGTGATTTCTATGTCACCACGTGACTAAATTTTTGGAAGCTTGTATCTCCGGCACTATTTGGTACAGCCCCATCATGATGGTACTCAAACTTCATGTTTTAGTGATTTCTATGTGACCACGTGACTAAATTTTTGGAAGCTTGTATCTCCGGCACTATTTGACACAGTCCCATCATGATGGTACTCAAACTTCATGTTTTAGTGATTTCTATGTGACCACGTGACTAAATTTTTGGAAGCTTGTATCTCCGGCACTATTTGGTACAGCCCCATCATGATGGTACTCAAACTTCATGTTTTAGTGATATCTATTCACATAGACTGTAACCACATAGACCCTTGAGCAAAACTCAGTGTTACTTATATAATTGATTGATAATACCTACATAATTGATAAGTCTTCATAATTATTGTTTATAATATTAATGTTGATGACGATGTTGATCTAAAATAAATGAATAAATATTGTTTACTCTGACAACCCTCCATGCACAAATGCAACATTGTCTAGACGTTGTCAGCATTTACGATGAGATCAAAGCGTCGTCCGACTGTTCTTCCTCTATAAACTATAAAAACTTTAGGTCAATTTTGAAGATATTAAATGCCACATCATAAGTTTTTGTAAAAAGGTCAGCGAGGATGTTTACATTTCCCGAATAACTTTAGTGGGGTTCATTCATTCGATTCTATTTCTCAACAGGAATGGTTTTCATTAATGTTAATAACAGAAAACCCTAGCCACCTTTAATGCCCCAAAATTTTGATCCACCCTGTATAATAGTATAGAAAACTGTTGCAATTGCAAGGCGTTTTTTGTTAACCGCATTTTGAATTTTAGAAAAAAAATTGTCACGTGATCATATAGCAGTTCCCACAAATAAAAGGGGAGGCCTTTGCCCAGCAGTGGGATGAGACAGGCTAACAGTAACAGTAATGTAGAGATTTATTTAAATAAATTTAAATTCCACTTTTAATTTCGATACAAAAATATACATACATATAAATTTTTGCATCCGACTGTACATAAATAATAAAAATAATGTATTACTACCTAATTTATGAACCCTTACGTTTTCCTATTTACAAATAAACGCTGTACTCTGTTAAAATGTTTTCCCCACATCGTAGGGTAATTCTTTTTCGATGGTATCCCTGTAAGCCACGCCCACATGCGCGCGCATGTCATCACGCGGCTGAATTGGCTTCAAAACAGAAGTACGTTTTGTAAGGCGACACTCCCTCTGGACATATAACCTCTATGGCTCGTATGATATATTTTTTTCTACAAAAGTAACAGATCTATGTTTTGTTATATAAATGTTCGGTTTAAAGACATTTCGCACCTTTATTCAAAAAGCGAAATAACTCAAAATTCACATTTTTCGAGATTTTACCATAAAGTGAATTAACGTCGCACGGAGCATACATTCAGTCCAACAGCCGCCTCGATACGATGAAAATGATAGAGATAGATGACTGTCGTTCACTTTTTGATTTACGCGCGCGAACAAGTTGGTACCGGTAAAGTGATCGAATTCAGTGATACGCCGACTTTTTTCAAGGTAAGATCTCGGAAGATAGATAGAAAAGCGGAGTAAAACGAAATAAGGTCGGTGTTTTAATACCAGGTGATTATTTTACATGCTTTTAATTATTCAAAAAGTGAAATTGGTTGAATTAATTCACTTTTTTGTAAATTGTTCCATATCGTATTATGAAATCATTTCCAGTTGATGCAGTTTAATAATAAAATGCATCAGCAAACCTAAAGTGAATAGGTATTATTTCAATATTGTACTATAATTTATCAGAAACGTAGTAATTGTTTGGTTTGCTCCTGTTTATTATTGAATTTGTCAGGTACGACTTTCATTTTATTTACAGTTATTTCACTCTTTTAGTAATTTAGTAAAATGACGAGAGTCGGATTTTGTAATTTAAACATAACCAAGAGTATTTTTTTTAATAATAATTTATTTATTTGTGCAAGGGAAGTGCAGGATTTGTAAGAAATTTTAAATAATAGATTTAGTATCAGGATAGGGCTTGAGGTTCTTCAAATAAACTACTGTCTTCTTCAGCTAATCTCTTCTTTATAAATTTTAATACATATTTAATTGCATAGATTAATGTTACCATTTCTAAACTATTTTAATTAATAATTTCTGATATTCTTTTTGGTTTAACCTACTTTTAATTAAAATAAATCCCATAACTCGGCTGTCCTGCTCGAGTCTGACCTCAGACTTAATTTTTTAAACTTACAACTTAAACATCTTCTAACAACATAATTACAATATGACAATATCACCAAAGATCCAATTCAGGGTGTTTGGTGTATGCACAAAAAATAAGTGTTCAAATGCTCACCGGCGAGCTTTTCATATAATCTGCAGCAGGGTCCTTCAGCAACACTGTCAGCCTTTTCGACTTCATACCTGTCTTTTCCTAACCACTTAACAACTCTGTAAGGTCCTAAATATTTTGCCTTTAACTTTAAAGTTTTACCAAATTGTGTTATCCTAATAGCTGCAAAATCTCCAAAACTTATATTTCACACTTTCATTCCTTCTTTCATTAAAACTCTTTCTATTTTCTTCCTGTACTCTTAGTATTTGAATTTAAGCCTCCTCTCTTAGATTTTCTCGCTCTTGAACAAATCCTTCCCTCTCTTCCTCTTGCAATATCTGTATAATTAGTACGTGAAGAGAAATCTTTGTACCCCTTTTTAAGCATATTGCGTGCACAGAGGACGAGATTTGGCATAGTTAAAGTTTATATGGAGAAGGAGTGCAGAAAGTTAAAAATACGGTCGAATTTCGACCATTGGGCGACCACTAGTATCTTTTTACAATTTCACAACTTCTTTCAATTTCATCTTCATCCCAATTAACAACTCAAAAGGGGTTGTATTGTACCAATACTGCGCTGAAAAGTACTACCCTCTGCATTTGAGTTACATGTGGATACCCTTGCTTCTCATCTCCCAGGCACAACTTGATGAGTGCTGAAATCAAGATGCGGTGTATGTTTATGCAAATAAATTTTTTTCTATTCTATTCTATCCTTTCCACCTGGCCATTACCCCGGGGAACTCCTGTGGTTATAGTAATGTACTGTATACCTTCTATCTGGCAATATTCTTCAAAATCTTGCTTGTAAACGCGACACCTTTATCTGTAATAATTCTAATTGGAATTCCGAAAACTTGCTGATGAACTTTAAGTTTGTTAATTGTTTCCAATGCATTCCTTGTTTTCGTAGGAAATAACCATACGAATTTTGTAAATGAATCTACGAGGGTTAAAATAAAATTGCATTGTTTCTTCGTCTCCTATAATGGGCCAATGCGATCACAGTGTATAGTGCGCAATGGTATGCTCTCTTTCTCAATGCAATTCAGAAATCCCTCCTGCTTACGCTCTTTCTTCAGACCCAATAGACAAGGGATGCAGCTGACAATTAACTCTTCGATTTTTCTAGATAGATCCTTTATAAATAGTAGTCTTAGTTTGAATCCGTTCTGTTCACAAAAAACCAAATATGGTTTTTGTTTTTAAATATCCAATATTGCCTTTACTCCTTCATCCAACTGTTGAGCTCTTCTCACCAGCTGTTCATGCACTCTTCTGGTTACAATTTTCACACATGGACCACGACTAAGGGCGTCTACATGCCGCATTCGGGTGCCTGACTGTTGTTCGACTGTAAAGTCATACATACTCCTGTAGTAATAACGCCCATCTGAGCACTCTATAGACAGACCAAAGAGTGCTCTATTAAATTCGTTCTGCCCTGTCTGTGTTACAAACGATGACGTGTACTTGGTAATCTTCATTATTCTTTACATGGAAAATGCATCCTTGAGATCTAATTCATAAAAAATCTTAAAACCTGATAGCTTGTCTATAGTATAATTATTATGGTCGTCAATCATTGGTAATGGAAATTCATCCTTGACCATCTTAGCAATAATTTTTCTATAGTCAACACACATGTGAATAGACTTATCTTTCTTTTTAAATAATACGAGCGGGCTGGAATACTCAGAGAAACTAGGTTTAATGATACCGTTCTTCAACCATTCACTTATAGTATTTTATTCTAGAATAAATAAATAAAGAATCCTTTGATAATACTACATAGAGTATTGCAAGTTGTGTTTATATAAGATTCTACATTCCAATTTCAACATTTTTGATGATAAATACTGATAAAACAAAGAAACACGTCTTTTTCTTACAAAAGAACACGTTTGTAATCATTTTGTGAATTCAAATTAACTCAAACAATTAGGAATATTTTCTCTGTCAGTTTAAGATTCTTAGGTTAACAACGCAAAAAATCTAAATATTTCGTCCACTTGCAAGATGATTTTAATATAAAACTGCAACATTTACAATTACTCCGTCCGTATCTAAATTATTTGTTTACATATTTTATTGAAAAGTGAAATAACTACGAACTTTTTTTTAAATTATTTATTTAAGTGTCTTCATGATAAAAATGATGATATTTTATACGATAATTTACTAGTTTATTAGTTACGCTACCTATCCCTACTTCTGGAATTGACCTAAACCATTTTTTCATTTTTTTATGATGCATTGAAGCCATAAATGTAAACATGCCAAACTTTGAATGCGTTTTCCCACAAAATAGAAATTTTGGGTTATTTCGCTTTTTGAATAAAGGTGCGATTTATTTCTGAGATAAGAACAGTTATAGTTCACTTAATTTGAGAAAAGTACATTTATTGTTATAATCATGCATAAATCTGTGGATCTTCAAGACTAAGCAAAACAACATAGTATTTATTTGGTGTAAATATTGTTTTCTCACATATTCTTCTAAGTGTTTCTTAAATGTAATACATAGGTATTACATTTATCTATGTATAAATATTTTATTTTTTTGCTTTCAATTATTTCCTCGGGTAGGTACCTATGTTATTATAAAGTTGTGCTCCCTCATATAGTTTATTCTTTTTTCCTTAATTGGTTCTGGGTTTTCTTAATTCTAGTTTGTTTCGTCGTCTTGTGTTGTAGATATGTATGTTCAGCATTTATAAAATATGCCATAATTTTCTTTTTTAATTCTGTTCCACGCAAGATTCTATTTTTCCATATTCAAGTCTCCGTAAATTATCTTTTTTTTTTCTGTATAGCTTCTACGTTGACACCTGTCCAATAAAAGATCCAATTTTTCCAGTATGAATTACAAAAGAATGAATATCCAAAAAAAACTGCCTTAGCGAGTTTACTCGAATATACAGAAATATAGTAGAGGTAGATTTATTTTTAGGTAATTTCATTTTAGCTTGCCTGGTAGATAATGCGATTACCAAGCTCAAGTCGATTAAAATTGAAAAATAATAACTAGATAGAAGGAATCGAGAGAATTCTAGCGTTTCGACGTAAACAGGCTAAATTTTATAATAATTAAAATATATAGACCGATTAAGTCCTTGCATTATTACCTATTTATAATTCTAAATAGATGCTTAGTAGGTACAACTACAACTCGCTGTGCAAGATAGTGTATATTATCAATACGGACGACAGCATTATTTTCAATTAATAGCACCTCTAGCACACATGTACCTACAGTACCTTTATTTACAAAATTAGAATCAACACTTATTTTTAAATCCAATATACCTAATCATACTTGCAACCAATCTGTTCTGCTGGTGCTTGAATATTGATTGTACTAGATCTAGCGTGGCATGCGCTACTTCGAAAAGTTTATCCTAATCTAGTACGTGTAGGTACACCGTGTGGCCGAAATATCACCTCACAACTTTAATACTGCGCACGGTGGGCAAATTATAAAACGGGACATTAATTATAAAGTTTGAGACACGAAGTTTGCACTGCAGTGTAATGTTGTCTTGTTAACGTGCCGGTGCATAAATACGGACGCTAACACAGGCCATTAACGTTTTGCGAATCCCTCCTTATTTTTATTACCTAGGTAGGAGGTAATAAGAAGAAACTGCGTATTTAAAATTAATGATAGATACTTTGGCCGAACAATTCTTTTCTTCTATTCTTTATGTGATCTTGTTGTTTGTTAATATGTAGCGACATTCAAAAGTATTTTTTTGGAGAACTAGTAGTTAAAAAAAATTGTGCTCGTGAGTGTACATTGCGTGTGTAGAGAGTGCATTACGGAAGTGCGACAGTACAATGTGCAAATATCGCTAGTGCGACAGAACTAAAGATCGACACCATGAAAGTGCGAAAACACATCGTATAGTTATTCGTATTATTTCGTATCCTGAGTTTATGCATGTTTAATCATCTGTCAGCCCTTATTCCAAGTATTTTGGCGGCATTTACATAGAATGACAAGTATATAAATAGAGATAGGTACATCTTATGGTACCTTATTGCACACCAAAAAGAGAAGAAAAAAGATACAATAAATAGAAAAAGTGATGTACCTACAAAGGGCGGTCTTATCACACTTGGCGATTTCTGCCACACAACCTTAGGATGGATACATTTGCAGGGTACAAGATAGGGGTAGTACGATACCATAGAACTTCTATGGGTACTGAGTTACTGACCTTTACAACTACAATTATTGTAGTTGTTTCTTCTCTTTCTGGTGTGCAATAAAGTGTATTGTATTGGTAACCCATAGGTGTAAGTTACGACGTGCTCAAATAATTTAGGTAGGTACGTCTAATTATGGCTAAATTAATAAAAATCCAACTATATACATTGATACGTATCATTATTTGGTAGTTACAGTGTACAGTTGAGCAACTACAGAAAATCCCGCTGGAAAATAAAAACTACAGTTCCAAATAAAAATAAATTCCGCGTACGTAGGTACCTCCTTTTAAATATCAACCTTTCTTCGTTGCGGTTTAAAAGTAAAATAAAATCGGTCGGTGCAGCGGTCGTGATAGTTTGATAGTCCGACATCTACTGCCGTCATTGAAACCCGACGCTGCAGGTGTTATTCTCCAACTTATTCAGTTTTTATTCCATTTTCTCGGAACGGATACCTAAGTTTCCACGTAGATGTCAGAAAACATTATTCCAACGGAATCCTTTCAGTGACTCTGGTGTCGTACCTTCTATTATAATATCGCGACAGTATGAACTGCTTTGTTTTAAGAAAATAATCACCCAAAGGAAACCGTTGTTTACCAGCGCAGTTCTTGTTTACTTTCATTGAACCCTAATTGTTTACCGTATCGGCTCACTGGAGTCTACGTCAAAACAATTAGGAATTTCAGTCAAAATTCTCTCTTCAATAATTTTTCAGCTAATTAGGTACCTTTTTGGATTGTTGAACAGACATTGCAATTTACGTAACCTTCGCCCTTCGCCGTCTTTTCTTTTCATTTGGAAAGGTCAAAGGTAACCGTATTTCGTCCTCAGTGGCTTACGTTTACGCGTGCCCATAAAAACGCCATAAAAGCGTATATTGCAGCGACAAATAGAGCGTAATACGCGGTTTTTATTATCACATCACGCGACAAATCTAAGCCCTATTGTCTAGTACAATGCGTCCGCAGGTTCGGCGATAAACCACGGACTTAGGAAATAAATAGCAGACAGCCTTCGTCGGTGTAAGCACGGGCCATTTGAGAAATTTATTGTGTGCACTTAACCACAAATAAATTGGCCAGTACCACGTGAAATGCGTTGTTTGGGTCCGCTTCTTTCGCGTGCAATTGTTCTTTGCTGTCGTTTATAGTTAACAAGCGACTCTCACTACCACTCATCTAACTGACAAAAAAAGGCTTGTTAT
Organism: Allophyes oxyacanthae; assembly: GCA_932294325.1. Taxonomy (NCBI): domain Eukaryota; kingdom Metazoa; phylum Arthropoda; class Insecta; order Lepidoptera; family Noctuidae; genus Allophyes; species Allophyes oxyacanthae. The sequence goes on from OW028610.1 coordinate 7,065,623, forward strand.
TCAGTTAGGTCGAGCTCTTCCAGACATGACTATAATTATTATATAGATTACAAGAGACGATATGGATTTTTGTCTTGCAGTAATTTTTAGAGGATATTTCTGTGACGGCTTCCCCTTTTAAAACTGTCACCCTTCGCCACTGCCATTTAGTATATCAGGTATAGTCATTGTAATGTGTAGGTAAATGTGCTAGTTTAACAGATGAACTAAATACCTCAAAAATGGAATTTTAGGTAGGTATCTATACTTAGGTAGGTACGTTCGTGTGTTCAAATAGTATTTAAATAAATATAGTGGTAATCTGAATTTACAGACATTTCATGATCTTCAGAGCCTCTAGATAAATATTTACTCAACGTGTAGGTACCTATCTATATCTTATGTAGTTAACGAAGGATCTTTCAGCTTGGACCATAAAATAGCTGAAAGGTGCTCCAAATAAAAAAAAAACAGTCAAAAGCGAAGTAGGTACTTAATATGTAAAATTGTTTTCATTTTAATAGAAAACCGTTACTAATTTTGCTACGTGATTAACTTATTTAATCATTTTCAAGTTTGAATAAGCTGACCTCAAAATTTGCATGTTCTCTGCAAACGTTCGAATACTAGGTAGGTACGCTTTGTTCGAACCACCTTAATTATATTTACCTACCCGACTGCGTTTAATAAAGTTGAAAATATTATTCTACCATCGTAGAAATTTTAATTGAAATATCTACAATTAACCGTCTCATGTACATAATAATAGGTATGTCTAGTGGTCGCAAATGTGGCTTTTAAACCAGCGTGGGGTTAGGATTAGGACTTTACGTTCGTTCGAAGGCCGTGGTTGCTGTTCAACTCCCCGGTCGGATAGTTTTAACAAGCCTAGCGGCTTCATTGGAAACTTATAAATATAATTTTTATCAACGACTAATGTTTAAATTATTCTTGTTCAAATCGTGGTTTGCCCCTCACAGTTAAACTATCACCAACAGCTATCCGTTTTATAAAACTGAACTGTTCTGTATTACGGGTAGGTATGCGGTTTTGGCACTGATTCTCGTTACGATACGGTCTACATTACGAGGGTCCGCGTTTGTCCGCCTGTCTGGTATGTAAGCAGGCTTTCACAAAATTAGACTCACCACAGAACAGCTAGCCGCTTTAGAAATATCCTAATCGGTTATGTGGCTCACCACTCGCTGCTGCGGCAAGCTCGTTTGGTTCGCTCGGTTCGCAGTCGTTGATTCGCAATAAACTTTACATAGGTAGGTACTATCTGTGTCTTCCCCAAAGACTTCACATCAATATCAATTAAAGCTGAGAACATCATGAAGTGCGTCTCCACTTTATCTGTGCCAGATAGAATCAACTTGTTAAGTGCTTACACATATTCGTAATTTAGGATACAAACTCGAAACGTCGAGACACCCAATGTCTTTCAAGAACTTTGAGCATTAATTAATTGATTAACACTTCACGTCACTCGTACTCAATGGATAAGAGAAAATTAAATTAATGTAGAAACGAGGAACTAAATTAGATTTCAGTTAAGGTATTAACTTCGAAAATATCTTAAACAAGCTCCGAGTTGGAGGAGCTTAATTTATTATTAATTAAAGTGAATAATTTAGATCTTACTATGTCTGTCACAAAATACCAGAACCTCAATATTAGAAATTCTGTTCCCAATCAAAACTTTATCCAGATTACAAGAAATTTTTGAACCCGTTTTGAATTTTAATTGAGATTCGTTAACAATTATCTACAGTCGTTATTTTTGCCATCTAATAAACTACAGCTTTACTATTTCCCATTCAATTAGAATCTGATAGGGTGCGAAACATGTAAGGTCCAGCCGGGTTTGTTATGACAGTCCTTTGTTCCCGGAACGCTGTGAATTTCAGCAAAAATATTAGGTTCCGAGACTTACCCAAGGGGAAAGTACGAGTTGATTTTCAAAACGTAAAAATGTTTCGAGCGTTGGCGTAGAGAAACTATTGCCTTTTTCACTGTAGGTACATACTTTCGGCTATAGGGAATAAAACGGAAATAATCCTCAGTGTGTTCTTAAAGCTCTTCTTATGTTAGAAACTTTAGTATAATAGTATTGCAGCACTATGATATTCTAACTGAACTCGCGCACCAGGTTCCAGCTAAGTTTCCTAAAAGCAATAGAAAATCGGAGCCAGAGACTGTTGCTTGCCTCTTAAATTAAAATATAAATCTTTTTCCACGAACAAGAAATCTATTTTGAATATTGAAAACTACCTACTGAATAAACAGCGCCAAAAAGCTTATGAGGCAAAAAATAATGCCAGCTGTATAAGCGCAGGATAAGACAAATTGAATTTTGTTTCGGCTTAACCGAATCAATCAATAAATTCGCCCAAAATTGACAGCGCAGTGGATGATCAACACACGCGGCCGACGCGACGTAGGTATTTATAAACAGAATGGCGTGTGACATTGTGGGTATTTCTGAAAACAAAAGGTCAGCGTTCACGGTTAATATACTAAAAGCAAGCCCTGAAAACCTCCATCCATTCAGGCTTCCATGCAGTAGGGTCTTACTTCGAACCCGGCACGCACCTTTGACTTTTGTAAATCATGTGCGGATCAGAATTAGATTATCACTTGCGTTAACGGTGAAGGAAAAACATCGTGAGGAAATCTACACACTTAAGAGCTCCATAAAGTTCTCGATGGGTGTAGTCCCGCCAACCCGCACCAGGTCAGCGTGATGGACTAAGACCTAACCCTTCTCATTCTGAGAAGAGGCCCGTGCCCAGCACTGGGACAGTAATGGGCTGAATTATTACCTTATTTTTTCCGCACGTGTAATGCTTCTTACAAAATTATCAAGAATAACAACTGGACTACTTTTAGTGGAATAGTTCTGGAAGTAAAAAGCTTACCTCTCACTAGACATCTCTAAAGAATCGTATAACTAGGGAGAGTTCGTATTTCCTTCACCAGAGCAACAAGTATTTATTTCTAACTCCGCAGATTTAACAATAAGCCTGCGTAGGCACTTTAAACTCGACTCGTCGCACGGGTGAGTTTTGGTATTTCAAATTTCATCTTTTCGTATTTCCCGAAACAGGCTTCCCACAGACATCCTACCAATGCATAAATTAAAAGAATGAGCTAAATAAAAATTTCGTTTGCTCATGCTGTTTATTAAAACATTTACCAACATTTTTGCGGGAAGCGAAAACGCCAACAGAAAACTTTTCTTGTTGTTAAACAACGAGCTGAACAAACACGTAACGTCACGGATTGAATTGATTATAAACTTTCACCGACCGACGGCGCCGTTTACAGTTCCTCTTGTATTAGACTCTCGGAATTTCTAACTGCCCCTCCCCCCCCCAGCAAAACTTCCATAAATCACGTCCAGGATACATTAGCAACAAACTAGGTGCAATCTACCATCTCTGTTAAATAAAGGAGTACACAGGTTCTTTGTTCCTATAGTAGGGTAATTAGAACAACACTTCACACTTAATTAGCACTATTGTGGCATTTAAAAGGGGGCTCCATTGGAGGGTTGCTTTCAACGCAATATGTTTCAAAGGCGGAATGTCCAGTTTTCATAATGAGAGTGAGGGTTAAACTTAGTTTTGTATATTTTGTCATATTTTAATCTCATTGAAAAGTGTACGTGCCTATTTAATTTTCATGAAAAGCGAGTGCATGTTAACGAACGGATTATATTTACTTTTAAGGTCATACTTTCAAGATACCGAAAAATACGTACTTATTTCATAATAAGAAAAATTATTAAAGCGCTCCTCCTCTCTCCTACATATTTGAACTTTTGCTGTGCCCGACAGGGTCCATAATTGTGTCTATATTTGATACTTACCACCTGTATGATTTGCATTATGGATTGCAATAAAGATTTTGTGATTTAAATATTAGGTACATCAAAAGTTCTTTATCACTATTATTTCAGTAAAAGTTTTCAGTAAGAGTATTTGATTCTCTTTGAAAATCTCTGGAATGATAATTATATAGGTACCGCATAATGTTCAACATTTCAACGAGCAAGTACAAAGATTTCCAGTGTAAAATATCGTCGGTTACCGTTTAGCGGCACAATAGTGACGTGACAAAGCGATACGTACGTGTTGTCCCTAGTCCACCATTCTTCATTCGTATGCTCCACCCTGCCCCCAATACCAACTGTCCCTAGTCTAGTCTAGACAGACGCGAGCTGCCTCACTGAAACTCATTGTTTCAGACAAAGGAAACTTCGGCTACGTAGTACACAATTATGTATATCCTTCGTTATAACATTGAGGTTGTTAGCTCGTTTCCTACTTTTTCTTACCCTACATAGGTAATTACTGTTTGAGCTTATTCCACAAAAAATGTACTGATACACGCTCCGGGTAACTCGTTTAGAATTCTCAGAGAAGAATACACTACGAAGTATTTTTTCTTTTTCTAGAAATGTGCAAAGTTAAAAGTAGGTACTAAACCTATCTTGGTAGCTGATGGTTCGTATTTATAAAACTAATTAACTTTTAAAATATCTACATTTATATAATTATGTAGATATTTTTATAGTTAATTAGTTTATGCTACACAGTATTTCTAATCTATTCTAAACGAATCCGTACACTAGACGAAAAATCTAATTGAGGCTACGTACGATGCATGTAGTGACTTCCAATAACGAAGGCAAGAGTGGTGGTCACACGTCTATTACGCTAATTGTTAGGCTCGGTGGGCACGAACATTTCCCAAAGCTTTGTGCCCCGCCGCGGCGCACCGCAGCCTCGCTCGCAATCTGTAAATGCTTTGTGTAGGTCACGTTATGGGCTTAAGTGGTCACTGCTAGTATTGTGTAGACATAAGCTCCACTAAGCTGCAGTTTGCAACAATAGCCTGTCCTATAAATTCAAATGAATAGATTTCATTACCTACACAATGACGCGCACGCAAGAAACAAAATTCCGTCATTAATAGATAGAGGATGGAGAATCGACTTCATTGTAGCTATCAACCACATTAACATTTAGATTTAGATCCGACGTTGTTACTTGATCCACGGTCTATTGTGCCCTCCGTACTACGAAACCAAAATTATTGGTGTCGCCAGTTTCCTTTCGTTGTTAAATATAGCTTTCCGCTGGTATCGCAGCATTTTAGTACAGGGTGACGTCGAAAGTAACTAAATCAAATATAGAGCTAGAGGCTTTGAGCATTAAAAGTGAAGTTTCAAATGCAATACCTATATTGGCTATTCTATTTTTTTTTTTAAAAGCTTCGAAATATTTTTTATTATTAAAACAAACTATTTTTGTGTTGAAATGTAACGAATTCAGGCGCGAACATTCTTTTTACCACCAAACCTGAATACGAAATGATCAAAATTTGCAGTTTGTGAGCAAAGTTGCTACTTTGATAAACACTCCCCAAAAATAGTCGTATAATATTCAGTGAAATCTGCAGCGTAGGTATCTAAAATATATTTATCTGATTCATATTATGATCACGGTTCAAAATTCAAATGAAGGGAGTAGATAAAGGCTATTCAATCAATTCGACAAAGGGCCGCCATCGGTAGATTGGAACGTCTGTTGCCGTAGTGGCCGAGGGTTGTTCACCGCGACTAATCCTGGCAGATTCGGACAAACCCCCATTACCCTGATTGATTCTCGACGCTTCGGACCTGGTTACAAATACAAAGGTCTGCTGCAATTTGGGAGCGCTTTCAATTTGCACTGAGCCGATAGCCTCTCAATTTGCGGCGCACGGAGCGATCGCCTAACGCCATCGCAACCAAGCTTCTCTGAGTCCTCTGTATATACTAATTTCTTATACCTAAATCTGATAGCGACCTCTGCGTCTCCAACTACAACTTACTGTATAGTAAAACTCTTGAATGTTAAAAATTTAAGACAAATAACTTGAAAAAGCCTCATTTCAAAACATTATCGTAGTTATGCATAGCTTTTTATGTACGAACGTAAATAAGTTATAACTTCTCTGAAACAGTTATTATTCTTACGACTTTGAGTTGAGTTGTGAAATACAAAAGAAAAACCGACAACCTGAAACAGTTAATATCGAAGTTTGGGCGAAGAAGTATTAAAAATATAACATTTAGAATGCGGAGGAACTCCAAGATACGTACGTGTGTACCAACATCATGTAGAAAAATTTCCATTTATAAGATGTAGATGTAGTGACGATAGGGTTGAATATTGCACAACCTGCCTCAGTGAAATTCATGACGTGTGCCAGGACTGCTGACTGATTGAACCGACATAGGTATATGTTGACTGCGTCGATATAAATTGTAAAATGATATATGTATATGCAAGTGTTTTTTTACGTCATTTGTCGATAATATTGATTTGGTCCAGCCTCTTAGCAACATTGAATTAAATTATCAACATAATACCTGTTTTATTATTCAGTCCTTCAATTATTTCTGGCGCACAAAGACGACTTTTCGAATGAATAAAGCAATTCTGACAACAGGTATAATTGCCCTATAGGCCTTCAATGTGAATCAGTCAGATGGCAGGCGAGTCGCGCTCGAATCTACCTAATTTTCACGTTGAATGAAAATTAAAGAAGTCCCACGCGAATCCAATTTCACGGGAACGGTAATCTCATTAGAGACGTCTGACTTTCATTAACATTTATACGATTTCCGCGGGAGAAAACTTTGAGAGACGGTTGCCTTTCCGCGAATACGCCAACTTGATGCACTAATCTAAATTCTGAGATCTTGGACGCAGGTGGTCTGATAGAGTTGCCGTTAGCGACGCCTTATTTCGAAAACTCTCAATTTATGCTGAAACTTTCATTCTTTAAAGTTTCCGAGCGCGCTCCATTGTTCTTTATGTGATAATGAAATGAGTGTGACGTAATCACACAGATTTCGTTTGGAGTTGAATTAAGTGGCTCATTTTTTATGTGCGCATTTGGTTTTATGTGTTTATAAAGCTGGCTTTATGATATTCATTATTTTTATGTTGATGAATTTTAACTAAGTAAATTTTCACTAGAAAGATAGAAAGAAATATAGTTTATTGGCACATACATGCTAAAAACACAGAAAAATATTATATTATTGTATTATGGACAGTTTGTATAAATTATAATTAATTATACCTAGTGTAAGTTTGCAGTGTATGTGTGTTTGAGCAGTGTAACAGTGTAGTAGTATGCAGCGTCTTAGTCACTAGTGCAGTGCAATAGAATACCTATATATAACTAACACTTAGATCATTTGATCAATACTCTGTCGATAATTTTACGATAAACCAGTTTATTATATAAACCTAAGAACAAATGCATTATCGAGGACGTCGAAGACTAAGCTTTAGTTAACACTCGCGACTAACACTATCGGTGGTTTAGCCTCTATTATAGTAAGAGATAGAAACACTAATTTTAAACTTTCTCTTCTGTATCGTGGTTAGGTAGGCTTGTACTTTTTTTTTCTCTAGCACACAAATCCGCCTATATAAATAGGTTACTAGAATAGGCTAGACGTTAGTAAATTGGTGATGTTAGATGGTTAAAAACAAACAATGCAATATAGCATTCCCAATCCAATATGTTTTGTAAGATTAAATTCAGAATAAACTAGCAGCCACCTCTTACATTCTCAAGCAAAGATGTTATCAACTAGACTTCAAACTCGCCCCGCACCTAGGCGAGAAGTTCAAAAGTGTTTACATATTTATGACGACCGCCGAACATGAATATTCGAGCCGTGGAAGCATCTATAAAAAACCAGAACAAATGAACGGAATATGCACCATATGAAATTGCAGGGGCTGTGAAATTGCGCGAGAACGGCATTGCAATATTTTTCTTTGAGCACAATACAATATTGCTTTTCTCGCAACACATACGCTATCGTAACTTTCGAATATTAAAAGGAATAAAACACTTTTCCTATTCTTAAAAGCGACGTGTTGGTAATAATGCAGAACCGATACCTAGGTAACGAAAGTATATTCCGATATGACGATCAATATCTACATGCAGATTCAACAGAACCCAGCCTCAATCATAATAACAGTCATCTCACAACTTAATAAAACGGCTTATTAAGGTCTTCATAATCTACCTCTATTATCACACGGGTGTAGATTCGATCTGAGAGCGCGAGTGCGGAATGAACTCTCAATCGGCGAATATCCTATTTAGCTAAGACAAAGCCGACGGGAAGTAAGTTTCCTCATTTATCGGAAGAAGATCCCGCAGGAAGCCACCGGAAATAGAAAGTCAAGTGTGGAATGGTCCAAAGATAAATCCTTGCACTAAAATAACGCACGTAGTTTTAAACTAACTGTGCACCAAATAAACGGGAAAATGTTTTCCAATAAAAAGAGAGCATAAATACTTCAAGTTAAATTGGGTCGATAAAGAAGTTTATTTAGATAAAAAGTTACAAGATGGATGAATAGTTATTGTTACTACAATTTTAGGGAATTGGAGAAAAAATCTAAGCACTGAAACAAAGTGTTTGTGTACCTAGAAGTTGATCGATTAATATTGATGTCTTTTCAATTCAATTCAAATTTTAGGATTATGGCTCCATCGTCCGGCTTTAGCGTTTTTGTGACGAATTGAAAGATGTCATGAGCATGACAATGAATGAAAAGATAACTATAGACATTGGCCTCAATTATTATATCAGACTTATCTGGAAAAATGTTTATTATTAAAACCTATAAAACGAAATTATCAACTTGTAACTAGGTACTCCAGTTAGGAGAATGTCAAGTATCTACGATTTAACATCATTTTCGCTGCCGTTTAAAATGTGTCAGTGTAACAATTCACAGATTAAGGGCAATTTCGTCAGCTCATTTTAACTGAAATATTATTGTTAAATTAAATTGAAACAGATAACCAATGATTTACCGCCCGCTGTATATTTGTTGTCGTTGGTTTTAGACACTGAGTATCCTCATGTTAATAGGAGTTACAAGTCAAATATAAGTATTATAATTATATTATATTATAAAGAGGTAATTTTTTTATGTATAATTGTAAAAGGTAATCACTGGAACTACTGATCCAATTCTAAAAAATTTTTCACTATCCCTGAATGATACCTACTTACAGGCTATATTTTATTTTGATTCAAAATGTGTGGTGATTCCGCGGGCAACTGCTAGTTAGTATTTTATAAGAAAGTAAAAATACTGATTACTGAGTTCGTCTGGCGCACCCTGGGCTGTCAGCTTCGATACCACCACTGCTGACTAACCAATATTTCCACTACGCCATGAGCAATCACCATGTGATAGCTTATGCTGACAAGACAGAAGAAGCGGTTCTAGTTTCTAGAACTTCTAGAATATATTATACTTCGGCTTCGTCCTCGAGATTAGCATATTTATAGGTACACTTGTAGTATCGCTAGCGATCGCCATTCTCTGCACTATATTGAGACAATATTTTTTTTTTTTTTTTTGTGGGTAGTTGCATCTACCTTTGCGCTTACCGCGTCCGCACCATCATTCGCGTTTTAGTGCTCGGCCATTCCGCACGTTCTTTCATTTAAATAAAGTATTTTAGTGTTTTTACTTCAGTTCTTTATAAAAGAACAAGTAACGATTAAAAATTACGAGACACTTCGAAAAAAGTTTTAAATAAGATTGAAAAAGAGTTACAAGAACCCGATCGTTATCAAGTTCACCTACCTACAGGACTTTCGGAACCTAATGGTTAGTAAATTATTATCTAATATTTTGTGACTTCTTTGTCTTTTTATCAATATTGCAACTGATTTTGCAACTGGTATTGTGGGCAGCTTGAGGGCTGTCCCGTACCGCTGAAATGATGTTGTGGGTAGCCTATGGAGCTATCCCTTCATTGTCAATACTCGCTTTGTTAGTGAGTTTGCGAATATTCACAAAATTATATTGTAGGTGGCTTGGCCACTTATTTGCCTTTTTATTAATATTTTGTAATTTTGGAATTGGTATTGTGGGCAGCCTGAGGGGCTGTCCCGTGCCGCTATGGTTTTATGGGTAGCCTATGGGGCTATCTCTTCACTATCAACGCTCGCTTTGCTAGTGAGTTTGCAAATATTCACAAAATTGCATTGTGGGTGGCTTATGGGGCCACTTCTTTGCCTTTTTATTAATATTTTGTGATTTTGCAACTGGTATTGTGGGCAGCCTGAGGGGCTGTCTCGTGCCGTTTAAATGGTGTTGTGGGTAGCCTGTGGGGCTATCTCTTCACTATCAACACTCGCTTTGTTAGTGAGTTTGCAAATATTCACAAAATTGCATTGTGGGTGGCTTATGGGGCCACTCCTTTGCCTTTTTATTAATATTTTGTGATTTTGCAACTGGTATTGTGGGCAGCCTGAGGGGCTGTCCCGTGCCGCTTAAATGGTGTTGTGGGTAGCCTATGGGGCTATCTCTTCACTATCAATACTCGCTTTCTTAGTGAGTTTGCAAATATTCATAAAATTGCATTGTGGGTGGCTTATGGGGCCACTCCTTTGCCTTTTTATTAATATTTTGTGATTTTGCAACTGGTATTGTGGGCAGCCTGAGGGGCTGTCCCGTGCCGCTTAAATGTTGTTGTGAGTAGCCTAAAAGGCTATCTCTTCACTATCAATACTCGCTTTATTAGTGAGTTTGCAAATATACACAAAATTGCATTGTAGGTGGCTTATGGGGCCACTCCTTTGCCTTTTTATTAATATTTTGTGATTTTGCAACCGGTATTGTGGGCAGCCTGAGGGGCTGTCCCGTGCCGCTTAAATGTTGTTGTGAGTAGCCTAAAAGGCTATCTCTTCACTATCAATACTCGCTTTATTAGTGAGTTTGCAAAAATACACAAAATTGCATTGTGGGTGGCTTATGGGGCCACTCCTTTGCCTTTTTATTAATATTTTGTGATTTTGTAACTGGTATTGTAGGCAGCCTGGGGGGCTGTCCCGTGCCGCTTATATGTTGTTGTGAGTAGCCTATGGGGCTATCTCTTCACTATCAACGCTCGCTTTGTTAGTGAGTTTGCAAATATTCACAAAATTGCATTCCGGGTGGTTTAGGGGCCACTTCTTTGCCTTTTTATTAAAGATGTTGTGGGTAGTTTATTAGGACTACCTCTTCACTTTAGTATTGTAATATAGTTCAAAACTATAAATGGGCTAAACGTATTTCATACGTGTTTCCAAATACTCGAAATTCCAACCAAGACCGTAAAATTTGGCATGGTTATAAAGTGCGACAAAGTCATCACAACTAAACAAACATTGATGACGTCAGCTATTTTTAGCCTTGGGAAGGCAATCTCACTCGTTCTCTCCACAAAGGAAAAGAACACTGAATTATTACGGATTCTTATGGATACCGGACGTACATTGTGTGATTTTCAGCACAATGATTAAAATAGATGATTTCTTATTCGGAAACGATTTGTCAGAAACAATTCTGGGCAGACCCTACACCTGTCTCAACCCCTAAACCAAGTACGAGTAAACAGAATTTTTTCGAGTGCGTCAAAAAACTGTAAAGTTGCCCAACAGCCGCGCAAGCAGCTTCCACCGCGGACGAAAGTCAAGGATCTACGTACAACGAAGATTCAGCGCAGCAGCCGCTCTAGACCAACAGTACTCGCGGCAACATCAGCGCCGGTAAATTATGCTGGTAGACTTGCCCATTTTTTGAACAATGGTCAATGACAACCGGGTCCTCTCTTATATTGAAGGATATAAAATCCCCTTTTCCTGGCCCGTATATCAATATGACTTTCTACCTATTAGAAAATACACTAATAATGAGAAGAGTCATTATATAGGATCGGTTGATAATTTAATACGAATTTGTACCATTTCAAAATGTAATCCTTGTAAGGGTCATTTTATATCGAGTACCTTTTTTTTAGTGCCTGAGTCAAATGGCAAGATGCGGTTTATAATCAATTTATGAAAATTGAATAAATCTGTTTCATAGCAAAACTTGATCTTAAAGATGCATATTTTTTAGTAAAAATTCATCCAGATCATAGAAAATATTTGCGATTCCAATGGGGCAGTGAATACGAATCCAACGTTTTTTGCCGTTAGGGCTTAACACAGCGCCATATTTTTAGATATGTTTTTACCAAGTTAATGAAGCCGGTAGCGAAACCTCTTCGCTATGCAGGTTATTTATCAACCTTCTAGTTACTTAGATGACTGGTTCTTAATAGGACAGTCGTGCAACGTGTGTTCAGAAAATATCGAACGGATAAGAACACTACTTATGTTCTTGGGTTCATTATAAACGAGGACAAAAGCATTGTATTTCGGAATACAAGTTGTTCGTTTCTTGAATATAACATTGACTCAAAAAATATCTAAGTCAGGCTGCCTACCGAAGAAATTAATCTGAATGGTAGAGAAATCAAGAAATTGTTTTCTAAGAAAAGATGCAAAATACAGGAATTTGCACGGTTTTTAGGATTGCTTGTTTCAATTTGCTTGCCCCGCCATTGAATGCGGCTGGCTGTAGGTATGCGAAATTATTTGAACGCATTAAAGTCCTAACCTTACAAGTAAATAACTTAACTTAACAACGATAAATATATGAATATTCCAAAAATCATTGTTACCGGATCTCGAATGGTGGAATCAAGCAATCAGACAATTTGTCAATAACATAACACAGGACACCTATGACTTGGAGACCTTTTCAGACGCCTCAACTACGGGATGGGGCATCGCCTGTGGTAATGGGAGATCTAGCGGTCAGTGGAAGGAAAAGAAACGTAATACCTAATATTTTATGCATATTAATTATTTAGAAAATATATTAGCGGCATACTTTGGACTAAAGATTTTTGCTAATAATTGTCAAATTCTATCGAGGATAGACAATACAACCGCTATCCCTCTCGTTAACCGCGTGGGGGGCATGCAATACCCACATACCACTGAGGTAACCAGGAGGTTATGGCAGTGGTGTGAGAGCCAAAACTTGTTTGTTTACGCCTCTTACTTTAAATTCGCTGATCATAATGAAGCGGACGCTGAATCCAGGCGGATTCAGCCGGATATAGAGTGGGAATTACCGTTATATGCCTTTCAAAATATTGTTAATAAATTCGGTAATCCTGAGAATGACCTCTTCGCAAGTGGATTAATGAAAAATGTGATACTTATATTTCTTGGCACCGTGACCCAGATGCCCATATCATTAATGCTTTTACAATCAATTGGAATCAATTCTATTTTTACGCATTCCCATCTTTCTCTATTATCCTTAAAACATTGCGCAAAATAATTGCAGACAGGGCTAGAGGAATACTAATTTTCCCAGTGTGGCCTACCCAGCCATGTACTCGGAATATGAAATGCCAAGTACCTAAACCTGGCTCCAAACTGACAGCTGACAGCGTTCCAAAAAAGATACAGCCCCCCATCGGCGTTGGAAGTAATGATAGCGTCCTTGTCGAAAAATTTGCATAAACAATAATTATGATGTTTATTTGAAAAGATGGTATAATTTATTGCTTACAGAATAGATTTATATACTGCTTCAATTGCTGAAATAATTGGCTTTCTTACAATTTTGTATGAACAGGGCGCACAGTATGGAACTCTCAATACTTGTCGTTCGGCCTTATCTTTGATTATTGGAGATCACGTTGAATTAGATCAAAATGTAAAACGGTTCTTCAAGGGCTTATTTCTATCGCGTCCCCCATTGCTAAGATATGAAACAACGTGGGACCCATCTATAGTTCAAAAAAATTTTTTTTTGGAGACGCTAACCGCATGTTAGTTTAACACTAGAAATGATGCCAAAAAAAAAAAAAAAAAAAAAAGCTAGTGACTCTGATGAAATTAGTCACTGCTGAAAGGGTACAAACCTTATTGATAATATTATATCGCTTACAAGCCCTCATGTACCAATTAAAATTACAGATTTAATAAAAACCTCTCGAAATGGTTGTCCAAAACCAACAATGATTTTTAATAAAAATAAAAAACAAGAAAAAATCCGTTATTTGCCCCGCAAAAACATTAAATGATTACTTATCTAAATTGAATTGCGCGGAAATGTCAAGGATTTATTTATAGGCTTAAAAAAGCCCCAACGTGGCGTCTCCAGCAAGACGATAAGCCACTGGATTCGCAGCATGTTATATGTATAATATAATCGGCTCTTGAATCCAAATTATGACATTTCCTTCGCACCAGTAGTTATTAATAATACATTATAAGAGTGTAATGTTTATTTTTTGTTTGCTGAGAAGAAACAGTGATGTTATTTTCAAGGATAGATTATTTATTCTCCTTCTATTTACTAGTAAATAACTAATTTACCGCGTACAGCAATATTTCACAACAATCTCTAAAAGTCTACAAGTGTACCTATAAATATGCTAATCTCGAGGACGAAGCCGAAGTATAATTAATGATTAAACGAACTTACCTGTAAGTGAAGTTCTATCGTAATTATACGAAGGCTTCGTCCGAAGAGATTAGCATCCCACCCTATTCTAGATACCATGATTCGATGTTTATCATTTTTTACAAATATTTTCCCTACCCGATATCGTGAAATATTCCTTAAAGTATATCAGCTCTAAACTAAATGATGGTGCGGACGCGGTAAGCGCAAAGGTAGATGCAACTACCCACAAAAAAAAAAAAAAAAAATATTGTCTCAATATAGTGCAGAGAATGGCGATCGCTAGCGATACTACAAGTGTACCTATAAATATGCTAATCTCTTCGGACGAAGCCTTCGTATAATTACGATAGAACTTCACTTACAGGTAAGTTCGTTTAATCATTAATTATGAGCTACGATTAAATGATATTGGCATCAGATGGTCAGAGTCAATCTATTAATATTATGCACATTTGCCCCAATCTAATTTGTACCAAGTTTGTACCAGTCACATCTTGATACGGCTGCTCGCTATAATAATACTGATACGTGTTCGGCATTAATATGTGACGTCGTCATAACGCGTGCTGGGTTATCAGCAGATCGCTGTGACCAGACTTGACCCGCGTCTGACCCAATTACTTATCTTCGAAGACACACTACTCTTTGTTTTGGTGTTCAAACGATTGTTTTGGTGAAAATACGACCTTGGCACCGATATTGCTGGATATCTCTAAAACTTAAATATAAATAGGTTACACTTACGTTTTCCTCGACAACTTTAACTTGCCACTTGTCGTCTCACTTTCTTATTCGCCCTACATGCTTGTGTGTGTGAAGGCATACTGTATCAATTTAGGAGCGACAGGTGATCGAGGAATTTAAGACCTGTACCTACCTTGAGGTTTATAAAATCGTTTGCTATAACGTTATCGCCGCGTTTCTTGCGTTCGGCGCTCCGATTAGTGGAAAGCTCAGAGTGAGCCAATCAGAGCACCGAACGCGGACGATGCGTAAAATCGAATCGAAATCGAGGTCGAAACTTATACTACGGCTTCAGTAAATGCTGCACTGCTGCACTGACAAGTTAAAGTTTTCGAGTCGGAGAATATTTTTATCAGTTTGGCAACTGTTTACGTAATTAATTATTACCTATGTTTGTACAAACGTACGAGTACTTACGCGGAGCGAGCGCTGAGTTGTGTATCCAAACAAAGCTTACCTGCAACAAAACAAATTAATTAGTAAAATAACTTAGGTACGCTTTGTAACATCGCAAATTTAAACTTTCCTGTTAGTAGTTACATGGGTATTCGTATTCGTTAGTTATTAACTGAATTAAATCGAATAAGTATCTACTTATTACGAGGTTGTCATTTTTCATAATTTGTACATTTTTTTAAACTGAATAGCTTAATTTTCCTGTTATATAAAATATCCAATTACCACGCTTAGATACTTAGGTAGATAGTTATACGTTTAGCAGAAATCGTAAATATCCTCCGATGAAGAAGAATAGTTATTATTATCGACAGGTGCTAGTACAGTCAAACTCTAATTAAATTCGAAATTTCAGAACCATTACGTTAGATCATCTGAAAATATATTTTCATATTTAAAAGGCAACAGCCGAACAAATACTTCATCGATAGAATGATTTTGTAGTTTATTTATTTAACGAAATCCAACTGCGCTGTCATTAAAATAACTCAATTCAACCACGCACATTGAAAAGTATTTACGAATAATATTATGTATATTGCAGATTTTTAACATTACCAGGCTCTATGGGTCTTGCCGAGGCCATTATTCACGTGGCAAACCACCCACCTTGCCATTTGTGGGCAGCTACCACTAATTTATAGCCCTTTAAGTGCCTCTGACATGGAGCACCGCGGCTATTTGGACGAGAGCTAGAAACAAACCGAGACCTTACATCACAATGAAACCACTGAACCCTCTGCTCACATAGGTACCTAATGTTAATTAATGTTTAATTAAAATAGATAAATGTTGTTTTATACTTAAGAACAAGATTAAGCTGCCGTAGTACCTACCTACTAAAGAAAATTTTCATCTGCCGATAGAATCTTTTTGATAAAAAAAAATATTACCGTTGTCTGTGACCAGACAGCGTTCGTTATCTGCTACTAAATATATAGAAAACCGAGTTTTAAAATTTATGCACAAAATTACTAGAATTACGAAAGAAATTTTAAGAAGGCGCTCGAATACGTTCAGTGAACTGCTTTAGGGCCATTATTCACGTAAAAGCCCACCTCGCTCGCTTGCGGCCGACCAACGCTAATTTATGACTTTTTAAGTGCCATGAACACGATGTTCCGATCTCGCTGATCTCATTCATAAACGAGAAAAAATCGTTTCTACTCCCATTCTGAATTCGCTCAGAGGTGTGTTTGCAATTCAAATAAGGTCGGACTGTAACGTCAGTGCACAATGAAGATGGCCGTGCCTATTTTAACATCACAATGCATCGATTGTCGCAGACGCGATTATTCTATTTGCTTAATTTTGTATAGGCAGCTACATTTGATCCTATCAAATAGATAGGATTGGGACTGAATTACTAAGCTGCAGACCTAAAAGGCACACATGTGTGCAAAACAGTAAAGTAACAAAATCTATTGGATACAAGTTAAAAAGCCCAGCTCGATTACGCCGATGGCCCGTATTCGGGACACGATTTTACTCTCATACCCAGTATACTCGTACATACTACAGATAGGTTTGATTGCAATTCGAATTTAACAAAAATGGAATCGTTTTTGACGTTTGCTTGATTTATGTAGATAACATGTAAATAATGAATTCATGTAAATATTTGTCGCGTGTAAAAATCACATGGCTGTAGTGTTCAGACATAAAATAATATTTATACCTATAGCAAGTATTCCTATATCCTACCATGATGTCATCATTAAATGTGTTGATTGAATTTCATATTTCGGATATTCCGCAGGCAAAAATTCAACTTCCTACTAAAAATTGAATTTGTCGAAAAAATTGATCAGTGCCAATTGAATTGTTCGATACAGATTCGGCATATGCCACTGGTATTGCGCTCCAAACCACGCGGATTAAAGGGGCTTCGCGGGAATAGTGACTAGTTAGTTTATTGTGAGTCGTGACAGGATTTCATATTCAGTGTGTATTTTGATCGAATTTATTCCACAGTTTTTTGTCATATTTATTTTGTGGCCGTACGCGCTATTTAAACTAGACCATGTAGGTAACTAGGTATAAGTACTGGTGAGTATTTTTATTTGGGTGTCCCAAATACGTACCTAATGAGTGCATAACGAAGTAGACATGAATTGTTCGGATGAGCGAGTGGTCGGGCTCGGAATACACTAGGCACATTGATCTGATTTGGTAGTGATCGCGTCAAAGCCCGCCAGATTAACTCAAGCGTGGCTGAGCGCGAGTCACAACCATGTTTTGAAATGTGTATTCGAAGGGATCGAACAAGATTTTAGCGTTGGCTTTGTATCCGTTGAGCAAATAGAGCTTGCGTCTGTCGATATCGAATAATGTTGTTGTGGAGGAAAATCTAAGTAAATCATTTAAAGCTTCAGGGACGGTTCATACCAAACATAACCCTCGATTACAGTCAGCCACGGAATGTACACAAGCCGACTTTTCATTCACATTAGCGCAGTGGACCTACGCTACAGGCTTTGACTCACAGTGAGCCTGCCCAAAATCTGTGGTTAACTATACATTTTGTATAAACAGTCACGAAATGTCTCATGTAAATTCAATTTCGCTGATATTACATTTAATAATACTTCTTCGTCGCTTCGCTCAACTGTCCTGGTCGTGTCCTCATTAGCAAGCACACGATTAGTGCTGTCAGTCATGATAAGATGGCGGGTTTTTGGCTTTGGAACGACGCGAACCAAAATTTTGCATAACTCGGGAAATAGATGATAGGAGTCCTTTTTATACTACCCGAGTGTTTACACGAAGGTTAGACCAATGTGTTAATTGCGTTTTAACCCTTCAAGCAGTGAAAGTAGAAACAATAGGAAATCATATTGTTTGCGACTACCAGGAGCCTTCTAAATATTGTATCTACATCAAGTAAGAAAAAATTATAAAGGACCATTTAAATATTGGCTACAATGGTTGCTTACTTGTTCCCAGCAGCACGGACTGGAAAGGATGCCTTCTCTTTAAACATCTAAAAAACGAAACAAGCCGACTAAGAATAAAAAAACAGTCGAGCTACCGTACAGTAGAAACACCTTTCCAACGGCAAGTAGTTTATTTTTACAGCATTCAAAAGAAGTTCGTGCTGGATAATAATTCAGAACTTCATGATATTTTATATCAAATGGAACGAAGAGAATGTAGTATTATGACGTATGAACCAAACACAAAACTACACAGGAAACTAGAAGCTGTACGAATATTTGCTGTAGTGCAATATATGTTGTTTGTCCATTCGACATCTATAACAACAATAAAGCAACACACAATTGTAAATCAAGCAAATATTTTTACTTACCTATTTTCAACAAGCAGTAATTAAATTAAAATGGTACAGTTATCTCTTACGTCTCAATACAGTCGGTCTTATTTGCGTGTAATTGTTATCATCATTTAATATCAGACGTCTGACCTTTATCTCTTATTAAGACCTGCCTGGCTGAGATAGCACATAACGTTTGCACGATATTAGGTTAGCAGTTAGCTAATTACTGGCGGTCTTCTTTGTCCGAGATCGAAGTTCATTTATTGTATATGGAAAGCCGACCTTTGCTTTGTAAGATTATCCACGCTTTTCATATGTTTTTTTTTTTTTTTTTTTTATAATAAATGTTTATTTCGAACAAAATTAAGGTTTACATAATACAGAGGAAACGAAGATAACTACAAAAGTAAAATACTGTGGCGCAGCTATCAACGCCCAACTCAAAAAACAATAGGGACATAGATGTTCCAGACTACCTTAAAGAAATAATTTACTTATACATTAGGATTCATTTACTTTTTTAGAAATTAAAATTAAAATATACACTAAAATTGGAGTGTAAAATGTAGAGTAGAATATGCACAGCACATACCTACAGTGATATTTTCTGCAGATAATTATGAACATTATTATCTACAGTTTAAGTTACGTACCTACGTATACGCAGCTCAAAATGTGAACGATACAACCATATTTCGCATTTTTTTTATTACTTTTTACGACCCTTATTTTGAATTTACGTAGGCACCATCTAATAAATATTATTTAAAATATTCCAGATGTTGAGTGGATTAAACATCTGGAATAACCTTACTAGGACAATTTTAAACCTAAATTATTTTAAGATTATTATTTCTATCCATGCCGAAATATCTTGATATCTGGAAATATCTCCTAAATCGAAGAACGACGAAAAAGTAATACTTATTCTTAACGTTTTGAAATACTTATCTCAGAATTTGAAATATTGTGTGTCTATTTCTTTAGAAAATTAATATCAGCATTTTTTTTATTGTTATTAGATGAAGTTAATATTGTTTTAAAGACACGAATTGACTTTCTTCGTTCAAAGCAATTCGCTCTGCAATGAATAAACATCACATATGGCGATGTATGCGGTGCATCGGCGTCCGTTGGTTCTATGACCGTAAACGCAGTCTAGGTAGGTACCTACTATATGCAGTTTAGTACCACGAAGAACTGCTACGCATGTAGCCACCCACCTACGCGACTCACAGACTACGTGCAGTGCTGTGCGGATACGCGTGTAGTCAAGTGACCGAAATTCCTACGCGTAATTTTACCCCTTATATTAAATACGTAGGTACTACAAAATTCTCAATACAATAATATTTTGCCTCGAATGTAATATTAAAGAAGTTAAATATTATAGTAACAATAATAATGACTGATCGGTCAACAAATATTTTCAAACGAGTTTATTATCAGAAATTATGAAAATCTTACAAATATTACGCTGATGTAAATATTTATGAATGACGTTATTATTATCTATACCTACGGGATATTTTGTAAACAGTTATTATGTACCTAGGTAAACTTTATTTATTACGTTCCAAATAAACAGCTGTTTATTTGGTAGAACAAACTTCTACCGTCGCTTAATTTGAACATTAAGTTAATGCTCATTATCAAAGGCAGGTAAATAGTATAATAAGTCATAAATACTTCATTCAACTTTAAAAGTAAAATAAATATTGTTATATAAAACAATTTCTTACTGTATTGTGAAGATTTACTACGATAGTTTGGAAAATAAAACATAAACGATGCCACTAAATCGTCGAATGAAGGGAAATAATCTTTATGATTATAATGTTCTAGTAGATATTCTGATGCTTCACAAACTAACACTATACACCGTACTTAGCATATGCTGAGATAGGGTCATCATCCATTTTTGGCCTCGTGCAAGTATTTTTTTCTCGTTGTAGGTACCTTGTAATTTCCTATGCGTGTCATAAAATCGTATTCCCGTAAGTGGTACAAAAATTACCTATTATTATTAATGATACTCGTACATCCATAATTAAGATTCTTACTTTAGATAATAGGTCTACAGTTTTATTATCATTGGTTTACTTTATTTTATTATTCTTGTTTGCGTTTCATATTATAATTTTTATGTGCTCTGTCTAATGAGTATCTACAGTTTCTTTATTTTTTCTTTCGTCTTAAAACAAGAACCATTCCTTAAGTTATCCCAGCTAAAAAGTACAATTTTTAATGCGACACTTTTGGGACTTGAGCAGTTGGACCATTGTCGGAAGAATTCATACAAATAATTTTTTAAGTTTTGACCCTGCGCCTTCCTCATTCTTAATCTACGCTTATAAAAATACCTAATTATCTGTTGGCCTATTAAAATCTTTAACTTATTGCGTCAGCTATTGTGAGTCATTGACATACTTTTAAAAGTATGAACGAATAGTCCATACCTACATAGAGTATTTTTATACCAAATACACGTTCCAACCTCTTTAAATATACCCATCACCGCTTACAATATCTAGAAGTAGATATCTATTTATTTGAAATATCCTAAAGATATGTGAACGTTCTCGTAACTCTTCACTCTTTTCATTCCGCAACTTAGTGCGGCATCTAAAATGCATTTGTGATGCTTTCGACGCGCTGTTAACCCCATTCACCCTGTTCGCACAAAAGTATGTACCTACGTTATCGACGAGTTTCCTCAGTATCCACAAATCTTGGGTTAAATCGACCTCTGAATGCTAGGACCTGAACTACTTAATGACGAGCGATTATCGTTTGTCCAACGCTTTAGGGTTACATTTTGTCGATGGCCCTATTCCAGATGTTAAATGGCATTTGATTTGTAACATTAATAAAACTGTAATGGAAAAGGAATAATTGGCCTGATAGCTTTCATGAATTCAATGCTGGCCGTGCCTGAAAGCACTTACTGCTAACGTTCTAGCAAAATGTACCTATAAGTGCGTACATTTGCTTCAATTCCATTAGAGCTTCGATATACCAACAAAGTGTTAGAGAGCCCTCTATGAGGCGTAAAGGAATTGTACCTTAGCGAATATTGCAATGTAGGTAACTTGGAACAAAGAGATTAGCAACCAGGGACACCAGACATACCTACTTCATATAGTTCCACATGTCCGTTTTTAAATAAGTAGGTGTAATATATTACTGAAATGCTTCCATGAAATGACCCCGGTTAGGTATTACCCGACTCCAGCGAAGCCCAAAAGGAGGGAAATGTTTTTGGTTGATCTGTATGTATGTCTCTGTCTATGGGATCCTAGAAGATAAAGGAGAGTTTAAAAAAATAATAATTATGGAATGCATTATTCCCTAAAAAAACTTCATCTCTAGGTATTTGATGACCAGTTATTTATCTCTTTGTTCAACTGTACCTGCCTACTTCTGCATCGGTTGCGCCCAAGCAAGTTGCGTATCTAATAGCTTTCTCACTGAATTATTTATGTCGCATTTCCACTGATGCGTTCGTCTATCGGAAACGCAAATGTTCGCTGTGAAAACATTCGATGTAACATAAAAAAGCACTTATTGTACCACAGTATGGTACATACCGTTCCGAAAGCAGAAAGGAAAATATAATTATGAATGTATTTTATGTACGTAATTGCTATGGGCACAAAATATTATGGGTTGTATCCGTAATTAATACAATTTATTGGGGTGTGTTGATCCATGGATTAATTATGAATAAATGCGTGTATGCATCGATTTTCATAGCTAATATGTAAGCCAACACTATGCTATTAAATGAATTGATAAGATTTTCACGTGGACAATCTTTTTAGCACAGTAAGTATGGTATTCATAACAAGTACTTTAGTGCTTTGAGACATTTAAGTGTTGAAATGGGGTTGAACTCTAAAGTGTAATAGATATACAGGTATATATTATACCTAAATATTTTAGCCTATCATATTCTCGCATTTGTGTTTCTTTTTAACTGGCGCATACCTATTTTATATAGAAGGTCTTTTCGAGTCCCGATCCCTATAAGAGGTTATTGTTCTCATTATTATGAACAACTTTTATTATGAGACAAATCCTGAAATCGCAAAAATAAAAACAGCTGTTTCATGCAAATTATTCAATATTACTCTACTAAACGTATACAACAGATTTTTATTTTCAGGTTTTTCCCAGAGTAAAAGTTGTTCTTAATGATGAGTACAATAACCCTTTAAAGAGAAAGGTAGGTACTACCTTCCTTAGCTAAGTTCCTGTTTGTTGATAAAAACGCAACTTCGTTTTTCATTCATTTTCAGAGTAGGTAGGTACCTATATCTATAGAGGAAAATACAGTCAGAATTTTCCTCTCAATTTTCATAACTGTGTGTACATTTACTTACAAGGCACTTTAATCTTTTTTCGTGATGACTGCGCTTAGTAGAGCGTACCGTTTTTAAAACGTTTGCAGATAACGGACGCTACCTGCGCAAGACTTTTTGTAATGATTGAACTGAGACTTTGAATGCGATGTACAGTATTTTTTTATGATTGTGCTTTAGAAATACCTTTGCTTGTACCATAAAGACGCACTAGTCTTTATGTTTTTTTTATACCACATGTGGCCAACAAGCATTGGTAGGTACGGCCCGCCTAATGGTAAGCGTGTACAGTAAACCTATGGACGCTTGCAACATCTTATCAATATGCAAACATTGTTATGATGTAGAATCATTAAAATTATAAATTGCAAAAATGTTGAATAAGACGTACCTACCTATTGTAAACTGAAGAAATTAATGTCGTAATAATTGTAATGAGATATGGCCATGCACCAGTTTCTGAACGTTTTTATTTTGCTTCACTACTATAGGTTACTGTTACTGTTACTGTTAGCCTACATCATCCCACTGCTGGGCAAAGGCCTCCCCGCATGATTTCCAGGCTTTTCGGTCTAGAGCCAGTGTGAACCATTCGTTGTTCGTGTTATCAAGTTCATCCCGCCATCTCTTTCGTGGTCTGCCGCGTCGCCTTCTCGTTATGTCAGGGCTCCACTTAGTGGTGACCTTGGCCCACAGTTCATCGGGCATCCGGCAGACATACTATACATCTACTATACATCCGACATACTATAGGTACCTACACATTATTATTTCAGTACGAATAAAATCATTGTATTCTTTAATACACATCTATTTATATCACAACATCAATGGATTTGGAATAATATATTCTTTTCTTTTTAACGAAAGAGAAAATTCTTTGTTGCTCTACTATTTGCGCCATTCCATTAATAGATTAAAAAAAAGGAAACGGATTTATGCTTCATACGTAGGTAGTCGTCGACGGGTAGGATAGCGGACATACTCGTATTTCTCTAAGGAAAATGTTTATTTCTTATTTTAAATCGCCTAGTTGCCAATAAAATAATTTCAATTAAAACCGTGCGTTAAAATAACCGTAATGAATGATGTATAAATAACTTAAGTATTTATAATAACATAAACCATATATAAACATCAAATGAGAAATAGGTATTTATGTGTATTAAATTCATCGTTGTAATGTTAAAACTGCATTGCTATTTAAATAGCTTCGAGCTGTTTGCGACCTGTGTCAATGAAAACTGTTGCCAAAACTTATTGACATTCTCATTCTACGAAGATGTTTTGAAAATTTATATCCGTGCAATCTCACAATAATTCTGGTGAATGCAACACTATGAGACAAAGCCGAGCGTTTGTCGGAAGCAATTTCAGTAGCCCTAGAGCAAAGGTCGGCTGCTTGACATCCTATATCCGGCGAACGTTTCCAGGTTGTCAGACGAGGCTAAATCTCCCGGGAAAGAGCAGTGGTCAGAGCGGCCATAGACAGGAAATTGTATGTCGACCTACGTCACGACTGCCCGCTTGCGTCCAACGAGGGAGCATAAAAAAATAAACACTCGAAACAAAATGAACCAATCCAATACAGCCTTTTTAAATGTTTTTTTTTTTAATAAATGAAGGCTCAATTATTTAAAGGGGGGTCTTTTTTACTAAGGCGCCTTACTTCAATTATCTCAGCTCAATTCGAACGCGGGAAGCCATACCACAGGTCTGGCAAGTTCTAGATTTATTTGACTATAGTACTCGTAGCTATGTTCTAAAAATCCCGTGTGATGAATTTATCCGAGAATCGGATTACCATTGCTCAGGATATTCTCGTTTAGAATGTTGGAAAACCAAAAGAAACCACAAAGCTATGCATTGGAAGCGCTTAAAACCACATGCAGTGGTGACAATTCGAATGTAAAGATTTATGTAGTACTCCAATAGAAACTATTTGGTTTCTATTGACGATACAGAAGCGATTGTAAGTAGGTAATCGATGCTTACCGTCATCTATGTAATTTCTAAAATAGAGTTTGAAGAAGAATCATCGATCATTAGATATTTTCTCAAACTAAAGTAAATAGAGTTGATATTACTATTCGTTTTATATCTACGTCAAAAGTTAGTTGCCTACATTAGTTAGACAAAACGAATCCTTTTAATTCAAATGCTTTCTTCAGCAAAGACACCTTAATTATACCTGAGTATTAAAACTTAAGTATTAGTTTCTAAAACTAATGCCTTTCTCAGTTCGTTAAAGTTCGTAGATTTAGTTCAACTAAAATACATATATTTGATAAGTACCTAAGATATTAATTTAGATAGGTATGTACCTACCTATCTAAATTACTCGTAATATCTTAGCTAAATATCTTTCAGATATTATCTTGCCTTTTTAAGTTAGATAACAATTTCGTTTTTTTTTTATTCAAACCAGCTATAGCAATTATAATTCCTACATTTTAATTCAAGTAATTAAATATTACCTTAGTAGCCATGAACCGCCTGCCGAAATAAAAAAATAAAATCGAATTTTAACTTGCCATAACATCTCAATTATCAATGTTTATAACAGTTGTATAAAACCAATATCTAGTTTAAATAATTAATCGAGATATCGACCTGTACTTCCCCAAGTTTAAGTATGAACTGACAGTTAAGTAGTTAATGGCAAAGTTCAGCTGCCTGGGCGCTATAGACGAGTTCATAAGTCACAACTGTTAAAAGCCAGAACATAAGTAGGGATTATTATTCTTAATTTATTTATTTGTGTTATCAAAATGATATATATCTACAAAAATCACGCACAAACTACGGTATAAAAAGTATAATGTATGAAGGAGCAAAACTATATAATCAGTTACCAAAATCCATAAAAGAATTAAATAATATGCAAACATTCAAAAAGCATCTAAAACTTCACACACAAAATAACATCGCAACAAACAAAACGTAACAATTACATTTTAATTCTCCTACTTGACACAAACCAATGCCACATCTAGGTACGCTTGCTCCATGTTAACTGGTATGATCGAAACTATTTGGATCTACCCACTGGCAGTGACGTGCACGGACATTTCTTGCAGGGTAGACAGAAACAACTTAGTGTTGTATTGTCTGGTTAAGTGATGTTTGTGATTCACCCTGAGACTTAAATAAACTGATATAACAGATATATTAACGTGTGTATTACATATATTACATTTGTTAGAGTTAACTGTTTCTTTTTGACTTCATGAAGTGCGCGCCACTGCACACTGGACTTCTCTTTTGGTGTGAGGATTTTGTTTTTATTTGGTTTGCTTGTGTTAACCGTGCCTAATAATTACTGTTACCGCCAACATTTTTAAACTATTAATATTAATTTTCTCATACAAGTGAATGTAATTCTTTTGAGAAAATAAAGTTATCTTAAACCTGAAAAGACCGGTCTCATCGTGAATAGTTTTAAGGCAGAATACGAAACTTAAAACTATGAAATAGATGTTGTTGTTGGACAATACATTTAAATTGGAAGCAGTTTGTAATGCAAGTACACAAGTGTTACACAGGTTTATTTAAGATATCTAATGTTCTAATATTTAAAACGCAGTATAAACATGGATGAGAAATTAGTTTATAATTCACATTTTTATTGTCCAAGTTTCATGCTTTCCCGTTGTAGCTATGTTTCATACTTATAAGAAAATAATTAAAAATTCTTTCGGCGGAAATGTTGGCGGCAATGGCGCTTCACTCTACCGCATGGTATTTAATTATTGAAGAGCCTTTTATCAAGTTTTTATGATGAGATTTATATAAAATTAAATCAAGTACGAGTACTAAGTGCTTTGAGTTACTTTGAAGAAACAACATTATCATGGTACGGGTTTGTGACCTACCTGGTACAAAATTAACATATTATTAAGTAGATATTGTAATTCTTATTAACAAAATTTTGCTCTACCTAATCCTTTACGACACGTATGAAAATATTGCGCTTGAACCGCTAGCAGCAATTTGCATAGATTTAATAAAGATTTATAGTCACAATTTAATCTGTGGGTACTTTGATATAAAACATTCTCTATGTCTTTTGAACAGACAGAGCGTGTTAAACGCCGTAGTTTTTGTACGCGTGTGGCCACTAAACGTGTGTTTGGCAGTCCGCCAAGTCGTGCCCGCCTGCCCAACCATTTGCAACTGAAGCTCACAGTTTACTCCTCTGAAGCCTACGTAAGTTTGCGATTGCGGGGCTCTGTTTGTTATTCGTGTTCCTCGTGAATATTTTATGTTTTCTTTATTGTATTGCTGTTGCCTTACCTGAAGATTTCGTCATATTTTTGCTCGGTCTGCCAAGCTAAAAGTTTTGAATGATATCGATGTTTATTATGTTGGTTTTCTTGTCTGTAGTTTATTGGTCGAGCTTAAGAAAAAATAATCTTGTAATAGATCTTTCATAGTTCCTTATTTAAAGCCTAATTTCTTAACCTGTTGTAGGCCTACCTATAAATCGGCACGCAGCTACGTGCAATGACTTAATATCATACATAACAAAATTAAAATTATGCAAATAACTCTCAGCAAGCGGTAGTGAGCGGTTAATACGTAGCGTTAGCAACGAAACGCGTAGTAATAAGCAAACAATATTACCCCAAGTTCGTAAAATTTATGAGGCGGTTATTCGCCAAGACATAAACAGGGATGCTGAAGCAATAACGAAACGTAACAACGTATTCGGTACAAGTGGCTGAAACATTGTCGATTTCATTGCTTTTCATTTCAAACCAAGTGTCTTCGATATGTTCTGGATCAGATATCAGAGTCTAAGTAATTATTTAGTATCTATCTACTTATTCATTTCAGTTAGAAAGTTATAAAGCTGGCACTTGAGAGAACAACTTAATAAGTTCTAGATTTATTAAGACATGATTGATTGTGATCAGAAGTTTCTATATTAAGAGTCGTAGATCATTATGTTCCCTATCCATCCATACATAGATATAAGAAAACTTGTTAATTATATTTTTTTAACTTTTCCAAGTGCAGTGCTCCATACGCAATACATGATATTTATAATAATTTAATATTCTTCGCCTATTTATTACTACTCCAATATTTTAATGAAGGTGAAAAATGTTGCGGCCCTATTAGTGAAATTTAATATTGAGCTCCTAAAGTAATGAAGGTCTAAGAGCCGTCGAAAATTATAAAGATATGGTGTGGCTTTAAAACGTGATTATTTTTGTTAATCTCATAATTTCTTTTATCACATTTCAATTATTAATATTTTTTACGCATATTTTTTTGCTTTAATATTAATAAGTTACCAATATTTTATTGCTTTTCAAAAAAAAACTCGCAGTGGTTTATTTTGCTTTAAAAACAGTCAAAGTTTTCAAAGTCAAAGTGTGTCTTTACCTTCTCTTCAAATAACCTGTTTAACACAATTTTATTTTTATTCAAATTGAAATCACTTTTATCATTTGAACTCACTCACGTTTTCACAAAAAAAGATAACATCGCAAAGATAATACTGCACTAATTTATACTGCGAACAACACCAGAGAATTATATTTGAACATCTACTATCATAGTGTCTCCAATCGTACGTGTCCCTAAATAAGAAAGATATACGACCATAAATAGAGATATTCTCCAAAGTGAATCGTGCAAAAATAAACAGGAGTTAAGCCTGAATATTTAGGGTCGTGATTTATATGGATGGGATATCAGCATATACATTTAAATTGTCACATTGATATTCCACACTCGCGCACACATGTACTCGTACATTCGCAGCAAATAAAATCAACATGTAAATGAAAACTTGGGATACAAACTCTACGATTCAAATAGAACAGTTTCATTTCTTCGGAGAAACGATATATCTCCCGCATGACATGCGAAAACAATAACTCCTCAAGCGCTCCTCGAGCCGACATGTGAAAACAAAGCACCTCTACCCCACGTGCGTATAAATTTTGGATGCCAGCATTTTAGACGACATGACCTTTTTTGTGCATACCTACAGTACACAGCCACCCTGAAGATTATTTATCTAGGGGTGAGTACTGAGAATACAGAAGTACCCACACATGAAAAACTTCTCTCTTAATAGAGTCAACCTGGTCCTAGCTTGGAATTAGTAATATGAAATTCTGTAATATTTATTCCATTACGCAGGATACTAAAGAGGTTTCCCTGAAATTAGAAAAGAAAATTATAGATTTCTTTCTGAGAAATTACGAAAACATCTTAGTGTAGTTTCTCAAATTTGTGCTCCCGGGAATACTTATCCAGGTTACTACGTAGAATAAATAGATATTCCTAGAGGAATATTTCCAAATTCTGCATTTATGAATTGGCATTTGATGTTTGTGTCACACGATAAACTCTGGTTTACTGCAAATACGAACATCGGCGACGGTCTTTATTGGGACCGTAATTTTTTTATTAAAGTGCTTTTATTAAGCTTGAGCGTTCAGTTCTAAAAACGTATAACTGTTATTAAAATTATAATATCATGCACTTTGGAGCGCATATCGTATAATTAAAACAGTTAATCTGTTACATTTAAGTCTTCACGGAGAGAACTCTCGGTATTACAAGAGCTGTGTCGAGCTGCTCTACTTTGCATAAAGTTTCTAGCTTTCTGATAATCTAGTTAAAACCGTTCATAATATTGACGTAACTAGATAAATTTTAATGAAATTAACTGGTTTCCATGTGTGTAATAATAACATAATATTTGTTAATAGAAATGACGTGACTAAATAAATTGAGACGTATGAAACTCCTTTATCTTTTTGCGCAATAATATTCCAATAATACAAGGTCCAACCTATCTATCCCGATTCCTATAAGGGGTTATTGTAAGTTTTATCGTGAACAACTTTTACTATGGGAAAAACAATGAAGTCGCGAAAATAAATCTGCTGTTCTATGAAAATAATTCAATATTACTAGACTAAATGTATGGAACACCTACTTTATTTACGCGATTTCATGGTTGATCCCATGGTAGAAGTTGTTTATAATGATGAGTACCTACAATAACCCCATAAAAAGATCGGAACTAGAAAGGTTGGACCTCATACCTATACCAGAAAATCATAGGTAGACACATTTCGGTCACCTATTTATATTTAAGTAAAATAACCTCAGTAGGTAAGATAGCAAATAGATTTTTTACAAATTCAGTCTTACCTTTTAACATATTTATTTGAACGCAACATGTATAAAAAAATATAAAAACCTTCCACGTAACCTTGTCTGAGTCTAAATTTAAATTATTGATATGGTTGGAGACGTTCCATTTGTTTTAGAATATTATATCATAAAAGATAAATGAGAAGATTCTAGAAACACATTGTATGGGTATCTTTTTGTGTTTGAATTAAAATATACGTGAATTTATTTTTTAATACAAACAGAAAATAATGCCTACGTAAATCTTTCTGAACAAGATACGAAATTAATATTTAGCTTATGTAGTGTTTAACCAAATTGAATCAGTAAGAAATTATTAAACAACATCTTATTGTATTACGTCTCTAAGCAAAATTCTTCGTACATATATGCAAATAGGTACATATTTGGGGTATCGCTTTAAGCTGCTTACAATAGTATTAAACATCAAAATATCTTGCCTTGCAGTCCCTTTTAGTGTCTGAGTTAAAGATAAAGGAGGGTTATTTCCAAGGTATTATACCGAACCATTCCAGCAATTACTAATGCAGGACTCCTTTAAACAAATTAAATTAAAAACCTTGGATTAAAACAAAGCAAATAGCGACAGACCGATTAGTCCTTAACTCAAAACAAAGTGTAGGTACATTTTATTCCACGTTTTTCCAACCGTTTTTAAACCTTTCCACGTGCGATTAAAGGCCTTGACCGTATTCAGGCTTACTAAAACTTAGAGCTACCGCACTCTAGGCCACTGGTGGCGGCCACAAGTTAAGGACGAAATTTTTCACACATTGTATTTATTTTTATTTATTTATGTACACACATACACAACACATGACAAAGAAAATAAGTAAAGATGGCAATGTAAGATGGATTCAGTGGGTGTTGACGTGATAAGCCGCCGTGAATATTTACGAGAACCTAGTGAAAATTTTATCATTTCACAGATTATGTAAATTTTGAGGTTAAACATTAACATAATCCTTGAAAAAAACGAGTCACTGAGTATAATGTCGGTTGAAAGTTAAGAATAACAAAATGTGTTTTGTTTTTCTGTTATTATTTTCAAAAAACTCTTCAGTAGGTAGTGGTCCATTTTGCAGGATAGTAATTTCATAAAATCGAGATTCGCGGAAAGAATCCTGTAATAAAATAGCCGAGAACATGTCCAAAAACATTGTATGAATTTGTTTGCTGTTGTGTGTAGTTACAATTAGTACCTATGCTATGTTGAAGCTTAATTCATGGAATTTAAAATAGCTAGCATGAATACCATTCAAATTATTCCAGAATTTATGAAAGCATTATACCTGTCAAACTATGTCCATGAAGTGTAACAAATTACAATAAATATCTACTAAACCTTAGTTTATCGCCTAACAATAAAATTATCTGTTACCATAAAAAAACGTTAAACAAACAAACTATGCAAGAGGATCACATCAACAAATCTGAATTAACGACGTATAAAAGCCATCGCTTTGTGGAAAATTACACGAAAAAGAAGAAAGGGGTAAAGCTGGAGACTACGAGACATGTTCTGGCATCCCGTGGGACTATTGTTATGGCCGAATAAAAGTAGTTTACAACGCGCACTCGGGCTGCGCGCTTAGCAACTTCATCTGCGAATAGGGCTACCACCTATGAGTTGCAGTCTCAAGTAGCAGATATATCTCCATAGCCCAAGCCTTCAAGGTATAGAAGCATAAATTCTCCGCGTTCATAGCTATCTCGGTTTCATAGCGACTCGGCTGTTTCTAATGAGCTTAGAGCCTCCATGCTTAATAACTATCGTTGTCAGATTGTCAAATGAGTTATGTTTCGCGCACAGTGGTAGAAAGTAACACTAGCTTACTCTATTTGAAATATCTTTGCGGTGACAGCCCTAAACTCACCGACGATGCACCGGTTCATGTGCACTGAAATATATTCTGAGTAAAATGCCGCGTATTTTCTTTCATGCATGCTTAAGTAAACAGAAACCGATAGTGATGCCAACTTCTTTTGGAACTTCATTGGTTTTGGCTATTTTTGAAGTAGTAAGTTTAGTATGAGCATAATTTTGATTTACGGCATAACTTACAAGGTTATCATATTATATTACAATTTTTTTAATAAAAATTGTACCTTAACTGCTTTATAATCCTTTGAATTTAAATTAAGTCACATTTAATATTTTTTTCTATCTACCTAGATATGTACCTATAATCTTTAATATCGATATAAGCTTTAAGGATCAAGTCGTACGCAAATTTTGCAAGTACAAGACTAGTTCATCCAATAAATGCTGAATTTCAAGTTTAACTTGTGATCTCCACAAACTGGCATACCAGATTTATCAGTATCAGATTTCAGTGTGCGAGTGATTGCTTTCGTGGTATTAAATAAGTGCCAAAACCAAAAACACAGCAATGCCATTTTTTATTTTTATTTTTGCAAGTGACAATTATTCTACTAAAGCTGCAATTCAAAACGAGGTTACATAAACTGCAAACAAAAACCAAGCAATTATTCAAACAGATAAGCCTGAATGTTGGAAATCTTATGAGCGTAAGCAACATATCCGAGGCACTCGTTTCAAGGCACTGTAGCAGGAATTTCACTGAGAAATATTTATATCTCTCACCTATGTCTCACATGAGTTATGAGGAATTTTCTGGTGAATGCGCACAAAATATAATATAGGATACCTACAGTAAATATAGGACTTTGTTGATGAAACATTATTTCATAAGCCCTCTATAGCGCCGCGGCGTACTCTGTGAGGCTCATGTTTTTACATGAAGCTCCCGATTGAAATGTAAATTGGATTCGAAATGGTCGGCAAAGCCAATGTATTAAAAAAAAGTTACGAAAAAACCACTCGATGCTTTTATGGATTGGGATGTGACTTGCAAAAATTATAACACAGATAACAGATTTACATTATGTTTCCGGGTTTCAGACTTATAAACAATGCCTATTGAAGAAAAAATTTGAGCTTTTAATTTATGCTCAAAACAAATGTGTGGGTATTTGTGAAGTTAATGGAACAACACAAAACCTAAAAGAATTTGATAGTAGTGGTTTGAATAAAGGTGAAATATTAGTAGTTACACCACCAGCCAGACCAAGCTAAGTAATTTAAGTAAATAAGGGTAAGCGGTAAATCGAGTTTGTACAAGACTGAGGCATTAGAGAGGAGGTCTACTATAATGTAGGGTAAGTACTAACTAAGACAATAGATTAACATAAGTCATGAGATTTCAAAGTAAACTAAGTCAAATATTTATAGTTGAGATGGGCAGCGCATTTTGCGAAGTGGAATGATGGAAAATGGAAAATTGTAGAACCTACTTAATTTTTGAATGGTAGCAAAAAGAAGAATGATGCTCGTCAGGCAGAGATAACGAGTTATATGAAAAATCAATCTGATTTGAGCAAGAAAATAAATAAATAACAAAGACTATTTATGAAGTCTACCTGACAGTAGTTTAAATAAACATACAAGGAACACAAACCAAATCGGATGTCGTAATAAAGATGTATCATGCTGGTAAAGATTAAGTGACTCGCGTAAATTGTTTGGTGGGTGCCACCATAAATATACAAGCGTTGTTACGGTAATTCTACCCAGTACAATCTCATAACAACATTGTCTGAATGTTGGCGACGATCCAGCTTCCGCAAAAAGACGGACTTTACACTTGCGAGTTGTGACCTTTTTATACAACACATTCATAGTTCCAATGAATGAATAGATGAAGTTGTCAACAAAACACTTCTGGCTCTCTCAGTGTTGTGTTGTTGAGTTTCTTTATTTAGATTTGTAGCGGTTTTGATTAATATATGAGCTCTTGAAGGTCTAAATAATAATTATATTTGCCATATTAGGCTTAGGTTAGCTTTGGTTTCAATTTTAGATTTAACTAAAGGCTTCGAGTAACTTTAATTACTTTAAGGTATCCAATTTGATTATAAAACCGTGTCTACGGATCATATCAGTTAATTTTTTATTAGAATCAGATTAATGAATTTTATGATCTATGTTATTAAATTAAGTTTACTGAAAATTGAAATATAATACTTAGTTAAACATAAAAGACAAGTCTAATTACAGGTAACCAATAGCCATAAAAAACTATGAAAAACCTAAAGCCGCTTTAATATTTTCCATGAGAACGCAATATAAACGCTCCAGTTTCATAATTTAAAAAGTTCAGAAGAGCAACGACATTCATTTTCTATCTTTGAAGTTAAATACACAATTTGTGGGGAACAAAAAACGTACTTGAAATCACAAGTCGAATGAAAGCGAGACTATAATTGAAACTTGTTTGTTTTCCATGTTGTTTGTTTATTTACGAGGGCGCGGGAAGTCTTAACGAAGTTATTGTTCGTCAGTGCTTGTGGTCGCCGATCCTCTGTGCTGAAGCTCGCTCTGCTCCGTAATTGGCACATTGAGTGAAGTCATTATTATCTAATTATGTGTTCTTGAAACCTCTTCCGCTGTCTGTTTGCTTCGATACTTATTTCCAATTGTGGAATATAGAGCCGTGTGATGTCATCGGATGTTTTCTCTAAATTTGAAGAATGAGCGCATAACCAACGAATGTATTGGCATTTACCAAAATACTGTAGGTAATGTCACAGAAATCTGTATAAAGCAAGTCCTATCCGACCGTTACAGCAGCAAAGCTTCAATAGAGAACAATCATGCATGTTTGTAAACGGTAGCTTCCACTTCATTCCAACTTACTCACTCGTTTTAATGAATATGAGTAATTATGAGAATACGAGAGAGATAAGGATAACGAAAAGATTATCTTCATTTTCCTGAAATATTTAATGCAACATTTTACTTGAATTAATATAATTTGTTCCTAATGTTCCTATATTTACTAAACACCCATTCTATGCTGCACACATCACTCGGGATACTTGTTGCTATTCGGAATGTAAAGGAGATTTTATACTCAAGTAAGTAATATAATATTTATTGGACAAAGAAAGATGGTTACTGCTGATCTAACAGTAGCAACAGGTTTACTTAACTAAATTTCTTATTTACAAATATTTTTTTTATAATATTGGATACTTACCAGCCTTGTGAATTTTTTACACAACTAAGTAGGTACATAACCTTCAACTAAACTTAAAAACCATGTAATGTTAGATATATAATTATTATTTGAGAATTGTCTCAAATAATAAATATCTAACATCTAAACAAAAACTAAATTCATTGAATACCTTCACGGAATACGGTATTAAAACTTAACGCTTGAAAGATACACAATTTGTTTTAAAAGAAAAGAATGACATAGCGTAGGTATCTTACGAAAGACCTAAAGAGAAAATAATGATGCAATAAAAGCATTCAAAGGGAAACAGCAAAGAGTTTGACTTCGAACGTATAAAAACTCTAGTCATATCCACAATTTTCAGAAACTTTTAGAATATTTGTTTGTTTGCTCCAAGATGTCTGAAAACTCGTTAGATTTTAATACTTTACCGGTTTCTGTTTATACAGCACAACTTAGCGTAAGCGAGTTCTTTATCTGAGAGCGCAACATTATGTGATGAATTTAATTAAAGAAGTGCAAATCAAAAGGAAAAGTATGAATATTTGAAAAAGCAGTAAGTACTGAAATACTAAAATAAGAATAAGATTAATGAAAGCAATGCAGATTGTATTAAAAGCTACAGAAATGGTCAAAAGAATGAAACACATTTTGACAAATGGAGCCTTGAACAAAATGTACAGAATATTTTTAATTCTTTTGAATCCTGGTGCTTTCCTGGCCTATTTCCAGATCTTGCATTGCTGTAAAGTAGTGGTCCTAAATTGATCGCCAAATGAGGTGAGTTTCTTTTTGTCACCGGAATGCCATATACTATTTTCAGCAGTTCTCGGAAATTCTTTAGCAAAAATCAGTATTTTGTGTATGGGCCGGTGGGCGCTCCTAACGATCCTCAGATTCCTAATCTAAGGATTATAAAAGAAGATAAACTGGTAGAAATTTATTTTGTACTTAAGTGTTTCTTTTAATCAGTTTTTTTTCTAGTGTGTACTCAAGTTTTAAAATACCTAAATATATATAAATAAATTATAAAAGAAGACGTGCTATTATCGAAAGACCTCAAGACCTATAGTATCTAATAATTCAGCCCATTACTGTCTCACAGCTGGGTAAGGGTCTTTTCTGAGTATGAAAAGGGTTCGTTAGACCTTAGTCCACCACACTGACTTTGTGCAGGTTGGCGGACTAGACACACCATTCAGAACTTTATAGAGCCCCCTCAGGTGTGCAGATTTAAGTGATAATCATCAAATCTTCAAGAACTATCCTTCAATAATATCTTTATAAAATGTGACAGAAGTAGAGCGACTGGAAAATATAAATAGCATCAAAGAATGTTTACTTTCTTTTAAAATTTCCCAAAGGCCTTTTGTAAACAACGTTTTACATTGAAATTCAATAACGCGACGCTGTCCGCTGTCTGCCTCCGTTGCAGCTTCGTACTTTATGCACCCTTATACACATATATGTTATGAATTTGCTAACGTGCACTATGTTTGTTCTCAGCAAACTAGTGCTGCTCCAAGCCCGTTAATATTAACCGGACCTCGGTCAGCACAAAGTTACATGTGCTCCATCGAAAAGCAGAAATACCTAATTATCGTATCTGTTTCACTGAGTTAGATTTAACTGGGCCAGAAACTGTTACACCGGGTATATAAGTTAATAATTGAAAAAAAAATAATGTCAACTGCTATATTTATTTATTTATATATCCTTTTTTGTACTATGGGCGGCCTCATCAAGCACGGCGATTTCTTCCAGCACCCGCAGCATGACCATTTCAATTTTTTCAGTTCTTTTCATTCATCAAAACAAAGAAAAAGTTTCTACGTAGACAAAGACAAAATATTCCTTCCATAGCAATGGAGAAGTACCTAGTTAGTGTTGTAGTTAGTCTACCAAATTCTATCGAAGAATAGAAATATTTCTACTATCTACCAATTTATATACTCTTCCCGATTCTTCCGTAGACAAAACCCATTTCTATGGTGGTCATGCTACGCCTGTTGACATCCTTGGATGGGCATATCCAAGGACAAAAAAATTGCGTAGAGAAACCTTAATTTACTTACAGAAAGTTATTTTACTCCAACTTTTATTTATTCAAGGCGTATACGACCATTTTCTTCTGTTGTAAATTTATTTACGAATATTTTATTTTATTCTATAGATATTTATATTATTACGAAATATCATACAATCATCTATCTTCTAATAAAGATGAAATTCACCGACCTGCGAGTACCTACTTATTAAATTGAAGAAACCTATTAAATATAATAAGTATATCTAGTAATATCAAGATTAAAAAAGTGATGAAAGTAGATACCTAATCTAGACAAGTAAAATAAAAATGGCGCAGACGATGTTGAATTTTTATATCGTAGATACCTATGCAGTTTTTATTACGTTATAGTTTTTATGGTTTCGAACATGGGGCTATTTAAATATCATCTGAAGCAAATTGCACATTTAGCTAATTGATGATGTAAAAAAGATTTTGTTGCTTACAAGTACCTACGTCTGAAAAACTTCGTGAGAGTTCATTAATATTTCTTATTCATCTATTAAACGTAGTTTCTTAGCAATTAAAACTTAAATAGAACTTGAAATTTTGTTTAACTTTTAATTAGCTTCAGAGAGTATGTGCGCACCGTTTATGCCTCGCTTGAGATAAGTTTTACCTACTCAAAATGTGATCGCTTTTATTAAGACCGCTATAATTATTTGTAAACTGTTCTGCTGAACCTGTGTTCCTCACCTCTCCATGAACGCTGCAAGGAAACGATTAGTTAAAAGCTAAAACTACAGTTATCATCGTACACAAGATCCTAATCCCAAAATTATGATAAAGAGAAAACTAACAACTAACACCTTATTTTAATCCATGGCTATATGTACAATTAAGCAGCTCGCTGGCCCGTTAATCCTTGGGTTGGGGTGTGGGTAGTTTGAAGTTATACAACATAAATTACGAGTTCACTCGAGTTACCGTAATGGACCCGATTCGCGAGCTTATTATAGCGTTTATCATCGCTTTAAAGTTTCTAGCCCCTGCCCGAATGTTGCGAGCCCCTGCTAAATGTCACGCAGCATTTTATGGCGAACGTACGTGAATGGCTGACGGTTTCCCAACGGAGTTGTATCATTGAGATCGATACGAGAGAATAGCAAGCGAAATAATTAAACAGTCTAGGTAGGTCCCCGCAGGCCGTAGTAGTTTACCTAGTAGTTTCTGACTGAGAATACGATCTTATTCACATCCCGTGGGTAACGTAAACTAGCGTCCAATGACATTGTTCTATGGGTACCATTAATCTGTATCATCGCCGTAGTATTTCCTCGCCTTTTCGTATGTTAAAGTGGTCGGACAGGCCCATGTTTCAACTTTGTAGTAACTAGTCCCTGGGCTGTGTGTTTTAGCTTCATAAAACAAAATATAAGCGGAATTTATAGAATGAAATACGTGAAATTTAACAGCACATCATAAAATATACTACCACTATTTAATTGAGAGCCGTGTCATCACTGACGCTCGTGTATTTTCCGTGGCCATCTATCAACAATATAGCTATATATTTTAACTACCTTTATAAACAAGCGGTCGTAAATATAAAGGCAGTTCCATTAGTTGAACTATATAACTAATCCTGCAAATATTGATGTTTACGACGTATAAAAGTCAATCATTTGTATTTATTTCTGAAGGTAAAACTATCCTCTAATGGCTTCACACAATAGCCAATTTCGACGTTCACTGTTAGATTACTTACTACCTGATGAGCAGCGAGTAAACAAAGGGAGCAATGAACATTGAAGTGTCGGGAATAGGCTAGCGTTTGCTTGCAGGACCTTTTAAACCTCGCGTAGCGCGGTGAGAACATTAAAAAAACAAGCTGTATGCATTGCCATGTCGCATTAGATGACCCATCGGAAAATGATATGAAAGTAAGTAGATGATACCTACTTACATGTATCTTAGTTGAAAAATATTATGAAAACATTTTTTATTTTATGAGGATGCTTGGACAATTGCTCACTTTTTGTAGGATAACTAGTTTATTTCTCTTACAAAATTAAATCTACTATTACTACGAAGAAAAATTCATGTCTACGCAGCTTAGCGGGCACAAACTCGCACGCATTCGTTTATTTGCGAATATAGGTAGATATTACAAATGATATCAGGTAAATGTATCGGGGTTTTCACAAATTATGTTATTGCTGTTGGCACTACAGGCTTGTAATGTAAAAAAATGATGTTACTAAGCACCAAGCTTTAGGCATCTATATTTCTTTGAAATTCATACCCCTTTCGACTCCCCTCTAGTTAGATAAAAAATAATGTCGCTTTCGGTTCGTTAGATACTGCCGACTAACTTTTCGAGACCGCAGCCTTAACTGAGTTTACCTTCCGTATTTTATAACCATCCGGTTTAGATACCTACGCAAAGATTTTGGACCTAATTAGACTCGTGTACCGAATGCTTACGCTGTTTGCGTTGGAATAATTTCCTTTGTCCAAAACGACAGACAAAGAGTAGGTAATTATTTAAGGTACGTAATTTTTTGTGCCTAAATAATTATATTTCTGAGTAAATTATACAAGACCCCTTGGTTAGGCTTAGCTTTGAAAATTAAAATGTCGGAGAAAAACACTAATTACTTTATTTTGAACATGCTACCCAGCCAGCCCAGTTGAAATAAAAAACTTTGACTTTGGCTACGAAATAGCTAGGTATTGAAATGTACGGAAACTGGATTTCGTTTTCAAAGTTCTTCACTGTTATTTCAAATAAAACCATCATATATTATTAATCTAAAATTTCAGATTTAGTATATTCAAAATAATCCAAAGTATATTTTTTATAAAACACAAAGGCAAATGTGGGTCTATAGAGCTTCGCAATAGATTAAATAATAGTTGTCTGTCTACTGAAATACATTAAGCCGTTTCCGTTCCGAGTCCACTATAACTCAAACCTACGCAGATATTAATAGCACACCAATAGAAGAGACAAAACAGAATCCAAACCGAATTCGATTCTGAATTCTAGATACTCAAAGGTTCTGAGAAGTCTATACATTGATGCCTCTGTGGGAGCCATATTGCGAATGCTACTTAAACAATACAACGTGATACTGTAGAAATTTTGGTATTCAAATTCTAAACCAAAATGTTATTCACGCTCATTTTCAGGAATTCTAACTGAATTCAACCGCTACATTAAAATTAAAGGAAACATTTGTATGAATTGATAAATTGTAAACGAATCTATAAATAATTTAATTAAATGAATTTGAATGGCTGATTATATTTTCGCAATTTCCGGGTGGTTCACTTAGTAAAAGTTGTTCATAATGATGAGTATGTACAATAACCTATTAAAGGGATATTGAACTAGAAAGGTAGGTCCTTATATGAAATTTTAATATATTTGTAATTTCACGTTAAAATGTGCTATCGGCTATGTTTATACATTGCATTATACTTCATCATAATGGACAGCCTCGTGTACCTATAAATAATACCTCCTGCTTCCAAGGTGGATTCTGGGACGTTAGTCCCGGACGATCCCAATCGACTTTACACGAAACCTAAGCTATCTTATTATAAAAGATGGTTTAAAGCAAGTCTTGTAAAACCGTCTCTTTATGTTATATGACGTTTGAAAGTGACGGATATTATTTAAAATCTGGGTTTTACTAGACTTGATTTAAACCATTTTTTTGTAATAAAGGGGTACGAGTAATTAAACCCAGCATAACCACATTCTCACTCTCATTTTGTGTACCACTTGTAGAGTCAATCAACGATATAACTATACAAGGACACCAGTTATACATATTCGAAGTTTTGCTCAAGAAATTAATATTCGCCATTGATTGTCTGTTAGTATAAGTTAAGGATGTCAAAATCTTCCCATTTCTGTAACAATCATGCCCAATGTTAACCTATTTAGAATGTATATTAATTAAATAGCAACATCAAATCATGAAATATCATAATATCAATACTAAAATTATATTATGTAATGAAAACAACGTTGTATGTATTGTGAAGTATTGTACGTAATTGAAATGAACGAAGCAGCGTTTATTGGTTTCCAATCAATCGTTTATATTTATTGTCAACGCAATCTATAAATAGACCTCATTATTTATAACTTGTAATGTACTTTTAGTTATAATATAAAGCTAGTGATATAAATAATCGATTAGGTACATTGTTAGTCCCAACAAAAGCGTTCGATTTGTGATCGTTTAGCAATGAAAACAGCTAAAAACATGGTGTCTATAGTTAATAATCATAAACGAATTATTGTAGGAATGAAAATGGCAAAGGTTTTTAAATCAATCAAGCCTCTCGCCCTCCCCACATCGCTGTCTAGGTAGGTACTGCTGGAAATAGGCCTCACCGAAGTTACGTCGGTTTTTATAAGTAAGTACATGCCACGGTAGAGCTCTTTCGACTGGCTCATTTCAAAATTTGAAATACTTTTGAACAAAGGTCGTTTAGTACACGTAATAGAACCTCACAATAATTACTAATTAAGGAATATCTTAAATGAAATTGTAGAGGAAAAGTGAAATTTTGCTCGAAGGAAGTGCGGCCTAGATAAATTAGTTCATTCTATATTCCTGACATATTCATAGTCTGAACAATTTTGTACAGTACCGCCTGGGAAATCAAAGGAAATTCAAATAACATACGTGTTTTCATATGTTATATTATGTTCACAGAACTTATTATCCCACATTTTCGGCACGGAGGCAGTAGGAAACAAGCAAATTTCTTGAAGTTCCTAAATAAATTACTACAGTAACGCGTGAGCATAAATTATACTACTGATGTATTTACATACCTACATATAAACTATTAACACGTCAAGCAACACAAAGTAGACACAATAGAAAATCTATTGTTTGCATTCGCCGACCACGATTCGCAGCTTACTGAATGAACACTAGCATTATATTAAGTACCTACCTACTTACAAATGTACATACGATGGGCACATCCATAAAACTAACCATCAAAAACCTTGTCAGTACTTTTAGGTTTACCTCGCAAAATACTTTAAGGGATCTTATAATACTCGTGTCCCGAACCCTCCCTCAGGCGTTAAGGTCGAAGTAAATAGATGACCTTTACACTCTCGGAAATTCTCTTACAACCGCAACACAACATTATTTGCGAAGTTTATTTAATTCTTAAAGTTCCGGGCGTCACCAACTTTCTTATAATTACAAAACAAGAGCGCCAACATCGCATTGCAATCGTGCGAGCGAACTATAAAACGCCTGCAATTTTGTTGTTAGGTTTTCTTGCCTTAAGTAAATAGCACACTAGCTTTCTACCCAAGCGCTCAGGCGTTGTTTGCGCCGCTATAAATTTAATAGCAAAACAGAACCATCAAATAAATTTATCTGCGTCGACCTGCTGTTATTCTAGGCGCTTTCAGAACACACCCCTAAGAACTACAAATGAAGTAAGTAAGTTTTCAATTTTCTAAAACGGTTTTTGTTATTTACTGTTCATGGCGCCTGTTTACTCTGAATTTTGAGGAGGCGATGTAATTAAAAAGCGAAATATTCTTACTTTAGAACTAACGAAAGTTGTATGTGGATGTTGTACCTAGAGAAAATTTATCTCCATAATTTTGGTTCCGTAATAAATCTCATGAATACATGAAAGCGAGCTATCGTATCTGTAATGCTCAGGTATTTCCCGTAAGAATTTTCAAGCGAGCCACTCGACTTGTATTGGGTTTAGTCGAAACGAGTGGAATCTATCTGAGGAACTATTAGACGTGAAGCTACTGGTAAGTTCGTTAGCTTCCGATCAATAGACAAACATTCTAGCCACGTTCAAATACAGTGTTTGCGCGGCTCTCGGGCGTAGGAATCCGAACAGATTGCCGGCGCATACCGATTTCTAAAATATGCAAGACCCGTGCCGTTCTGTGCTAGGTGCCTGTACCTACTCCCTTTGTTGACGAGTATGTTGTTTGGACCACAAAGCGTCCGAGCACCAGTGCGATAACTCTTCTTCGATAGACCAGAAAGCATTAGTGGTATTGGTATATCTTAGAGTCGTAGCTGTGGAAAATTATTCATTTATAAACAGTGTTGAGAACTTAATATTGTTGAGACTGATTGATTGTTTGCTGGCGACCGCTGGATTAAAGATAGACAGTTGATAAATGGAATAGTTTAATATTAGATGGTTCAATAGTAGGTAGTTTTATAGTTTCATAGTTAAATCGATGTCTCCTTTGCCGTCATGGCGAGGATTGATTAAATTATTATTTGCGAGTATAAAGTATTGTATGAGCCATCATTGGTATATTTCAGATGTAAAGAATTGTGTAGCTTAGTGTTCCTTTTGCGCTCCCTACGCATCATCCATAAATCATAATTATTTCTTTATTACGAGTCCAACATCCACCTGAGACATGATGAGACGCACAAACAGTAATCGTCCTCAAGAAAGAAAATTTTGTCTTCATTTTATTTCCATCCGTGTTCGGTCTGATTTAAGTAGGTATGTACATACCCATACGAATATGTGTAAAAGTATTGTCAAGGTTTCCGTTTTCAATCGATCGCTAAAAAAATATATAAAATAGGTAAATACACAATATTTCAAATATTGAATGAATATAATTCTTGTTCATTGTTTCTTCATTAATGCATCAAGTGGAACGCTGTTCGGCCGATGTAAATAAATCAATATAGTCCATTTAAGTCAATTGGCCCCTATTAACATCATGGCAAGGATAATAACAACATCATACTTAAATAGTAAAACAAAAAGCTGCAGACACTCGACTATAAATAATTAAGTACTAAGTACCTTCTATCTAAGACCTAATCCTCCAAAGAACTTCAAGGGCCGTAATGTCTAAGCCAAAGGATTAAGACAAACGAAATAGTTATTTTATATTTTGAAGACGTTTGGTGCAGTAACCAACTGGCTGTGATTAGCTTTCTATGCTAAGAGCGGCGGGTTCGATCCCCGCACGTAACAAAATATTAATAATATGATCTACAGATAATCGAAACAACCGAACAAACATACATCTCATA
This sequence comes from Allophyes oxyacanthae, assembly GCA_932294325.1. Classification (NCBI taxonomy): domain Eukaryota; kingdom Metazoa; phylum Arthropoda; class Insecta; order Lepidoptera; family Noctuidae; genus Allophyes; species Allophyes oxyacanthae. The sequence goes on from OW028610.1 coordinate 7,110,180, forward strand.
TGCACACACACGACTGGTACCCTCGATATAAGAGAAATCCTGGAGAGCGGCAACGATTTTTATAAGTAATAAAAAATAAGACAAAAATGACGTAAATTTTAAGATGGTGCCAACCTGGTCGCTTACAGAACAGCAGAAGTCCAAATTTCAAGATTTGCCAACGAGCAATAGAGAGGTACTTGCGGAAAGGTGGGCAAATATCGTCACTCACTGTACGCCTGACGGAGGAAATCGCAGACGAGGGCAACCGAGGCGTAGGTGATGTGACGACCAGCTAGGCTAACATGCGCGCCCCGATATAAGTTTGTTGTCATGACAAGACGAGATAATGCCTCTAAAAACCTATTTCCGCACGAGATAATGCGACGGCAAAATTATGTCGCGGCGCTCATGGTGGCCTAGCTGTACGCGTATGCAGGATAGACATGGCAAGAGGCTGCTCAAAATAGAGAGGTTTGGAAGGAAAAAGTTGAGGCCATGGGCTAGCAGTGGGATATACAAATTGCTTGGAAGAAAAAAAGACGAAAATATCAAACTTTACTGAAATGCTAAAGTATTGTAATGTAATTAATGTTTTCAGTATCTTTTCCATTGAATTACCTTCTATTTTTCAAGCTTCTATTAAATTGAATCTGTTTGAACAGAGAAATATTCTAAACCATATTTGACCTACTTCAAATTGATATTTACTCCAAAATATACGAGCGATAAACAATGGGTACGGAGCTTTGCAGTAAAAGAATTGAGAGATTTTCAAAAGTATGTCAGGGGTTCTTCAAGATATTCTCTGTGGATATCGATGACAAACGCCGCTGATAGATCGCTTTGGTTACGTTTCCATTGAGATTTGAACCTCATTCTGATATCAAAGCTTTACATCAAACCCAAACAGGGTTGTAGCTATCTGAACAGTATTGACTTACTTCTGGCTGAATACGTGTATTGGAAAAGTATATTCGACCGCCACAACGTAATATCTGCATAGATTTCGTCAATCAAATCGTATCGTCCAAATCCCACAAAGCCATCTGCAGTTTAGATTTGGCTTTTGTATTTTTCGTACTGAACATTCTACTGCTTCCCGTTAAGTCTGTCAAATTGGGGTAGTAGTGAGTGATATACTGATTAAATTCACCGAAACCACAATGACGAGACGAAACACTAAATTTAAACTTGAGAAGCCTCTTGTTATATTATATGAAGGTCTTAACAACAGAAGGAATATAGGACTATGGTTAACGAAGCCACATAAGTTTTAAGTGGCCTCCGGGGCTCCTAAGTTCCAGCCGTCCGTTTATCCTCCACAACAAAGTTATTTGTTAGAGTGTCTACCTAAACCGTTGTTGATGCCTGCTCAACTTTACTAGATGTAGAGGGAAAGTGCTTAGAAAAATCAAATCTGAAACTGCGAAGTGTCTAACTAAAATAAGATTGCTAACATTAATAAGAACGTATAAAAAACATTATTTTCACCATTTTCTCGTATTGTTAACAACGTAAATAAACAATACAAGGTTGCTTGGATTGATGAGTATTGCTTTAAGAGCGTTCGTAACGTGAGTGCAACGCAATTCGTTTTCGTATTTTAGTGTATTCAATCGAATTCGAAGGTCTACCGATCCTTTACACGAGTCTGGAAAGAAGATTATCGTATTGATGTAAAATGTAAATCTTATACTGGGTTATTTTCTGAATCTAGAATTCTAGATGAATACCAAGCGGGGAAAAGGGACTGTCCTGTTGCGCCAAGAATCTAGTCGCTACGTCCTACTCACGTACACATTTTGGATTGTCATCCCTCCAAGTTATTTACTTAGTACCTACATACATCCTTTCAACCATAAATAGGTCACGCATAAATGGAATATTAGATAATGTTTGAATAGGTATCTGATTTAGCGAATTCAGTATTCAGATTGGTACATGTAAGTATGTCAGAGGCCTAATCCGCACTCTCAGATACAAAAGCCAGCGTCGAACGCTTGCGTCCCTACGGGGTGCTAACCGGTATAATATCATCCATTGCATATAGAGGCTTATTTGTAATTCACCAGCAATGCTTTAAGGGGTGAAAGTACTAATCAATAACTTTCACTATGGCACTAACCATGAAATCGCAGAAAAAAATTCAAACTTTTCTTACATTTTGATCGAGCAGGATTATTCTTTTGGATAAAAAGATATATTTTTTTCGTGATTTCAGGATTGCTCCCCTAGTAAAAGTTGTTCGTATTGATGAGTACTTTTACCCCTTACATTGCCGGTGAATTACAAATAACCCTGTAGGTACCTATAACACAAAAAATCTCAGCGTTTCTAAACCTGGCTGCAAATTTAATACGTTTCATTTGTTGGATACAAAAATAGCAGGGTTTAAAGTGAGCTTCGTAGCAAATATTAATGTGTGGTTCACCGGAGAGGTTGTGTGTGTTACATACATGTCAGAGTTGGGTACATTCCTCATTAATTATATTATGCCTTCTTAATGCCATGTTTGTATTTATTTTTGTGGATGATAAATGCTTTATTTCTAAGGTAGCTTTACAAAGGATCGTATTTTATTTAAAACAAAGGTATTTTGTCAGCCGTTTTTAAATTTATTCTTGGTTCAAGATAGAGCACGATTTCACTGCTGTTTTGATAGCATTTTCAATGATTTATGGAGACAGCGCATCTTAAAATGGATTGGGATTTCGAATGCATTGTTTTCTAGATATCTCCAGGTTTTCTATTGCCAGAATAGCTATAAAGATAATATAAGTTATAAAGTGCTTCTTACACACGTAAAACTAATATCCGACGAGAATCGAGTTCAATATGACTTCGAAATGTACTTACACAGTTTGTTACTTGCGTACTTGTAAACTGTCTTCAATTCTGAAACTAGTTTCAGCTTAGTTTCAACAATCTACCCTTGATATAGCATAAACGAGAGTTTTATGGGGTGCTATAATTCTCTACATTCTCGTATATTCAAACGTTGAGCGAAAATCTTTTCATATTTTCAAAAGAGTTTTTGAAAAATGAGTTTTAATATAAATGTTTTACGTAGAATTTGTTCCCTTTTTCAGCTTTTTTCTGATGCATGTTCAATTAAGTATTAAGCTTTTTATATTTATTACATAAATATGAAACAGATCTATCGTAAAATTGGAATTTTTGATCGCAGATTAGAAAAGTAATTTCATACTGAAATTGAAAATACCTACACAATTTTCTAATTCAGAAACAAGACTTAAATAGTTAAAATATTGTTCGAAATCTTCAGTCTTTTTTTATAGTTATCGAGACATGCCAATATAAGATTACTTATTATATTGGTTCTAATAGTGATATGGGGATAAAAATCGGGAATAAAAGACGACCTCCATCGGTTGTTGTCATTTCTAACCCTTCTCAAGATCGACAGGGACGTGTAGAGCTTATAAATGTAAAAAAATGGTTTTGTGAAGAACGCGCCGATCGGTTCTCAAAGTTTGGTACTTGTGATGGATGATATGAGCCTTTTTTAGGCATATCGATAAACAACGTGTTTTTAAAACCCAGCTATGAGTGCTCCCATATGATCAATAAACGTACTTACTGCTGATTTATATCGATATGTTTTATTTAATAATGTTGTGAACAAAAAATAGTTCCCATCACTAGAAGAAAATTTTACGTTGGTGCCCTTCGTGGAATAAAATTAATATTATTTTACTATTCCACGAACGGCACCAAACCAAAATTTGGATCGGTGCCGTTCGTGGAATAGCGTTGGTGCTATTCGTTTTAGTGCCGTTCAGATCGGTGCTATTCGTGGAATACCTCATTTTAAAGACTGTTTTCGATAGAATTCAAGCATGTATGATACAACCATTAAAATCAAGCTTTATTACTTTGCCGTATTGTGTAAACAAATTCTAAAAATCAGAGATCAGATTAAATCTCCGTTTTAAACGATATCTAATAATTAACAAAAAAAAATACTTACGAATATCGCATCAGATATGAATCAAAAAGCGTCTCATTAATCAAAAGCGGATAGACATCCGGAGTTCTACGAAAAATATTGAATTAAAAAAGCGGGAAATTCAAAATCCTTGCGGAAGAGCAATGTCGAATTCTTTTTGGAGTTCCGCATCGAAATTGAAAAAGGTAACGGTTATAGAATCACGCCGATGTCTATCTGTCCGTCACAGACGTAGGTATCTCAGATTGTTTCACACAAAAACATCAAAGCTGGCATCTGGCATAGTTGTTTGCTATTCAAACATCATGACTTCAAAGGAATCGATCCTTAAATTGTTTTGAAGACTTTCATCATCATCAAAATTTCAATCCTTATCCACCCACTGTTGAGTATACCTACGCCCCTTCCCCTCTTCACTGTTACGCCACTTAAAACTACCCTATGCTGTCCGAATAGAAAATAATAGAATAGAATATATCATTATTACTTGTAAACCAGATACAGGCACTTGAAAGTCCTCGCGGTATGATGAACACAGTAGGTGATCGGAGTTTGGCAAGTTGGAAAAATAATAATATTAATTATCTACCATGTGATTGTATTTAACACATGGTTTACCAATCCAAGCCCAAGTCAATCAACGCAGAGGTAAAATGACTGACAAATACAGATTGTGACGTGAACGAAGTATTTTGTAATGACTGTATTAGCACCGTTTTTGCTGCTTGCCAAGTCAAATAACTACTTTCGGTTATCAAATAGGTACCTACACTACATTTAGTTAATTTTTGTCCTATAAACAGTTTCATGAAAAAAAATAAAGTTTTGTCCTTAATCATACTTGATATCGACGTAGTAATATTGCATGAGCACCTAAGTACGAATAATAATGTGTGAACACTTATGTCGTTACTTTCATTTAAATAATAAATTTACACAAAGATAAATGTTAAAATTTTAAGTAACTTTGTGAAAATAAAACATAAAAAAGCACATCTAGACGAAGCCCTGTGGGCGGAAAATATTCACGCGAAAAATCCTTTTAGAATACAAAAATAGCTGGAATATCAACGTCCTTCTAAAAATGGCGATCGCGCAAAAAAATTTCATCCCATTGGAATATTAAATGTCAAATAGCAAACATGGACGAACGAATACTCGATGCAATGAAGCCAAGCGGAAAATTGATTTCCTGCAGCACATATCATTTCATTTATGAAGATTAATGACGTCAGACAAAGCTGTGTGAGGTCAGATTAAATTTAATAGAAAAGGATTATTTCAATGTATTTTAATGAACGAACGTCCGGCATTCAGTAAATTAATGTGATGAATATTATTATATTCGTCCATATCGCCGTGTAAAACAGTGTCCTCTTTGTAAAACCAGTTCGCCAGTTTTCGACGTTCGCGTTCTATTTAATAACAATGTTGTCCTCGTAATTTCCGTACAATACAATATGTCCTGCCGAACACAGTTATGAAAGTTTACATGAAACAGGGTTCGTGGAAGCTTGAAACTAATTTCGAAGGCCTGTCTAGTGTATCGGTAAGGTCATAGAGATCCCGTCAAAATCTTTCTCGTCAAGGGTAACTTGAGACATGTTTCAGACAAATGGGTTAACTTAGCCGGTCCAAACGTCTGTTAAACTTGCCCAATCTAACCCACTGTAATCGATTAATCCAAAACTTAGTGGCTTTTCAACATAACGCACTTAGGGTATCTATTCATATCACAGTTTTGGGACGGCTTCAGACGTCGAGTTCTATTCAATAAAATTACTCCAGAATCAATCAAAGAGACATTCAGAAAGGGTAAAGTCAAAGGGTGGAGTGAAAGCTCTATTGTTGGAGAAGCTATAATTAACTGCTCTATTTGCTACTCTCGATATCCCGTCTTTAGAAGTATGAGTAGGCGTAATAAATACAATTCCGCGGAAAACAATCCTTTTGCCAGTTCTGCAAGTTTTGGTGAATTAATTAGAAATCATTATTTTGACAGCTTACTACGTAGAACTCAGTAGTTACCATTTTCTTAGTTTGCCTATATTAAGCTTTTTAGGGCATTTCTTTTTAAGTCAAAAATACAGTGATTGTATTCTGTTGGAACTTTAAGGTTCTATATCATATTCATTCATTCGTCGCTTAAGACCAAATTGCATACGAGGTGAATCGACTAACAAATCCATGACAGAAGGAAAAGAAGTCAACAGCCTACTCATAGGTACTCAACCAAGAACTTTAGATTTTGTTCATCAGTTTCATAATTTATTTAAACACGACATACAGGGTGGTAACGATGTCACAACATATGAAACACGTATTAAGTATCACGTACTATAACTGTACACAAAAAATCAATCAAATAGGTACAATCAATAGATTAGTCACAGGAACTAATTTAAATTTTCTTAATTTTACATGTATCACGATTTCTAGGTGAAATTTTAAAGTCTAACCTGATCTTTCAAAAATAAATAATCTTTATTTACACGTATAGAATAAATAAACATGACACAAGTTTATACTTTGATGTCCCTTCACCTAGACGAATGAGAGTAGAGTGAAATATTATGCAAAAATAACTTGCGTGAACATGGTTGATGTTTTTGTGTACGGCTTCAGAACATGATACCAAATACGTGGTTTCATTTAATGTCGTAACTAGAGTTGAAAACTTCCAGGAAAGTTTCCTTTTCTGAGGAAAGTTTCCTGAAAACTTCCAAAACTTCCGAAACTTTGGAAGTTTTCAAATTATGTTTTTCTATTTATGAAATCAACAAATTCGTTGCTTTGGGATTATTCACAATCAGTAAAGTCAAATGAAAATGATCCTTTAATTTAGTTCTATTTTTTTTTAATAATTTAATGTTTTATGGTATCTATTGAAGCAAATTGATGAAATAACGTTTTTTATTCAATCGGCTAAATCATACGAAGGCAACGAGCATAATGTAAACACCGAGCGGTATGACGGAAGTTTTGGAAATATTTATTTTTAACATGTACCCTACCCCGCATCCCGTACTGTGCTCGCTGTGTTCGAATATTTAAAATCTAGCTAAATGTAACATATTTTAAGTACAAAGTATCCCCAATTACTGTTTTTATAAGTAAAAAATCATTTCTGAAAACTTCCAAAACTTCCGAAATTTTGGAAGTTTTCGGGAATATTTCCGGTAAACTTCCGGAAAACTTCCAAAGTTTCGGAAACTTTCCGCAGTTTTCAACTCTAGTCGTAACATCGTAATCATCCTGTATGTTTAGTAGAACAGAGGAACATGTAAAACAATCGAGCGCCGGATCGTGACAGGTGATGCGACCGCGTCCCCTTACTGCCAGGAGCTATTCAACGGAATTGGATACGCATATTGCTTCTTTAATGGAACTGCCAATACAATCACGTCATAGAATTACTTTCCGCTAAGTAGGTACTGTGTGAGGTTTCATATAATAATAGTAATAGATATTTAATGGCCAAAAGATGTATGAAATGTAAGTTAAACAATAGTAGGTATTCTTATAGGTAACTAGGTTTTTTTTTTTTTTTAGCATGGTATAATCATCAATTGAGTCCTCCCACCCCGGGCAGGGCGGGAGGGACTGTCAGACTTGTACTGACTAAAATCCACGGTATTCCTTCAATAGCCCTTTACGTTCCGGGGTCACGGTAATGAGATAAGTCCCGCGACCCCGGCAGGCTTCGGCCCTCTACAGGGGGGGTTTCCCCGTCATGTTGCTGACGTTCTTTGAGGCGCGCGTGGAACACAACGCGCCGTCGACCCGGGCATGGTCCATGGTCGGACAGCGAGTTGCCCTTTACTCGCTGTCCGCATGCCCGCGCCTACGGTGGCCGGAGATCGTCGGCCGGCGCCCGACGCCGTGGGTGACTACCACTGCGGCTGGGCTGGAGGGAGGACGCCATCCTCTCCCTCACGCGGCCCGCCTCCTCCTTCGATAGCATGACTGCTTCGCAGAAGGAGGCGACCGCTTCCTACTCCGTCTCGCCCCGCAGCATGGCCTCGACCAATGCCGGGCGCGAGAGGTCTCCGCCTATCGCCGCCCTGAGGACACGTCGGTGCTCTGCCCAAGCGGGGCAGTCTTGCACCGTATGCTCTACTGTGTCCTCAGGGCGATCCTCGCAGTGGTGACACCCAGGCGTTTCTGCCTTCCTCATCAGACACAGGTACCTCCCGAAACTTCCGTGTCCGGTGAGGACCTGCGTCATGCGGTAGGTCAGGACGCCGTGCCGCCGATCCAGCCACTCCTCAAAGAGGGGTCTTACCGCCGCGATTGCGGCGTGCCCGATAGGTAACTAGGTTTAGAAACAGTTATTTTATCAGTGAGTCCCAAACTAGACTGTTTGTCTATTTCTTGGGGCACACGATTTACAACGAACAGGTACGTTCGTTGTAAATCGTGTATAAAATTGTTATTTTTATTACAAAATCATTAGTATAATTGTTAATGTTTGTACCTATATGTTTTGTTTGAATGATAGTTTAATCTAAATCGAACACAGGAACACATCTTGTTGAAATTAAAATTAGAGTGTAGGAGATTTTTTATTATTTGAGATTGATTTATATCACCATTATAACATAGTATCACGCCTGTATTCCACAAAGGGTTAGGTAGAGGTGTACTTTTGTATACCACATTTCGACGATGCCGTTATTTATTTAATTCTCATGTAATGGGCGAATCTATTGCTATCTGCCCGGCACAATTCCAAACTCCGGGCTGCTACTGAGAATTTTTCAAACAGAATAACCCAATAGCACTGTTCTACCCGCATTGCTAACCCATGATCTCAAGCTCCTCAGCCACACTTGCGACCACTAGAGCGATGAGGCAGCTTCCATATATCATTAAACTCTTGGAAATCTAATAGGTCGGATTTAACAGGTGTCGAAATACTTTGTGTAGGTAATATAGGTAAATTGATACTTGGTGCTTATAAATTATACTCGTTGTAGTGGATGAAACTGAATATACATACCTATAATTATTATCTATATATTAATACGTGAAGAGAAAACTTTGTACCCCTTTTTAAGCACATTGCGCGCACGGAGGAGTGTGAGATTTGGCATAGTTAAAGTTTATATGAAGAAGGAGTGCAGAAAGCTAAAATTACGGTCAAATTTCGACCACTTGGCGACCTCTAGTAATTATTATTTGGCATTATGTGGTTAATTTCTTGTGTAGAATTTCGTACAAAATTATCACGGCATGCAAAATGACAGGTTAAATCCGATCTATTAGATTTCCACGATTGGTATTAGCTTTATTCGTCTTTTTTCTGATAAAAAGTTCATAAACTCTAACGTTAGTTGTTCAAACAACAATGAACTTGAATTCAGTCTCGATTATACATAAAATGCTGGTTTAAATCCTAAATTATAGCGTCTTGATAAAATATATGTTAAGTTGGAGTTGCACGACCGCAAGCTAACGTTACGGCGGGCTGTTCTTGTTTAAATTGAGATACGAGCATGAACTGTAGCAGTTCGCGATACACACAGAATACAAACAACACAGCAAACTTAGCATTTTATTAAAAACCTAGTTGTGGGATTTTTTTTAAACCAATCACCGCTGAGATTGTATGAAACCGCCGAACAGCACCAATTTAAAGTTTCGGAACAGTTGTTAGCACACAATTTTTTTCGTGAATTCTGTGTATAACCAACGTTATTCATTGCGATGGAGCAATAAAACACGAACCACCAAAACCGTGAGAATGAGAAAGTAATTTTCTCCCAACGACTCCTGTGGGAGAGACAGTTTATCGCAAGCCTGCTGAGATGATTTATGGAAAACATTCGCTGCTATCTACTGCATCACACGTTGTTTACGGTTAGTAGGTATATTGGACGCATAAATTTTATAGGTATTTTGGAAATTGTTGATAATAACACAGAAAAACGTAAATCAATTTTTTTTTACGCATCTCTTTCTCCGGCCTCTCTGAGAGCCTTCTCTGTTTAATCGATCAAGCTACAAGATCAGATGGCCTCCAGTCAAGCAAAAAAATATTTTTAAGCAACCACATGGCTAAAAGTGTCCCATAGTGGGATTCGGACCTATGCTTAGAGCGTTGCTGGGAGGACAACAAGAGTGGACTTGCTGGATCTGGTAATGATTATTGTTAAGGATTTATAAATAAAACTTTATGTAATTCCTACATTAATCTTGTCATCTCGTCTAGGTAAATTTTATTTTATATATATTTTATGATACTACTAAAATATTCTATACTATATGGGCAGATTTTTCAATCGCCAGATAATATTTTATCCAACGAATTAATTTGGCACTTGACACATTTTGTATAGGAAAGCCGTCAAAAATTCATATTAAATTGGTTCGCTAAGATAAATTTATCCGGCGATTGAAAAATCTGCCTTTAGTATGTAGTGTACATTGCCTAATCAGCTAAAATACAAATATAAAACCGTAGACAAGAGGATCATGACATATCATAGTGATATTTCACAGATTGGAATGTATTGACCCATACAATGGATATGTATGAAGTATAAAAAGTGAACACTACGACCACACAGAGTCCGCACGTTTGGCAGCAGCAATTCATTTGACCAGAAAATTGAATCCTCGTTGATATTTCGCGTAGAGAGAGATTAATTAAAATGGCTACCGGCAATGAAGTAATTCATATATTATATCCAATACATATTTTGTAACATTGTATGTTGTAAACGAACGTGAAAAATGATGACTATAAGTATATTGAAAGAACAATGCAAAATGCCTTAAATAAAGAATCCTTTTTTATTCCAACACAAAAATTCAAACATTTAATTTCAGAAACTATTATCCTAATTAACTAAACATTGGTGTTTTATACTGACAAGATAAAACTTTAAATTCTGTCTTATCATCACAAATGAACTTGATATAAAAACGAACACAAAAGGGGACTATAAATGTGGCACTGAAATTTCATTGAAGTCGACGATGGAAGAATTTGGCAAGGCTTTAGGCTCGCATGCCACCAGAACAAAAGACGTCCGCCGAACCGAGCCCTACGAATGACAAAACAAGGACAAGGAATTTTAATAAAATCCTTATTATCTATTCAGAGCGGCAGTTACGTTCTTTTACGAGCTAAACGGCACCGAAGAAGTTCGGTCGCGGGATCGCATCGCGCTCTTCCTTGTCGCAACTTTGCTAATATCTTGAAGAACATTTTGAACCGACTTAATTGTTCGGCGACAACAGAAGCACGCAATCTGTGTTTAACGTGTGTAACTTACTGAAGTCGCAATAATGATGCCACTTAGCTTCGCCGACACTAGGCAGCTTATTATGTAGGTACTCGTTTAGTAACTACACTCAGAGGTATTGAAAGGAAGATACGTGACCTTTCCTTTTAGACTGAGAGACGTATAAGGTTCTTGGGATGAATAAACATGACCACGTTCCTACGCAATTTTTTCCGAACTATCCTATGATTACAGCCTATGATTTAGTTATGTATCTACTACTCCATATATAAGTTTATATTCCTATCAGTAATTCAAAACATTTTTAGATGAAGGTAAATTATTAAATAAATAAAAGATAAAGATAAAATTTATTCAAAAAATGAAAATGATTAATATTTCTTGCTAAAGCCGATGTTTAGGTAGGTACCCAATACTATGATAATCGCTCCATACTACATTTGAGGTTTCATCAATTCACCACACTACCATTTGAATCCCTTCACCCCGAGGGATTATAAAGGGTACATTTGTGTAGTCACGAAGTACATCAAACGACCCGCGTGATTGGATCAATTTCTAAAACTGTACATACTACGGCATATAAATGTAATAATTAATATAAATATAATTGTTAAAAGGAGCAGTGTAGTGTAACTTCAATTTTCATCATCTGAGATGTATTTTCTTTTACTTTAATACGTAGACTATCTATCGCATCTATCACATATCGCGTGTATTTTTTTCTAAATACAATACCAAATCATTTGCAAAGGGCTTGGTAATAGATGACAAATTGTCACCCGAAATTTCTCCCTCTCTGCTGGAATTCCCATTCATCATTGTCATAAGATTCACAGAAAATATTCATATAACACGAATTTCGCTAATTTTCATAGAAAACGTATATCTACGAATCATAAATTTTATATAAAGGTAAGGGTTTAATAGAAAAAATTAATATAAAAAATACTTGAAAACTTCACACATTTTTCAGTCTAATTAAGATTAAGTACTTCTAATTTGTTGCGAAAGCTGCACAATTTAAAAAATTAAGAAGTAGAAAATCGAAAAGAAAATTAGTATTTGGAGAATAATGCAAAACACTTAAATGTTCACAAAGAGCTTTACTGAGATAAAACTAGAGAGAATCGTTAGACCTATGGAGAAATGTTCTATGTACATTGTATTTCGACCTGTAGGCACCGAATACATTTTTGATTACGGTCTAAGGTTCATTGGTATTCTTAGGAGAGAGTGCCGATACGACCTTCAGGCCGGGTCTGCACTTAGCGGTAATTTACAGTTTAATTACTGGTCCTGGTCGGGGGAGGCGGGCCAACCCCAAATTTATACGGTACTCGACATCACATAGTTAACAAGTTGTAGTCATATCCTTTCATTAGTTCCAATCGATGAGAACAATCAAGAACATTGTCGTTAAGTAAGATCCCGAATTTCGCTGGAAATGTACCTTCGTGATGTTCTAGAAGCATCGGAAATCTTACCACGTTCATGCTTTAAAGGAACCCGAGAAGAGTAAGTCGAAGAGACAGTAAACAAACCTATAACAGTCTAAATAAGTGAAGACTATTTTTCCAGAAGTGAAGTGTATCCAACAAAGTCGTTTCCAGGAAATCCACACAAGGATAATGCTTAGAAGAACTCACAAGGTAAATATCATATCTTTGTTCACACTGTTCAAATAACACGCCCCTTCAGCCAAACATGTATGGAGTTTTGAGAATAAAGCGATTCAGAAGAACTTTTCCTAAACTGCAATAAAGGCTTGTAAATATGGTTTAATGCATTCAGTTGTGACGCCCATCGCTGTAAAGCACCCTTAACCTACTTACCGGAGGGAAAGCAAGCAGCTTGTATTCTACTTTCACAATTTTTGTACTGTTTTCTTTCTGTTTTTCAAGTGGATACTGTTATATGTTGGTGTTCACTTATACTCTTTTGTTTAACTATGAGTGTCGACTGTGTACAGTTTTACTCACGTACGGTCAACCAAAAAAGTGGTCTATCAATTTTAACAGAACTTCCTATCAAATGAAAATATCAGTAAAGTTGAAACTTCAGTATTTTGACAAGAGTATATACCTTTTTGGATTAATGGAGCAGACTTCTAACAGAATGGTACCCTAGAGATGGCAAACGGAACAAAGGTCGACAACGCAAAAGATGGGAGGATGAACTCAAACTCACAGCAGGTCCAAACTGGAGAAGAGTTGCAAAGGACAGAAAACAATGGAAATCGTTAGAGGAGGCCTTTGCCAAGAGGCACACTGAACTCAGAGACATATTCTAAAAAAAAAAAAAAAAAAAAAACAGGAAACGAGTCTCAGGAAAAAGGGGCTATTGTATTGTATTGTATTGTATATACCTTTTTGTTTTAAGGCTTACAAACAAATTACAACCAATTAAATCAATTTGGTGGTAGACTAATTCTTTGGCCTTCTGTACATATCTCAGCTCTAATGTTTCTTTATTCGTATGCGCGACGAAGTCTGCTCACATACCTAATCGCCGCGTGATGAATTTTATTGTGTTTATAGGCGTTGATCGTATAACCGAATCTATGTTAGTTGGTTCTATGTAAGTGTGGGTATCATCGAAATATGCAAGTGAGAAAATCATTATGTCTCATAAAAATACATGTCTCTCGCCTCAGGTACCATAAAGTCAAATTATTGTCGCCAATAAGCCTGATAAAATAGAAAAATCAACATTTTTAATTGATCTATTAGTTATCTAATCTGATTGATAAGATCCCGGATCATAAGATTTTTAATTTTAGATTAGGTCCAATCATCTGTCCTGCAATTTTATTATAACTACTAGAATTCTCCAGTATAGGCCGTATTTTAATTAACAAAAAATATATCATTTTTCTCAATGTTTTTAGTAACATTATCCCTGAACAGCAGTAATGAGACATTTACACAAAAGTATGCGAGTACCTACTTATTTCCATGTAATAATTACAGATGGTAATTTTGCTGTGACTACCAAAATAATAACGGCCTTTTAAAAAACTTAATTAAATTTTTGGTATAAAAAAGATATTTTATTAATTTTCTCTTTATATTTCTTACATTATTACTTCAGCTCGTTTTCTTACATAGAAACCTACAGGGTGCGTTAGAATTTTTAAATGTCATGCTGTGAAGGCCGCATGCGGTGCCTAGCCCGCATGATAGGTACTTTCTCAATGCAAACCATAAAGTACGGTTCAGTACCCTACTACCCTAATACGAAAATTCACGAGCTACCTACCTTTTATGTGTTGTTCTGAATGTGATGATCCCCAGTGATGATTCTGATAAAAATAAAACCCGCGGGGGAAATCGAGGGCAACGGTTAACTATAATTTTAGATCCGGACCAAGCCACATGTGTTATCAACCGACAACAACGCTAAAATAAAGTAGGTAGGTACCTACATAGTATTAGGTATGAATTGTAAATAGAAATATTAAAAAACAACATAAAAGTACGCTTTTGCGTAGCTATTGAAAGTTATTTGAAACCAAAACCTGCAAACACGGAAAAAGCATAATAATGTTTTCGTCGAAAAAGTGGATAGTAAAAGGTAATCCTGGATACAGGATAATGGTACATTTGGTAGACCGAATCTCGTTTTAACTTACATATCTATTTTTGTGTGTGGAAAATGGGTATTTTTTTATGTATTTTACATAAAAGCTGTTTCTTTTTTCACGTTAATCCGAAAACATTGGCGCTTTATTTAGAATTGGTGCAAAAATGGAAAACTTAACGCTTATTTACAAAGCCACGCAATTGTAGAAGTTAAGTTCAGAAACGTGTGAATTAATGGTATCCCGAAGCAATGACTCTAAAATATCGTCTTTTGTAGGTACACTAACTTGACTCTTGAATTTACGGCCGTCGTAGTAGTTATAATGGGCCGCTCTGCATATCTTCAATTGTTTTTCTCTTTTCTCCATTGGATTTCGTAAGGAGTTTTTTAAAGTGGGTGGGCAGTAGACCGATACAGAGTGTTCTTCTTAAAATGTACCACGATTAAGATCTAACGACGACGAGATAACCAATCTGCCTCCAAAATCATTACTTGTGGCAAATCCCTGGAAAAGCATTAACTATTCTAAAATTTTATTCAAACACACAAAGATGGGGGCTCCACGAGTGACAAAAGATGAGATCGAATGGAGCACCCTGGGAAGTCAGCCTTGATACCACCATTACTGTTTGGGTAATCTTTCTACTATGAGCAATTCTCATGTAAATAGCTCGTACGGCCTTGACAGAAGATTTTGACGACCCATCAAAAATCTAGTGTATTGTTATCTACTAGGTACCTGATCACAAAATGGCGGCATAAATCATGTTTTTTCTACAAACAAAGGCACAATATGAGTTCTGGTCGATTAACGATTATTCAATTCATTCCGAATCATTACCATCATCATTTTCTTTCGCACATGAGTGAACAGTCGATTTCAGTCCATAATACAGTTCTTACAAATAAAAGGAAAATCGTTAGGGCACAACGGGATAACTTACTAAAGGAAAGTGAGTAGCTATGAGGGATTAAAAGTCTGTTACAGTGGGTATACCTATACATATGCTTACTATACTAAAGCTACCGTATTATATCAGTTTGTAATTAAACGTCTCTTGCTGAACATATGCTATCCAATGAACGCTTCAATTATGGCCTAATAAATGGGGTATAATCATCATGCATTGCAGATCGTATGTTGTACCTATTCGCTGTCCATCCTCTTGTTATAATCCTTTGGTCGTGTACGAGTATTATGACATCCACGAGTGGATAGAGGATACAGGGTAGGCAAAAACAACTTAATGTTGTATTGGGTTAAATTATGTTTGTGATTTGCCACCTCATCCTAAGACTTAGATGATGTGATAATTACAGACATATTAACGTTTGTACCTATTACTTAGGGTAGGCAGTGTCTTTTTGTGTTTATGGAGTGCACGGCATGGCTAATACCTAGAACGAGCAAAAAAAATTTATGGATAATCACATAGCTTTTTAAAAACGCTTTTATGTTAAAAGGCAAAATAAATCGGCCTTTACAATGTGACCAAGAGAGGTCAACTTCGCGACAAAGTTGCAGAACTAGTTAAATGAGGAAGCTGTCCGTATCAAGCGTGCATCGGGTGACTTTGAAAAATTGTCGCCAATAAGTCTCGTTTCGCATTCGGCGCCGTCGTCCGTCAATGTCGGCGTTCGGTCGTCGGACGGGACCAATAAATGTCGTACGGACCGAAGGATCGTGCGTTCGTCCGCACTATTACCACATGAACCACTCCACGGGAATTATTCGCCACGTTTCTTTTAAATGTTTCTTGCTTAGATTCGATTAAGATGAGAGGGAAACAGAGGCATAAATGTGTTTTATTGTCGTAGCTAGGTACCTATACACGATTTACAGCACAAAATTCTCTTGATATTGAAATAATTTTCGATTAGAGCTCTCTTGTAATCATCATCTTACCAATATTATAAATTCAAAAGTAACTCTGTCTGTTTGTTTGTTACCGTTTCACAACTAAACGGCTTGATGAAATTTGAAAAAGAAGTAGTATGCATCATAAGGAAGGCCATTTAATATTTTTCATTAACCTCTGCTTCCGTATTCCACTTCGATGGAGTCGCGGGTACAGCCAGCAATATTGTAAATGTGAAAGTTTGTGAAGATATCTGGATGTCTGTTAGTCAATCACGCAGAAACAGCTGAACGGATTTGGTTGAAACTTGGTACACAGATAGATCATGTCCTGGATAAACACTAAGGATAATTGTTATCTGGGCACATAAAGGAGTTCCCCAAGGATACGAGTGAAACTGCAGGCAACAGCTCGTCATCATCGTCCATTGTTGATAGGCGTCCTATTGACCGCTACAGTGAACGGCTGAAATTATGATTCGAGTTATAGAAGTCTGATTCTACCTAGTATACCGGCTTGTTGCCAGTTAGTCTGAAAACACCAATGTTATAAAACCTTCTTAAAACATTCAGTCTGATCTTTAGCGAGACCGATGAACGCATAGCAACTGCGCGGGGGTGGATTTAAATCTCAACGCCAGATAATTGCCATCGATAAATGCAAACTTAGTTCTGCTCAAACAATTCAGTCTTAATAGTATGAGATATCCAACAGTGAAGTGTTTTGGGAAAGAACTTACTGCATAGATAAGTTTCTGTCTAGAATCGGTCGAAAAACTTAGTTCTATAACATCGCTTTTATGACGTATAGATACCTAGTTATGTAAGCTTGCATAAATAAAAGTTTCAGCACTTTCAAAAATTCTGTAAAATCATAATAATTATTATTATTCCTTTTTATCATTTTTGCCAAAGAAAGTCGTAGGTAGGTTACATATTAATCGGTTTGTAATCTCTATTTGCCGCCATCCTCGCTAAGTGTAGGTACAGTGTTAATAACAACAGCAATTATTGATAAACCTCAAACAGAACATTGATCTCAAACATTACCGCCCTTGGGAGTACCTACATAACACCGAACACAGTGCATACCGGTACGCATCTAAGTATATCCATGTTCATGTATACCTATATAAATGCGAATGTTTTAGATAAAGACACCCATACAACGTCATTATTTAAACTTTGCGCATGCAACAACATTGTATTAATCTCGGAGTTGAACAGAGTCCTCAGTTAAGAGACAATGATGCCGCAACGCTCAGCTCAGCCAGCTAAGGAATGGCCGGCGTTAGCATACATAATGTCCGTGGACAAAGCAAGATTTATTTGAGGTGCCACAACGCCGGATCTACGGCACTACACGTAGCAGCAGCCAAGACGCTTATACGTGCATTTGTTCTCAGTTTACATAATGTTACCAGATAAACGTTAACATGGTTCTTGTTTACCGCCTGACTTGAATTCCAAACGATAAAATATACATGCATGTATTCTAATGGACGCCTAAGTTATCACCAAAGAAGCGAACACAAATCCTTCGCTGAAATTACTCCCTCTACCCGCTATGTAATTCTCAGGACATCCTTTTGGGAATGTGGTTTCGTCCGTACAGTGTACACTTTACGTGTCCCCAGATACCTGATGTTGAGGTATTATTTAACAAGATACAGTAAACGAGTAACATGGAATGAAACGTCAGTGGGTTTTCAGCGAGTCTCAGTAGGCGCAATAAACATGTGGTCGTTGTACAGAGCTTCGGTTTGATGCGCGCTAACAGTGACATAGTCTCGATCGGCGGACGTCGATGCAAACACCGACAAAGCGCTAACTTAAACATGGCCGCCGAGCGTGATGTGGGAACTAGAGGATTTATAATTTAATAGATAGATGCCACGTTCGTCCTTTGTGTCAAAACTACGGAGACTTAAGTTATTACCTGGTTAAAAGTTCGTAAACGCCTGCAATTTGATGAAAAGAGCCCATTAAGCAGCTAAAATAGAAAGTTTGGTTAATCTTTTTAATAACGAGATTTTTTTTAAATAAAAGGCAACAGGAGTTTTCAAACTGTCCAAAAAAATGTGAATACAAACTCATAGCTGGAGGGCAAGGAAACATCAAATTTCTTCTTCGTTATTTTCTAAACAGCAGCCATTTCCCAACTCGAGTTGTTAGGAAAGTCGTCGCTTGCTCAACTTTTTGATTTATATACTGTACCCACGTCTTCCACATTCGCTAACGTCCACCATTTGGCCAGAATGGCTAGATAATGCCAAAAAGGTATAAAACTTTGATCGCTATCGATGTAGGTACTTACTTAATAGTGATATTACTTTGGCGAAAAGAACTATATTAGGTACAAAACGCAAACTAATCTTCAATATTTTGCATCTTGTACCGAATATAGTACAAACCTACGCAACTGGTGGGCTGAAATACAGTTAGAAAATATGAGAGATCAAGCACTTAAGCACAACAGAAATTGACAAACATAAAAAGTAATAGGGAAAAAAGTAATTTAAACATAACCAATAAAATATATTTGAATACATATCGCCTACATCCATTTAAGTCTGTTTTATACCGAGTAAATACAGGGGAAACAAATAATAAACTACTTATACGACCAATTTCTGGAAGCCGGTAAGTTTATACCGCCATTACTGGGGATAATCTAAACAAATGCGAAGTATATTCCATTGGAAGACGTTCAATCAGACTTTAAGGCGGTGTAACTCGGTCTGGTGTCGTAACTTTATATTCGCTGAGGAGGAAATTCACTGAGTTTACGTATTATGCATGCAAAGGGAGATCGTAAGGTCCAGAGAGGTCCCATATATATCGTAAAGCGGCGGATTCACTCGCATGGAGATATCAGAACGTCACAGCAAGATATTTGTGAACCTATTGCTAACTCTCATTAATCACTATACGGAAATTGTCACTTTCCACTTCAATTCATGAAAGAAAATGTTAGAAAATTACCATTTTTATAGAACCAAGTTATGGAATAAAGTTCGTCAAGAATATAACTCTTTTATTATTCATCGAGCACTCGGCAGCCAAACGAACGCAACGGAGAAGAAATATTCAATTAGTCACATAAATAGCTCTTAACGAACATGACGATTTAAAATGACAACACTCGACAGTCTATGTGAAATGAGGGGGAATGCGAAAAGTTACTTTTGTAAAACATTTTAATTAAAGTTCCCATAATCGCTGCAAGATGGAGCTAGTGAAAAGAAACATTCGAATAAAATAAATTATGCATGAAAGATAAATTATGTGCTCCTGTTCTTTTTCAAATATAAATATTCTACGCGTTTCGAATTCACCTAATTTAAAAGTCTTTTGTTATCTCTGGATCACGTAAGAGGCGCTGAACTCTTGGGGGCTTTAAGATTTATGTTTATTCTTTGGCATAATAGGTATTGTTAGAATTCATGGTATTGAACTCTTATCAAAGAAGTTCCAGTATAAAGTCTTCAATGAAAGAGAAGAGTAATATAAAAAATATTATAGTTTAAAAAAATACTAAAGAAAACGCTTTTGTCATCCAAACTAAACGTGTATGCAAAATTTCAGCTCAATCGGAAACCGGGAAGTGGGTCAAATTTAACTTCCAAGATTTTTTTACATAGTTAGTAGTTAGTTACAAGTGAAGGTAATAAAAGCGTTTTAAAAATACATAGGCACACGGATGGCAACAATACGTAGATAATTATGTATATATTTAGTAGCCAAGTAGCAGCATTGCTCGGTTACAAGGGACATTCCGATAATAGCGTTGGTGGCCCGCCGAATCCTGTCGGTTCCCAATCACTAACTACCTACCTAAATACCAGGGTTAGTTCAAACTTAATAATTAGAGAATAATGCGCTGAACATCGACTTAATATACCCATACCTCATTCAACTGATCCTGAGACAAAATATAAACAATTACTCTGTCCTTTTGTGATGAAATACAAAACTAGGCAATGAAGACTTCATAAATTACATCAATAAAAAGTGTTTGAAGTAGATTTAAATCACAAAATATTTTTGCTAGAAAATTAATCTTTCCTCTTTGTTTTTGAAATATTTTCCAGGAAATCTTTTTATTATGAGTAGTCAAATGTTGTTTATACTTTTTCGAAAGCCCAGTTGAATAAGGTAAGTACAGTATTCGTTTTGTTTTCTTTTTTTGTTAATATGCAGATTATAAATCTATTACTTTTTAGTTGGATCTTCATCAAGCGTAGATTTTTTTGGGTAAAATAATTTCATATTTTTTTGGCTTTTGTAGCTGTTACATTCTGTCAAAAAGGTAGATATATTTAACTCCTCCCCTCTGTTACCTACAACATTAATATCAATAATCATTATTAATATGAATTTTATAATTTTTTTGCAATAAAGAATAGGTCTGTTTTCGGTTAAGATAAATATTGTATTTATTAAGTATTGAATATTACATGACCGTACCCCACTGTGAGGACTAATATAATGATACAATAAACAATAACAAATGTTCTTTTTTTTCTTTTTTAACGTAGGTAGGTATATTGATTATTATCTAACCATAATCGATTCTTTTGTGTAATGTTGAACAAATCCTACAAAATTACTTCTCAAAGGTCTGGCTCACATCAAAAGGCCAATTTTATTTCTAAAAGAAAGTTAATCGAACCGATTTGCTTAGGTATGCATCATAGGTACAGAGAGAGACCTTTTCCTGGAGTATTTGTATTTGCCAAGTTACCTATATCAATATAATAAATATTAGATTGATATTAAGCATTTTTATTGCTAAATATTCATACGCTGTCCTTTACAGAACCTTCGTTTTTCCCAGGATTTCGTTTTAATAAGTAAATATTTCTTTTGTGTCATTAAATTTATTATATATATTGCTGTACCTAGTCTTAGTATGTTGCAAAATTATCTCCTTTCAATGAAATGTTTGAAATAATATATCATATAGGTACGTCCTATTGAAAATTTCTCTACGTAGTTATCTACGTAATATGTTAGCAATTTGGCAAGATCTATCATCATCTTCATTCTTGCTGTATCTTTTACGAGTTATCTTTATTTAAAGGTGGGCATCAAATAAACGGCATCCACATTCGGATTTGAATTTGATATTTTATAAAATTGAATATTCTAGTTTTTGAGTGATGTCATAATTATGTTCATTGAAAATCAGCTGTTGACTTGCTCTTGAAGAATTAATAAAAATATAATCAGTTCCTCGATTTACATTTTGATATCAAACTCGATCTCAAGCACCACCCCCACAGTGCCAAGTCTATAGATACAAACCACAGACAAATGCAAACAATTTAAAATGTATCATCAATACTTTTTCGAAATTTGAAAATGTTAAAGGCACGGCTGGTGCTCGTTGAACATAAAATCGCCAAGTTCAAAAGTTTCAGGTAGAACGGTAGAACATAAACTTCGGCTCGAGTATTGTCACACGGCGATGTGATATTATTACTAGGCAGTTTGTGTAAAATATAAGGGTTGACCGCAAAGTTTTGCCGTAGTTAAACCACTTACAATCTCCACTGCCAACTGGCTGCGGAAGAATTCATTCCTGCGGTCACAGGGTTGACCGCTCCACAAACGTTTATGACTCGACCTATGGCCATGATTAATGTGCCAAGGGTCTGATAATGATCTGATTAGTTCCAGGCTAACACGTACGCGTTGGAATTCGTATGAAGTCACTAACTCCATTATTTCGAAATGTTACTGATAACCATACATTTTATAGGCAATTATTTAACAAAGGATTTAAGATCGCAGATTTACTTTTAAGGGACATAAATCTGTCAACACATACTCTTTAATGAACGTAGAAATGTTTGCATAAACTCATTAAAAAGTAAATTAACAATCTAACAAGAAGTCAATAAGTTAAGTGCCACGTCTTAACTAAGGCCTTTCTTGCACAAACGAATAATTTTTAACCATATCTCATTTCCCTTGTTATTTACGAGAATATAACTTCCCCTTTAAATTATAAGTAATGTACCTTTTTAACGTGAAGTTACTTTAATAGGCACCTATTTTTCATAAAAATTACACCTGGAAACATTATACACAAGTTGAGCGTTCACGCTGAGCTTCGCCATTTAATATTACCTACTATGTTATCCTTTCATGGAACTTTGGAAGTTTTGTCAGTGACACCGAGAAAAAAGCAATTTCATACTTAAATAGTTGTGACAAAAGGTTGTTAGTAAGGAACAAAGTTTTATTCAAACAAAACCCACTATTTGGAACACTCATCTCTATTCTGTGCCATAAGGCCCCAGCTGTCGTTTAATTTACACCGAATATGTGACGCAATACACGACGTTTATTGTATAGTAAATTCCATTCTATATTTTAGTTGAAAATTTTACAACTATGAAGACTTGGTGCACGTGTTTCTACAATATCATTATATTGCCTCAACACATTTCGTTTTATATTTTCTTTTAAAACAGTTTTCATGAATTTTGTCTTTGCTACGAGTCGGACTCGCGCACCGAGGGTTCCGTACAGTGACGATACTTCGCGGTTTTACTCTTCGGAAACAAAATGCTTTGAACGACTGCGGCCCGTCTAGAGTTAGTAATTCTGTGTTTAGACGTCGGGTGCAAACGATTTTAGGTTTAAAGATGGTCGACCGGAAAATAATTTATTTATGAAGTTATGGTATACGGACCACATAATTAAGATTGTTTGTGAAGGATTTTTGATGATTTCAGACTACTTTGTGACGTCGTCAGCAGCAAAAGTTAAAGAATTAATAATAAAAAAATTATACTACCTACTAATTAGAAAACATTTCTCGACCCAAAAAAAATATATGGCACATTAACAACAGTATGCATTCCAACACCCGTACACCACAAAATATATTAGATGCGAAGACCTGCGCGCCGAAGCGGGCGCAGTGATTCACCATGCCGATATCACTATTAGGTAAATAGGTACAAATCGATAGCATTAGTAAGTGGCGCAGCAGTTGAAATATTATATTATTATTATTATATTGTGACAGACGAACAAACAGACAGAGACGGACGGAGTCGCACCGTAAGGGCACAGTATATAATTATTATATGTAACATATAAACTGTGATAAGGGTGCTTTTTTACCTTTTTGGTATGGAACCCTAAAAATTAATAGGTATGGGTAATCATAATCAAAAGCGATTTTATTAGTATTATTTCTCCATTGTTTTCAGGAAATAAAAACATGATTAATCATTATAAATAGATAACTTACGAAACATTTTCTCGCCGAATCTAGACGTCCATTTGATAGCTTATGGGTCATTTCCCATGTTACAAAAGGTTACGATGGAGGAAAACAAAGCATTAGTATGTACATATTTCATAAAGCGTAACAGCGCTTGTTTATTTTGTGGATAAAAATAACACGAAATGTGCCTAAAATGTTAACGGGTATAAAGTTAACGTAAACTGTAAAATAAAGGTTTAATTAACGCGTTTTTGACGAAACGTTATTCAGAGAAACAGTACACGATGAACATGTACGCTTAGGAGCTATCCTCCATGTATACAATACAATACACTTTATTGCAAACAGAAAGAGAAGAAAAGATACAATAAATAGAAAAAGAGATGTACAAAGATCGGTCTTATCGCTCTTGGCGATTTCTGCCAGACAGCCTTACCAGGCTCAGAGAATTGTCAGTCGTCTACCGCAAAACATACAGGCAGCAAGTGACACTATATTTTCTAAAAAAAAATGGTAAAAATCCTATCCCTACCTACTACACGCGACCGATTCCTCACTATCTACATACCTACGTCGGATCCGTCACTACTTCGATAGATATAGCTACGTTATCTGTAACAGAATTGAATTTCTTAGTCATGTTCGTAGCTGTGTTACATTGAAAGCCCACCTGCCTACGCATTTCCCGCTGAATCCCGAATATTTGCATTAAACACAATAAGCTTTGGTAAGAGGATACGATTTAAGAGGATGAATTGAGTAGGTTATTGTTAGCCACTTCACTGACGTCTCTGATTGCTACCTTGCACTTTTGAAAAGATCAGATCATTATACACTCCTAATTTTTAACCTCTATATCTCTGAAATCAAGAAAAAAACATCTATTCCATACAAAACTGGATACCTTACAGGATCAAAATGTGTGGAGCAATCAATTTGTATTTTTCATAATTTAACAATTGGACCCTTAATAGAAGTTGTGTAAAATGATGACCAAAGTATATATAACATTTTTTCTGCTAAGTAAATAAATTTGAAAAATCTTATGGAAATAATTTCAATTTTTTTTTTTGTTCGCTAGTCTTGGCTGTCGAAGGTTTTCCTTTTAAACGCTTAAATAACCTACCTACTTAAAAACTTGCAATGAAAACAAACCCAATGCTTCATCATCAGCCTGTAGCAGTCCACTGCTGGACATAGGCCTCTCAAATCGCACGCCATCTGGCTCGATCCTCGGCTACTCTCTTCTTCTATTTGTGACTCTCTCAACTCAACGTTGCAGATACTTATTTATGGCTAACAAAAAGTGGGTTCAAACAATCAACGATCCCTATTCCGTGAATTCACTGGCTCCTTTTTGAAATGTCAGTGAACAATAAGAACAGTCAAAAGGTATTCTACTTAGAGAAATCACTGAACCAATTAAAATATCGATGTTCCGTTCCAATTCCAAATGTCAATTACCAAAATTAAAACACAGAGGTTGATTGCGCAGCTTTTAAAACTTACATTTAGTTTTTAGTTGTAATATCCTGCTAGGGTTTAGGATATAGGCATATATTGATGTAGTAGACTAGGTTGTTTTAAGCTCAATTTATCTATCAGCTATGGAAATCAATTCATCTTAATAGTTATCCTAGACTTACAAACTTTTAAGTTAACAAAGAGTAATGTACCATCATGTCTATTGAGATAGGACCCAGTTGGCCGCCGTCCAGCTGTCTATTATTGAATTGTGGAACTTTATGAGAGATAAGTAAACAAACGGAATAGATTACGTATAATATAATCGATAGCCGCAAGTTTGATCGGAGTTGCGAGCTTAATATTTTGTGTGGCGAGAGAGCGCGCATTCCGCGCACGTGCCCCGGAATATCAAGCAAACCCAACAGAAAAGAGGTAAAAAGGCTATATAATTAAACCTTAATAATCCCTGTTTACGGCAGCAGCTAATCCTTTTGTATAGTTACGACTTATTTATTACCTTTATGGCGATGAACCCGTGAAGCGAGTGGCGCTACGTTGACGCCCGTCGAGTTATTGTATCGAGATCCAGCCGTCCCGGCTTTTAAATTATAAAGCAAAATGGAAAAACCATTATGTTTCCAACGTGACGTGCTAGAATCGCCACTTCGTTTTGATTAAACGTGCCAGACCAAGTATTTGGAGTTTTGTTGCTTAAAACATCAGTTCAGTAATGAAGATTAGAAGCTTACTTACTACAGCCATTGTTTCTTTTTTCAATACGACAAGATTCAATTCAATATAATCCAATTTTGCTGTAATTTTCTAGACTTTAAGTAATATCCCTAATCCAATTTAACCGAAAATCTACAGATAAAATATTTACTTTGTAATAAATTGGCTTTCAGGCGAATGAAAACTCAGTTTTAACAATTCTAGACATTTTTAGACAGTAGGCGGTCGTGTCAATTGTTCGAGACTGATATAATTATTATTATCTAGCAGTTGTATACACAGATGCACAATTTAGGGAAATTGTGATTCGGTACTAGAGGCCCATATGCGTTTACATTGTTAATGTTATAAATGGAGCACAGTAAAAATAAACAGTAAATAAGCCGTGAGGAGAGCTCGGTGTCTCAATATGTCCCTGGCGGCCACTCGTATTGCGTTGCCTACTTTATTTTCGCTGTTCGCACACAATTTACAACCAAAGCCTCTATTTTGCAATTACATTTTTACGATAAAATATGATATAGCACCTCAGACAGTTTGTACCTTTCTGTTTGATATAGGTTCCAAGAATTTTCGCTTTTTAGTTAGAAAAAACATACCTTTTGCTGACAAGTTAACGCTACATTCCCAGACGTTTACCTGAAATGAAAAAGTAATGGATTAGATATTTGGAAAGTTTTATTACACAAAAATGTTTTATCGACATTTCGTACAATTGGGATTAAGTCATCACCTGCTTCGCCTTTTTTAAGGATTTTGTTGTTATCCGAAATAAATATATTTATGTATTTCAGAGTATTTTTCAGTCTGCTTCCAGTCTAACAAGATGATGCTAAATAGAAAAAAGAAAAGAATACAAATATGTGTTTGTCCCAGAAACACGCACACAAAGTAACAATTTTTTTTAAACATATAGGTACGTAAAATGGCGAAAAGAAGGTGACCCAGCATACTAAATGCTGTGGCGTGGACCACAACACAGCACTGATTTAAAGAGTTGACCTAAGTGACGTTCGGATTAGCCTGCTTACACAAAAGGACAATGAAAAACATATTTAAAGATCTAAGGTAAGTAAAAAATTATAATATTATTACCATATTTTGAATACAAACATATAAAACACAATACACACAAATATCTATAATATAACAATAGCCTACACCATGTCTATGACTTTCATTTGACTTAAATTACTGGAATATACCGGTACCGGTAGCTGACTACCAGTCTATCCTACTGTACTACAACTACTACAAGTTTTCGGATTGCTGTTTGCCCATAACAACCGTCATATTATTATAGGTATTCGTATGACAACAAACACGAACCACGTAGGGGTCTCAATGTTTAAATTTACGGTATCCATCCAAGCACCACGACATGGCAGCTTAATCCCACAGATTAATCGAGCCTCTCGACGCAATTTAAAAGCTGGGACAATTTTATGAGCAAAAAAACCGTTCCTTGAATGATCTCGTGAATATAATTCATATATTTTGACCGCAAAAACCCAATGAAATGAAAACCCAAGCGGATAGCAACAAATAATTAAACAATAAAATTGGAGCGGCAGATTCGGAATACGGCGGTGTGCATACTGGAGAATAAATGAAACATTTATCACTGTCGGGCTTTACAGCGGGCGACCCGCCCGCATCACCGGCTTGGAACAATAACCCTCATCTGGATACAGATGCAAACGCATTTGGAATGAAAGGAACTGTCTTTTGCTTGGTAAGCCCCATTTCATACGTCATCGAGCATTGAGGAACGATTTCAGCGTTTTTGTTGATTCGTTTTCATTTTTAACGAACAATCGTCGAGTCGGCGTCGGAGCTCAGAGGCAACTGACAACATCGTTTAATAATTCAGCTTGGGTTTATTGAATCCAATCTCTTCAGAATCCAATCATTTTGATTATTGGGTACAGTCAACTTTAACAGTTAGTAATTGAATTTTAAATTTGCCTAACAATATTAAGTCAATACCTATATCATAATGATTAAGCAGTTTTGAGATCTGGGGGTCTACCGCGTAACTAAAATGGTAATGAACATCGACTCTGGTAATAAACTACATTACGATTGTGGGAGACTAAACTTCGAGCTACCTTGTAAAAAAAAATACCGATCATGAAGTTGGGATTCTCATTGTCATCATCAGTATTATTTTCACAAGGTAGCTCTAAGTTTAGTTTCTCACGATCGTATTGAAGTTTAATATCATAGGCGATGTTCATTACCATTTAAGTTATCCTTTGACTTATCATCATTTAGGTACTTTTGATGTAGACCGTAAAAAGATTCGAATGAAAATAAAGTCTCGATAGCCAAAGGTCGAACACTCGTACACAATGTTATTTAATTACGCCAGAAAGTTCTGGCCGATAATAGGACGTGGTCGTGGACGGTAAATAAGTTTTGTTATTTGCTTCAGACATATTCTACGAACGAACACCTCGGTCCCTTTATGAACTTAGGTTATCATGTCACGTAACGACGAAGGCACTTGTGATGAAGGGAAAAAAATATCTAGGCGCTACTTTTAATCATTATCGGTATTAGTACTTGGCTTTTATTGCCTCACGTAGGTGCGCCTGCGATTCTGTCCGCGTTATCATTTCACCTCTTAGGGGTCGAATTTTGGAAAATACTTTCACATGCAATTTGTACATCGTCGCGTCGTATAAAGAACCTAAATGTAATTTTGTAGGATCTATAGTTCCAGAGATTTTGTGATGAATTAGGTGTGATTTTGCTTATGATACAATATGTAACAAATGACACCACTCAAACACCACAATTTATGTTTATGTTTTTATTCCTTTTTTGTGCTTTTTTGCAGTGTTTTATTCTTTATCTTTAATCTTCTCTCTTTTGTGTTAGCCAATATTTCCGTGCTGAATAAATAGTTTATGAATGGTTGGTGCTGATTAAATGTTAGTAGGTATAATACGATTACAGTCTACCGTAGCCCTTGAGCTCTTATTTCTAAATTAATATCTGCAAAAACAGCCTGTCTACTGCAGGACAGCCTGTTTTTGCAGAATTGCTGATGATGATGTTAATATCTACTGATATAATGATTAATAATAAAAAGATTAGCATATTCCAAGTTGCGAAGAGACGATAGCAAAACTTTGATTTATCAATGACTATGTGATGGGCGTCGAACTGTATGAAAAAGCTAAAAGTTATATGTTAAATGGTTTATTTTTATGGAAAATACAATTATTTTATATCGACCAAATCGACCAAACCTGTCACAAAAAGAAAATTGGAAACAAACAAAAAAGAAGATTCGAAAAAGATAAAATTATATTAAAAAAGGCAAAGAATTTGCAACAATATCACGTACAGCAAATATACAACATTCTGAAATGCCAATTTATATCCACTAAACATAAAGTATCTTATCCCAATTGTATCTAGAAATGTAGAAATAATAAAAGAATAAGGTGTTGGAATTAGTCACGTGTAAATAAATAGGCTGATATTAATTTTGTTTCAACGTGGAGTGTTGCTACAAAGTAATCTAATGTAGCTGGCATTGAACCTTTTAAATTTCCTATTCTGATACAGTACGACACAACTAAGAAATTGCATCGGCAAACTTCGTAAAACCGATCACTGCTGAACTGAGTGCGACTTCGAGACCAACGACTGTTTATTAGTACTGCAGTAAAGCGTGATCTTTACGCTGACGCAATAAGTTGTAAAATTGTCTAAGCGAGCGACTGCCATTGATTGTTCGATCAGGTACATCGATGTTACTTCTTAGTTGTGTCGTACTATACATGGGGACTTTATTTTCAGTACATTGAGATTATCAGCAACTTTAAACTCAATAACTTTATCTTTAAAATCAACACATCATTTCTTCAATAGGTACCTACTTATTTCAAAAATATGACCAAATCCACTTGTAAATTACCTTCTGAAATAAACATATGTGCAAATAAACTTTGGTAAAAGAACTTTATCACCCACATTTATCTTTTACTTTTACCTACCTTTATTCATCTTTTTTTTTGGTTACTTCACCTATCTATTATTTGTAAATATTAGAAGCTACAAAGTTCTGAATTACCTCATCGTATTAAAAATGATATCGAACAATACTTCCAATACAAAGATACGTTAGGTATATCTTAACCAAAAAAGGTTAATTGAAAATTTGAAATGACCACTCAATAAATTGAAAATCCTTTCGGTATTGTAAATCAAGTTACAATACTCGGTAACAAAGCTATAAGGAAAGAGCTGTGAAAATATTGAAATGTATTCATAGTGAAGCATGGTAAGTAATCAGGGTATTTGAAGTAAAATCCATGGAAACCTTTCGAAAAAACTTCCCCCTCGTCCCGAGGGAGAAACACGTGGAAACGTAAACAGGTTAAAGTAAACTTTTTTAGAAGCTCCCATTTTAACATTGTGTCTCTCTCTTTGTTCGATATAAATAATGTTACTTGTAGAATTTACACGTGGATAGGTAAGTAACACTCTACAGAGCGTATAAAGAATGGGTGAAGGAAAAAAATAAAAAATAATAAGTAGGTAGGTACATACTACAAGCTGTGGGGCCTCCTTTACAGGCGAGTGAATCGCAATGATAGTATCGCCGTGTCACTATTAACAGTAGATAATTATTAATACAATCCGAATATTAATACGTGAAGAGAAAACTTTGTACCCGCATTTAAGAATATTACCTACGCGCACGAAGGAGTACCTATGAGATTTGGCATAGTTAAAGTTTAATTGACGAAGGAGTGCAGAAAGCTTTTTTATTTTTTGAAAGCTTTATATATTAATATTACGGTCGAATTTCGACCACTGAGCGACCACTAGTAATGACACTCATAAATACGGTATCTTCTTCCTTTGATGTATTCAACGTCTTCGTTAATAATACCTTTAATAAATTCCTTAAGCTGCGAACGGTCGCAACAATCGATTTCCTATTGTGTCTACTTCTCGTCGCTTGAAGGATTAACCCTTAACGTCTACAATAAACTGAAAATGGACATGAATACGATGTTATAGGTAGGTTTGTCTAGTGGAGTACTGACGACCGTAACTTATAAGCTCTTGACTGCTCAATCAAATCCTACTTCAGATCCCTTCCACTAATAACATCCTTGAGGAAACAATAGGCAGAGAGAAAGACACGGTTCTGATTGAAGACGAAATATATCAACACAGAGATAAGTAAAGCCTTATAATAAACAAGGCTGTGAGGCCGATACAGATGGGGTATTGATTCTAATTTATTATGCAGACGACGGACATCTAATCCTACGCGGGTTCGCGATAACATCCGATCGTTTGTTCTGAGAACGAATGCAAACACTGACTAAAAGCAATTACGATAAAGAACCCCAAACATAACATCAGATTATGTACCCAAGATCCTAAGCCAAGATAAAGTTACACAACTAAGTATTATGTAACTGAGTCAAAAGTTGAAAAGGCACAAATTAAAAGTAATTTTTAAGTCGCAAATGTTTATAATGTAAGTTAAACAAGAACGCAGTTTGCAAGAAATGTTATAAGTCGGAACTCGTTTCTCGTCTGCAAGAGGGTGAAACAAGCCCGTAAATTCCCGTTTCCGTGTCATTTTCCATAACAATGTCAAAACTCTTGTTATGAACACATTATTTTGTTGGAACAAAAAACTCTGCAGTCTGAATTTCTCAAACGACTAAAAGAGAAATGCAAGGTTTTGTTACTGCAAACTTTATTATGTTCCCAACAATGAATTCGCTTTTATCTACATGTTATATGTGTAGTTTGTCTGAGATAACCACTACATAAAACAAAGAACTGTTAGAAAAAAGAATTATCATATACGTTTATTGTGTCTTTTTTTTTGTATCCAAAGCAATTTGTAAATAGTGTACCTACCTACTATGTTTTTTATTTTCTGAGGAACATGTATTGGAATATAATTACTTGGGGGACTCGTAACTACATAGCTACTGTGCAGATCAGTAGATCAACGAGGTTAAGCAGCGATTGCTGCGGTCAGTCCTTGGACAGGTGACCGTTTCTTCGAACATCGAAACCCCTCTGTGCTTCGGAAAACACGTTATGCAGTTGATTTCTGTTGTCATGTGAATACCTATGACAGTCGTTACGGGAGTCAGCAGCCCAAAAAGTCTGACAACCGATCTAATCTTAGGGTATCAGTGGCTCTCAGTTATTAGGTGGCGGAGGTCAGGTGGCAGTCGATCTGTGTAAAATATTAATTCTCAGCCGCATCTGCTTAGATTGAGAGCCGAACCCAGTGTAGTTGCCAAAAGGCTAGGCAGATGATGTATTGGAATATAAAATGTATTGGCTTTGTATATTCGATTCTTACATCCACTTCGTTACATCCGCTACTCCCCTATTTACATACATGTAGTATATTATATAGACGCATTTTTGTAAATATATATTTCCAGCACATATTTATGTAAAGAGGAAACATCTTAGTATAACCGCCGGAGTAAAACTAAGCGTAAACGAACCTTTTCTTTACAACGCCACTAAAATGTTACAGCCGCAACACATTCTCGGTTTTCGCGAACGTGACGTTTTTCCTGCTATTTCGAATATTCTTTTGTAGACAAAGAAAACAATGCACGTGTAAGTGTCTTCCCAAACAGGTAGCTAAAAGGATTATAATACGGTGTTTTATATTCCAGTAAAAGCAAAATAAGTGGAATTATACCGATAATTGGATCACTACGAGACAAATTTTGAATTCTCGAAATTTCTGCTTTCAAAACATACCTACCTACTCGTACTTAGCTTCATCAAGGTTAAATTCTGAAACGTAAAACGTCAGTAATCAACAAAACAAAGCTTCTTTACAAATTAATTATTAAATATTTAAATTAACGAAACAAATAGGTAATTAAAAACAATCATTCCATTTCAAAGTTAATTTTCGAACTCGTGCTCTTGTCACCAATCTGTGTGTCAAGCACGAATGTTTTTGACGTATCGTAAAGTTAACGTGAGCAAATTTTGAATCAAAAATAAACCTTTAAAATATGTTTTTTTTTTTTGAAAATACATGTACTATTTTTAGATTTTCTTGAAGCAAGTGTGTACTTTGCGTAAACTTAAACAAAAATGCGATAGAATTATTGTATTTTTTATTCAAACGTTACGATACGTTAAAAACATTCGTGCTTGGCCCTCTGCTAATTATTATTCATTGAAAAATAAAGTCAAGCGATTATAAACACTTGCCATATTGAAGCGTGCGTATCTAAACGAAGCTGACGTAACTGTTGATTACGGGGACAGGTTTGAGAGTCAACCGATGAGATTAAACGGGAGGTGCTGTGTAGCCATGCAAACTTTGAAATCCAAATGAGATTGGATGTGATAGCGCTACGGCGACAAATACTGTTACGGCGAGGAAATCTGATAGCATGGCGCATAAATGCTTTAGGATGAAATTGAAACAGCATGGGTAATTGTCACCGTTCATGTGGCGACCAGATATCAGCGTCAGCGGACCGAGCGTACATGATATTGGTCTGGCCCCTTCGGAGATAAAAAGGGAACAAATTCCCAATAATCCAAAAATGCTAAGTAAAAGAACAGAGGAAAATGTACGGTCCACCAAAAAAGTGGTTTATCAATTTTAACAAAACTTCCTATCGAAATAAAATATCACTAAAGTTGAATTTTCATTATTTTGGCAAGAAAATATAGCTCTTTTTGGTTTTGCAGAATAAACAAATTGCAACCGTAGCGTAGAATAGAATATATCTTTATTTCATGTAAACCAAATACAGGCACTTATGAAATGTCGAGACTCTAAGTGCACGGTTCCATGGTGGTAGACCATTTTTTTTGTCGACTGTACATAATCTAACGATTAAAACAAGAACTCACTCAGTAACGATAATTGGTTAGAGGTCCATTTTAGAACCATATCTCATTAATAATATCACGAAAGCTCAAAACCTAATTAATCTGAACAAAATAAACCGGGTCTTCAAAATTGGTTCACACGTTCCATGTTAACTAAACCCAAAGGGGTGATTTCAATTAAAATCCCCAATTACGTTTTACGCCAACATTTGTCACGACCTATAATAACGGCGTACCTAATAAAACACTAAATTGCCGGCCAGTTTTATTAGTATAAGAAACTATATAAAAGCCAAACACTGGGGCGTTAATTACAACTCATAATATTGTAATTTATTACCCGAGACGAGTCACGAAGGGACTAATATTAATTCTGTCTTTATTTATAGCTCGCGGAATGTCCCCGGAGTGACTGTAGTACGCTTTATATTCAATTTTATGATACCTGGTAAATGAGAGATGAAGAAAGTGGAGCCACTTTCTCTATAACAATAGGGCATCGGTTTTTATTTTTTTTAATTTTTTTATGGTGTTCTTTAACTGCCTACTTAATGGGAATATAAAATATTTGTCCATTTTTTTATGGTAGTCCTTTACCCCATTAGAAATTTTGAATACATAACAATCCGTGAAGACGGAGCAGCAAACGATTATGGGCCATGTTCCATATGTTTAAAATGAAATCATATTAAACGACAGATTTTGCTCTAATCGTCTGTTATGTTATCGGTGAACTTGGGCTTAAGGACGCCAATTATTCGTCTTTTTCATGTTTAAAATATTATTAGTGAAATCTTCTTTGTATCGCAACACAACTGTACGCATAACTGATAGTTATGGTACGCACGACGACATATCAAGCTATACACTTTTAGTATAAATTGACCTCTCATTGTACGGAAAGCCTATTTAATGCGAGGTCAGTTTATACTGAAAATGTATAGCTATATGCTATTGTGTGTACTTCATATTAAGACAACCCTAATAAATATAAAATAAGACCGAAGAAGAGTATTATTTTATTAATTCAAAATACTTTTCTACTCTGTCTTGACAGACACAGCAATTATTTCAGTTCTCAAGTCATTTATTTTATTTCAAATTTATTCTCGCAATCAAGTGGTTCTTCTCTTCATATTGTCGTGCCGCCGGCCTATTGCCCGACTCTGCTTAATTTAATTAACTGGATGGTAGCTCCCATAATGATTATGCAGTATTCACTCAAATTGGTCTTTAGGTACTGTAGAATAGAATAGAATAGATCTCAAAAATCAGGAAAATGTGTTACTCAGGCGACAGAGTAACACATTTTCCTTTTAATATTGAAGACTTTCTGCACTACCTGTGCAACTGTGTCAAATCCGTAGCGTTTCTAGTTACACTACTAAACTGCTACAAACGACCGATTTTATTACGCGTAGCTTACATTCGGCGTAACGAGTAACCCCACTCAACGTAGCGCTACGGTCTACAAAAGTACTACGCTCGTAGCACCGCGGTCGTAGCCGTAGTACTCGAAACGGTTACAAATTTTACGTGCCATTAGGTAGCCGGATAAAGGGAAGGCAGTTCGGCTCGCTTTCAAATGTAGCCGCTTATTTTCTAAGATTGCAACCGGATTTCGAATTTTCTGGTATCCGTTACTGTTTAAGGTCCGGCAGTTTGAAATATTCTTAAAGAAAGAAAAACTATTTGGCCAATGTTTTTTCAGAATGACCAATTTTTTTCTATGTTGTTTATGAAACGCAAAAATTTCATTTTTAAGTAAAATATTAGATTGATATCACAGAAGAAAAATATAAAATTATCAAAGACGTTTTATCCAAGTTATTTTTGACAAGCTTTGAATTTAAAAAGTAATGAAGTAAGACGAAATTGGTAAATATTTGTGTTCCAGGAAATTTTCTCGTGGCTCGACATGAAAGCTACATTACAAAGGTTTATTTTATAAATACGTCTTTATACCCGACTTCCAATTTGCGAGCAGGAAGATTACAAGAAAAAATCTCCATTTTAAGCTATCACCAAGTGTTTATCTGATCCGGATTTCAATCAATTGCTTAAAACGGCGGAATAATCGTTATTTTGTGCGCATGTCTTCTTCGATTCTTAGAGATATATTATAGATAGAGGTTAACGTGAACAGAAATTGTCCGAAATAATATACAGGCATTCCACAAAAAGAACTTAATCTAATTTTCTAGCAATTGTTAATTCAAATTCCATTACATAAAAATCAACTTATTCTGCTCATTCCTGGAGAACAGCATCATCATCTGGCTTATATCGCTTGACCTAGAAAGCTCAGTTTCGGCGTGAAATATGTTTTGCTATCAAATTTGAATAAAACAAGGCCAGTCGAATTGAGCGGCGGAGCTAAAATAAAATTAACAAACCTTCACAGGCGGGATCATGTTAACAGTTGGTGTAATTCATTTGGAATGATACACGTTCATTTAAAGATAACGCGCCTCGTATAACACATGGTGCCAAATTATTGTGCGGATTATACGAACATATAAAAATGTTCACGAAAAATAAAGATGAATTGGACATAAAAGTTTATATTGCGCTTTTAAAAAATAAAATATATTTTTGTGCTTCACTACGTTATATGTTACATCAATTATAAGATTTTTAACGTAAAGAGGATGCCATGACTATTATGTATATGGTACCTATACCATGTAATATCTGCTTGATAAATAATGAATTTAGTGACCATGACAGTTTAAAAACTTATAATTATAAGTTTTTAAACTGTCATGGTCACTAACATTGTTATTGAAGTTAAGAACGGGGTATTTACCATGTTTATACTTTCTTGCGAGCTTCCGATAAACAATAAGGGTAAATACTCCATTCTTAACTCTAATAATAATTAACAGTTATATTATGAAAAATATAATTGTGCATGTTCGATACAAAATAATTATAACGGATGTAAGTAACACCACAAATAGAAGAAATCTACAAAAACTATAAAAAGAGATGAAGGTACCTACAAAGGGTGGTCTTATCGCACTTGGCGATTTCTACCACACAACCTTACGATGGACATATTTGCAGGTTAAAAGAGAGGGGTAGTCCACAGTGTAACAATAATAGTAGGTAGATAAATATTTTGGTTCCTAAATACTACATAAAATATAATACGTAATACTAATGCGGTATGTATAGGTTCCTGCTGCGTGCGTTAAATTGCGAGCTATAGAAAATAGCTTATTTTTAATAGTATGTAAAATTAAGGGTCGTTTCTCAGCAATAATTTTTGCACAATGTTACTTGGTTTGATGTATCTACTTTATGCGTAGACGTCGACATCATTATGAGTCCTTTTACATTCAGTATAATATATCAGTTATATCATCCGTTTTCATACAGCTGGTCGTATGGCCTGAACTCCGCCCGATATATAAACAGAGCCACTGTTGAACACGCGACATTTAAAGGTCGCAATAATTCACACGCAGTGACAGTTTGGTAACACATTGCCATCAGCCGTCACGTGATAAAAAAGTTTAGAGTCACGTCACGCGTGTATTTTCTGAACGGGTAGACAGAGATGCATTTAGATTAGACACATAGTTCTTATATTATTAAAGCCTGGGCTACTTAGAACAAGAATTTCCAAAAGAAAAACCCTAGTAAAAATTTGTCTATCATAGGAATCGAAATCAGGCTTGCGACTTCTCGACCAACAGGATAATGTCTGAATAAGTTTTATCATCAAACAAAATTACTCTTAACTACGAGCAATTTAACTAAACATCTCATCTTTGGTAAACCGTACCATTATGGAACTTAGTATTCTTAAACATTAAACTTTCATTATGGATGCAGTCGTTTCCCGCCGCAGGGGGGCCCAAAGAACTTAAGGGGCGGGAGAGAATTACAACGAGTCATTAACCATAATAACAAACTGCCGACACTGATTAAGCTGCTTAGTAAACCTGCCTACCTCAAAGTAACGCTTCAAGTACCCCGACTCAGTAATACTGACGATAAATCAGTGGTAAAGGATGTGCGTTTATAATTAAATTTAATCAACAGTATATATAAGATACTATGTAGTTGTAATCGATAAAATACCACAAACCGCAAACTGCCCTTTTTCTATTTCTTCCGAGGCATGTCCATCCAAAGGTTGTCTGGAAGACATCGCTTTTAGCGATAAGACTGCCCATTGTACATGTTTATATTTATAAATATTGTATCTTTTATATTTCTGGTGTACAATAAAGTTTATTGTATTATACGTAATTATGGAGAAAAACTGCCAGATATTCATCTTAGGGCCCATCCACACTCAATACTTGTACCAGGATCGCGCGTTTTCGCGTTTGTTATTCACTTTTTGTAAGCAAAAGGCAGCCAACAAACGCGAAAGCCCGCGATTCTGCTGGAAAAATATCGAATGTGAACGAACCGTTAAACTTCGCTTCGTCGACGCAACGCACGCAAAGCAACTGATTTTGGCTTGCTGTGGCAATCTATACGAAATTACGAAGCAAGCCGAAATCCGTTCTATAATTTCGTCAATATCATGTTTTCACTGGCATTTTGTAACCATACAAATCGAGATGTCTATTTCGTACGGACTGGTACAGCCAACGTGCAAGATGCTTGTCGTTGAAGTCGCCTAATAAATTCGAGACAAGGTTGAAATTAGTTAGGGAAAGCCACTAGAACGAAGACTAAGACCCTAAATTATTAGAGGGATACAAACAAGTATAAGCGCGGGACTTCGTCCGCGTGGTTAGTGGTTTTGTCATCCTCAACCCTTTTAGAGTCGAATTATTTTAAAATGTCCTTTCTTGTTGATACCTAATCTAATTAATGTACCTACTATTCTATGTAGATTCTGGTGTACAAACATATTTTTTGTATATCAATAAATTAATTCACCCTATCGTTGTCGCAAGCGTCGAAATATATTGCATAGATTGCCAAAACCATCAATCATTATGTAATATTTTAATGGTTCCGTATTGGCTCGCATATAATTAAAGTCATATTTTGTAGTCGCATAACTGTACTTGTCATACTCTTCATTCATATAACGTCTATCCGCATAACCTGATTAGACATAATCGCGTTTGGCAAAAAATATTTTGTGTTTCGCTTCGATGAAACCATTATGCTCCCAAACAATTATGCCAATAATAATTACACGAAAAAACTTTATGCCAAACATTTTATGCCAATGAAAATCATGCAAATCAAAGGGTTCTCTATTTTAATATAACGAGAAAGCATTTGAAGAATTCAATGATAGAATAATTTCGAAATATATTCAATTAACCCTCTCATACCTTCATACAATCCATTAAAATGAACGAATGCATATTTGGAATTATTAGCAATTTCGGTTCTATAACTTTAATTAACTACGTGTCACATCACATGATTTTCAAAACACGTGAATGCGTTTACACCGACAATTTAAAGCTCGTTCAATTAGCTCGACACAAACGGGTTGTTAATTTCATATACGCTGCAAATGAGAAGATTATTTCGACGTTCAATTGCATACGTAAGTAGGTACCTACTGGCATTGATGATGTTTCAAGTCAATTACAACTGATGCCATAACAATACTACCTATAGAGGATTAGAAATCTTCAATGTTTTTAATCCCCGACAAAAAAGAACGGTGTTATAAGTTTGTAGTGTGTATCTGTGTATTTGTCTGTGGCATCGTAGCTCCATAACGGATAGACCAATTTCAATGCAGTTTTTTTAATCGAATGCTAGTTTAATCGGGTATCATCTACGTTTCATGAAAATCTGTTCACCTGTTCAAAAGTTACATCTCTTTTTATAGTTGGATACGGGGGTTTTTGACGGTCAGGTTATTCAAAAAGTGTATAAGCTTTGTTTACATTTTGATAAGTGCAAGTAAGTAGCACACTCAAGAGTAGTACAGGAAAAGTGTTAAAGTACTCATCATGAATGCACTTGTTGCTCCTTGAGACTGCTGAAGTAGCATTGTAGCACTTGCACATCTCTTCTTTTTAATAAGGTATTTTTTTATTTTAAATAAAAGAAAAGAAAAAGAATGAAAATGTTTTTATTTTTACGCCCAGTATGACGCACGAAACTTAAATAAACTCAAAACCTTACACCAAGACCACTTAAATAGCTGTTCGCCGCGGTTTCACCCGCGCGTTTTATTTTTATCAACATAAAATGATATTCTTTATCATTCAAAAAGTAAAAATAGTCGACCAAAAGGTCTAAAACCATATTACCATTTGGGAATAATCTCAAAAATGCTTACTAGCTACATGTCTATAGTACTTACACGCGAAATTTGATTTCATTTAGTGCAATAACTTTCAATCTAGAGAGGCTTACATGACCTTAAGTAAATAAATTTTAAAAATCACAATTTCTAAACTAATAATTTTCGCGGAACATAATATATTGCATTCAGATGAATCCAAGGAAAGAAACCGACTCAAAAATAATAATTTGGACCACTATAAATGGGCCATTCTGTATAATAAACATAATATAAAATATGCTTACGTTACTCAGGGATAGT
The DNA here is from genome assembly GCA_932294325.1 of Allophyes oxyacanthae. NCBI lineage: Eukaryota > Metazoa > Arthropoda > Insecta > Lepidoptera > Noctuidae > Allophyes > Allophyes oxyacanthae. Next base: position 7,150,704 of record OW028610.1, read on the forward strand.
GCAGCTTTCTATTAGTGAAAGAATTTTTAGAATTGGTTTAATAGTTCCACCTACATACAAACAAATTTTAACTCTTAATAACTTTATAGTATAGATTGTATAATTTACATCAATAAAGGAAATCCCGGAAAGGGCTGTTATTAGTTTCACTTTCAAGGCTTGAATGTTCAAATTGAATTTCAATCTGCATGAAATTTTGATCCTGGTAAATCAAGTGCTCCCTTGAGAATACACAAACGCTTCCGCGACGCGATCAAAGACGCGAAGAAGAGCTAATTATTGTTATCGTTCATATAGTAATAACAAGTTCTTCGCAAAAGCGTTTGTGTATAGTATAACCAATTTTCGAAAGGAATATACTTAATCATGATATAGAACAAAAAAGACTCAACTTTTAGAAATTGGCTTGCTCTTAGTTTCCCAATTTCCGAGTTTAGTTTGTCAGTAATCAAAGCGCTTCCCGGGATACTGACGGATTCTAACAAGCTGAGCTGCCAGCTTTCAAACACAGGTACAATATCCGCTAACTTATATACAGCTTTTTGTATGCTACATCTCATATCCGCATTTTTATAAATATCCGGAAATATATCAGAAAAACTGGATGGATATTGCTGCTTTTTGGCTCATAATCGGGGCTCCGAGTAGACCCAATATCGCCATCAGTACAAATTTCGGTACAGCTGACTTATATTCGTTTGGTGTACTGTGTTGTATGATTGTTTTTCCAATACAAATCCCATGTTAACCTAAGACATATGAAATCCGTGTGTAGCATTTATCCATATAGGGAACTAACTTTTTCCAGGTGAGTAGTCAAGAATTACATTTCCCGACGGGGGAGTTCATTAAATACTGCTTAGTGCGAGTTCATTACAGTACGATTTCTTCAAAACGTGAAAACGGAGGAACTGTCTCGTTTAGCAACAAAAAGCCTTAACGTGTGTAGTGCAATTGAGACGGTACAATCAGTGCTGGGTGAACATGAACTAGAGTTTAGTGTTTTGTTTCTTGAAGCTTTGTAAGCACAGGAAATTATTTGAACTATTGTTTTCGAAATAAAACATCGACAATGAATAATTGAATATCTAATGTACCTACGAGGGGCGTTCAATGTATTCTCGGTATGGGGGTGATTTATTAATGATATGGGTAATTTGAAAAATTAATTAATTAATGACATTATCTGAGGGTATAAATATAAAATTTCATATAGTTGTGATCATTAGTTTGCTAGTTACCCTTAGTCTACGACAACTGGAATGGCTAACTTGACAATGTTGAAGAAAATCGAGCAACGCGCTGTGATTAAACTCCTTACCAAACAAGGAAAAAGTCAAAAAACTGTTCACGAAGTGATGGTGGTTGTTTACCAAGATTCTGCACCTTCGTTATCTATGGTTCAAAAGTGGTCAAGTGAATTTAAAAGGGGCAGAGAGAGTATTGAAGACGACACCCGCTCGGGCGGCCCGGTTACTGCCTCTACGGATGAAAACGTGAAAAAAGTTGAGAAGCTTGTATTGGAGGATCCCGAATGAAGACGAAAATTATAGCAAAGATGACCCACCTCTCCGTTGGTACCATACACACTATTCTTCATGACCTCCTTAACCTTTCAAAAGTTAGTGCAAGATGGGTGCCACGAATGCTCACGGCGTATCAAAAACAAGTGCGAACCGAGTGCTGTAGAGAGTTTTTAGAGCTCTGTGGTGAAGTTCCAACTAGTATTTTCGATCGATTTTTTACTGGAGATGAAACGCGGGTTCACCCTTATGACCCTGAAAGTAAGCAGGAGTCCATGCAGTGGCACAAGAAGGGCAGTGCCCCCCTAAGAAATTCAAAGTCGTTCCGTCCGCTGGAAAAGTCATGGCTACGATCTTTTGGGACTGAAAGGGAATTTTGTTGATTGAGTACACAAAAAAAGGTGAAACCATAAACGCAGCTTCCTACTCATCCACTCTGCTAAATTTACGGGAGGCAATTAAAGAAAAAAGATGGGGTAAACTGACCGCCGGTGTGTTGCTTCTTCACGACAACGCCCCAGTCCACACGGCGCGTGTTTCCAAGGCTGCTGTGCGAGATTGTGGTTTCGAAGAAATAAACCACCCACCCTATAGTCCGAACTTAGCCCCAAGTGATTATTATTTGTTACCTAATTTGAAAAAATACCTTCGGGGAAAACAATTTTCAACGATGAAGAGCTTAAGGCGGCCATAAATGCGCATTTTTCAGAGAAGTGGGAAAGTTATTTTTTACAGGGTATTGAAAAATTAATTTTGAGATGTAATAAATGCATTGAGGTAATGGGGGATTACATTGAAAAATAAAAATAATTTTAATTGAATTAACTTCTATTTTCATGCTGAAACCGAGAATACATTGAACGCCCCTCGTATGTAACTATTCGACTGTAATTTCGATTTCTTTTAGATTTCAAATCCTGTTTGTTTTGATAGACTTACGTTCATGTCAAGTAATTTTTTTTTTTATAGATTTTGTTACCAATAATAATAATATAATATACGAGTACCTACCTACATAATAAATTATAAATTTACGCGCGTACGGAGGAGTGTGATATTTGCCATAGTTAACGTTTATGTGGAGAAAGAGTGCAGAAAGCTAAAATTACGGTCGAATTTCGACTACTAGTATATAATTAATATGCGAAGAGTATCATTGTACCCCTTTTTAAGCATATTGCACCCACGGAGAAGCGTTAGATTTGGCATAGTTAACGTTTATATGGCGAAGGAGTGCAGAAAGCTAAAATTTATATATATTATGTGGCCGAATTTCGACCACTGGGCGACCACTAGTATTTAGAATTGCTTCCAGAAGTTCCAGAGTTACCCCCTACATACATACAAATAAATTTTACTTCCTTATGTATATTTCTTAGATTTAGTACTTGTTTCAAAGATTTAGTACTCGTCGCAAAAGAAAAACATATAATTTACGAGCCGCTTTTCATGTTGGGCAGGTTGTAAAAGTCAAATGAAAGCGAGAGCCTCTATTGTGTTACTTGATAGGTGACAAGTATTCCTACAGGACGCTATTTAATGAAATTTTGACCCTCCACATTTATATCAAGCGTTTCAAGAAGTACGTAATTTGTTTAACAACGATTTTCTGCTGAAAGCGTCATGGTTCATATATTTTATAGCAGACGATACGTCCACTGCCGAACTGCCCAGTTATGAATACAATACTGTTTTAGGAATTCTGATTTATAATCACCAGCAGTACGCAGGTGTTTTTTTTTTTTTTTTTCATTTAATCCACCCTAACATTTCTCCTTTATCGTGAGTACAGTTTACAAACATACATGTCATACACACACACCCAGACCCGGAACGACTATCCGTACGCCATACAAATATTTGTTCCGTTCGAGGATCGAACCTAATCGCTTAGCCATTGCGCCACCGTGCCAAATTGGTGATTGCGTGTTATTATTATCACAACAGAGGACGCTGCTTCTCATCTTTTTATGCCTTGGTTCTTTCTTTTTTCATGAATTAATTCATACCGTGCATAGCACCACACATAGTTATGTAATACTAGCTGTTGCTCGCGGTTTCAACCGCAATTTATTTTTATCAAAATAAAATATAGCCTATATAGTGATATACCCCCGAGTGCGGGGATAGTGAATAGAATAGAAATATTCCTTATTGTACACCTGATAAAAAAGAAGCAATAAACATATTATTTACAATTAAACATTTTAAGATTGTACAATGGGCGGTCTCATCACAACCGGCGATTTCGAGCTGTAGCTTTCTATTAGTGAAATAATTTTTAGAATCGGTGCAGTAGTTCCAGAATTTATCCACTACATACAAACAAACTTTAGTATAGATATAGATTTCCTCAATCGCCTTTTTTATACCATGATAAAAGCTCTACACGCTGGCGATATATTAAAGTATATAGTAAATGGTGATTCATTTCCTCGTTTGTTTCTTATATCTTATCTGAGGCGCGATGCTGTTTACATTAGATTTATCGGAGAACCACCGCCGTCGACGGAACACACAAAATTATGTTACGCTCCCCCATAGCCTGTTTTTACATCATTTATTCGAGAATAGGTATAGGGCGCTATCGTTATCTTGAAATTGATATCTTTACCAATATTTGTAATGTTTTTATTACATTTTAGAATATGTGGCTATAGATAGAATGATTGGCGTTCATCACTTGGCGTTCTTGGAAAATTATTGCGATATATGGTCAATGCAAAAGAAACCATTTGTAAACTACACAAATGTGTTTTTTTTTTTGGCCAACTAATGCGTATGTTTTTACAAACACGCCAAGTGAAGTGCCCCATTCTTTTTTATACAATCTTTTAAACGTCAAAAACTTCATCGACAACCATGTTATTAAAATTAATAACTATGTGAAATATTACACTAAGGAATAAAAGAGATTATCGACCCATAGTCTCATAATGACTCTCGCGACTATACACTGAAAAAACGTAATGGCTAGAAATAAACAAGTTATTGCTAATAACAACCGAATAACTTGGTTCGGATGGAGCATGCAAAGTCGTTTTATCCGTGCACAGTCTGACTCAACTTCGTAAAGAGACTAGGTACTATCAGCATTATTCCTCTCATACTTTGTATTCCATACATGCCTTGTTGCAAAGTTGCAGTTCACAACTTATTTAATTTACTAGCTGTGACGTCATAGTATCGGCACACTCCTGCTGAACAAGGGACCATGAGACTGGAGTTAATAACGATTTATGGAACCCTTTGTTCCATGAATGTTATCTCGTGAGCTCGCTATTCATCCTTGATATATTGTACCGTGTCGAAAGAATATGAAGCCTATCTATTATTCTGTTAAATTCTTGTTGAAATAGAGAGGTTAGGTTATGAATTGACGCAGCTCCAAAAAGATGTTATTTATTATTATGTGAGGGACTTTGTTTATTTTGTAAGTATGATAAACTGGTGAACCTTTGCATCTCTCAATATTGTATTTAGGCCAGTATAGTAGAATACTATAAATTTTTCTTTATAAAAGAATTCCAAATGTTACACACGACACGTTGCCCGTCATATTTCTATTCCATTTATAGAATACATCGAATATAAACGATATTATTCTGCCGTGAGTACCGCTAAGGTTAAACTTAATTTAATCTAAAAGCATTGCCGCCACCGTAACTCACTTAGAGACGGCCCACTGCGACACTGACTTGTGGCTGTGCCCGAAAAGAAACATTCTATAAAGAAAGCCATTTGGTAGGCACATAAAAGAAATACGTATAAATCAGAGGCGTCGGCCATTAAGGCATAGCCTTCGCGTTATTGTGCCCGCTCCGTCACGTTTATGTCACGCGAATGTGACAAAATAAGCGCCATTACACGACAAACATCACGACGTCTTATATTCGGTTCATTGCTATCACTCGCCTCCACGTAATTTCTTTCTGTCACCTCATATTCCCATCCACTTATCTTTAAACTCACTCGTTGAACTACGTAGATACGTAAGTATACACAGTCACAACATTAAAGTCTTCGATCACTGTCATGAAGATGGCGAACAAATAAAACTATAAGTGGCAGTCTTCGGCCAACCAGACAAGCAATATAAAGAAATTGGTCGAAAGTGACTGGCTAAAACATGTCTTACAATAATTTGATAACACATTTCAACTTAAATAGGTCACTGTAGATAAAAACTGCAAATAAAATTATTTTTTATGCAAAACAAAATTATCTACATAGTGAAAAGAAAAAATACATTTCCAAGTTTCATGCTCTTCAGTGAGAGGCTTATTAGCATACGATAGTGTTCTAAAAGCTGAAAAATACGGATCTTGAAAAGACCGCTCGCCGGCCGCCATTGAAATACGAGTGCACGGCTCATCCGTTCATAAATTATGTAGCGAAACGAAACAGAAATACAAAATCCGCGGGGGCGAATTTTGACGTAGCCCTAACATATTTTTAATGAAACAACATTTTTTCAAAGGAATAAAGGTCACAAGTCTAGCACTTTTTTAGCTTAGTCAAACGATTTTTTGCGTCGCTTCACGTTAAAATCACGAAACGTTCGCGTACTAAAGCTGTCATTGTGAAGGTTTTGACTGATTTTGAATTCAGCCGGCTCAACGTCAGGTAATTTCGGAGGCTTTTTCTTATAGGTACTTTATGGAAATCTCGACTATCAGCGAAATTTTCTATCATAGATATTTCAAAGAAGTGCCTTACGGGCAAAAACTACTGCGGAGAAAAAAGCTCATAATATTAAACTCAATCGTTAGAAAATATTATAATGATTAATGCCTCTAACGATATTATTTACCTTTTGAAGATAAAAACTTTAACGACATCTTTATAATTCATTGAACAGCGTGCAATGCGATAAACATTTCCAATAAAAGAAAACGAAGTAGCAAATTCTTACACAACTAAAATTACACGGCATGTCCCTGGACTTATCAAGAGGAAGCGCAAAACTTAGTCAGGTAGATGTAACTTAATTTAGACGCCGGCGTTCGAAGCCAATCGCGGCGACGATGTTTGCGGAAATTCGTACGTAGACAAGCGATTTTTTTGCCGTGAACGTGAGGTGAAAGTTTTCGAACGTAGGCGTTCGTACTTAGCCTACGTGGGAACTAATCTAAGTCTTTCGAGAATTCAATTACTTCGGGTTGGTATGTATCTCAGACATTTTTTGTAAAATGGAATAACTTAGGATTATATTCGTGGAGCGGAATTTCTGTTTGATCCTCGTTTCATTGTAATATAGATATTAAAAAATATCACAAGTACTTCAAGTTACCTCAAGAGTTAAGAAGGATTGCCCAGCTTTAATAACAGAGAATGAGAAAACGACTTCATGTACACACGTTTTAAATACATGTTTCGGTACACTGAACTTACAATAAAGTGCCACAGGGAGACAGTTTTCCAAACAAAACAAAAACCTATCTAAATATCATGCAGCAAATCAATTCAGCGTCATGTTATGCGTCCTTGTGATCCAACACAAAGGCCGCTTTTCCATTAACCAATGTCGAAAATATATGAAAATATCGGTCAACGACAAAATACATAGCGTGAAAGTGGTTAATAATCAATGCATGAAATTCTTTATACACCGATATCGTTGTGTCAAGTAGGCAGAGTGAGTGTGCCATAATTATGCGGAGATACGCAAACTTTATAATTGGTTTTATAGTTTCGTGTTATTCCTACTGATTTTTTTTTAAATTTGACCGCTCTCTCTTCTTTTGGTAAAAAGGACTGTGAATGTGACTTTAATAACACCAGTTCTCTAAGAAAGAAATATCAAAGACAAGAGGAAGTCTTTTATATTCCGTGGTCATGTCGTCGGTGTGTAGGTAAAACACCCAAACAGGTGCACCAACTTCATGCAAACTATGAATCAAAGCTTGGCTGCGTTTGTTTTGTTATGTTGGCAGTTGAACGCCAGCCATGTTTAATGACACAGAAAATACGCAGGCTCAAGGTGCGGCCACCGAAACGACGGATTATGCACCGTAACATTATTACAACACACGGAAAAGCTTCTTGACGCCGTCGAATTACTTGCCTTTGTTGTTGTTCTATTCAGTAAACACAATGTATTGTCAAACTCACATTTGAAACAGCATTGAATCGCATTAGTGGTACCTATTCCATAATGTATTGCAAAGACCCCTGCGCAGCATCAAATGTCAAGTCATTGAGTAATTAGGTAAATAAATTAATCTTGGTCGAAAGTAGTGAATGTAAGATACAAATCGAGAGGCGAGTTCGTATTTTTACAGAAAGCACTATTGTTATAGTATGACACAAAAGATAAGGCGCCTCGTGAATCTTCGTTTGCACGACACGAACACAGTATTGCCGACAATACCCGAAGCTTTATCAATTTGTAATCAAGCTTATGCAATGCCCTTAACGTGTAAAAATTAATTGCCGTGCCGTCTATTTCTATTTCGCTCACCGACTGAAGGTCAAGTCGATGACGCAACAACGATGCTTTCTGATTGGTTGATCAATTTCCTGCATATTCAATTGTGTCAACTGCGCAGGTACATCGGTAAGCCATATAAGTTGTGTCGAACTGTAATAAAAAACGGGAAATGTAATAGAATTCAGTCTGTCTCGCGCTACTGATATGCCCGTCACGTGCGGATTTTTTATTACGCTGATGTTTCTTGTATATAATTCTTTATTGCAGCGAAAATCCTGGCTTAGCTTAGCAAGCGCTGAAGTGAAGTATTAAAAATACAAACGTTTTCTTATACAAAATTATAAAGAAAAAGTGAAAGAAGCAAGCGAAGGCAGCGTTGTTAAATTTTCTCTTTCCAAGTCGCACTTGCAGTGAAAATATGTATTTAGAACATTTTCTAGTCGAGTGCAAGTTTCTTAATAGACGAAATTGTACTTAAGATTATACGGACCACGTCCAAGGCCGGATTTATTCTTAATCCTTGTCTTCCTGCTTCCCCTGTTAGTTTTCGTACCGGATCTTAAAGCGCCCAGCCAGCGCTCCTCGATGTGGTCTTAAAATCCCTCTATCAAGTTAGACGTCTAGTTTTACTACCTATATTTAAGTGTTCCTATAAAACCAGTCTGAATATATGGCAAATATTATTGATAGTGAATTCTTAAATTTGTTATATGCTTTTCATGCAATTTACTCTAAGTCTTAAATTTTATATTAACAATTTAAACATGGAGACGTGTATTTTTATAATAATTTCTTTTGCATACAACATATATCATGAATCCATCAATATTTAAGTTCGTGTTACATAAAGGTAGTACGTAACATGAACCTAAATAATCATACGATTTAAAACAACTACCAATAATAATAATGTTACAGTTAGCTCAAATAAATGTTACAACCGCGTTAACATTGTGCCCATTACAGCTAATTTCGATCACTTATAATTACTTTGTATACTAATTTTAATGTGTAATTAACCCGAAATGGTATGAAAACACATTCTGTGTGACCATTTCATCAAATTTGCGGGTTACACGAATTATTAGGTCGCGATAACAATACCAAAATGTACCGGGCTAAATGAAAAACATCCAATACCGTTCATTTGAACAGACAATATAGAAGCGGGGAAATCTAATCTGGTTCTGAAATTTTCCAACCGACCCTCATTACCATTTGAAGGCGCACAGACAGAAAGAAATATTCTCCATGACGGAAATTTCATGTAAATTGGGTGAAGTACGCTCTTGCTTTCTTAAAAATTTCGTTGTATTCACAATTTTATTGTGATTGCACTCACAGCGATCTGTCACCGAAGGGAGTTAATTTGGTCGCAACTTTGTTTTTATTCATGAAATATTTTAACGACTCGAGAGAAGTGACCTTTTCGCTGCTTCGTGCTTTCGCATTTTCAGATTCCTCGTGTAACTACGAGATTATTTAAACTGTATTTCTGTGCTTTGGGATTCGTAGCAGTGAAATATTTATTTTATAGAGTACCTATGGGTAGTTCTGTTAATCATTTACTGCTACGGTTTTGTGTCATGGCAGAATGGGGTCGGGATCGCGTCCCGGCTGCGTACATTTTCCAGCGCAGCATGGCGGCTGCGGCACGTGACCGGCGCGACAATGAGCGACACAACGCCTTGTTACTTCCATACTTGTAACACAAGTATAGGGCACATGTACGTCGACAAGTGTCACTTTTCATAATACTCGACACAGCTCGTACAAGCACAGTTACAATGAGTTTTCAGTCGCTTTTTATAAGAAAACCGAGACCGTTATTGGAAATTATTCGAAGCATGTTCATTTCTCCCTCTCGCCGTTTTAAAAATAGATGTCCTTAATAGTCCCCCTCAACATTTTACTCCCCACTTATAATTCATAAAAAAACGCTTCACCAGGAAAAAGCTTCTGTTTGTAAAGATTTTACACTCTTATCCTGTTTTGTTATGATTGTTTACTTGAAAATACAAATTTTATGGAATTCGAAGAATAAGAATTTTCATACAGGAATACATTTTTGAATATAAAAATACAGCATTCGAGATATTGATAGAGGAAATGAGAAAAATTCTGACATTTCAAGATTTATTAATGGTCCTACATTATAAGCGGAGGTCCTTGCAAGGGGTTTTATAAAGTACTCCTCATTATGAACAAATTTTACTATGGGACCAACACTGCAATCGTCAATAACCCTCCTTTGCGTCGCGCAGTCGGGTAAAAAAAGCTATTCTGTACAAATAATTCAATTTTACTCAACTGCTATATTACGGAACAGCAGACTTTTTTGCAATTTTAATGTTTTTCATATTGATGAGTACTAGAACGTCTTAAGAGGACCTCAGCTAATGAGGTTTGACCTTATATAAAAATAACCTTACCGTCAAAAACCCCCGACTCCAACTAGAAAAAGAGCTGTAAATTTTGAACGGCTAAACAGATTTTCATGAAACATAGCTAAGAACCATTCCGATTAAACTAGCTTTCAATTAAAAACATCTGCATTGAAATCGGTCCATCCGTTTTGGAGCTACGATGCCACAGACAGATACATAGACACACAGATACACATTACAAACTTATAACACCCCTCTTTTATGTCGGGGGTTAAAAATAAAACAAGTTGTTTTAATGTCAAGTAACAAAAACCCTTTACACCAACCCTTGACTATTATTGTAATGTTGTCAAAATTCACGATAATACTAATTACGGGTACCCAATTTCGTAGGCTGGAATATTCCAACGATTTTCATTAGCATTTGTAAAGTTTAATCGAAATAAAACGTTGGAAACGGCCTGTAATTATTTATGACAGCTCAATTATTGAGTTCACAGACGCAAAAAGGTAGACGAAACAGATTATAATGTTATGTAAAAGCTTATATCAATAAAAACAAAATAGGTATCAATAATTCAATTTTTATCGATTTTGCGTCTTGGCTGATTGAAATTAACGAATTTACAATGTTCAGCATCACGTCCACGACAGACAGAATTATTACTTTAGCAATATTTTTGAGTCAGCGCCGTTAATCTCTTTAATAGCTCGGAGTGCTCCGATGAATAGAGTTTAAAAATAAGTGTAAAGGACAAAGGAATCGATAAGGATTTAAGGCCAAAAACTTGGGAAAGCACTAAAATTTAATACCGGCCGCTAGCAGTTCTGGGGACCACACTTTATGGCCGCAATTACTACCCTTCATCTTCGAAATGCTGTAAATTGGTTTGTCTTTTATAGGTTTTTGGAATCCGGTTATTGCATTGATTATTCCAACTTCTTTATAGTGGTCTAATAATTTTGAAGTTACTTTGTTACTGGCAAATCTAAAGGCCAACTGACATAAAAATAGAATGGAATGGATCAATCTGAGTCTAAACCTTTCTTTACATTATCAATTGGGTTTTAAATAACATGTAATACAGTTTGAATTGTTATGGCTCTAGAGTTGACAAGCAGACTTTATGTATAGTATGCGCAAATCTTTATGAGCCCTCTGAACTCTCTCACTCTAACACCTATAATAGTACGCTTATTATAGGTGCTAGAGGGAGAGGAAGAGAGAGAGACAGTTCAGAGCTCAGTTCAGGGCTCATAAAGATTTGCGAGTACTATACAAAGTTATGTTTAAATGTAGCGGAGTTTTGTACAACCTCTTTCAGACATACAGATGCTGAAAACACGATGTGTAGTCATTGTGTAAATTCAGGTCGAATTTTGGCGGGGGCTGCTCCTGCCCAGATATTTTTGTAAATTTGTTTAATGAAAAGAGTATCCATGGAGTTTCTTGCCAGTATCTTTTCCAGTACCAACCCACTTGGAACCATACACCTAGAATTACGACGCTCTGAAAGTGCCTGCAAAGGCCCAGTTGAAATAAAAATATTTCTACTTTTACTTTGATGCACGTAAAATCAGATACATCATGATAAATAATTGCATAAAGACTTTATAATTTTTTAAACGATGCCGCAGTCTATGATTTCTCCTGTGTCATGGGTACAGCACCCCCAGTGCAAGAACAGAGCTTCCACGAGTGACGAAACCCTGGACAGTTAGTCTCGACATTTTCGACATTCCTGACTAACTTATAATCTTTCCACTACGGCAGGTGGTGTAATTCTGACGTGATAGCCCAAGCTGACACGACAGAAGGAGTGGGTACAGTTAACATACATAAAATAATCTCACATGCACACATAAACAGGTCATTCTGTATCTGTGAGTCGTTAAAATTAAGTACTTGACTGATTTTAATGGTATTTATGATACGATACGACATAACTAAGAAGTATCATCGATGTACCTACATGATCGAACAACCAATGGTAGTCGCTCGTTTAAATAATTGTACAACTTATTGCATCAGCGTAAAGATCATGTTTTACTGCAGTACTAATAAACATTCGTGGTCTTGAAGACGCGCGCAGTTCGAAACTGATCGGTTTTACGAAGTTTGCCGATGCGACTTCTTAGTTGTGTCGTACTATCCTCTCGCTGTCTCGTACCTACCTATATAATTATTACAGTTTATGCACGTGCATTTGACAAGTTCTGCGACATGTGGCATTCGACGAGATTTTTATAGATATATAGGTTTACATTAAGTGGCGTTAACCACATATTAAAACCATCAGAGAGCGTTAAGTATTTTATGACTAAATACTTGCAATATTCATTATTAATTTCTAATTTATTAATATAGAATAGCGTAGGTTACTTTATCGCCTAGTGTAATGGTTATATAAGATTCATTAAGAAAAATAATTATCTTCTTTGATAAATTAATTTTAAAATACGAAAAGTTCATCTATTTATGTCGCTAAGTATTTGTAATATTAGGTATAAAGAGATTTTTTTGAACTTTTCTTATTAATGAATAGAATCAAAAACTAAAACCGATTTTAAAAATTCTTTCACCCGTAGTGTCCTATACTATCAGTGAGAAACATAGGCTATATTTTATTTTTAAAAACATTAGGGATCCCTAAGAAAACTCCAATAATGTAACCCAAGATGTAAAAATATTACCTTAGATCGCGTGCGCTGCGAAAACTATTGATGATAGAACAGCCGCTAGTTTGTTATAAAATTGTTACCCTATAAATATTAAAAGACGTTATAAGTTTCTTAGATTTCTAAATCAAGATCGTATTCCAAGTATTTGAAACGAACAACTAGTAGCAACAAAGATTAAAATTACAGACGATTCTAAGAACAGTGATGTCAGGTTTCTTCGCGAGGTATAAACTCTGATACGATATAAATATGGCTAAAAATAAATAACAATGGTCTCATACCAGGCTTAAAATATCCACTGTTGAACATAGACGATTAGCTTGTTGTATATCATCAATAAAACAATACTATCTACTACTACTAGGTACTATTACTATTGGGCTATTTGTCTCTTTTTGTAGTGTTTTCTTTTTATCTTTAATCTACTCTCTTGTGTTATCAATGTGTCCGTAATGAATAAATGTTTTTTTTTCTTTTTTCATAAGATAATCATTACACAATTTAATTTAAGACAATCACAAAGTGCTGCATGCATTGAATCGTTATTGGTTTGCTAGGAAGTAGAATGACAATAATATAATATAATCTAATTACAGGCAACAATAATTGTATGTTGTCTACAGCTGAATGCACATAATTATGTCCGCGCCGAGCGCATCGAACGAAACGAATTTTAATTTTTTTTATATGAAATCTTCTTTATAGTATAGAATCTGACTAATTGCCGGAAAAATTCGGAAGGTACCCGTACCCATAATCCCAGACGAATTCAGACGACGTCATCAGATTCGGCGCGGACAATGCGGACGATGTGGCCGGTGAGCCCAAATTCTGCCAGTTGCATGCCACGAAACGCTCTTTCTTTCGGCGTAGCGCGGTCGATTCTTACGGCGCGGATCGGTGTGCAAGACCTTAAAAAACTTCGTTGACTTCGGCGCGGTCGATTCTTTCGACGCGGGCAAACGTGCTTCACCTTAAGTCAGTCTGGATGTATGTATAACTGCATAAGCCACATTCTTGACCAACAAGAACAATAACTTTTTTTAACTACCCTACCGTAGGGTATGGTTCACGGTAAATTATCTCCAAATATTATTTTTTTAACTATTTTGCCCAATTTTCTACTGTCATGTACCTAGATTTTAACTATTTCAGAATCCGAATTCAGAGCCTGGTTTGACTTCTACACGCATAACGCAATCATACAGATTTCAGTTCAGTTTCAGTTCTAGGTGAGAGGCTATAAGTATCCTATACGAAGATAACCCAGAATACTCGTAAATGCGAAACTAATTACATAAAAAACCTTTCCCTTTAATTCATCTCGCTAAAAGTATTTTATTTTCTACTTTTGTGTCACATAAGTGTTGACCGTATCATCCATAGAAGTGCTTACTTTCTGCCTCATTAATTGAAGGTGCCTCACCTTGCCAAGTTGTATTGGAAGGAAGCAACTCATATATTTAGAAGCACACTTTAAAAGAAAATTTGCTCTTATTACTCGTTACATAAAGGCTAATATTGCGTGCCACTGTCGCACTGTCCTCGGAAAGGGTTGTCACTTTATATAAAGCTGACGTGGCCGCAAACGACAGTTAATGGCGCATAAAATTCACAGTAAGCCTGACACAGTATAATCATTTTACGGTTCTGTAATTTCAGGTATTTATGTATAGAATACGTATGTACCTAGAATCTCTCCTCTCAAAGTACCTACGTACATTATGTAAACGTAAATACATGGGAATAATAAGATGGCAGGTCTCTTAGCTTTAAGTAAAGGTACCTAATTTATTTTTGAATGTGTGAGTGCGTGGGCGTTTTGCGCGTTTATCTCAGATGAAACTTAATCTCTCCCATATAAAATATGCAACCTGTTTGAACCTAAGATATAGATTTGATTAAACAGATTTTATCGATAACTGATTCTGAACCTAAAAGAAGAAAAGGTGAAATCTTCTAATCTAAACTTGATGGTGGAGATGTTTAACAACGAGTTTAAGCTAGCTTTTCTCTAAATAGGTACCTACATTTTGTACAGGGTACCTTATCATCACCCATACCATATAATTGGTCTATATCTATACTATACCATAACGTCATTAGTACAGACTTTGGCGTCTTCTTAAGAAACGGAAAAAAATCTTGGGTAGATATCGCCGATTGCGCCCCCATTGTACAATCATAAAATGTTAATTGTAATAATTATTTTTATTGCTCCACTTTTATCAGGTGTACAATAGAGAGTATTTCTATTCTATTCTTTAAGGACATATTCTGGAAAGCCCTACCTTACTGGCTTCACAAAATGTAGTTAAGTAACATATTTTCTACTAAATCGAAACTAAACTTGAATACTACTAAAACGAATCAAACCATCTACATTCCTTTTGCCACAAATGATACACGTGTTTAACATAGAATAGGTACAGCGTTGTCATTCAACTAAATCAATGGAGTACCTACCTCCCTCAACGTCGCAATCCGGTCACAGATACTGTCATGCCTCTTTGAGGTTTACCCTTGCTCTTTGACTACCTGCCTGCCAAATTTCAGCTTCTTAAGTCCTGTGGTTATCGTGATATTTTCGGTTGGTCATATCTGACAAAGGATTTCGTTTGATACACCCTATATTTAGTTATGTATGCGGTATTTGTCGAACCTTTTTTAGGCGACTTCCAAAAAAGGAGGAGTTTCTCAATTCGACTGTATGTTTTTTTTTTGTGTGTTTATTCAACGATATCTTCGCCAATTATTAACCGATTTTAATTATTCTTTATTTATGAAATAAATTGAAATTGAATTCTTTTTTTTTGTAAAAGTATTCTCCCGAGGTGGTCTCATTAAGATCTGATGAAGACCTTCGGAGATAGAAAATGGAACTCTTCAATAGATAACAGCAAATCACTAGCTATTGCTGTAATCGCATGTATGTATTGTTTATGTCATTCAAAATAGAAAAATAAAATACCGAAAATACTGACTTCAAAAAAACTAAAAAGTATAAAATAATTTTCTTAAAAAACTTAATCTAACATTTTGCTTTTACTATTTTATCAACTCTCTTCAGCAAATCCTTGAATATTCGATGATGCGATTCGTAGTAGCAAAACGCCTTGGGTACATACCGATCAAAGGATGCTGAATTATCACAATTCTGCCATCCAGCTTTGTAATATGATTAAGGTTTTGACTACGCAATCATGTGCAAAGCTTCTTAGAATCTCACGTATTCAAAGCATGAAAATTAATTTACAGTTAATCACATACAAATGATACTTGGGACATCGAACTTGTGAATGTTATTAATATTATCCCTACGAAGATTTAGAAATCTGAATTATTTGATCGTGAAGGATTAACAATATTTCTACGCAACCATTTTTGGGCAGCCCTAACATAAGCTGAGCTTTTCACTTTATAATATTGTGTGATGTAACAAAACGTCCGTACAGAATATCAGGTAGCACCCGAAGTGCCCTGCCATTATTCATGAATAGCCTAGATGTACGCACAATTTTCTGCCGCCGCGCCGAGGCTATCGAGGGACGTGCGTGACCAGATTTCGGAACGAGCGCCAACATATTACACCTGTATACCCACCCACTCATACCTATCACCAATATCAACTAGAAAATCTCGAATACGAGGAAATATGTCGCCATCTGTTGCAAGACCTTAGGTGATAGCATTTTCTGAAGCGTACATTGAAATATTAGGTCAGCGATAATAAATATTTCTCTCTATTTGTGAATATGTTGGTTATTGCGTGAACATTTATTCATTACCTAACTACAAACCCTAGATTTTGTATCATTTTAATAGAGATACATGACGTAGCTAGAATGGTTCCACGTACCTCAGTTGGAAATTCACTCAAATTAATACAACCTTTTAACATTACGCTGTCAAAAAAATATATTCCAGACGTGGAAATTATGAGATGACAAACTAAGAAATGATCTTGGTCCTGGGTAAAATAATGGCAATTAACTATAAACGCTTACTCCACGACTTTTAAAACGAAATACTGAAGAAGTTCTCTTAACAACTTGCTTAGCGAAAACAAAATATATTTTCGTCAAAATGTTGTTAAGTTTGTTTGACACGTAATTACATCAAAACAGCTTGATTCATATTCTTCAACATTTCGACTAATTTTAAATACTCACATAGCGAAGATATTATACAATATATATTTACTGTGGCGAAGATAAGTTAAATACAAAGTTGGAAAATCTAAGTAGACAAGTTAATAGAAGTTTCTTCGTGAAATATCCAAATAGTATCTCCTAGGATTCCAATCCTATGATCTACGAAATCTAGATATACATACGGTTTTAAACAGTAAGTTTATTATGTTTATTGGAATAAATTTGATAAACTTTTTTATGTACAGATAAGGGAAAGAAGCATATGTTTGTAAGTTAAGAATTTTTGGTAATCAAAGACGGGACGAATAGATAGAATAGCCGTAAGAAAGCTAAACATATTCGTTTCCTTCTGTTAAAAACGTTTCAATTTGTTAAGTACTAGCATTATTATTTATCCTTGAACATTTATTTAAATTTGAGTACATTTACATTCAAAAACTGTCAAAAGATCGATAGCCGTTGGAGCAGACGAGTCCTTGAGTGGAGGCCGGGGATCGGTAAACTTAGTGTGGGATGCCCCGCGGCCAGGTGGACCGACGACCAGAGGAACAGCTGCATCAGACTGGATGCGGAAAGGGGCGAACTGAGTGTTATGGCGCAACTTCGGAGAGGCCTATGTCCAGCACTGGACTGAGATAAACCGAGTTGATTGATTAACTCAAAAAAGACCTCAGCAGAATATTATTCAAACATTTCAGCTAGCTCGTCCATATAATACAAAATATATAGGTACAGTGTGACTTGCCTTCCCGTGCATCTCGGCGGGAGGAAATAACTTGAGCGCTGACCTACTAACCAGTACTACAATCTAGTTCGCTGTTACAGTCATAAAGCCCGCAGGTTGTTCACGTGTTCGGCTTTCAAGCCTTACTTGCACACTTATTTATCCTGTAAGTTCTTTAGAAGAAATGACTGAAAGTAGAAGCAAAGCACATGTATTTAAAAAAAATCTCTATTAATAATAATATAAATATATATAATATAATATCTGTTTATGAGAGTCGACGGATAAATTCTTTATGTTGTTTTCAGGGATGGCTTAATTTTGCAGTCAACCGGAATCCATTTACATGAAATCTTTTCGCAAGAAGATGAAAAGCCGAATTCGGATATTACAAAAATAAAAATGTGTCTATATACGAAAAATACGCTGCCTGTTGCAAATTGATAAAATTTTATTTATTTTCTAAGATGGAACTTTATACAGATTGCCAAGTCATGACCTTTCCTTATGGCTTTGCCGCAGTCGAGTAATTGTGAAGCCAACCCATGTCACAGAATGGGAAAAATAATAAAACATGAAAGCATAATTGAGTATACGCAATATAACAGATTAAAAGCGAATAGGCACCTATCTAACTTAATCACACGACTGCTTTGTTTTAGTTGTTTGGCAACTTAGAAGATTACTTTAGGGACTTGCCGAGATGAATAAGATAAACAAACTAATCTTCTGAAAATATAAATTAACTTCAATTAATAGAATATTGGTTGAAGAATGATTAATGATCTTCTTTGTGATAATAAGACAATCGAGCCTTTGCGAATGAAGATAAGACTGGATATAGAGAGAATTATGTTCGTATCTAAAACATTCTGCTTGGCGCTAGCGACTCGTTATAAGTGCAATTCAATATTACTCGACTAAATGTATGGAACAGCAGATTATTTTGCGACTTCAGGACTGTAACCGTATTAAAAATTTATCATAATGATGAGTACAATAATTTGGGCTTTAATACCCTCTCTGATATGACTAACCGTGTAGAAGGAGGCAGCCATTGAAGAGGAAAGATCTTCATAACATAAATACCTAAATAAAATAATCACAGAGGCTGGTGCTAAAAATGAGCTCATTTCATACCAATCGTATGTATTATTCATATTCTTATCTCCGATTTCGATATAGTGTTAATGCCCAAAACTTCTTAGGCCATTTTATATTATTCCTCGGGATAAAACAAATAGTTTCTAGAAGCGTGGTAAAGGCGGAGACCTAAGTGTGTAATTGTAGATGATAGACTCAAAGGGCAAATCGTGGTCTAAGCTTTTATCCCTAAATAAATTAAAATCAAACTTTCCTCCGGTTTTACCTACGTTCGAAGCTGTTACATAATAATATCTCAATCTACTTTTATTCATACAAAAAAGTGTAGGCAGTAAAAGTTTCGGTTGCCAGACCTAATTTTTTCACCCAAGACTAAAAAGGTTACACCTATTTGCAGTTATAGATATTATTACAGACTACCAAGAACAAGGAACGTGGTTAAAGCTCGGCTTCGCAAATTACTTTGAATAAAGATAACGAGAAAGGAAACTCGAGGTGGCAGCTCCCTGTTTGGGAAACTTTTAAACAGAAAACACGGGATCCATACATACCCTTGTTTTACTAATGTTACGCTTATGGCTAACTCTATACACTGTAGTGTCGTTGTGTTTCGGAAATGTAATAATTGGTCCAATTTTGCTCTCGTATGATATCTCGTATTGTAAGCAGATTTGGTAGTCTTGTTCAATTAAATTGATAGCAAAGGAAAAAATCTGAATAGAATAAAGGGAAACTAAAAAACAAACTATTATTAAGTTTGCGTAACTCCGCATAATTATGGCACACTCGCTCCGCTAACATGCCCTTTCCTCTCGTGTTTTATATTCCGTGAATATAACTCATAGATGATTCCTTTTCTGCCTTTAACATTTAGCAAGTAACATAATATCAGTACTTAAATGACACAGAAACAAGAATCGTAGAATTATGGAGTCCCATAATAATGACGGTATGGTTGGCGTATTGGCTAAGCGATTAGCTTTCTGCGCTAACGGTCGCTGGTTCAATTCCCGCACGGAAATAATATCTGTCTGATCTATACATAGTTGTTCCGGGTCTGGGTGTATTTGCTTGAGATTCATGTTTGTAAATGCACCCACGATACAGGTGACATAATTATGCTAGTGAAGGTCAAATAAAAAATGAAACATTTACATTCACACAACAATAAGCTACGATAGCAAAGATGAAGGTATTCTTATCGTTGACAAATATTTCAGAAACTAAATTGTATTTTTCTGTACCAAGGTTACAATTATGCTCGAGATCCCAAAGTCCATCCTAGCAAACAACTGATAATTTTTCATAGTTTATTAAGGTACAACGCATGCGCAGTGTCAAGTGTTGAAGGCGCCAGCGAGACGGAGCAAGTCATCTCCCATCAATAAAGGAAGCCCAATAGCAATCAACTGGGCGCATGCAATCAGTTGCTAATAAATTGGTACAGATTGATAATAAGGTTCGATTAATAATCGACTCGGGACTAGGGCCTTATTAACAACGGACTTTATTGAGCTATGGTCCATAACTACACACTTTATAATAAGTATAAAATATCTATACTAATATAAAAAAATCTGTTACAATATTATGTTTGTTTTTGAATTTCAGGTAATATCAAAACCGATTTTGGAAATTACTATTTAACCTCATCATAGATTATAGTTCTCATTGTAACATAGGTTAGGTACATTTGGTTTTGACAACCAACTCCGGATATACCCTTATACTACACCCCCGCAACGGGGTATTACAACTATAAGGAATATTAATTCGGAATCCACGCAGATGAACCTAATCTAATAAAGTAAATGTCAATTTTAGGCTATACAGGATATATTTTTATGTAGCGCGTATAATTTGTAGACTTTTTCAGTCTCTGTTCTTAAATGCAACCACAGTATTACGATACACTTTTATACAAAACTGACTGACTGAGTATGGGTGACACGCATAATTTAGGTACTAGCGCAAGCTATTACTGCTTTGCATTTGGAAACGGACACTGAATGACTGCAAATTTTGCGCACTACATAAAAACATATCCGATATACGACCACATACAGAATTAATGTGAGCAGACATGTTTATGTAACGACTTGTACCTATGTTCTACGTATGTTCTTACCGACTTAAGTCCAAAAGGAAGGTTACGAATTTAACGTGAATATTTTATATGATTATGGCCATGGAAGTTTCCTCGATGTGTCTTGACTCTTGACTAATGGACCATTTTCATATGCGTTTATAGGATGTCACAGGGTGAAGAATAAAATGAGGTGGTTTTGCTGAATAAATCTTCACTAAAACTATTATCAGCCCTATTATGTCGTAGGCGCTATTATCGGGACACCCTGTATATTACCCCCCCCCCCCCCCCCCCGATAGACCAAAATATTGTCACAAGAAATTATCGTCTGAACTGATAATAAAACACATAAATTGTCAATTCTCAAGTTCAGAGCTCACAGTACCTACATAAAAAGGCGTAGATTCAAGTTTATCTTATCTAAAAGATACAGACAGTTTTGTAAATAATAATACCTAGCTATGACGTAAGTAGGTTATGAGAAATATAACGGGTATTTCTGTAATACATGAGGAAAACAAAGTAAGGAATGAGAAAAAATTACCTCTATTAAGCGTTAAAATAATAGTTTTCGACTTAAGGTAACGTTCGTTCGTAATGCTAAGAGTTAAACTTATGGCCGTGCTGTACACGTTAGCTTTGTTTATTGCAACACAATTGAATGTAGAAAATATTATAATCATTCAATTAACCGAGTCACTGGTCGTAAATGCGGCTACTTCACGATCCGCAGCCGCACTTGCGACCTGTGAGGTCCTGGGTTATTTCCAAGTTGGGCAAACTATTATGAGCATTTTCTGATAGACAATTCGCAGTGTGTGCCCGGTGGACGGCGCAATGGGATCGCTTGTTATTTATTAATAGATAGAATAAGAATAAGAATAGAATAGATCTTTATTTCATATAAACCAAATACAGGCACTTATGAAATTTCGAGATTCTATTTGCGCGGTTCCATATAGTTAGGTCCTATGGAGAAGACCCAGCAAAAAAATTCATAAAGATAACTTCATTATATCACGACCCCAATAAAATTATTGATTCTGCATCTTCGTAAATTGGTTCTGAATACACTTCAGCTCAATTGATCTAAAATTAGGGAGGCCTTCAAGTTACGGAAGCTATTTCCCCAATAAATATTAATAGGCTGTCGATACAAAATGCCTTTGTCATTGGCGACCGGAGAGACGATATCGTACATATTTCATCGTCGATAACTGAACAATTGATAAATTGTAAATAAGTCCTCAATTAAATAACCTTTAGTCATCTGAATGGCCTTCGTCATTTTGTTGAATTGTTATAAATTTTAAATCAAAATGATCAAATCAATCTTTACAACAAGCTTCATTTAAACGTTTTTTTATGCGGCACCCGGCCGTTTGTCGGAACTGGGCAGCTTGTAAATGCCATGGCAATCTTATTCAGAGGCAAATCATTATTATCCTATTCGTATTTTTATTCACATTCAATTACATTATTCTCGCAGCTCTTACCACAACATTGTACTGACCAAGATCGTAATCTATTATTTTAAAAGAGATTCCATGGAGTTTCTTGCCGGTTCTTCGCCATAGGATCTACCTACTATTTGGAACCGTGCACCTAGAGATTCGACATTTTTTAAATGCCTGTAGATATCTGGTTTACATGAAATAAAGATCATTGATTCTATTCTAAAATATGTACATGTATAATTCTCGACCCTTCACGATCAACAAAAAATATTAAAATTGCGTAATTCGGTTAATGTAGTAGAGAAGTAACCGTTTGTCGTATGATGAAGAGGTATGAAAATGATTTAACAAGAACTATTATGTATGTGGATGGTTGTAAGAGAAGAGGCAGACCCAAGAAAAGATGGATGGATTGTGTGTAATTAGATATAGCATATAAAAACATAAACTTTGAAATGACGTCTAATAGAGATGAATGGAAGAAGAAGACATATTACACCGGTCCTAAAAAAATGGGATAAGGGCAGGAGAATTTTGATGAATGTTAATATAAATAAAAAATAATCAATACAGGAGGTAGTTAATAATACAGTGACGCATTAAATAATATTCATAACTGAAATGTTAACAATGTAGCATTTGTAGATTATGGTGTAATAAAGGAAAAAATGTTGGAATTGTTATTTTACTTTGTACCTAATGACGCCCATACTTGGAAATCTACTTGATAAGTGGATCAAGGCAAGGACAAAAATAAAGTTAATTAATATTTAAGTAGGTACCTATTCTATAAAACGCACACTGGTCTCCTATTTCAAACGTGTTGTAGTTCATTTCAGTTAACGTGACTTCAACTTTAGTTATTTTTAACACCACTACACAACCACACATCCTTGACGACGGTGAATCCGGTTACCGTGGACGCAAAATTAAAAGCATCTTCATACAATCCACCTTAATAAATAAAATTAATAACTGCAGGTTGCCAAGGGTTATTATCACGATCGTAGCCGTCACGAGTGATGAGACCTGAGATCTTCTGGCGCATCCTGGGCTCGATACCACCATTGCTGACAGGCTAATCTAGCCACTACGGGATGAGTGATCCATGATAGCTCGTGCTGACTCCACATAAAGACCGTTCCTTATAACAGTCTTTCAAGAAGTCTATATTCTGTAGTTGACGTAAAGGGAGCATTATGGTAGTGGTAGCGTGTTACCTCCCAAGAGCTTTCGCCGAAAAGTTGTATGACTCTGATCATTAAAGGTTAAACACTTAATTTTTATTGCCAGCCTGTAAAGCCCTGAAACTAACGACGGACATTTTGCCCGGCAGACTGCCGCGGACCAGAATGACTGTGGTTGGTAGTTGTTGTCCGTCGCGGTATTCGGCACGGCACACGGCGGTTATTTTGTCCGTAGTTGTTATTAAAACTCTAGTGTCCTCACTGGCAACAAGTACCAACCACGGTAATTTTTGTCCACAGCAGTCTGCCGGACAAAAAGTACGTCGTCTACTCAGGAGCAAATTTTTCATACACAATGACAGCTTAAGAATTGCCACATAATTATGGTTAGCAATGTGGATTGGTATTAATCCCCCCGGACTTTGCTCTGTCATCGTACTTTCTAAGTATCTGCTTTATGATATGACACTGACCTTTTTTGCATTCTTCAATTTCTTCATCGGAGTTGTCTTCGCAGTCTTTCTCCAAGTCGCACACCCACATGCTGGGTATACACTTCCCGTTGGAGCACTGGAACTGCTTGAGGGAACATATCGCTGAAACAAACAACACATATTTAAATTTTTATTCTTATGCAACTTTTGAGGCAACGCACGGCTACATAATATTTTCAGTATAAGCTAACCTCTCATTGTATGGAAAGTCGATATTCAATTTTGAGATTTCGACCTATGTTCTTTGGGGAAAGTTCTTCAGTATCATGGACTTGATTACCTCCTAAAATATGGCTGGGCATTTTTATTTCACGCTGTATAAAATTACAATCAATATCTAGAAAAGTAATCGAGTTTTAGCTACTAAAGCAGAGAGATAGTTTGGTTTATGAACGTTGCAATCCTGCCCTTAGTCACATAATATAAGATATCTATCGTACAGGTATCGTTTTACAGGACCAACGATGTCATTAGAAAACTTGCCATTTTCTATAGAAGCTCTTACATAGTTCTCCATTCAAGTTGCATGAAAAAAGTAAAAATAGTAGATTCTGTGCATTTAAAAAGGCTATTAGATCCTCAAAAGACTGTCTTATGCAAGAAAACCAGCTTATAAGTATGTAGATTTTGTTGTCATTTAATTGATATTATACAAGGACAATAGATTATAAATTAGATTTGGAATTAATTTGATAATTAATAAAATTAAATAGGTAATTGATAAAAACTAAGAGGAAGTCTATTGCTAGTTGTATAAGGAAAATATACATGTAAGTTTGACTAATTTATACAGAGTAATACCGATTCGTATTACAAAATACCCATGTTATTATTCAGTGCGGCTTGGATAAGCAAAAATAAGGATTTCTAGACCCTTGCCCGTCTCTACGATCATTGCATCATTTAATAGATTGACACCTGGTTCCTCAAAGCCTGATCAAATCTCTATTCGGTAAAGCAACTGTCAAATTGCTTGCTGGTGGTTGGTATAACAATTAACATGAGATTTAAGCTGATCATTGATATCTTAGCCTTTCAGACACCAGCAGGGCTAGCACGGCGGGTGGACAGATCCGTTTTCTCCACCCCTTTTCTACTTGACAGAAGACAAAACGAAAAATCGAGAAAGAAAACCATAAAGAGATTTTGTCCCCGACCCTTCCGTGGACAAACCCAGAGAGACAACGGTAAAGAGATAATTTTAATTAATTCCTGCCTTAATCCCCTTCCCTCCCTTTTTCCTAACACCATCCTGAAACGCCGGCAACGCATCAGTGACTCCTCAGGTGTTGCGGATGTTTATGGACGCCGGTGATCACTTACTCAGGTGAACCGCCTGATCGTTTCACCACAAAATAAAAATTGTCTCCAATTTTCCTTCTCCCCTTTTTTGCCGGGCTAGCTCTGCAGGGGTGACTTTATAGTACTTACTAAGAACTTTAAGTTAAGAAACTAACATGTTTAGAATTTAGAGTAACACAGTAAGATATTTCATCTTAAATACATTACTTCTAAATGGAAGCCACTTTTCTAAAGTAACGAATTTCAGAACCACAATCTATTTCATTTATTGAACAACATTCGCATCATATTTCTTCTTCAAATTTAAGAGCCTTGCTTCACCTTTAACTTTCTTATTTATATCATATTTGTTCGTATCTGCAGCGGACGTAACTGTCGTAAAATTAAGAATTATTCGTTTCACTCATTCGAGAGATGCATTATAGAGATCACTTTCAAAGATCTTGAGAGTCCCGTTGAGTAAGAATACAATCATTTCCCTTGTTTTCAATGAAAACAATAAATCGTTCCAGAGTAATGATAAGATATCATAATTACTAGCTATAATAACATGCGGCTGATATTATAAAGTCTATTTCTAAATTATTTCAATGCTTTCTACCGTAATTTTGATAAATACAGCGGTGATTAATACTGATTGGTAATTAAACTACTATGATCAAATTAATTATAATTCTTATTGTTTGTATTATCTATTATTTGATCCGTAGCTATTAAATTTGTGAATCATTTGTTCATTACGATTCTCGATAAGATTGCCGAAAATCTACTGATAAATTCGAATCATACATTTGATACAAGTTTTCCAAGGATTCTTATCAACCAAAACAACTGACGAATCGCGAATATTCACCAACATTATTTTTCGTAGTGATATAGTTTATTTTTCGTAAACCTTGTATCATAAGTAATCTTTTTTTATAGGAAGAAGAGTTTTTCATTGTCAACATTTACTCTAACTACTCTAACTCCAAAACAATTTCTGTTAACATCACTATTATCTGTATGAAACAAAAAGTACCATACATAATACTGGCGCGCCTTACATACATTTCAGAGATAAACACACAATAGAAGGAAATAGCCTATCAAAACTTGGCATATAACTCAAACGCCTATACTCGTACAAAATACGATTGGATACATTTCCATGATCCTAAACAGCCTTTAAAAGTCCATTATGTAATGGTCGCAAGGAATGAGCGGGCAATACAATCGAGACTATCTTGTTGTCCGGACCTTGATTTATGCGGTAATATTTTCGTCCCACTGTATACAGAATATTGCAATCAATGATTTACATAAATACTATTGATTTATGGTGAAACAGAGCGTATTGCATTATTCACTATAAATATTTGCGAAACAAAAGGACTTTTTATTAAAACGATGCTCGTGGGATATGTGAGGGTTTTTGTAGTTTGTTGAAAAAGGAATTTTGTTTTCAATATGCCTTTTTAAATGACTGGAGTTCGAAATTCGTACATGCATGCTTATCTTTTTCAATCAGAAGTACTATTTAAACTAAATTAATTCATTAGTAAAACAATTTCCAACCCGAAATATGTTATGTTTTGGTGATGTCATACATCGTGTCTACGTACACTATGTAGATAATGCTTACTGCTCTTATATTTCATCGTAGCGTTTTCCCGGCTCATTGCCAGTCCGGATAGCTAAAAGTAACTACTCGTGCGCACAAGCGCATGACCCATTGACAGGACTCCTAATAACCTGCTTGTTATTATTTTTAGCTTTTATATTATTAAGTGGGTCACCTAAATATTTCCTAACAAAATTCCTTAGCGAAACTGATTTCAAGTGCTCCTTTCGTGCAATATCTTGGAATATTTCTCAGTAACATTAAAAACGAACTAAGCCAAGAATTCTGCATTTTTTAGGTACCCTAAAAACCCTAATAATATCGAATACTACTAGAAAACCGACTATACTGAAGACAAATTTAATGTTTTTACCGTAGGCCATTTTTAATGGCGTAAAATAAGGCAAGTTAAGTTTTTGTTAAAATCTATGAAGCGTTTCAGCTCAATAGAGCGCGAAAGAGCAACTAGGTACAAGACAAAACTCGTTTAATTTTAATGGTATATTATAGATAATATCATTCATGGAGTCTAAGTGGTCTGAAAGGGACACTAATTTAATTTCATTACTTTAGGTAGAGGGTGTTGTACTAAAAGCGGGCCGTGTGGCGGCTAGTGAGGCGCGCTCGCCCTGACATCCAATCTGCGTGGAGAGTCCTCATGTCTGTCTCATTGAGAGCAAATCGCTCGAGCCTGGGGGGACTGGCGTGGCAAATTTGTACATTACGGCTACCGTCACTGGAAGTTGTTTTAGGGACTGAAATCCCGCGTCCCAATAGCATCCACTTTACGTGATGCGGCGTAGGTACTGTCCACCATTCGATTAAATCTGTCCATTTAATCTGAAATCTTAATTACTTGCTTTAAGTGAATGTGTTGTTGTGGTTAAAACGAATGTCTGGACTTTATTGCAGCTTGAAGGTGATCTGCTTCTTCAGCGAATATATACCTAATTATTATTATAAAGGCGTGCCAAACTCATCTTTATTTATTACAGACCTCTGTGGTTTGATAAAATAAAAATCACCTTGTGTCACGACGACTTTGGCAACCATGTTTGTTTTTAATCAGAGACGCCCGACAGTTAATTCCCAACAGTTGAAATGTTTTACTACAAATAGTTAATGTAGTTCTGTCACAAGCCTTTACCAAAGCTATGTGAAATTATGACATCTACTCCAACAGAGCGTAGAGCTAATCTGTCTTAATTGCACTTCACTCATTCTAAATGGTCTAACGTTAACCTCGAAATTACCTACATGATCGTTGAAACTCCCTGCCGAAATTAACCCTCATTTACCACCAATTGAATACATTGGAATATTCCAATTAGAATTTACTACATTAAAACACATTCTAGTTGGGGTCACGCAACTAGAACTAATACATTTATTTGTTATTTGATTTGACTTTCGGTTCAGACAAAGGTTTGTCGCAATTTCAGATCTGGCTGAACCCTTCTACCCGTGTTATTTCTAGTGTACCTACATTGAATTTTTCTTTTCCCTCCGGACTCTTTAACGTTTGTGTTTTTAAGTTTACTTTTTCAAGAGCACCGGCTGAAAAGCACCGATCGATACACAACAGATGGAAACTGTCCAACAAGTTAAAAAAAAACACGTTATTCTATTCCGCGCTTTTTCGGAAAAACTCATATCGCCTTTCACGTTTTAAATTTTGTCGCAAGAAAAATACTCGTTTCGTCTCTATTACAATTTCACATTGTATTGGTATTTTGATTATAAGATATCGTAACAAAGACAAACTAAGCCAACTTATTCACCACTTCAAAAGGTCGGTCCCTCGAAACTTTACTTACGCTAATTACAATGCTATTCTGAGAAGAGAGAGAAAAGTTTATAGATATTATTTGGCAACATTTAGGGAACATTTTCATCGCCGCCCGACCAAGAATTTGCACGAGCCCAAAATTATTTTAATTAAAAAACTGAGAAAGGAACCAAGGAGGTGGGCATTCTTAATTATTTGCTTCGTAGGGTTTAATCAAATTATACTTGAGTGAAACTCATGATATTAAATTAGATACTATGTTGTTGTTGTTATAGTGCTTTGAAACAAGGGGCACAGAGCGGTTAACATAGTTAGTGGCGGTGCGTAAGCATGACTTGCTCTCCTATCTAAACTTCGGAAGGAATTTATCTTAGTAATACCCTACTTTGAGAAGTGTAGTGCAGCACAGCAGTTTCTGTATACGCTATAACTTCAGATTTACTTTTATAGCATGAATTTTAGTATTATTTGATGAAAATGTTTTTATAATAATCATTCTTTTCTATACACATATACTTCTTCAATATTAAACAAGAGTTGCAAGGGTTGCTAGGGCTTTGAGGGGTAACGTCGGGCCCCTAAAATGTTCAAATTTCGGAAATTCGCTTAGGGGAATTATTGCAATATGATCTGAATATCACTTTACACTTGCGGAAAAGGATGGAGGGGTATAATTTTCATCTTGGATCTCTGGTATTTCATGAAAATTGTTGGGACATAATATAAAATATTAGGTTAACTTTCTTGTTAGCTGGACCTTTGGAAATGACGATGGTATACGTACGTAGACGTAGGCTTTAAGTAAATAACAAAGTTATGAATAATTATGACTGTATTATTGTAAATGCATGCAAGTGAAATATGGAAATCATACAAA
The DNA here is from genome assembly GCA_932294325.1 of Allophyes oxyacanthae. Classification (NCBI taxonomy): domain Eukaryota; kingdom Metazoa; phylum Arthropoda; class Insecta; order Lepidoptera; family Noctuidae; genus Allophyes; species Allophyes oxyacanthae. Next base: position 7,180,509 of record OW028610.1, read on the forward strand.
GATTTTATGAGTTTCTATCTATGTGCGACGTTCTATATTCTTATGGTAAACATAGAATCTTCTAGTACCATGAGATTCATCGAAGACACGTACAACAATAACCTTAAGGTTTAACGAGGGCATTAGTAGCAGCAAATTGCACATCCCTACCATCCCTTCCTCCTACCCTTCCCATCAGTATCATTCTTATCTCATACCTAAGTATACCTTCATTTATGTAGGTTTATCTATCCAAAATCCACATGAATAAAAATTCTGGGGAGCTCTTCCATTACTAGGAATGCAAAAAATATTAAAAAACCTAAAATTCATATATCATTGCGGGAAAAATCTTTCAAATCTATCCCAAATATACCTAGTCATGTTTTAAACATTGAAAGTTCGTCGAATAACTGGATATTGGAAAAAAAATAACCAAAAAACGTTCTGTATCAATATTTTATTTTATTTGATATTTATGGTTCCATACTAAAAGTTGTTCATAATGATGAGAACTATAACCCCATATAGGGACCTCCGCTTATAAGGTCTAAAGAAGGACTTTATTTATTAGAGCCTTTGAAAGTTTAGTTTTAGTGTTTTTGAAAGTTTGGAACAATAAATGTTAAAAAATGCCGTATATTTGGACAGTTGACAATGAGGACATCGCGATATGACTTTTTGGACTTTTTATTATTTGCTAAGGTACATGCAAACTACATACAAACTACGACTAATATAAAGAATTATCTCGTACAACTGCCGAGACTTAGGTACCCATGTAACAGACGGATAATCCCGATTGCACATTTTGAGTACCTACGGAACCCAAAAAAAAAAGAAAATCATTCAGATTCAGAACACCCATCTGTAGTATGAATAACGTATGTCTATCCATCAATTTGGTCTATTTTCGCACTCCCCTCGACACTCGTCAGAATCGGCTGTCCTGCTCGATGTATGTCATTCACCTCAACTATCTATTGTGTTACCACAATGGCTAGATCATGTTATTATGATTGTCATTTGAGCGAGGAAAGACTATCCGGGTAATATGAAGCAGTTTGTTGTAGATCATACCTCTATTAGACAATAAAAGATACACGTAATAAAAGACAGCCTATTCGCTGGGGGAAAAAGTAAAGGTTAAAAACATTTCACTACTCGTAAATAAAAGATTTGCTGTAAAAAAAATCAATACATTAATTTCTAACGAAAAGAAATTGCGTGATGTTAATCTACATGAAACACTTCTTCATATTAGTCCATGTTCTTCTTTAGTTTCGAATTTTTGATTGCCTAGTTTCGTATCACACCTAAAAAGGACATTGGAAGATTGTTTAAATTTAGATTTTTTCCTTCCTTGAATAGAATAAAAATAGTGACTATTTATGTGGAATAAATTCATTTCATTCAGATCAACAATAACCCACCAATCTATTTGGACATCGGAAGAGGATTTTATGAGGTAGACAAGCAAAAATATTCACCTTTACATGGATATCTACAGCGAAAACCTGGTTCCCGAAAGAGAGGACCAACCCACAATAGCGGTCTCATGTCATTGTTTTACAAATATTATTTACTAACTAGACACTGATGAATGAATTTGAATTATGTTTTACCTATACACCTAGTTTTATATTACTTATACAATTGTTTCAATTATGAAACAATTGTGTTTTATCAACTTTAATTAATAAGTTTTGATAAATTGTATACACATTATTATTAATAATTTGATTATACAATGTGTATCGGAAAAGTGTTCATATTTTTAAGGGTGTGGATCAGACCAAAAAACAGAACAACTTTCTCTATGGGACAAACATTCTAATCGCGAATTATCAGCTGTCCCATACGTTTAGGACGAGGTATATATTATATATATATAGGTATTGAAGATTTGTATGGGATAGCTGATAATAATTTTTTCCACTTTTAAATATGACCACGCATTTCTGATACACGTTGTAAATAAATTCATTATAATTAATGAATTATGCTTTTTCTAATTCACACAACAAGTTGTCAGTTACCACAAACACCAGATCCAGACTGTAGGCCATAATGCTAAGAAGAAAAACAAAACATTATTTCTTAGCTAACACTATACAACCTGTAACAGAATAAACGCAAGACCTGAAAGTTGTTTGTTCAGAATCAGCTTCTGAATCGATTTCCATCATAATTTATATATGTTAATTTTTCCCTAAAAAATCTTTTATTTATCTTAAATTAGAACCACCGCGTCGTAACAAGTTAATAAAATCTTTGCTTTAAGAAAATTTAAGCCTTATTCCAAAGTAATAAAGCCTTCTTGAATGCACGAGCGAATTTGTAGTTCGTTCATAGATATCCATACACACACGTAAATAATATCAATGCATTTTACATTTGAGGTAGTGTGCATTAAATAAAATAGTTAATTTAAGGAAATTTAACCCTTATTACCAACCAATAAGGCTTATTTAAATGCACGACAGAATTTGTAGTTCGCATTTCACAAAGTTTTTCAAAATGTTTTTTGCAATAGTAAGAATAATGTGAAAGAGCGAGATGCATTCTTCTTCTTCTTCTTCGTTCGATATGGCAATTGAGCCGATGTCGATTTACCAGCTACCCCTTTGACGTTTGACATGTTTGACATGTTTCAGTGGTTGTGTTTCGTTGTTGTTGTCACATTTTATTGTTTACGCGCGCGATGGCTTTCCGTTATACCAATATCCAGTACACGGAGATGGTGAGGACACTGGCTCGTTGTGACGATAATGTCGAGTTAGCTTGTCGAGTGATGAATGAACGATATGGCACCAGAGTGAGCGCCAGGACGATGCTAAGTGCAACTCAGCGTCTGAGGGACTCCGGGACGTTTCGTCCTAACACGGCCTTGGATAGAGGGACAAATGTGCGCAGTACTCGTTTGCAAGCAAACATTCTCGATTATTTCGACGAGCATCCAGAGAGTAGCACGAGAGAGGCAGCGCCATTGTTCGACTGCAGTCACATGTACGTGTGGCGAACATTACATGCTGATGGAGAACACCCGTTCCACCTACGACGTTGTCAGGAGCTAACGCCGAGCGACTACTTGCCACGTCTAGAGTTTTGTAGATGGGTGTTGGAGAACTGGCAACAAAATATTATTTGGACTGACGAGAGTACATTCACTCGTGTTGGGATGTACAACCAACATAATCAACATTTGTGGAGGCACGAGAATCCACATGCATGCCGTGTGGATTCATTCCAGCACAGATTCTCTGTAAACGTGTGGGCGGGCGTCATCGGTACACACGTACTCGGCCCCGTTTTTCTACCGAGGTTGACTGGAGATACCTACCTACAGTTCTTGCAGGAGACATTGCCGGTGTTATTAGACGACGTCCCTCTCGTACTTTTACGACAAGTCTTTTACCAACACGATGGTGCTCCCGCGCATTTCACGTGGACCGTTCGACGGCATCTTGATGCGGAATATGGCACGCGTTGGATTGGTCGTGGGGGACCTGTACAGTGGCCTCCCAGATCGGCTGACCTAACGCCGTTAGACTTTTATTTGTGGGGTCGAATAAAATCCCTTGTGTATGTAAACGAGGCAACAAGTGTCGTAGACCTCAAACAAAAAATCGAACACGCATTTGTGATATTGAAAAATGACACTGAGGTTCTTAGCAAACTAAAATTAAATTTAAGAAAGCGTGCTACAAAGTGCATCGAACAAGGCGGTGGTCATTTTGAAAGTTTAATGAAAATGGGACGAAGTAGTAGTGTAAATTAGTGTAAATTCTGTAAGTACCTATTAATACGATTTTATTTTAATTACCTACTGTAAATATTATGATTCAAATCTTTTAAACACGCCGACTTTGAATATTTTTTACACGTAATAAACGGTAAACACGACTTATCAGGGTTTAGAGGGTAATGTCGCGAAAGTTACGCGTCTGAGATAAAAAAGTTCTGCGTTCCCCGGTGTCCGATGATAGTACCTACCTACACGTGTCGGCGCGGCGGCCGGCGGCGCGCGTCGGTGGGCGCGCGATTGGCGGCGCGGGCGCCGCCGCCCGGGTGCTCCGCCCTACTTTACTGATACATCACAGTCGGGCAAAATGTCGCTTGGTTTAAAAATACATCCCCGTTACTAAGCCTAATATCTTAGATTCGTATTGCTAATGTAGATTATTTAATACAATCGTAAAATTAAATTAAATTATTCAAAACCGCCAGTCCAAAGCCTGTGAAAGTGTGATGGAAAGATGGAATCATAATTTTCGGTCATTGAACTGACGTACCTAGTGACTACACTTGCAGTGCTTAGCCAGCTGATGGCGGGCGAACTGATGTGCGCTGGTGTGCGCTCGCCGCTATAAACATTGCTATGAGTGTGTGCGTAGAGAATAGTAGGCTCAAACGTTTTACGTTTAGTCAGGACAACTATTTTATATTATGTGATTTGGTTTGGTTTAACTAAATTAAATTACAGATGTTATTTTAGTTTTATAATTTAATATTCTAATTGGCGTGTCTGAGGTCTTGCGTTTATTCCGTTACATGTTGTATATCTCAAGAATTTCGTAGTTTCGTAACGTTATTTTAAATTTGAATAAAAATAATTAATCGCATATAATATATAAACTGTATATTTTAATACAAGTCAGTGAAAATCTACTGCCTGCAAATTCGGTGCCTTAAAAACGGAAACTGGAAAGCGGCCAAAATGAGGTTAAGTAGAAAGGAAAATGTTCCTCAGCAGCAGAGTGACGCGAGAGCTTAGGAGTACATGATATCGATAAGCAGATGATACTGTGGCCGATTTAAATCCTAAACTGGATAAATGGTCCTCGACCACTGAGCTGGGCTCCTGCGTTTGAATACAAATGGAGCGTTTATCCCTGAAAGCCAATCTGTATGCAAATTACAGGTCCGTTTAACTATTCTCGTTAGTTGCTCATTTTCGGAACGTCTGCATTTTCAGTTTGACTAAAATATAATCCTTTCAATTGTGCCTACGATTGATAATGTTATTTCTTGAATTTTAGAAGGAACTTAAGTTGTTTTACGTCCACGTTCCAGTCGTAACATGAATTTCGACCTAAAGATATTAAATCAACAGCTGTCTAAGATCTCATCCTTGTTACAGTTGTTGCTTAATCCTTAGCATCTATAGTTATAATAAATATCTTAAAGCCGACCAAATGATTCTGCTATTAACTTTGGGCGTAACTTTCACAAACGCTTCGCGATTTTAGTGTCTTTCTGCGCGAAGTTGTCGTCAACTTTTTCATCCCCTTTTTCCGGTTCCGCTAATGCGCAAACTTTCCTTCAGATACGCCGACACGCCTTGCGAAGTGGCTTGTTCAAAATTTCATGAAAGTCCACGAAAAAGGAGCTAACTTAACTATACAGGAAGTATAAGTATCGACAGCATTATGAAAAAGAAATAGCCTGCAAGCTAGAACTTACTGGATATAGTTTCGGAAAAGAACCAAAACAATGAATTGGATTTTTAATTAAATTTAATTAAGAAAATACGGAATTAATGTACGGCACGGTTGGCGTAGTGGCTAAGCGATTGGCTTTCTGCGCTACGTGCTGCGAGTTCAATCCCCGCACGTAAGAAATATTTTTTATGGCTTACAGATACCTAGTTGTTCCGGGTCTGGGTGTGTGTGCATGTGAGATGTATTATTATCTATATATTTGTAAACTCTACCACAGGAGATACCCAAGTGTGGAGCAATCTATAAAAAAATGGAAACTAAATATATACTGTGCAATGCTAACATTTCACGAAATTTAACACTGATAATATAATTTATTACAACTAAAATCAAACCGCAAGCATTTTGATGGACATGAATAAAACAATTTCCTTATTGATAATACGAAAATCATAGCCATATGAATGAAGTATTAACATCGTTGTCCTTTATCACGCGACTCATAACGCAATAACGCTGCAATATGTGTTCGCTATAATGTGTATATCTTATCATCATTGTGTCTGCATCTGTAAGACGCATTACTTTTTCCATTCCGCCACTACACGCAGTGCAAGTGGAACCAAACAATTCAACGCTTGTTACGAGCAACTTATATGCAATTTTCTTCCTTCTACATTGAAATGCTTCATTATTTTCGCAATTTTTAAAGTTTTATAATGAATAGTTCGTCGTAACGTTCCCAGTTTAAATATACACAGAATAGCTGAAACATTTTCTGTTAAATTGTTTTTTTGTACATTCAGCAGAAACTTTAATGTACAGTAGAACAAAGAAATATGAGCATCATCATATAGATGATTTTTTCTTAATTATGAATACTTTTGAACGATTTTTATTGATAAAGATACTCAAAGCCAATGACCAAAGAAGCCTTAACGTCACTGCACAAAGCCAATGACCAAAGACGCCTCTCAGAACGATGATATTTTTTATTTTTTATTTTTTTTAGTATTAATTAAGCTTAGATATCTTTATGTTTTGTGCGTCATACTGGGCGTAGAAATAAAAAGTTTTTCTTTCTTTCTTTCTTTCTTTCTTTCTTTCTTTATATAACAGTTTAGTAGACACAGAAAAAATAATAAATACAATATAATAGGAAAAACAACACAAAGGCACTGCTTATATTTTCTTTAAAAATCTCTGCCAGCAGATCCGCGAGACGAGACTTGAACTATTATTAACTACTATTTACTTAAACAGTTGAATTATATTTATTTGAAACCCTGTTTATAAAATCTATCATCAGTTCTTTAGAAAATGTTATCTTAACCTAGTGACTCTGTATTTCTTTGTTCGACTATATAAAAGAAACTTGTTGAAAATTCTCTCTTAATTTTTCCAGAAAATTTTACTCAATGTTTCTACTGTCGTCGTGGTATGAATTCACAAACCGGGCCATAACTCATATCCGAGGATTGCAGAACAGCTGAACTTCGACAATTAAATAATGGAAGTGCCTAGCGTCGCTACAATTGAATCGGCGTAATTGAGAACATGCCGAGAGAAACCTAGTATGAGTTGGCTCATTAGCGAGTATGAATAACTTGTTCAGAACTTTATTAACTATAGTTCTGAAACGGCCTTACATAGTAACCACAGAGCATTGTAACAACAACTTTGCGGTGAGGCAGCTACCCGAGCCAAAGACGAGAATTTGAACAAGCTCTTGAGCCGTGTAAAACTCTCTTTAAAGACTTTTAGTACCTGACGTTCAATTTATTAAGTTCTTAAGGACTTGAAGTTCTTTGCCTACCACATTTTGCGCAAACTTATTTCAATACCTACTGGAATTCATTTAAGGAGTGCAGTCGAGAACTTTGTGGTAATTTTAGACGACTTTGTGAATTTAATACAATTACTCTAAGGATAACGTGTCGGTTTTATACGCCGAGTAATCTCTTATAATCGTCATTTTAAACTAAATTATGTGTTGCAATTATTAACACTACAAATCTTGTACCAAACCAAATAGTTTTAAAATTTTTAAAGTACTTTTAAAATGTCATACATAATAAATTATTGGCGAGCGTCAAAAATAACCCATTGATCGGAAATGTACTGTACGTCCGAGTCGGCCACAATTAATACATGCTTGGAACCAAATGATTGGCTCAGAACTGAAACAGCTTAAACTGTGGTGCTGTTTAATCAAAAGTCGAACTTATTACAAAAGATAAAAGGATTGAAATAAACTGTCAAATTTCGGGTTCTGATCTAACCCCTGTTATAGAATCGTCTATGTGTATCATGGACATAGCAAAGGGCAGCAGTGAGCCTTAATGACAGTGGACCAATACAGAATCGAGGTCAACGATAAGTGTCGCATTGGACTTGGCACGGACCCTTAATTGAGCGGTTATCGTATGGTCAGAAATTGAACGTCGAATGGAATTAATAGAAATACCGACAAGCCGATGTTAAGTCCTACTATACCGCCATTTACATTACTATGTTAAGGTAATTAAAGAAGAAGTTTGTAGGTATAATCGACATATTCAAAGTCAAAGATTTTTATTTCAACTGGGTCTTTGCAGGCACTTTCAAAACGACATGTGAACGGTGCACGGTTCCAAGTGGGTTAGTCCTGGAGAAGATACCGGCAAGAAACTCCATGGATACTCTTTTCATAAGACAAATTTACAATAATATCTGGGGACTCAGTAGCGGCCCCGGCTACAATTCGACCTGAATATACACAATATTAGATACAAAAAAAAAGAACAGCATCATCATAGTAAGTTGATTTGATGACACCTCATTGGCTTGGTGGAAGAAACCACAACTCCAGAGTGCTATAACTTCCGAGATTCCGAATTTAATCTCCTTGCTCGGTCAAAGTGTATTTGGGTTTTCCAATTTGTAAATTCGTTGTATATTTCGAATTAATCATCATATCCGGTATATAGCGATAACATCAGCATTGGGAAACCACTATTGGAAAACAATGGATAATTATAAAATATTATACTAACAGACGTTCAATTACAATATAATAAAAGGTTAGTAATAAAGATGACTACTTTAACACCTAAGACCTAAGTGCACAATGATATGCAATCTTCAGACAAACAGTCTCTGAGATAATAAGACAATAGACAAATACAGAATCAATACTAGAAAACGTCATTGGCATTTTGGAACTAAAGTTGAAAATTATTTTACTTTACTTTTTGTTGTTACAGATTTTGATGTCGATCGTATGAGAAGAAATTTTTGAAATTGGTTTGCATCTATTCTTGAACAGAATTCGTTTAATTAATAAATGAATTTACTGTACAAGTAAATGAACTTTGAGCATAAATAAGTTTGGAGAACAAATCAAGAACAAGAACTATGTAGCAGAGCACACATGTTTAAGAAACTTGTACGAGATACAAGTTGCTTGCAATTAATGGAAGTGTTGAGTAGACTCGGGACTAAACTCTGTTACAACTATATTGATCTATACAATTAGGTTCTATCTAATGTCTTCGAAATTCTCATATGTATAGCCTAATCAGGACTAAGCATTTTGGTAGACAGCTATAATAAGTATAAGGCCTATAAGCCCATGAAAAAGCAAAGCTGAAGACAGCTCGTCATAGAATTTAAAAGATTATGGCAGTAGGGATACATTACCAGTATAAGCTGACCTCACATTGTATAGGCTTTCCGTACAAAGAGAGCTTATCTTAAACTGAAAATGTATACATTATTACGTAGCCGTGCGTACGAGTATGAAAGTACAAATTGGTTAACTTCATGATGCTTCCCATTTATTATAAAGTATCATAAAATATTCTCGTAAAATAAAATAAAAACCAAGGCAGCTGCTTTTTATGTACATGATATAAAATCGACCGTATATCTTTTGTTTCGTATAAATGAAGATATGTGTGAAAGAGAATAATTTAAAAAATTAAATTTATAAATTATACTTACAAGTATAATTTAGACCCTACATCAATTCCACACACCCTTAATTAAGGTCAAAAAAAAAATCATTCAACATTATAAAAAAATTGTACACCGCATCGCGATCGTCAATCATTAGCGCAAATTGATTTGATTAATTTGAGCGTTAAAAAACGAAATCTTTATTTAAAAAAGAGAAATTTCAGTAGCTATCGTGCGAACCCGTTGGTGAATTGGTCCGACCAGAGCGTCGGTACGCAGTAGCTAAAATAACCAATTTGGGGACCCTCATCGCGCGTCACGAAGTAATGGATGGCACCGAGCTCACTGTTGCGGTGATATTGGACGGGGGAAAAATTATATTTTGCTATTACCCAGGAAATTTCCCTGTAGCTCCGAAATGTAAGGAAATAACGTTGAAAGTGATTTTCGAGATGTGGATGTGTCTAGAAACGAAATAAAATTTCACGTCATAGTCTCGTAGAAAAATCATTTCTATGCTGCGGGTATTTCGTTACGAAATCACACTGAAAAAAGTGACAATCAATTTGAAGGCAGACACAACCAAAGGCGGTTTTTCAAACAGAAAAAAATTAACGATCCGCCCCGTCCCCAACTTAAGTACACTTACAAATAGTTTCTCCCAAAAGCCGTTGGGCCCAGTTGGGCCAACGTGCTGCGTTTGCAGATCGTGCACCCCTTCATTAAACTCGAGGGCAAAAAGTGGGTCCTTATCTAATCTGCAGTTGTCCCTTCGAGCTTTGCAGCTGGTACCATACCGAGATGTACTTGACCCCAATTTTATCTACTGCCCGAATAAAGCTCATAGTTAAAAAAAATTGAATGGTTCCCTGAAATTGGATTGTTTTCATTCTGAGGGAAAGAGTGAATGTATCACCTACTCATTCTCACGCGTGTTATAAAGTTAATTGAGGGCTACTACGGTGCTCGTGACTTGATAACAATTCAGAAGTCGGTTGGGTCGAAACAAATACATGTATTTGAAATAACTGATTTGCCAAGCCCGCTTTATTTTCATAAAGGTCAAAAAATAATAACCGTGAATTATAATTTGATAGAAAGAAAAAATATATTTTTTGTGCAGAAAAGACTTAAAGATAATATAACTCGTCAAAACAAAATAAGGGCCACCTTATATTTTTGATCTTCTGGGCAAATTATGAGGTTCCTAGGTTTCTAAGTTGTAAAATTCATTGCAATGATTTGTTTTTAATGAAATGGGCTTAAATTTTACTCAATCCACAGGAAAGAAAAACAATCTTACAACATTTTCGAGGAAAAGTGCAATTTCAGCAAAAAGTACACTTGGACTAAAAATGCAATTAAAAATGAAATTCCAGGGCGTTTATTCTTCTTCCTTTTTGAATCAATATCTGGTGTACCCTCCTCTTTTCTGAACATATTCTTGAAGCCTAGAGGACATTTTCTATCAGATGCCGCATTGTTTCTTGAGAGATTTATTCCTAGCTCGATTTTAGGACGTTTAAGGGCTGTCTTTCATTGTCCAGTGATCAATCTGTGTCTCATACTCTTTTCAACAGATCCCACATGTGTTCAATTGTGTTCAAGCCCAAACTGTTCGCTGGCCTCGGCAACACTTGTATACAAGCCTCTTCTAGTGTCTCTCTGGTGGCTCTAACAGTATAAGCGCGTGCATTGCCGTGCAACAGCTTGAAACCTGCACCCACTTGCTATGCAAATGGCACCACATAGAGTCTTATGACCTCCTGGATGTATCGTTAAGTTGTTACTGTACCCTGGTCTTGAATTATAGGCTCAGTTCTTCCAGTTTGGCTTATGCTTCCCCACGCCATAATATTGGGCCCCCCAAATTGATCACTGTTGTGGATGCAGGCTTCTGCAAATTGCTCCCTTTTCATCTCCACACTCTTATGCAACAGTCAACACTAATAACTTTTACTTTGCTCTCATCTGTAAAAAGCAATGTGCTTCAGTCACTTACGCTACAATCCAACTGTTGCCTTGCGGATGTTTATTGATTTGCATGATGAATACTGGTCTATGGAATTCACACCACTTGACTCCTGGACAATTGCTGGTCTTCATAAAACTGGTTTCTAATTGTTTGGTCACTAAGTCACGTGCCTGTGGTCAGGCACAAGCGGGTTTGCAAAGAGCGGGAAGTGACGGTGCTCTCTCTGCGTGTATGTAAGTCTATGTAGCGGTCTTCCTGAGCGGTGGTTCCTCTGGCTCTGCCTAATTCCTGACTTCTGACAAAATTTTGGATCTCATAAAAGCAATTCCAGGCATTCTGAATCGCTCGCTGCGAAAATCTCGGCTGTAAAACTACAGATCGCTACGAATAGTCTTCTTGGATGAGTGTTATGGTCCTGGTCGTTGTAGTCAAGTCTATTTGAAGTTGAACCTGTGGAATTACGTTCTTAAAATGCCGATGTAGGCACTAACTTGACACACTTAACTGTTCTCAGTACAATACAAATGTTAAATGAGCCTAAAGTTCACGTTAAAAACAGGGTAAAATTAATTGGTTTCAAAAAATTGATAAAATCTACCCATTTTAACGGTTTTTCAAGCGGAATGCTGTTAAAATGTTCGCAAACACTTAAGATAATACAACGCTGTACAATTTACCACATGGATATAGTTAATGGTCATTAAATCACCCATAATGTCGAAATTTGCAAGTGGCCCTTATTTTGTTTTGACGAGTATATAATTAGGCATCTAACATTTTCCTCGCTTTAGTGAGATGATGATTGTGTTTCGCTCGGCTGCAAAATTATTTGCGTCTCGTGCCTTTGAATCCCTCGCTACGCTCAGGATTCTATTTTGAACCACGAGCGAATCTTAAGAGTCCTTCGCTTGCTCGGTATTCAATAAAAGCACTCGCACCAAATAACAACTCTGCAGCCTTGCATAACAAAATACTATTTCTGTGCAGTGAGGTTTAAACAAAATGAGAGCATTCTTCATGTAAACATAAATACTGTACGTAGTAACGTAAATATTACTCCTTTTCATTTTAGACATCCCATTATCAGTGTCTTTTATATCTCTAACAACGTCATGTTGTTACTATTTAATTGCATATGTATAATGTGTCCAAACGATCACCAAAAGAATATAGTTAACTGAATAAAATGACTCAATAAGGATAAGAATGCCACATTGGGTACGTTAAATGAACTGTGAACCAATGCTTACAAGCTGGGTTCTCCGGCGTCACTTTGTATGCATTTCATTGCGCTCATTGACCAATCAAATCACGCTCTTGTTATACCGCTATTCTTATTGACACCCTGTCGCTCTACAGAGCAGATTCAGTAATCAGATTCACTTGCATAAAAATAAATGCAATCTTTGCAGACTCTGAAGATTTATATAAACGTAATGGTGCCAAATCGACTTTCTCAGTTGCGCAAATCGCTTAAGTGTCTGAAGCTTCCAAAAGAATAGAAAATAAACACAATTCCATCGATTGACAAATTCTCACAGCTTCGTCTGGCCTCTAATAAAATTGTGCTGAATATGACAAGTGCTATTCGTTTTTCATTTTTCATATAATGACGCCTCCTCCGGGCACAAAGCCCGTTTTATAGCCATCACAATGGGATTGTGCTCTTTCATCAGCGGACTTTTATGGTTGTCGCGTCAGCTGTGCTGCGGGGCGCCAAAATTGAGACAGTATAACTAACTGCTTTCGCCCGGCCACCCATTTAGCGGTTGGAGCTCTATGTCACATTAACTGACCGCTATTGTAGCGTATTTACGCTGGGGTGATATTCCAGGAAGGTTACCAGTACAAAAAATAGTAATCATATTGCGAAAATACGATCAGAACATTGGCTTTTCGCCACAACTATTGAACTTTGTACCGATTCAGGAAAACATAGTCTCTACGGCCACTTTCATCTGTTTATACGCTTCTATTTTCGGCTTTTGGCGCTTGCCCACTTACAAAATGCATGTATCATGCAAAATGATACAGCGCATGACGTGGTTACGAATTGTTTTGTTTATGAGTTAGCACGAAATTGTAAACCGATAATGTATGGAACAATAGCTTCATCTAGGACCGTAAATGGTTTCAGTTTGCACCTCTAATATCTGCAAATTGTATCCTATCGTCAACGATATCAGATTCCTGCTTGCTGTGATGAATATGATCTCATCTGTTATACTGTGGTAAACGCCTTAAGGATAAACGTATTATTACCTAGGCAATAATAGGTAGCTGCATGAATATTCGATGTATAACTTTATAGATCAAGACAGACAACCACACGAGACCTTGAATCGCTTGTGTAAACATTAACGTAGACTGTTTTAGACGTTGTTTTATGAACGTCAACCAATAACCGAACAATCTATTTCATTGTCAGTACAGCCATTTTGTTGTGGGTACATAAATCTGCAGGTTCTGCTGTTCCTTTCGTTATAGCTACTTCAGTAGATTAAAGGTAATCCTTTTCTCCAGCCTTGCTTTATACCAACTAGGCTACTAAGCTGGCGTCAGCTTCCAGTCAAAACACTTGCGGTTGGATATCAGAATTCTGATAATGTGGGAATACTGATAATTTATCCTGAAGTAAGATCCGCTATGCGACATCAAGCTTGTAACTGCCCACAACGAGTCATCACATGCCTAGCATTTTCCCAACTATGTTGGGGTCAAATCCGAAGTCCTAGTTGGTAGAGTCATCTGTCACCGGGTCAAGAATATGCCACTTTAAGAGGGTATTCATATGAAAACTGGCACCAATATGAGGGCCTTTCGAGGCTCGGGAGAGCGAGATGTGTAAAAAAATATTTAAGTAGGTAGTATAGGTACCTTAGGAGTAATTAGGTAAACGCGAACGAATAAGTTGCTTCGGGTATCTGTTTGGATGACCATCATAAAATACTATAGTTAATTAGCACGAACAATGCAGTTCTAGAATACCTATAGAAACCAATCTATAGGATTTCTTTAGCACCGTCAGCTAAATAATGAAAAATCATAAAACAAATTCCTGACAATGGTCCACCGTCGATGCTTATGTTGCACATGAAAATAAGATGATGTCTTAACAAATATTTTGTGTATTTTGCTATAAATTATGAGTGTAGGTACCTACTTAGATCACAAAATAATGTATAGTGACATTTGATAGCTGAAGTAACTTAGTAAGACACTGAGCCATTATTTGAAATTCATCGTCATAATGGGCGTGTTTATGTAATTTTAGATAAGTATAGGTACTTATTATTACAAAGTGACGTGATTCTCTCACATTATCTTGTCTGTCTTATATTTTTGCAAATTTTCCTCTCTGTAAAACATAAACAATTTACTTATAGTAAAAAGAAAAACACGTGTGTACGTCAAGTAGTACGTACGTAACAAACCTGTTTGTGCGATGAGTAAGCCAGTTAACGCATTCACGCAGCGGACAAGGTGTTTCCAGCTGTTAAAAAGATCGCGCGATCAAACATTTACATAAATAGGTACCGATTTGTTTACTACACAAAAATCAACGTCAACTTATCATCGATACTACATTATCAAATCACTACAATTTTATCAAAATTCTTTCGTTTCTTTCATGCGATCCACCAACAATCAAATTAAAAACAAAGTATAAAAATACTTACATTCGGATACAGTTCCGCTGCTATTTGACGCTAGTACTCCGAATGTCTTAAGGTTTAAAACACATATAAATATAAACCACCACATATTGGCACAAAATTTGGGGGCTGCCCGATGACAGCCCACCAAGAGGAACATTCGTCCTGTAAACTTTCGATTTTGCCAAAATCACTATGAAGCAACACTGCAAGGCGAATCCAGAACAGTGACGGAATTACGTCACTTTCAAAACACTGTTATCCGTCTTATGGACTGTAGTCACTGTTATTAATACTGCGACGGACAATATTTTGGTGATGGGTTGATACGCGAGAGTTTTGAGGTTATTTCTACGTGCCACTGGTGCGAGCGCGACGGAGAAATGTCGCGCGAGGCAGGTGAGGCCGGAGGCGGTGCGGCGGACGCAACGCGCCGCTAGATGGCGTCGATGTCGGACGCGTGACGTAGCTACGTTTAGTTTCGGCGACCGAACGGCGGCGCTGCGCTGCTGATTCTAGCTACAGATTTTTCCAACGCATCACGCGAACGACACGATGTTAAGCCTCGCTCACACGCGATCTCAAGTACAAACGACTATTTACGACGGCTGAGGGTACACCATTAGTTTTTATGAGTTAGCTTCTTTATTACATCAAAACGCGTCTGTTATAGCCAGAAATCTAATACGGGTGATATTGCAATCCTGGGATGTGGGTTATAATGTGGTTTATACATATAGTTGGGTGTAGATATATTAGAAACATACAGAAATTATTATGCTACAAATTCTAAAACGAAAATATTATATTCTCAAAGTAAAATCTTACCGAAACCAATTCAATCGTTGTCGCTTACTAGATATTTCCTCAGAACTTTATTCAGAGATATATTTTTTTTCAAATAGTCCCCAAAAAAGCTTAGAAAGAAAGAAGAAAGAAAATAAATTTATTATTAAGTTTTAGTTTAAGTTTTTTATTGCTTATTTAGTTTTCCGAATAAAAACCTAAGTAGATATAACTGAATTACATATTCTGATATTTTCTCTTTTCATAATGTTTAAAATATAATATTTCATGGATACTGTGATGAGATATAGAAACCGTACTAGAACCAACAAATCCGAACACGAAAAATTTGGCAACTCGATTTATAGATACAAAAACATGTACGGCTGTGATCTCGCCCTAACGCTAGAACGGAATCAACGGAATGCGCGCGCATCTTAACAGTGCCGCCGTGGGAAGACGTCGGGGGGCGTGGCGTCCAGTCGTTACGCACATACGCCAGTACGCAACGCCGCGATAACACACCCGACAGATAACAGCACACGGGTACTAGACTCCCTGCATCCCTCGCCCGGCGCACGCACACAAGTGCAACGCTTGCTTACACGGGGTTCTAAACGGGCAACGCGACAGTCCTCATGCAACCCCTCTAAAGTCGTTCGAAGTAAACGTTGCGTATGTGTGCATTTGTCAGTCTACGCATATTCGAAGTAAAATTTCGGTGCACCCCAGGATCCGCTTAACCGGCCACTTTGCCACAACACTCTTCCATCCATATCTTTACCGACAAACACAGCAGCCTTCTCAACTCAGCCGGATAACATATATTATGAATAAGCTTTTACAGCGTCTGAATAACGGAAAAGGCTTTCGACTTGAACAATCAAATCTGGAGAGGATTAACTTTATTTACCCAATTATTTATTCATATTTTCCCCGTAGCATAAATCAACGTGCCTCACTTCATGGCCAACTGCTGGTTTCTGATAAGAAGCCGGTAAATAAATATTTTATTAATAGGAAAACAGTTACCTATTCTTTACAAATAGGTAATCTAATTAGGTGGTCTAATTTGGTTCGCTGAATACGAATTCACCACACGCATCGTTTATGTGAACAAAAACAGCTCTGTGAGTTACGCCAGATGGTTAACAGAACAGGAGCAATCTATTTGCATCCAAAATCATAAAAATGCATAAACACGTCATCTTTTCTGAAGAAGTGTTGCATATGGATTCATTTCAATGGCATTAATTAAAAATAGGAAGAAAGAAAAGAAAGAAAAAAATGAAGAAAATATATTTTTCATCCCACCATCTCGGAAAGAGTATTTTTAATCATCAATATCTGAGTGGAAAAGCCGTTTTTATTCTCTAGAGGATAAAGTAAATTGAATTTAGAACATCATGTGCACTAAGTTTGTGAATTAAACGTTTTTTTTTTGCATTTAGTCATTTCCTCGCTGAGGTGGAATGAAAAGTTACGTGTTGCACTCGAGTGCAAAGATTTTTCACCTCGTGCTCTTTTGATTCCCTCGCTAACGCTCAGGATTCTAATTTTGAATCACTCGCTGCGCTCGTGATTCAATTTTAGAATCCTTCGCTTGCTCGGTCATCAAAATTGAACACGCGGTTAAAAAGCAACTTTGCACTCTTGTATAACAAATAACTATATTCGGATTAGACATGAGACAACACAAATCACAAACATAAAAACAAAAAAAACTATGATCGAAAAACAATGTGCTGTCATCGTGCCAATATTAAATGGGTTGCCATTTTGCCAACTCAGCATTTGCTGGGCAAAGGAACACCCAGCGCTGATTGTCAGTTGGCACCCTTGCAGTGACACACGGACGGAGAAAACAAATATTCATATACCTACATAATAATTTATGTTAAATACGATACTTTATAATAATATTATAATTAATACTTGATAATATGATGCGTCAAAGGACGCGCTGATAGATGGAAATACTGAAGTGCAACAATAATGTATTTTTCTTAAAATCTTAAGTAAATAATTTCTATTTAGCGGTTAATAAAGGCTTATTATTATTATTATAAATAAATAAAAAAGTTGCGGCCTACAAAGAAATAATAAATAACATAAAACTTTTTTCCTGCACAAGGACGATACCTAAATTAAAATAATAAAGTGTAAAAGAAAATGGGTACCTACACGTAAATTCCGAACAAGTCAGACTCAAAAAGCAAAAAAAAAAACAATTTTATAGGTACCTTTCACGCCTTCCTAAATAGGGTCATCCCAAATTGCTTTTACACAGAACATCACGAAATTCTCGGATTGGAGGCAAGAAGGCGTAGATGCAATTTTTCAGAAACGGTCTGAAAATTGGATGTGTTTACCTGGAGATAGTCAATAAAACATTTCAGTTCAGGTAAGTAAAACGTGTGCTGAAGCCAAATTAGCCGAACGTGATTGGTACGATATTTTTTATTCAACAAAAAGGTTAAACAAAGAAAAATAATATAGTAATAAAAAAATATACAGCACGAAGGAATACTAAGTAGAAATGTTGATAAAAATTATGAAGTTAGGTACATACGTGCCGTAACTGTTTGCACGTGATTCATAAACCTTTTTCTTTGGAATCTACATACATCTACAGATACCATAGACGGAGAAGATGTATTGTTCCCATAGACGTAATATACTGATGTTCCCTATCTACGTCCTATGAATTATTTGTTTTTTACACGTCGGACGTTAAAGCATATCGAACAATATATAAGTACTAATATTATAAAGAGGTATTTGTTTTTATGTTTGTATGTAGGTAGGTAATGTCTAGAAATCTGAACCGATTCTAAGAAAAATGATTCATAGGAAGCTACACTATCACTGAGTCATACTCTATGACTATATACCTACTTATTTTATTTTGATAAAAATTAAATACGCGGGTTTAATTTTTATCAAAATAAAATATTATTAATTATTATTATTAATTAGTACTAAAATGAGCTTGTCTATGCATCTTCTGTCTGTCTCCGTGACTTTTCATCTCGAATTTAACGCTTATCTAACCCAGGCGAAGTCCTTAGGCTTATTTTTGTTTCCAAGAAAACTACCTACCCGTACTTCATAAGTTTATCAGAAAATGCATTTACATAATATACTTATACTCGTATTATTTTTTATATTTTTAAACTCATTTCGATACTCAAATAAATGCAGGCAATAAAGTTATTATTTATTGCGATGAATAATTTATAATTAATGTTGGCGGCATAGATCAAAATTTTTAAGAACTGATATTTATATATTTACTTCATTTATCATAATCTTTGACATCATTTTGGTAATTGCTATTACATGATTAGTTGACTTTTACAGCAGAATATTTTTATCAAAACTGCTCTATAAAAACCGAGATTTTCATTATACAGGTAAACAAGGACGATAGTTTCTGTATAGATTAGTTTAAACACACCCTTCCATAATATTAATTGTAGATACTTTATAACACTAGCTACCGTCTTTATTATAAACGACAAATTAATAATGTTTTGACTCAATACGCAGAACTAGCCCGCGTGCGTTTTTGTAAGCAGCCGCTTTGAGATTCATTGTTTACCACTGCATCACATCATGGTAAAATTAATAGCACAATACCATACATAATTTTATTGTGCTATTTATTCACACAGGATATTATTATTGCTCTTAATGAACAAGCAAATAATTATGTAATTTTGCTACATACAATATAACTACAACAAATGGTAGCAGGAAAATAATTATAACGAGTTTCATTTATGAATACAAGTAGGTACTCGTAACGTGTATGGCACGTTGCGTTTATTAATGACAATGTAAACTGCCACAAAGCAAATTAATAATTTGTTTAAATTAATACGTACGTGGTACTGATGGGCCGATATTAAATCCTCCATGATTATAATTCGACGTAAATTAATGTTCATCCCGGCCATATTTTGTTGGATGAACACTAAGCTCCAAGTTCACCGATAACTTATCAGACGATTAGAGCTTAATCAGAAATTTAAACACAAATTTTTGTATGGGTAATCGGCCGATTTCATTTTAACCATCTGTTATAGTGTCGGTGAACATAGCCCTAAGTTGTTTTTGTCTACCCTGTAAGAAATATCTGTGCACGCCACTGCTTTGTGTCTTACTAGACAGACTTCTTTTCCAAGAGCTAAAATAAATTCCAGATAGCATCTATTCAGTGCCAGGGGGGGCTACTACGAATGTTTTTGACGTATCGTAACGATAACGTAAGCAATTTTAGAATGAAATGTACAATAACTCTATCGCATTTGTGTTTAACTTTACGCAATATAAACCCTTGTTTCATGAAAATCTGAAAATACTGTATGTATTTCTAAAAAATATCGTGGATTTAACGTGTATATTTGATTCAAAGTTTGCTTACGTTAACGTTACGATAAGTCCAAAAACATTCGTGGTAGGCCCCCAGACTCGGGCAAACGCACGTAAGTATAGACAAAACGGGGATATAACAATAAAACGAGGGACCCACAGACGTGTGGTCACATTAAAATGCAGTTACGATCTGACCTGTCCGATATACTATTGTAGTCTTTGATCTGACCCGTAAACTGACGGACCATTATTTATTGCCGAGCCGACGTTATGCCGGGCACCCAAATGGAATTGTTTTACTCATCTTGCCCACTATTATGCTAATACTAAATGTTTGGATTGAGTGATGATTAATTTACGAATCAATTTCACAAAAATTGACCTTCTAGGACCAATGGACCAATATTACCTGAATCTATTGAGGATGCCTATTTATGACTGAGCAATTTATGGAAGACAGTCCAAATATGGACCGTAGCACTCAACTTGGGTCAACGAATTGGATTCAAAATGTCAACTAAGTAGGTAGGTACTATATGTGAAAATTTATTGACCTGTATTCTATTGAGGATTCCCAAAATTACAGAATAAGTAATAGTACGTTATATGCGGAAGACAAAAAGCAGTGATGGCCCAGCAGTCGAACGCTTGCCTTGCACTCTTTTCGAATTCAGGAAACCATCGTAAGAAAACCTAGGTACACACCTGAGAGAGCTCCAAGAAATTATCAATAGTGAGTGTAGTTCGCCAAACTACATCAGGCCATGACGAAGGCCTCAAATCTGCTAATATTGAATAGAGGCCCATACGAATCAGTGAAACAGTAATGGGCAAAATAATTATACTCAACATGGACCAGTATTAACTATTCTGTGATAAAGCTAATTAAGAAATAGTAACTAACCTTCAACTGCCACAATAAATAAACACAAGCACTCAATCCTATACATCACACTACGTATCGATGAATGATCTAAAACTATAATAAAACAATGAATTTCAAATTTTGGTTAAAACCGAGCGATAAAGATAATCTACTTCCCGTGCTCCGTTTCGTATTCGTCCAAATACGAGTATGTGTATTAAAATTAGAAGTACAAAGCAAATTATTTCAAACTAGGTAAAGGTATACCAATCATATAACATGATCATGAAGTTCCAATAGAGATTCTTTGTTCAGAGGCCCTAGCTAGTTTTTTTTTTTTTACCAATCTCGTTCGGTTTATGCAGCGACCGCGTTCGGCGCTCCGAATGGTGAAGAGCTCGAAGCGGGCCAATCAGAGGCAAATTTCACGTAATTTTATGACGCACGCACGGATCATATTGCAGTGACGCTTGAATTTTACGCGAGCGTATCTCACTGAAGATGAGATAATACCAAAAAAATTGTTTTGATCCAAATTTTACTGCAACTGCGCGGAAAACGCACTTCTTTAGTTACGTGAATTTTGACACAGCACGCAGAACGTGATCCATGCCTTAAATCAAGCTTGATAAAAGAAACTTATACGATGGCCTCAGTTCGTATATATTACTAAAGTTGTTATAGATAAATATTCTTTTTTTTTTATTAGCAATTTGGATTTTGGAACATGCGTGTGCTAGTCAAGCAGACTACTATAATTTGACTAATTTGAAACTTGTGGCATAAACCATTATTGCCATTATACCTCATCAAATTGCAAAAGCTACCCAAGATTTTATTAGAGAGATTATTTATGGCCTTTAAATCTTTTAGAAACCATTTATAAAATTTTAATCTTTTTGGGTCTTTGCGTCTTTGGGTCAATACGTCGTAATTCTAGGTTCATAATACCTACTTAAGCATGCTGTCTTCACTTTCTAAAAGCAATTAATATACCTTAATTGCCTCCTTAATTAAACCAAATGGTGCCCGCGATCACTAATCGAACTGTGCTCTAACCTCAGACACACTACACTTGGCTCGAATACCGAACATGACCTCATTCGCAATTAAACCAACGAGGCGTAATATCGACGTCCTCAAATCCATGTCTATTAATCCTTACAAAGACAGGGTAATGTATCTCTTAGGCACTTTGAATACTGAACTGTGTTAAGGCAAAGCTGATAATAGACTCGCCGTGAGAACAAGGACAGTCCTTTGAATAAATTTCGATTAGATTAGAATAGATTTTGAATGGGAAACTACAAAAGATAGTTACCCAAGTCGGACACTGGATCGATGAAAATATACAATGACGATCTTGTAACGTCTTCACAAGGAGGCCATAAAGCTTTGCGTTTGTATGACTGCACGTCCGCACGCATTAGTAGGTACAATAAGCAACAAAAAATATAGATATTTAATATTCTTTGGCTTTAATGTGACTTGTGCTATTTGTAAAAGGAATTGAGAGAAATATTTTCATATTCTTAGAACAAAGAAAAGTTTACTTCTATAATGTTTGATGAGAGGTATCCGAAGATTATCCATTGGAGGTGCTCTGAAGTGCAAGTGTGCACTCAGTCAGTCTGCAACTGAGTAGACAGATCTCATAATATTTCTCTCAATGTTTTATCATAAAACGTGATCGAAAGAGAATACTAAACAATAACAGGGTTTATATTCCGTAAATAATAAAATAGGTACAACTGATAATATAGCGTTTCTGAGAATTAATTTTGAGTTTAGATTATAATAGTTTATTTATCAGAAATATACCAATACATTTATGCCCACGAGCCACAAACTAAGCAAAGCTTGTATCTTGGGGATAATAAGATGTAGATAATAAGTATGATTTATGTAGATACCTATAATTACTTAGGTACCTACACTACGTAACGGGGATAATTAGTGGCTTTGATTTAAAAACTTTATTAAAGTTTTTTGTCAGCCAGATCAAGTAGTAAGTACGAAAACTGTAATAAAACACTTACCTACTCTACTTGAGGTAATTCGAAATTACGTATTCCTGATTTACAAAATGTATTTATTTAATTTCAATTAATTAATTAATTAAATATGTTCGGTCTTCCAAAAAATTGGTCCATCAATTTTAACAGAACATCCAATCAAATGAAAATATGACTAAAGATGAAACTTCATTTTTTACAAGAGAATAATTATAGTCATTTTTGTATTATGGCGTACACACAAGCTTAGGGTGTTTATTAGATATTTGTTTATTATTATTGTTTTATTTTTAGAAAATATATATTGTGTATAAAAATGAAAATTTATTTTAAAAAATGTAGGTATAATTGCAATATTCCCGCAACCAAACAGTACGATACTTATTTTTAACACATTATGTTTTAACACGTCGGAAAATATAAACGAAAATAATCAACTCCTATTTCAAAGGAAGGCTAAAATCGGAAAAAGATTTCGCCTTTGCTGCCTTTCCCGGCTTTCAAACCAAGTTTGAAAAGCTGACTCCGCAAGGATTGCGGGCACGGATTCACCTGTAATTATGGCAGCACCAGATAATTGTCCTAACACAAAAGACCCTGAATCATAGTGCTGACTGCTGAACTAGCACTGACTGTCCGAAGCCTGTCTTTAAGGCTGCCCCGTAATTACAGATGGTGAACAGATTTTGAATTTGTAATAGAAGGGTTTGATTAAGTTTTTTTTTATATCATGTGTGACGAACCTTTTTACGTGATTCTCCAATACATTTAACATTCAGAAATCAGAACAATGTTAATGGTTTTTACAACGATCAAACTATACACCTGCCTATCTATATAGGTAACTGCTACAGATTTTTTTGTAAAGTCAGCCTTAGTAATGTCTTACTTCAGCACTTTCCGAAGAACACCTAGTATCCAGGATAGTTATGGCAAGTGTACTCTATGATTTCCAGCTTTGTTAATTTTATTCAGTATCCATGTCCCTGTTGTCATACGAATATGTATGACAGTCGTTACGGGAGTCAGTAGCCCAAAAATTCTGACAACCGGTCTAATCTTAGAATATCAATGTCTCCCAGTAATTGGGTGGCGGAGTTCAGACAGCAGTCGCTCCGTGTAAAATACTGATATTCAGCTGCATCTGATTAGACTGGGAGCCGACCCCAACATTGATGGGAAAAGGCTTAACAGTAGCAGATATTGTATGATGCAGCCATTTATTTAATGCTTAAAATAAATGATTAGATCATCACATCCAATGTCATGATCTAATCATTGCTAAGTTATCTCTTTGGTATTGGTTGGTATTGGTAAAACGGGCGAGTTTCCGCAACTCCACGGCGATGCGCATATTTTGCGTATGAGTATTGACTATTGAGTATATATATAAATTATCTCTTAATGACCGATATAATACACTTAACAATCCCCATTAATCGACAAATAAGCTTGCAAACATTCAGCCAGGTTAACAAACGAAATAAATGTTTCGTGAAACACAATTTATACCATATTACACATACATACACATTATAATCCTTGTTAAATTGCGTTTGAACTCCCCAAAATGCATTGTTCTAGCTTAATCTGGCGTTTAGTTGAAAGATTAATCGATGTTCGTAATCTCGGATTAGCAGAGTTTCACAGTAAAATGATCTTAGTTGAGGGTTTATTACCAGCTATCAGACCGTATGAAGCCCTACTTTACCCTACTTAGATTTAATTATTGGTTGAATCAACCACAGGTCAAGTTACAGACGCCATCTGCTAACTAAGCTCCTATTACGTAAACCGACCCGTTCTGGTCATAAAATATTGGTATTACTACATAACTTAAAAACATTGATTAAAACAATATTTTAGACTGAAAATATGTAAGTTTTTAGCAAGATCAAACTTGGTAGCATATTTTTGAAGGTAAAGAGGAATACTCGATATTTCAATAAGTATTTGCAAAGTAGTTTGTCGTAGTCATTATTAATTTAAGTACCTATATGTTCAGTTTTGTCATTTATTGTATAAGAGTGACCTTACGAGGCTGGCATAGTCACTACAGTGAACTGAAGCCTCAACAAAAATTTGAATAAAAAAAATAAAAAAAAGATATGACTATTAGTACATGGAAAAAACGACTTTGCAGCTCTATCTGAACCAAGTACTCGGTTGTAAATAGCAACAACTTGTTTATTTCCAGCCGTTACATTTTTTTTCAGTGTTATACCTACTACTTACCTGGTAGTAAATAATTATTCATAAAATTAAGCCTATTACTATCCCACTGCTGGGCACGGGCCTCTTCTTAGGATGAGAAGGGTTAAGGTCTTAGTCCAACACGCTGGGTTGGTGCGGATTGACAGACTGCACACACCATCGAAAACGATGGAATTTTATATGATTTTTGAAAAGCATCGATTTATTCATCATGAACAGATGTACAAATTATAGAGACAATGTACAACAATCGTGTATTATTTTAAAACGATTCTGGTCAACTAAATACAACCCAGACAGATGGTCATCAACCAAGCCAAGAGTTATGGTTAAACACCATCTGTCTGCATCAGATCCTTCCCCTCGCTCCGATAACGCTATCGGAGCGAGGGGAAGGATCTGCGGTCCAACCTGCGGGCCTACCTCGCAACAAAATAGTATTGAACATCAAACTCTGGTAATAAACTTCAATACGATCGCGAGAGAATAAACTTCGAACTAGGTACCTTGTAAAAAAAATACCGATCAAGAAGATGGGAGGGAACCTTTATGATCGTACATGTTTTAATATTTGTGTGTTTAGAATCAGTTTAATTTAAAGATCGACAGTTTATTGTGGATCCGAAAAGTACAGGAAATTGTTCATCCTTGACTAATACCGCGAAGCCTTCGGGCATTTCGGTGTGGTCTCCGGTTAATGCTGTTTGGCCCCCGGCTACCATGGGTGAGGGAATCGGTAGCACGCTTGGTTTGACAGATCCGCGCAACAGGCGCCATACAATAAAAAGAAGTAGGTATCTAGAGTTAATAATAGTAAGGAAAGCTGTGAAAGTTGGGAGTTTACGCAGTTTTTAATCACAAAATTTGAGAATAAAGTGACTACTATTAAAAACTGGTCTCGTCATAACGTATCGAGATACCAGGCGTCAGGTGGTAGCACCTGGTGTTGCCATCCGACATTATGCTGAGCTGAGGCCCTTTTGGCATTAATGTACTCTTTTTTTTATTATTAAATGTGATGTCATGTGTTTTAATTTTAATTGTGCCAATGCAATTTTTTTTCTTTCTTCTTTCTTTCATGTCGACGGTTGAAAGGCTATTTGTTCTAAGCGTCATTTTTTTTTTGTAACTTTTTTATAATTGTAATTCGAAAAGTAATTTTAAAAAATTAACAAAAAAATACAAAAGAAAATGTCGCTTAGAACAAATAGCCTTTCAACCGACGATATCTATAATTTTACAGAAATTCGAAATGTCGAGTAGGATTAGGAATTTAAAATTGTGTTTCCAGTCCTACGATAGGCTACTAAGGCTAAATATCTATATATATGTATACGTAGCTTGAAACGTCAAAATTAAAAAAAAAATGCTCTCTAGGTACAAAGAATTTGAGTCGTAACAGCGAAGTATAAATTTCCACAAATTAAGAATTTTAAGAATGTTTATCATTAGGTACCTTCCAATATCTTCCAATATTAAAGTCAGGCGAGCAATTTGAGTTATTTTCATGAAATATTTAACCTAAAAATAATTAAACCTCATTAGGTCTACAGCTAATCTATTCACAGATCCTGTACTGTAGATCCAAAATAACACGCTTCTATTATACCTAAGCTCTATTAGAATAAGAGGTTTAAAATCCAATCAACATGTTAATATAAACAAGTAACCCAAACAAGTGAAACAAATTAGCAGTTTAAAACGAAGTAGAGCCACTTTCCTGTTTGTAAAAGTATTAATATGCATACCCTTCTAATTTTAACATTGCTAATTACACGCATTACATTACCGACGGTTTTAAGTAACTCCATGCTCATATTTTAATTGAAGTTATGGAGCAATTAGCGGGGCTGTTGAGGACCCCGACACCCTGCAAGCTTAAGCCCCAGCCGGACAGAAGGTCGCTACTCAAAGCGTACCTATGAACTTCTAGGAAAATTACTTCTCAGAACCCTTTCAAAATTTCACTGACGGCGCGGTTGGCGCAGTTCCTGAGCGACTGGCCTCCGGTCTGGGACTGGTCTGGGAGTACCTATATGTGCATAGTTCAATTTTGTTGAAAAAAATATAAAGAGTTAGCTTTTATCAGAGAAACGGTTTAATACCTTCCGTTAATTAATTTATGGAGTGTATGTATTACACAGTAATTCATGGAATTCTTGCATCATCATTTCAGACAAATCGTAAAGATAGGTGGAGGTACTTCCTCAGTCGGTCAGCTCCAATTTTGAACGGAAATTCCTGCTATGCCCTATTTTTCTTGAACCTACCTCTCTCCTAACTCTTCATAAATACGTCTTAAACAGTCCTCTCACGTAGTAAAATGATTTAAAACTATAAATCAAAGTGTTTTTATAGCGTACCACAAAGTTAAAAGTTAATACTTTATTGGTGTTTGACCGCTGCGGTGTTAGCGCTTAACGATTTATCACGCTTCGCATTCGTTCGTTCAGCTCCAGCTTCTGTGAGACCTTGAACTAATTCACCTTTCTTCATTCTCTTTTAATGCCTCATTTATTTGGCTAGAGGTTAGAACAATGTTAAATTTTATAGGTACTCTTAATTATTGTTGAACAAATACCTATCTATTGAAAGTTTTGTCAAATATGTTGGGCACAGAGTAAAGCTTTCTCTATCCTTTGTCAAAGCAACTATTCTGTCCTAAATGGGCGGCCAGGCTGCCCCTTTTAGTAGACTTTATAATTATAACCCTTCATCCCCAGTCTTACCTTAGATACCAAGTTTAAATTTAAATTGTTATATTCAGTGTACAATAAAGTATATAATAAATAAATACCAAATATCGGTGTAGGTACCTATCTTAAAATTTTTATAAATGCCTTCAAGTAAGTTTGTCCCTTCCTCCATTTCTCTTGCGTCTGTATATTTCTGCTCTTAAAGGTTAAATAGCCGAACAAATTTTCAATATTCCCGAGTCGAAAGCGTTGAATTCTTTCATTAACCTTTTTTTGTCCTTAAAAGAGGTAGATAAATTTTATAAACAACAGCCGCAGCTATTACCCTGATTATTTTGTAATAGCAAAATGTTTTCAGAATATAAATTACAGTGCCAAATTTATAAGTATGCGAGCCTCATTATTATCAAAGACACGAGCTAGCTATAACTCTTAGTTATACGATTAAACCCTATCATACAGTCATATAACCAAGGTTACTAATTGATCATATCCCAATTTATTATCTCTAGCAGTAACTAAAGATTAATTTACGACTTTATGACACATATTGTAGATACAGTCAGATAAATTGAAAAGCAATCAATTTTATTTAGATCAAGTTCTACAACCAAAACAATATCGACGTGGGATTGTATTAAACTTAGCAGACTTTTCGTATGGTAAGAACTTATAGCACATCGTCAGCTTTCCTGTAACTTCACACTCTTGGGAAATCAAAGGACGCACGGTGAGGCGAACGTCCTTTAAAACTAGATTGATTCAAGCCACTCAAATTTCTGTTGACTCTCGTTCATTGAAAGTTTCAAATAAAAATACTTACTTATTCATATTGTATTAGACAGTATTTTAAGGATAGAGATCCTATAGAGACCAATTTAGGTCCATTATGTTATGAATAAATTAAGCCTATACTAGGATTTCTTCTGTATTGAGGGAACTGTACTCCAGTAAATCCCAGTATTAATAATAATAAATCTTTATTGGCCTAAAGATACGTACAAAATGTAGTTTAAACAATAGTAGGTATTCTAATAGCTAGGTTTCAAAACAGTTAGTATCTACCAGTGAACCCCAAACTAGACTGTTAGTAGATATGTATCTTGGGGACAGATTTGAAACAGACCAGACCAGGACCGATGTTTTGGGCATCACTACAATTAAAATATAAAGTTAAAAGCATAATACAATAATCAAAACTTAAGAATTTTAAACTTAAATTATTAATATTTATGTAAAAATGAAAATTTTCTTATTTTTAGTTCTGTACATTAGTTTTGTAACTCAAATACAAGTTTTTAAATACTTTAATTTCCCAAATCCGGAGCATATAACAATAATATTTTGATGTTCATTTAATATTACATCAACATTTTGTCGTTAAGACTCAAAGAAGAGAAGTCACAAAGTAAACCCTTTTAGTATTGGATCTTGTCTCTTAACTAAGTTGCTACTTAAAGGCAGTTGTTTGAACTGAGTTTTGTTCTCAAAGATTAGAGAAGATAAACTCCCAGAGAATTAAGAGATTTGTTATTTGCTTGAGATTTAAAATAATTTTGACCGTAGCCTTAAAGTTAAAGCTCTTGGCCCGTATATACCTACCTATGTATAAATAAGTCAGTATAGTGCTACATTTTGGAATTAAATACCAACTAGAAGCTAATCCTTCGCTTTTTTTTTTCATATTATAAGCAAACGAGCATCCCCACCGGTGATCATCGTCGCCCACGAATATCTGCACCAGAAAACTCGCTGATATGTTAGGTACCAATCTTTAAACAAAAACAAACAAATACTAGACTGAAGCGTAGGCAAGGTCATTACGAATATTTTGACCCTCATATGTTTTCCAACTGACTTAACCCTAAAAGCAAATACTCGAAAGAGCGTCAAACATTGGACTCCATCTTTTGATACTCAATTCGTTTCCACTTCGACGCATTTTCTTTTACAAATACGTGTATCAGAATTTCAGTTTTGTGATTCGAGCTGTTGGATGTTTCATCTGTTGCTTTTCACGCACTAGTTTGCTTGGATTAAGGCTGTCTACCAGAGCGAAGCAGAGCTTTGTAAGTTTTAATCCATAAAATACCACGAAATATACGTCTAAGCTTCGCTCAGCTTTGGTGGGCGGGGGAGATGAATTTTATACAATTCTAATGCGTAATATACCTACGTATACCTGCGTAGCGAAACAAGGCAATGGAGTCAGGAAGCGGAGTGACGAAGCGGGGTAAGAAAACGAGGCAAAAAAGTGTTGAGGTAGGTAGGTACAATATTCCGGAGGAGTAGCTGTCAAAGCAATAACACCATTATCATAAATTGGAATTGGAAACACATTTAGCACTTATTTGACAATTGAAATAGAAGTTGTTAAAGTTTGCTATCCAAATAAAAGTTTCTTGCTATTCCTTTACCTATACAGGGTGGAGACAACGTTACGACAATAAATGAAACCACGTATTTGGTATCACGTTCTGTGACCGTACACAAAATATCTATCAAATTCAATCAATAGTTTAGCCACAGGAACTAATTAAAATTTTCTTAATTTTACACATATCACGATCTCTAAGTGAAATTTGAAAAGTCTCTGACTTGTTCTTACCAAAATAATCTTTATTTACACGTAAAGAATAGATAAAGATGACATAAGTTTCTACTTTGATGTCCCTTCACCTAGACGAATGAGAGTAGAGTGAAATATTATGCAAAAATTATATGCGTGAAAATCGTTGATTTTTTGTGCACGGCTTCAGGACGTGATACCTAATACGTGGTTTCATTTATTGTCGTATTGTCGTCACCACCCTGTATACATATTTTCACATTTTTAAATACATAATATTATAAAATTTATAAAATACACATTTAAAAACATAAAAAATAGGAACCAACCGGCATCGGGAACAGGGTCCAAGCTACCGGTGGCTAGGGCTCCAGAGAGAGGAAACTCCTCACAATGCGTGCCGTGTCGAGGAGTACCGCCTTCTATGTATCAAGCCCTCGATGCAACCCCCCAACAACAGCCTCATAAGATGTTGGTCGAGGCTCTTGGCTATTAAGCCATTGGCCGTAACGACTATCGGCACTACGACTGCTGAGTCTACGACTATTTATTATCTTATTATTATTAACTGTTGTTCGCAATCATCGCAGATAACAGTATAATAATAGTCAGGATAATAGACCTACCAAACGGCTACAGAGGCCTCGTCTCTGCTTGCACTGCTTCGCTTCTTTCGGCTTTGGCCTTGCTTTGGCGGACATAAATACATATATCTACAGCTAACTACACTACCCCGCGCCACGCGCTCGCTCCGCTCTGGTGGACAGGCAGCCTAAACATGCTTATTTGGATCAAATTCTTATCAAGAACAAACAAACCTCTGCCTATTTTATCCTTTTTATTTTCTTTCTCTTGTTACAAACCTTTTATTATTGACAATTTACGACAGACCTTTTACTTTTACTAGCAAAAATATAGACGTAAAACATTTGGAGAGTTGTAGGGAGATAACGACAGAGTCTAATTAATTACTATAAAGAAAACCTTTGCTATTAAAATTGCCTCATTTATAAAGTCATTTGTAAAGCCTTTCACGGAAGTCGAGAAGCATGACAAAGTGAGTTGTATTTTTAAAATTAATAAAATTTGTATTTGTACGTCTATATATACTATATAAGGTCCAAGGTAAGGTAAGGTAAGGTACTTTTCTAATCCCGATCCTTTTAAGGGGTTATTGTACTCATAATTATGAACAACTTCAATTATGGGACCAAAGATGATATTGCGAAAAAATTATGCGCTGTTCGATCGATACGTTAGGGTCAAGTAATATTGAATTATTCGTAAGGAACAGCAGATTTGAATTTTCGCGATTTCAGTATTGGTCTCATAATAAAAGTTGCTCATAATGATGAGTACAGTAACGTAAAGTAGCAACATTTTGTTTCTGCGATCCGTGTTGTAAGTAAAGAAGAGCACAGCAGGGCTAGCAGGGCGGGTGGATTTTCTCCACCCTTTGTCTCCTTGATAGAAAACAAAACGAAAAATCAAGAGAGAAAATCGTAAAGAGATGGTTTTGTCTCAGATTTTTCTTTGGACAAACCCGTTTTCTCCACCTTTTGTCTCCTTGACAGAAGTCAAAACGAAAAATTGTGAGAGAAAACGGTAGAGAGATGGTTTTATCCCGATTTTCTCTCTCCCCTTTTCTGCCAGTCTAGACCTGCTGGAGGAAGCCCATCTCTCTAAATCTTGGGCAAATATGTTGGCAACGCATCGTAAACTCCTCTGATGTTGCGAAAGTTTAGTGCGGCAGTGATATCTTAAACTTTAAGTTTTAACTTTAAGTCTTTGTCGACCCTTTAAGGACCAACCCACTTGGAACCGTGCACCTAGAATCACGACATTTTGAAAGTGCCTTCAAAGGCCCAGTTGAAATAAAAGCCTTTGACTTTGACTTTAAGATTTAAAGCGTCGACAAGCTTGCTCATCCGCCAAACATATAAAAAAAGTCGATAGCGTTTTTAAAACGTTATTGTGAAATTCATAAAACATTTATAATCCCTCGACAACAGATACGACATGGGGACATACAAGATACGTATTCCGAAAGCATTTCATAAAAAAGATAAAAAAATTACGTACGAATATTGTATTACAATAACGACTGAAATCTGTTTTAGTATTATAGATAGATACTGTAGGAGCATTCTTAAGACATGTTTCTGTTTATGAAACTGATGTTACTGCATTTTTAAAGCCTTGGCATATGATGTTCCACATCATAAAGGCATATCCCAAAACGATGCTAAATTCCTATGTAAAAAAGATTTATGTATACACTTACTTACTGACATTCAAAAGCAAATTTTGGATAAACTAGTCATTAAAAAAACACAATTGATCAGTTTGATTGCAATCATTACTTTTCCAAAAATGCGCTTTGGTACTTTGCAAAGTGTCATCTTTTTGCCCCTGATTATATCAAATACTTATTTATAAAACGCTTTTATTAGCTTCACCTGTAACTAACTAACTATGTAAAAAAATCTTGGAAGTTAAATTTGACCCACTTCCCGGTTTCCGATTGAGCTGAAATTTTGCATAGGTACACGTTTAGTTTGGATGACAAAAGCGTTTTCTTTAAACTATAATATTTATTTATGTATTCATGATCACTCTCGCAAATTAAACGAAATTGTTTTATCTACAAAACACGGTCAGGATCCCTATTGAAATAAAAATAAAATAAAAAGCACAGAATTATTCAAATGATTTTCCCGATAGTTATTAGTATCACACAGTTACTTCTAGACAACCTGGAAATCATTTAAAACCCTTTCCATTATACTTCATAGGTACTTTCTCAGCACGTAGTAACGGCACGTAGGTAGTAACCTTTCTCAGTAACTGAACTATTTCTCACTCACATCAACGCAAAACTTACTTAGCTAAGAGGCACTACTTGCTGTTACTACGGGATTTTATTAGCAACTATCATTTTCCCACGACTTCGTCTGCGTGGATTTTGGATTTTTCTCATATAAACTTCAATACACCAATATATACAATACAATATACACAACAACAATAACAATATAAAAAAAAAAAAAAAAAAAAACACTGTCATTTCATACTAATAGGTAGGTACATCTTAGAATATGTTGCCATAGTAACTTCGTCTTAAGCCTTTACGTCGTCCACGCTTTACGTATACTAGAGGTCGCCTAGTGGTCGCAATTCGACCGTAATATTATAAATATATTTTAGGTTTCTGCACTCCTTCTCCATGTACACTTTAACTATGCCAAATCTCACAAAGATTTCTATTCACGTATTAATATATAGATAATAATTATAAATAGATTACAGACGATTCTAAGAAGATTATACATAAAACGTTGTAGAAGGTACTTATTATGTTAACAACATGTTAGAGATGCTTCTGCGTATTCCTCTAACATACGTAATGCCTTAGAATAATAACGCATAGAAGCCTAGCACGCGGCCGCAAAGTGAGGCAAATCAAACTTAGCCACAAATAGCTAAGTCGATCGTATAAAAGAAATGATGTATGCGTGTCGCCAGTTATTTATCGCATGTCGCTTACGCACACATATTTACGTTTGTTGCAGTTTTTATTCAGGAGCATTTATGAAATAATTTTTCTATGCGTTATTTATGTAATACTACCTAATCCTTTACAGTTATTTTCTATACAGGGTTATTTGTAAAACACCTAAGGGGTGAAACTACTCATCAATATGAATAACTTTTACTATGGGACAAACCATGAAATCGCGAAAAAAAAATCAAACTTTTCATACAAAAGATTAACCTTGCTCCATCAAAATGTACGAAAAGTTTGAATTTTTTTTCGCGATTTCATGGTTGGTCCCTTAGTAAAAGTTGTTCATATTGATGAGTAGTTTCACCCCTTAAAGCGTTACCGGTGTTTTACAAATATCCCTGTATAAATTCCTATAAGTACCTATCTATCCGGGCACGCCGCAATCGCGGCGGTAAGACCCCTCTTTGAGGAGTGGCTGGATCGGCGGCACGGCGTCCTGACCTACCGCGTGACGCAGGTCCTCACCGGACACGGAAGTTTCGGGAGGTACCTGTGTCTGATGAGGAAGGCAGAAACGCCTGGGTGTCACCACTGCGAGGATCGCCCTGAGGACACAGTAGAGCATACGGTGCAAGACTGCCCCGCTTGGGCAGAGCACCGACGTGTCCTCAGGGCGGCGATAGGCGGAGACCTCTCGCGCCCGGCATTGGTCGAGGCCATGCTGCGGGGCGAGACGGAGTGGGAAGCGGTCGCCTCCTTCTGCGAAGCAGTCATGCTATCGAAGGAGGAGGCGGGCCGCTTGAGGGAGAGGATGGCGTCCTCCCTCCAGCCCAGCCGCAGTGGTGGTCGCCCACGGCGTCGGGCGCCGGCCGACGATCTCCGGCCACCGTAGGCGCGGGCATGCGGACAGCGAGTAAAGGGCAACTCGCTGTCCGACCATGGACCATGCCCGGGTCGACGGCGCGTTGTGTTCCACGCGCGCCTCAAAGAACGTCAGCAAGATGACGGGGCCCCCCCTGTAGAGGGCCGAAGCCTGCCGGGGTCGCGGGGCTTATCTCATTACCGTGACCCCGGAACGTAAAGGGCTATTGAAGGAACACCGTGGATTTTAGTCAGTACAACTGACAGTCCCTCCCGCCCTGCCCGGGGTGGGAGGACTCATTTGATGATTTTACCACGATAAAAAAAAAAAAAAAAAAAAAAAAAAAAAGTACCTATCTATCGGGAGCATATATAACCATATATATAACATATATAACTATATATAGAGCATATAATAATATATAAATATATAAGTATGTTTATCAGTTGTCTAGTACCCATAACACAAGCTCTGCTTAGCTTGGGACTAGATGGCGTTGTGTGATAGTTGTGGAATATTATTATTATTATTATTATATATAACTATATGCATATAACCAGTTTCTTTCTCTAATAAGGTCTACTACCTATAGATTGATAATTGAAATTAGCCGTTATTTTCAACTTCACCCCATTCGACGAAATAAAATGCTATAAAATTTCTTTGCCCTCGATATTTAAAAAAATAATATAACTGGAATAAAGCTATGAAAGCAGAAAGTAACGAACTTGGACCTGTTAGCCTCAACTCGGGTCTTAACTTATTTCCTCTTGTATTGATTATGACGGGTCTCGTTCGAAGCCAATGAGTATTGGAATTTAATTCCAGTGTTACGCTCCAGGCAAAGTTACTTCGATAATTTGAAATAACAATGTTGTATTGCCGCCATGTTTATGTATTCTGTTCGGATCCAACCAAACTATGATAATAAACTATTAGTTATTTAGAGTCAACAACTGTTTGTTTGTTCAAGTTTAAGGCAACAAATATTTGATGTGTATGGATTAGGTAAGTTGTTTGATATTTATTGTTTTTAGTGTCGGCATGGCCACGTGCGATCTGGCTAACTGGCTGCAGATGATAGATGATCTTACCTACATCTGCTTTGCATAGAAACCGCCTCCGCTTTGATCACCGAAATCGTGAACAGAGAACACAGTTTCATTTTGTGCAAAAACACAACTTGATTCCACGTTTGACAAATAACAGCAATCTTAGATTGCTTAAGTGAAATGACTTTACATAATGCTGAAATAGCTTCAGGTATAAACTACTTAGTTCCTCTTCTGCGAGCATAATAATGACCCATTTCCTCGAATCTTCCAAGTACATGCAATAATGTGTACACTACAAGCCGTGTTCTCGTATTCTACAGCCATGTAATGTTGGTAATTACGAATAATAGCGCAATCATAACATAGACACAAGATTCTTGACTATTGTCTCCGTACGTACCTACAATATCGCTCTAATTTTACAAAAACTGACAAAATTACGAATCAGTTATGTTATTTACTTTAACATACTTACTTACCGATGAACTGCCCTCCTCCATGAGTCGTTTTCCTCACTGATGAGGGTCGTGACCTCTATGTATGATCACCTTCTTTTGGACTATACTCCGCCATTTTGCCCTGTTCCCTGCAGCATGGATGGCGTCGCTCACACTGAGCTCACGATGAACTGCAGACAAAGGGTATTACAGCCCCTTGTCTGCTAAAATCGATTTAAAAATATGAACCGTATCTTGATGGATTCAACAAAGTGCGAAAGCGACGTATTGAACCCAGGGGTCAAGAAAGTTCCAGGCGTTAATAAAAGAACAAACCAAACAGTTATTCCCGCGACCTAGATAAAACCTAAGTATACTTGCTGATACTAAAAGGTTCTCCACAATCTCAAACACAGAAATGTTCACCAATAACATAAGATAAAGTGGCGTGCATTGGGCTACGGCTTGCACTACCCAAGAATTTCAAACGCTGACTTCACCGAATTCACCTATTACTAAAGCTGTAAAACAGAGGGCAATAAAAAGAACTTTATTTTCCCGATCTTTGGGCCGTAAAAGAGTAAGCATCGCTTTACTATGTAATTCCTTTTTACGCTCATTCGTATGACGTTCGCAGAAAGGGAATTCATGTCCGCAGAAAACGTTTTTGAGCGCGAGTGTTGCGTAAAATTTAAATTGGCTTTCCATTTTGCAAATTGTACGTGGTTTATGTAGCTACGCGAAATATAATGACCGCCATCTTTATGATCTGTGTCTCTGTAGAGTATGAAGTATTAGAACTGTCTAAGCTGGTTTACAATTGGATCGGAGGCAAGCGTACTTATTTATTTTCTTTGATCGATTTCTTGTTGTTTGAGCTCACGTTTGAACCCGCATTTGAACTTTGTGTTGCTTTAAACTTATTTTTCTTATAAGTTTAAAGTTCTCAAGTTATTAAAGTAACTGAGTAAGCCACTGTCTACATGCTATGTTAATTTTAATCCGAATTTTAAGATTTACATTACCTTATTCTCACAACCGGAATATAAATCTATTGTTATTTGTTATTTAGCTTCTTCATAAACCAAGAAAGCACTTTCTCCTTTGGAAATATTTGTAAGCCACACTTCACTTACGCTTTTTGTGCCATGACACTCACATGGGGGTCGGTCGAGAAAATTCTTAGATCCTGGTTATGTATAGGCTATTTGAGGCGATCCATCACACGTGAAACCCGTGAATCCGGATTTTATGCCATCTCATGAATACCTTTAGCACAATAATATATAGTAATAATTATATATTTACAAACAGTAGATACATGATACATGATGAAGATCCGCGGTGGTACATACCATAGTGTGCCATTGACGCTATAAGGTCGCAACTTGATAGGCGTTGTTATGAATTAGACACAATTTTGACATGATCTTCAACCTAGTTATCGCGTATCGGAACGATATTATATGCAGAACCGGATGCGTAATAACATCGCGTGAATGTACTTTAAACCAGAATCAACATGCAAACTCCGTTAAGTTTTATCATACCTATGAAACAAGCTAATATTCCATCTCGTAACGACCTTTTGAAACCAGCAGTCGACGCCAAAGGGTTTGCATTCCTTTGACATAAAAACATATTTTCCTCATGAAGATTCTTTTGAGTATCTGAAAATTGTTCCTTTTTACGATAAAACGAATAAACCTTGTAAAAATTATTACGTGACGTTCATTTAGATGAAGACGTTCCCCGCTCTTAAACTTATTTAGTTGGAATAAAGGCCGTTATTACTGAACAAAATAGCCTTCGCATTATTTGTACCGTGTGCGTGTCTTTTATTAAGTATAAAACTTGAGAAGCTGTGGGAGGAATACCGATGAGCTCAATCACATAACTCGGGAATAAAAAGGGTAGCCCTTCGAAGTTTGTCGTAGAAGCGCCGATGTAGGCCACACGCAAATTGATTGAACATGGATTGGAAACGCCGCTTGTTCGTAAACAAGTAAAGAAACCAACAAAACATAAAAATCTGTTTTTATTTTACCAATTTTCGCTGCAATATTGTGTTTTGTTTACTGCTCTTTAGAGCCGAATAACAGTGAATAATAACGGCCTCCCACAGTATTCACTTGAGTAACATAGAAATATTTTCTTTATCCTTTCCACCCATTCTTTTGGATCTGTTTCATTGCGACATTAACTGGAATTCGGGCTTATCGGGAAATATAATCTTAAAACTAGACTTTAGAAAGAGCCGCTTCTTTATTCTTTATTTAATTACTTATTTATTTTTTCAAGGATAGGTAACCTACAGTGCATTCACAAAACATTCTTAAATTACACAGTATGAAGAAACCTTTGGAGATAAAGAAAATTATTCTATAGCAAAATGTCTGTATTTATTATAAAAGTGAGTAGTAGTACCTACATAGACGACTTATTGATTCTTTTATTTTCACCGGCGCGGGCGTCTCGTGCGGTTTTCTAACAAGTTAAATATTTCACTAGGGCAGCGCATCGGGAAACTTTTCCTATAAACTCTCAACCGCAGACTCGTTTCTACGAAAGAATTCGAAAATACTTGACTATTGCTGGCGTTTAGTACAAAAGGCAGCACAGTCTATTAACTACTCACCAAGTTGTCAGTAGACTGTCTGAATACTCACTGCGTATTTCTTACAATAGTTTTAAAATGAACAATTAAAACTTATAAGTGGAAATTCACTTAACAGAAGTCAAAGGCGGATAATAATAATTGCTCGTGGAGACTCTTGAAGCAAAACTCGTTAAAATCTAGTGCTCTTTGCGTCGGCAAACGGGCAGCGAGGCAGCGAGCAATTGGTGAACGAATCAGATCAAATCAATGGCTTTTTCATAAAAATTGCGGCACTTTCAGATCGTTTTACTACTAACGCGAGCACATATCGTTTTAATATACGGTTTCCTTTCTCAGAATATGCAGAATCATTTTAACATTGAATTTTTACGACGTTCTGTATATCACATATTTCCTAAAAATCGATATTTTCTTGGAAGAAATATAGCCTACAGAATGTCCTTTTCTCAAGTTTCGGTACAAAGTTAAAGGTTTATATCGTACTTGATATTCTCGCCTACCTGGTGTGCATGTTTTCAAGTATACAAGATATCTGAATACTGGATGAATGCATAAAACTTTGTTCATGTTTCAATGCATGCTTTTTGGGGCAATTGGATCTTGATCAACATCAAGGTCTAATTCCCGTAAAAAAACAAAATATAAAACGTTCCAAATTCAATAATAATATACCTTACATTATACATAGGTACTACTATGTATAATAAAAGGTAAGTATCATTAAAATGCTTAATTAATAACATTTTTTAGTTCTTATTTGTTGTACTCTAGTTTGAAGATAAGCTAAAAGGCTAATATATTTTATATTCAGAACCAACAATATTAAGTTCGCTTCTTCGCCACTCTATAAGTTTATTCAAAACGTTGAAAAATAGCTGCAGACGTGCGCCGATAAATACTGAATCACCCAGACGACACTTTCCAATAAAGAGAGCGTTTTTATTTTTCTTCGACAATCCGAGTATCAAAACTGTATCAAGCCTTTTAATAACTAACGAAGGTTCGAGGCTTCAATTGCTAACGTTTCAAAAATATGCTACCGTAAAAGCTCGAATTTTCAGATTTTTCCGATAAAATCTCAATCGTGACAGTCCATCGATCATCTATTAACGAAGCGATTTGACACCTGAAAGAGTCGACGATGGAGTTTCAGCATATTTTATATTAAACAGGTACTAAACCCATTAATATCTGCTGGAGGTAAAATTAAAAAGATAATGAATTCATTAATTACCGCGGACGGTCGTTAGTTCCTTTGTCTCGGAACCTTTGTACTAATAGGCGCCTTTTACTCGTTACTTAACTCGCAAAATAGTTGTTCAAGACTTTTGCTAATCCAGACCCATTATTATGCTGCTTGAACCAATATTAAAACGTTAATGTTTTTTGTGTTAATTAAACGTATTTTAACTAATTTTCCCGTGGATATAAGACAGTAAGAAAACACCAAAATTTGAATGAAACCTATATACGTATACTGTATCATTTTCACCGTAAACAGATAAGGCCTTGGGGCATTCCTTGGTTATAAGTCTCGGATAACCAAAAAATCCAATATCTTCAAAACGACGTTTTCACGCAAACTTTTGCCTCGAGGGCGCACCATTTTTTTGTTACAGAAACACAGGAAATATTCCGACAGGAATTACTTATGTAGTGCGCGTGCTCCCCCGGGAAGTATTGAGGAATCGCCGCCGAGCTCCGCTGTGCTAACTTTTGATTTACGATCTTACCTATTCTCGACCAACTCGGACAACGGAAATGGGCCATGGATTTATTAAGTAGCTGAATATAATGAGGTGAGTTTTACACGTATCATTTCGTTATTATAATTTATAACTCTTAATTTTCTCTTTCCACGTGGTGGAAAGATTTGCCTGTCAGCAATGTTCTAGTGGGACAGACTTCCTAGGGTGCTATACTTAGGTATTTTTTATACTAATATTATAAAGAGATAAAATTAATATGTTTGTATGGAACGGGTAATCTATACTTTTATACTATCCATATACTATAAACAATCCTGAAATCGTGAAAAAAATGGCTGTTTCATACATATAAAGCGATTTCATATAAGCGAAATATAAGCGATTTCATATTTGGTTCCTTATTTCTTAATGTGAGGGATCGGGATTATAAAAGTAGAACCAATAATAATCGATTTGTTTCCCAAATAAAAACAAGTATTTCGATATTAGCTTCACTTTGACATTGATGGGCAATAATTACACGCCGTTCGAATCCCTCAGCTTTGCAATAAGCAGCAAATGAAAGGTGAAATTAAAATAATAAGTAGCTACATGCGTGCTTCCAGTCCCCGTCGCAACTTTCATTACGTGGTTTATTCACGTGTGCAAAACGTCTCGCTTTTGACTCGCACTAAGTAGAATCCGATGTATACCTTTATGAATTCCTTATTTCCTGTACTTTTATGATTCTTCCCATCACTGGATATATTTACCTATATAGAAGTGTGAAACGAGTCTGGAAATATATTTCACGTTTATGTCGCTTTTCAGCTGGAGTTCCAACTAAAATGAAAAAGCGAAACATTTGAACCCACACACGTCCTGGAATCGTTCGATGTTCTGTTATATGCTCGTAAGTAATTCATAACTGCCAAACTTTGTAATGGGCTATATAAGTTTATAATTATAAGATTGTGTTTTCGAACTTAAATGCTGTAAAGTTTGCTATATAAATAAATAAATAAATAAATATGTCAAAATTCAAAGGAAACTTTTTATGCGGCTAATAAATATAAATAACGCAGTTATATTTAGATTAAAACGAATAATATTCCGTTCTTGAACACCTCATGTCATTCACCGTTATATTATTTATTGATGCTGAGAAAAAGGGCAAATGCGCTGCGTATCAATATTTTCTTATAAAAATTCCATGCATTTTTGGGCCGATAATATTATCTTTGACATTTTCGTGAACGAAAATCATACGAAAATATTGTTTGTCTGTGGCTGGTACGCAGTCACTGTAAATTGTGTTGAGTTGACTAAAACAAAATGCTTTCAAATTTTGATACATTGTTTTCTTTATTATTTTGGTAAATAGACCTAGCGCATAGATTATTTATTTATACTACTTTATTTTACGAAATTATGACATAAAAAGAATATTTTCATCTTCCTAAAGAAGCTCGTCAATCTAATCGGTCATTTTAAGAAGAAGATGTGCTTTTTATATGCTTTTATTTAACTTGCAATGTTTGTATGTATGTAGGTATGTTTGTTTAGGTCAAATATTGCAACTGAATTTTGAACCATATCCACCCAACCGATTTTGCTGTATTATGCATACACCTTTAATTTTCGTGACAATGCAATATGCAATACTTACTTAATATTGTAATATTTTCAAAAAGTTCAGTGACTATCTTCTGCAAATGCGGCTTCCCTGGTGAAGTGGTGACCCGCTGCTTCCTTTCTTCACAAGCTACTATTAATAACGCTTCCCTTGTTTTCAAAACTGCGTGGCATTGAGTGTTAAGTATGTACCTACTTGTATTGTTTAAATTGTAGTGGCACTTATTATGATCTTTGCTGTTCTTTTATTTTTGTAATATTGTGTAAATTCAGGTCGAATTTTAGCCAGGGCCGCTCCAGCGGCCCCAGATATTATTGTAAGTTTGTTTTATGAAAAGAGTATCCATGGAGTTTCTTACCGGTATCTTCTCCAGGAAGAACCCACTTGGAACCGTGCACTTAGAATAACGACGTTTTGAAAGTGCCCGCAAAGGCCCAGTTGAAATAAAAAACATTGACTTTAACTTTGAAAATGACCGGCCGCCCCAAGATGGCGGATGGCGTATATTTTGTCAACCCTGTTAATATGGGCATCAAATGAAAGAGCTTGAACAGTAGGAAATACAGTCAAAGTCAACGTTTTTTATTTAAACTGGGCCTTTGCAGCCACTTTCAAAACGTCGTGATTCATGTAAAAGATTGTTTTTTTTATACAGCTTTTTTTTTATTGTTATAGAGGGCTTCCGGTTCTCGTCACTTACCCAGCAACCCAATACTTCTAATTTATGATGTTCTAACTACATCATACCTATACGGTATGACCTTGTTTGGCACCATGCAATGTAACACACCCTGTAGTCAAGTTATACCTACGGGCTACAGTTAGGCTAAGCTCTATCACAACGGTATATGCGGTTGTGCTTTGTTTCATGGGTGATCCCGAAGCACTTCTGTGTGTCCTCGAGATGGCCACCGAGTGATTTTAGTGGGTAAGGAACCCACAATCCCCGCCCTGGGACCCTGGAAATCGGTAGCCTTTTGAAGGACTCCGACACAAAATTATTATCATAATTCGTAAACGAAAAGTGGCTTTTCACAACGTGTACAAAGGATGTAAAGAAATTATAAACCTTATTTTCTACGAAAAGGTATTGTATAAAATATGCCAATAATATGTTACTGTAAAAGCTCGAACTATGGTGAATCCTAAGACCTTCCTGTAAAACCTAAGATTTACCAACTCTTTATGATACAAGTCCGAAATGTTCTGCGATCAACGTTAATTTAATTTAACCCGAGGGATTCAGTTCTTTAGGAGGTTGGAGTTTTAACCTAACTTCGTTCTTATTTTTATGGAGTGTTGATTTGTGAAATGAAAAATTTACATTTCGTTGCAGCCTGAAAATTTGTTTAATAACTGTCGACCCTTTGGACCCTGGAACTATAAATAGGACTTATTAAGTTGACTGATAATAATAATTGCAATAAATGATTATTAAAATAGTCATCGTTTATTTCCAAAACCAACATTTACTAGCTGTCTTCAGTTAAAACTTAGCATTTACCTAA
This sequence comes from Allophyes oxyacanthae, assembly GCA_932294325.1. Classification (NCBI taxonomy): domain Eukaryota; kingdom Metazoa; phylum Arthropoda; class Insecta; order Lepidoptera; family Noctuidae; genus Allophyes; species Allophyes oxyacanthae. Next base: position 7,224,341 of record OW028610.1, read on the forward strand.
TTCTGAAAGTGAAAGTTCGGAAAATCATCTCACTTTATAAAAATCCTTACATTTACCGACACATGTTGGTAAATCCGAAGATTTACGAGTAAAACCTAGGATTTACCAATATACGGGCTTTTACAGTAACATATAAAATATACAGTAAGCAATCTTTGTTTCCTCGTGTCAGCAGGTTTTCCTTTTCATTATTTCTTTGTAACAGAAGGCGGATTGTGTTAACCGACAGTCAACTGCCTCTTGTATTCATTACTTCAAGAGGCTTCATATAGTCTAAGCTCATTTATTACGTATTGCCCTAAATAAGATAGCCTTAAGATTCGTACAATTTTCTTTATAAGAGAATGGTAAGTATTATACTTGTAATACACTGGAGAGCAATGAATCCGGGTCACCAAAGAAACTTTAATATCTTAAAAACCAAGAATGTTAGCTTATTCAAATAAACAGTATTTTATAGACTATTTAATACTACTGAAATAAAATTAATAAAACTTCTTAGTTATTATTTATTTTACTTATTAAAAATACACAAATTAAAAATGCGTAAATTTTATCGCAATTTTTGTTTGAAATATCCATAATATTTTTACAGATATATCATTTTCTCACATTTTAATACTTTGTATTACTTCCGTGTCCTGTCAATACAAATGTCTTGCGATTCGGTATACGGCACAAAGTTTCTAAGGAAATGTTTGAGAATATTCTCGCATTCCTCTATCAATGCAATTATCAGCTGTCGAAGCGTAGTATTTGAGTAGTATTATATAGGTCTATAAAAAACTTGTTATTTGAATAAGCTATCATTCTTAGTTTCCAAGATATTAAAGTTTATTATCTTGGTGACCCGGATTCATTGCTCTCGAGTGTACTAAAGGGAAAATCAGTTCTGGGTTTTTTGTTTTATTTATTTCTATGGACATCGTAGAGTTATTTTTAAGTAGGTACTTCTAGCTCGATCGTTTCGATTCTTTAGCGATTGTGATGATTATGGTAAAGTGTACCTACGCCTATAGAGTGTCGTTACGTACACAATTACAATCAGCTTGTTCAAACTTACTTGGAATCAAACATACCTACAACGTGTATGTTTGGTCATATTGTTTTAATTAAACTTTGTTTTTTATAGAATTATGTCTGTATGTATTATGGATATTATAATATTTTTTTTAAATCAATGAATTCATTGATTAAATTACATATTAAGTTTATCAACAATTTCAAATCATATCGGAAAAAATGCTCTATTTATTGGTTATATCCGGAAAAAGTCGAGAACAATGACAATCAAGTATTCTACGTTTATCTCAAAATCAATAACACAGGCAATAAAATATAATATTGGAACATAAACAAACTAGCCAAGTATCTACCAATAAGGATTGAAACAAGCAAGGCAAAAGAGATTTTTTTAATATTTTATTTTATGGTTTTTCATTTTTCACTAGCCTCAAGTAAAAAACAGTCACAGTTGTACAAACTTAGATCTTTTGACTCTAAAGTCTTTCCACAATCACTACTCAAGGCAAGGTTGAGGCAGCGACGGCATGGTATTATTAGGTCACAGGTAGGCCGCGCTGTCCCTATAATCCTTTACGCTTTGACGACACCCATGGGAGACATTGGGGGGCCGTTTCGTAACCAAAAACCAGTGGGTTAAAAACTTGTGGCAGTTTTATGTATCGGGTTAAAGTTGTTAAAGTGTTACTGAGTTAAAGTAGGTAGCAGTGTTTATACAATTAATGGCAATAGAAGGAGGTATTTTTCACACTGAGGCTTATGTAACTGGATGCATCGTGTTCAATAGGAACGAAATATTGGTAACGGTTGTAATAAAATCGCAGATCCAACCGTTTTATACATTGATATCAAGTTCACTGCTAAAGCATCCAAGAGTTGCTGAAGGGAACATTGCTCTAGTCATCTCCTAAACGCCTTTCACGTCACCCACATGAAGAAAACATTATTACTACGGCCGGTGGTGACTATGTTGACGATAGAGACGTGTGGAGTTAATTATCTTCTGCACGTGCGGCTTTCCTGGTGACCCGCTGTGCTGTCTTCACAACATAGAAAAGAACAACAAAAAACATAATATTGCTATAAGTTATACAATACAGCACCCAACACAGAAGCCACCCAATTATATAAACAAGGGAAGAGTCATCAAAACTAGCTTGTGAAGCATTGACCTTCTGTGGTACCTTCTGTGTTGGTTGCTGTATTGTATAACTTATAGTAATATTATTATGTTTTTGTTATTCTTTTTCTTTTTTCATCACGCTGTATAAATTCAGATCGATCTTTGGCATGGGCCCTATATATTATTTTAAAAGAGTATCCATGGAGTTGCTTGCCGGTATCTACTCCATAGGACCACCGAGCACCCAGAATCACGACATTATGAAAGTGCCTGCAAAGACCCAATTTAAAAAAAAACTTTAACTTTGATTGGCCTTTTCTTTATAGGTAACTATACAGATACCCAACCGTAGAATCGGACTAGGGTGTTTTTTTTTTCTTTCTATTCTATTCTTTTATTGTTTGTCACATTTTAAATTGAGGTCGAATTTTAGCCGGGGCCGCTCCTGCGGCCCCACATTTGTTGTGTAGTCCCTAAGCTTGATTTATGAAAAGAGTATCCATGGAGTTTCTTGCCGGTATCTTCTCCAGGACCAACCCACTTGGAACCGTGCGCCTAGAATCACGACGTTTTGAAAGTGCCTGCAAAGGCCCAGTTGTAATAAAAATCTTTGACTTTGACAGGTAAAATACGGATAATAATGCATAGAGATAATACATAGTACCTATAACTATTTCTATGTAATAATGTCATACATTTAGTTTCGCCGTAACATACTCTTATTGCGCTATATTGAAATTTCTACAAAAGATGATTTGCGCCTTTCCTTAAGACGCCTCTTTTTATGTCATAATCTTGTGTCATGTCACCTGCCTACCCTACGACGAATCGCGATGGTGGCCGTGCAAAAACATAACTATTCGCATCATAAACAAACTATAAAAAACAAGAAATAAAATAGTTATTGAACAAATAAAACCGAGATAACTTAACAAAATTTTATAGCGAAACAGTATAATTCCGGAAATAATAATTTTGCGACTGCGTAATTGCACCGCGAGGAGTTCTTTTCACCTTTCCGCTACAGAACCTCCGCTAAAGTACTCTATAAATTTAATGCACTACTTGAAAATTGTTGCTTCTCGCTCAATACTTCCTGCAACCATAACATTTTTTAACTAGCATTATTTCCACGTTGCTCCTTGTAAAATTGATATCAAATGTATGTAAATAACATTAAGTCTGTTAAGAGTAGCCGAGTACTGCGTTAACAAGCGTTCGCAGCAAAAACTTGAAAAGTACATCAATAATCGAGAGCATTAGCAAGTTCCGTAAGGAAGTGACGTTATAACATCATAAACGGATGCTGGAAGTTTAACTTTTACGAGAAATTATGTTTATTTGATATTATTTAATGACAAAATACTTGAGTCTCTTACACATTTTGTCATCTTCCTAAAGGTACTTTCTTTGAAGTACGTAGATGACAACTTCCGATTACCATAAAACATAGGTAGGTGTAGATTTATTAGGAAGAGTTCACATGTACCTGCTATAGGTACATGTGAACTCTTCCTAATAAATCTAAGTACCATTAACCACTGTATCAAAAAAAAATACGCCACGTCACGATGGAATCACTTTACGCGCTTTCTGGCGCAGCGAAGCGTTTCGTAGTTGATCCCATCAAGAGCTACGCACGTATCGACCCTCCTTAAGAGCTACCCTATACATAAATATATTGTTTGTTTACGTTACTGCTCTTTGAAGTGATGATAGCCTGTAAATATTAAGGAGTAGAGAGAAGGATGTCGTGATTTTTCATAAACATGTGAACAGAAATCTCTGTGCATGACCTTTGTACTGTGTGATGCTGAATAGCGCAAAAAGAATTTCATAAATAACAATGTCTAGATGTATGCAGTCCAGTCATATAAGTATGTACCTATGATCCGGTACGTGTCCGAAAATGAAATAGAGTAGGGTCATTATCGAAATTTCGTTTAAATTTGGTTCGTTTGCGAAGTTTCGTTTCGGAGAAAGAGAGTAGACCCCCTGACTTATAAAATCCGGACCATGTAGGTACTCATTCAAGGAATAGATTTAACTAACAGACCGGAGGCCGATCGCGTCCGATGAACGCAGCTACTGAAACGAAACAAAAGTGCCGTATCGTGTATAGCTATTGCACAGCCTAAATTGACGCAGTTCTAACTGTTCAAAGGGTCTAGCATGAAAGTTTTTGTCGTATCGTAAAGATAACGTAAGCTAATAAATAAAATAAAAATCGATTCTATCTTATTTTTGTTTAATTTTACGCAACAATACACACTTGATTAATGAAAATCTAAAAATAAAGAATGTATTTTCAAAAAAAGTATCCTGGATTTAACGTCTATTTTTAATTTAAAATTTGCTTACGTTAACGTTTCGATAGGTACGTCAAAAACATTCGTAATATGCCCTCAGATAATGTCCTCATGTTTGGCGGCACATACTCAATCATGCCATGAACTTGAAACAGATTAGGATTAATTAAATATACCTGATGATACACAGAGGTATTTATCCTGAAAGTTTCACGTGGGTGGAGCCGGTACTTAGGTACTTGTAAATCGATAATTTTAATGTTTGTAAAGTTTCAAGTAAGTAGTTGCCAAACCTGTCAAAGACATGATATAGGTACCTAACTGATGGTTTTCTGTAACTTTACGAAGGTAACCGTAATTTAGAAGTAAGTAGGTATAGTTACAGATTACTGCTACTAATAGTTAAGTGAATCACTTGGCTCAAATACCTATGTTAAAAAAGTTCGTTGATGAATGATTGTATTGTCCATATAAAAAATGTATCTATCTTATACTTATGAACATCACGGAACAACTGTATTGATTATTCTACTTTTAAAGCCCAATATTTTTATAAAAAATCTTAAAATTAGGCCATTTTTAACCCAAATTGAAAATTCTCTCTATAAGGGGTCATTCGTTACTTTTTCGTGAATTCTACATCAAAAAAACTAAAATGTCTTCAATTTGTATTTATAGAAATATATATTGGCACATACATGCTAAAAACACAAAAAAAATATACTTTAATTTACTTTGAATTTATAGATGAAATACGTACACAGCCTTATATTATTTGTTAATGTGTCTTATGCATGCATGACGTATCCGAACGCAAATTTGACTTACACGTTTCAGGGATTTCCCGGCAGTCGCAAGTAACAAATTGAGTGCAATCTTATTTTATGAAAAAATTGTACCTAATTGTTTAATTTCTGTATGATGTTTTTAGGAATTATAAGTATTGTATAACTGTGCTTTGAGAATAAAAATTGAATTAATCGTAATCGTTAAATATTGTGGCTGATAATCGTAAACGAAATCGTAATCGCTAAGTCATACTCGTTTCACCATTATCTACTTAAAACCTACATATTATAGAATGTATTTACACGGTATAACTCCGGAACGCTAGCACATCGCTACTGCGACTGCTAAGAACGTACAAGAGCACACTTTTGAAAGATAAATGATTTACGAGTAGTTCATGGAACTAATCCCAACTCCGGTGCCAATGTTCGAGTCAATTGCAACTTTTAATGGATGTTTCCCGCGCATGCAAACGGCTGAGTAGAAACGAGCCAGTTCCTGTTGTATTAGACATTAAGTGACTAGTTGCTACCCAAATTAAAGCCTGCCTGAATTAACAAACCAATTTGAATAACGGATTTGGTCTCAAAATTAACAGTCAATAAAATTTCACGTCTATTCTGTTTAAAATTTTTGAGAGTGCGTGGAGAATGGTCTCTTAATACAGTTCATACCTAAGCTACCAGCTAAAAGAAACATCAAAGTAAACTCCAGAATCTATGAGTAGAAAGAAAGGTGAGCGTGCCCGGAACGGTGCTTCACTGGCAGCGTAACTTGGTGTAACTAGCGGCCAAGTGTGTGAGCCGCCATACAGCGCTATACAGTTGATTGGTTGCGCGACCAGCGCAGTTGAACCGCTAGTAGCAGTCTGTGCACGCGTCGCCGGTGCTGGTTGCGTGACATGATGTGTGCCTCACCCCCCTAGATAGGGCCTTAAGAGTGTAACTATCAGACGATTGACATGGAGCAAACATATTTATCACTGAAAACCATGATACATAAAGTATTGTTACTGCAATGACAACATTTAAAGCTAAATAAACAAATTCTAGCGTGCATTTGAATTTAGCAACCCACAGCCGTTTCTGAAATAAGCTTCATAATTCTTCATTCATAACGTCAGTAGCTATTAAAACTTTCAGAAAGATCAACACATACTAACAATCACGTCATAATATTCTACCTTTATTTTAAGATCCACATGAAACTAGAATCCAGGTATAAAACTGGAATATTTATTTGTGAGCTCAAAACTAATGCTTGTGCAAGTTTGCGGAAGCTTAAAATAAAAAGTTAAAGCGATCGAGTGCAGTGCGCATGCGTCAACGGAAGGAAACCGCCTGTCCGAGCCGCCAAATTTATGACGAGACTTCCCAACATTGTAAACCTTCCTGCACGATGTAAATGACTGCAGAAGCCCTAGTCTTTATCGTGCGATAGCAACGTTAAGATTCACCGTTGACATAACCAAACCAAGCAGCCCGTCATAGTCAAGACCAAATCCTTCTCAAAGAGAGCCGAGAGGAACATCATAATTTATGTCTACAATAATCAAACGCATTATTGGTGTTACGGCCATGTTGCACTGTTGTTATTAGCGCACCTGAAGATGCTGCTGGCGGATGGCTATCAGCTTGATTTGCATTGTCGACACACACGGACTTAAATATAGAGGATAGATACAAATCCTATACTCACTGGAACACATGCAATCCGCGTGACATTACAGAAGTGGGCCTTCTTTAATGTTCTTGTTTTATGGTTCTGCTCGTCCTTTCTAGCGTTGTTTGACTTTTATCTCTCTTCTACTTGCACGTACTTTATGTTAAAGTTATGGAATTGTAGGGTTTATATAATTTTATCACACATACCTTCCCCAACTCTTATGTTGACTTTTCCGGCAAATTAGTGTCACGAAGAATGTAACAAGTATCCTACCAGATATTAGTCACTAACCGCACTCCAGCTTCTAGACTCTCGTAGTCTAGAAGCTGGGATAGCCTGTTGATCACTATGACTACATTACGGCCGCGTTCCCACTACGCCGGACCGGTTGTACATTACGGCCCCATTCCCACTACGCCGGACCGGTTGTACATTACGGCCCCGTTTCTACTATGCCAGACTGGCTAGGTGGCTGTACATTACGGCCCCATTCCCACTACGCCGGACCGGTTGTACATTACGGCCCCATTCCCACTACGCCGGACCGGTTGTACATTACGGCCCCGTTTCTACTATGCCAGACCGGCTAGGTGGCTGTACATTACGGCCCCATTCCCACTACGCCGGACCGGTTGTACATTACGGCCCCGTTCCCACTACGCCGTACCGGACCGGTTGTTTCGCCGGGCCGTCAAAACATTTAAGAGCATGTCTGTTCACGATTCATCTCAATTATTATTAGGGGACGAACACTGAAATCGTAAACAAAAATCGGCTTCTCCATATATTTTGACCCAGTTAGATATATCCACTTTTTTATGGAACATCTGTATTTTTTTACTCGATATCAGAGATGGTCCCATAATAATAGTTATGTAGACAATTCCCTTAATTTTTATAAGATATCTTGTAATAAAAAAAATTGGGTGTATAAATACACAATATTAAATTATCCATGGATAATTCGTGGAAAAGTACATAATTAAATTATTGAGAGCCTGAAATTGCCCGAAGCACTCTACAAAATGGGGAATTAATTGCGCGAACCGGCAGTCCCACTTGACCGGATACTTCGTGAATTACTCACGGCGTTTTACTGTAAATCATTAAAAAAATCTTGTCAGTCTTATTTCTATATCAACAAAATGAATTTGAATACGAAATTAATTCGCTGACAAATAAATGAATAAGGAAGTACCTATGGTCGTACTGCTTTCACTATTTAACTGTTTATTTGTTTATTTATTTATACTTTATGCACTATGTACAGTTAGGCACAGTTCAATTTATATTTACTAGTAGTCGAAATTCGACCGTAAGGGATATGCCCATTCGTTAAGGAGGTTTTGGCCAAGTGGCGTCCATAAATACAGCAAATCATAGGCATTAGGGTTGAAATCATAGCCACAAAATCAACCACAATTTTTTACATAAAACTTGGACAGAATTTTAAAATTGTATGAAAAAAATTCAAGGTTGATATAAAACAAACATGGAGTTGACTGGCAAGCCAGTGTCGTCGTGGTAAGCGGGTACGGAATCCAATGTAAAGCGAAGGTTATCATCGCCATAATACTAATCAAAGTCATCGGATAGAAAATAGCAAAACCGTGGAGGAAAAATCACAACTCAACAAGCACAACAAACAACCCGCAACAAACAAAATGGTAACTGTCAACACAGACTGTCAATTTCAATTATCATTGACGTAGTGATGGCGATTCGGCATCGATTTATCAAAAACCGATATTATAGAGCTATGAATCGATATTTTTAATAAACTTGAACCAGCACTGCATAGATTTCGGAAGACAATCAATAGACATTTATTTTACCTATTCTATATAAACTAAACGTTTTAATATGGGAAGCGAAACAAAAGAAAAAAGTTTTTCAGAATATCATTCAGTTCTCGATTTATTTGATTTCGATTTTTGTGACATTTGCCATCACTACTTTTATAAGATTGACATACCGTGCGGAAATGAAGATTGCATCACATGCTTATTTGATTGAATATCTTTTTAACCGACTTCCAAAAAAAGGAGGAGATTCTCAATTCGACGCGTATGTTTTTTTTTTTTTTTTTTTTTTTTGTTACCTCATTACTTTCGACTGTGTGAACCGATTTTGATGATTCTTTTTTTATTTGAAAGCTGGTGCTTCCCGATTGGTCCCATTTTAATTTGGTCCAGTTCTGACAATGGGATCCATGAGAAAACCATATAAGTCTTAAATTTACATTTATGTGCGCGACTTTTTTATGTTTGTTACCTCATAACTTTCGACTGCGTGAACCGATTTCGATGGTTCTTTTTTTTTGAAAGGGTATACTTCCGAAGTGTTCCCGTTTAAATTTGGTGAGGATCTGATGAAGATCTTCGGAGATAGACAATGGAACTCTTGAATGAATAACAGCACATCACTCGCGATTGCTGTAATCTGATGTTTATGTATTGTTTATGCCACTCAAAATTGAAAAATAAAATAAACTTTAAAAAAAAGTAAAAACCGACTTCAAAAAAAAATCTAAAAAGTATAAAATAATTTTCTTAAAAAATTTAACAGCTTCTGAAGTCGGGGCCTATAATTCTTCAATGCACCTAGCTTGGCAGTGGCCCCGACTTCAGAAGTTGTTAAATTTTTTAAGAAAATTATTTTATACTTTTTAGATTTTTTTTTGAAGTCGGTTTTTACTTTTTTTTATTAATATGAGTTTTTAATTCCCGAGTGTTACAAACAAATAAATAATAACAATATTTTTGTTACTAAATAAGATATTTTTTTGTATTTTTCACATTGGTGTAACGAACCTGCCTACCTACTGGCCAAGAGTGGGCGTTTGCCTTTTAGCTTTCTGCACTCATTCTCCACATAAACTATAACTATGCCAAATCTCACACTCCTTCATGCACGCGATATGCTTAAAAAGGGGTAAAAAGTTTTCTCTTCACTCAGATACAGAGAGAATATATAATATATAGCTATGCCTATTGCCTATAAATAGACAAATCAAACACCTCATGTAGACAAAGATAGTTATTTAACGGTTTATTTCCATTAGTTCTTTTTGTCTCACACACTTATATACATATATATACACTTGATAATAATTATGAAATTATTATAAATTTTTGAGATACGTATAAATTTGCATGGTATATAATTTTGTAAGTATTGTTTTAGCATCGAAATATTTTTAAAATGCATGTTTATGTACTGCCGAAATATCATAAAAATGGTTACGTTCTCAATCAATTATTTTTTAAATGAAGGGATGTGATCACTAGAATCGTTAAAATCGTTTGAAATATCAGTATAAAATTACTTAGGTATTAAAAACTTTTTAAAGGCTGTATCACACGTACATTATAATTATTATGATTAATTTAATTTCTCTATGATCACAATTTGCTTGACACCGGCAGTAATGACAATGAAATCTGTGCAGTTTTTCGCGATTTTTCGGACTAATTGTTCATTGTCTCTATTTCTCTGATACTTCTGTTTTTGTGATCTGGCTTTGATTTTGGACTGTTCCCGCTTTTAAGTTGACTTGGCTTGCTATACATGGATTCTAATACTGTGATTTCGGCCGTCCGTTACAATTTTTTTTTTTTCAAATTTTCTATGTTTGTCTGATTTCGTACTGTGAATAGTAAATCGCGCAACTTGGTTTGGAAACTATGTGAGTACTTCGAACGTGAATCAATAACTGGTGGACCATTATTACCGATACAAGTGGATAAATAATTTTGGCACGAAATTATGAATAAATGTTTTATTATTCTATGAAGATACCTACAGAAATGCGATTTCATATTAATTCGGTGCCTACTACATTAATAAATTGCTTATCAGATGAATTTCTCGATTTTTTATTCATAGTTTTAAACGATCATATACTCTTAGAATTTTAAATCGATTTATTATAAAAATCGATATTTTTGGTTACCGATTTATACGCTTCACATCCCAAATTAACTCAAATGATATAGGTATGTCAAAAGTGGCTTTTTAGATCTCGAGGACTATAATTTAATTGATTGTAATAATGAGAGATTTTTCCTGTCATCAGTTCAATGGGACGTAACCCTAAAATCCATTTCATATACATGCAAACACTGTCACAGTAGGTTAAATGTTAGTGCATAATATGTATCATCATCGCCAATAATGATCACTACACGGATGAAGTAGCTGAAAAATACACATCTAAATTATGAAAATTCATGTCGAGTCATGATGGCTAAGAACTCTATTGGAAAAATACATATTGTAATAATAACAGCAAACTCATGACTAGAAACGACAGGAAACCCATCAAATATTTGTATTACATCAAGAAGCACAAACCAGCATGACTTTATGTTACTTTAATAATAACTAAAAGCCTCATATGCGTCACAGTCTACTAATATTTACTAAGTTATAACTCGCGAGGCCCGAGTAAGATGACTCAGTTCGTACTTAATAGATTATATGGAGTTAATGGCGTGTTCTCACTGGACGACAAAGGCTGCCGACTTAGGCCCCAGTTCACCAACAATATAACAGACGATTAAGACAAAATCAGCCGTTTAACACAAACTTTTGTATGGGTAAACAGTCGTCTTCATTTTAAATATCTGTTATGTTGTTGATGAATATAGCCCTAAGCCACGAAAGTCGCCCGAAACTTGCTGTAGATCTTGAATAATGTCAGTGAACAAAGACAAGGACAACACAAATTGTTTAGGAATCAAAAATCTATGGGCATTTTCGTATTAGCAGTGGTATCGTTTCGGTGGCTAATGTGAAAACGCCCTATGTAATACGTTTTTTCTGTTGGGAAAAGTTTATCTCATAAAGATTAACTCCTCTATTAATCGTTAGCAATTCCTCAAAGTCTATTCCTTTTAAATGCTGCAGTTGTAGACACAATAAAATTTCGATTGTGTCTTGTATACTATAGGCCACGTTATACATAGGTAATAAATACCCTATGTATACTTAACGTGGCCTATAGTATACAAGACGCAATCGAAATTGACAAAGTTACCTAGTAAAACGCAGCTTATCATTACACACACTCTGTCTGTGCTATCTTATGGAATTTTATAATCTACGGAAAAGGTTTCACAGAAAAGTAAACATCCGCAGTCCCTTCACGATACTTATAATTATGATTATAAACTGTGAAACAACAATACTGAAGCAAGTAACTAAGAAGACGCATATATAGCTAAAACAAGGATCAACAAGATAAAAATATTGATTGGGAAAACAACCATCTAAATAATAATACAGGAGAAATCAATTGTGCCTTTATAAAAAAATCTATAACTGAAGACAAGTAAAGCTAATTGTACATAATTACGTAGATCTAGAACAATATTTATTTATTTAATAATTTATGTACACACATGAAAATACACAGAAAACATTAAATTATAGAACAAAGTACAAAGGTACTGCTTATTTCACAAAAGAAATCTCTTTCAGCAGCGTCTTCTTTAATTATATTGAAGTTCACTTACGAACCCTAAAGATATTTGATCTACGTATAAGTCACAGTGCTGATCTCTCAACTCAACTAAGATGTCTGCTTTGAAGATGCATGATCACAGCTCGTTTTCAGTGGAATTCTAGTTAAAATTCAGCTAGCAACACTCGAAGTCGATTCTTTCCTCGCATGCACTAGAGATGATGAATTTAAACGACACAACATAAAATCCGCCAATCTTGAAGGTCAAAAGAGTGAAAACACGGACTAAAAACAATAGAAGTAAACCAGGTCGGTTTATATTTATTTAGAATTCACATTGTTTAATTACGTAAGGTAGGTATATAAACTCAATGCTAAATTCATTTATTTGACAATTTATTTTAAGGACAAAATATAAATTGGTTTGTGGCGGTACATTGAGGCGGAACGCTTGCGCCGGTCATTAGGTAGACCAACACCGCGGTCCAACCCAAACCATTCTATGGACAAATTACATTGGCAATTCATTATTTGGAACCGGTTATAATAGGACCCTTTATGAAGGTAAACCTTTGTTTTGTTATTCGCCAGATTTCTTCTTCATTTGGGTAATAAGATTGATTTGTGAATAAAAACTGGAGAGTTTAACTAACTGTAAATCAGTGTAACCACTACACCGTTGAATCGTAGGGGCGGACCCGAGAGTCCTCAGCCCGCTCAACCAAATAAAAGGGATGGAACTGGCTTATTTGTGGAAACGGATGGAGTTGTCACTGGTTTAACTATTTATCATACTAATATTACAAAGAAAATACTTTCGTTTGTTGCTATAAAGGCTTAGGAGAGATTTCACAAAGGCAAATTTTAGGATACTTGAGAGCCATTCAAGGTAACTAAGTCCCGAGGAGTCTGCCTTTGAAAGTAATTCTCAATAGTCCTCACTTTGCTCAATAAATGAAAACGATAGATAAAACAAATGCAGTCAGAAACAGTTCCTCAGTTTACGTTCCGAGAAATAAACAAAAGCAATTCAATGTCAGATCCAAAACTCATTCATTAAAATGTCCCATAGCAATGTAATGAGGCACTACTCGATAAGCCAGTTTCAGACAGACGTAATGGCGAGTTCATTATTGACGTACAAATGAGATCTGCCGACTGATGAGACTAGTTAGACGGCCTTTGTCAATTCCGTTTTATGCTAATACTCCTTGATTACGACGTGTACATGTGCCGATATTGTATATACAGAGATCTGCATAAATTAGGGTCGCCTGTTGGTCAAAATTGGTTTCGACTGCTGACCGTTACTATTGTACCTATATTAGCCGGAATAGTTGCTGAGAGTCGGACAGAAACTATGTATATTGGGTGATCTGATCAGAAAAAACCAAAAGTAATCGCAGATAATCATATTCACCCAAGATTGACCTGTTGTCGCAGGACTAAACGATTACTTCGGCGCGGTCTTTTAAGAGTACCCGAAGCCAACCTGTAGGTGCTGAAGTGGACCACCGTGGTATGTTTAGCCAGTAGGAGTCCGGCACACCCCTCCTCCCCCCAAGGTGGAGGACAGCCATAAGATGGGTTCTCAACACGCTAATAAAAAAAGGACTAAACGATTAGCTTTCTGCACTACGCATCGCGGATTCGATCCCCGCAAATCACGATACACACTCGCAATCGGAATCGATTAAATTTTGACAGTCCAACAAACTAGATTGCGCGGTATGCTTTTAAAATCACTCCACCCGACAATTGGAACAACGAAATGAACATTTTTGTAGTGTCAAAATTGAGTCGATTCTGATTACGAGCGTGCATCGTGATTGGGTCGCCACACGGGACAAATATTTGTAATAAATCGGTGTCTGTCTGTAAACTGTATAACCTACCCACCATACAGGATAAATGCTAGGGTGGGGTAATGTTTTATTTAAAAATAATGTAGTGAATGAAAGGCACAAAAGGTGGGACGAACATACATAATATTCGTTACGAACTTTGATTAGTATAGTGTGGGTTTCAGTAATCTTCTGATTTCACTCCCATCGTGAAAGAAAAGTATTACCTACTGGTGTACCTAGGTAAACCTGGTGGATTAATTAAGTGGAAATTAAGTGGAATCCCGTGGCTAACTCGAGTTTTATTTTTCAGTTTGATGTTATTTTTTCTCGACTAGCCACGCCACGATAAAAACGTAGGCCGCGATGTTCTTTTTTTCCTGTTGGATAATTATTACGACACAAATGAAAGTCCAATTATTACTCTTAATTTGACGTAACTCTTAACTTTATAATCCAACAATGATTAAATAAAGATTATGGTTGAGACCGCTCATTAAATAAACGAAATTATTCAGACACAATAATACACACCTTTATTCGCAATATTGAGAATAAAAAACGGTCGGTTTGTGCCTGATAATAAATTTTATCCAAAACCGAATTCTCCCAAGCTTTACCAATTGGATTTAAAACAGGAATCCGAAAGGTTTTATTTATATTAGTCAGGGAATCGTTTTTGTAGCCATTCTCGTAATGCCCGGGCTGCATCACTTTTTCAGGATTATAGAAGAAAAACGACGGCATTATCGGATCTTAGAGTAATCGCCGCCGGCGCCGGGCCGCGACTGTTTTCTCATTACCATACCATTTTGCTGTTAGATTCCCGACGGCTTAGCTGCCAACTACTGTTGTAAGTCTGATATACATTGTTAGATGGTATTTTAGGTAGGCGATAGACTTAATAGCAGGCTTAAAGCCAAATCTAGTTGCGACCCGAGTCGTTAATCCTGTCCAATATGCTTTGATTTCGAATATGAACAAGCTTACAACATCTCTATCGTTATTTTAATAGATTCTGCTCCCTTAAACAGAATTACAAACATCAAAAGCTAGGTAATTGATGGTCGTTCTTAAGACCGCAATTTACTGGCCGTACTTTTCCCGCAGAGTAATGACAGCTACAAGGAAATATTTTACAGTCCCATGATGTTAAGAACTGGTTTTAATAGCTGTCTATTTTTCAAGTACCTAAATAAAGTAGTGACAGGGGTCTGCTCTTTGATCGGAATATAGGTCAACGTAGGACAGCGTCGTTATCCCGGTTATATAAATAAACTACAAGAATATGTAAGTTTTTCCGTTTTTCTTTGTCAGACTCAGATGTCAGATTTTTACTGTGCTAAGAATAAGATGGATAAACTACACTCTGATTTATTGTGCTTATGATTGAAACTTTCAAACACAAAAAGAGTTTGAAAGTTGGAAAGTTTCAATCACAAGCACTGCAACACTTTGTTATATAGCAAGGGGACTATCTCGTAATTAGTATTGCCACGGAATATAAAACATAAGAGGAAAGGGCAAGAAGGCGGGGCGAGTGTGCCATAATTATGCAGAGTTACGCAAATTTCATAATAGTTTGTTTTTAAGCTTCGGGTTATTCCATTCTGTTTTATTTAATTTGGTCGCTCTTTTTTTTTCGAATTTAAAATGGCCCTTATCTATCTACTACATATGTGTCATTTTAGCGATACCAGTTCTCGTAGAAAGAATATACCTACCTATCAATGCCCTTTCCTCTTGTTTTTTATACTCCGTGATTATCACCATTATGTTACACTTATGTCTTTAAACACTCTGGGTCAACATAAAAATAATGTTGTTTGTTAGATATAAAATAGGATATTTTCCAGTCCAAAATGTTCATGTAACGAACCCACCCGCCGGAATTATCGGCAATATAATGGCTCATAAAAGGTAAAATTTACGAGTGGCCGGTCGACCGCCCAGCCGCCCAGCAAACACTTCCGAATTATCTGATCACACGAACAATATAATACTGCCACGACAAGAAATATGTATGTACCTTCCTGATAGCAGACTATCTACATATTACATTCTACACTGATAAATTAATGCAACCTTTTTCTCCTTCTCTACGATATCTTTGAACATAACTTGAGTAAACGATAACTCAGGTACGGTGCTTCATAAATGTTTCAGGCGTGTTCACACCGTAGACACAACATTGTATCCAAACGACTAAGACAGGTATTTGCGAGCTGAGTAATCACAGAAACTTGATACCCCAAAGTCAAAACTTCGACACGATACGGCATTCGGAATTAGTTAGACAAGTTTAAAGCAGTTCGCGGACAGGTGGCGCCTTTGTTTCAGTGTGGTCTCACTTGTTAATAACACAGCTACGTTTGCGGTGTGAACTAACTTGCGTCAGATAAGTTACCTTTAGTGTATTCGTATGCAGTAATGTTCGCAGACTTCCCAGGCCTCTGACAAAGGCAATCTAGCAAGCAGATGGTGGGCGAAATCCCGCCTGGGGCTTATCGTTGTGCTGGGAAAACGAATGCGGGTCGTCCATCAAGCGGTGGAGGCTTCTACCTACAGCTAGCTGTATACTGAGGCCGGCTTAGCGGTTTATTAGATTTATTGTTATTTATGTCAGCAGATTTTTCGCAGAACCCAACAATGTTTTTAAATATGGGTGTCGATTTTATTAGCTAATACGTTAATACGTGTGGAAAAAAATTGTTTCTACATCAGCTGAAAATAAGCCGATAAAATCATATAATATCTTGTCAAGCAATACTTCTTGTCTTATTAAAATAATCTTTTAAATTTATAATATATTATGCTATGTGTTAAAAGTTTACTTCAATAACACTATCCACATTACCACATTTTGTTTAATCGACTGTCGACGAATCAATGGTGTACAGAAAAACCTAATGTGGTTTATGTTTACACCTTAAGGAGCTGTCTTAAAATGTATATTATTGTCCAAGTATTAATAAATAAAATAAATAAATATCCATCAGAAGATTGGGTGTATTGATCGCTTTTCCAGTTAAAAGGAAACCAATAAAATAAAATAAAATCCACTACACTGGAGGGCGATTCTACAATTGAACAAGATAAAAAGCTGCACTTCAAAAGGAAAAGATAACTTTAAAATCTTTTCACATTTCGTTGACTGACTACTCTGTTTTGACTAAGGGAATAAAGTTTCCGCTTCACACGGTACAAATGGGATTGGCGACAGGCGAAACTATTCAGAATGAAAGTCCTGACGTCACAGGAACAAATAAATTGCGGGAATAAGTCCCGGGGGTGACGGAACGGACGGCCGACTACCTGCGCTACCTTCCAACACAAGTGCAAGCTACGCAACAAATTACCCAATATACATAACAAATTACATAACCATCACGCCTGTCTGGGAGAAGGAGTAGGCAGAGGTGCAGTGCCGAAGAGTGAAAATTGCCAAGTGATAAGCAGCCCTTACATAAAGAACCACTCACCAATGAATAGGTACTGCAAAATGCAAAATGCGCCAATAAACAATCCCTGGAGAAAAAGGCCGTTCAACATATTATATGGAAGCAGAAGCACTGATATTTTATAAATACAGTCTTTCAAACAATGACGAAGGTGGCTTTGATAAAAGCCTTTTTAACCCCCGACAAAAAAGAGGGGTGTTATAAGTTTGTAGTGCGTATCTGTGTATATGTCTGTGGCATCGTATCTCCAATATGGATAGACCGATTTCAATGCAGTTTTTTTTTAATTGATAGCTAGTTTAATCGGGTATAATCTTAGCTATGTTTTATGAAAATATGTTGAGCCATTCAAAAGTTTCAGCTCTTTTTCTAGTGGGAGTCTGGGGTTTTTGGCAGGTTATAAGTTAAAGCCATGTGTGAATGTGTGACAATCTATGCGTGCTTGTACAAGCCAGTAGTAAAGTTAGCATAGGCGGAAATTCCAAAACCAAGAAACATTAAATCAAGTTTACGAAATCGTCACCAGCGATAGAAACTACTTACGTACACACGTAACAACAATACAATTCTTCGATTTTTGTGTAGACACATACAATTTTCAAGTTAAATATTGTAATTCGTATCTAATATCCATTTTTTTTGTAATATTGTACACTGGCTCTCGGCATGTTTATGAAACGCTGTAAGTATAGTGGGCAATGGTATTAATAAATAAATAAATGAAGCGACGTGTAATGCTGAAACCTTCTATTTCGTTACAGAAAAATCCAAAAACAGTTTATTTTGTCCCGGGTGCCTCACGCTCAATGGCCGCACCAATTGAACCACTACACTAATCAGTTAGGGAGCTGGGAAAAAAACCAGATTATCATGAATTTTATGAAATTATAACGAAATAAACGTCATGATTTTTGATTTGTATGAGAGTGAGACAAAGAATGAAAGTGGAACGCATCTTTACTAAAAGTAGCAAACAGTTGCACAAGACATTTTTTTTAACGTTTCCCCTCTGTATGACTCTTTTATCGTGGGTACAGGTTACACAAATACATTTACATACCCAGACCCAGAACACTTACCTGTAGCCTGTAGGCCATAAAATATTTGCTCCGTGCGGGAATCGAACCCACGACACGTAGCGAGAAAGCCAATCAACACACAACACAACATTGTAAAATTATTGTGCATCTAATTTATTTGTGTATTTACATTTCTTATGTGAACGTATTTAGTATTAAGAATAACTTGTATTTCTCATAAAAAGTGAATTGTATTCTTTTGAGGAATAAATGTTTTAGACCGTAATCGCTTAACCCCTCAAAAACTAAAAATTATTCTCAAGAAAATATATTATCTTCATTAATAGATACCAATAACGTCTGCATCTCAAACAGATTACTGAAAAAGTCACCCATAAACTATTAAACCAATTATAAGACCCCGTATAGGTACATCAATAATAAATAGGAAATAATCTATATTGCTAATCACATCACGCAGGTATCTCCCTTAATCTAATCCCGGTATTCCCACAAGTGGGGAACGTCGTACCTTTTTGTGTCGATGTGAACGCTTATACGGTTTTAAGTCGAAGGTCATAATATTCCAGGCACACACGCGCAAAAGGGATACTTCCTCGGCTCCGTATCAGAAATATTATGTAAATAAGCTACCTACTCCATTTTCGTAAGCAGATCCGCTATCGTATGTTTGCACCGTAAATCTCGTCTTTATTGTATTCTTCTGCGTGGCTATTTAGCAGATACGCAAACGTGTAAACAAACGACCTCTTTACAAAGCCTGTATCTACAATTTTCAATCGTTTTCAGTTTCAATTACAGATCGAATTTATTATCCCACATTACGTAAGTATATTCATGAAAAATCTTTTTGACTGAATCTAAGTATTCAATTTATTCTTATAGAGAAACGTTTCGACTAATTTTAATAAGCATACGATTCTATAGAATCTTTTAACTGGCATCCATTCCAATTCCGCAGTCTTGAAAGCAGTTCAAGAAGGTATTTTATTTTATCCGATTCCAGCACCTAAGTACGAGCTTTTCAAAAAGAAGCCGTTAGCTTTTTGATTGCCTTTCACTACAGAATACTAGCGCTGAAAATAGTTCCTGAGATTTTTTAATTCATTGGAAGATAGCAGCATTAGAAAAGATTGAACGGATCTATGTACCTTGTTTGAACCCAGTCTAGATGCGAAGTAAGTGAAGTCGAATTATAAAGTTAGCGACGCATAGATTGATAAAGTTTGTTGCATGCCAACCACTATGTGAAATTAACAAACTTAGAGCCCTGGTCCTTTGGTGCTCTGAACTTCAGTTCAGTTGTGCTAGATTGCATATAAATTTTGCTACTTCCTAAATTCCACTTACGCAGCAATGTTGAAGATTATAAATTTTTGCCTTCTGTTAATCCTATCACGATCCAGCTTCACTCTGCTAAAACCCTATTTGAAATCAGGCATTACAGAAAACATTGCTCCTCACACAATTGCGAGTATCAGCTGGAGCAAAACTTCAACAAAAATGAACAGCGGTCCTCTAAAGATACTTGGAGATTAAAATAATTAACGGTAATTGAAAAGGCATCTCGAAGTCGAAGTTTTTAATTAAGCTTGAGAGCACTAAAACGGCAGCGAATATTCTTATAGAACATAGTAGGTTCTGCCAACCAAGTGGAAGCGAGAGCCAAGTGGGCGAAGAGTTCTTAGCGGGAGTGTTTGCACAAACGAAGTTAGTTGCCGAAAGCGATGTAGTCTCAGGGCGCGTCTTGCATTTATTCTGACTATTGGATTTGGATCGAATCATACATGCCCATTTTCTGGGAACGCTTTTCTGGAAAGTCTATTTTTATTGTCCAAAACATTGAACGAGTGCACAGCTTTACGTGTTTTGAAGATTTTCCTTTTACGTCATTGATTCGATTAATGGAATAGACACGAAAACTTTTGTAGTTATTACAAAATTGCTTCATTGGAACGATGGTTGGATGCAGCTATGTGTGATGTTAATGGATTGTTTAATGGAGCCATGATGGTAAATTAGTTCAGAACAATACGACGTGGCTACAGCGAACAGATAAGCCCAAATTTACCGCACCCACAAATAGTAGAGAATGATTTGTAAGCTTCAGCCGCCATGCTGTTGTTTGCTTTATTTATACGTAAATTTTGACAGCGAGCGTGCATGAAAATTCCATTTCCATCCAACGCTACTGTATGTAATTTATGCATTGGTTACCTTCAAACTCAAAGGTATTTTGTTCTAGGCAAGGATCGTGGATCTAGATGAAATGAATAAGTAATATTCAAGTTTGAATAGGAACCTATACCAGTATCTATAGATATACTCAGTATTTGGGTCTCTTTTTACCTAGTAAATAAAAATTATAAAAAATTCTGACTGAGAAGCTTAAAGCTCATTAAGCTGCCAACGGTACTGACCATTACCTACCGGCTATTCCGGCAGCTCCTACACCATACAGTACTGGACAGTTCTCTGACTACTCTCTTTTGATGCAGGCTGTACCTACAGTTCTGATCTCTTAATACTGCTAACTGGTCCGTTCAAGTCTTTGAGTATTAAACTTTGTCTAGGATGACGTCTAGAATAACAGGTATATACAAGGTTTAGATAGTAAATTGTTATAACAATTACAGAACAGAGTAACTAACGACAATCACTCTGTTCAATGAGTTCCTCAACGTTCTTGTCGCTCAAAAATCCATTTCGATGTATTTATTTATGAAACATATATTTTTAAGACGATCTGATTAGAATTAATTATTTAAATACAGGTTAATTCTAATTAGATCTTCTTTGTCTTTTTATTTAATTAAATATAGTAGTTTGTCGTAGTCATTTATTTTTATTTTTATATATACATATATTATAAACACTGATGACCTTCATGATCTTCTCGTTATCGGCTTCAATACCCACGGAGCTCAGGTTCTTCTCCACCTCACTTACACACACACACCTTACCGCCGAGCACAGGCAGTGCGGCCAGGTAATGCATTCTGGAAAAGTTTGCAGCAAAAGGAATTAACAAATGAAATAGACGTTCTAGAATTATTACATATCAAGCTATATATTTCCAGTATAAGTTGACCTCGCTTTGTATAGGCTTTCCGTACATCGAGCGGTTAGCTTAAATTGAAAATGTATAGTATGATATGTAGCCGTGCGTACCTGTACCAAGAGGATACAGATACAGCATGGTAAATACTAAATAACACGGCGAGCGAGGCGTCCTTACTGTTTTATTCGTCCGAGGGTATTATAATTATATCACTATTTCCTATAGGTGCAGCCACAGCACTTTCTATAACTTGCACAGTGGTATTACATCTAGCCTAATAACGTTAAGAACAGAGAAAATGTTTGACAGACGTAGGTACATCCGACGCCACATTCCATCATGTTCCCAACACGAGCAACAAAATTAAGTGTCACGTCAGGCATGCCGTTCTTCGTTTATATTCTTCGCTACTATTTTCCAGCTCCATTATTGTCCGAAAAAGGCAACTAAAACAACGGCCTGTATTGTCTGTTTCATTTGAACTGAAATCTAGGCAGGATTTATTCGACGAGCGTCAATGCTGATCACCCTAAGATTGATTGTTATTTGCGGATATCAAAACAATAAAAGATATTTCACAAACAGTGTTATTTTTGCATTAGATAGTACCTACAAAAAAGGGAAAAAGTCTATTAAAATTCTCGGAAACCATACATGTATAAGTACATAAATTTTGAACGTAAGATAAATTAATCTCAAAGGATTAGAAAATCAGAAATGAGTTCATATTTTACAAATGAGCGGCTCAGAACAGATTATTATATGTTACACGTGTCTACAAAATAATTACTTCGAGTAATGTGATTACTCTGTATTGTGTCCTCTTGAATACCCATTCATATAAATTAATACAATATGGAGCGTATTTGTTCCACTCCATGAATATCAATACGAGAGATCTAGCACACATAACTAGGTACCAATTCATAACGTAATCGTCGAAACAATCACAGAGGAACCATTCAAGCTGCAATACTCTGCAATACAATTAGAACAAACTGCATTGTTGCGCATTAAACAAACAATTATTATTGTTTATAGTGTTATCTTAATTGATAACTTCTATCTTCTACAGAGGGAAATCTGATTAAATATTTTCTTTACTAATATTATTATGATGCGGGTAAACAATAAAGGTTGATGACTTTTAAGCAAATAAGTAAATTGATATCATAGATAACTTAATTTATTCGTGCGACTTTATAAATTGTATTTAATTGCTTCTAATTTCATTAGCGTTTGATACTTAGGTAGTATATTATTAGATACCTATGTTATTTCTAGAACAAGGCAAAGGTCGATGTAACAGGTTTCATTTTACTATCAGCTCTCGTATTGCATCACATCTTGTAATAGGTCATTCTATTTCTATTCACAATGGAACAAAAATAAGCAAAGAATAGGTAGTAACAAAATTAAAATTGCAGTTTCAGCCTCTATTGTGCCGGCTAGGCTAAAAAGTAACTTAATTAAGTTGGGCCGGGGAGCGAAATAAGAGAATGAATGCTGAGGCCAGGCCGGCTCGAAAAGATGCAGTGACCGTTTAGCAGTTTAATTAAACCCTATGAGCCTGGTGAGACCGCAGCACTCATAAATTTTGACCAGTGCCGAATATCGACGGGCATGGCCTTGTCGGTTCCATTGTAAATGCCGAGTGCAGGTGGTAGTCAATTCAATTCAATTCAATTTAATTCAATTCAATTTAATTCAATTCAATTCAATTTATTTCAATAAGTAGTAGTAGTGGTGGTGGTATGGTTTAAAAAATTCCATAGATAAAGGAAAACCCGAGAATTTATCTTCTAAATTGAACCTGCATGGTAGATTTGTAATTAATGATAAAGAAATCAAATTCTTACCTTGGTAAGATACATTCCTATAACCGTGCATGTAGCGGTTCCTAGGACGCCCGTGTTCAACAGTAGACAATATCATGATAATTAAGTTAAGACACAATAACTGCGTCTTACCAACAGTAGACACTGTCATGCTGATTCACAGCTGAACATAATATGTCCACAGCTGGGCAAAAGACATAAACATAATTATAATGTAAGTCCAAGTACCTACCTCACATTATTCACTTATCCAAAATGTAGCAATAAGTTAAAATATCTATCTGTCCTAAATTAATATTGTATATACTGTACTATACTGGGTGAAATAAAAATGACCACCAAATTTTAGAGGTTAATTAGGTCCATGAAACTGAACAACTTTCCCCGAGGAATATACTAGGTCGAAATCTGAAAACGAAAATTCATCTTCTAACACGTAAGTCACGTGAAAAGTCACTTTGTACAAAAAGTCTATTTTAAATTTTAAGATTACGACCTATATTCCTTGAGGAAAGCTTTTCAGTTTCATAAACCTGATTATCTTCATAATATAGCTGGTAATTTTTATTACAGGCTGTATAAAGCTTTTGAATCGGGATTTGTTCTAATTAGGACTTTAATCGTTAATTCATGCATTGCTTCGTGAAATAACGATCTGATGAACTTATTGAATACTCGTGGAGTTCAGAAATTCATCGGCATAGAAACATGGTCACATTAAAACGTGAACCGAAATCGTAATTAGGTATGTAGATAAAATTAATAGGTACTTCTTGATGTTAGACTGAGCGTAAAACAGTTTTAAGTACCTAATTTTCCTAATCGGAAATAATATGTAAAAGATACATTTATGTATCTAATAATTAGATACATAAATGTAACTTTTACAATTTAATGAGATTCTAATTATCTTCAGTCGTGGGCAATAATCTCAGTAGGTACCTATAACCTATATAATGTTATATTTCATGGCCTAAAGGAAATATCATATTTCACTGCATAATTCATTCAATCAGTGTCATATATCACATTTAATTCAACTGCTTAATTCGTCAATTTATATCTATCAGCGGATATGTGTATAATACGCCATTATATGCCTAGGCAATCTACACTATCTACATTAATATTATAAAGAGAAAAGATTTGTATTTTTGTTTGTAATGAATAAATTCAATAACTATTGGACCGATTTTTTCAAAAAAATCCTTCCTCAGTGTTATGTTACACTATCCCTGAGCGATATAGATTATATTTCGACGTTTCATTCTTCAGATATAACAAACATCAGTGTAGTCATTTTTATCCTACTGGCAACTTCGCACCTTAAGAGTCATTCCATTCATTCTTTTTTCTCTTCCTCCGGGTAGGCGCTGTAACGGCGCATCATTATTTTTTCGTGCGCGGCAACTAGCACACGCTTCTCCGGAATAAAAGTTTAAAGTAAAAATTAAAATGCCCAAACGAAATGCTGACGAAAAAATTCAGTACTATAGTGCAAAAATAAAAAAGTTAAAAAAGCGAAACAACGAAAAAAGGCATAGTCGCTTAATTGTGTATTCTTCATCATCTGATTCCGACGAGAAAACAGGTGAGTTTATTTTACATTACAATGTGAGGTGATTAAAAAAGTGCTTTATAAGTCAAATCTAATTATGCGTTCAGCGTCTGTAAGCTTCCCTGGAGGATCAACTGCGGGTTATCACGACGGGTTAGCATGACGCTAAGAAAAATATCAGCCTGGAGGTTCGACTGCGGGTCAACACGAAGGCTTTGATCTTTTAAAAGACTAAATCATAATAGGTTTCCGTTTGGATCCTTCGGTTAACCCTAAAATCGAAATACATATTTCGATTTGTAAAAAATTATCTGAGAATATTTTTTATTATCTACCCTCAACTTAATAAAATATTTCGTCTGCCCAGATAACGGAACGCAAAATGTAGAAAATGATGTCGATGAAACACCACCGGCTGGGCCGTCACCCGTCATTTCTTCCGATGAGGTTTTACCAGCCTCCCAAGAAGTAAATGCAGAGCCAGAACTCAACCCGGAACTTCTTGAAGCTTTGGGAGATGCTGTTGTCGACATACCAGCTTATGGCCAGGATATACACGACAAGCTAGCCCAACGTTGGTTACCAATACTTAAAAAAGGTATACAAAGCGAAGCAAAAGAAAAGCTTCTGAAAGAATATACGATACCTAATAATTGCAAGTTACTTAAAGCACCTATTTTGAACGCAGAAATATCTGCTGCTGTTACTGATTTAGTAAGGAATAGGGATAAAAAACTTCAAACCAAACAGGACCAACTCGGCCTGGGTATTTCGGCCATTAACAAAGCAATGAGTCTGCTACTGACCGGTGACAACAAGGTACAAGCTGTAAAAATTTTGTCAGACAGCTGTCGAATACTCACTGACCTGCACTTTACAGAGACACAAGTGAGAACAAGACTTGTAACACCAGGTTTGGACAAGTCTTTTCTGACCTTAATACAGGATCAAGACAGAGACGAAACTCTTTTTGGAGGTACATTACCGGAAAAAATCAAGGCCTCAAAGGCGATCGAAAAACAGGTGCTGCAAATCAAAAAAGCACCCACTCCAAAGCCGACAACATCAAACACTCCGACGTCGAGTGCTCGTTTTCAGCACCAGGGAAACTGGTCAGGGCCTCCTCGCTTCCCGTCATCGAGAAGGGGGGGGCGGACATCCTCATACAGGACACCAGCATACCAACCACACCGACGGGTGCCGCCGCCGCCCGCGCCACCAACGGCAACGTCAGCACGAGCTTCGACATCCACGAGCTCCAACAAGCGTGCCCATACGAGGCAATAACACAGGTACATGCTGGTAGATTAAAATTTTACTATAATTGTTGGCTTGGCATTACAAAGAACACAGTTATTCTGGATTGGATTTGTCATGGTTATCATATTCCCTTTGCGCGTAAAGTTGTACAGAACACTGTTCCTCGCAACTCCTTTTCCACCAAGGAAAAGCGGGACATGGAATTAGCTATTCGTAATTTGATAGATTTAGGCGCGATTAGGAAATGCAAGCCCAAAAGTGATCAATTTATATCTAACATTTTTGTGACACCTAAATCGAATGGTGGCCATAGATTTATACTCAATCTTAAGCAATTGAATAAGTTCGTTTCAAATGATCATTTCAAGATGGAAGACCATAGAACTGCATCGAAAATGATACCGAAAAATGGCTTCATGGCAACCATCGATCTAAAAGAATCATACTTACTTGTCCCTATAGCGAGATCTCATCGCAAGTTTTTAAGATTTCAATTTGAACACGAAAAATTACGCAATTATACATATGAATTCAATGCCTTGCCTTACGGACTATCTTCCGCACCACGGACTTTCACGAAGATCATGAAAGAAGTCGTAGGTTATTTAAGGCATCGTGGATTTAAATCTGTTATTTACCTTGATGATTGGCTTTGCCTAGGAGATACTTACGACGAGTGCCATAAAAATGTCACTGAAACTCTAAAATTACTCAATTGCTTAGGTTTTGTAGTTAACTTTGATAAAAGTAATCTACATCCACAACAAATTTGCAAATTTTTAGGGTTTATGTACAACTCGATAGATATGTCAATAAAATTGCCATTAGAAAAGTGTCACAAATTATTGCAATTAGTGGACAAATATTCACAATTACCGATTTGTACTATTAGAGACTTTTCCCGCCTATTGGGGGTTTTGACCGCAGCGTGTCCAGCTGTAAGATATGGCTGGCTCTATACAAAAGAACTAGAAAGACAGAAATATTTAGCTCTTACAAAATATCAAACTTATGAGGCCAAATTTAGACCTTCTGCTATAATCAAACCTGATTTAGAGTGGTGGATAAAAAATATAAATTTCACATCAAATCCTATCGAAGCTCCAGATTTCATTTTAGAAATCTTTACTGATGCTTGTAAAACAGGTTGGGGTGCAGTTTGTAACAACAACCGTGTAAATGGGGGATGGAAAAACAGCGAACTCAACTTTCATATTAACTATTTAGAGTTACTAGCCGTCTTCCTTGGTCTGAAATGCTTTGCTCGAGATACAAAGTATAAGGGCTGTAATATTTTACTACGCGTTGACAACACTACTGCCATAAGTTATATAAATAGAATGGGGGGAGTTCAATTCCCTCATTTATCTAACCTGGCTAAAACCATCTGGCAGTGGTGCGAGAAACGGAATATCTGGCTGTTTGCATCGTATATAAATACAAAAGATAACATAGAAGCAGATCAAGAATCAAGAAAAATTAATCCCGATATCGAATGGAACCTCCCTGACGCGGACTATCAGAAAGTATTAGCAGTTTTTGACGAACCGGTAATAGATCTTTTTGCTTCTCGCACTAATGCCAAATGCAAAAATTATGTCTCTTGGAAACCAGACCCTGACGCCATGACAGTAGATGCATTTACAATAAATTGGAAACATACAGGGTACTTCTATGCATTCCCACCTTTCTCTTTGATTTTGAAATGCATACAAAAAATCATTAAAGACGAAGCAATAGGTATACTAATTTTTCCTTATTGGCCATCACAGCCTTGGTTTCCTTTACTGAACAGAATACGTCAGTCTGATATTATATACTTATCCTCTAATTCAAATCTTTCTTTGTCCTCTTTCAGGACTCCTCAACTCCCTCAGAGGCAGTTTACCCTGGCTGCAGTGGTGCTCTCAGGTCTGCCTTCGAGTCCAGAGGAACACCAAGCCTTGCACTCGACTTGATGATGGCTTCGCTATCCCAAAATACTTTGTCCCAGTATAACGGTACCTATAAATTATGGTGGCAGTTCTGTCTAACAAACAGCATTAACCCTTACACCGGCTCACCCCCAGAGATAATGATATTTTTAACTGAGCTGTTTAATAAAGGTGCCGCTTACGGATCTCTGAATTCACATCGCTCAGCTCTTTCCTTACTGTTAGGCAGTAATGTAACTTCTAACGACCAAGTTAAGAGGCTTCTAAAAGGTGTTTATAAACTAAGACCTGCCACTCCAAAATACACTTGTACTTGGGATCCACAGGTAGTCTTAAACTTTGTCGCAGACTGGATACCCAATACAGAGCTGTCAATAGAAAAAATTACCAAGAAGCTAGTCGTTCTCTTAGCATTATGTACAGCGCATAGAGTACAGACATTCGCGCTGATAAAATTAGAAAATATTGTGGTTAGTCCCTCTGGTGTCCAGATAGGTATTTCTGACGTGATTAAAACATCCGTTGCTGGACGCGAACAACCCGTACTGATATTACCTTATTTTAATGAAAATAGGGCAATCTGCCCGGCCACTATAGTAAAAGACTATATGTTCGTCACAAGAGATATGAGATCTGAAGCAACAAACAGCCTTATATTAACTTACAAACGACCGTACAAACCAGCAACTGCTCAAACCATCAGCAGGTGGATTAAGCAGGTGCTGTGTGCGAGCGGCGTGGATGTGTCTACGTTCAGCGCGCACAGCACGCGACACGCCGCCACATCCGCGGCGTCCACCTCTGGACTCTCGTTAGATATAATTAGGAAAGCAGCTGGCTGGACCAGCACTTCTCAGACCTTCGCAAAATTCTACCATCGTCAAATAGTAGACAAAGGTAATTTTGCTCGGTCGGTGTTACAGGCAAACAATTCTTAGTGATTATAATAGCTGAAATTATTAGTTTACCTAGAATAAGAACAAAATAATAATATTATGTTATAATGGTAGATATATATCTAAGGAGCTATTTGATTATGTAAATTAGTATTAGCACTTACGTTACATACCTGTATGAATAATTTGGGGTATTACTCCTATAGAAAATAAAAGATGATCTTTTTTTTTGTAAATCTGCATTTTAATTTCACAAAATTTTCATCTCTGAACATCTACACTGATGTTTGTTATATCTGAAGAATGAAACGTCGAAATATAATATATGATCAAACGAACTTACCAAAGTGAAGTTCGATCGATATTATATGAGTACGTTTCATTCGAAGATATAAACTCCCACCCACCCAATACCCAAGTTAGAAAATTTCGTAAAATCTCTAAAAATAATGATGCGCCGTTACAGCGCCTACCCGGAGGAAGAGAAAAAAGAATGAATGGAATGACTCTTAAGGTGCGAAGTTGCCAGTAGGATAAAAATGACTACACTGATGTTTGTTATATCTTCGAATGAAACGTACTCATATAATATCGATCGAACTTCACTTTGGTAAGTTCGTTTGATCATATAATATATTTTATTTTGATAAAAATAAAACGCGTGGATAAAACCGCGAGCAGCAGCTAGTGTATAATATAATGCCTAAAATCGCCCGTAAATGTATAAAATACATTTCATTAATCATTACCTATACACATTTCCTAGGAAGTATATAAAATGTCCTACCTTTCTAGTCCGCCTTTGTGCAGTGATTGTTTTACCTGAGCATAAAACATTAAATCAATAAATAAAAATGCTGTTGTTTACCAATAATTCAATATTACTCGACAAAATATAAGTAAAATCGTTTCTATATTATACATTTCCTAAATCAGGCAAATCGGCATTAGCTATACTAAACATTTCCTAGCAAATTTATAAAATAATGAAATTGTGTAAGTAGGTACCTACATTTCCGGTAACATATTTAATAGACAACAATAATACCAAATCACGTGATAATCTCACAGAATGCTCTTTGTGTTAATAACTTAAAAATTATCCACAGTTTTTATTGTTTCTGAAAAGGTCAACTAAGTCAAACAGGTTAGAAATTGAATATTCATAGCAACTCTTTATTATTATGTAAGGAACTAATGTATTTCGAACTTGTTAATCTTGTATTTTTCTTCGGTGCTCATTATTTACTTCTAACTTGCATGAAAATTAATTTTATATATTTGCATAATATGTTTTATTACCTTTTTTACGATATATTTAAGTACACCACAATCTGCCCCATAACTTGTTTGTGTCACTTTATTCCATCCAAAGGTTGCCTGGAAGAAATTGCTTTATGCGATAAGGCCGCCCATTGTACTATTAATATAATCTATATGTTCTGGTGAACATGTACAATAAAGTATACAGGGTTATTGGTAATTAGCTAATAGTGCTTTAAAGAGGTCATTATAGGGTGCAGGCATCCGCTAGGATTTTCAAAATTTAACCCCTAAGGGATAAAACGTATATTCAAAGTTTGTATGAAAAATCTCTCTTCACGTACTGAGTCACGGGCACAGCTAGTTATTTATTAGTATAATGGTCACCCTGTGGTCGAAATTTGACCGTAATTTTAACTTTCTGCACTTCTTCTCCATATAAACTTTAACTATGCCAAATCTCACACTCCTCCGTGTGCGCAAAATCCATATAAAGAGGTACAAAGTTTTCTCTTCACGTATTAATATATAAACAGTTGATGTGGAAACAAATAATGCAGAGAAACATTCGTTCTTTCAATAGTTCCAAATTAATGCTAGAGAGAACCAACTTCCCCTGCCATCGTTTCGAAAACCTAATCATCCAGCAATCTCTCCACAGAGAATAATCTCAGTGAAATTATTCAAAATGGTTATGACAATATGACATGTTCTTGAACAACATGTCGTTTAGTATAATCCAAAGAGATAGAACAGACGAAGTTGGCGGTAGATCGCAAAATAAATTCTAATGCATCCCAAGCGAGCTGCTTCGCGGCTTTGTGATCTCGCCGAGAACTCTTGGAAAGGCCACACAAAATACTTTCACCGTGTGAAAATATTATAAGATGGCTTTTCAGCTATTGTGTTTGTATAATCTTGAAGCATGCAATTTTTATCCGTTGAAAGCTTTGATGTTGAAGAAACATTATTTTTTAATACACCATTTCTGCTGACAGAGAGACGGCACTCATGTTTATTGCAAGGATAGCTTTGTTCACCGAGCTAGCGTTGTCCATAAAAATAAGAGGTTTTAATACCCTGGAAAGTAGCACTTAAACATTCACAAAAATGCCCTAAGGAAAAATAAGTGTCTGTAAGTTAAAAAGGGCAAGATAACACATCTAGGAGGTTGCCAGGCACAAAGCAACAGAGAGACTTGTTCACGGAATGATATGGCTTAATTATACAAATGTTAAGTTTACTGATAAAACATCACAACTGGTTATTTTGCAAGAATGACTTTTATTTACATTAGAATTAGACGTTATTGCAATATTATGCATTTGATAAGTTCGATGGAAGGTTGAAATCAAAATTAAGTCTGCTGTGCTCAAATGACTGTGATAAGCTGAAATATTCTCCGGCGAGATAAGATGCATATTCATTCAGTGGGTGGATCATTATAAACAGCAATTTCAAACATTTGCATATATACGTTTTACTACCAAAACTGGAGCGCATTCGTTCAATTTATTCGCCACAAGATGGCGGTGTTACAACATTCTGTGACGTTTATACATTTCAAATTTGGAACGTAAGAGAAGGAAAGCGCATTGTTATTTAAAAAAAAATCTCTTACACAAACACGTCCCTTAATATTTTTAGACCCTGTATGTAAAGAATTTCATGGTTATAAATTTTCCCGGAGTTTCCAGATAACAGTTTTTCTGTATATTTTACAAGGCAGTTATTATTATCTTCGGGATAGGCAGCAATCCTTGATGCCATAATCCTGCAATGCCTGATATAGACCTACCAAACGCGGCCAAAATACCCCTAAAAACTTAGTTGTAACGGTGAATACTTATTAATGTTCACCAGCGGACTGCGGACGTCGGACGTCTTGGGTCATTACGTACAACCTCTTTCACTTCCCTTCCCTATTAGCCAAGTTCTTACTTCGTAATAGTTGTTAAATAATTACCTTCTTGAAGAGAAAGCTGTGGCTGAATTAATATTCAGCTGCCAGTTACCGCTGCGAGGAGCTAACTCCCCCATCAACAAACTTGCGGCTGCGCCCAAACTATCCTGCGTCTTCTTAATTATTTACAAAAGAGATATATATTTTCTTTGCCAGTTAAAACTTTTAATCATCTTTTTATATAAGGAACTAATTTCAGCATACTATATATTTTTTACAAACGGTTGGCTCTTGAATCGAGCTTTTTAGGTCTTCTCTTCCATATGGCTCCATTTTTAACACCCAATACAAAAAGAGGGCTGCTCTAAGTTTGTAATGTCTGTCTGTGGCATCGTAGCTCCAAAAAGGATGAACCGATTTCAATGCATTTTTTTTAATTGAAGGCTAGTTTAATCGGAAATCATCTTAGCTATGTTTCATTAAAATCTGTTTTGCCGTTCAAAAGTTACAGGTCTTTTTCTAGTTGGAGTCGGGGGTTTTTGACGGTTAGGTTATAACATAACATATAGTATGATGCAGTGTGATGCGATGTTATGTTATACGACAAAACTAAGAAGACGCATCGTAAAACTTCGTAAAACCAATTGAATCCAAACTGTTATGTGAATGTTTATCTATTAGTACTGCAGTAAAACATGATCCTTACGCTGATGCAATAAGTTGTACAATTATTTAAAACGAGCGACTACCTTTGGTTTTACGATCAGGAACATCGATGTTACTTCTTAGTTTTGTCGTACTGTACCAGGGACAGTTAGGAAGCCCAAGTTCAATACTTGTCGTTTCGACGAAGACATAAACTCTCAAGGATATTATTATTATAATAATGAAGCGATGTTCTATTAAAACATTGTTTAGTAGAAAATAATACAATCTCGTCAAGAGGAAGGAAATATTAATTCTGTTTTGGTATAATGAACGCGATGTTTATTCAACATTACATTATGTTTATTTATGCACATACCTACTGCTCCTTTGCACTGTAATCTTAATTATTTAAGAAACAGGTTTCTAAGAAGTTGGTTCAACGTGTCTTGTTTATAAACATTTATACTTACAAAGTATTATTTGCTATTATTGTCATTAAAATAAGACTTTATCAGGTACCTACCCAGTTAATGTCTTGTTAAAAATACGTAAAGAAATCAAAGAAAACTGATACCCAGCGCGTTTATGTACCTAACTGCTATGTGATCCTTTGTAATGGCAATATGATAGGTACTATCATTACATTACATACATGTAAGCGACATTCCGTCCATCTATGCATAGGTACATGGGCAAAGTGTCGCTTCTTACAAGCGTTATTTATAAATCATTAAAATTGAGGTGCCTAAAAAGATAGGTGGGGTTTCACGGAACAGCGGGTCTACCGCGTAACTAAAATGGCAATGAACATCGACACTGGTAATAAACTTCAATACGATCATGAGAGACTAAACTTTGAGCTACCTTGTAAAACAATTACCGATCATGAAGATAGGAGTCCCAACTTCATGAATAGTAATTTTTGTACAAGGTTGCTCGTAGTTTAGTCTCTTACCATCGTATTGAAGCTTATTACCAGAGTCCATGTTCATTACCAATTTAGTTACGTGGTAGACCCCCACCCAGGTCATGTTTTTTAAATACCTATAGGTTATCTTAGCGTTCTTTAGAATTCAGACAAGACTACAGCAAAGTAGATTAGACGCGCAACTCAATTCCCTCAGGAGACTTTTTCTTTCCCTCTTTGTTGCATATTTTTTCTCAGTTACGAAGCTTCTTTGAACTTTAACCGGCAACGGCTATTGCGCGTCATATCAATTAGGTCGGCACCAGAACATTATTTGTTATATTAATATAGAGTTATCTCTAAAAAAATTTTGCAGTGATAGCCTAGCGGTTGACCGCATGCCTTCCATGCAGGAGGGTCTGAGGTCGAACCACGCGAATTTATCTGCAGGTCGCAACTTGTATCACTTGCGTTAACGGTCAATGAAATCATTATGAGGAAACCTACACACTTGAGAGGGCCTCATAAAGTCCTCGATAGTGTGTGTAGTCTGCCAACCCGCACCAGCAGGGTAATAACGATGCACACTCGAAATCGGAATCGATACAATTTTGACAGTTCAACAATGTACATTGCGCAGTATGGTTTATAAATTATACTGAACGACGATTCGAACAACGCAATGGACATTCTTATACTATCAAAAGTGAATCGATCCCGATTAAGAGTGGGTATCGACCCTACAGGCCAGTATGGTGAACTATGCCTTCTCAATATGTAGGTGGCCCGTGCCCAGCGGTGGGACAGTAATGAGCTGGTATTTTTTTTCTTATCTCTAAATCTTATCTGATACATTCGTTATCGTTGTCGTATTCGTTCGCTGTATTCTTTTTTTTTATTGTTTAATTTGTGTATTGTGTCTCTTGCTGTCCGAATAAAAAGTTTATTATTATTATTTATTATTATTACTTATCTTTTTTTTCTTTATTTACTTTACTCCATTTCATATTTAGGTAATCTACTTACTTTATTTGTAGATTATGACTGTGCATTTTATACAACGTTATATCGGCAAGAACAATCTGTATTTCTATTTAGATTATCTGTGAGATAATCATGATAACAGAACATATAATTGTCTTATTTACTTTTGATGACCTCAATAGCTTTGTCATAGTACCTACTGTTGATAGAAACGACATTACATTTTGTCCTCTGGCAATTTCATTACTGTATGTTTACGTTCTTGCATTATGGTGTCAGAAAAGATTTATCTGTTCTATCGCGAACATTTTAGACCATGTCCGCTGCTAGCTAACTTGAATTTAAAATCAAAAGGTTTCAGTGGTGCTACTAACATTTTTAATAGTTTCGGTAAAACAGTGGTGCTCAAACAATCGATCGTGAGAGCTTTCCGAGAATTCCCGTAAAGTATAAAATACTTTGAGTCGTGATTTCGTAGCTTTATTTTGTACCTATTTTATTTTAAAGTGTAGTAAAAACCATTTCATAAACATTATCCGTCTTATTACAAATGATAGTTTATAGCAAGTCTTGTAAAACTCAGGTTTTAAGATAGCCCCATCTCTTTTTACCATATGACGTTGACGGATAAATTTAAAACCTCGGTTTTACTAGACTTGGTTTAAACCATCTTTTGTAATAAAGGGGGGATTGTGTTTTTCTATCGTAGAAGTAAGTTGGCAGTCGATCACATGCTGCCTAAATATTTTGTGGTAGATCGCCGACACTATTTGAGCACCCCTGGCGTAAAACAAATAAGTATTTCGTTTGAGATTTAAGACTCCTCTTTTATTTTATTAAACCAAAAGTTTGTTTTGTCGACTTTTCATCTGGCACAAAATATGTAAGGACTGGGACAAGTTCCTATATAACCATACCCTGAATCCTTTGAAATTGTACTTACACGTATCTAAATAACTTACACGTCCAAAATATTTCCCATTCAATTCGCTCGTAGTATGTAGGAATGGGTCAGGTACACAAAGGTCGTCTATTCAAAATGACGTCTTCTCTGGATCTCTACGGAACTCTCAACGGACGTCCGTTTCTTTAGTACTCGTAAACCTACGAAGAAATAAGTTCGTCCTCTGTGAGTGCCTATCTGTGTAGTGTGTAGGAACCTTATAAAAAATCAATTGGCGTCCATCTTGTTTGTCAACTTCGTAATAAATCTGCAACTAACGAACAAGTTAATTAAATTGATGGTGAATTCATTTTCGCAGCTCTCGATTTCAGGTTCCAATGCACAGGAAGTGGAAGAAAAAAATTATGCTATACTTCGCCTGGTTTACATTCTGTGTTTCTGTGTGTGATCGGAATCGGTTGCTTTGGTGGTCGTAGATAGTTTACCTTTTACAAAATATTGTAAATCGCTTTTCTTATCTCTATTTAGGTATGTTCTATGACTTGGGAATAGATTCATTCAGGTGATGTTGTTTCAATTATAATTAACCTGCGCAATGCATGCGCTCATCTTTCGCTTTATTTACCGTGCATTTTATATTAGGTACCTACCAATCAGCCTGTCCAGTTTTCATAGGAAGATGAAAGTTTGTATCGATTAATAGTCGTTTCTTCTAACAATATGAAAGACACGGTGTATATTTTATAATCAGCTTGAAAATACAGAAGAATAACACAACTCACCGATAAAGTTCTGCTCATACTGTAAAAAAAACGGTCATGAAAAGATTCTTTATTGTACACGAAATGAGATATAAAACAAATACAATTGAGGTGGTATGTACACAGGCAAGCTTAACCCATTTCTTCCAGCAAACCTTTGAGTGATAGAGAAAGTATGGGTAAATGACAGTACAGTCAAGTGTACAACCACACCCGGACGCAATGAATCCGGGTCACCGAAATAATAAACCTTATTATCTCAGAAACTAAAAATGATAGCTTATTCAAATAAAAAGTATTTTATAAACCTATTGAATACTCTTAAACATACATGATTCAAACTTGTAGATGCAGGAGAATGCCGCCATGACTGTTTCTATTCCGTATTTTTGATTCCCTATTGTATATTTATGTTTTCCAAGGGTAGCAAGCCCTTGATACGTACGAGTAAGTTATACGATACGTATACACTTTGCTTCTTTGTTAACGTCAGCTATAAGCAAACGGTTAGCGATTCCTAGAAAGAATGATTCCAAGTAGTCAATATTGTTGTCATTTTTATTCAGCAGAGCTTTTTTAAATTTCATATGAATATGATAATGATCCAGGATAAGATCCAGTAAAATTTAGATTTTTACTGTTAAGCGAACTATGAATCCAAAAACAAAGCATTGAATTCCATTGATCCATATTTAAATAGCGCCACATTGTGTCATTGCCTGTTACAAATATTTTGCTTGGTGCAAGTGATTAACTGATAACGTAACGACATCAACCATGTAAAGTTTACATGGTTGATCTGCATCAACCTTTGTGCAACTACAACCATGCTACAAGTTTAGTTGAACGAAAAGATTCTTTGTAAACGATTCGTTTCATTCGTCACTACGCAATGCGCCATTGCGTAGTAAGGAACGAAACTAATCGTTTACAAAGATCTATTATATTTAAATTTGAGATATTATATTATTTATTTGGCAGTGTAGTCCAGGCTGCCTTGACAGCACTGCCAAATCAACAATATATTATTGAGAGTCAAAATTGTATACAAATTATTTATGTGGTCTTTTAGAAAGTCCTTGTAAGGTCACATAAAAAAAATACACATTTACTTCCTCCGTATTTAATTCAATGCATTACATCCTTTACCAGTTTGTCTGTCATAAAATATCGTTCAGGGTTGAGTCCATAAGCGGCGAGACCAGTTGCGCGTGAGTCTGCGCCTCAATGGGCTGATTGATGCAATACATTATGTCAGGCGACGATTAAATCAACAGACATCGATGCACACATGCAAGATAGTTTGATATGCTATGAATACGGAACATGTTTGTTTAGGTATTAGTAACAATAACTATTATGTTTATTTGGACGTTATCAGCTAAGGATTTTACGGTATGTATTAATACGTATAAATATGCATATACAGGTGCATATTTCAAATGCAAAAGCAAGACTGACAAGCGTATAATTAAACTAGGTATGTTAAAATCAGTAGGTAATAAAAATGATTCGTCTATAAACATAGCTAGGTATGCTTTTTGTTGCCTTGTGTTGGTTTGAAGATAAAGAAAATCTTAACGAAATCTCTGTATGTATTTTTATTAATTGCTTTACGGACAAACACGTCTATTAGGTAAATCACCATCGGTCTGTTTAGACGCTCAATTAAGGTATACTAAGATAAGATGTAAGACAATTTGAACTATTAGACGTCTTGTTCCAATTAGTGTGAAAAAAGAAAGAAAGAAAACTAATTTTATTCTATATGGAACAGCACAATAATCACAATAACATTTGAGAAAAATAAAAAGTTTATTTACATTGAATTATAAATGTGTTATCGAGTATTCGCGAAAAGATTACCAACTCTGCATGTACTAGGCGTGGGACCCCTGCGCTGATTTTCAGTTGGCACCTCTGCAGTGACACACGGACTAAACAACCTGAGTGTGCGTCCTTTCATTGTTTTATTCTATCTTGTGTTGGCTATGGTCTACGCTGGCCCACAGCTATAGCAAGATTTACACGGAAAACAAGTCTACCACAACCTATTCTCTTGTTTTCTAAACACTTCTTATTCTTGCATTCTTGCATTATGCCATTTAGCGCACCAATTTGATGCGCACCCATATTCCAC
Organism: Allophyes oxyacanthae; assembly: GCA_932294325.1. Taxonomy (NCBI): domain Eukaryota; kingdom Metazoa; phylum Arthropoda; class Insecta; order Lepidoptera; family Noctuidae; genus Allophyes; species Allophyes oxyacanthae. The sequence continues at coordinate 7,263,119 of OW028610.1, forward strand.
ATAGCGCACCCGCGTGGTGCGCATCAAATAAATAATTGTATTATAATAATTTTTATTTGATGCGCTCTACGCGGTTGCGCTTTGTGGAAACTCTGGGTGCAGTTCGAATTGGTGCCCTAAATGGCATCGTTAAAACTACTGTGTATAGTTCAGCATGAAAATTGACTGCACGGGGAGCGTATAAGCGTGAAACAAGTCAATAATAAAATTGTAGAGAATAAAAAATAAAAGCCAACATGAATGTTTCCTTCATTCAATTAAAAGTCAATTTCTACTACCTATGTGGTTTATTACTGCCTCATACGACGCAACATTGGTTCGGCAAGCTGCAATAAAATAAAAATAAAATATCATGGTATGTAACCGCTTATAGCGTTTTAAATAACTGCCGTAGTTACTTGATTCTCAGTAACTTGACTATGTGAAATGATTAATAAGGTGCTGCAGTGGTACTATAACAACAAATATGCAAATAAAACAATAGACAATACAATTTATTACACGTTATTGCACACCAGAGAACAAAATTATTTTATTATTTGTATTCGCATTGAATTGCATTATTCTCGCAGTTCTTACCACATCATTGTACTGATACATATTGTAATATATTATTTATTTGAAAAGAGTTACCATGGAGTTTCTTGCCGGTTCTTCTCCATAGGATCTACTATTTGGAACCGTGCACGGTGTGCACCTAGAGTCTCGACATTTCATAAGTGCCTGTATTTGGTTTACATGAAATAAAGATCTATTCTATTCATATTCTATTCTATTCTATTCAAAAAGATACATTAATTATTTTAAAAAATAGACATGTAGGTACAATGGGCGGTCTTATTGCTAAAAGCAAGTAGGTACCTATAATATATTTCGTTAAATTATATGAGACCTTGAGAGTGTCTTGTTACGTATTATAACAACAATATAACGATGGCATAATAATATGTGTGTAGGTATGTATTGAGTCATGTTAAAGTCTGTTTTTATGTCATTTGGAGAACTTCGCAATTGTAATGCTCTAATAATACACAACACATGCTAATTGTTAAGGGGATTGCCTGGCCCAACGGCCTTGAAATGCCAGAAAGGGATAGCAGTATGTATTTCCTGACGTGAGAGAGTATGTATTTCACGACCTAATTTACAGTGTTTTTATAAAAAAAAAAAACAATACAATAATTGTTTCGTTATGTCCCTAAGTATAACATATATTTTTTAAATAGTTAATGCACTCAGGGATTTATCAACAATTTTTTTAACATATTGTATTTGAACCATGTAATCCCCTAAACGACTTTTAAGGTTTCTTAGTTCGTATTAGCATTTTTACGAGCTGTTCTTTTGTGCACTGGATTCGATTGCAATTCGTCAGGAAAATTATTAATTACACATTAACATTTTCTTTAAAATATAAATAAAGATCTAAAGCTACTAAGAACTAGACTTTAATAAAGGAGTCAGAAAGAAAGAAGTAAAAAAAGAGGAGGTCCTACTTTATTACCAAAGGCCATTATCAAAAATAAATTATTTGTGCCTAAAATAAAAATATTATAAAGATTTTTGTAAAATTAATACCCTTAAAAGTACCTCCGCTAAGACAATAGGAGTTTAATTAAATAAAAAAAATTACCTGTGATATTTAAAAACGTAATAATAACTTTATGACCTAAACATATGGAACAGCTTACAATTTTTTCGCGACTACGATCTACCCCTTAGTTAATATAGAATTATTCTTTTTTAAGTTTTTCTTGCAATTTTAAATTACGAGTGTATCTTACCTAGGTATAATCTTAAATCAACTTATAATCCAACATAATTATAAAACAAACCGCAAACGTGGTTGTTCGTAATTTTGTTAGTTTAGGTACACGAGTTTACTCATCAGGGACACTGGCACGCTAATTTGTAATCTGCTCAAATCTAATTAGCTAAGCTAAGCATAAAAAGCGTAATTTTATGTAGATAATGTTTGTCGTCAGGATCATAATGCGTGATTTTATGGTATGAACTTACGTTCTTTAGCTTACAAGAACAACTTTACATAACTACGTACAGTAAGCGACATAAGTAGAAGACCATTGTTTGTAATTTAAAAATCATCAAATCAAAGAAAATAATTATTGTTTTTAACAAATCATCACACCGACCGATAAAATTAAGTCATTTCATCATAAATAGTTACAAAAATTTACTTATACATATAGTAGATATGTATAAATTTTTGTAACAATTTATGATTTATACATACTATAATTGGATAGGTTTCATAAAATTTACTTTCTTTTTAAATAGATACCAGCAATACATTATCTGTTCATTCTTGTGCACAAATCTGTATAAAATTTATATGTAACCTACTTATTGTGAAACAATATCTAAATACATGTATTATTATTTATTATCTCCTTTATTCATTTTTTATACTATATATATATATATTTAATTTAATAAAATGCACATTTAAAAACATATAAATAAAATAGGAACCAACCGGAATAGGGAACAGGGTCCAAGCTACCTGCGGCTAGGGCTCCAGAGAAAGGAACTTCTTGAATTCGCGCCTGTAAGTTATTAATAAATTCTGAATTTCCTCAAGAAGACATTCAGCAAATAAAAAATATTATTATTATACATTCAACCCACTACTGTCCCGCTGCTGGATTTGGACCACTTCTCAGAATTCTTAAAGTTTCATTGGCCAGCCGAGATAACACGAACGCCACCACTGAATTTTTTCGTCGCATTATCTCGTGCATAAACAGTTTTTATAAGTATTATACCTAGGTTAAGTTACGATGAGGCTGACATGCCATTATGGATAAAAGCCTCGAATAAAATTAAAGATTAAAAAAAAAAAAAAAAAAAAAGGCATTATCTCGTCTTGTCATGAAGACAAAACTCTGTCGCGGCAAGCATGTTCGCCTATCTGGTGCGGGTTGAATTTTATGGAGTCCTTTCACGTGTGCAAGTTTTAAAAAGGTGTTACACTATTGGTGGATTTTTGCCTCCTGCACCGCTTCGCAACCTTCACAAGTCTGTTAGAAATGCAACCTAAGTTGTGGAGTAACGTACACAATAAGTTACTTACGTAAAGAAAGCTTTATTCTTATGCCTAAGGCCTTAGCATCGGATTCATGCAATTTTAAAACCTCTCGAGGACCTCTCTACGTAATTCCTTTATTTATTAATAAAAAAGCCTTTTTAGGTAGTGGTCCTTGCATATATAGGTATGGGCAAACCGAGCCCATGAACTTCAAAACTACTACAAAAACATACATTTTTAGAAAAAATTACTAATTCTGGACCTAAGTATAAAATTCATAAATATCTACTATTTGAAAACCCTACGCAAAACAAAATCCTGACAACATACGACCATCGCCCATGACTAAAAATCTGGGATACCTAGTGGTATTATGTCCTTCTTCTGATATAACTTACGAGTATCTAAGCCAATCGCTTTTCATCGGTAATTTTCATTTTCATAGGTAATTCTATTCGGGGATAAACATAATGACCACCATAAAATGTTTTGATACCCTTAGTTCTTTTACCAAAAATATATACTTGACACCAGAAAAATAAAGTCTAAAATTACAATAGTACTAACTATTTTAGTCACGACTGCACTTCAAATTGTATTCGAACACCAAATGTAAATGATCACCAAAAATCTTATGTGGTATTTCTGCCTAAATAAACCACTGTGATTGCCATATAATGTAGGCTTATTACCAAATAAAGTATTATGATGCCATATTAATTTTTGGTAGTGGTTAATCAATTTGGAGACAAAAAGGTTAGGAGCTTATTTACTATGTTCGGCATAATATTTTTTTTTACTTTAATCGGATAATGAGATGTTACTTTTTTGCATGTCATTTTATATTGAAATGTGGTTAATAATTTGGTGTTCATTAACTATTTTTGGGTTAACAATCATTTTTTTGTAGTCAGTTTGCTTACATTTTAATAGGATAGCAAGATGTAAAAACTTTGGTTACAATTTTACATTGAAATGCTGGTTTAATTTTGGTGATCATTTACTACTTTTGGGTTAACAATGATTTATTTGGAGTCATTTTGCTTAAATAGGATAGAAAGAAAGAAAGAAAGACACCCGTCACACCTCAAGCCGTTACGATGGATCATTCACTGTTCATGCTGTGCGACTGTGGAATTCTCTTCCACACTCTCTACGCGACTGCCCCTCGTTGGCTGTTTTCAAGAGAAAAATTAAGGAACATTTCCATTCACTGTGAGCTATTATTTATTTATATTACTATATTTATATATTTTAGTTATAGTATATTGATATTGTTAGAAAGTATGTTTATCTTCAGATGTTAAAACTTTGGTTATAATTTTACATTAAAATGCGGGTTTAATTTTGGTGATCATTTACTATTTTTGTCTGTTATATGTTACTATATCTGGTGGTAAGATAAACATAAGCCATTCTATTCCTAAAACAGAAGCGATTAGATTTGAAACCCATTTGGCTGGGATGCATACTTTTTTACAATTTGACTAATGTGACTTGTCTGTTGTAATTTATTAATTACTCTAGCTTTTTTTCGTATCATGATTTCAGGACCAAGCCAAAACAAAGAAAATTTGGGATTTATATCAATCTATTGTTGTAATTTTCAGGCCCAATGTCCAATATAAAAAATAATTTTATATATTGAATCCATAGATTGAATCATAAGAATAAATTAATGTCTCAGAGCAATGATAATTTATTGCATATTTAATTTTATACATAATACATATAAGTGATTAGATATGTTTCGCCGCTATTTTTGCAACTTTGTTTCACCAATAAAGAGAGTAACCGTAGCAAAAGGAACACATAAATACTAACAAATGCATAAATTTTATTCAAAGTTCCGTTTATGGTTAGAATAAGACACAATAGACATATTTAAATAATTCATTGTTCCATTTTCGAAAATAATAAAAAATACAACTTATTTTGTATTTCTTTTGTTTTCCAACAATATATACGGGTACATAAAATTATGTATGAATGATGCACTCGGATGCGCTAGTTAAAAACAATAATACCAATTTCCATGCAGAAATGAAAAGACAAACAATAAAAAGAATAATAACGTCGTATTTGAATATTAAATGTAAAGTCGCGTGATGAATTTAAAAATAAAAATTGACATTAAAATAATATTGCACAATCTTAAAACATATGTTCTTTGCTTAGAGTATTCATTTTGTTTGTATGTTCTTTGTTTTTTCTAGCTTTAACCAAACCTGTTGCCGGCTCCAGCAATAGATATAACAGTATTTTTCTAGAAATGAAATGTTAAATAAAAACAGTCGATCTACAACGTGTATCAAAAATGCGTGGTCATATATTTTAAGGGTGTGGATCAGACCATCAAACTGAACGACTTTATCTATGGGACCAACATTGTAATCGCAATAAAATTATCAGCCGTCCCATACAAAACTTTAATTCCTACTCGACCCAAATGTATGGAACAGCTGATTATTTGAACATTGAACATTGATCTGAGGGTCTACTGCGTTACTAAAATGGTAATGAACATCGACTCTGGTACTTCAAACTTCAATACCATCTTAAAACACCTTTGAGCTACCTTGTTAAAATTATACCGATCATCAAGACGGGACTCTCAACTTCATGATCGGTAAAAAAATTACAAGGTAGCTCGCAGTTTAGTCTCTCATGATCGTATTGAAATTTATTAGTTACCTGAGTCGATGTTCATTACCATTTTAGTTACGCAGTAGACCCCAGAGGCCCAATTCTCGTAATTAAAAATGTTCAAAATATAGTTCGGATCTCATTCCGATCTACTACCAATGTCCTAAATGTCACAAATGGTATTCTCCTACCCTAACAAACAACGTCAAACGTGACATTATATTGTAATGAGATCGAAAGTTGATTATAAGGCAAATCGGTATTCTGCTAACATTTCGAAATGACACAGATAATAAAATTGACACTCTCGTCTATACAAAAACGTCAAAAATGAGATTGAAATGAGTTTGTAAGAAGATTGAATCCAAATCATACTGGAATCGGACTGAACTTTAAGAGGAGTAGAATACATGACTTTTTGTCAATTCATAATATAATCTCAGTTCGGTCAACTTTCAGTCATATTATAAATTAATTACGAGAATTGGGCTCCTGATCTATCTACAAATTAATTAATGTAATCTACTGAACCGTTGCCATGACAACAATTCAGATCTAAAATGTTGTGTTGCATCACTGTTGCATAATGATATACCTCTCTAGATCCTACTATACCTATAAGGGGTTATTGTACTCATCATTATTAACAATTCTAAAATCGAGAAACAAAATTTGGGTGTTCCATACAAATAAATAAATATTACCTACTCAACTAAATGTATGGAACAGCTGATGATTTTTCGCGATTTTTGCCTTTTATTATCTTAAAAGGACCTCCGCTAATAAAGTAGGGCCTTATACAAATATCTAATATTAGATAGTGAGTCAGTCAGTCAGTGCAACCATTATATGGGTATATGTTAATGGATCTAAAGTCCAGATTATTCTGAAATGGTATATAGTACGTACGAAACTAGAAACCAGGCGACACGCACTCGTGATGAACATTATATTTTCATCTTTACTAATAATGTATTAATATTCTAACACTAACATTTCCCGGTCGGTAAAACTAGGTGATAAGTCTATTTTTGGCAGCTTCGCCTATATTTTCCCATGTCGTAACCTTGTGAAATATATATTTTTAAGTATATTTATTTATAGCACTACCTACATACTTAAGGCAAATATTTTTTTCTCACATTGTTTCTAATTGAAAAAAATAATTAAATTATAACTATTTAGTTGACATTGCGCAATAAAGTACAAGCAAAATAATATTGTCGCTGTCAATGTCACACACTTTCGTGTAGATATCATGTTCGACATCGCAAGAGAAATGCAAACATCTAAATATTATCATAATTAAAAGGCGCGTAAACAAAACAAAATAACACATATTAACGCTCTGAAGTTTAACACAAGCGTTTATGACGTTATCTGTCTAGTCGGTCGCACACCAACGAACGATAAAGCAAATAACAGCCACTATCTAACGTGTAGGCAACACTGGCGCGGCGGAGGCTCCCCGCTGCGGACGACTGCACGCAGCACATTGACAGCTGAAACCGTCAGTCAACGGAAATAATATTGTCTTGTCTGAATGACACTGACACGTTCAGTACCTAAAGTAACCATTCACGCTTACGACGAAACGCGGACAACACGTGGCGAGTTAAATTGGAGCGGCATGATACACCGCGACACCGCACACTCGCGCCCAGTCCGACACACAACACGACACAGTGAGCTCCCATGGTACTCCACTCTGCCACAGAACATAAATGTTATTACCGAAAGTGCGTGTGAACATCTACAATGAGCAACAACCGCAAGTGGAGGGAATATGTGACAGCACTCAGTGGTTCGTAAATTTATTTTTAAATTTTGTGTGCAGTGATCTAAAATTGTTTTATTTATATTTATGTTTATCGTGCGTATGCATGGCGGCAGTAGCCGGCAACACTGCGGCTTTTAGACCACTGTGCACACTCACGCGCTCAATGAATGTCAATAATAATTAAATTTTCACTGTTGTTTTTCTATAATGTATAGAGAAATAAGATTGGATTATTGTTCTGAAATATTGAGCAATACATTGAAATGGTTATCGTAAAAATAGCGAATTCTTCCAATTTATAAATAATACAAGGTTTCGGTGACATTTTCTTAAAAAATTAGATATATTCACGTGTTATAACTAGTCGGTAGGTAGAGATGGATTCATTTTCGTAGTATACCTTTATCAAATAAATTTACATTTACATAATAATAATGTTATTTAATCGGTTATTTATCTGTAATATTACACGGAAGCTCTTATATTTTAACAACATGTAGTGAGATCTTCATTCATAACCTGTAGGTCGTCAACTAACATGAGTAGGAACTGTCCATTGTCGCACATGTATGTGTTTACATGTCGTAATTTTGAGTTCCACGCCTGAAATTACAGTGTAGCTACGCGGAAGTGCTGAACAATATGTTATAAATATAACAAATCCTACATAGTAGGTACAACAGGTAAATTTTATTTACATGGAAATATCATTTTCATCAAGACACTGACTCCTGTAACACAGGTCTTTTGCACCTAGCTCAGGAGTCAGGGACTTCACATAAATTTGTATTTATTTTTATGTCAATAAAGATTATTATTATTATTTTAAGCGACTGGTACATTTTAAAGTTAGTTTGACACTTGAATATTTACGTTCTTTATTACATAAGTATCGCATTATAATATATTAGTACAGAATATTTGGTTATTTCTTTATGTTTCTAAAACTCTTTCTTCATTGCCTACAATACGAGTATGTATTAGAAGCACCATGATTAAATCAAATATGTACTTCCCAAAAATAATTAATTTTACAAAAACATTGATAAGTAGGTAGATACCTAGTATCCAATTTAAATAACCTAACCGTCAAAAACCCCCGACTCCAACCAGAAAAAGAGTTGTAACTTTTGAACGGCTGAACAGATTTTCATGAAATATACCTAAGATGATACCCAATTAAACTAGCTTTCGATTAAAAAAACTGCATTTAAATCGGTCCATCCGTTTTGGAGCTACGATGCCACAGACAGATACACACTAAAAACTCATAACACCCCACTTTTTTGTCGGGGGTTAAAAACATTGTTAAGTAGATAGTATACAATTTAAAAACGAAGACTTTTAATTTTTTATAATTTATAATTTTTTTAAGTAGGTAATTTGCATGACAATATTCCAAGGCAAAAAACTCCTTACGAATAATTATGTCAAGCTTGTACTCAAATAAATTATTGTTATACTGACATTGTTCATGACATAACTTTATACCACGTTTATTAGTAAGGGGGAAAGATTGTTTCGATTTGTTTTCGTCGTTTGTGACGTAGTTTCAGCGCAATGTCTCCTGCATTCTTACACGTTCTTTTGTCTAGACGTCATTTTGATATCTAGACAAAACTTCAGCTAGGTACCTCGACCTATCTAATCATTTTTATTAACGGTTGACTCATTTCAATTAAGATTCGATTCAACTGGATCGACTCGACTGCAGCGCTGAATATTTTATCTGGTAAACGTGTGTCTTACTTATTCATACTTTTTGAAACAATTAGGTAATTTCCAATATCAGATATTATCATATAATTCCCAGCTTATCTCATATCCGTGATAATAAAGTTACGCTCCTTTAAGATAATCTATGTATCTATAGCGGTCTACTAATCATTTTGCCGTCTTTTACAATTAGTAAATTGAACGTACATTGTACTACGACAGCTGAAACGTTCATGAATTATTAATTTTGTAATTTGCGTCACACTGAAAAATAATTGCCTGTTTTAGATAGGAAATGGAAATTAGAATAATGAAGAACTAAATATTTTCCGTCTTTTTTCCAAAGATTCCAATCCGATCCAATAGAGAGGTCGTATGAGTATCACATTTTCTTATATAAAATGTTATAAAAAAAACATCGGATTGTCAGAATTTAAATCACAAGGCAAGGGTGAGGTAGATGTATCTGTTCTAAGCCATTGTAGAATAGGGACACAGAATATTGCCCTCTACCGGCCAAAATAAATTGTGGTTGTAAAATGATAACTGTTACGGAGTTTTCCACTCCTTCTCCATAGGACCTACTATTTGGAACCGCGCACCTAGAGTCTCGACATTTCATAAGTGCCTGTATCTGATTTACATGAAATAAAGATCTATTCTATTCTATTCCATTCTATAGGGTCTTATAGTCCGGCTTACATTAAGAGCAAACACATTATAATTTTACTTTTAAATCTCTTTGATAATGCAAAGTGTATCAGAAATGCGTGGTCATATTAATTTAAGGGTGTGGATCAGACCGTCAAAATGAATAACTTTCTCCATGGGATCAATATCGTTATCGCGAAAAAATAATCAGCTATCCCATACGACTGGGTCGACTAGGTATTGAAGTTTTGTATGGAACCACTGATTATTTTTTCGCGATTACAATGTTGATCCTATAGAGAAAGCACTTCAGTTTGATAGACTGATAATAAAAAAATTAAAAAACAGTTTTTGAACCCATATGACAAAAATACTACCACTACTACTACTACTACTTTGTACTTAAGTGTTCCTTATTCTATGTATTTTTCTTTTTGTTGTGTGTACATAACTAATAAAATAAATAAATAAAAATTTAACACGTTTTTACAGCTAAAATTGAAATAATGATCCACATCCCTGAATATAACCACGCAATTTTAATACATGTTTTTTACATTTTTGTTTGCTATAGCATACCGGTAGACGGTTATGAGATATTCATGTGAAGCTGCCTTTAATAAATATTAATGTCACTCAGACAATAAGTTAGATAATTAAGTACAAATACAACAATCAATCATACTACTGTTAAAATATAATTAAGTAAACTGTATATCAGCCGGGCTTACATGAACGCCGACCGCCGCGACTTCATTTTGTCGTCACATTATCTCGTGCGGAAACAGGTTTTTAAAGACATTATCTCGTCTTGTCATGACGAGAAAACTCTGTCACGACGTGCATATTAGCCTAGGTGGAAATAACTCGGTAATCATAATACAAAAATTTATCTAGGTATATCAGGAAATAACTGAGGGTATCACTCTATCTTATCTGTCCAAGCCTTGTCCAAGCCGTTAAACAAAATTCATCTTATAAGGGAAATACGAGGTGCTAATTTAATAAGTCATAAGTGATGTGATAGAACACGTCATTGCTTACGTAAAGCGTTACAAGTCAATTAACGCTATCTTGCTATCAGCCTATCGCTCTATATCGGTAAGTTAAGATAAAATATTTTCAAAGATGAAACCAATTAGACAACTCACACTTTCGATAAAAAATTGCAGATAACCTACTTACAAATTAAATTGAATTCCAAATAAAAATATGAGTGAGAATGTTTCTTCGAGGAAAATATCGCCAAATATTACCTAGTATCAAGTAGTATCAGTTAGACTTGATAATTTTAATTGTTAGTTGATTATTTTTCAGTACCTACCGTAATGTAGGTACTTACCTTGTAGAAAGTACCGCCTAATAAAAAAATATGTTTATACAATACAAAATTATAGAATACTTTGAATATAAATACTTTTCCTCTTGGAACATAAGTAATTGAATTTATTACAATTTACAATTAGTAATAGCGGAATTCGGGCGAAATATAATCTTAGCTCCGCCAAACTTGATCAGTACTTTTAGTCGAGTTCCACAGCCTTTGTAACTGCATACACATCATTACAGGGTGTAAAAATACCCCTAACGAAGCAGAAGTCTATGCATGCAGTACATTAAACCGCGTAACATTTTGCAAAATAATTGCAGGGAAACATCTTTTATTTTTAGATTAGTATTAAAAACAGCTGTTATTATATCACGCGCCACAGACTGTGCTGTATGTGACTGTGTAATGTATGAAGAACGGGATGAGTGGTATATTTGCTTAAAATAATTTAATAATAACATTTCAAATCAGTTATTGTAAAAAACGTAAAAAGTGTCTTTTACCTTGAATATCATATCATAACCAGGAGATTACCAGGTAACGCCCAATTAAAAAAAAAATCTTCGTTATGATGGGAAAAATACGCAACTCCCAGGTTCGATAAGGGTTTTTTACATCCGATATATTTTACTAGAAGTACTCACAACATAAGTAATCGATATTTAACTACAAGAACAGTACGGATACTAAATAAAAAAGAACTACCAGAATAACTATATCTATCCATAATAACTCAATCATCTTACTCTTCATTGCTCTCATCAGAAATAATACGAAGTATTTGCGCTGTTATTTTTTGCAGTAATTTTGATTCAGATAATCCATAACAATATGTGTGACTACTGCTAAATAAAACCAAATACCTAACAATCACTCGGCATTTACTTTATATCGAAGAAAGAAAAACCTTGTTCAGGCAATATACTTAGGTACTTTTATTTTATTTCTTTTCTCTTTATCTTTACAAATTACGAGACAATCACAAAGATTTTCGTCGTTGACAGGACAAAGGGAACGTATAATTAAATTGTAACACTTGAAAAAATTACGTTAATAATGGTAATATCAATTCAGTTGCGACAACGTCCCAACCCTAGTTAGGCGATCGCCACTCCCTCTGTAAGGGAATATTTTTGGAGCCAGATGAGTAACTTATAATTATTATCATCATCCTCTGAGTGAGACATAAATAGGTTCCTACCACTTATTGCACGAACGATTAATTTACAGGAGCTTATTAATTGTTGAACTATTTATTACTTCAGCCAGCTATCTAGAAGGTGTATGCGAACTATTCCAAACGGTTGCTACAACGAAAGCAAGCTATAGCCTCACAAAAGGGGGCAGAGAGCAGAACTGCACCCGATGTGACGAAGTAATAAAGTAAAAGACTTTTAGCTCAAACTAAAACGTAATATTTTGTTATGTTTTCTGCCAAACATTTACCAAGCATTTACCTGATTAATATTTCGGTATTTTTGTATTGCTCATGCCTACAGAATACAAAGAAAAATTCAGGATTTTTTTTTCTTGATGCTCAACAATACCTAGAATACGTTGGTTTTACCCTTAGGCGTAAGGTGACTACACGCGTTAATGTCATCTGATTAAAATTCAGAATACAGTCTCACAAATTATGCTTATCGAATTTAAATATATTATGCCGGAAGTGTTTATTTACGTTCTGAATGTCAACATACATTATTTTATTTATTTATTTATTTATATATTCTTTACAATACAACAGTAAAAAAAAAATAACACATACAACTTGCACGAACAGAGGTAGATTGTCCAATGGGCGGCCTTATCGCACACGGCGATTTCTTCCAGGCAACCTTTGGATGGACAAGAGTGAAATGATGTTATGGGGCAGTTAGTTATGTGCATTATATAGCACTACACATTATACAAAATTATATACCTAGAATTATGACGAAATTGAGGATTTATGTTTGCCAACTCAAATTGTTGTGACAGAAATGTGAAACACTGAAGGACAGATAAAAATTCGTAAAAAATGGTACATTTTGGTATGTGAAGGTAATAAAAAAATACAGAACAATAATAAAATTTAAATCAATGTCTACCATCATCTTGTATTGATCGTAAAAACGATTGAGGAAACTATAAAAAAGCTTGTTACATAAGGCTGGTTTTTTGTTTGCATAAAAACATTCTCAATATGTTCTGCAAAGTTTTTTTATACTACTAAGTTGGCAAACAAGCATTCGTGCTACGGCCCGCCTGATGACAAGCGGTTACCGTAACCTAGGACGCTAGCACCTCCAGGAGTATCACTCACGCGTTGCCGACCCTATACTATTATGTTAACTAGTCACGTACCTAGTGTGCATCAAAAAATTCACTTCAATAACGACGCAGAAGCCTACAAAATATCCATTTTGCCATAATGATTTTATTTGGTGATTACTCCACTGTTGAACATGAACCTTCCATTGACCGCTAAAATCAACGACCAAAAGGTAAATTGCCATAATCACTGGCACCACGCGTATTAGACGGATTGGTTTATCACTACATAGTATAAAACAAAGTCTATAAATATTTTGTTATCTGCTTAAATTTTCGAAAATAATTATACACAAATCACACATGTAATTTTCTAAGTAGGTACTTATTATTTATTCATATTTTCCAAAGTGCACCATTACATTCAAAATATGAAACCGCCTGACTGGAACTCTGTGTCATATTTCTAAACAATAAATCAAATTCCATGTATGAAATCGGCGTGAATCACAATTAGGTATACCTACTATATTAAATATTGAAATAGTCGCTGGAAAATGATATTTGGTTGTGTTTATTTATAAGCGTACATAACTCGATTTGTTCCATAACAATCACTTTTCACATCGTGCCTCGTTCGACATTCAAGCCAATTAAGTATAATGCTCGTTGAATAACTTTCAGGGGATGTTTACCTAGAATAGAATAGAATAGAAAAGTTTGAAGTTTTGGTGTTAGAGCTAATTTAATATTGTCAACAAAGGCACACTTCAATTATGCTAGAAAAATAGGCTGTAGGATGTATATTTTTTGAACTTTAACTACTTGCTTAAAAATAATCAGGACACTAAAATGTTATATATAAATACTAAATGTAATTTAAATTATATTTGAGTTTTATATTTGTGTCCGCAAGATTTGCCAACAGGCTTTGTTTAATATTTTTTATGATACATCGTCGGTCTGAAAAAGTATGTTAAATTAGAATTACTAGTATAAGGAACGATAAATATTATGATAAATGGCGAAGGCTCGCCTCCTGCCACATGGTTCACGGATGATGGAGTAGGATCCCAACCATGAACGAACAATAATACCTACCGCATATTCCTTTGAGACTTTACACACTTGTGCCAATAAAAACTACTTAATATTACACATGCATATTAATTTATTTGCGGTCAATGCCAAACGTTGATGCCAAGGGGCCCCGACATGACAATACTTTTTCATTCGTTATCATTTTTTTGCATTGAACGCTTGACAATAACATGATATTAAAATTTTGCTTGTAAAAAACATTATAAGCACATATATTCGTTTCTTGCTGTTGCCGAGCAAACTACAACACAGTCGGTTTCTTGAGAAGTGTAATAAAAAATCGATGGTTACATTCATTGCTTTACTGCTCACACAACAGAAGTTATTGCCGTAAAGAACAGTAGTAGGTAGGTAATTAGGGTACCTACAACATAACAATTTTGTCGATCGACAGTATAGAGAAAAAAGAGTAGATATCATAGGTAAACCGACGACATTCGACGACACGGTTGGCGCAGTGGCTAAGCGATTAGATTTCTGCGCTACGTGCCGCGGGTTCGATCCCCGCACGGAACAAATATTTGTATGATCTACAGATAGTTGTTTCGGGTCTGGTTGTGTGTGCATGTGACATGTATGTTTGTAAACTGTACCCTTGATACATTAGAAATCCCAGTGTGGGGCAAAGTTTTTATAAAACAAACAAAAAAACCTCAAAAATAAAAACACTAGTTATTTCATCCTAACGCTTATAATTATTTTATAGTCTAGACCACATTACTTCATATTCTCTTTGTTTAAAGACATGATTTACAAATCGCTATGAGATTTTCCAGAATCAATAATCATACAAATAAAAAATCCGTTGCTAAATAATAAAATTAATTGTATGGTGCGGCAATAGTTTAAAAATGGCATGATTAGCTTCTGGATTTTTTGTTTATTTATTTAGAATAGAATAGAAATACTCTTTATTATACATCTGATAAAAAAGGAGCAAATAACATTATAATTACAATTAATCATTTTAAGATTGTACAATGGACGGTCTTATCGCAATCGGCAATTTCTTACAAACTTTTTTTAGGGTCTTCATCCAACAAAAGATATACACAGACATTCACAAAATAATTATACAATACGTAGATTATTCTCCTTTATACGACCACAGCATGCACAGGTAAATTACCAACTAAGCTAACACAATCAAATTAAAAATGAAATATTTTAAATCTATACAAAAAATAAAATATATCGTCTTAATTATTATTTTTTGCGTTATTAATTCATTACTAAGGTCTACGGAACTGCACTACAGCGGAACGACGCGGCTAATTATTATTTACTAGCGACCTGTCCCCAGATTCGCACAGGTGCAATTTCTCTACTATCCTTACATTAAATATGAAAGTATTATGCATATAAACTTTCCGGAAGAAATGCTCAAAATTATTCTGAAAACTGCATCAAAATCCGTTGCGTCGTTTAGGAGGAGTTAGCGAATATACAGACAGACAGTCAGACAGACGCGTAAAGCGACTTCATTTTATACCATGTAGAGATATGAAATAGTGTCGTGCCGTGCAGTTCCGCTGCCGCATAAGTGCGTTCTACCTCATACGATTTCAAATAAATATAATATTAGGCCGCGTCGCGTCACGTCGCCGCGTCACGTCGCCGCGTCTCGCCGCTGCAGTGTTGTCTGACCTTTAATCTACATCACTACAAAGTTCGATTTCAAGCTTCATTAATAAGCATAGTCATAGTAGATACCTAATAATTACTCATAGACAATGTCCGCATAAAAACTGAATCATCTTTATTACTTTCATCTCTGTTGACTGAGTTCATTAAACCTTCTCATGCATGGCCTAAATTATTGCGAACATGCACGGTTCAAGTTCATTGGTTCTTATCAAGAGTTCAAATATACCCTACCTACTTCTCGTTTCTTATTATTTGTGATACCTAGAATTATAAATAGTTTCCGGGAAAGCACTCTTAGTTACACTCTCCTTCAAAAACATTTTATCTATTATATAAATGACGCGGCGGTTCCACCTGCGTTTTATTTTTATCAACATAAAATATAGTCTATAATAAAGATATATAAAATAAAAAATAAATCCAGCCCATTTCTGTCCCACTGCTGACTGCTGGGCACGGGCCTCTTCTCGGAATGAGAAGGGCAGCCTTAGTCCACCACGTTGGGTGCGGGCTAGTGCGGGTTGGCGGACTACACACATCAAGAGGCCCTCTCAGGTGTGCAGGTTTCCTCACGATGTTTTGCAAGTGATAATCAAATTGCAATCCGCACATAGATTCGAAACTTCGGAGGCGCGGGCCGTGTTCTAACTCAGACCCTCCTCATGAAAGGCAAGCGTTCAACCGCTAGGCTATCACTGCCTCAATACGCACGTAATATATGTATATATTGTCAGGGTTAATGAAGCTTTCTAATTAGTGAAAGAATTGTTAGAATCGTTTCATTAGTTCCAGAGATTTCTTCCTACATACAGACCGTATAGATTTATAAAGTAACATTATAAAAGCTAAGCTATGGCTATTTACAATTATTGCTATATATCAGGGGTGGCCAACCGGTCGATTGCGGCTCGGCAAAAACCATATAAGTTTAATATAGGTACATATTCATTTAAAAATTCAAGAAGTATATAATTCGTAGATCACACAGGTTTTCTTATTTATTATTCTTTTTTTTTATTTTTTATTTTTACATTGCCCGTCACTAGGATTTCTCCTGTATCGAGGGTACAGTTTACAAACATACATGTCACATGCACACACAACCAGACCCGAAACAACTATATGTAGATCATACAAATATTTGTTCCGTGCGGGGATCGAACCCGCGGCACGTAGCGCAGAAAGCTAATTGCTTAGCCACTGCGCCAACCGTGTCGTTACACGTGTCACGTCGTGTGTGTGTGTGATTTCGTCAGTAAACAGTAGATCTAGGGTCTAATCTGGTTGACCACCCCTGCTATACGTTAATATCTAAACGGATATGACAAGCTGCGACTTTTTGTACTGCATATTAATATAGTGCACATATTTATCGTTTGTTTGTAAAGCACGAGTATAACTGGGTGACACGTAATTCAAAGGCCTTATTTAAAATTTCTCAATTTTGTTGCATTACCATATTGTTCACGTAATATTTTCTTAGGGCAAGAAAGTTATTTTAGTTAAACTTGTGTTTAACTTTTGTGTAAATAGTCATTAGTGTTTTTTTTCTGTCAATTTCCGTATAGTAGAAAATTCGGTGCCACATTATATTTGGTCATTCTAATTTCAAAAATATTGTCATATCTTTATCTTCACGGCGATAACAGTATGTCAATATTCCCAGTAAGACATTATTCTGATTTCTTTCTGTTTGTAACAACTCAAATTGACTACCGAAATAATTTACCGTTCTCTTCGAGGCATAGAAACGCCATAATTATCGATATGTAAGAAACAGTCACCCATCTAAAACTTGACCGTGACTTCGATCTATTTGCATGGCAATCTTTAGGTTCCTTAAGTGTATAAGTTTAAGTTAATCATCTCCGTTAGGGCTCGTTTATCTTGCCAGATGATTTAAGCTGCGTCTGTTTTAAGACAAAACCATCCATTGCTAAAAACTGAGAGCCTAGTATGAATGTTTTTGACGTAACGTAACGTTAACATAACAAATTTTGAATAAAAAATACACGTTTAATCCATGATATTTTTTTTAAATACACGCATTGTTTTTAGATTTTCATGAAACATGTGTGTATGTTGCGTAAAATTTTACAAAAATACGATGGATTTATTGTACTTTTTATTTAAAAAATTGTGTACCTTACGATACGTTAAAAACATTCGTGCTAGGACACTTACGTTTACACAAATAAAATAAATTTAAAAAATAAAGTACTCTGACACACTATTATATGAACAGAAAAGAAAACCTTATAATATCATAATTTAATATGAAAAAGTAATAAGTCGTGTCACACATTGCCTAAGAGTTATTAGCTTCAGTAGCGTCTGACGTCGGTAAACGGGGGATAGCTAATGAGTATTTTTGCTTTGCCGTCTGACGGTCCTGTCACATCGCTTCATTAGAGACTCCAAGCAACTCGTGTCCTACGTCCATAAAAAAATGCAAGCTTTTATTTTATCGAGCCTTTCCAAAAAGAACATCGTAAGCGCCGTAACGTTTAAAATATTTACAAAATAGGTAATTACCAAAGTCTAACTTGGATGTTAAGCTGTATTTTAAAAAATGTTGTCAGTTTGAGTCATACGAGTATCTAATATCTATTATTCTATAAATTATTTTACTACTTTTTACCTTGTTGAAAGTAGGTGGGTTTTACCTGAGTTGGTAATTACCTATCTACTTTCAAGTTTCAACATATTTAAACTATACGACGTTAAAAGCTCAGAGCACGAATGTTTTTGACGTATCGTAACGTTAAGGTATGCAAATTTTAAAATAAAAAAATACTACAATTCTATCGCATTAATTTTTAATTTTACGCACCATACACCCTTATTTCATTGAAATTTAAAAATACAGCATGTATTTTTTTTTAATCATTATATAAACGTGTATTTTTTATTCAAAATTTGATTACGTTACCGTTACAATACGTTATAAAAATTCGTGCTAGGCCCCTTCATTGTCGCTTACGATATTCTTCCTGAATACTGTGACAACCAGTCATGCACTCCATAAAGACAAAAGACTGTGCCCACCCTAAAAAAAATACTTAATTTAAAGTCTTAGGGTGAGGTGGCCAATCACGTACAGCATTTAACTTGTTAACACAACACTAAGCTGTTTTTGCCTACCCTGTAAGAAATGTCTGTCCACGCCACTGGCGACCATCCATTTGCCAAACTTGGTGGTTAGGTATGACGTCATCCCTCACGAGTCAAGCAACCTTTCATTGTAATAATAGATTTCATCTGTGAAATGTCCCATATTCAGCAGTAGGAGCTTATCTGCTGGCAATAAACCAGTTGTTGATCCCGTGACTAATAATGCAGATATATACAAAATTCAATTTAATATTATCTTATCAGTTATCCATACTGCGATTGATTGAGAATCATAATAGGACCGACGTTTGGCAGTCAGAATATGTTAAAAAACGTTAAGTCGTGTTCAATTAAAAAACACGTTATGTACCTACCTATGCAATAATAATAATTACCAGTAGGTAGGTCTTTTATAGAAGATGTAATTTATTATTAAGGATAAAAAATGGTCGTTTCATGAGACGGTTAAAAACTGGCAACCGGTAATAAAACTAATAAATTAAAATTAAGGCGACTATACTTTATATTAAGATCATGAATAGTGGCCTTTATATTAAAAAGTACATGTACCTATAGTAGATATAAGTATCTTGTTCGCATTCGATAGGGATAGGCCAACGAGTTTTATTGCTAGCCATTTAGGCAATAAGATTCGATTGTTGTTGAAGCCAGCAATGCCTGAATAAACAATATTTTACCTAATAAACACTTATTTAATTTAAAAAAACATAATTTATACAAACATAAGTATGTAGGTACAACTGATACAACCTATATGAACATGAGAGCTGTAGGTTTAATTAAATTGAACGGCAAGCAAATAATTCTTGTAACGCTGAGTAAATAGGTGTCTATTTGTTCCATCTAGCAGTTATGAAAAACATAATATTATTACGAACCATTCAGTGCCAGTTGTGAGTTTAATTCCAGTTAGAGAATTTTTCCGTCAAAAATATTCCACTCTGATAGAAATCAAGCCAAGAAATATTAATGTAAAAAAATCAGGAAGAACTGAAATACAGAATGACCTGACACACAGAATGACTTGATGACTTGTACACATTTAGTATAAAAATAGAAATCCCTTATTTCCAGCATACAATATATCAAATAAGACTATCGCATGTTATCGCAGTCTGTTGCTGGACATAAGCCTCTCTCAAATTACACCGAGCTAACATTTTTTTTAAAAATAATTAGTATTTTTACAAATTAGAACGAATTTAACTTTTATCGACATAGATTCCGATCCTATCAGGTTTCCATAAATAATATTCTTCGGAAAATCTTTGTTGATTACACGTCAGCTAAAATTATTATCGGAACCATTTACTTCAGGTAAATGGTTCCGATAATAATTTTAGCTTTTGTTAATAATGAGTTCTCCGAGAACTGCACATTGCTTGCTTAAGCTATGCTCATTTATATTTTCCCGCATTTTCATACAACACTGGATTTTCATTATTCTGCTATTCTCATTCAGCTCTTTATGTCAATTTTCCAGTAAACACAGTCTCAATCTATTCATTCGCAGTACCAAGAATCCTGATAAATACCGCTAGTGAAGGTATTCAGGCTGTAAATGTATTCAAACATGGCAATAACGAAGGAAAAAACGATAGGTCGTGTTTGAAATGCAGTTCCTCTTTTGTTATGAATAAATAACACGACAATAGATTTGTTAAAACATCCAATAGTATAACGATACAACGTTTATCTATTTGTTTTTGTATCTCAATGATTATAAGAGTATGCACGACCGCTGTATCTGTCCTTTGTTACAAATTCAAATAATAAATATTCTAGACTTCCAGTTGTAAACATGTTGTTGGGTGGGAATAATCATGTAAAGTGACTAAAAATATTTGAATAATTTAAAAACCCCTTGATTTTACTTTATGGAAATATTTTGGAACATAAGTCTGGAAACTGTGCCACAGTGAAGCTTTTGAGCTTTTTTCGACATATGTAGGTACTTTACCTGTACGTATCAATATCTGGAGATTACTAACAATGTAGAACAGCTTGAAAAAGAAATACGAGTACATAACCCAGTTTTTTAGATCAATATAACCAGTTCAGTCTTACATCTAGTAACCATATTTTCCACGTCCTTGTCTAATATTAAAGTCTAGAGCAGATTTTTCAATCGCCAGATAACTTTATCCGAAGGAATAAATTCGATTTTTTGACAGCTTTCCTACACAAAATTTGTCAATGATTTGTAAGGGCGGCGAGCAATGTATTTAAAAAAAATCTGGCGATTGAAAAATCTGCCCTAAATGTATCATCAATATAGGTAAATGAAACATGCACTTTAAATACTTCAGCAGACAATACTGTTTACTACAATAATATACTGGTATTAAATAGGAAAGATAAAACTCATAAGTAGATTAAAAAATAACTAGTCGTGACCTTAAAGTAATCTTGCAAAAATATTTTATTGTTATTTACACCTTGTTATAATATATTATATAGGTAGTTCGATGACCTACGTTTCTAGATTAGCCCAGAAATATGATTAATGATAAAACTGGGTAGCCTAATAAAGAAAATATAATTAATCACCCAGAAACGAGCCCGAGGGCTCACAGCGCTAATTAACCACATTCAGGAGTAGCCAATTTTTATTTAGGTGACCTTACATAATTAAGAAAGTGATTATTTAAAAGTCAGGTAGTTCAAGATCCTACTTGGCAACTTTTCAGAATTCTACATCTTCTACAAACTATTTTTATTTTTTGTTTATTTTGTATGACTAAACGCTACTCTTACTATGGATACATAAGTATTTATTTAACGACGTCGGTTCAAAAATAACATGTTGGCATAATGGTCGATATTATTTTTTATTCGCCCTTTTTCCTCACTAGATAAGCTTTATCAACATTCGGCACATTTGCATCGATCCATCCAGAAGGTAGCATACCGTTTTTGTTTAAATTTCCATATTATGTCAATCCCGTATATATTATAATATAATATCCCGTTTTTGTATAGAAATAAAAAAAACTTTTGATCTAGTTTTTCCTGTGCAGTTTTCCGTCGGGATTCAGCTATGTAATAGTAATAGTACTGTTTGCCTCTGGTTAATTGCCTGGGCCGACGACAGTGTATTTTCGATGTTTATTGGGTTACCTACATACTTTATAAGAAATTTTTGAATGTGCTCTGCTCACTAATAAATAACTAACCATAATTGTATCTCATGAAGTGAAATTTATAGTAATTTCTTTTGAGAAAATAAAGTTCTTTATCCGTAATTAATAAGTTTATGAAAAAATTATTCAAGTATATTTTTTTTGGGATCTTCCCCCCTATTTCCGGTACTAACTCATCATCAGCATAGCCCTTTTCCAATTATTTTATGTGAGAAGCCCAGTATAATCAGATTCGGCTAGATATCAGTAGTTTACAGGAAGCGGCACTGTCGTCCGACATTACCGTTATACTATCGTAGACTGGTTGCGGGTTCTTTATCTGAGACTAGCTCAAAGTCAAAGTTTTTTATTTCTTTCACTTTCAAAACGTCGTGATTCGTGCACAGTTCCAAGCGGGTTGGTCCTTGAGAAGATACCGCGCAAAAAAACTGTCATATTTTCCATCTAAATTCATAATTTCCATGTAACGACTGCCATGGATTTAAAATTCGCTTGACAACCGCGTCACTTGTTATGTTGTGTATTATGTATTCTGTGACTGCGGGTCGATATGTGAAGAACTGCCGTCAATCTCTAGAATAGCTATTTATTTTAGCCACAATTACTTTAAAATAATATTATATTTTATGTATTCCAGCTACCTTGATCACGGCGGCGGCGGGCACCACAGTGGGCTGGACATCACCCACTCTGCCCATCCTACTAGCCGCGGACTCACCCATACAGACATCAGCCGACCAAAGCTCATGGATTGCTTCAATTATGATTTTATGTTCAGGTACAAAATCTTTCCCTATCTTAGTGCTCTCTTTGGACTTTTCCCACCGCAAGATCACCTCACCCTAATTTAAATGGACAAAAACAACCAAACAAACAAAAACCAAAGAACCAAAGGTATCCCAGGCCCACCCATCGCACCATCCCTTGCCCCCACCCCGACCTTTGCTCGTGCCAGCCCGCGCTGGGCCATTAGTATAAAAACAAGTCCTTAGTAATCATTACCAGATCCAACAAGTCCTCTCTTGTTGTTTCCCCAGCAACGCCCAAAGCCGAGATTCGAGTCCCACTATGGGGCGCCCAAAACCGTGTGGTTGCTTAAAAATATCTAATTCTTGCCCGGCTGAAGGCCCTCTGCGCCGTTTGACCGATTAAGCAGAGAAGACTCCGTGAGCGGCCAGCGAAAGACTTGCGTCAAAAAAGATATCTCAGGGAATTGATTTACATGACTTGAATCCTGGAAAGAAATTATTGAAGCACACTGTGGTAATCGGGATTCACAAAGACTAAGTTTATATGAGGTTCTTGCCGTGCGGTGTAGAGAAGACAAAACATAGACCTAAGACCACTCCATCACTAGCTATCAGTGTGTGTAGATTATGTAACGCATCAGGAGCTCAGGAGCTGTAAACAATCTCTATACTTACTAATGGCATCATCAAAATTCGCATCTGTATATGGCATTATCAATGACGCTTATGCGCCTATTTAGAGTCGGTAATAACTACAGCAGGCTTACAGAACTGTTCATACAGTTTAATCATCAGTAGCACAACATGAATAATAGTTAGATACGAGTATGTATTAGAATAATAACGCATAGAAGCCTAGTACGCGGACGCAAAGCGAAGCAAATCAACCTTAGCCATAAATGGCTAAGTCGATCGTAAAATAGTAATTATGTGTGCGTGCCGGCAGCCATTTATCGCATGCCACTTACGCACACATATTTACATTTGTTGCCTCAGTTTTTAGTGAAGAGCATGTATGAGATTATCTTTCTATGCGTGAGTTAGATAAAGTTTTACACTGGACATTTAGAATCTGATATCACATGTAATTCAGCCCGTTACTGTTCAATTATGGAAACGGGACTCTTCCCAGAATGAGTAGCGCCACGTTTAGTTGACGGACTACAAGATATCGAATCAATGCCAGGTCAATCACTTCTCGTTTGAGAATTATCTAAGGACGCGTTGTGCCTAAAGGACTTTGATCGCAAACGATATAAAGTTCAACGTTGTTAAAGATACTCAGCAGAGCTGGTTCTCCACTCGGAGACGTAACGGTTCTATCGGGAACTCAGGATAAGTTAAACGACACGGACTTGTTTATCACACCGATTTATTCTCTTGACACATTATTTATTATTACACAGAGATTTAAAGTACACAGGTAAACAATCAAACAATTAATTAATAAAAGAAGATACTTTTTCGGTCAATAAGACATTACGTCATAGTATTGCGAACAAGAAGACACTGAATAATCATTTCTATTGTTCCTATATTTATAGTCGGCTCGGAAAGAGCTGGCCAGCGGTCCAAAGCAAACTCGCGTACATGCTCAGGATTGGTCCAGCCCTTACCGAGCCACTTTTGGCTAATAATGACTCTACACCTGCACATGACCTAATTTAACAATTATTAAAAGTTGTGTCATGTGCAGATTGTCCCCCTGCATCGCTCGGTCACTGCGGGATAACGCGTGGTAACGGCATTGTTCCTTATCTGCCGCGTACCGAGGTTATAAATATAACCACGCGTTTTCCCGCAGAGCTACCATTACTCGCCCGAGCGGCGCAGGAGGCACATCTATGTACTATTGCAGCTCTATTATTGTTATGTACTATCCTATGTACATAGTCTAAGTACATTTACTCACATAGGTATACATAAAAGGTTAACAAAGGTGTAGAACAGTTCAAATACAATCATACATCATTGGTGTTACTAAAAGAGTATATAATCAGACTTAAATAACAACATTAACACATTTATATACTACTTAAACATTGATATATTAACTTAGCACTATAATCACATTAGTTGGGCTCAATCGTGTCCCGGGTTTGATGGTCTGTCGTGCACACATCTCCCGCCGTCGCCTTCAGGCGACTCGGTGGGTAGCACGACGACACGCTTGGTAGGCCTCCGCAGGATGTGGCCACCCTTGGTGACTACGTCGACCACCCTAACCTCACCGTCCGCGCCCGGGAGCACCTTGATTATGCGTCCCTTGGGCCAGGTATTGCGCGGGAGGTTAGAGTCGCAGATCACGACTACGTCGCCGACCTTGGGTGGTACACCGCTCCCGTGGGGCTCCCGCCGGTTTTGCAGTAGCGGCAGGTACTCGCGCACCCATCGTCGCCAAAAGACGTCGGCGAGGGCTTGTGCGCGCCGCCACTGCTGGCGAGCTGTTAGGTCTTCACTGGTGAATGTGCCCGGTGATGGCACGTGAGAGTTGGGGCCGATCAAAATATGATTCGGCGTGAGGGCTTCAGGTTCGTCTGGTGCCACAGTTACATGCGTCAACGGTCTTGAGTTGACGGTATTCTCCACTTCTACTAACAAAGTATAGAGTGTTTCTTCTGTAGGGTGAACCTCCTTTAATGTTATGTGAAGCGCCTCCTTTACTGCTCTCACCATCCTCTCCCATGCTCCGCCCATGAATGGCGATGCGGGAGGTATGTATCTCCATCTTATGGACCGCGCATCGGACTCACACTCTAATGCGCTTAAGGCGCTCTCACCTAACTCCCTATCGGCCGCTTTAAAGCAAGTAGCGTTGTCGCTCCATATTTCTTTTGGACAACCCCTTCTAGCTATAAATCGCCTGAGTGCGGCAATGGCTGAGTCCGCACTCAGTGATTGTGCTACCTCAATATGTACAGCCCTACAAGTTAAGCAAGTAAATAGCGCCCCATACCTCTTTTCTTTATGTCTACCTACTGTTATGGACATTGGTCCGAAATAATCGAGTCCCGTAAAAGTGAAAGGTCGTTCGTTATAAGCTAAACGGGGGTACGGTAAATTGCCGGTGGAGGGGTTGGCTGGCTTCGCCTTTCGCAATCTACACGGTAAGCAGTTTTTTATCGCGTCTTTAACGGACGGGCGTAGTCTAACTATCCACAGCCGCTGTCTTAACTCGTTCACCGTTATTTCCGTGCCTCCGTGGTGCAGACTTTCGTGTACATAGCTTATGTACATTCTCGTGTACTTGTGCCCACCGTCAAGTATACGCGGATTTTTTGTTTCTTCGCCTATTCCTTTGGCGGCTGTTACGCGACCTCGTAGACGTAGAGTCCCTTCGTTATCTAGGTATATACTTAGCGCGGTTAGCTTGCTATCGCTCGGCGGCGCTACGTTGGATTTTATGGCGCTTATTTCCTTGACAAAGCTATCTTTTTGCGCGCATTTTATCCATAGTTGTTCAGCTTTTAGTGTATACTCGGCCGGCAGAGGTACATATTTGGTTTTATTTTGTTCACTGCTCGGCTTTTTTATCTCGTCTACGGGTTTCTTCTTAATTTTCACCCACGTTGGGTCTTTATCCGCGTTTTTCTTAGTGCGCTTGTACTCTACTGTTTGTTTATTTTTTCTACAGTTGTTTACAAATTGAAGGACACGCGCTGTCGTTCTTATTAACCTTGTCCATTTTGAAAAGCGCGTTATGTCCGGCAGATGACCGTTTGAGTTTTGAGCTGTTTGTACGTTACATTTTACTCGCTCTTCTCCCGTATCTCGTGCCGCGGCTGTTGACTTTTCCTTTGGCCACTCGCTCCGGTCCTTGTACAGGTACTCCGGGCCGCGGTACCATCTGTGATCCGATCCAAAATTATCGGGTGTAGCGCGTGTGGCGTCATCAGCTACGTTGTGACGCGAAGGGAGCCATCGCCATTGGTTCTTTTTAGTGAGCTCCTCGATCTCGGCTATGCGATGGGCGACGAACGTTTTGAACGTACGTGGCTCTGCCCTTATCCACGCCAGCGCTGTTGTTGAGTCGCTCCAGTATGTTTCGTCTCCGACCGCATAGTCGTGCTCGAGGGCGACAGTTCTTGTGAGTCGCGCTCCCAACAAGGCCGCTTGAAGTTCCAGCCTCGGCACTGATATGGGTTTCAGAGGTGCCACCCTACTCTTAGCCGCTGCTAATGCTACATGAATGGTACCATCCGGTCGCTCTGTTCGCCAATATACCGCCGCTGCGTAGGCCTCCTCGCTCGCGTCCACGAACGTATGTAGTTCGCGAGCGGTGACGTCTCCATAATCGTAACAGCGTGGTATTCGTAATTTCTCTATATTGCGTAGCGACTCCATCCATTGTTTCCATTGCGGTTGTAGTTCTTCAGGTAGTGGCTTGTCCCACTCGGTTTTATATCGCCACGTGTGTTGCAGTATCCTTTTGGCTGGGATAGTGATAGGTGATATCAATCCTAGTGGGTCAAAAATGGCCATGATAATGCTCAGCGCCTCACGTTTGGTCGGTGGGCGCGTGTTTCTTAGTAACTCGTCAGGCGTTTTGTTACTATTTATCCTAAATGTAAAACAGTCATCTTTTGTGTTCCAACGCAGTCCCAAGGCCTTCTCTTCATCGTTACCGCCTAGTACTTTTGTGTCGCGGATAGGCGCTGCGCTGGCATTCAGGATGTTCATGTTGTTCGATGTCCATCCGCACAGGTGAAAATTAGCTTGACTGTGCACATAATCGACTTGCTCGATTACCTTTTCAGCTTCTGTTTCACTGGGAAAGCTCTGAAGGTAATCATCCATATAATGGTTATGTTTGATAGCTGACACCGCTGCTGGGTACCTATCGGCGTAGTCGTTAGCGTTGCGATCCTTTATGTACAACGCTGTACATGGGGACGACGTCGCACCGAAGATAACTGATGTCATGCGATATTCTTCCGGCGTTCCCTCCCGCCGGTCTCCTCGCCATAAAAACCTAAGCGCGTCGCGATCTTCTTGCCTTATTTTAATCCTCATGAACATTTCCTTGATGTCGGCTGACACGGCTATCTTGTCTTGTCGGAAACGCATCAATACTCCGGGCAGTGATTGTAACAGGTCGGGTCCAGAGAGAAGTAGATCGTTTAGGCACAGACCCGCTGTTCTTGCTGCGGCGTCGTGCACTAGACGTGGCGGTTTATGTGGTTTAGATGGGTTAACCACTGGAAAGTGAGGTAAATACCAAGTCTTGTCCTTTGTTGGTGTACTGTCCGCCTTCTCTGCATACCCCGAAGTGAAAAGGTTATCTAAACGTTCTACATATTTCACTTTTAAGTCAGGATCTCGGTCTAGGCGTTTTTCTAGATTATCTAGCCTTTTTAGGGCACCTAGATAGTTGTTAGGTATCCTAGGTTCATCCTGCTTCCATAGTAGTCCCGTTTCGAAGCTTCCATTAGGTAACCTGCGACTTGTCTGCTCCAATATCTGCAGTGCTCTCTGTTGAGGATCGTCTTTAGGCGTTCTAGGTTCAATTCCTAGTGATTCTAATTTGAAGAAATTCTTCATCTGCGCTTCTATTGAATCATCGTGGTCTTTAGTTTTAATATGGCCACAGAACACTGTCATAACTCTGTTGGCTGAATACTGGCAGCCATGTAGTACCCAGCCTAGTTTAGTGTACGATGCTACAGGTTGATCTCGCTGTCCGACGCGTGTGTCTTGAGACATTAACAAATGCCAGTTGTCCTGACCGATTAGAATCATAGGCCGCGCGTGTTCATATATTAGCACATCTCTTATATCTTTCAGATGTTCGCAGCTTTCTATGTTCTCGGTTGTTATTGTTTGTGACGTGATCTCGAGTCTGTCTACTGTGCGCGCCGCATCTATTTTAAATATGTCGGACTGATGTTTGCCTCGCACATATAAGTTGACCATTCGGCTGCGCTCGTGTTTGACTTCTGCGCCGATGCCCTGTATCCACATAGCCTGGGTTGGGCCGTCTGCACCTAGAACGTCGGCTATCGATGCATCTAATAGTGTAACCGTGCTACCGTCGTCTAACAGAGCGTACGTATCTATAGTCGCATGCGGTCCGCTAAGTGTTACTGGCACTATTTTCAGATAAGCTCGGCGTTGGAGGGGGGTGGTCGCCGTCACTATCTCTCTCGCTGACGTCACAGATTCATGTGTCGATACAGACGTCGCGACGTTGAGTGGCTCCTGTATTTTCCGCTCCTGATGTAGCAACTTGTGGTGATTCATTTTGCATTCATTTACATTACATGTGGGCGCCTTACATAAATATCGCCTATGTTTATTTATTAAACATTTAAAACACAAGTTACTAGTTTTAGCAATTTCCCAGCGAGACTCTACTGACATCTGTTTAAATTTAGCACAGTCGGGTAGCTTGTGCCCATATTGTTTGCACGCCGGACAACGCTCGTTTTGTGTCGCCGCTTCCCTGTGCACATTAAACGTGCGCTCTGTCTTGCGCCGCTGCCGTACCCCGCTGGGTTCGTCGTAATTGCGCTCTGGCTGCGCGTACGCGCCGCACTTGTCCGCCTCGTCGTTCAAAAAGGTAGACAGTCGTTTAAGTTCGGGTATATCTTCACCCTTTTTATTCGCGGCGTAATCATACCATTTATTTCTAAGTATAGGCGTTAACTTTTCTACTATAACTCTTGACATCTCGGGGCTATGTAGATAATGCACACGTTTTAACGCCTCTACCGTACCCACCGTGTTCGCTATACGACTCGCGAATATACATATATCCCTAGGATTATCATTTAATCTAGGTAACAACTTTATTTTATCTAATTCTGCTAGTATTAGGGATTCAGGTCTACCAAAACGTCTCTCTAATGCGTTTATGACGACTTCGGGATCGGGCTGACTGAAAAGCAGGCAGCCGGCCGCCTCTTTGGCAGCACCTTTTACACTCATCCTAATCCTAGCAACATTTTCTATTTTAGAAAAATAAATGTGTGAGTCACGATACGCGGCCTTATAAGATATCCACTCACCGGGCTTTCCATCGAAGAATGGCAGCTGCTGTATATACTTAGGCGGCTCGCGCGTGCTGCGCGTGGCCTGCGCCAGCGCCGCAGCGAGCGTACTCACGTCGATCATCTTATTATTTACTGCATTTTTATTTTCCGTATGCACCATATTCACTGTATTCAACGTATTCACTGGATATACACTTTCGACGACGTTAGTCTTCGTTGACTCAGCCGTAGGCCTCCCGCCGCCAGCGTCCTGGGGCGGCGGTGGGGCTTCGCCCTCCGGTGGCGGCGCCGTTCGCGCTAGCCACGTCCCTATTCGTACGGAGGTGAGGTCTTCTTGGTCATCTTCTTCACTGGAGTCCGCTTCTGCTCTTATTCGTCGCAGGCGGAGCTCTTGTAGCTCTTGTTCTGCCTGTGCCTGTTTCACCTTCATCTCGGCTAGCCGCTCTCTAGCTTCGAGCTCTGTCAGAAGCTTCTTCTTAGAGGCTGTGGTGCGGCGTGACCGGATGCTGCCGGGTTTCAGCGTTTTATGCGAGCTGGTAGCCTCGGCATCGTCTCTCTCTGTGGTGTCACTCGTAGTCTGAGTTGTACCGGTGCCGGTCGTTCCTTCTGACCCGCTAACCGTATCCGTTTCAGTGGCCTGACTCGTGCCAGACGCCGGGGCTGGTTCGCTAGACCCCGGTCTGACGGCCACCGAAGGATTTTGCTGGGCCTGTTCCTGTCCTGAGTCTCCGCTGCGGCTCCGTGTGACCACCATTTTCTGAAGATTCGGCTCGCGAAGGACCAATGTTAAAGATACTCAGCAGAGCTGGTTCTCCACTCGGAGACGTAACGGTTCTATCGGGAACTCAGGATAAGTTAAACGACACGGACTTGTTTATCACACCGATTTATTCTCTTGACACATTATTTATTATTACACAGAGATTTAAAGTACACAGGTAAACAATCAAACAATTAATTAATAAAAGAAGATACTTTTTCGGTCAATAAGACATTACGTCATAGTATTGCGAACAAGAAGACACTGAATAATCATTTCTATTGTTCCTATATTTATAGTCGGCTCGGAAAGAGCTGGCCAGCGGTCCAAAGCAAACTCGCGTACATGCTCAGGATTGGTCCAGCCCTTACCGAGCCACTTTTGGCTAATAATGACTCTACACCTGCACATGACCTAATTTAACAATTATTAAAAGTTGTGTCATGTGCAGATTGTCCCCCTGCATCGCTCGGTCACTGCGGGATAACGCGTGGTAACGGCATTGTTCCTTATCTGCCGCGTACCGAGGTTATAAATATAACCACGCGTTTTCCCGCAGAGCTACCATTACTCGCCCGAGCGGCGCAGGAGGCACATCTATGTACTATTGCAGCTCTATTATTGTTATGTACTATCCTATGTACATAGTCTAAGTACATTTACTCACATAGGTATACATAAAAGGTTAACAAAGGTGTAGAACAGTTCAAATACAATCATACATCATTGGTGTTACTAAAAGAGTATATAATCAGACTTAAATAACAACATTAACACATTTATATACTACTTAAACATTGATATATTAACTTAGCACTATAATCACATTAGTTGGGCTCAATCGTGTCCCGGGTTTGATGGTCTGTCGTGCACAAACGTCATATGATTTCAATCTTCACTGATGAGTAATAAACCGGATCAGAATTATAAAGAGTACTACATACAATTACTTATTGGGTATGCGGTCCTTATCGACGTTATAAGAGTGTTTAGGTACATTGCTTCACACATTAAAGGAGGGGTTCGTAGCTACGTAATTACCACTCAGATCAGTAGATGGCTAGGTTAATCAGCTCTTGCTGTAGTCAGTCTGTGGATGGGTAACTGGTTCTTCAATTATCAAGACCCCTCCGCGCCTCCAAAAGCACGTTAAGCAGTTGATGCCGGTTGTCATACGAATACCTATGACAGTCGTTAAAGGAGTCAAAAAAAGTCTGACAACCGGTCTAACCTTAGAATATCAGTATCTCCCAGAAACTGGATTGCAGAAGTCAAATGGCAATGGCTTTGTGTTAAACACTGATATTTAGCCGCATTTTCAGGTTAAACTGAAAGCCAATCCCAACGTAGTTGAGAAAAGGGCTGGGCAAATGATGATTGAAAGGAAAGCTGAAACCAATTGCATTCAAATTTCACCATAAACTAACTCATTGGTCTAGCATTTGCAAGCGCAGAGCTGCCGAGGTACTCGGATCAATTTTAGAGGATTACCAGAGCACCTATTTATTATTCGCAATAAATTAACTTCCCAAAGGCATTACATATTTAGTCGGCACATTAATCCAAGTCGTAACCTGATCG
Organism: Allophyes oxyacanthae; assembly: GCA_932294325.1. NCBI lineage: Eukaryota > Metazoa > Arthropoda > Insecta > Lepidoptera > Noctuidae > Allophyes > Allophyes oxyacanthae. The sequence goes on from OW028610.1 coordinate 7,295,652, forward strand.
CGATTGTGTCTCCCTCTCCTGCCGACGGTTAATCCCAAATGATGGGGTCGCCCTTAGTAACATGATCGCCATTGTAGATAACATAAAAATGAGCAAGCTCTGCCAGGCGATCGATAATGATTCAACTTTATGACTAGACGCCTACTGTTCGACATTCGCACTCCAAAAAATAATAATATTAAAGGCTCAAGGGCTTCATTCAGAAAGCTGGAGTAGCTTTCTGAATGAAGCCCTTGAGCCTTTAATATTATTATTTTTTGGAGTGCGAATTGACTCTGGAGCCCTAACCACCGGTAACCCTGTTCCCAATGCCGTTTTTATAAATGTCTCTCACAAGTGGCACATGGAGACTTTTTTGTTTAAGTGTACTTTCGGTGAGACCAAAAGGGGCTCCAATCTTAAAAATATAAAAAGTTCATTTATTATTATTATTAAACGATAAGATAAACGCAGCGAAGTGGGGTTCATTCCCAATTTCATATTTTATTTTTTCATATTTAATCATATTTAAAAGTATGTTGAAAAATTTAATCACGGAAATAATAATAAAAAATAATCCACTTTATCACAACATAATAAAAGTGCTTGGTCATTATAACTAGGTACGCTTAGAATACGCGGTCTTATAATTCGGTATTTCGTATTGGCGGCTTTGGCTGTTATAACTAGGTAAGTATGAATTCTTAAATGACTATTTTCATTATACATTCGACATCTAAGTATTTCTTCAAGACGAATGAAATTAAGTTCGAAAATATGCTCAGAGCAAGTCGATATTGACTCAGTACACTCATTCATATTCAGAAGAACTAATTGTTGTGAAATTGCTGTGCTAAAAGTTTTAACACAGCAATTTATTTATTTTGTTTAAAAAAGAAGTAGTGATTAACACTAGTTTTAACTTAAAACTAGTGTTAATCAGCTACTTTTTTTTAAACAAATAGAAACCCCAATTTAAGTCTAGAAACATTGTGAGATAGGTCTAGACAGAACAATGACGTTCCATATTAGTCATTGTATTGTTTTCTAATTCCAGCCGCAAGTCCCATTCCTGCCTCGTATCTGGCGGACCGGATCGGCACCAAGAAGACGTTACTCCTCGCTTCGGTGCCGTACATCATTGGGTGGATACTAGTGATGTTCGCAGGCAATGTGCCCACGATATACGCGTCCCGCCTCATCTCGGGGCTCGGCTACGGCATAGCGTACACCACCGCGCCCATGTACTTAGGTGAAATCGCCTCCGATGACGTCAGAGGAGCCATGGCAACACTCATCACTGTCATGTCGAAGGTCAGTCCGCCTAAATTATGATCGTGCAAGGTCAACATGCTCAAATAAATAATTAGGTCATACACATAACTGTTTAAACACTTATCTTGAGGATTACAGACGGAAAATTTCGTTGATACCTATTAAATTCGTCATCTGTAAATATGGTTGCTACGTCTGTTTTGCTGTTCATAACATGTGGGTACCTACTAATGCGGTTTATTCCTTTTTTCTTTATTTATAATTTTTGACCGTAGGCAAATTGTCAAATATGTTAAGTCGTTAGCAATTAACGTATAAAAGACGTATATAAGTCATAAATTGTTTGCCAATAAATTCAATCCATTAGTAACATTGGCGCTTGACTTGATATTTTTATACTATATAAAAAAATATAAAAGAGTAGTAGGCAGTAGTAGCCCACCATTAATATTATTATTATCGGTTGTTATTGACGAATTGACATACGATAACTTAATAACGGAGCTGTGAACATGGTTTAGTTATGTTCACAGCACAGTTATTAAGTTAGGTACCTGCACGTTTATTATCGTATGTTAATTCATATAAACCGACAATAAGAGCGAGAGTCGAATCGCAATGCGATATATTCTTACTGAATAGCTACTCTGAAGGCTCATGGCAGTCGCTCACTGTTAAATACTGTTGTAGGGCTGCATCTCACAAAATTGTAAGCTGATTCTGAGGCAGCCGAAAAGACTACCTACGCAAGTAAAATTATTGTTAACAATTATCGAAAACACATTATGTTTACTTACCTACATTATTTATTTTCTAGCCACTCTTTTAAAAACATCTATTCTCGAAGTTATCGTTATTTTTAGCAGCACTATTTCAATGTCAATGTACAATGATCTCGTTCTAGACTACTAAAACAAGTCTAATCAACCTTGAGCTTTAATCTGAACATCTAGACACTGTTTACAGACGCTAATAGGCAGACACAAATGAAGTTAATTAATATCGGTCTTGTCTGATTGGCGAGCTTCAATATTATTATAAATTAAGTTACAGAAATTCTGATTCAAATTACAAAATAATAATTATTATGTCTTTTACAGAAGATTATATAATATAATTATTATTAAAGATGCGAAACTAAAATAGCTTGAACAAAGTAATATTGAATTCTAAACCTAAAAATATAAACCTAACCAAGGCGTTAGATTCTTCGAGTTTAGCCATTAGAATAATAACTCCACGTAAAGCCTGAAAACTTAAACTTGGACCTTGCCGTATTGTGGATTTCATCGGAACTAATATTAAGTATGAACTAATTTAAAGTGATATTAATATTATATTAAGAATAAACGATTTTTTTACATAATTATGTATATGGAGACTGAAAACTTACATGACACTTACATGCATTCAATTTCCCGTGCAGTTCCCGTGTGGAAATTAAATCGGTGACTCTATGGACAGAAAGTGCTGTACTATTTGGGTCGATGAATCAATCAATCAACTTAGCCCATCGCAGTACACTTCTAAACATAGACCGCTCACAATGTCATGCTACAGCTCAATTTTGAATTCATAGAGATCCATGAAAGTGACATATGATATGCCATGTTATTTTTCGTGGATTTTAACGTTGTTTTAAATGTGTTTCAGTTTGGAATCCTGTCACAGTATTGCATCGGGCCATACGTGTCCATGCTAGGCCTGGCCAGCTTCAACATCGCCATACCGATTCTATTCGTGGTGACGTTCAGTACCATGCCGGAATCTCCTTACTACTACATCAAGCACGGGCAGAAGCAAGAAGCGGAAGCTTCGCTCAAGAAGCTACGTGGCAAGAACTACGTCAGGGAAGAATTGGAAAGTATGAGCAGCTTAGTCACAGAAAACATGAAAGAAAAGAGTCGGTGGAAAGATCTGTTCACGGTAGGAGGAAATAGGAAAGGCCTCATCATTCTGATGGGCATATACTTCACGCAACAGTTTTGCGGTAGCACTGCAATTATATCGTACGCTCAGCAGATATTCGGAGCAGCTGATGGAGGCATGGGAGCCGAAGAGTCGTGCATATTGTTCGGCTCCGTACAACTACTTACATCAGCAATATCCTCGCAACTGGTCGACAGACTGGGAAGGAAACCCTTGCTACTTATATCTTCGTGTGGTGTCGGACTAGCAAACGTTATAATAGGAGCTTACTTTTTCATGAAACATCAGAACAGCGAGTACCTCGTCAGTTTGAAATTCATTCCTATCGTTGTGATACCAATATTTATATTCTCGTACACTATAGGTTTAGCTACAGTGCCCTTCGCTATAACTTCGGAAATATTCCCCACAAACATTAAATCAAAGGCGACCTGTGTGATACAGATATTTGTAGCTTTAATGACGTTCGCAGTAACGAAGTTGTATCAAGTGATCGCGGATAATTTAGGGAACTATGTCGCCTTCTGGGGATTTGGCGTGCTATCGGTGTTTGGTGTGATATTTATATTATTACAACTTCCGGAAACTAAAGGACAGTCGTTTGCAGCGATACAAGAGAAATTGTATTCGTCCGATAAAGTTGTGTATGAAAAAGATGAAGACCATATGGCTAGAGTTAAGATCACTTTGTGACGAAGTACATTATTTTTTGAATATACGTATTTTGTAAGTTAAAAATGTACACATTAAGTCGTTTGTTACAGTACCTAGGTACTTTAATATAATTCAGTACTTAATCCTCCGTCCGCGCACTTGGTGGCGACATTCCACAAGAGAACCTAATTTGTCGTGCCTGTCTTCTTTGTTTCTGTTTTATTGTAGTTGTTAAAATTCGCAGTGGGAGCTATAAACACCAAAGAATTCACTTTTTAAGTGTTAGGAGACGAATTTAGGGTTTCTCGTTCGATACGTTATTGTTATATTAAAATATATATTATAAATACAAAGTTACCTACAAAATGGACTTCCATCTTAATCTAATTCTAACTGTATACGTAAAAAGAAGACAAGATTCATTATATCGTATAAGTTTTCGTATTAAGTTTGTTATGAGTATTATGTGCCAACAATAATAACATGGACAAAACTATTGCCTCCATGTATAAAGAATTATTTTCATTCGTATACAGCAAAAGAGCCAGCATGATACTTAAGTATTTTATAATAACTGTTACCTATTTATTACCAGATATATTTATTATAATTATAACATTGTTTAAAGTGCCTATACAAATAATGAACATCTGTATATCGTAACAACAAGTACAAACATAATATAAGTTACTGTAATGTAAGTTCTTGTAAACTTGCGAAGTTTTGTAAAGAACTTTCTGGTATTTACAGGGATGTTTAGAAAGGAATTAACTCTTCGGTGCTACCAAAATAGCAGTTAATGTTATATCGAATCTCTTATTGCTCTTTGAATGAATACGATAGTGTGAATGAAAAGATTATAAGAATGTAGCCTGATTCTAGTTCAAACTGTTTGTGTTTCTCCCAGTTTGATGCAGACTAGTAACAGAGCCAGGGGTTGACTATTATTTCGCCCCGTTTATATCTCGCTGGAGTTTCATTCGCTAGCGGTCAGCACAACTGCACTTCATTAGCTCTTCGCTACATTTTTGCCAACTAGCTCTAACCCCCACAAACTTGTTTGCTGTTAAGAGCACTACATGTTGGACGGTTTCAAGGCGATATTGTCTGGATTATATAGCCGCACTGAAAGCTATAGAGCATGGTTACTCTTTGTTGCAACTTTGCTAGTTGTAAATATCTGATTATGAGAAATACCTACTGTGAATACTTAAAGTGCCTTAAACAAAAGCTTTTGATACACGAATATGTTAATGTTATATCGGTATATAAATATCATAAGTTGTTAATTTTTATAAAAGTTACCGTAAGTAGGTTTGAACCTCAATAATAATTAACGTCAAAATGTCGTATACGCATGAATATGGACCACTAATATTTTTATTACACTAGGGATATAATAAAAAATGCATTTTATGAATGGAATAGTTCTTAACAAATTAGGGTTCTTGAACTGTATCTAATTTAAACAAAGCTTGAGTAATAATAGTTCCTTTTCGGCACTAAACTTAAGTACCATAATGGTACTCCAAAATAAAAACAATTACCTATTTATTAATGAATTTACTAATATTAATATCTTTAAATAATTTTGTACGTACTTAGGTCGCATAGCATTTAATATTAGGTAATAGTTAGGCGCGGCGCAGACGACGGACTTTTTGTCCGGCAAACTACCGCGGACTAGAATGATTGTGGTTGGTAATTGTTGCCAGTGAGGACACTAGAGTTTTAACGACAACTACAAACAAAATAACTGTCTACGTTGAGTCCATCCCGAATATTCTTGTCTGCGGCAATTTTTTGTCGTAAAATTTCTTGTCTGCGGTAGTTTGCCGGACAAAAAGTCCGTCGTCTGCGCCGCGCCTTAAGGTCAAACCGCGCTGAGCGGAACTGCACTGCAGCAGTGCAACCTGCAACGTGGTTAAATAACGTCAGGCGCGGATATAGAGGGGGGCAATGGGTGCAATTGCCCCCTGACTCCGATCATACACATTATTATGACTGGAGTTTGTGTGGAAAAATTTGAGGTTCGCCTTACTTTCTAGGGGCGCTTGTTTTTTCTCCATACAAAAAACAAGTAATGTAACGTTATCCGGGTTCGTAATTAGTCAAATACAAGTATTACATGAATAACAAATAAAAGATTATCGATTTTTTGGTTTAGAACTAATTTTCTGGATGATATCACACAAAAATTGCGTCTCGCGCCGTGCAGTTCCACTGCCACGTAGTGCGTTCTATCTCATACGATTTCATATAAACAATATTTGGCCACGTTGCACGTTGCTCCCCTGCAGTGCAGTAAGCGGTATATATGCGCATAAAAAAGCTTTATTTGCCATAATGCGCATTTATAGCAATTAAAGATGCATCGTTTTTCTAAGGTGCATAAGTATTTTTAAGAGACAATTTACATCTGTCAGGTTCGATAAAAAAATAATTTTGCACGAAGATATTAGGTACTTTTAGTTGCATCTTCGTCCAACTTTTGTTGCTGTTTAATGCTGGTAGGTGTAATTACTCTTTAAGGCGGACTCCGGTTTGATTGTTACCTTTAAATAGATAAAAATAATTTAATGAATTGTGATGATACAACATTCCGAATGTCTCACGGATTCACGTGCCATTTATACATTATAAATTATATTGTTAAGTCGGAATGCAATTTTGTGAACATCTCTAATTGATTAAGTTTAAACATTTGTAATTAAAACCTATTGTGATAACCTTTAACGACTTTTATTTTATTGATTCCTAAATATTTTGAATAAATCTCACAATTGGTGGAACAAATAATACCTAATACATAAAAAGATTAAAAACTTGAGATATTGGAATTGCTCACTTGCTTCAATAAACAATTAAAAACAAGTTTCTATTATATCTATCCGTTATGCGACAAAACGATTATTTTGTAATACAAAATATCAATCCTTAAAAGTTGCTACCTACGAGAAAAACTAAGCTTAAAAAGGATAAACAAAACCAGTACAGTTACAAAATAAATGTTGTCTGGACCTGTTAGTTTCTGTCTTTTCCATTTGCTATAGTCATTATCCTAATTATCGGCTGGGGATGCATAAGCTTGCACTGTTTTACTAACAGTATAAAGACCCCTTTTGTTGTTTCATCTGAGAACTGTTTTGAACAAAGGACTTTTATGATTTAAATTTAACGGAATAAGACCATAATGAAATACCGTATACTTGTTTTGTTAGGTATAAAAAATTGTAATAGGTACTTTTAAAAGCATTCAATTATATGTTGTTTGTCCACCTCCATTTTTGGGGTGCGTTCGTAATGAGCGTTACGCATTTTTACTGCTTTTCCATACATCATTTTCCTTCACACCAACCCGACAATACGCTATTACGCTATGCGTAGTCGCTCACTCTCGGCGGCCGGTTATTGCATGTACTTCGTCAGTACGCACCGCGGATGCTTATTGGCTACGTAGCGACGTAGCTCTGTAGCTACGTCGCTACGTCGCTGTCGTCGTATTGTCAGTATAATGTTAACAAAAAATGCAACTTGCTTTCACGTTGACACTGGGGCTCACAGTCAGCCTGATCATAGTCGGCGGCTGACAATAATGTTTTGTGGGAACGCGCTGTTAGTGTTCCCAGATTCAGCAGAATATTGGTGTTTTGTACGAAGCAACGTCTGGGAGACTACCAGCGTAAAGAAAGAAATATAGTTTATTGGCACGTACATGCTAAAAACACAAAAAAAAATTATATAAAATCGGTAGATTAGTGCCAATAGGGCCAGCAGCTCATCATAATGTTGGGTGTCAGTACGTTAATAATCACCTAACCCTGGTTTTCAGCTGTAACCCAGGGTGACATACGCTCGAATCAAAAAACAAAAATTATAAAACAGGTAAATCAAACATAATAATGGTGCCATAGAAATAATAAGTAGGGGTTACTTAGATAATAAGTCTATGAATGGTGCCGAAACCTAAGTTATCGCGCATGCGCCCTAGCCGCGCAACCATAAACAATGTGCAACCGCTATTAAAATTAAATTAAAATCTCCTTAGTGGATTCGAAGTGAAAAAAAGTTATTTTATAACATCGTATAGCATTGTTTTGTTAAGGAAACTGTATCATAATAAAACTTTTTAATTTTATTATAGTTGCATGTGCATAGTTTATCATTATAGTACTGTTTTTGAATTCATAATTAGAACTTTACACTATGAGTGTAGAAAAAGTATATTTATATGATTGTATTCAGGACAGTTTGCATGAATTATAATTAATTATAGTGTAAGTTTGCAGTGTATGTATGTATGTTTGATCAGCAGTGATACACAGCGTCTTTGTCACTAGTGTGGTACAATAGAATATAAATATAGTTATTATCATTAATACGTAATTACCATATTATAAAGGTAGATCTGTTTTCAGTATTAAAATTTTATTTCTAAACATTTTATGTGTATAATTATAATAAAAATGCATTGTAGCTATGGCCACTGCGTATTTAATTCTCCAAATTAAATACCAATCTACGATATGAACTTTCCGCACCTTATTACAAAAGATGATTTGAAGCTAGTAAAACCCAGGTTTTAAATATGTCCGTCACTTTCTCACGTCATATAGCAAAAAGAGACGGGGTTATCTTAAAACCTGGGTTTTACAAATCTTGCGTTTAACCATCTTTTGTAATAAGATAGTCCGGGTTTCCAGTTACATCTCTGACAATACCTATCTACGAATTGAACATTTAGGCGGCAGGGATCGTACTTTTTGTCAGCAATTACAAAACATTCGGAACTAATACCATCATTTTGATAATTACTTTAGATGAATGGCCAACTTTTACAGCATAAAAAATATTACAAAATCTGCTCTTTAAAAACAGTTAGTCTCATTCGACAGAGAAACGAGACCGATTTAAGCCTCTTTGTTTTGTATAGATTAGTCTACACACACTTCCATTGGATTTTATAAAATTAACGATAGTATTTACTTTAAACTACAAATACTGTTGTTGTTGACGCAATACGCACAAGTTAGCTCGCGCTCGTTTTTGTATGATACCCGATTTGAGATTCATTGTTTAACACTGGGTCGCCTAATCAGACTAGTAATAAGTCGAGATATACAGGATGTAAGTGACATCGTAACGAAAACAAATACCATGGATTCAGTACATGATTCTGGAAAATTCAGAGGTAGAAATAGGCGATGGTCTTTTAAAAAACATTATGACTGCTGGCAGATTGTTAGTTAGGTAATGCGAACAAAATCGTAATTTTTTTTTAAAGTTCAACTCCACATTCTATTGCTTAGGCCTCTAGAATCATTTACCGAATCTATGGTATCGGCTTTCGTCACAATGTCACTTACACCCAGTATAGGTATCATTCAAATATATCTAGTTCAGATAAACAGATCCAGTAGTATTATAATTAATTCCTCCACATGGAAATGTACAACGTTTTTCCTTATTCTTGAAAGGTAGAATACAATAGAAATTTAGGTTATTATTGGAAAGGCCGATATTATTGATATCAAAAACAAACACATGTCACTGGAAAATTATTGGGTTCGCTTATCTAAAGATATTGTTGTTTACATACATACCTACTACAAACATACAAATATTTGTTTATGTGTCATTGAAATTATCGAAATATTGTTTTATTACAACCTGTTATAACTGGATGTGGCCATTACTGTCCCACGCTTGGGCCTCTTCTCAGGATGAGAAGGGTAAGGGACACCGAGAGTGCAATTGCTAGAGTCGCACCCACAGAACACAGAAAGTCGCACCGAAATGTCAACTTCGAAGCGTTCGTGGTGCGAGTACCGAACTGTTTTCTGCTCCTCGTCATGGAAGAGGACTACTACCACTATTTTGAATTGTATGAATGATCAATGGTTATGACGTGTAATGGAAATTACCAATAAATTGATTTATGATTTATAACTTTTAGCCGCAGGCCGTGTTCCGTCGCTTCCTCGGACAAGTGGCACAGGACAGCACAAAGACTATATAGCGCAAAGTGAAATGCTACGAACATAGTCTTAAGCCGTATTTGCTAACACATTTTTTTATTTACACCAGCATTGAGCGTGTACAAATACGACAAATTCGTGTGTTACCTTAATTCCCTGCAAAACCTATGAAATTTTAATTTTAATATTACTAACAGTAAAAAAAAATGCTTTTCTCTTCATGTATTAATTAGTTATTTATTATAGACGGTTTTTAGGTGCCCTATGTTGAGCAGTGAAAGTTTACGGTGTAAGATGATGATAACTAGATTTGGGTTTTTATTATAGTTCTTAGACTCATTAGTAGGTACTCTTTAACCTACTTAAAATGCCGATGTAGTGAGAGCCAGTTTAAACTAATTTCTTATCAAAACGAAACTAGATACATAACTTGTTCATTTCACTCTTGTCCATCCAAAGGTTGCCTGGAAGAAATTGCCGTTCGCGATAAGGCCGCCCATTGTACAATTTATGTTCTTGTATAACTCTTAATAATGTAATATGTACCTATATTTGTTTTACTGGTGTGCTATAAAGAATATATTATATAAGATCCTACCTTTCCAATCTCAATCCCTTTAAGGGGTTATAATATTCATCATTATGAGCAACTTTTACAGTGAGATGTACACTGAAATAGCGTAAAAAATCTGTTGATCCATACAAATAATTCAATACAAATAACAGCAGATTTTTTTCACAATTTCATGGTTGGTCCCATAGTAAAAGTTGTTTATGAGTAAAATAACCCCTTGAAGAGATCGGGATTAGAATTACCTTGAATAAATAAATATGGAATCGATTATTTTCTATACTATTCATTATTTCATTATTATTAACCTTAGAAATAAATAATTGCGAGAGGCTCAGAAGGAATGAAAAGTTTGTAAAAATGCAGACTCTTGATATACTTTCAGTGAAAAAATGGAGGGCCATCCAGTAAATATTTACATACATCGATGAAAATATTGGCTCCATTCTTTTCCACCGAGGCTCTGTTAAAGTTAATCTTCACAAGTCACACAAAAAATTGGTTAAGTACTTTTTAAATATAACTTTATTTCCAAGCTTTCCATGTATTCCAATAAATGAGCTTTGGTATTGAATACCGTTATCTATTGAATACGTGACTGTATTTCATTAGCGCGTGTAAGTGGAGCCCGATGTTCCACAGGCTTGTATTGTAACATAATATGCCTGTGCCAAACACACTCGTATTATAATGACTACAATACACTGAACACAAAGGACGCGTGACGTCATATCTCTCGAAGTTCGTATTTCGGGCATTGTGAAGGCAATGTGAAATGAACGGATTAATTGTTAATTTCATTTAATTATTTCAGGTTCACGCTAAGAGCATCTCGGAGTGCGTACCTAGTTCACCCAGCACACCCTGGGCAGTCAGTTCCTTTGCTTATTACCAGCGGCTTCGCCCGCGTGATATCCTTATAAATTATAGCCTACATTACTCAGTGATAATATAGCATTCAGCTGTTGAAAGAATATTTTAAATCGGTTCAGTATTTTTTAACTATATCCATTGCAAACAAACAAACATACATACAAAAATCGTATAGAGTCAAAGTTTAGATTTAGATAAACTTGCTGTCTGGCAAATCTTTCCACTATATCATGAGTAATTTTGCATGATAGAGCTCATGGCCGACACATACACATAGAACCGACACACACAGATATAACCGCCACAACAAAAGAAGATAATTATTTTTTAAGAAAAATTACTTAACTCTCCTATTAATTTCAAAGCCTTTAAAGATTGCGACTGCAGTGTGTGAAGCTTGGATTCGATTTTCCAGTCATGTAAAGCGTTCTCGGGTTTTCCCGTCAGAAAACACTGGGTAAAAACCTGAGTGTGGATTGTTCCTGATCCTGATTTATTACGGGACTTTAGGTTGTATCTAATTAACAGTACATTAAGGTCACTCCTATGTGGATAAGAAGCTAAACTTCAAGTGAGTTCTAACTGGTTACGTAGATTAACAGCTTTCAGGCTCAAATCCGGCTCGAAGGACCATAAAGGATGTTGATCTTTTATTTATAAGTGTTAAACACGATAAGATAGGATGAACAAGATTTATTGTAATTTAAATGCGTTGCTTACTGTTATAAATTAATATTGTTGTATGACAGAAGCACGTGCAGGCTGAATGTTATCTGTATGATGTCGTATAAAATAATTAAACTGCTCGTGACGTGATAATGTTGTGAATTTGATTGCGAGGCGTACCAAACCCAATCTTAAGGACGTCACGCACTCGCCACATACCTATGTGTATTTTCTTCCCAAACGAGCATCCGGTATCAACCACAACCCGACGAGTCTTGGATGGTTAGTCAAGTTCAGAAGTATTGGCTAGGGCTCAATGTTACCACGTACGTGCTTGTAGTATATTACGAGTCACCGATACGAGTATATTCTTGAAGAATAACCTGAATATTGAATCCGTCAAACTCTCTGCATGCTAAACAGGTCGCAGTAATGAGGGTATCGACCATTAGTCTTTGAATACCAACATTCAACGGGGCTCCCAATCCTTCAAATTGTCGCTGTATACGTTTACGCAGCTCCCACACAACGCCCATAACCGGCATCCACTAGAGAACAAGTCTATTCCAGACCCTGTTATGTGACAGATTTGACTAAGCCATTTGAACATGAACGATGCTCGTATTAATAAAGTTAACTACATCTTTCCTGAGTCACATATTTGTTTTTTTTTATTATGACCTCTTATAAATCATAAATTCATGTCATTCAAGAAATGATATGAATTTATAGGCTGTAATTACTTTACTTACCAAGTAATTTATTGCCACTTTACTTTAGAAGAAAAAGTAGAGCATTGTAGTATAAGCAGGCAAAGGTAACTATATAAAACCTTGCCTTACTTCAATAAATTAGAAAACATGAATTCCAGTCAGTAGTTCTCAAGTTGTTTTACAGTTCCATCGAACAAACGGACATTTTATTTTCTTATTTCTACAGACAATAACTAAAGATTAGCTATTATCTATATCCAATCAAATAAACCTGCAGAAGATAATTTACTTCAACAACTTCATATATACGTAATGACTTTTGCATTGCAATGAGAAATGCTTTACAATCTCAATTAGGAATTATCGTCTGCATTCCGTTTCATACTGTCTTATTACAAAAGATGATTTAAAGCAAGTCTTGTAAAACCCAGGTTTTAAGATAGTCACGTCTCTCTCGGATATATTTAAAACTTGGGTGTTACTAGACTTGGTTTAAACGTTTGTAATAAGACCGTATATGTTTGTCCTTTGACGTGCAGTACACATTGTTCTCCAGATTTGTATAAACCATTGAGCTATAACAAAATGAGCTATGCAATAATTTTGGCAGGACAAAGCGAGGTTCCCCACATCTATTCGTTACGCTACGCTGTCGGGTGGGACAAAAAGCCTCGTATAATTTACAGGTGGACGAGAAAAACGATGTTTCGTACATTTTTGTATAACATGCATAAATAACGTTGGGCAGGAAATAAAATGCCGTGTCTCTATCTAAAAATAGCGACTAAGGGATTTTTCAGAAGGGATCTACGTCTTCTTTCTTGCTCCTAGGTTGCTCGGTACGTAACTAGGTACCTATAGAAAATTTATAAATCATGCTTTTCTAAAAATTTCACTTTTCTTCCGAAATTAAGAAATTAAAAATAATGCATGGATTTTCTAAAAATATACGTTCACGTGGACTTCTTCCAGACAAAGGTAATGACAAGGAAAATCTTAGGATAAAAAATAATGTCAAGGACTTTAATAATGAACATAGAGACTGACATTTGGTTTCGAAAGGTAAATTAAGGAAAACTCAGTGGATAAACATAATTAGTTGCAGTTGTTTTTCGATCAATTAATTTAAATGGATTTCTATCCATTTTAATTAATTGATCGAAAGACAACACGATCGTTCCTATTTTTCAGAAAAATCTAATGGTTACTGCTACACTGCAAATTTTTGAGTAGTACTAATAGTCATTTCTGGTCAAAACCTGAAAACCCACTATAAATTTCATATGACATAATTATATTCAGTATAGCATACAATGTGACAATGTAAAAGCCTTGTCGGTTTTATGAAGTTAACTTATCTCAGTACAATATTGACACCACACGGACAGCATGGCACTTCAACCACAACGCAAACTTAACCGCTCTACTATGACGCACGACTACGTGTTTACAGTGCATTCTATATGTCTATGAACTTAGCAGATGATATTCCAACAGATTAAAAAAAAGTGAGTTCTATTCGCATGCAGCTGAGTTCTAGAGTTCCTGATACTTTTGAGAGATAGCTCTGTCGATTATACCCAAAAAAAGTCCATTGAACAAATTTTCTGCTAACTTCCCGTAGCAGATCATATTCAACCAAAATTAAAAGCGAGTTCTCTACATACAGCTGAGTTCTATAGTTCCTGATACTATTTAGGGATAGTTCTAGCGACTTTACCGAAATTAAGTCGATTGAAAAAATTATCAGCTACGGGAAGTTAGCAGATAACGAAGAAACTACTCATAATGATTGAAATTATTGTTGTGAATGATATAAATTATTCTACGAGGCTAGAACTCTTCGATTTCTCGTAGATCAGTAACAGAACTTTAAGTCCACTCACGATCCAGAGCCATCAGCAGATCAAAGTAGAATAGTTGAAATGTGAAAAAATTATAATCACATTGATTTTAATCATTCTTGGAGCCAAGAACTCTTCAGTATTCCATAGATCTATAGCTCTTTTCACATCAAAGTTTGATGTCTAAATACTTATACACTCATGTTAATGTGTAGGTACACGAGTGAAAAGAAATACCTACTGAAAGTGATAATATAACTTTAGTTAATTAATTTTACATTATCTTCGTGGGTGTGTACGAACTACGTCATACGTTAGAGTAGATGTGTTGACGCATGGTACACGAATGCATAAAACACGAACTACGCTACTTGATCAGCCATGTGTGGAAGTACTACCTATTCACAATTAGCCGCTCTTGCATGAAGGTCATATTTTAGTCAATGCAAATGTATGAAGGATGTAAATTCACATTATCAACAGTATGTATTCAGGATTTACACTTTTTAAACAATTATGCAAAGGTTAGGTTGAAATATATCTATCATTTTGTAAAACATGAAGTAAGTAGATATTTCAACGTAGCAACAACACGGGTTATCGAAGTATGAACTCAAACCCAGAATCCAAGATTTCACTTGTCTCAGTGAAATGGCTATTGACAAAATCTCCGCGACAAGCGGTGACGTCACCTGGAGTGAACAGGTCAACGTCCTTCCAGAGTAATTTAAGTTCGGAATAAAATACGCCGAAAATACTTTTAAGCCGGGTACCGCCTACTCTTTACAATATAGAACGCGTACTGAAAGTCAAAAAGTTTCACCTTATAGTGTCGAGATGACCCGAATTATAATATCGTGCGGATTTGAAAATATATAGCCGCTTCACTGTTTGTATGTGTACGTGTAACCTCTGCTGTAAAGACTGTTCACACACGCGTAGCTGCCAACAATGCGTACATTGGCATTTGGCACACATGCGATGTGTATGTTTTAATGTGTGCGTATGCAGACTTCACGTGCTGGACGCGTGATCAGTGTTCACATTCCGACGTGCTTGGAACCACTGTGCAAAGCACACTACATGCATTTTTGACGGCAACGTATATTATACTTACTCGACATTGTTGTGAAAATGTTTCCATTAGTGTTACAAGGTAGCCAAGAAATCAGAAAATGTTACAATGCAGCCAAACTTCGCACTTTATATTCCGGTCCTTTGATTACGAATGACGTGATCGTGGCATAGGCCATTAAACCGTCAGATAAATAACAATAAATACTTCTTAAGATTTTTGGGTCGTGGCCCGTGGGTGACGACATTATACCATTACAGGAAATTGCTGTAGGTTTTTGTTTGCCAAAACCTTACCTGCATCGAAGCACGAATGGTCGCTGCGCTGCGCTATAACAGAGATAGTTCTTAAACTATGATGTTTGTTTGACCATATCTTTTTAATTGTCATTCTTAGAAACGATTCAAACAATATAAATGCTGTTTTTTATTACAAATCTTTTTCTTGTGTTTGGTATTCCTTATCGACCTTCTCCACTAGGGGGGAGTTTTCCTTTTGTTTCCTAGGGTTATGTTTTTGTAAAGTATAGGTTACATCTTGTTTTACAGATTTCTTTGTTTGAAAATATAACTAATTGAAAATCACCTTTTCTACCAAAATAATTTTACAATTACCCAAGAAACAAATATACCTATTTACCTACAAATTATTAGGTAAGGTACGACTTTTTCTTCGTATTATTGTTTTCTGGGTTATTGCCAGTATCCTAAACGAGTTCTTTAATTAGCAAGCTCTGTAATTTTTTATGGTGTGCTTTTTGACTTGGCAATGCGATCGTCATCTGTTTTTAGTTTCATATGCTGCTGCTCATTCACCTGTTATATGATTATATCTACGAAGTGGAAAAAATTTGAGCATCAAGCATGGTCATTGTACCCAAAAACAATATTGTAAAGAAGTTAGTAACTGGATACTGTCACTACACTACACGTGGATTCTTCCGAACAGCAAAAAAAGTAGGTACCTATTAATAAATCTTTATTTTGTCTTTTACAAGTGGTGGGTGGGCAGTTCTCCAAATGTATCGAACAAAAGGTGAGTCTACAACAGTATAAGCTATATAGGTACCTACACACAACGCGAGTAATATCAATAAGTTCCAATTAAAAAACCAAATAAACCTTATCTTATTTAAATGAATGTTGCATCGTAAACGAATCACAAGGCTTCTTAAGCTATTACGAATGATAGCTGATAGTCATTTTAGTTTCACTGATACCCTTAAACTTTCCATAGTCAACCGGGTATCATAAATATATTATTTATGATGCCCTGTTGATTATGGAAAGTTTAATGGAATATTACACGATTATTTATTTTAAACTTCACTTATATCAGCAAACATTCTGCTTGAGTGGAAAGGCACTATCGTATCTTTATTTGAACAAGTGGCTCCAGAAAAAAACAAGGTACAAAATATCAGTTTAACATTACCACATTTTTAAACTTAAAGACACAAATGATTCAAATAAAGATAATGCATGGTCTTCTAAATACGGCTCTATTACCAGAAAATATTCCGATATTACATAATACTTCGCTTCAAAATAGTGACCAAGCAAATTGCCTATAGATATCTTTGGAGGAAGCAACCAATCCTGGATTAAATCCAATCCTGCCATCCAGTTTGTACACGACTGATCCAGCTAAACAACTTGCGGAGATCTGTCGCCATTTAATGTCATTCTTAAATTCTCCATTTCCTCCACGTTAGTTATCATCACTTAATGCCCACGCATCAAATCTGTATCTATGAGTACCAATTAAGACAGTGCGCGGCAGACACTGGTGCCAAAATTCTACTTTGACAGACGGAATAACTTCTCTAATTTTTCACAATCCCACAACGTACTTCTCTCTTCATTAGTAATGTACCTACTCCCGAAGGGGCAGCCCTTTGTTAACAAAGATATTAGTTTCAAGTCTATTCAGACAACCCAAAAGTTTGTCCAATGCCCCGAAGTTCCTAGGTCTCCTATCCTCTTTGCACATACAATACGAAATGTACCTAATAATCATCGTACAACTTCCAGCCCGAATTATTTTCCATTCTTGGCAAAAATACGTCCTCGACACAATTTTTGCCTAAATGGATTTTATCTCACCTACCTAGTACGCGACACAAAAAGAATTCAATCGAACCAAATTCAATACAGCTCAGATTAGATTGACATTTGTCATTCATGGGAGATATCGGCAAAGCCCGATTTTAGCCAAATCCTTTATTGACCGTGATTATGAAATACATGTTTGGTACGTTACTGGTGTTTTACTTGTTAGTTAAATCTGCTACTATACAGGGTGCAAGTGACATCGTAACGAAAACTGATACCACGCATTCAGTAGGTACATGATCTAAACCCCTCAAGTTTAGAATAATGAGTCTGACTATTCAAAAATTTTACGATTTTGTTCCCAGTTTAACTAACTAAAAATATTGCGAACGAAATCGTATTTTATTTTATTTTAAAGACGATCTCAAATTTCTATCTCTTAGTTATCCAGAATCATGTACTAAATCCAAGGTAGGTACCTATCAGTTTTAGCTACCTACGTGGTCACAAACACACTATATATAGCTTTGAGCCTCTAACTCCTCCATTTATACAAACCGATGTATAAGTCACATTCAAGTACATTGCAGATTCACAAACTGATTTGATAGACCTTTGTAATACGAATCCAGCCTTGAAAGTTAATATGAGTCCAACATGGAATGGTCAAAAGTTAACTGGAATCACTCCTACACAGAATGACTCATAATGATTGACGAGGACCAAACTACGTGTGAATCCAATAATATAATAATTTATTAAGCTTTTTGACTAATCTGTAAATCAATCCCTTGATTGTGATTGATTAGATACTTAATTACAATGCCTATATTTATCAAGTCATATATTTAGAATCAAAAAATAGAATTTATCTTAAGCTTCCCACGTAAATTGTACGAATCGATTGGATCAGTTCGTATAAATAGATGTTAGGCAATCTTTGACGTGCAAAGGTAGAGTTACATCGCAACTACATCAGCGCAGTTTGATGAATTAATTATTACCATCTGATCTATTATTATTATTCTCAAAAATGATAACCGCATAAAATATACCACAATATTATGAAATTATGGAACGTTAAATTACAAGCAGTTTCAAAAGGGTCTTTATAGCAGCAGTATATACGCAGGCATCAGCGTCGGGCCATTGATATTTAAGATAAGATTTTCATAGTTATCGTTATTTCATACTATCAATGATCCTATAAACCTGAGTCTTAACAAGTCCAATGAACTGCAACTATTTTCAGAACAATCTTTGAGTCCTCTATGACATTTAGGATGTCACGCCATTACTTCAAACGGTAATAAACACTAAAATAAAATTATGCATGCCTCGTATATGTTTATTTACCGTAATCTCCTCAATCCGAAACAAAACAACATCGTACTTATTTATTGGAGGTACGATAAAACTGTCACTGCTCACATTATCTGATAAGTGAAGCAATTTTACTATTGCATGCTTACTCATTTTTTTTAGCAGTTATTATTAAGACGTACCACTAAGTTCCTTATCAAACACGGCAAACAATAATTATATTGCGTGAAATTCAGCGTAATGTGACGTGTAGAAAGTAAAAATATATTCTATATAATATTAAAATTAATAATTTCCCTGTAAAAAAATCTTATTCTTATATAAGGAGATATAATTTCTGTTAATTATCATATCTCACAGATGTCGTAGTTACTAGAGAAGTGTTAGATGCACCTTTAATTGCTAACGATATCTATACAACGTGTATCAGAAATACGCGGTCATATTTAAGGGTGTGGATCAGACCATCAAACTGAACAACTTTCTTTATGGGACCAACATAGTAATCGCGAAAAAAAATTCAGTTGTCCCAAAAAAAACTTCCATTTCTATTTGACCCAAACGTACAGCTGATAATCTTCTCGCGATTACGAAGTTGGTCCCATAGAGAAAGTTGTTCAGGTTGATGGTCTGATCTACACCCTAAAATATGACCAAGCATTTCTGTTACACGTTGTAGATTACAGAATAAAACAAGACAATTTAAATTCCATATCCATTCAAAAATATCGGGGATCCACGATTCACAAGATCATGGGAAAATTAAAACAGCTTGGAACATTTCAATCGGTGTTCTAGTCCAATTTCCATATATTTCTTCTGCTTTCTCTCAGTTTATATACTTTGGCACTACATCGGAGCCTCACTGACGAACCAGTGAGTGTAGTGTAAGTTTTTAACTCTCCTTTAGGTATTTAACTTTCACTTTAGCACTACCGACGTCTGCTTCATTCTTTATTTCAGTAGATATTCTTTCAATAGATCTCAATCTTTCACATACTGCGACCTTTTCTTGCGTCTTTTCATTCTATATATGCATATTTTACTCAACCCTGAGATATTAACTTTTTTATTCTAGTTCTGATTTTATTAGAAAATTTCCCAACTTATATTCTTATAACTTATAGTCTATAAATTCTATGATATAAAATCTGTCATAACATAAAAATATATATGTCGTAAGTTAAATATAGGTTAAAAACAGGAAAATCTGATACACAAAAACATTAAGCCTAAATTGTTTCTCATAGGAAAACAAAATATATGACTAATGTTACACATATCATACTCACATTACTGGATGTTTACAACATCCTCATTACAATACAACTCGACCTGCCTCTATCTGATTCAGACAATGGCATAGTTTTAATTTCTTATCACGATTCCATAGTTTTGTTCTTTAAAAATAGACACATTAACAGCTTTATCATCATAAATAGTCACATAACTAACCATTAAGTTTCAGCCATAACTTCGCACTTCGGTGTTAATAAATTAAATGCGAATTTAACCTTTAATTTTGTCAAAAAACGCAGCTAAAATGTGTTCATTGAAAGCATTTCAAAACAAGTCTCTGAAGCCAATATTTGCATTTATGCAGCCCTTGCATCCTCGTCGGAGAATGTCCTCTATCTATGTCGATATAATACACCTGTCTAATTAATGGAATGATGCCAAATAACGTAGATACATGTACTAATTCAATTACTGTATTAAAATGACAGAACACTTCCACAATAATGAATCAGGATATTGATACATTTTAATAGATATGGATACATTCGAAGTTTTTTGATCTTACTTTCAATATGCGAACAATAAAATTGTAATATTGAAATATAACAATAGTTAAATATAATTAAATAAAGATAACTACGGATAGACCCTGATAGTTACCAAGCGATACCAAGCATTTTTATGATTACCTTATTGAAGATATCCACCGAAATTACATGCAGGGAAGGTAATCACTATACGTGCTCGTAGGTGAGAGGTAATTTTCGTTTCCTGGGAGCAATAATCGTGCAATCGAAGTATTCTCGAAGTCGAGGAAAGTTCGAACTCTAACATCAATAATAAAGAAAAAAAATCGCGATTTCAGGGTTTGGTTCCATTGTAAAGGTTGTTCAAAATTATGAATACTATACCCCCTTAACAATTTATTTTAAATATTAACAATCAGTCATCAATTTGACTCTTCAGGAGATACGAGAGTATGAATTATTAGTCAATATTGTAAATAGTATTTTCGTACAATGTATTTGTAGATGTGAAACAGTGAAGTAGTTTAATTAGGTATCAATTAAAGTATAAAGTGTTTCTTCAATCGTGTTACTGAATGCTGACCTTCCAATTCGAACTCTTACAACAAAAACTAGACGAACAGTGAATATCTATCTCCGATGGAACGCAGAAGACAGATCAGACGCGGCTGTGTCCTTGGAGGCATAAAAATAACCTGACCTATGTACTTTGGACTCGTCAAAGACACACGCAAGGCAGGAAAATTAAGTAAATAGTAATTTACAGGAACAGAGAAAAACCACAGATCTTCCAAGACTAAACAAGAAAATCTAAATGCCAGTGCTGTTAATAATTAAGAACTAATTGATGCGATGGAGATATAGTTTAAACCGAAAGTTTTTAACAAATTTAAACATATTTGACAGCCAGCTACTGAATAGAGTACGTATGTTCATTGCGGCTAGTCTTATACAGTAAATTCATGGTCTCTATGTGGGTTTGTCTAGGTCTCTGGATCTATATCGATCTTAGAGCATTTAACATATCGATAAGTATATAAAATACATGTAGGTATAATACATAAAATATCCAATGGAACAACTAAAATCGATGATGAAAATACAAATATCAATATAATTTTATACTGCTTTCTGAACAAAAATAAGCTTTTCTATAGTTTGCAACTTACATAAAAAGTCAGCGAAGAAATCCAATAAAGCCCCCTTTAAATAAATATCGACGATTTGATAACTTAAAATAAAGAATCCAATTTGAACAGCAGATTTATTACGAGAGTTTTAATGAACAATGAAAAGAGAGATTAATTATCCGAAACTTGCTTTGAATTATTGGATAATATTTATTACCAAAGGAGTCATCGTAAAATATTATGATAATAATCACACTTTCAGGAAAATTCTTAATAAAATAAAAACCCACGGTTTAAAAACTAAATCATCTAGACTACATTATTTTAGGAAGCTGATTCTATTAAGCGTTCTGAAAAACTTTGTGTCACATTGGGCACGATCACGACAGCATCATTGGATGGGTTTATGCATCTCATTATGTTTTTTAATGTTGAATTTAATTTAATTTTCCTGAAAAGAAACGTACTAGAACATTCGATTAGCGCTATTAATTATTTGTGTTCCAATGAACGCAGCATTCATTTCAAAAGTTTCCGTGTTAATAACAAAGTACAACGGAAATACTAGTGGAGCGGAAATAAAAATCATTAGGTATACCTATTAGGTATTTAAGAATAATGAGGTTTTCATGATCGAGTTTATTTTTGCTGGTCTTGTGTCGCATAAACCTATTCCATTAAAACTGGTCTCGTGCACTGCACGGGTCTAACGTTTGTCAGGCTTATTTTTGTACTATAAAGTCTATAAATAAATTAGTCTTAACAAAATATTCGGTGTGTCGGGAGTGTACGGCAGTGCCTGGTCTGCCTGCAGTCCACGGGCGGCGTCACCGCGTGTCTCGCCGCCGCCGTTATCGACCTTCTTCTTATCTCAACAAGAACTACTCGACCACCCGATAAACAAGGAGCAAAAGCGTGCGCCCGCGCCGTTTCGCCTCATTCCATCCCACTTGGTGCCTTGCGATTAGTTCGTTCGCCTCTTTATCGTGTCGTTTCATTCAGTTGCTCACTCGTTGCCGTCGCGCTACCACGACACCGCACGCGTCCTTCCCGCGCAATGAAACAGCAAGCCAACAACACATAAACCATCAAAATGAAGCCTAATCGGTTATAACGTTTTGTTAACAAACCCAATTTTTAATATTAGATCGAATATATATAATTATTGTGATATTTATTTAGTTCTCTGTATTTTTAATATTTATAATCGTTACGATGAATTTGAATTACTTTATTTAATATATTATTTTTAATTAATAAAATAAATTCAGTGCTCAAGATAATCTCATTCCAAAATCGCGCAGTAATTAACCAGAAGTCTTACTACAAAAATTGCGATGACAGCAAAAACTCGTTCACATTGGAAGGAATATGGAACAGCACTATGTGGTGAGTTGAGTTCGTTTTCTAACCTATCATTATACATTATCGCATGCGTCGGCCATGTGTCGACCGGTGGCCGCGGTAATCCAGCCGCGGCGATGACGTAAATACTTATTTATATTATATATTAAACTTAATTACCCGTAAATTCTGTGTAAATCTACATTTTCATTTTGTAACAATTTTGCCCACACCAGGCAGCCGCTATTGGTCCACGCCAATAAAATTATTTTGTGAAAGCAACCGATGCATGATTTCACCACGAACCACATAATATTCAAGTATGTAAGCTATTTTTAATGTGGCCATCATGTACACAAAGTGCTAACCTATCCTGTTGCATGATGACAACAATGACTCTACCAAAATGTTATTTCGCTGTCAGACTTGTCATTATCACCAACAGAAGCCAGAAGCAAATTAGATAAAAATATTCCCATTACTGTGAGCATAGCTATAGCTATGCACATTCCACGTATTCTTGTTTTTTAACTTGTATGGCCTCTTTTTAAACAAGAACTTGCAGTACGCCTCAGATTTCGCTCGAGGAAATTTCTGGAGAAGTAGCAATCAAGCCGCATGTACTACTCTCAATATTCTTCATAAAAGCGTTCAAATTTAAGGTTTTCCCCTCAAATACTTTGAAATACATAAAACTCAACTGTCTGTCTCCAATAACAATGAATTGTGAAAACATTTTAATAGTGTGGAAAAGATTATTCTGTAATTTTTAGGCTTAAACGTGGCTTAAACTCTTGCTAAACTGTACTTTAGCGGCCGTCGAGTTGAGAGTCCATAAATATTTTTTATACAAAGAGTTCACATTATTAGAAGTCTCCTCGTACAGTTTTAAGTAACGGAAATAAGTGGTTTACGAGAAAAAAATAATCAAATCTTATAAATATTGTCACTTTTGACACTTTGTCCCGCCATTGAACGTTTCGATTTACGTAAGGTCAACGCGTTTAATTAGTTACTTTTCATGCATAGGTATTTCATTATATTGCATAATATACCATTGTTTTTAATTAGTGCTATTAAATAAACGCCATATGTGAAACGAAACGTATAAGGACGCCATTCTGCTCAGATCCATTTAGTGCTGTCACTGTAATTTCACATAGGTAATCTGCTCAGATGAATAACCCGCTTTAGTTCTTTATACAAGGTAGTCTCTCAGTTAAATCTGTGGTCAGATAATGTTTGTGTCCCTAGAAAACGTTTATGTCCAGATGGACATAAACGTTTTCTAGGGACACAAAGTTTTACGTTTAGATAAACGTAAAACTATCCTTTATAAATCCTTCTGGGCCGGATCCGACATGGTTAGGTTAGCCTTCGTGGTATTTTCATTAAACCTTGAAATTCCTTCTGGGGCTCATCCAAAGGTGGGGGGAGGGACTACTACTTCCCCCTTCCTTTTATTCGTCACCTCCCATCTCTTCCTCCCTTAAATCGACTTCAAAACAGGATAATTCTAAAATTTGATGAGAATATAAAAACAATCATATCTCTAAAGGGAGGAGCTCCACAATTTTTCCTCCACAAATGGGTTCTACATACATTCCTACCCATCATTACATGGTAGGTTAACAGATTAGATACCTACACCCACTAATGAATCTTTACATTATTTTACATTACATCCTATAATGGCACCTACTCTATGAATTGTGACGGCATGACGTGGTGCAGATTTTCCTTGTTTGTTTAGATAAAACTACATTTTTATTGTATGAATTGGTAGAAAAATAATAATAAGTTCCTACGTCGAAAAATAGATTGTGTTAAGAAGACTACCAGAACGCTTAGTTAGTTGCATCAACTAAACGTAAGTGCTCCTTAATGAATATTCTATTTATAAATTCATCCTTTACCTTAACTTTACAAAAATATTATTAATAATTACAACAACAAGGTAAAGTTTACTAGGTATAAATGCTTCTTGTTGTCATATATAGCACGATATTTTTTTTAATTACGAATTTTTTTTTTACTATACAAATTATACCCATTCCATGAGTAACAACTTCTGTAATGGGTATAATTGCTTGTGTCATATAAACGCTAATTCGCCACAACAAAACCGAAGGTTATAAGGGTTATCAATCTGCTCTTACAACAGGATAAATTGACATATCGTAAAATTATAACATGTTACCTATTCAAAACAAGTTATTTACCGTTTACAACCATAGATATTTTCAAAATCCTGAAATTTCACTACCTATTTAATAATCGTGATATATAAAAAGGAATGTTGAAATATATTTTTATGTTTCGCGTCATTCATCGCTTTCAATATTTTCGTTCCATACCATTTGTAAAATTACCCGTTTCTGAGTCAATAACATTATGCTGTTCTGTGGTAGAAGGGTCAATGGACGAATGAATCTTTCTAAAATTGTTTCAATATAAATATGAAATGTTAATTATAATTGTTTCCACTCTATTGTCAGTTTCTCTACTACTAGTGAGTCATGAAATCGTGAAAGCGGTGCCACACACGCCGTTACTTCTCCAATGATTTATTGGTCATTAAAATCTAATGTATCTACTACTAACTGAAGACCCTTTTCTTTCACTAGATCTTTTATAGCAAATTAGTAATTGAAATACCGTTTGCGAAAACCCATCTCTTTACTAATAATACAAATTAAACGTACCTATTTCTGTTATGAAATATACTATATATGTATCAACATTGTAAACAGAGCTATAAGTAATCTTACCTGGTTTGTTGTTTTCTTGCTGTGGGGAATTCCATACATTCCAAGAATGCGGAGGGATCAGGTAAAAATACTAAAAGGGACCAAGCGGTAGTTGTTGCGGACTCTACCGCTATTAGAGAAAAGAATGTAAAAAATCTTGTAAGAAGGAACCCTTGTAATGCATCTACTTGACGTTATAACAAGGGCACTATGTTGTGAACATTCTAGAGCTCAATGTCTACAAAAACATATACCGTCTTATTACAAAAGATGGTTTAAAGCAAGTCTTGTAAAACTCAGGTATAAAGATAGCCCCCATCTCTTTTTGTCATATGGCGTTAGAAAGTGATGGATATATTTAAAACCTGGGTTTTACTAGACTTGGTCTAAATCATCTTTTATAATAAGGGGGATACTGTTTTAAGATAGCCCTGTATCTTTTTGTTATATGACGTTAAAAAGTGATGGATATATTTAAAACCTGGGTTTTTAGTATGAAGTTAAACCATCTTTTGTAACAACGAAAATAATCTTTAGCATCAATTGAAATACAAACCTTATAAGAGCTAAAACTCTATCAAAGATATTGATTTTTCTCTATAATCGTTTTGCTTTATTACAAACAGCCTAAGCTAAGTACCTAATAAAAATAAACTCTATTTCAATTGAACCCTAAACTGTAATTAGTTAGACATAAACAAATAGTCTAAGTTATCTAATAATAAATATCTTTAATACCCTCAAACCAATAAAAAATTAATAATACCTAAATAAATACTTAACTATAAATATACTTGTAATAACCGCAGTTCAAAAGCTTGACCGCTTATTTACCTAGTTTTAATAGATTCCGTTTAATATTAAGCGTTATGTTTATGTATGACAAGTAAATAATATTGGAATAACCATAATTGTTTTTCCTAGTACGTGACTCGCATGGATTTATATCCTTATAAACTGCTTAGGACCTTTTTTTTATTAGCGTGGTGAAAACCCATCATGGGCTATTGGCTGCCTGGGGGAAGCTGAGTAGTGTAACTCGTGTTTTATTACAAATGATAGTTAAAATGAAGTCAAATACAACCGAATTTGTGAAGTACTTACTTATAAGGTGGCTCTGCCTTCCCGCTATCCCTCAAGGAGTAATTAAAATATGAAGTTTTTTTTAATGATATGATTCGTAATTTAAATGCGCAATTTCAAACGGTTTTCTCAATTGTGCTATAAACATTCTTGTTAGTCTAGACGACCTCCAGAATGATAAATCTCTTCCATTCATTACATTAAACCTTGTATTAAATTCATGAGATAGTACATAATTTTCTAACGATCTCCAATCAACATAAAAGTAATCCGATTAAATATCGAGTGGAATTACCATCATACCATAATTTTAATTAAATAGTAATTTTCCTCAGCAGATGACATTCATGGAATATAATCCTTATTTCTTTTAATTCTAGATCAAATAAACCACACATCCTTACTACATTACGTCACATATCTATAGACAAATAAATACCCAAAACAATTGGGGGTTTTTGAGGTGGATCCCTCGCTTCTAATATCTAGAAATTTACAATTACACATTCTGACGAACAAATTGTATTTGATAATACGATAATTGACTAATTAAAATGTGCAATTTCAAGAGATTTTCTTGAATGCTAAGCTCATTCAAGAAAATTTATTGTAAATCTCTTCCAATCTTTCCAAAACTTCCTTAAATTCACGAGATTAGTATTTAATGGCCCGAAGATCATTATTAATATCTTTACACGAAGTGCCGTAAAATTAAACAAATTCCATTGATTATATCTGTGCTTGTAAACAATTCACTTTAATTACATTTAGGTATATTATTAACACAATTTCCACATGTTGATTTACGTCAGTAGGTAGTGTAAATTTACGTGTTTCCTATTGTTTATCTTCATAATAGCCATAGCATAGATATGATTCAGTAACTTAATTTAAAGTTCTTACGATTTTATATAGAAATGTACCTAATGAGACCTCAAAAGAAAAAAAATATATATTGGCACCACAAATTAAATATATTTTAGGAAAAATAAAGTAAACACGTAAAAAATGGAAGACAGTGGATAAAATAATAGCCAGCTATAGTGCCAAAGGGCCGCAGCTCAACATTATTCCAGGAGGCAGTAATACTGGCGACCTGACGCTGGTTTTCATATGCAACATACAAGTACCTACTCTATGCTAGAAACTTATATTAATAGATACTTACTGCTATATAAATACATAAAGTGAAATACAAAAAATTTGGACCCGTTTGGCGACAATTAAAGGATTTCGTGTCTCAGATGGGTACCTACTTCAAGAATTTAAAACAGTATTTTCATCTACATCAAAATACAGCAAAGAAAGAGAACCTTCGAATAATGGAAGAGCAATAAAAAATATAGCAAGCATGACAAAAAACTCGTGAAAGAAAAAGACAGCACTTTACATTTTAACATTTACGGCTTATTGTTTGAACATGAATTTTTGTATGGGTAATCGATTTCATTTTAAACATCTGTTATTTTGTCGATGAAAATGGCGCTTAATAACGCTCTCTGAAAACATGCCTAACTAGCTGTATATAACGACTACAATCATGTGATTTTTTTTTAATCTACCGTAATGAACAGTACCTTTTGTCCTTCTGGGTTACAAATTACCTCTGTCATATTCTATTCAAACCGGTTCGGCTGTTTGACCGCACACTCACCAACAGACCAACAAACTGTAGTTTCTTCCATAGAAATCTATAAACGGACGTTGAGAAGTCCGAATAAATAACACTATTATTTGTAGGTACTCCATGATTATTTGTATTGTCACCGTATAAGTCTGGATAACATGGGCGTCCTCATAAACTGATTTATTGCCCTAATCAACGTTTTTGGCAATAAAATGGATGATCACTGTAAACTGTTGTCATTTACGTCGGTCACCATCGGTAACCATTATAAACGGTATATCAATCATTCAAACCCAAAGCCTTTTTGGATTGATGATTTCGATTGGTTGTAAGGAAAAAATGGTAAAGGTAAAGATAAAAATATAAACAAAATTGTTTAATCTCACCCGCTTTCGTTTACATACATTTTACCACGCGCTTGCTGTTTAAAAACGATATTCAATTGTCATAATTATAACTATTTAATAACAGTTCCATGTTTTGTCTCCATATTTTTCCATGCAGGCGAAGAAATATTTATATTCTCGTTATCGTTAATATCGGACTCTACAAGTAGGTCTGTAACTTTATTGAACTTAAGAGCGTGAAGCAGTTCTTCTAAAACATCGCACAAGATTGACGCTCCGTCATGTCATTAGTATATACTGCATACACAGTGTATGCTGAGATGGGGGATTTTAGGCCTCGTGCAGGATTAGTTTATTTTGTTTTTTGTTATTATTATTTTAATGCTTTCTCTCTGTATGTAATTTTCTGTGCGAGTCCAAAATTAATATTTTCTCTTTCTTTCTTAAGTATTCGATTCTGAGGCCCTAGTGTAAGTTTCACTACAACTTCAAATCTTTGAACTGTTCACCAAACGGAGTGCCGAACACGGTCGATGTGTAAAATCGAGATTATTAAAAGAAACTAAAACTCAAGGCTCTGTAGTTTAGTTAGTGTCTGTCGTGTAAGCTCTAGTCTCTAATGAGAATTGCTCAAGCTGTGGCGGGAAAATTAGCTAGCCAACATGGTGACACCCTGGCCGCTAACGTCACTCATGGATACTCTTGTAGCGACCATAACCACTACCACATAACGCTACCGACCGACGGCGTTTCTGAGGCACGATATCACGTCGGGGTCACCACTATGGAGAAACGAGGTGGAAGGAGAGGATCCTCCCTTTCGGCCCGCTAGGCAATTTCACCTCGCCGGGTCGGAGGATCTTTCCTTTTCAATGGAGGAACAACATACCTCGTTCCTCCACACTCTTCTTTCCATACAGCGTTGTAGTTAGTGTAATTTTACCGTCCATACAATGTTTTCTAGAACAGATTTCACTATCATTAGTATCGAGACACGAGATACTCAAGGTGCAGGTCATCACTCATATCTCTTGAAGGAGTAATAAACATTTTGTCTTGTGACGTCCCCTGATAATGATAGGCGTAAATTGTGATTTAATAACCGAAAATTATATTTACTTAATATCATAAGCCCACATTGTAATTACCTCATGCATTTTGCAATTAATTAATGCTTGGTTCAAAATTTATGGCGCATTCATTTATAACTGCCTTCGTGTAGAATGTTTTCCATTTCATTTTTGTTACTAACGACTGGAAATTTCTATTAACAATAACTCCCTGTAGGTACTTAATGAATAATAAATTGCAATCAATCAATAGAAAGTTACGCACGTAAATCTGTTTAATGACCTTTATAATCTCACGTTCTGCAGTTGAAATATAAGTGAAGACGAGTTATCGTCGCTTTATTTAGACAATTTTATTCCGGACTCGTCAGATGATAATTATAAACTTTAAAATCTTTTAAACCATGTGAATCATCATTTGCTAATACATTAACAAAGTCATTCCCTCACCCTAAAACTGTAAAGTACATTAATTAATCCATTCGTACCCCTGCCCTTAACTTCTGCTTATGTCACCACAGCACGCAAAACCGCTAAAGTACCCTACGTATACAAATAGATCGATACTATACTTGCTACAGTAAATACAGCCAGGTATTCGGTTCCACATACCCATTTAAACGCGAATGTCAATGACATCCGATAGTTTACAGTTGCATTGCGATTTTCTGCGATTCGCACTCGCAGAGAGAGTACGGTGGAAACGACGCGAAGACGGTCCATGTTTATAAACAATACCCTGCCATCGTTTGTTCCACTTCAAAGACAGGTTCTAAGAAATGACCGGATACGTAATAAACTTAGCGATAAAATGTTCTGCGTCCCTTTTTTGCTGCAGAGAGATCGGACAGGCGTATCTGCATGCTGACGTCATTACCATATTTGAATTATGATTCAAAGATGATGAAAAAACTAGTTTATCTATAATTTTCGAAATGCCAAGTAAATAAAAAATATTATTTATGTATTATTAAACTTTGCTTGTTTATAATTTAGAAATACATTTGGCACGATTTAATCTAAAAGCTTCCTTAACATGTATCAATTTCAGTAATGTAGCGATAAATAAAACCGCCTGTTATTAAAAACAACTTAAAGTGCGGCCGCAGAGAAAATGCGTTTCTGACAGTTCGTGATCGGACGACCGATGTAACTTTGAAGTGGCGAACAATTTGCTTTTATCGTTTATATGCACTACTGATACAAAATTTAATTAATATTCATATTATAATGTCAACCTACAACTGTGAGTATCTAGAACACCTACAATAAACTAAAATAGTTTAGCGGTAAATTTAATATCTTTTCGAACGCATTCTCTCGGCGGTCGCTCTTGTAGATGTTAAGATTTTCCGTATTTATTATGAAACAATTTACAAACAAACTACTTGTATGATGTTTCTTTAAAGTTATTGCCATTTACCATGTTACGGATTACTAAGAATTTTCCATAGAACAAGGACAATTAGTACCGCACGGAAATAATTTAGTTAGGTACGTAGTTATATTACATAGACATACTACGGCGGTATCATAAATCAATATGTACGTAGTTAGCCCATTTCATATTTACCTTTGGGTGTAATGTAATTATTTCACATTTTAAATAGTATATATGTAAACATTTCCTTGCATGTATTGTATATGCAACGTAATCGAAATCTGAGAAAGTACAAAAACAACTGCAATTGATTGAATAAATGCAATGTTTGTAATACTGTATGTTTTCTGTAATATTATGAAACTCGGCTACTAAATTTTTACGAATAAAAATCCTGTTACAGGTGAATGGCATTCAAACCACTTAGCATAGAGACAGGTACAAATGACCTCCACTTACCATTGATTAGCGCGAATTATTTTACTCTTATACTATAAATACATGTAAAGTCATATGAATCTGTAAATAAATTTGGTAAACATAGGTCTGATACTGACTGAGCGATATCATACCATGCACCTGGGTGGCTGTGTCACAGTGTGGGACCGTGCCAAAATCGCTACGCCTGACATATTGTGAATTGACGATCGCTATATGATGTTCATGTTAGCAGTGCAGGTGAATGTTGACACCGAGTTTGAATTCCAGAGGAAGTAGTCTATTTGTAGCAGAGAACATACGGCTGTGGTGATCGCAATCTCACTTATACAACATGTAACACAAATGCATGGTTATATTTAAGGGTGTGGTTCAGACCATCCAACTGAACAACTTTCTTTATAGGACCAACATAGTAATCGCGAAAAAATAAGCAGTCATCCGCTAAACTAGATGGATTCGTTCAGTGAGTCCGAATATGCAATTCAATTGAACTAAACGATAGCTTTTCACTTAGCGCTTAATTTTTGCAATATAAGTAAGCTTTGAATTGTCAAAAAGCCGAAATATTTTTATTGTTGTCTGAAGCATAGCAGTTTTTTTTGTGAAATAATATTCGATTTTCGAGAGTAATCGATCAAAAATTTAAGACCACAATTAATTCTAGGCGGAAAATCTACTCCTAAGTACTCCCGTTTCGCCTATCGACAAAACAGTTTTGTTGATTCTACTAGCCACTAACTTCGCGAGTAGAAGGTCGTTACCCGATAAAAGCCGGCTAAAACAATCCTAACCCATTTCTCTCAATAGGTTGTTACAATAAACAGGGAAGGTAAACAAACGTTACGCCATTGTTTGTCTTCCATTTGCAAATCGTCAGGAAAGAAAATGTTTAAAAAAAGAATCTGAGATTGGGTGACAGAAAGAAGAAAGAAAGACAAATAATTTTACTCCGTACTGGGTAATGACGGCACAACATTTACAATTATCGAAACACAAAAATAAAAAGAGAGAGATCTAGCTGGGTAGTTTCCAGATAGCCGAATCCGGCAATGTCAGAATTTTGCGTCTAGTCTCGTGTCCAGTAAATATAATAATATGTTACTGCCCTGAATTCTAGATTTTCTTGATAAAGTTACGGCAAGTTGGCGTGTCTTTTTATAAGTTTTACTTTTTTACGATCATAAACAAATATTTTATCTTAGGGAAGTAAAAATTAAATTTTACCTTTAATTAAAATATTTTTTTTAAAATTATCCTTTTTCTTTACCATTTAAAGTACCACAAGAAAAAAATGTGATGTAACTCAAAAAGCTACAGTTATTTCAATACGTTTTTTTACCGTAACTCTAAATTTCCAGGAAATGATAAGCCTGTATCTGGCAAGGCAATCCTGCCCGGAGGCAGAGCAAGCATGATGAACGGATGTTTAAAGAAACATATGGTAGTATGGGTTTATTCAGTTTTTAAGAAACATAAGATGAAAATAATTCCAACAAATAGATAACGATAAACAATTTAATCAAAATAAAACATGAGTAGTAGTATTCCTATGTTCTTTTGTTTTGTGTAATACCAACGACTTCATTACCATCCTTTACAGCTCGCGTTTTCATCAGAAAACACGAAATAGAGAAACGGGAAGACTTGTTGAATGAATCCAAGCATTATTCAAAGATGTACCTACCCTAGAAAATTATGTAACTAATATAATTCTTGGAATATCTCTGTGTACCACAGAGTTCACTTTACTGACGTATCAATGACGTCACAAGGTCTTGAACCTAAAGCTATAAGTGTACTAGTGTTCGGGCGCCACGTGCTTACGACACGTGCGGACTGGGTCTATGTTGATAGAATTGGATGAGAATGTTATTTGATTCTGCATCATGAATAATTTGATACTTACTTAGAATAATTAAAACAAAAAATCCGACTGCAAAAAACGAACTGGAATGATGGAAACAATATGGAAAGAAAAAAGAAGATCCTTTACCAAAAAATATAATAATTGTAATCGGAGGCATGTTTTACGGCGTTAGGTTACGTCGTAGATGTCTCCGTCTGCATGTTATAATTTTGGATAAAGGATTTTCTTTTCATATTGTTTCCATCTTTTCAGTTCGTTTTTTGCAGTTGGGTTTCGTATGTTTTTAATAATTTGTTTTATTAATCAAGTTAATTATTTCTAACTTTTAGTAGGTTATATTTTTGCCTTTTGGAACTATCTCCTCGAGCCCTTTTCTATGATATCCAACATGGTCATGTGAGCAAAAACCTACTCCCATGACATTTTTTAATGGCGTCTAAAATCTTTTAAGTTTTTTTTTAATGTATATCCAGTATTACTCTCTTCTTTAAGACGAATCTAAGGACATCTCATTTGTTTAAATCGATTCACTCGTTTATCCTCTAGAATCCAATATAGACACTGACTTACGCGGTCGAGTAAAAATAGTTCATTTTATAACTTTTATATCCAATAAAACAACAGCATATACTTATCAATAAACTAACGATCATGGTATGCATGCATTATTCTATTAACTGTGGAAAATGTAGAGACACAACGCTTAATTTTCCAGCTATAGCTAAACTTAAAGCAAGTTATTTCTCTTCAAGTCTATATAATTGAATATAATTGAACTTAAATAACAGTTCCGGATGGAGTCGGAAATTGGAATTCTCTAATACTCAGTCTTTGTGACCTGAATAATGGCCATATCCAGGCTCGCTCGATTCCTCTCGTCTTACAGTCTGTTATACTTATGATAATTTATTTATTGTTCTATGAAAATACAATTACCTATGTTCACGCGCTGTGGAGTGTTTATGTGTAATGCGGTGTTTTCCGTTATCGATATTGTGGACCAATCACGAAGTCTTACTAAGGCTACATATACATACATACTATTACTAAGCAAACAACGATTCTGTTTGAATATATCGAATGTAACATTCAACGAAGTAGCTTATTATTGGAATTCTACCGATAAAGAATCTCTCAGATGTCTTTATAATGACGCGATTGAAGTCACTAGTTACTCGAGTCCCATTCCGAGAATACACTCAATGGTTAGCTTAAATAAGTCAACAACAGTTTTATTTGTAGCAGGAAAAGCCTTTATCTGAATTGTATGGTCAGTAATGGTCACTAACAACGAAAAACAAGTTAAAGTGCGACTGGAACTTTTTGGAGGTCAAACTAAAATGGAAACAATATATAATTCAGTTGATATTAATGTCTATCTACTTTTAGATACCAATGAATGAGGCACTAAAAGTCATGATATAAATAGTACGTTCTTCAGTTTCGTACTTACACTGTCACTTCATGAGTGCTGAGTGCTGGGTAGATATGTGATTGGAGTGTATCAACATCAGCTTATCATCGAATCAAGACAACTGTCAATGTCAACTGTGAAGCAGTTTACTTTGAAGCTGTAGTGATTGACTGCATCCTGTCACCACTTACCTATGTCCTATAAATCAAACACATGACTTTAGCCAACACCGACACACCTTTAGTCAATACTTGAGTAAAGTGCTCTTAAGGTGCATACCAATTAGAGCAGTCTCTTGTAATAGAACATCGAACTGTTCTTGTACTCAGATCATATCGAGCACGATCCTCACTGTATTATCACAAGGCTCTCACTACATAGCATTTCGTTGAACTGTCTATTCGCTCAAATGTTTACAAAAATTTAGGCACACATGACACAAGCATTTTCTTAAACTGTAACAATCGCTCAGATGTTACATTATACGTAGCCAAGCAAATAAAGTCTGAATCTGTATGCACATTTAAATTTTATTTGTTATTTTAAAAGAATGCGACGGTAAACATTGATGCCGGTTAGATTGATAATAAAAAGACATTGAACAATGAGCCTATTATATCCATAATTCACATCATATCAATTTTTCTCCAACATTAATAGCCAAAAAGTTAAACTTAATTAATGTCATCGTGAATAAAATCTTTCGAATTCATACGACGCTCGTAATTCATTTCATTGATGCACGTGCTGACAAAAATGTTTGACCATACATATCTAAAGCAGCCCAATTTACGATGTTGTACTTACGTCAGCTCACACACACATTGAGATGACGCTATTTGTACAACTTCGGTAACGGGCACATTGTCGCATACTACAATCACAATAATTGTTATTCTGTGATGTGTTCTGTTATTAGGGCATGTGCAGACTCAGCGACAACGCGGTTACGCTCGAAAAAATTCTCATCCTTGGCGAGTCTCAAATGTTGCATGAGATTACTTACCTACCAGTTTTTTTTTATTAAAGGTTTGAATTTCTTAACCATCTTGTTTACTCGAAAAGCTCAGATCGAAACAAAAACAAGTGATAAGGTTTTGCGATCAAGGTCTCTCCCAGCTATCGGTTATGTAAACACATGTTACAATAATTGTTGCCCGTATTTTATCATTGAAATAGATCTTTGATTGTTCGCGTAATTTGCAATATAAAAATACAGTTTGTGCCGTGTGATTCGAACGGCCCTTTCTGTGACGGTATGTTGCGCGGTGCGCCACCGCTGCACCGGAGCGGCTCGCCACCGATCGGAAGAGCTTGGCGAGCACGCGGCGCGGCGCGGGCGCAGCATGAGCAGAGAGGCGCCTCCGCGCCGCCAACGCGGCAGCCGGCACCCCGCACCGCTCGCTCCGCGACCTCGTGCACCTCACACGCGACCATATATATCGCCACGCTAATAAATTATACCATAAGTATCATTTTTATTAGGTTCATTATGTGTAACTACTACTTATACGAGCATGATATTAAGAAAAATATGACTTTGTGGTGAAGATGGCAGCATGATAGGTAAAATAGCTAAGTACTTTACACAGTACACAAGTTTGAATGTATATTTGCAAGTATAAACAATGGTGTCGATTCAGTTGCGCACTTTGACAGGACTAAACTAAACTAAGGGCGTTTGTATCTTTCTATTTCTCAGAAATAGAAAAAGAAAATGACAGATGTGTTTAGTCTTGTTTAGTACTGTCAAAATGCGCAACCATAGAAATAAGGTACTATGTATTATCTCTATGTGCGCAACAGAATCGACATCATTATCATAAAAACTTTTATTTCACACTAAAACAATTCAAAGAATAAATAACAATTTTGAAAATTAACTACCGGCATGGTCACTTCACTCGTTACCTATCCTTAATTATTTTGTTAAATGTCAAGCCTAGGCTTTTTATTAAGTAGGTAGGTTAGGTATGTAATGTAGCTACTAGCTAGACTATAACACAAATATAATAAAAAAGCGAATGCTCAGAAATCATTTATTACGATATAAAAAAAAATACGAACTAAAATTCAA
The DNA here is from genome assembly GCA_932294325.1 of Allophyes oxyacanthae. Classification (NCBI taxonomy): domain Eukaryota; kingdom Metazoa; phylum Arthropoda; class Insecta; order Lepidoptera; family Noctuidae; genus Allophyes; species Allophyes oxyacanthae. Next base: position 7,332,883 of record OW028610.1, read on the forward strand.
AAACAAGTTGTGTAACCATTGAACAGTTGAAGCAATTAATAACTTTCAAGTTAAAACTTTTCAGCATAGGTAAAACAACAAAGTATGTTAGGTTCTAAAATTATATTACGTCGTTTTTTCTAAATAAAATTCTCCTCCGACTCCAAGAAAATTTCAGCATACAACCTATTTAAATCGGTTCAGGCGTTTAGAAGATATGGAATAAAGAAACTCACGCACAGATCTACATAGTAACATGAACCCTGCAAACATTACACTCTTTTTGGGCAGTCGTGTAAAAAGGTAGAGCTTAGTAAATGTATAGCTTCCTTCGTGCAAATGACTTGATCAACAAAATGTAGAACAAAGTTAATGAGTTATTAAAGTTTTTGAGATATAAATTAGCTCTATCCTACGTAACTCAATTTTATGAGAATAAATATTATCTTGTCTAGGCTTATTGTATGCCTTTCAATTAAATATTTTTTAAATAAAGCATATACAATAATCTACGAATACTATTCAAATTTTAAACTTTAATTTAAACTCGACCTGGCTCCGACCCGCAACTAAACCAATATTTCATACTCCCAGACCAATTTTTCAGTGTCGGCTATACGCATTCTTCATGAAGTTACTGCCTGATTGATCACTAGATTAAAATATTACTAGAAACTCTGGAGATAGACCGTGTATTATAGATTTTGATATCATCAGTATTTGGAGTGGATTCCAGCAGGCCTGTTCAAAAATTTACTTACTCATACCACTTTAAATTTTTATCCATTATATTTCATACAGAATCCTTAAGAAATCTTTTACTCGATACGAACCTAAAACCAATTCATAAATGAGTTCAAACTCATTTGACATCTCTATCTAAATCTATAAACTGTCCGATAGGATACCTCGGTCCTCGACCTCATTTATTAAATAGTTCAATCTTTTTGAAAAATTAAATTATACTTGCGCTTAATTTAAGCATTACCTTCGTAAATTGAGCACGTTTATCTTATCAGGAAAAGTCAGTTACAAAAACAATTAAACATCTCATGAAAATAACAACCATCAGTCATAACTGGATGCCTTGCCAATATCAATATAAACATTTTACTTACGAGTACGACGGATATAATAATAAATGTTTCATTTTGATAGTCTCATTGACCGAAAACCGTGTCCCTACTCGAGCACGTGATTTTAAAGTCGGCGTCCGACGGTCCGCCACGTTCATCGTACATAACTATAAATTGAGGACTCGCTGATTGTGCCAACTGGCATTCGGCATTCGTTCCCTGTATCTGCTGCTATATAAATTGTACAGCGATACTGTGTTTACACTACACCATTGACGTAGAAACAATTTCGGACACGCTCAGACGCAACTGTCTTGCTGCGGTCAGCGAGAAAAATATATATGTATATATAGTCTCACGAGATATTTGGACGAGAAACGTTTTGTTTCTAAGTCAAGTATTGCAATCACGAGCGTCTCACCACATTAAACGTGTTTATAATCTCAAGATTTTTTGTATAAATTACGCAATATATTCTCAACTTCCTCGAGTCACTCAATCTGACTCACGTGTTGTTGTCTATTTCTTGTAAGCTTCATCTGCGAACACGAGGTAATTACGTCTAGTGATGTGGGCGTGCCGGTCCTTTATCTCGTAACTAGCACAACACGGCCAGCATGTAAACTTCAGCTTTCAGTTTGATTCTGTTCCGCACTAACTATGTACATATTGTACATGTTTGTGATTAAACTTAGGCAGAGACTCGCAGACGCTTCCACGTTTCGAATACCGCACGTACACCAGATATACTGAAATATTAAGCAGTTTCAACAACCTGCTGGGAGCGATGCCCACTCGAGTGGAGTACATACGTGTCATGCCCTCATATTACTTCTCTTAAAAACATTATAAACCAAACCACAATATTGATTAAGCCGTTTAAAAATATACCAAACAAAAAGTGGTGCATCAGAAATATAAAAAAAATCTACCGCTATCCCACTTTTCTTAAGCTAGTACTCTGAAAACACAATTTGGAATACATTATCAACAATAATATGAATCTTTTTTTATTGCTAAAGTAAACATTATTTTTTCAAAGCAAATCTGATAAAAATGGGAACAGGGTCAAATATCAGTATCTCTTTAGTGCATCTTTTAACAATGTTTACCACGAGATTAAACGCGCATCGCCACGCCAATTTGCTGAAGAAATACAAAATGGTACAAGAAACAATAACATTCATCTAGTGGCAAATAAGCTTAACTTTCTAATCTCATATGGTCATGAAACTGTGGCATATGTCATATTAATTATCAGATACAGGGTCGAGAAACGTGCCGACTAAATTGGAGTGGTCAGAAGTTTCCACTAGCGGGCGATAAGACATGATATCGTCGCCACTCCCAAACTTGTTTTTACTGACAGGAATTTTGTTACAGTATATTTATGGATGTACGAATGTTAACTGTAAACGTAATTCCCTGTCACTAGGTATTTATGTATAAACCCGGTTTTATGATACTTAAAACCTGAAGTTGATCCACGTAGCTTGAAGTTAAGCGTTCCAAGCGTCTGAAGCAATCATCTTGCAAAATTTAAGAATTTATCAGATGCTACTTAAAATGCCGACTGAGGTAAAAGCGATGATTTAGCCACGGCAAACGAAACGGCGATGTATTAGCAACTTCAATAGGTATCAATCGTAAATCTTTATTTCTCTCATCATCATGTTACATTATTACATAACCATGTTGTTCATATTAGATAGAGAATTGTGTCTGCAGTAGGAAAATTCTGTAGTATTTATACCAAACAAAAAGTGGTGCATTATAAATATTTTTGCCAAACGGTATCCAATACTGCTTTGCCACTAAATAAAACCGCTAAACCCGTCAAAGATCATAAAAGAGAATTTTATTTGGGTATATAATTAATTTTTAATTTTCCAAAGTCAGAAGACGGTCAATAAAATTAATATGGCTATTTCGAAAGACGTACTTTCCATACTTTATTCAATTTCAATTCCTCCTTTACCTACTCATGTTTAACCAGTTTCATATATCCCGTATTATCAATTAATAAGCTGTTTATTTTAAGTAGGAAATCAGCATGACTCATGTTACAACCATAAAGAGTAGGTACTATCAAAGCAATATTTAATTTTTGTGATGGTAATCTCGGTTAATTAGATTTACAATTTATGTAAATATCAGATATAGTACAAATATGACTAGATTAAGATCTTAAGCTTAAGATAACTTAAGCTTAAGATCTATTATTAGTAGTATTTTAAAATACAGTTATTACAGGAAACTGATATGATAGTGGTGGAATTGGGTGGCCTACTAATAAACCCTTTGTCACCGTGACCTGCGAAGATATATTGTGAAACTGATAGAGCTCCGTTTTCACGTTTACTGTCTAAAATCTAATATATTTTATTCTATTCGATGATAAAATGCACTTTTGCAGACCAATCTCGTTTTATTTAAGTCGTACGTGTTTACAACTAAAACTGGATATTCTACATATTCGATACATTGCAATTTTGTTATAGTACTATTACTTTCAACGATATTTATTTATTTACTTGTGCACACAAGGAAAAATGTTACAGACATATTATGAGCACAATGGAACTACTAATTTATATACATAGAGATAGCGAGCGATAGTATAGTTGCGATAGTTTTATAGTTAGGTATAGATAAAATTATGAGCATATTTTACTTCTTCACTTTTATAGTTTCTTTTAGTATCTACTGTTAACCTGTGTGCATTATCTTCTTTATTTTATGTTTTTCTGGACTAATGCCAGGTTCCGCTTTACTTAAAGGAAGGTCGTGCGCACATTATTAGTTAGCATTGATTTCATACGTTCTTTAGTCTATAAATGTTGTACGCTGGAATGTTCTCTGATATCCCTTAGGAAGATAGAGAGACACACATCAGAAAAGTAATTTGCATTAAAAGTAATTTCATAATCCTGAGGACTATACCAAGAACTATTAATTAGATAACCTGTCATATGGTTTCGTTTTCCCCATTATTGATGGAATTTGTATCTTCTATTCTACTACAATATACAGTTTAATGGTGTTTAATTAAATGTCTCTTGATATTATCGATATCCGGAAATTCTTTAACTCGTTAATTAACGTCAAGGTCTCAAAGCGTCGTAGATGTTATTGTTACACGCACATACTCATGTACTCACATGTACATACTACGATGTAAAAAGTTTACTCCGACACTATCTACACATGTAAACATTTTCACATTTATACCTATTTCTCAACGTATGTACAGTAGATAAACGCCTACCTCTAACACCTTCTCGAGGGCAATGCACTTTTCATCAGTAATGTAATCATCAATAACTATTGTTTGTTCTCTTAGATATTCTAATGACTTTTGCACTCAATGCTTAAATTGCCAAAACCGGTTTCTTTTCTATTAGCACACTTGGCATTGGACCTAATTTAATTTACATTAATGTCGCATATAGATAAATAATGTTATTTTTTTCTTCTATTTCAGCAACGCTTATCACCGCTACAGCGGGTACCTGCTACGGGTGGCCCTCACCCACATTACCGTACCTACAGTCACCTGAGAGTAAGATACCAACATCACCTGACGAGGGATCATGGATAGTCTCGATAATGATCCTGTGCTCAGCGCTGACGCCTGTTCCCGCCGCCTACTTCGCCGACCGGTTCGGCAGGAAGACGACGCTACTCCTCGGAGCAGTGCCGTTCATCCTCGGCTGGGTGCTCGTCATCGTAGCCAAGTCTGTTGCTCTCCTATACGTGGCGCGTATGTTCTCCGGTCTGGGCTACGGAATCGTCTACACAGTTGCACCAATGTACACAGGAGAGATCGCTACGAATTCAGTCCGAGGCGCTCTCTCTACACTCATCACGTTAATGAATAAAGTAAGTACGACGCAAATTCTCAGTGTCTGTTGTGACGCGAACAGAATGTCCAGTTTATAGATACCTTGTATATTAAAAACATCTCATTATCTCGCCAGTGAAATGAATCGTATTCAACCTAGAGACGCATTAAAAAACATGAGCCAATGCCAGTAAGGTGTTAATAAATAATTCATTACCTTAATGAGTTAGTTTAGTTCCATCTGCGAGCGAAAAAAATTAGTAGCACGTAATTAAGTTATAAAAAGAAATAATATACATACTATATTGATAGCGAAAATATCTTAATGTCATGTTCGAGAAGCTTCGAGCATGAGTAATAGCTCAATGTCTGGGTGTAATGACACAGCAATTGATCGATTTCGATGAAATAATTCGAGTTCCATTCTTCGATCAACAAAATTATTCACTTTGGATGAGTTCTAGTAATGGACGATATCCTCCATACGTAACAAGCCATTGCAATTATAATGTATTTCTCGTGGAGCCTGCTCTGCCTTATCACGGTGTATTTACATATTCCACGCTCTGCTGCCTATTTCATAAGCTCGCTTTCTGCCTTCAGAGTTAGATATGCGATTTCTAAATGATATTCTTGGAATCACACGGTGTGTATACTTGTGCAACCAACAGGTGTACGGTTGCCTTTGTCCGAGTCCATTGCACTACATACATAATCTTCATCTTGTTACATCGACGATGTCAATGAGATATTTCAGTTGCATTATAAATCAGGCTTTATGCTATAGTTAAGTTGCAATGGTATTAAGTTAACAAATGTGTCCCATAGTCCCATATTAAAATTTTTGTAAAGCCAAATTTTTATCTGCAAACACTAGTAAAATGATCAGTATGTCTGAATCTGATTAATAAGCTGGCAGAATAATTATTTATTTTTACCTACACACCAAAAGTAATACTTAGCTTAGTAATCATTATGACAACAGTCTCATGTATTAGGTATCCAATCATACCACAAAAAACAAAACGTACCTAATTATTATGTTATCAACCGCCATAAAATATTCATGTGATAAGACTCTGATATTACCATGAAACATTATACCTACGTAAAATAGTATTACTATTATTTACAGAAATTTTAATTACTCCCGAGGATGTACATGCACGTCCTAAAGAAATTATATTGAAGAGTAGTTCCACTCTTGCACCGTCAGCTTTTATGGATCTAATCAAAAGCTATTCACCGCGATCTTATACGTCAACAATTTATTCGCCATTGTGTTCTATTTGCTCGTAATTAAGGCAGCCTGCACACGAGCTGACGTGAAACGTGACTCAGTACGTCAATTACGCAGTGCGCATAGTTTCCCGCAATTCATATGAAACTTGAAACGTATCATGTTTAGTTACAAATTATTAAACTTATTTGCGTTTGAATGAGCTGACGTTAATCTGTGCTGTTAATCTTTTGAACTTCAAACAGTTTCTATTAGTCCTATTTATTTCAGTATAATACTTATGTCTATCAGATACACAGTATCTCTTAATCATTTTTATCTTTGTACAAACTCGTATAAAGCTTCCTTATCTTGACAAGTAATGATGTAAACCCATTGTTTATGGATGCAATCAATTTACTTAAAAACCTCACGAATGCATTCGTGTAATAAATTGGTACTTATATAGGTACTTACTCGTACTTATTCTCGATACACATCTGACTAAACTTCCAATGCTAAACATCCCGTCAGGGAATTATGCCATGACAAAAGGATTGATATTCGCAGTAGGTACTGCATAGGTATATTATTGGGTATTGTAATGTACCTATACCAGAGAACAATAGCACAGTTTAAATATATAGTAAACAGTTGGTAAGCTACGTACTTACGTTCGGAATTCAAACACACACAGAGACGTGTGCTCTACAGGGATTTCTCGGTTAGGTTCGGTAAGGTAACAGCGAAATATTCAAAGGTTGTCAGTCGGTGTTACTTCGAGACAAAGTCGGTCACGATTTGTGTTGCTCCCATATTTTCCTATATTAATAATTATATTGACAGGTCTATATTGTAGTGTTTACGGCTGCTTGAACTCCGCAATATAAAATCAGCAGTTAGCTTTTTTTAAATTTCCCGCTGATATCGAAAGGTATAATGAATGTTCAACTATTTCTCTACGAATTTGTTGTCAATATTGACCGATTGCTTTGAAAATACGTGTCTTCTCTGAAATCGTAATTATGGTCAGAAATAAAAATAAATGGCGGCCATTTTGATATTTTTTATTACTGGACCGATTATATACAAAATCGATATCTGAGATTTCGTATAGTCTCTAAATCCATATATAAAGTCGGAATTTAAAAAATGGCCGCCAATTTGGACCTTCTTAGTTACTGGACCAATTGCTTTCAAAATCGATATCTGAGAGTCCATATGGCCTCTCAATACTTATTTATAGTTAGAATTTTAAAAAGTTGCCGCCTTTTTTATCTTTTTAGTTACTGGACCAATTGCTTTCAAAATCGATATCTGAGAGTCCCTATGGCCTCTGAATACTTACATAAAGTCAGAATTTTAAAAAGTTGCCGCCTTTTTTATCTTTTTAGTTACTGGACCAATTGCTTTCAAAATCGATATCTGAGAGTCCCTATGGCCTCTGAATACTTACTTATAGTCAGAATTTTAAAAAGTTGCCGCCTTTTTTTATCTTTTTAGTTACTGGACCAATTGCTTTCAAAATCGATATCTCAGAGTCCATATGGCCTCTAAATCCTTAGTTAAAGTCAGAATTTAAAAAAATTGCCGCGTTTTTTATCTTTTTAGTTACTGGACCAATTGCTTTCAAAATCAATATCTGAGGGTCCGCGTAAAGTGGGATAGTTGATAGTGATGACATTATCTTTTTCAGCCGGTCCAAATTGCTTCGTTTGATTTTTCGAGATGATTCAGTAAAGAAACCGGCACTGAATTATCGTGTTTCTGAAGAATACTTTAACGCTTAGGATATTTTACCAGGAACAAATCGCAATTATTAAAAAATATCCATTCCCATCTTTTTTTTAAGAATCATCACATGTTTTTAATTCCTGTTTAAATATCGTCATATAGCTTACATACTACTTACGTACTTACGAGCGAAGCCCTGGGCCAATTCTAGTATTAATTTATGTTTGCAGTAGGTAAATGTAACTAAATAAAATAGAAACCATTTTCCAAAAATATTAGTGACATCCCTAGCGCTCCGCTTGTCGATGTCACAAAAACGTCTTAGCTGAGTTACTGTATGTAGTATATATATACTGTGACAATAGCATAGCGTCTTAATAATGATTGTTGGTTTGAGTGTCAAACATTACATATATAAATTATTTATTCGTTCCTTTCCTTTACTTCCAGGTCGGAATTCTTGCCCAGTACTGCATCGGTCCGTTTGTGACGATGCAGACGCTCGCCGCCATCAACTTGATCCTACCCATCACATTCGTCATCACTTTCATATTTTTGCCGGAATCTCCTTACTACTACTTAAAGTTTGAACGCAGCGAGAGGGCCGAACGCTCCCTCAGAAACCTACGGAGTGGTGATATAAGAACTGAACTTAAGAATATAGAATTGAACGTCCAAGAAGACATGAAGAACCGTGGAACTTGGGGAGACTTGATCTCTGAAGCTACCAATAGAAAAGCCATGTGGATCACGCTGGGAGTGTTCACGATACAACAACTATGCGGCAGCGCTGCTGTGGTGGCGTATGCGCAGGTTATATTTAACTGCACCACCAGTCCAGTCAATCCAAACATAACATTGCTAGAGAATGTAACCGTTGCCGCTCCCATAGAACCCTACCAAGAGTCCATAATTCTTGGATGCGTACAAGTAGCGACTTGCGTCCTTTCAGTTATCCTCGTCGACCGGGTCGGAAGAAAGCCACTTCTATTGCTCTCAGCTCTTGGAGTAGGACTAATGAATGGCACAATTGGAACTTATTTCTACTTCGATCACGTGAACAAAGCGGCAGTGGAACATCTTCACTGGCTGCCGCTAGCTGCTCTTCTGGTGTACATCGTGTGCTATGCCATCGGGTTGTCGACGGTACCCTACGTCATCATAGGAGAGATGTTCCCGACCAACGTCAAGTTGTACGCTTCCTGTGTCGCTCATATCTACACTGGCATCTCTATGTTCGCGGTACAAAAACTATTTCAGGTGAGAGAACTTTTTCTATAAATATGATAATTGGATTTCAAAACAAACGCCGAATACTAACAAAATCCCATTTATTTTAATAATAAACATTTATTACAGTGACGGTATGTACAAAAACGGTCACTGTAATAAAATTCTTTACTACGTTAATATTGCAGCACTACCTTAAACCTTTTGTAAATCAATCATAAATTCAATCTGTCACGTTGTCAAAGTTTGCTTTATATGAAACGTTTTCGTTACAGGTGGTAAAGGACGCATACGAAATATACACAGTATTCTGGGGATTCGCAATGTTCTCTATAATGGGGCTGGTGTTCATGATGGTGATGCTACCGGAGACCAAGGGCAAGTCGTTCGCGTGCATCCAGGCACAGCTAAAGAGAGAGGTGGCGCGCGACAACGCCAAAAAACTGGCCACCGTCGAGTACTGAACCGGAGACAACGTCCGCCGGATTACTTCTCACTAGTTTAGCTTAAGCTTTACTTTAATGTGTTTTAAGGGATCAAGCAAGTTGGAATGACAGTTAAGAATATTGATACTTAAAGTTTAATATACTTATAGCATAGTATAGTGTAACAACGTACAGTTTTCTATAAAGTATTGTAGACACTATTACAAGAGTAGCCTGTGTAGGCACAGTAGAGGGAGGATGGAGGGGGCTAGGAGGCTTGTGCCGGAGAAGGCGGTGAAGTCTTCGGGGTCGTAGTCGGCGGGCAGGGCGCGCGTGCGCACCACGCTCGCATACAGCTTGGCCGAATCCTTCGCCGTCCGCGTCTTGTTCGGACTCTTGAAATCAACCAGGTACAGACCGAACCGGGACCTGTAAATGCATTTACAACTGTGAAATGAATGAAATTAGATATTTCTGACTGATGTACGCGTTTTATTCCACACCAAAAACACTTACAACTCATAAATATGATATGATATGGATATTTCATATTAAAACTATATAAGTAGATTCTACTTACATATTAGAACGTAGTTAGATAAGCTATTTTTTACATTATTAAGAAAATAGTGTAATAATATATTTAATAAAATTCCATTGTCTCAATCTAAATTGATTTGCATTGTATAGTAATAAAATATTTTATTACATCGATATTTTCTTGTTTATAATATCGTTGAAGTTGTTTATTGCTAGCCAGACTAAACTAGTCTAAAGTCTTAAATCTAGAAAAATATGCTATCAGAAATTTGTATTGCCTTTAAATTACATTCTGCTCTTTCATTCCTGTAAGCTCCGACTGGTCTTTTTGATGATATTGGATTAATTGTCTGTAATCTTTATAACCTATTTAATAAGACAAATCAACATCATTATTGTGAGCCGTAGACAGAGCCGTCCACGTTGTGAGCAATCACTGACAGCTGATAATAAGGCAGAACTATTTTCAAACGGTCAAAGAGAACATAAATTTCAATTCAATCTACTTAATTAGATTGAAGTGAAATTGTATGTTCAATTAGCAGATTTAGGTCAATGAAAATATATTCGGATTTAGGTGAGTTTTGACGTCAACAACCGAACAGCTAGCTAAATTGCGAACATTGTTATATGTTTATATTTTCATATTCAATTAACTGGGAGAAATTGTTATTATACCTACCTATGTTATTTCAGTTTTCATATCATTTCTTTTAAGAGATTGTACTTGCAGTTAACGCTCCTGCGGTTGCAGTGCTACCTACAGTACCTACTGACGTAAAAATATGATTTTCTTCAGCTGCTTCATACTATCATATTAAATCATATAATATACATTTCGTCATCATCATTATTTTATAGATGTATAATGTACGAGTAACAATGCAATTGCTCGTAGGCTGAACTTCCCTTGACCATGGAAGAGTTTCTGGTTTTCGAAAAGAATGATAATCAGGTGAGACTATGTATGCCAGAAATTCATTATCTTTCGCAATGCGCTCAGACAGCTTCATTTAATTAAAATTATAAAATGGCGAGATCTAAAGGGCCTCCAGTCGAGCATTTAAAACTATAAAATGCGTAACAACAGCTAGGCACTCTTATGTGGAATTCAGGCTTCGGTTAGAGCTGGAGGAAGAACTAGGGAGCTGAATCTAGCTTTAAGTAATCTATCGTGTGAAGAGAAATCTTTGTACCCCTTTTTATGCATAATGCGCGCACGGAAGGATGTGATATTTGGCATAGTTAAAGTTTATATGGAGAAGGAGTGCAAAATGCTAAAATGACCGTCGAATTTCGACCACAGAGCGACCACTATTTCGTTATATGTTTAAAATAATATAACAGGAGATGGAGCCGGAAGAAATCTCTCATAACCGCTCGCTGTATAAATTATCATCCATCGAGATAAAACCGCCGAATTCCATTATGAATATTTACGGTGCACAGGTTGATCACACCATCATACACAACAGGACCGATAGATCCTTCACAATTATGATGTCCAGTCCAATGCTTTAAAACTTGTGGTACAGTCTGACCAGTGCAAGTCAGGGAAGGTTGTCACAATGTGATGTTATTATGGTCAAAAGCTGTTGAATGTATGTGTTGAAGCTGTTGCTGTTGAACTTCCGCCCGTCTTCTTGGTTTACTCTCAAAAAATAAGATGAGGTTATCTAAATCTTACAAGACCTTGAAGGGTTGAAATATAAGTATGGAATGAGATTATGGCTGTTCCAATCTCAGAACAATAACTCCAATAAACACATAGGTACCGACCTTAATTAATAATGCCATCTAGTAAATCCCACAACAGCCACGAGCACACCACTCTGAGGATGCATGGTTTTAATTTTAGCCGTGCTCAACAGATGTCGCACTAAGACCCTATCAAAGATTTATGTTAGGTATGTCATTTACCTATGCACAATTACAGCCATACAATGTATTATACAACCATCTGTAATTAGTTTCGGATAAAGATAGATAGGTATTATGGTTTAATATTCCAAGGCTTGGCTTGGCCTTGCACCTTGAATATTACTCAGAAAAATACAATTGCTCTGCTTGTGATAGCACATACCGAGTACAGGATATTTTTTTATGTAATGCGCAAAATTGTAGTGATTTAGTGTCCGTTCCCAAATGCAACCGCAGCACTAAAATTCACTCCAAAACAAAATAAAAAATTGATTTTGAATGGCTTGCGCTAGTAAATTATGCATGTCCCCCAGACTAAATCGAATTTTCGTTTCGTTTTAAAGTGTATCCCAATACTACGGTTGCATTAAGAATAGAGACTAAATCCCTGTACAAATTATACGCACTACTATAAAAAAATATCCGTATAATAATAACTAGGTACCTACTTATATGCTATACCAACACACTGTATTATATCTATAGTTAATGAAAGGAAACTTAAATTGCTTTGTGACAGAAATTACATATTACTGATTCCGTAGGTACCTATAATAAAGTCGCAGAAGCCTAAAGTTTTTACGTCTAAAATGATTGGTGAGATGTTTACCTCCGGACATGTACCTACGTTCCCGCAAATAACCCAAGAACATTCTAAGACTTTATAAACAAACCTCAATGACATTTTACAGAACAGGTAGATTTTTGCAGTGTGATTCGCGGAAAAAAATAATTAGTCACGTTTTCTCATTCCGTTAAGTGACGAAAAGGCTGCTAACAGAGTAACGGCCAAACCCAATAACATATTACATTAAATGAACAGTGATTTAGCCCACTAGAGATATAAAGACATGCTCCATACCTAATAAGCAGCTTGTAATGTTAAACACTTAGATTATTGATTGGTTGTCTAAGGTTAAACATTTTGTCTGAAGGAATAGCAGGTGCATCCTTGCGGTCACCAATGCGATTTCCCCTACCGAGTCATTATGGCAATATTACCACGACCATTCATTGTATCAGTCGGAGACCCATATTCGTAGATGTCCATAAGCTGATACAATGATGATTATTCCCCGAGTAATGAAAATATAAAAATAATTAATAAATCAGGCCATTACTGTCCCACGCATGGGCTTCTTCTCAGGATAGGAAGGGTAAGGCACACTGAGGGTGCAGTTGCTGGAGTCGCGCCGCAATGTCAACTTCAAGGCGTTCGTGGTGCAAATACTGAACTGTGTTTTCTGCCCCTCGTCATTGAATAAGATTTTTAGCCCACAGGGCGTGCTGTTCCGTCTCTTCCGCGGATTAGTGCCACAGGATAGCACAAAAAGAGTGTCGTGCAAAGTAAACACAAAGCTTCAATACCTATTCAACCGAAATGTATGAGACAGCTGATTATTTTTTCGCGATTACGATTTTAGTCCATAGACAACATTGTTCAGTGTCATGGTCTGATCCGCACCCTTAAATATGCCATTTGTAAGGTATTTTATCTATGGGCCATGATAGCCTAAAAAATAAGTTAACTATTATTATAATAAAACAGCATACTTACACATAACCGTCGTCCCATTCGAAGTTGTCCATCAAACTCCACGCGAAGTATCCTTGGACGGAGCTGTTGTCTTCATGAATGGCGTGAAGCAACGCGTTCAGGTAGTGACTGTAGTACGACACTCTAGCCTTGTCCTCCAACCCGCTATAGTCTGCGTAACCGTTCTCTGTCACTATTATTGGAACGTTGTCGTAAGTCTTCGTTATCCATTGAAGTAGTCGTCTGAACCCGTAAGGCACCACCTGAGCAATTGTCAGATATTTTTATTTACACCTGTTGTTTATTATTAGGTTATTTGTGGTATAATTAAACAGACGTACAAGTTTTTGAAATATATTATTAGTAAGAAAATTATGTAGTTAAATTGGAAATAAACGAAAGCTTTCTTTCATAATTTCAAAATTCTTTTTGATAACTTCAGCATAGAGATATATCAAATAATGTAAAGCGGGCAAGAGAAGGTACGACAGTTATAATTATCATTAAACAAACGTAGGTATATACTTCAAAGAACAAGCATGGTACCTAATAACCTCGTCTCAGGCGATTAATAAGATTTGCACATTAATTTGCGCCAATAAAATAAAAGACTTGATAAATTAAATTACATTCCCTGCATTCTTATAATAAATGGCAGATGTGAAGGTAGAGTCTAGTGTTAAAATAGACACATTAATTTTCATGTCATATGTGTTAAACGTCGAAGCAATCCAGTTGCTCGATAACACGGATATAGTAGGAAGACTAAATAGAACTAAACCTTTTGAGTTAGTGTAGTGTAGTGTTTACTTAGTGAACAAATAAAAGTAATAGTGCTTTGTACTCGTATAAAACACACGAACAAAGTGTTTTCATATTATCAGACTCTAGGAATGCGCAATAGACGTTACTCTCAGACATAATTTTAATCACGTATATGTTAAATTAAAATTACTTATTAGACTTATAGGCTAGATTGTAATTCATTATTAAGAACATGGTTCTTTCTAACAAAAGAAAAAAAAACATATGTCTACAAATAATAAAAATAATTATATTTTAAAATCTACGGTTCTTTAAGAATCTTTCTTATTTTTGGAAACAGACGGACGGAAAGTTAGTTTGCCAGTTATAATAAACGGTTAGTCGGAAAGGGTATGTATTTATTAAAAAGCCGAAAGGGGGTTGAAGTACTCAACATTATGAACAACTTTTACTAAGAGACCAAAACTAAAATCGCAAAAAAAATCATACATTTGGTCGAGTAATATGTTATTAAATTATTTGAATGGAACACTTGTTTATTTTTCGAGTTATCAGGGTTGATCCTATAGTAAAAGTTTTTCATAATAATGGGTACAATAACCCCGTTCAGCTTTAATACCCTTTCCGACTAACCGTGTCGTAGCAGAGATATCTACTTATTAGGAGTACCTACCTACATAATAGTGGTGCTACTAAGGGCGTAGTTATAAAGGTTAACAATTAGCATATTAATTATAAAACTTGATAATAATTATGTATGTTGATTACCTTAAGCCACGACGAAGACGATTCGGAAGGCCACTTCGGATCTTGTACCCTGACGATACCAACGTCGTTTTCGTGCGAGGGTATAGCACCTACTTCCGTATCAGCCATAGAGAGGAGGTACGTCGTGTAGTGGTTCAGGCCGAAGAAGTCCGCCGTTCCTCGGATGTAATTGACTTCTTCCGGAGTAAACTTCGGCAGCCGGGACCGAGTGTAGTTTTGTTGTAAACTTTTCTCGTCAACTAACTTTATGAGTTCGGCAGGGTAGTTGCCCTCCTTGGAGTATATGGGGTGTGCATACCAACCCAACTGGAAAATGGAAATACGTATATACTATTAGGTTATACCTAAGGGCCAAAACACACTAGGTAGCTACTGTTTGGAACGGTATCGCGCGTTTTCGCGTGATTTGGCTGCCTTTTGCTTACAAAAAGTGAATAACGAACGTGAAATTGCGCGATTCTGCTGCAAAATGTTGCTAGTGTGCTATGGCCCTTATTTAACTTCTGATGCATTTTCTTACCGCTAGAGCCAGCTCTCTTTCGAGACACTGACTATACGCCCACTATCAATTTTCTTTGATCCAGGGTAATTCTACTATCGTCTGTGTTTTATAAAGCCTTATAGAAAAGCTACTTTGGCACCCACAGAAAAATAATTATGCGGAAGAGACATCTTACCGGAAACAACAATTATAATATTAAGTTACTGATTTATATAATTACAGTAAGTTTAATCCATGACGTGGACCAATAACCAAATTTAAGCAAATTTTTATTTCTTGTTTGGTTTGAGTGGATTAGTGGCAAAAATATACACCGTCCTGCTGACCGTGAGTTAAGCTAATTAAGTCATCAGATATAGTTTAACGCGACGGTAACGTCATTACGTGGTCACGGCCTTATTTCAAAGAACACCGATAACTTGCAACATATTTACAAATACTTTGCTCATACAATGAACATCATTAGGTCACCTAGGTATACAAATTTCATATATATACAAGTTCCATGGCATTTCAGTAAAATATAACCTTGAAAGGTCCTACGAAAAGACAATATGATGAAATCACGGTAATTTTACCACATCACTATAACTAATTACAATGGTAGCACAGGGTCCAGAAAACGATATAGAACCTCTAGTGTAAGTTTCTTTCAACTATCTCGATTATACAAATCAACTGCGTTCGGCGCTCCAATTGGTGAAGCGCTTGGAGCGGCCCAATCGGCACGCAAAACGCAGTGAATGCGTAAAATCTAAATTGTTAAAAGACACACTACGGCCTCTGAATATTATTAAAATTACCAAATAATACTAACCGCTGTTTTTAAGTACAGTTCAGCAGCTTCTCTATCTTGTGGCGTGTCAGTTTTCGGTTCAGCCCAGTTTGAGTCTAAGGACATACCAATTTTAGCTGGAAAGATAAGAAGTAAATACTTAAGTATATTTTTTTCATTCCCAATTTAAATACGTCAAATAAAACTAAAGCTATTCATACCTTTATTGACAAGACGGTAATTTTCATTGAAGAGGTGATAGACGCTCGCGTGCGCCTTCAAAAGATTGTGTGCGCAAAGGTATTCGGCAATACCGTGACGGTTCAATGCCGGCGCTCTGTACGTGCCGCCGTAACCTTCCAGACACGTCTGCATCGGCTCATTGAAAGTCACCCAATACTTCACCCTGCTAGAGAAATTGTCGAACAAAACTCTGGCATAATCCGTGTAGTAGTCCACAATGTGTGCGTTCGTCCATCCACCTATATTCTGCAACTTCTGCGGCAAGTCCCAATGGTATATCGTCACCATAGGCGTAATGTTGTACTTCAAGAGTTCGTCAATAAGATTACTGTAATATTGGATTCCTAAAGGATTTATCTGGTTCGTGAGACCGGTTGGCAAGATTCTTGGCCAGGATATGGAAAATCTATAGACATCAACACCGAGTTCGTGAACCATCTCGGCGTCCCTCTTATAGAGGTGGTAGGAATCGGTTGCCACATCTCCGTTTGATCCGTCTTTAACAAAGGTTTTGTTCGTGTGCACTAAATGATCCCATATGCTTTCCGATTTTCCTGAAATTATGACAAACATTATTTCATAAAAATATAATTAAAAAAATCCACTAACTTTAAAGTAACCTTTTCATTTCCATATTCATAATTGGACGTACCATCTTCGTCCCATGCTCCCTCAATTTGGAAAGCTGCCGTAGAGACTCCAAATATGAAGTCTTTAGGAAATGTGTAATTCGATTTCAATCCTCCGGAGAAGTTTGGTATTTCAGCATTTCTGTCAACAAAAATAAAGCATTTTAGAATAATTTAGCTTAATAAAATTAAAAGCAAAATGTCCTTTAGGTGCACTTTTCAAGGTGGTTCTGGTTTCATTTACAATCAACCAAGATCTAACATTCTACAAACAGATATGTATGTAAGCATAACAGATACCGCATTCATGCCTGTTCTACCAAGTCGGAAGTGGAAACCCATGTAGGTAAGATAATTTCAATGATTAAATAAACGTTCCACGCTCCGTGAGCCTAGTACCTTCAACACGGTGTCACGACTAAATCTCGTGCACGTTGGATGATAAATAGATTCCGTCTACATAAACGCAATACTGAAGCACGTTTGTAACGGTAGCGGTGCAATATTGTAATATATGGCTTCCAATATATCTATCTGTGTACCAAAATTTTTTTAAATTCCAGAACGGCCTTTTGCCATTACGAGTAGTGTTAAGATATGATGTGGTTTAAAGTACGCTTATTGAATAAGTCATCCGAAGTTTTGAATCCAACCGCCGAAACCGACTGAACAAGGACTGCACTATTACGAATATTATATATTTTTTGCTCTCTAAAAACTATGCAGCGGTCTATACAATTTACAACTTATAACAGCGTAGGTACATTGTTTGCATTGATAGTTTTAGTATATTTACGAAGATTTTCAGAAATAAAAATCGTAGAATATTTTTTTTCATTGAATCTTCTGCTTCAGCTTCTGCTAAAAATGTTCTGGCAAAAGCTTAACAATCGACTTCGGCTTTGGCAAAAAACGTCCCTTTTATCGAACATAACTTATGATGCATAACCGATCGTCGTCGATCAATCTAGTGACCGATCCATCGATGATTGAAATGAAATGATCTATATTTGCTTGAAGCATGGTACATAAAATTAGTTCTTAGTGAGTTAATTGAGCTCGTTATACTTCACCATAGTTTAAAAATAAATTTAGTTTAATGTAAATTATTATTATGATATTATTATTAAATTACACTGAATAAATTAAATTTGCATTAAAATATCGTCTAAAAAATTCATTCATGTCATAAAAACAATGCTCTACCAGTCACTTATAAAGTTTAGTCTTTTTATTTACAGACAATTCTCTAATGCATTTCGAAATATTGTGTATTATATAATATATTATATAATATAATATTATTTATGTTCATTACATAACATTTTTTGTGAACTAGAGTAGATTTACATTTTGGCATTATATTAATGATGATAATGATTTACAACATTAATCTATCACTGTCTATCACTTACTTTCGACAGAAACAACGTCGGATTTTTTTTCCCTATCAATAATTTTATACATATGACTTCCCCATAAATATTTTTGTTATTAATGGCTTATGAATACTTAAATTTGTTTGTTTAGTCAGTGTGCGATCTAAGATGCCTCTTAATAACCACGTTATATTAAAAACATGTTTTGTTAAATTCCATCTTTTTTACCAAATCTACGTTACAAAAAACTAATTTATGATAAACATTATACAAATGTACTAATTTATATTGCATTGTTCGTTTCATCTGAATTTCTCATAGGTACCTGAAACACCCATTGTTTCTTATTCTTATTCTTTCTTTATTGTCCTACACAAAATATGGAATATACAAAAATACAGTTTAAAGATAAATGCACAATGAGAGATGAAGCTGTAAGCATACACGGTGCATAGGTGTAGCCACGATAATATTATAGATAATAAGTATTACCGTGGTGTAGCTATAGGTACCTATACTCAAACATCCGTATGCAAATTGTAATACTTAACATAAGAAATAACCAGTGGCGTGCATTCCATAGAGCCAAAAAGACACTGCCTACCCTAATAAACTAAGTACCTATTCTAAATATCAGTTAATTTATGAATATTTGAGTCGGTGTGCCGTCTTAAGGTGACTTTCAATCAGAATCATAATTTAACTTGACAATACAACACTCAACTTGTTTTTGCCCGCCCTATAAGAAATGTCTGTGCGCGCCCCTGGGAATAACCATAGTAATAATATCAAGAGACTGGGCAGCAGAATATAAACATCAATGTAAATAAACTCTGCAGACCTTGGTTTTTCCCAAGAGGCGCGGAGATCGAACGGAAAAACCATTGCGTAAAACCAGAAATAGCAGTTACTTGACTTAACTGGTTTTAAATCCAGAAATAGCAGTTGCTTTACTAGTTCTTGCATACCTATTCAAGCAAATCTGTAAAAACTGGGATAAAACAGGTGGGAAGAATGGGTGCCGCTTTGTACCCAACTGCAAACTGATGGATCATTTTGCTTCAAACATACCTACAGATTTGTTTGATATTTTTGATTAATTATGTTGATGAAACGTAAAGATCGATCGACAAACGATTAGTAACAGACAAGACAAATAAAAACAAGAAAAATAAAGTTAAAGATTAATTGTTGACATTATCGACCGACAATATAGAAGAAATATGTAATGACCTTTAAGTAAAATGGTCTCAGTGAAAGAATTCTGATTCAGGATAAGATATGGAACTTTAGAATTCATGGTTATGTAATTCATCTTCATAAAACATAGCATGTATAACTATATACCTATACTCGAATGTCACAGCTACAATTTTATTAGCCATCATGCCTATCTCCCTCTTATCATGTAAAGAAAACAATATTGTGATAGGTACTTACTTTATTTTACTACACACAATAAACGTAAAACACATATATTATCTAAATAAGATTATTGTATTTAAATCACTTTTAGTAAATAGAAACATAATACCTACTGTAATATATTATGTCTCTATTTGCTAAAAGTGCTTTACGTCTAAACGCAAAGAATACCTTATTGTCATCTTCTTCCTAATTCACACACGTGTCAAAAAGTTATGGCGTAATAAGCGAGCTTAGTTTGTATATACGATCAAAATCCCATCACTCCTTTAGGCCAGCTACAACAAAATTTCTTCTCCCAGGATATTAATGCTCAACTTGAGCAAGACCAAGCATTGACCAATATAAGGTGAGATAGAATATTCTATATTCATATTTTTTAATTTTCTATGTTTGTAAGTAAACTTTTTAATTTTCTATTTTATATTTTTATCAAGATTTATTAGCAGGTACCTAATAAGTAACCAGGAAAATCAGTTTTGCATGCCGTTTATACGGCGAGATATGCTGTAAATATTACAACATAAATGTAACACCTATGTAACCATATTTCATGCAAATAAATATTCTTACAACTAAGTATCCTCTCATCACCAACCCAAAACACTTGAGATAAACAAATATTACAAAATTACACAAAAAGTCGTTCCAAAAGACGCATTTGCAGAATAAACAATTACATTTCGTTTAAATCAAGATACATTCTCAATACATGTGACGTAGTAACTGCAGGTCATTGAACTAATATTGTAGTGTCCGATTTTTAACCGACTTCAAAAAAAAGGAGGAGGTTCTCAATTCGACGCGTATGTTTTTTTTTTTTTTATGTTTGTTACCTCATATCTCTCGACTGCGTGAACCGATTTTGATGATTCTTTTTTTATTTGAAAGCTGGTGCTTTTCGAATGGTCCCATTTTAATTTGGTCCAGTTCTGACAATGGGATCCATGAGGAAACCATATAAGTCTTAAATTTACATTAAGTATGTGCGCGACAAATGGTCGAATAACTCAATATCACGCCAACCGATTTCGATGATTTTTTTTTTGTTTGAAAGAGTATACTTTCGAAGTGTTCCCATTTAAATTTAGTGAGGATCTGATGAAGATCTTCGGAGATAGACAATGGAACTCTTGAATGAATAACAGCACATCACTCGCGATTGCTGTAATCTCATGTTTATGTATTGTTTATGCCACTCAAAATTGAAAAATAAAATAAACTTTAAAAAATAGTAAAAACCGATTTCAAAAAAACTAAAAAGTATAAAAATTTTTTCTTAAAAAACTTAACAGCTTCTGAAGTCGGGGCCTATAATTCTTCAATGTACCTACTCGTAGCTTGGCAGTGGTCCCGACTTCAGAAGCTGTTAAGTTTTTTAAGAAAATTATTTTATACTTTTTAGTTTTTTTTTAAGTCGGTTTTTATCCGTTCGCCATAACCTAGGAAATGACCTTCATGACTTCCTTATGTTTATGTAGTTCTCTACGTACTTTTAACCCTCGACAAACAAGAGGGGTGTTATAAGTTTGTAGGGTGTATCTGTGTATCTGTAGATCTTGGTTTATGTACCATGTATTTGTGTATTTGTTTGTGGCATCGTAGCACCAAAACTGATGGACGGATTTCAATGCAGTTTTTTTTTATGGAAAACTAGTTTAATCGGGTATCATCTCAGCTATGTTTAATGAAAATTTGTTCAGCCGTTCAAAAGTTACAGGTCTTTTTCTAATTGGAGTCGGAGGTTTTTGACGGTAAGATTATCTCTGGAGTCATAATTAAATCATTGCTAAAAAATATAACTTTATGATTGTAATGTTATGTTTTCATGTTCACCTAGAGTCTCGACATTTCATAAGTGCCTGTATCTAGTTTACATGAAATAAAGATCTATTCTATTCTATTCATAAAACAACTAATCTAACAACAACATATCTAATATCTATTGACTATTATCACGTCAAATTAAACATTGAATAGATAGATGATAATGAAAGCAACAAATCTGTTTTTAATACAGAACTACCTAGGTGTGTACAACGAACATAGTCTGTAAATTGTACAGATTTATAGTAGATATTTGTAAGATGAAGAAATGACAATGAGCGAATAATCTTTAACCAAATACAATTAAAAAATCTTTGTAATAGCGTCTAACGCTTCTGTTTCGATTGCCCATTATTAGAATGGGAAATGGCAAAAGAACGGCTAGACGCTAGACGACTACGTATTGTAATACTACTTTTCCACGAGTTCTGCATACAAGAGCACGCAACACACATTATACAGGGTGACTGATTGAACAATGGAAATATTGAAGGAGTTTATTGTACTCATCATTATGAACAACT
The DNA here is from genome assembly GCA_932294325.1 of Allophyes oxyacanthae. Taxonomy (NCBI): domain Eukaryota; kingdom Metazoa; phylum Arthropoda; class Insecta; order Lepidoptera; family Noctuidae; genus Allophyes; species Allophyes oxyacanthae. The sequence continues at coordinate 7,355,224 of OW028610.1, forward strand.
TTAATAATGGAACCAAAACTGAAATCGTGAAAAAAGAACAACTGTTCCATACAAATACTTCAATATTATCAACTCGACTTAGTGTATGGAACAGCTGATTATTTTTTCGTGATTTCAGGATTGGTCCCATATTATAAGTTGTTCATAATGATGAGAACAGAAGAAGGAGGGTCCTTCAATATTTCCATTGTTCAATCAGCCACCGTGTATAGGTATTATGTCATGTCTCACCAATATCTCTAGCAAGTCGATTAACAGTCTTTTGTCGCCAATATTGGTTAAGAAGAGCATTGAACTAAATACATAAGACTATTGCGCAAACACGCGAGAACTACTAGACACGTGCCGCAAGTGACCGCACTCTTGTTAGATTTCTCTTTAATCAAATGTGTTTCAATCTATTCACTAGGCATTTATTGAAAAAGCACGCATTTCCGGTTCGAAGAGGTCACGTCTTGCAGAAGCTACATAATTTAAAAACAAATAGGTACATTACATTATTGTTAAAGAAGAGCATTGAACTAATAAATATATGAAATGTTTACGTTCCATAATTGAAACTTACAAAATTTTAATAAAAACAGGTCATTGTTTAGTGCACACAAGAATCTGATTCAACAAGTTCGCTGTGTCAATGCGAAGTGGAAAAGAAATTCTCTTTTCGAAATTAAATTGCTTCCTTTTTTAAAGTAGTAGCGATCAAGATGTTATTTATCTTCAACAAAGTTCGTTTATCTGTTCACGTGATGACTATATTCCTTTGAGTGTTACATGCTCTAAGAAGGCTCTAAGCTACATTCATACATCATTGACTAGTGCATCTACCATGTTTTTGTCTCTGCATCACCCTAAGGTTGTCTGGCAGAGAATGCCTTTGGCATTAAGACCGCCTTTGTACATATTTGTATGAAAAGCATTAAATAAATAAATACGGCAGGTAGTCAATATTAACGACACTTCCTTTTGCAATGCACGTCTTAAAAGGAGCATACAAGACCACTATGAGATGAATTTAGTGGTCCATAATTTGTAATAGTTTACGTATTTATTGCATCTTTTGATCTCTTAAACTAATCATTTCTGTCTGATCCACCTGTAAACAATAAGATAAATCATGGTCTGAAGAAAATATTATCATGATATGTTATCAATGAATGAGCTGAAGTTGTACCAATTGTATATTTTTATATAAAAGTATAGGTAAGGAGGCCCTTTCATGCTAACTGTGTCATTGTCAATGTGAACTGAACTGTTTCCGCGAGGAAAACCTTCATACCTGCCGTATCGAGATTTTTACGGAACACAAAATACATTAAACATTTAATCATTTCCAAGTAACCTACTGTAACAAATTCCTAACAATTAGTCAATATAACCTGCCAAGTGATAAAAAGCACAAGGTTTTGAAAGGATAATTACTAATTACACTGCAAAAGGCTGGTATTAATAATGCCATAAAGTTTAATATTTGTCTCTGGATATATAATTTCTATATAAACCTATCTAAGCCATATATATATATATATGCCATCTATGCCTATCTATGCTATATTAAATGGTAAAGACGCGAAGGCGCAGTTAATTCAAGGTAACATGATAAACAGATCCATTTACCCAAACTTGCTTAGTTCTATTACCAGAATATATTTATAATATATATATGATTTATAGGGCGGGTAACATAACACATTAATGTTGATGTTATGTGTTGTGAATAATTAATATGTGTACGAAGCCCTTGAAGGCCAAACAACATCTTAGAAACTCATTATCAAATATAGAGGACCTTTAAGACTTCGCAATGATTGGCAATAAAGAAATATTTGGATTTTTAACACCATATAAAATATATATTATGTCTATGATAATACCTAAGCCTAAAAGTTCTTCAGGGCAGTTCGAAGCCCGGTACTTAAGAAAGAAATGTACGAGGTAGGTACTTAAAGTAGATTTCGGTGAGAACATTGTATACATATATTTATATACTTTTATAGCACTAACATAGTTCATAAGTGCGTGTTAACTAACAAATTGGATCTCTGTTGTCTAAATAAGTAAATAAATTATTAAAATTATTATTGGTAGGTGCCTAACTTTGTACAGTAAAGTAGACTTGTTTATGAACATTGGTCAAAACCACAAAGAAAATCTAATGTTTCAAGAATTTCACGTCATCTACCGAAATTTCGCCATAATTACATTGGAAACTTACTTAGGTAGTCAATTGATGAGGATGTTAGTAAGGAATCGTTTCTGAGAATGATTTTTAGTACCAGTAACAGAATGCTTCTGCATTTCCAAGTATCCAATAATGGCATGGTTGTCATTTACCCCGTAGTTATATTAAAACCTTCGGGTGAGGAATGTCTTTTACCATTTACGTCCTTACCATCAAACTGCCCAAATAATTATACCTGACTCTTTGGCACAGTTAAGGCCATATTCACCGACTATAACAAATGTTTAAAATGAATGATTGTTATATTATCGGTATATATCTACTTGGTTTTATCCTAATATGAACTAAACCGATTGTCAGTTAATGAATGTGTTAGGTATATGCTATCCTTATTGCTTTGGTTTTTCCCCACATTGATAAATGGGTAATACATAATTATTTCAAGATGTTTGTTTATCTCAAGTAATTGTGATATCAAAATGGAATAGAATTACAAAAAAGACCATAAAAGTTTTATAGATATTAACATTAATGTATCAATCTAACGGGTCACTAATATAATTATCAATAATAATAAGTTATTTATTTAACGCTGACTCGCAATGGTAATGTGTGCGAAGGTCTACAATCGACCACTACGGCCCAAGTTCACCAACGACATAACAGACGATTAGTGCAAAATCAGCTGTTTAAATATGAATTTTGTATGGGTAATCGGCCGATTACATATGAAACATCTGTTATTTTATCGGTGAATATGGCCCTAAATCCTGCTCAGCTGCCGGACGGAGTTTCGAAATGATGCGTGTGTACTTAGGCCCTTATAGAAGACTAGCGACCCGTCCCCGGCTACGCCCGGGTGTAATTTCTCTATTATCCTTACATTAAATATGAAAGTATTATACACATAAAGCTTCCTCTTGAATTACTCTATCTATTAAAAAAAACCGCATCAAAATCCGTTGCGTAGTTTTAAAGATCTAAGCATACATAGGGACAGACAGACAGGCAGCGGGAAGCGACTTTGTTTTATACTATGTAAGTATGTAGTGAGTAGTGATAAAAACAAACATTACATATCATGTAGTAACTATTGTTACTTGAAAACTGTATTGTGCATAAAAGGACATGTTTTTTTATATCCCAACGTCTATAGTATTATTGACAGTTACCATAACAATTCAGTGCTATTACTATTAGAGGACACGGTATTTAGTGTCCTCTAAAATTAGATTACACTCTATCATCGATGATCTGTTGATAGATTGAACCAAGCACGATTCAGTCAGGCAACTTAAGTTAAGGATCACCTTTTGTCAACCAACATAACTTACCAAGACTGCCAAAACAAACCGTAGGAGTAGGTATCGACCTCATGAAGGACAACATTATGTAGAGGAAAATATGGTTGCTACGAAATATTTTATCTTTATATTGTAAACGAAAGTTGTTCTAAAGTAATAGCAGTACATAATAGCTAGCCTTTATGGTGAAGGGACAATGCGTTGTCTAGTATCCCAAGGGTGTATCTCTAATTATTTAGAGAATCTTAATATTTATGTGAATTCAGTTACTAATAGGTACTTGTGCATTGCCTTCGAACAGTGAAAGGAAACTTGATTTAATCTTCTAATTATAATTAAAGTAATTATTGTGTGTTTTGAGAGGCCTATATCCGACAATGGACTACATTGCTGAGTTTAGGTACTGAATGATTGATACTCTGAGAGATAAGTAATGTTAATCGTTACCTAATTTCATCGGACATTTACTACGCACTAATACCTGCAAATAGTCTTCACCTTTCAACAATTCGTTACGATGAGAGACAATCGATTACTATCTTTATGTAATGACTACTAGCTACTTGGGAAAAAATACTCGAGCCACCTAGCAAGGTGAAGTGACAAATCCTACATCGCGCTTTATGAGTTTACAAAATTACAACTATCGTAATCTATATATTAATACGTGAAGAGAAAACTTTGTACCCCTTTTTAAGCAAGGGTTAAGCATATTACGCGCACGGAGGAGTGTAAGATTTGGCATAGTTAAAGTCTATATGGAGAAGGAGTGTAGAAAGCTAAAATTTTGGTCGAATTTCGACCACTGGGCGACCACTAGTACAAATTGATTTATGAACCCGTAACCCGCCCCAGGTTAACCTCCACGCCTGGTAAAAGGATCCTCCATATTCAGTGAAGGAACACGATGCTTCGTTCCTCCTGATATTGTATTAAGTTTTGAATATTAGATTACCTATATGAAGACACAGAAATCTTCAGCCGTTTGAAGATCTAGACCTCTTTTCTAGTTGATGAAGAGATATAATAGATACTATTTGGATTCGGGGGGTTTTGACGGTTAGGCATAGAGATAATACCTATATATAACTATATTGTACTATTTCTATGCGGTTAGGTTATTAAATAATAGTACTTATGTCATTTACATAGCTATTAAACGTATTTGCTTATCAATTGTAAAACAATGGCATGTAATAACAATCATTACAAAGGTATTTAATTAATTTAGCGTGATTATTATATTTATTGTTATCACGGCTAATTAAATATGAGCTTAGAAATGTTATTTTACAATTATAGATAACCGCCTTGTCAAGATCAAAACAGTGAACTCTTTCGATACTTTAAGTTGCCTCATTAGTCCGTCGCCGTCGGTGTACAACAGTACCCCTCTACCCCTGATTCCTAACCCTTCGGGAGGAACACCATACAAGAATTACCCATACCAATATTATAGTTACTTTTCTTGGATAAATAAATATGGAGGAATTTGGTATGGTATTCCTTCCCTTTCTCCAAGGGTTAGGATCAGCAGGGCTATCACGGCAATATAAGGGATAAAAAGAATCTGGGACAAAAGTATCTCTTTCTCGTTTCTTTCTTTCTCCCGAGGTTAATAAATTGGGACTTTAGTCCACCATTAATTGTCTAAAAAATAATATGTTTGTTCCTCATCGCCGTGCTAGCAAAGGGGACAATTTTTGTTTTGTCTTCTTTTAAGCAGACAAAGGGTGGAGAAAACTGATTTGTCCACCCGCCGTGCTAACTCTGCTGGGGTACTTTTGTACACCGACGGCGACGAACTAATGCGACAGCTCAATGTATCTATTAATTTCACTGTTTTGTCCTTGACAACGTTATCTATTGTATAATAATATATATTTCTTAGCTCATACTAACTGTCTGTGATAGCAATAATTATGATAAACACGCTAAATTAATTAAATACCTTTGTAATGATTATTATTACATGCCATTGTTTTACAATTGATAAGGAATCCTTAATACGAATAAATACAAATACGGTTAATAGCAATGTAAATTACATAAGTAGATACTATTACCTAAACATTAGCTACATGTAGAGTAACACAAAGTGGAAGATCCCGTCCACCAAATAAGTCGAGACACCTATATGAACGTTTAGGAAAAGTTTCCTGTCTTTTTAGAATCTGCACTAAAAGACATTGGTAGATTCGACCCTCTCTATAGCTATAGTGCCACAAACTTATCTGACCTGGCATCGCTGCCGTCGCTTTACCAACAAAATTAATGTTTTGTAGCGCCGTTAGCTCCAATTTTGGTCACCGGGTCAGATAAGTTTGTGGCACTGTATAGTTTATTAACCGACTACGGAGAGGTTTGACCGGTATGTATGTATGTTCATCTGTTCCCTCATAACTTCTGAACTATTTTGAGATATGATTAAAAATGGAATGTTATCTTAGATTTATATTTTATGTATTACTATGACTACTCACAGATTGATTATTTAAATATTATATTTTTACTATATATATTATTATTATTACCTACTACACAATTCCATGGAAACTTGTTCTGTCAGCCACCTTAGGTTTCAGCTGAAAATCATCGCTGTAGTGTTACTGCAGCATATGCTGAGCTGAGGCCTTTTGGTCACGTAATACCACACCGAGCCTAATTTAATGTCATAGCTTACATTTATGTGCGCAAGTAAGCCTGCTGCAATTATTGCTGTCACTCGCGGCTTTTTTGTTTCTGTAGTACAATATGGTGTGATTTAAACATGTATTGTGTTGACCAATAAAGCCAATAAACCTTATTTCTTTCTTTCTACTACAATTACAAACATATTTTATTAGTACGTTTTATGCGGACACTACTTCAATCATTTTAAAGAGTTATCAACCCAATAACAAACATAAAAAAGGTAAAAAAAAAAAAAACACGCGTCGAATTGAGAACCTCCTTTTTTTTGAAGTCGGTTAAAAATCACATTTTCGGAAATAACAGTAACATCATTTGCGTTCACTGGTAACATCCATATTTTTCCGTTAGGTACCTGTAATTCTTTTTTTACGACAAATCAAGTGAAGTAAGCCAGGTAGATCGTGTGATGCAATTCCAGTCCGTAGTACAATAAAGTCAGGTCAAATAAACAAAATGCGAATAAAAGAAAAGCAAATACGGTAGGTACTTATTAAAAAAAATTGTACGTACGAAATCTCGAATCCAAACACCAAGGCACTTTTTTAGCAAAACGTCATTTTTTTGGACTTGCAAAGGGACTACCAGCCGTCTTGTTTCCTTTTTCTTAATTTTTCAAGGTCGGAACTATGTCTTCTTTCTTTTGTCTATCCAGGGAATTTAAGACCGGAGCCAAGTCTTCTTTTTTACAAACCAAGACAGGCAGATGACAGTGATTGTAAAATAGTTATTTGTTATGCAAGGCTGCAAAGTTGTTATTTGGTGCGAGTGCTTGTATTGAACACCGAGCAAGCGAAGGATTCTTATAAGAGTATAGAATCCTGAGCGTAACGAGGTATTCAAAGGCACGAGACACAAATAATTTGCAACCGTGCGAAACACACAACTTTTCATCTCACTAAAGCGAGGAAAATGTTAGATGCCTAATTATATTTGAATTGTTTTTCACCACTGTACACTTGTCCAGGGCGCCAAACCCTCACTCCTGGCAGAATGCTCTCGTAATTACAACAGTCTTGGGGCCCAGGTCTGTGCTCTACACCATAGTTCGTCACGTTCGAATTTCAAATAACTTTTCCACGCTAGCGGATAAAATAGACTTTTGCGCTCAGATTTCGAAGAATAAAGAAAGCCTTTATGAGCTAGTGAGATGAAATAGTTATTTGTTATACAAGAGTGCAAAGTTGCTTTTTAACCGCGTGTTCAATTTTGATGACCGAGCAAGCGAAGGATTCTAAAATTGAATCACGAGCGCAGCGAGTGATTCAAAATTAGAATCCTGAGCGTTAGCGAGGGAATCAAAAGAGCACGAGGTGAAAAATCTTTGCACTCGAGTGCAACACGTAACTTTTCATTCCACCTCAGCGAGGAAATGACTAAATGCAAAAAAAAAAACGTTTAATTCACAAACTTAGTGCACACGATGTTCTAAATTCAATTTACTTTATCCTCTAGAGAATAAAAACGGCTTTTCCACTCAGATATTGAAGATTAAAAATACTCTTTCCGAGATGGTGGGATGAAAATTTACTTTATCCTCTAGAGAATAAAAACGGCTTTACCACTCAGATATTGAAGATTAAAAATACTCTTTCCGAGATGGTGGGATGAAAAAGATATTTCTATGGCTTACAGGTTGTTCCGGGTCTGAGTGCGTGTGCATGTGATGTATGCTTGTAAACTGTACGCAAGATACAGGAGTATTCCTAGTGTAAAGCAACGTTTTAAAAATATACTGAAATATATACTCTATCCTAGCGATGGGACGAGTCGAGCTTTTTTCAACTCGAGTTACTCGAGTTAAAATATTCTTTGACTCGAGTTGCAACTCGAGTTGACTCGACTCGGTGTCTACACAGTACGTACGGTCATGGATTCGAATACACGAACATTTCGTGTTTATTTTTCTTGCGTATTAGAACAATTCAACGTCCAAACCGAGTGTTTCCAATAAAAAAAAAAAAAAAAAATTGATTAGGTAGTATTGTGAATGATAAAATACATAATTTCTAATATAAAAAATTATTATATTGCTGTCAAAGCATTAGAAATATTTAATGAAGTATGGTGCTCTGAAAGTTCTCGACGTTGCGTTGGTTCATTCACCCCTAACATTCGGTATTGAGGTTGAAGTCCCAACACTGTTTTCACTGGTCTTGGGAATAGTGGAAATATCAGTACTCTGTTCGTTTCGAATCTCGTTTCCGCTGCGAGTTAAATTTTGTCCAATAGCTTCGTTGTACTGAGCAATATGTTTCTTTTTTTATATGGTTTACCAAAGTTGTTCTATTTCCATTAAATTTATAATTACAAGGACAAAATTTACACACAGCAGCCATCGTTGGTTTTGTTAAAATACTCCCATGCCACACTCTTTTTATTACCAGAGGCCATAATTTAATATAATATTTTTAAGATAATAGTAAGCTGATAAAACTTTCCGACTTGCGAGCGACCCGGCTTTCTCTCTTACAAAGTGTAAATAACCAGAAATAAACAACGAACAAGTCAGCGAGTCGCGTCGACCATCCGCGCCGAGTTAGCCCGAGTTACGCCATACGCGTGAATCGTGATTGGGTAGTTGACTCGGTACTGCAATAAACGACGAACGAGTCAGCGAGTCGCGCGCGTCGATCTTCCGCGCCGAGTTAGCCCGAGTTACGACAACGAACGAGTCAGCGAGTCGCGCGCGTTGGTCTTCCGCGCCGAGTTACGTCATACGCATGAATCGTGATTGGTCTGTTGATTCGGTAACTCGGTTGCCGCACGCCGAGCCGCGTGGTCAGTGAATGAATAATACGAAGCTATGGACCGACCGAGTCAACTCGAGTTTCGAGAAAAGCAACTCGGGTCACCGAGTTCACAGAGCAACTCGAGTTACCCGAGTTAAATAACTCGTCTCGCCCATCGCTACTCTATCCAACTAAAATCCATCGACCAACAACTTAGTCGTTGTAGTTCACACAAGTTTTAAAAGGGTATAATGTCAAAATAGTTAATATTTTAATGAATAAGAATAAATTCAGCAGCGTCCGTATTTTAAAATTGACTGAAAAAAATTTGTTTTCATCGCATACATGGTGAGCATAGTCTTTCTTTTGGATATTTGATGATGATATGATTCTTTAGCAATGTCCTTAGGTAGTCGTAGCTAAAAATATACTAAACATCAACGAAAGATGGGTTTACAACAGTATACATCTCGAACCATTTCTTTTCTTTCTTTTTCTTTTTTAATAAAAACATTGCCCCTCACTAGGATTTCTCCTGTATCGAGGGTACAGTTTACAAACATACATGTCACATGCACACACAACCAGACCCGAAACAAATATATGTAGATCATACAAATATTTGTTCCGTGCGGCACAATTAACCATTGGGGCAATACCAGACATGCTAAATATACTTTCCTTCGGTTTTTATTATCTTTTAAGCGCTGAGCAGACGACGGACTACTTTTCGGGCGGACTACCACAGACCAGAATATTTACGACAAAAAATTGCTGCGGGCAAGAAAACTCGGCACGGTCTCATAACGCACACGACGCGCGATGGTCATTTAGTTCGTAGTTGTCGTCAGAACTCTAGTGACCTCACTGGCCACAAGCACAACCACCAACCAGGGTCATTCTTGCCCACAGCAGTCCGCCGGACAAAAAGTCAGTTGAAGAATAAGTTGCCAAGGAGAACCAAATGCTAGGCTTTTCGTTTATGGGAATCGAACCCATAACTTCACTTTTGGAATTGGAAATATTAAATTCCTAGCGGTATGTAATATATCTGCCGATTTCTTGTTTAGAATTAACAGTAAACGGATTGGTCATAGTAGGTAGGTACCTACGTCAGCACCTAGTTTACCTACGTATTTTACGTTTTGTTTTCCTTAAGAAACTAGGAAAAATAGCGTACCTACTTCATTTATAATGAATGATTATACCGAGTCTATGACGTAAAAGATGTTTCTATGACGCCACAATAGATAATTTCACGGATCATTCAATATAAAAATTGTAAATTTTATATCGACCTCTGTTATTTCGTTGACGAAAATATATCCTCGCTCTAACGCAGAAATTATAAAATAAATTACTCTTAATTAAAACTGTACAGTGTACAGTCAGACAAAAGTAGATGCTAATTGTATTAGTTTTTGTAATTAATTATAATAGAATAGACTTAGAGAATAGCATAACTTTTCGACTAGTGTCATGGTTAATTTATCTTCTTTGATAAATAAATATCAAAATTACGAAAAGATCATGTACATAATGTCAAATGCATAATGACTGTACATTAAGTTGAGAAATATATTTTTATTTACGATAGCTCTATAAAGTGCCGACTCTTTTAAACCTAACTAAACTATTTTTTTTATACAATAATATTTAAACATGAATATTACGTAATGTGTATGATTAATAGAATTGTATCTTTGATTTAAACTCTAGAGTTTCTCATATAGTTATATTATCTATATGAATTCTTAAGTGAATAGTCTCAGGTTAATTTGTAGATTAGGCGTCATAAAACAATCAGTCGTAAATTATACCCGAATACAGTTTATCGTAAATATTTATAATAATTTATTGAGATGGTTAATATTTTTTGCATAGCTATTGAATTTATGTATGCCCTCGATTATTATATTATAAATTTAAACAGTTAAAAAAAAAACCCACTTCAAATAACTAAAAGTAAAATAATTTTCATACAAAACTTAACAACTTCCGAAGTCGGTGCCAAGTTATGGTGTATTGAAGAATTAAAGACCCCGAATTTAGAAGATGTTAAGTTTTTTTATGAAAATTACCTATTTTATTCCTTAAAAATTTTTGATGTTTTTTTTTACGTTTTAAAACTTAATATGTAGTGCAATAAACAATTACAAAAACCCAAGACCATAGGAAAATGCTTGTCGCGAATCGTTGAGGAGTTCCCTCCTAGATCTCGTACTCTAAAATCAGATCTTAACCAATATTTTACGGAGCCAAGTTTAAACCATCCAAATCGGTTTATTAAAAAAAATCCGAGAAATCCGTATCCATACATGAAAAAAAAATACGTCGAATGCATAACCTGAATCAAAATTCCAATAGCAAATCTAATAAGGATTCCATTTTCAACAATTTTTTTTATTTTTTTTTGTATTTTCGTATTTATTTATTCAATGTTTTCATTTTCCACCGCCATTTTCGAAAATTGTTCGAGTCAGCGGAGGCAGTCTGTCAAAATTTCCCGGCTCCAGGGGTTAAAGTTCCTACATAAGTGAATTCTTTTTACAACTGCAAGTAAAAAAATTCTGACTGTAAAGTGAATTCTGAGTTTACAGCAATATGATGTTAAGTATAATCCGACAACTGTAAACCTATAGGCACTTGTTGGTGTTAGATATAATCAACCACTGATTTTGCGAGCCCCGACATTAATATCATACAGCAGCATCAGATTAAAGATGGTAAAAAATTAGGTAGGTACCTAAATGGTCATTCCACTCCTCCGATTTTCCTCTACAAAAATGTCCGCATCTTATTTTTATTTTTACATAAAATTAGGTAGGTAACTTCCATTTTATAACAACAATACTTACAATAACCTGTGACTTTTCGCCATTAACGGTGATAATTTAATTTAAATAAAGTTAATGCTTACCCCATACACAATACTGCAAATATCACCATAAATTTGTAGAACTCCATTATTGTAAAATTATCACTAAAATATGATCAGAATAAATTAAAAATATATCACTTTGTTATCACTGCGAGTATAAAAAATATTTAATTAATATTTCTAGACATTGCTTATTAAAATAATAAAAAATAAACGTAATAATGAATACTATATTTGAGTAAATCCATGTAATGTGCGCCAAAAACCAGCGCAGACTGAATGCTCATGCGCCTTTGTAGCGCTACGAACCTAACCGCCTCCACTTAAAGTGGCAGCTGTGATAACGAATCTCGTTGTGATGTCGTCATCACGTTGATGGAGTTCGCAGACTGTAAAAACCTGTCTTAAGAACTTGTCCGATATTCCATTGTTTTATTTATTTACTTTTGTATGACATCTACTCTGCCTCAGTAAACTAAATGAACCCATGATAAAAACTTCCTCCAACATATTTAGCTAGACGCTAAATACGTTGGAGGAAGTTTTTACGACGACATCGGAAGACGTGCTATCTTAGAAATCGCAACACTCGAATATAATTTAACTGTTGGTTTTCCCAAGCGTGGTAAATGGATCGATTAGAAAACGAGGCAAGCTAGACCAATACTTTCTGACTCTAGATACACGTGATCCATGTACCAACGCTAAACCTACTCCCAGTCAATAAAATATCTATATCTTAATACGTGAAGAGAAAAATTTGTACTGCATAAAAAGGTGGGCGACCACTAGTATATCCTACTCGTACATCTATTTATTATATTAATACGTAAAGAGAAAACTTTGAACCCCTTTTTAAGCATATTGCGCGCACGGAGTGTGAGATTTGGCATAGTTAATGTTTATATGAAGAAGGAGTACAGAAAGGCAAAATTACGGTCGACCTTCGACCACTGGGCGACCACTAGTAAGATACGTGAAGAGAAAACGTTGTACCCGAGATTTGGCTTAGTTAAAGTTTGTATGAAGAAGAAGTGCTAAGCTAAAAAATGTTAGTAACAGTTAAAAAACATATGAACATAAGCTGTAATTGTGTTTTTTTAAACTGTTACTGACATTAAATTTTAAATTTCATAGGTATTGCAGGGTATTAAGGCAACCAACACACGCTAATGATGCATTTGTACACACACTCGCAGCTGGCAAAATAGAAAAAAAATATACGCAATAATTATAATATATTATTATTAATCTTTGACGAAAGAACCAAAATAACGTTCGATATGAAAAAGCTTTTCTTTGCCAACTGTAATACGTGTACACTATAAATAACAAGCAGGTACTTTATGCACTAGTTCGTCTATCAAAAGTTATTGAAATAATAACCTCATGACTTAAACAAATTTTAAGTACATAGCATGTATATAATTATATACCAAAAACCTAATTTGGGATAAGACAGCCCATTGTGTAATTATTATGTTGATTGCTCCTTTTTTATCAGATGTACAATAAAGAGTAGGAATTAAAAAAATAGAAAATCTGGACCGCGATAGGATGATTAGATGATCATAATGATAATGCAAGAAAATCTTATTCAATATAATAATACTCCTAATAAAAATTCATTGCGGTTTTCATGAATTCAGCAACCTCCAACTTTATTTAGCTAAAATATAACATGCGTAGCCGTGCTGCTACGTGCGTAGCAGTGCCGCAAGGCTGCACGTTGCAGTGCCTTCCTGCACGGCAACACACGTAGACGCAATATAATTATACCTGCGGACATCGAACGCGCGTCTCAAAAATCCGAAACATTTTACTTAAATATAATATAATAATTATCACTAAGCTTTAATAAAACCCGCGTACCTACCGTTACTAGATTACGCTGGCAATACAGAGGATTTTTAGATTAAACAAATAAGTTGATGGTCGCTGCTGTAAATGAAACCAAACAATTTCAAAGAACATGAAAGGCTGATTAGCTGATATCCCTAGTATTGGTATCCCCCATTTTGATGCACTTATTTCTCTTAAATTATGACCAATGTCAAGGGAATCACCTGCATAATTACGCATATTGATGAACAAAACCAGTCATAACGAAACAATGTTTTCCTTATTTCATGTTGACGTAGGACCGGTAAATAGGATGTATTTGAAAAAGTGTATCTAGTAGGTACTTAAATAATACATAATATATGGCTTAAATGATCTGGCATATTTAATGCCGTAGAGATTAATAAAAGAATTTTTTCACAAAAAATAGGAATGATGGAACACTCCAATTGCCTGAGTAAACAATCACGCGATGTAGACAATTGGATACAAACTGCAAAATTCCAGGTATTAATTTAAAGCAAATTATATTCTGTTATTTAGATAACATAGTGATTTTTTTGTTGTCCTACCCTAATCTCAGGAGCTCAATATTATTCGTGGTAATTATACTTCGTTGCTGCATCCTATGAGATTTAATAAACCATGTAGTCCGTCTTCTGTTGTACTGCATCATCACACGAATTTTAGATCTTAAATAAAATCAAGAGTTAAAAACTAGTCACTAACTGACTCCACTACGTAGTGTTCCCACTTGTCAACAGATGGCGATATTTTCATTCGTCTTTTCGTGTGTACGCGATTCGCATCATCCGTGTCGTACTCTCCGAAATATTCTTATTTTGTTGAAATCTTTGAGTTTTTAGTGAATATTTACAGTGAAAGTGTTAGAAAGGAAGCTAAGGATGAGTTTAGATACAAAATTCAACGCTTGGAAAAGGAATTGCAGTTCCGACAAAAACCGCCGGCGTAATATCAAAGTGAAGTTACCTACTAACTAATAGCTGTGCTTATGTTTCGTAATAAGTTTACCGCTTACACTCAGAATAATTGTATTATTATGGTAGGTATAGTACAGTGTACATTATTATAGTGGTGATCAAGAAATAACCTTAACGTGGCGTGATGCCACCCAAAAAGTTAGTACCTACCTATTATTATTACTACAAAAAATAATTAAAGAAAGGCCGTAGCCTTTATAATCACAACTGGCCGCACGAGGCCATGAACAAGTGTCGACGTGTGTCACAACATGAATTTCGCCTCTGGATGTGATAATTTTCCCAGTGGTCCATTATTTCCTCAGTGGTGGCACGCGATGTCATCCGGAAATAAAAATACTTTCTTCCTTAATGTGGTGCCACGAGATGTCATCCAGGAAGTAAAAATACTTTCTTCCTTAATGTGGTGCCACGAGATGTCACCCAGGAAGTAAAGATCACGCTGATTTAGCCTTGTTCCCCTATTAAATCCTGAATAACAGCCAAAGGAAACCTTTAGGAAGAAGATACCCGGAGGTCTCTAAACGCTGGGGTATAATCCTACTCGAAGGCCTAACAAAGGATCAAAAGGAGAAGTTGTTGACCTGTTCGACCAATACAATGAAAAACTTTAGCTGGCTAAAGAGCTCACACCTCTAATGCCGAATGCCACGGTGCGGAGGGACAACAACTCCCCCCCCCCCCCCCGTCAACCGGGGAGCGGCGCAAACGCCGCATCGCCTCCGCCGCGCCGCGCACCGCTGGCGACGAGCCGCGGTCCGCGGACCGCCCACCGCCGCCGCGCCGCCGCGCCGGCCGCCGCCAGCGGCCGCTAGAGGTACCTACCAAACACTTGTCGTATTCTTACACAATTGGTTGAACATAACTACGCCGAATATAGGATGATACCTATAATAAAAGGTTATAAATTACCATTTACTAGAACTTGTGAAACTATGTAACCCACCTTGTTCAAGGACCGAAATGTTTAAGTTTATTGAGAAACTTGAAAGATTAAGGTCTATTGTGCCATGTACCGATCGATTATGATGGTCAATTTATTTCCCCTATTATTATTTTTTCTAAATCCAAAAAGTAGGTAACGGATCTTACCTATATTATTAAGACATAAGTGAATTCTTATCTGTAACATTAGTTATACACCTAACAACTTCACATTGCCGGCTATAAGAACGTTAAAATAATTCAAGGGGAATAACGTCGATAACCGAAATGCATTGTCTAGTTCGGCTACAGATGCTGATTCATTTATTTGTAAAAAATATACCAAGTTGTTTGTTAGGTAGTATTCCTTCCTGATAAATGAAAATATTATTTATTTTACCGATTTATTCTTAACTAGCTGTAGCCCGCGGTTTCACGCGGATTTAGTTTTTTCAGCATAGGTAGTTATAAACATAAGCTATATCCCTCAGGGATAATGTAGCTTTCTATAAATGAAAGAACTAGGTATTAGTTTTAGGGATTAAACATCCCGTATGATTTAGTGGCTAGGATACCTGGCTTTCACCCAAGAAGCTCGGGTTCGATTCCCGGTACGGGAACCACTAATAATTTATAAATTTACATAAACATTCAGTATTACATGATATTCGCACAGCATCATAATTATTATTTAATGAATCAGAATCATTTATTTGTCAGAATGTAGTATTACATAGTATGGTGTTAAATGAAGCGTATATGGCAACAATACATCCCAAGATGAATATTTTTTGTGACTGGATAGTCATGGATATAAATCGTGCAGAAAATATCTACCCACTAACGATTTCGTTTTATGAATTTTTTTTATGAATTCACCTACCTACGGTAGTATAGTGGTAAGTATTCCCGCCTATCACGCGGGAGACCGGAGTTCGATTTCCCGCCGGAAAATCATACCTACGCAGCTAGTTGTCGCAGCAGTTTGGTAGTACTTAGGTGATCCGTAGTGTATGGCATAACTACGTTTCACGTATAAATATGATAATAATAACTGCTTATAATCTGGAGTGTTTGTTTCTTAATAATTAAGAAAAAAGTGTTCTCATACGTCGCAAATTTCTTAGAATTCATTGCGTCCCCAGTACCTACCTATAACTATTATTTTATGTTTAGTATTACCAAAGGAAATACGTTGCAAAATACATAAAACTATTCGAAATAAATCTGCTAAATCATCAATTGCGATGAGAGAATTTGCTTAGTTTATAGGTAGTATAACAGCTTCATGTCCAACCGTAGCTTACGGCTGACTATACTAAGTGCTTGGAAAGAGAAAAATACCTCGCACTGCTCTCGAAATATCAAGATGTAAATTTAGCCCATCCCTTAGAGATTATATTTTATAAAAAAAAAAAAAAAAAAAAAAAAAAAAAAAAAAAAAATCCTAACTGTTCTCTATAACTGGAGATTTCTTCGGAATCCCCTCTTTCGGGGTTGGGAACTTTCTTCAATGGGGTAATAGCGGTTACCGGTCACAAGAAGAAAGAGATAAGCTCATCAATAATTATTTGTACTTATTAGCTGTCTTTATCGGAGTTCATTGCCTTTGTCAAACCATCACCAATTCGGATCTGTTGCTAAGAATTGACAACACCACCGCTATAATCTTATACCTATCAATAGCAATGGTTGGACGTGTTCTCTGAATTCTCTCACTTCAATTATATAACTCGAGAGACATGACTGTGTTGCTGTTCATATTTGTTTCCTATATAAGAAAGCCTCGAGGTTTCTCGAACATTAATACGGAGCGGGAATTACACATGGATCTTGTTTCCAAGATATAGTACACTCGCCGAATTCACTAATTCGGTCGAACAGAAAAAGATGTGATTACCTCTCGAATTAATTTTAAATACTCAAATTTGGATCTTGGAAATGAGATCCGAACGCCTACAACATATTACGTATTTCTGTTTACGCTATTAAGATGTGTCAAATTTCCTTTTTACGTAGGTATTCGAAAAATGAGGCATATTAGTAGCACCTTATTGGCCAAACCAACCTTGGTCCCCGCTGTATATGTCCTTTACCATTTCAAAAATACTATATTTGGAGCCACACATGAAAAAATATTGCTTTCTCCTTCCAAAACCCCGCCCCTTTTAAGGCCGAGCCACCTGTTTTGCGCAACGCTATACGGGTAGCGTTCGTCGAAAAATCATGAGATAATAATTCCATAGATATAATCACGCAGTTGTTATCATATACCAATTACTTTGCAATAGTATCTAAATTATGATTTGTTTTTTTGTAAAGACATTAATTTAGATTTTTTCAAACTATCAATGATTTTTTAAATACGACTCTTTAAATTCATATAGATCAGCATTATCACGCGTCACATGTAAAGAAACTTGTGTAATTGACTGCGATTGCCGATTTTAGTACAGGCCTTATTTGTCTAAAGATAAAAATACTAACGTGGCGTTGTCTTACCTATCTGATAAAACTAATGAATCGTTAACTCTAGATTGATCACTAAAACTAACTTGCAAACGCTAACATTTATCAAGATCAATAAACATTTCGTTCTGTGAAGCAGGTGTTCACAGAATTGTATTCGAAATTATTAAGCCATCAGCACCCAATAGGGCGAATCCTAAATTGATAACTCCATTCCATCACGAACAACCAAATATTTGCCCAGCGAAAGTTCTCTCTGCTTATCTACCTAAATAGAACGAGAGAATCTCGAAATAAATCGTGGACAGATAGATTAATCTTAACTATTAAAAAGCTACCCTAATTGCCAGTTCCCAGTCAACAAATCAATGGATTAAACAAGTCCTTAAGAATAGCGGAATCGATGTCGGGTTTACTCGCCACACAATAGGCACGCTACACGCTTCGACGTCCGTCGCCGCGTCGGTGGCAAAGTGTGCGTCTCTGTAAAATGTCAGCAAGCATGCGAGTGGCTCGACTGCCAAATCTCTATGCTTCGCTAAATTCGATAACTTACCCTTGACAAATATATAGCAGGACAGAGCTTTCGTTACGCTGCACGTAATATGGATAACTAGGTGGTTCGTTGATTTACAGTTCATGAGTATTGGAAGAAAGGATTATTAAAATAAAAGTGTAATAGATAGTAATTTAGGATCTCCGATCCCTATTGCCTTTTCTTACATGAACTTGATTTTCAATACTAGTTGGTATATAAAAATCTACTTATTTGTCATTCCACAATTACCTAGGCGCTAAACATCTACATGGTTTATTAAATCTCATAGGATGCAGCAACGAAGTATAATTTATGGTTAATGGAACTTACCTTAAGTGAACTTCAACCATAATTATACGAGTTGCTGCATCCGTAGAGATTTAAGATCCCGCCCTCCCTAAATATATATCCCCAAAGTAATTGAAAAATGACAAATTGGATGTTACTCTGAAACGAATGAAAATATCGCCATCTGTTGACAAGTGGGAACACTACGTAGTGGAGTCAGTTAGTGACTAGTTTTTAACTCTTGATTTTATTTAAGATCTAAAATTCGTGTGATGATGCAGTACAACAGAAGACGGACTACATGGTTTATTAAATCTCTACGGATGCAGCAACTCGTATAATTATGGTTGAAGTTCACTTAAGGTAAGTTCCATTAACCATAAATTTTATTCGATAGATATTATTACGTTTGGATTCAAATCTACAACTCTAGGATTAAGTATAGGTGATTGTTTTTCAACTTCATTCTAGATTTATAACTAACATCATCACCATAGGCCTTACAAGTTACATCTTTGAAGTTTTAGGCAATGCCTTAGAGAGACACCTTTTGTCTTCCCTTCATTTGTCAACATCGTACTTAATGTTAAACTACGTCAGACACACAGAAATCTCTGAATAAATTGCTCTCGGTCTCAAAAACACTATTATATGTTATTAAATAATTGGAATGTCGAACTTTAAAATTTCGATGTACGATATGACTACAGCATCTACTGCTACCTATGTTTACCGTGGCGTTGTGTTTTAATAAATGTAAGACAAACTAATTATATTGTACACCTTATAGGTATGTTATAGTGGCACTTTGTTTATTATGTTATCATCTGTACATTTTACCTGTGACAAACAATTATACGAATTTTGAATTTTGAATTGGAGTCCGATCTACGTTAGTTCGACAGTAAGATATAGCGATATACTAAACTTCGAATGTTTACCATTGCGACGAATGTTTGATCGTCAGTTCGTTATTGCGATATATAGGGTACCTACTTAATATCTTAATAGTGGAGTCTAGTGCATGCGAAAATTATTAAATATGTGCACTTTTTGAGTACAAGAAAATCTACACAAACTTAAAAGAGCCCATGATATCGGCGTGGTACTCCTGAACTTGCTTCGCCCGCTCCCGCCCTTATATTGAAATAACAAATTGTCGATCAAACGTACGGCGTAATGGTACACATTCAAAGTTTAGTAGATATATTATCGCGATATCATACTATCAACTTAACGGACATCGGACGACTGTATCCATATCGTACACCAGTTTATAAACTTCGGTATTTCGAAATACAGTGGTCAAAATGAAATCGTCACTTTAATTTTGTATCACTCTGTGTCACCTTAAAATATTTTTAATCATCTTGAGAATGATTTCAAGTGTGCACTCAAGATGGATAAAAGATAAAAAGTTGATAAAATTTTATTTGCATTAAAGATTAGATTATATAAGACACTAGAACAGACAAATGTTGTGCAAGCTGCATGCAACATTAGTTATGTATCCCAGAAACAAAAAAAAATAAGACTTACTTATAAATAATATATCTAAGTATATATTAATACGTGAAGAGAAAACTTTGTACCCCTTTTTAACCATATTACGCGCACGTAGGAGTGTGAAATTCGGCATAGTTAAAGTTTATATGAAGAAGAAGTGCAGAATGCTAAAATTACGGTCGAATTTCGACCACTAGGCGACCTCTAGTTATAATAATTATACAATAAATTATAATATATTAACTAGTAACTAGGTTTTATAAATAAAATGACTAAAGGTCGCAAGAGCGGCTACTAAACATGAAGTCCAGATTTGTTTGATTCCCAGGAGCAGATGCCGTCTGTCGGGTCAGCTTGGAACTACCATGGCATTCTTGTTTAAAGGCAAATCATTATTATTATCCTATTCTAATTTATTTTTATTCACATTAAATTACATTATTCTCGCAGCTCTTCCCACAACATTGTAATTTGTACTAATGAAGATTGTAATCTATTATTTTAAAAGATTTTCCGTGGAGTTTCTTGTCGGTTCTCCATAGGACGTGTCGACATTTCATAAGTGCCTGTATTTGGGTTACATGAAATAAAGATCCATTCTATTATATTCAGAGGCACAGTATTATTGAGTTTCTTTTTAAAGAATTCTGTACCAGCCCGGCTTAAAGAATTGTGCTTGGTAGGTGTCAAAAGGCTTGCCCCCATTCCATGTGAACTATATAACAGTATCGGTGAAATGTATAACGGTTACATACCTACACCTCTGCCTAAGCCTTAGAATGTAATAGAATAAGTACAATCATTTATTTTTATTTCTTCCGGGAATATAAGGTTATTTACACGTAGAAAAAAAAGTTAGTTTTTGTTCAAGGAGTGCATTTATGTTTGTTATTAACTTATTACTAACAAACATAATTGCATACATATACACATTTATAGCATTACTCAGTAGCGTGCACTCCATAAAGACAAAAAGACACTGCCTACCCTAATAAATTAAGTATTCAATAATACTAACGTTAATATGTCTGTAATGTACTCGTATTATCAATTAAATAGTCTTAGGGTGAGGTGGTCAATCAAAAACATCATTTAATTGACAATACAGTACTAAGTATAAAGTAGGTAGTTTTTGCCTAACCTGTAAGAAATGTCCGTGCACACCACTGGCATTACTGCTATATGATTATTATTAATATGTTACCCAATGGCATTATAGTTCAGACGATTGCTAAGCGATTTTAACCGACACAAATGACCTCTTAATGAAATATGACAAACTACGTAAACAAACACCTTGGGAGCATAATGTCTAGATACTAATACTAATATTATAAAACAGTAAGTTTGTGAGTTTAAGGTAGCCTAATCTCATGATTCATGTTGAACCAAAATCCGATTTGGGAAATTCTTCTCCTACCTATATATACTATCCAAGGTCATAGTCCCCGTCAAGGAACATTATCCCCGTTATAACATGCCTATGTTATAACGGGGCGGGGGAATGTAGCCTTACATTTATGTCGATAATCAACCCCTGAGGGGTCCAACGGGGCATTGAAGGTATAGTTCTTTTTTTTTTATATACATTGCCCCTCACTAGGATTTCTCCTGTATCGAGGGTACAGTTTACAAACATACATGTCACATGCACACACAACCAGACCCGAAACAACTATCTGTAGATCATACAAATATTTGTTCCGTGCGGGGATCGAACCCGCGGCACGTAGCGCAGAAAGCTAATTGCTTAGCCACTGCGCCAACCGTGTTGACGTCGTGTCGTGTGTGTCGTGTCGTGTGTGTGTGTGTGTGTGTGATCGGCTTTCTTTCTTTATTCTTAATTGTACACAAGACAAGGAACATACAGAGACAGGTTGAATAATAATGCACAAAGGCGAGAAGCGAGCTTAACACAGAATGAGTTTTCTTGTAACTAACCATTGGGGTGGAAAAAATGGACATTAGAATTGAGTGAAAAAGTCAAGTGTACAATAGTCAATACACAAGATTAATGCTAGACCTTATTGCAATACAAATACTTACTTATTGTTAGGTTGTATTGGAAATATCCGGAATCGACGCTGACGAAGTCGCGGGCAAAAGCTAATCTTACGTAAATAAAATAAAACGGCTTAACTGCCAACTTATACAGATTGCTCAATAACCCAGTTGATGCCTACCGACTGCGTGACTGGTCGGCCTTAACAATCAACAAGACTAGATTAGGAAGTTGGTATGTTTACACCGATATCCGTTCCCTTTATTTTAATTTAAAGATTATGATAATAATATGCTTTTCAAGAGCAGTTATTTTGCTTGCCAAGCTTTCTTGCTATACCTATAACTGACACCCAAAGAGTGCGGCTATATTCAATTTTTTATCCCCTACAAAATAGAGGGGTGTTATAAGTTTGTAGTATGTATCTGTGTATCTGTCTGTGGCATCGTAGCTCCAAAATAGATAGACCGATTTCAATGCAGTTTTTTTATTCGAAAGCTAGTTTGATCGGGTATCATCTTATACGGTACCTATCATCTAAAATGATTATTACAATGTGAGTGGCGCTCTCAAATCTCAATCCTTATAATCTGGCCAGCAAAAGCTGTCCCAGAAAAACGGCGGCACTTTACAAAATATGTACTATGTCCTCACCATGTCCTCTCACTGACTACCTAGTGACTACGGACTAGTATAGTCATCTGTGCTACGGAAGTACGGACTACACCATAGATTTACAATTACACTCGTTTGTTGCCTCGTCCGAAGATGATGATGGAATTTCATGGAATACAATGTAGTACGGCCTTTTCAGTCACTGACGTCACATAATTTTGAAGAATTAAGTAAAAATGGAACGCATCCTTACGTGTGCTGCCCTCCATCACTGTAACTAACTTCATTAAGTTCATAGCGATATTATTGGTTTTACAACATAGGGCCCATACTCATGTATCTACATAGTATGGAGCATTTGGGTCGGGCGGGACTCATCATCTTCGGACGAGGCAACAAACTTCGTGTAATTACCGTCGAACTTCACTTACAGGTAAGTTCGTTTGACTATTCAATTTCGCTTACCTACGCTCTAGATGGGGCTTTGGAGTAAAAGAGAGCTACCACCCCTATTGTTCTTTCCTGTGTTAGAAAGAGATAGAGAATGACGCTGACAGCGAGACCAAACACGTATTCATTACCGGCTTGTATCAGCCCTGGCATTTTGGATGTTTTATAGGTGAATTAAAGTATTAATCAGTGTAATAATAACGTTATTACGATGGTTTGGTACGACGGTACAGGATGTGATTCATCAAAAAAGAATAATCCTCAGAATTACTCATTCCGCAAGTAAGTTTACAATTTATTTACTATCGTTATTTCTTATTAAGAAGTTCACAAATGTGCCGACTTTGGACAAAATATAATGAAAAAAGCATTTTATTTAATGCCAAGATGAATTATCACACATTAAACAGACACATTTGAGAAATAACAAATAGGGAAATATGAGAGCATTTTTATCCTCACTTTGTACCTACTGATGTCGATGCACACATTGACATTACACAAACACATAGACAACTAATTTTTGGCGATTTTTGGTCTCGTTTGAACTTTGAATAAGTACCTACTCAAAGCGTTTGAAACATTACATAACATCACCGATCTAAGGGAGCATAGACTTAAAGGCAAACGCCCACTTTTGGCCAGTAGGTAGGCAGGTTCGTTACACCAATGTGAAAAATACAAAAAAATATATTAATTAGTAACTAAAATATTGCTATTATTTATTTGTTTGTAACACTCGGGAATTAAAAACTTATATTAAAAAGACATTCAATCAAATAAGCATGTGATGCAATTTATTTCGCCATTGGATGCAATCTTCATTTCCGCACGTTATGTCAATCTTATAAAAGTAGTGATGGCAAATGTCACAAAAAATCGAAATCAATTAAATCGAGAACTGAATGATCTTCTGAAAAACTTTTTTCTTTTGTTTCGCTTTCTATATTAAAACGTTTAATTTCCATAGAATAAGTAAAATAAATGTCTATTGATTGTCTTCCGAAATCTATGCAGTGCTGGTTCAAGTTTATTAAAAATATCGATTCATAGCTGATCGAGTGATAGCTCTATAACATCGGTTTTTGATAAATCGATGCCGAATCGCCATCACTACGTCAATGATAATTGAAATTGACAGTCTGTGTTGACAGTTAACATTTTGTTTGTTGCGGATTGTTTGTTGTGCTTTGTGAATTGTGATTTTTCCTCCACGGTTTTGCTATTTTATATCCGATGACTTTGATTAGTATTATGGCGATGACAACCCTGGCTTTACATTGGATTCCGTACCCGCTTACCACGACGACACTGGCTTGCCAAACTTGAATTTTTTTTATACAATTTTAAAATTCTGTCCAAGTTTTATGTAAAAAATTGTGGTTGATTTTGTTTCTATGATTTCAACCCTAATGCCTATGATTTGCTGTATTAGTGGACGCCACTTGGCCAAAACCTCCTTAACGAATGGGCATATCCCTTTAACCGCGTAAAATCTCATGTTGTCGTGAGCCAATGACATCGGGCGGCGCGAACGTGGACGGAGGGCGCGAACCGGGGCGCGAACCGCGAACCATAGCGCGAACCAATAATCATAGAGATAATATATAGGTACTCGTAGTACCTACCATTAATAGAATCACAGAGTACTTTTATAAATACTGAAATAGAGGTCTCTCTCGACCATAAACTTAGAATATTTTCGCTTCCCAAATCTATGCTCTCGACCGCATAAAATGGCACTGACGGTGCTGCCATGTATACTCCTCAGATGGAAATATTTGCAGTGGTATATATAACTAAACTATAGATATAGCACGGTTCCCTCTCATGTTTCCATAATGAATAGAATAAAATCGTAATAAAATGTATAATCGCAATCGTAATTCATATTTTTAGCATTACTAACAAAATAACCTTAATTTATGTCCTATTCGCATCTGTATTTTCCAATTTTATTTTCTTTCTGTATCAAATTCATGTTTATAACCATAGTATAAAACACAACATGTATCATGATAAATGTTATCATGAAAATTTTATTTTATTACATAATTATAAATTATCTCTGCTAATAATAAGTAATTTATATAACCTACCGATTAATATTCCAAATATGTAAATCAATTTGCCATGCTTAACAGTTAACAGTCAAGAACGCACGGTAATGTGAAAAATGAAACGCGTGGTGTATTGACATCGATTGACAATGGATTGACATTTTTCGTTTTGACAGTTGCTATTTCTAAAATCTTACTCACGGTCGCGGTTGTCTGATGTACCGATTTGTTCAGAAATGTATTGACTATTTTTCCAGAACGTAAATTAATTAGAATATTAGGCTTTCTGACGTATTTATTTCTATGATTACCAATTGTCATTTCCAGTAAACGATCTGATATCATTTTAACGGGGTGTTTCGTGTGAATATAGTGTGCATATTTTGTGATGTGACGACGTTATTTCTAAAGCACCAAAAATCATGTATATCTTTCTGAGTTTCACATCTTTCCTATTATATTTGTGTGCATTATGTCAAGCTTCTGGAACAGATATTGCGCTGGACGCAAAAGCTACTCTTCTACATCGGATAGACAGCTTGAATCTTTTGATATACACCTGTCTACTAACTCTGACTGTGCTTACTATTTGGGTATTTAAACATCGCCGTGTGAGCTGGCTTCACGAAACAGGACTCGCTGTTATATATGGTAAAATTTTATTTCATTTCAAAACATAATTGCTTTAGAAATGTCTGTATAGTCATGTGATCACTTAACAATAAGATGCTCGAGACCTTGACGGAAATTCTTTACCTTTATGTTATGTACTTGTTAGTAAATTACAGTTTGAGTGATCTATATAATTTACAACAGAATTTATCACGATAACCCCTTGACCCTAGTTTTTTTTCCAGTTAGA
The DNA here is from genome assembly GCA_932294325.1 of Allophyes oxyacanthae. Lineage (NCBI taxonomy): Eukaryota > Metazoa > Arthropoda > Insecta > Lepidoptera > Noctuidae > Allophyes > Allophyes oxyacanthae. The sequence continues at coordinate 7,381,568 of OW028610.1, forward strand.
TACCTATCTAAAAAATTGCATCAGTAGTCTAAATTGCAAGATACCATCTAGGTACTTTAAGTGTAAAAATTAAAATTTCGATATCTAGAAAATCTGACAAAACCTCATAACTAATTTCCCAGATGATTATCATGTTAGGCACATGCAAAAACCATGCACACAAAATATTTCAATTCAAAACAATATAACATTTCAAACAACTAGTGTGAAGTTTACTGGTTTCTAGTGTTGTTTACATAACATTTTAATTGTGCATTGATCCATTGAAAAGTCAGTAATGCAGGTGCTACTACTAACTGATATTCCAGTTTTTTAAATTAATTTACAGGTACATTATTGAGACAATTTATAATTATAATAATGCAAACATAGAAATGAATTAGTGGCAAATAGATTTAACATCTTTCTGGATTCATAAAATGAGTTTTTGTTGCTATGTTCTGTAAGCCATTATCCCATTATACTTGGATTACAGACTATCATCCAAAGGTGCTGGAAACAACTATGTCTCCTTTAATGCGCCTCTAGCAGGCATAATCCTAATATTCAGAGTACTATCATAATTTTATGTATGTACAGTGGATGTATAATTAATAAAAACATTTTATTTCTTTGCCAGGTCTAATAGTAGGTGCGATTATTCGCTATGCCGGCAGTACAAATGCAGTTACCTACATCAATGTGCACCCAGCACCTGAAACAACGTACAACCTTTCAGTCCCACCTGATATGCTACGCCTGCACTTCCCTGACAAAATACAGGTTGCTTCTGGAGGTTAGCACAATTATATGATTTATTTCATCATCATCAGCTTATAAACAGCCTTGGATAAACATGGGCAACAATAAACAAGGGCCAATAAACAACTGTGGGGCAAATATTTCTTGGCAATCTGATTGATACTCACAGTATATTGTAGCCTCTTGTTTGAACCCTTCCATTATTCGTTTATCCTTACCACAACCACCAACCTAATCACAACTGGATGCCTATGGCTGAGAACAATATTAAAGTCTGTGTACGGTCACTTAATTAATTAAGATTAACCAGTTTAAAATTAATAGTTACATTACATGACATCTCTAAATACTTTATTGAAAATGAAGTTTATTAAAACCTTAACTAGTAACTGTGCAGTAATCTGTGACATAACTATTTTGGGTTTTTATGGCTTATCTATAATGTCAAGGAGCAAAAATTTTAACATTAAATACCACAAATATGCTTCAATCTTTAATAATTTTACATTAATGTATTGGTTGAATTTCAATAATAATATTATGGCATAATTTTGCCACCCCTTCAATTTAAATGTTGAAATATTTATTAATAAGGGAATTTTTATATTTGCTCTCTTTTATCTATTTATTTGCTGTATTTGCTCTTCTGTTTATTAGTGCTTTTTGTATTTAATTTTTATGTTTGTTTCCGAAAAAAAATATAAAAAAATGTCGCTTAGTACAAATAGCCTTTCAACCGTCGAATTATTGTTCTGTCACATGTATCTGATGTATCTCGTGCGCCCCTTACTTATCTTAAAATTAATATTATAAATTGCTTTACAGTCTGCTTCTTTGTTTTTTGTTCCAACTTTTTATCATAAATAGCTAGCAGGCAATTATTACCAGTATGGCCTTGTTTGTTTTTTGTGTCCATACATCTTATTAATAACTCCACTGTAAAATCTATCTAATAATAAATTATTTATGAATGGTTAAAATTAAGCTATTCATAGTAAACATTTACATTTATTGAGAAATTGCTGCTGCATAGTTACCACACTGGGATTGGCGAATGACCAGTCCGTGCATGGAAAATGCCTCCCCATAATGATACCTATGTACAGTCACGATACATTGCGGTGGTACATTTCGCAAACAAAATGCTTTGAACGACTGCAGCCCGCTTAGGATTAGAAACTCTGCATTTCGATGCTGGGTGTCAATGATGGTCGACCGGAAAATTCCCGATTGTACATCCAGTGCATTCCAGGCAGACATTCCGGTTACGCATCTAGCTGACTGGTTAGGGTTGGACCACATCTGACTGCCCGGCCATCTCTCGCTCTAATAAACGATACGTGCGACAGAAAGGGAGGAAGGAGATAAAGAAATATCTGTTGCCGGGCAGTCAGATGTGGTCCAACCCTTAATCCTTAATTCCATCATGTCATTTCAGCAATAGTCATGAGAAAGCACATTCACACGACAACAGAAGAAATGATTAATGAACTATAAAAACACTTCTTTCATTATACAGATGCTCCAGTACCTAACAAGACTTACGCATATAGCTTTAGAGGTGAAATAGTAAATGTGGAGCAGAATGAGATAGATCTGAAAGCAACATTTGATCCTGAGATATTTTTTAACATAATTTTACCACCTATCATATTTCACGCTGGATATTGTCTTAAAAGGGTAAGTAATACATACCTACGTAGTAATACATAAATACGAAATATTATATCAGGATTGTAATGATAATTTGTTTATTAGTAAAAACAATGGCATTGTTAAAAAGATAGATAGCAGTAAATTAATAACTTGTTTTTCCTGAATATGGATAAAGGATTTGAATTTTAAAATTTTTCCTAATGCAGTGTATTATCATGATAACTTGTAACCACATAATTGTTAACAAGGAAAATACATGGTGATGTTTGTATTTTTAAAATTGATGCTAAATTAAATCCTCAGCATCATTTAATAATAATATTTTGCTACCTTGCTGTAACGATGAAATAATCCTCTCAGCAGTGTGAATAAATTGTACATCATCATAAATTGAAGAATAAGGCTCTTCTTGATGTAGCATTTACCACTCTTGCTTCTTTCCTGCCAGTTCTTTTTCTTTATACATCTTGTCATCGAACAGAGGATAGGAAAGAAGAAATCTACTCAAGAATATTGAAACTTGAAGTGGAAAAGTAATAGCCACCTAATAATACGTCACGATGCCTTCGTAAAAATATCAGGAGGCAATCCTGGTAATCCTTACTAATATTATAAATACGAAAGTAGCTCTGTCTGTCTGGTGTTACCTTTTGACGACTAAACAGCTGAGGAAATAGAGTGTAACATAGTAAGGAAAGACATAGGCAAATATTATTTTTTACAAAATATCTCTGCATCCAATGTTCATGCGGACGGAGGCGCAGGCACAGTTATTCAAGAAATAAAGAGAAAATGAAAGAGCAAGAAGAAGCCACATAGACAAGATAAAAGAAAAATTCTACAAAAATTACATTTTTGCAGAAATACTTCTTCCGTAATTTGGGCGCGATCCTGACGTTCGCCATGGTGGGCACTGCGCTGTCAGCCCTGGTCATCGGTTCTCTGATGTACGGCTGCGTGCAGCTGATGCCAGCCTCCCTGGGCTCAAGCTTCACCTTCCTAGACACCTTGTACTTTGGTGCTCTCATCTCACCCACTGATCCGCTGACTGTACTCGCTATATTCTCACAATTGAAGGTAATAAAAAATATGTACTACATTATATTTTTCTTTTCAGAAATTTAATTTTAATTTAGGAAACAGTTTTATTTGTAGCAGCTTACCTTGTAACCTGTATATTGAAGTAAACTTAATAATAAGTCACCAAACCAGTTTCAATATCTATATATATCCAATAATATATATGTTAATTAGTTTCGACACAAATGTACCTATTCGTATCTTACTACAGCCATTGCATAATTCATTATAGGTATCTTTAAAAATAATTTGGGATAGTAGCAATAAGCCCAAATTCTAACTTTTAAATTCTTGCTTTAATTTCTTGGTTGGGCAATCATATATAATAATAAACTGGTTATAGCCCAAGAATGGAATTTTTTCTAAGATTACTTAATAATAGCCATAAACGACATAACATACCTAACAATTAACAAATGATGGAAAGTTCGTGATATTATGAGTCACAGTTTCGTACTATCTATTATTCTGTCAGATTAATGACGAGTCATCTGGCTGATGAAAACTGATAAATATCAAAATTAATAGAATTATGAACACATTATATGGATAGTATTTGTGTACTTGTACCTGTGTTATCAGTGCCAGCTCTTGTTTAATTAGTATCACATGACAGCAGGCTCTACTCTAAAAGGCACATTATCCCTGATTCCATATTTGTCTATGACTGTATGAACATATCCCGTGTTACAAAACATTGACTTTGTTTTTCGCACAGGATGTAAATGATTACCTATTCGTTTGCCAATCGATGCGAAAAATCGCCTGCATTAATGTCTAAAATATTACTCGCCGAATACTTAAACGCAACTTATCATAAGGCATCCTTAAAAGTAGTTTTTAAATCTCTTCAATCCATTTTAAAGTCACAGTGACTGCACAATATTTAATGACTACTTAAAATCCAAATAAATGCGTTTGAGTATATGGCGCCTGGCGGTATGACTTTAATTGACCATTCATGTATTAATAATCTTCTAGACTAGTGGTCGCCCAGTGGTCCACATTCGACCACATGTTATACCTATATATAAATTTTAGCTTTCTGCACTCTTCACTCTCTTCTCTTATAAACTTTAACTATGTCAAATGTCACACTCCTCCATGCGCGCATTATGCTTAAAAAGGAGTACAAAGTTTTCTCTTCACGTATTAATTAGATACCTATAGATTTTGAAATGAGTAAAATGAAATTAAAATAAAATATTTTTACAACAATACGATACATTATAGCAACGTCACACACGAGTCGACGCCATTTATCAGATCTCCTGAATCATGTGTGTTTAACCGTTTTTCCAAGTCCCCTACCATTGTGTCACGCAATCATCACATGTCAATATTGTTACAGGTGGATGTCAATCTATACGCAATGATATTCGGCGAAAGCGTCCTCAATGACGCTGTGGCTCTTGTACTTAGCGGGTAAATATGATAGCAATGTAATATTGCATTCTCACACTACTTAACACGTAATTATGCAACAATCAATTAGTGTAAATTAATGTTGCTTTTTTTTTGTATCGTTGGTACAGTTTACAAAACATACATCTCACATACACACACATCCAGACCCGGAACAACTATCTGTAAGCCATACAAATATTTGTTCCGTGCGGGGATCGAACCCGCGGCACGTAACGCAGAAAGCCAATCGCTTAGCCACTGCGCGAACCGTGCCGTCAAACTCAAAATGTAGTCCTATTATACCTATTGGCTATTAGCATACTCAAATAACTGGTTCCTCTAGTTTGATATCGATCAAAATTACACAAATTGGAAATTTTGTCAAATCAACCGCATCAACGGCCGCACTGAGTGTCATTTATGAATTATTAAATCATTCCTTAGTTTCGATATTGCCTACAAAATCAATACTAATGGATGAGTTAATTATTAATTAATGATTACATACAAGTTTATCTCCCTTACTAATAAACAACGATTAAAAGTTATTTAACTAAACTAGCTCTTAAATCTATTGTCATTTCTATTCATTGGCATACAAATGATAAATCAGTGTTTAAAAATTACAAGTTTTTATTAGTAAGGGGTATATTTTTATTTTTTTATTTAATTACCGTTCAAATCGGATTTAATATAGCTTGCGAATATCAATTGATTTTGTACTCATCTTATTATACGCTATCGTGTTTTTTATAGTTAATAGTAGATACACTTTTAAAAGCATACCTATACCATTATTATTAGATATCCTTATCAATAGTTATTATATTCCCTATATTGTTTACAGAGCCATACAAAACTACGAGTTGAGGTACTCAAACGATGGCGGGTTTGAAATCACTGCATTCCTGGGAGCCATTGGAGACTTCATAGGGATCTTCAGTCTGTCACTACTTGTTGGCGCTCTCCTGGGGTGCTTGACGGCATTGATATCCTTTTCAATAACAAACCTATTTATAGAAACATGTTTAAATACAGTATGACTGGTTAAACGAGGGCATATTCAAGGACATGATAATTCATACTCACATGTAAAAATGTAATTAATAATTAAACATTTATAAATCACAATGAAAGCCCTAATGAAAATATTGGAATAAGATTCGCAAAGTGTGGCTACAGCCTTGCGCACGCGACTGCATGCGGCGAATTAAATTTGATAAGGCAGGGAGGTATGTTCCCTCTTCCTTTATACTGGAATACTGCCTTAACCAGGTTTGAAATTTGGAGGGAAAAGGGTCAACCAAAAATACCTATGATAAAGTATATCTCCTAAGTCTATGTCTCTCGGTCTAACAGTCAGAAATTTCATTGGGTTTATTTCCTCACGATGTTCATTTCACGGTTAGAGCAATGGTAATAATTGTGCGCACATTGCTTATGAACAAATCTGATCCACCCAATATTGATATTATATTATACTTGAAATTTCAAATTATTGACAACTTTCAGAAGAAAATAACACGGCTACTCATGGCTACTTATCATCCCTTGCCAGTCAAATAAAAGAAAGTCTCTTGTCTTCCAGATAACGTTAGAAATTGTCATTTCATCTTTATTACGTATTCGCGAATTTAACTTTGCTTACCCCGAAGTGAAAAGCGTGACGTGACCTGCCGAATGAAATGGTCGTTATGCAGTAGACAATAAAATACTATTGTCTACCGCATAACGATCCACGTGTTCACTAGAATCAATATGTTTAAGTAAGGTCAATATCAACGGAACGATAATACAATGTATCCTTAGCCAGCGTGCATACGAGTAAATCGCTCATGAAATAATATGATAACAATCTGCCCTAGTACCTTCATTAGAATAGAAATACTCTTTATTGTACACCTGATAAAAAAGTAGCAATTAACATAATATATAATTACAATTAATCATTTTAAGGTTGTACAATGGGCGGTCTTATTGCAATCGGCGATTTCTTACATACAACTTTTGGATGGACAGTACAGCTTGTAAAAAATAACGAGGGTAGCTCGCGTTGTAGTAGAACATTGGAATTTATATTAAACACGAATAAATAAATATTCTATGATATATAAATACTAATATACCTAATAAATACATACATAAATAATACAATAATACATTATCAACTAATAGTAAACGTAGTAGTTTTGTAATTCAACTCCCCAAATTCACGCTGTAAAGAATGGTAGGCACGCGGGTACAAGTATTGCACCACACTATGAAAGTGAAGAATGCAATAAATGAATGAAATAATTGATTGGTTCACGTCGTTAATTTACGATGGAAATTCGCGATTGAATGTGGAACAGACATATTAGCAAATTCATGACCATCATATCTTTAATAAATAAGGTTCTGATTTTCATACAAATAATTCAATATTACTTGACTATTGAACAGCTGAATTTTATTTCGCGATTTCAGGTTTAGTCCCATAGTAAAAGTTGTTCATAATGATAACAATACCGCCTTAGAGCGATCGGAACTATAGAGGTTCGACCTTGTATTGTCTGTCTCTTCTATTCTTCTTCTATTATTCCTTAACCACCAGCACATAACTAAGTTCACTCACGTGCGCGAGTGGCCGCTGCTGGAGTCGGCGCTGTTCGTGCTCATGTCGTATGCGGCCTTCCTTATCGCTGAAGTGTGCGAGCTAACAGGTAATAAAGGATTTGTTTTATTATTAACATATATTTTTTTATCCTAGGTTCATGTCTAGCTTTGAAATTTGTTTGGACATTTTTAAGAGAATTCTCAATTATAAATAAGGATTTCGAGGTACTTATTTATTGTGCCTATTAATTTATTTATAAGAAAGTTAGGTATTCAGTGCGAAGAGCATAGCTTCCAGATTTAGACTCGTTCCCGTTACAAAAAAAAGGCTATTATAAATTGTATTGTATCACTTCCGCCTTAGCAGGTGTCGCCGCTTCTAGTGGAAAGACCAGCAAAATTGGTGCCCATAATTACAACTAGGATATTATGTAGGTACTACGTGGTTCGGTTGGCGCAATGGCTAAGCGATTAGCTTTTTACGCTACGAATGGTTCAATTCCCGCACGAGACCAATATTATATGGCTTACGATGTGAATGACTGTGCTTTTTAGATTTATATTTGTACACTATCCCCACGATACAAGGTGATAATAACGTAAAAAATAAAAGCTTGTAAAAAAGTCGTTAGAAGTCGCTCCACGCAGAATATAGCAGTTCATATTCTGCGTGCAGCGAATTCTGAACGACTTCTCTAACCTCTACCCAACGTCTTATTTCTTTGTGAGTAATACTATTGCTTTCCACTTCAGGTGTGGTGGCGGTTCTATTCTGCGGAATATGCCAGGCTCACTACACGTACAACAACCTGTCGTCCGACTCACGTAACCGCACCAAGCAATTGTTCGAGCTGCTCAACTTCTTGGCGGAGAACTTCATCTTCACATACATCGGCGTGTCTATGTTCACCTTCCCTAAGCACCACTTCGATCCCTGGTTCATTATTGCTGGCTTTGTATCCTTTTGAAACTTGCGTCAACTTATTGAGGACTGACATTTTGAAGTGGTTTAGATGTTTTTATACTGTACTCTACAGTCCTGGCAGTGCTGGCAATAAAACATGATCTTTTCATTTGTGTGAGTGCATGTCCACACACGCAGTTAAAACCGGTCGGTACAGAATTTCGCAAAATCTGAATGAACCGCAGTGCGTGTCGTAATTTTGACACCCACTCAGATGCAAAAAGATACAAAGGTTATTGTGTAACTTGCCTTATTTATTTTATGATGATGTCCGCACGATCAAACACGACATTAATCTTACGTTGGATTGTACAAAATTACGGGCGCCGGGCGGCTGTGTGTATTTTTATATAACGATATTCCACTCGTCAGTTCTTAGTCTGTTCTTATTATAGCCCTAAATAATAGATGTGCAATATTTGACAATAATTATGTCGCATATCTTGTCACACTGCCACAGGAAAATAAATTCGGTAAATTATCAACTGTTAATCATTCACTGCTACAGGAAAAGATTACTTCGGGAAAGGACGGTTGTCCATACCTACGCCGAATGAAGTTATACAGTGATTTGGCGCGAATAAAAACCCTGTTTTCCCTGTTTGTATTTAGGATCACAAATATTATGTGTATTGTAATGTACTTCTATATATATAGCAGTAGCTACCGGTAGGTACCGCGTACAAAAATGTTCCAGCCATTATAAATAGGAAGAGCTGATTGGCTGAATACATCCATCAAATCAATAATACGCGGCAACAATATTACTTTCGTTTTATATGTGCTAGGTCTATTTTTACTCTTAAAAGTGTCGAACGTTAGTAGTTCTATAAAACTTGCTACCGGCCTTATCCGAACCACTTGTTTATTGCAATAGATTTATTTGCAGCTGGTCGCGGCACAGCATGAAAATATGTAATTTATGCTTTTTTCCTTAAAAATACCTACTCTTGTGTAAATTAAATTAGATGATTATTTGCGTTAACGGTGAAGGAAAAACATCGCGACGAAACCTACACACCTGAGAGGGCAAAAGTTGATGCTAAAGGGCTAACGTTCTCGATGGTGTGTGTAGTCCGCCAACTCGCACTAGGCCAGCGTGGTGGACTAAGGCCTAACCCTACTCATTATGAGGAGAGGCCCGTGCCCAGCAGTGGGACAGTAATGGGCTGGGTTTATTTATTTATTTAATCACAAAAAGTAGCATAATATTCCTTAGCCATATTATTATACAGATAACGTCAACCCTCGGGCGCGCTGTCAACATATACCCGCTATCGTTTTTACTCAACCTGGGACGCAAACCACCGATACCGATTAATTTCCAGCACATGCTGTTCTTTTCAGGTAATTATAATGATACGTTTTATTATTTGTCCTTGCTAAATACCTAATATGGCGGCAAATATGACTTTCATGCTTATTTTCCAATACACGGCTACCTCCACATTTGTAATAAGGTTTCAAAATTTAATGTTGTCAGACTGCAAACCTTTGTTGCTGCTTTGTATAATCTCATCCCTATTTAAAGCAGCCAGGAAAAAGGAGTGGACACATTCCAATTTAAAATCTTAAATTAAATAAAAAAGATGTCGCTGTGGATTCTAAAAAGTCTTGTAATATCTTAAAATGAATATTTATTTTATCATCAGGTCTACGCGGTGCGATGTCATTCGCCTTGGCTATCCGTAACACGGTGTCAGAGGCCCGCCAGGCCATGCTGACGACCACCTCTCTGATAGTGATAGCGACCGTCGTGCTGCAGGGCGGCGCCGCCACACACGCGCTCGCATATCTACGTATACCTACCGGGTACGTATTGCCGTAATAGCTGTCAAGCCAGACACATTATTTCAGATTTGCTTGTACGATTTTCAGCTTTACTCTCGGATCAGTATAGGATTATTGTCAGATTGAACTCTGACTAGCGCTATACATTTGTTGAACTTTAAGGGGATTATTTATTGAACCAGCAGTCATTATATTGATAATAAAATTATATTCGAGAGTAACCCGCCATTGTCACGTCCTCTCCAAATCAAACGGTAATCCACATAATGGATATCTTGTTAACAGTGGCGTGCATTCCATAGAGACAAAAAGACACTGCCTACCCTAATAAATTAAGTAATACATGGCTATTTTTCTTTTGTGTATGTTTTTATAAAACTATATTATTTATTTTGTTGCTATAAATTCTTATAGCTGCGCGGCGCGGCGGTTTCTATTCAAATATACCCGCGCGGCGCGCGGCGGCGGCGGCGGTGCGGCGGCGCTCACTCATAATAACAAGACAGCCTAAAAATTCTTCAAATGTACACATTCAAACATCTATATCCTATACCGACACACAATTTATCGGTGCAATACACGCACACTAGCATTTTCGCCTAAGCGTGTTTTTGCGTGAAAGAGACAGATACGCTCGGTGTGCGAGCGACGCGACCACAAGATAAGTCGTATACGCGTTCTCTGTCTAGCGGGGCTCTGTGTGGCTCTGAGCGATATGCATCTGTATTAACCGTCAAATTGCAAAATACGCATGTTCGATGTCATTTCAATAGAGAATAAAGTACATTACAATTTGGTCGTTCAATTTCTATTGACGTTATAGGCGTAAATCGGTCTAGCGGCGCTCCTATTGGTTGATAATCTGTATTAGCCAATGAGCATGAGCAAGAACATTGTACATAGAACTGGACGTTGCGGCTAGAAGAAAACAGTGAAAACCAAATAAATGGCCTTGAAATAAATCAGTTATATTTTGCATCTCTTTCATCAGGGTGACCAAGTTTTGAAGTGAAACTTCCATATACATAGACGGGGAGTATTAGGAATTTCTGTCACGAAAAAGCGTTACGGCCGCGTGGAGGAGGTAGACGATATATTGTCCGTTGAAGTTTCACTTCTACTATGTGTCCCAGGTCCCAGCACACATTTTTTTTTTTTGCGTTGGTATATTATTAGGAATTAAGCAAATTTATAGAAATTATTCATAATTGAGCACGTATTTCTTTTCTAATAAAGATAGAACTGGATATTGCATCTAGAAAAAATAACTGAAGGGGAGTTCATTCACCTTTAGGTATGTTTTCCATCTCACTCATACTATAATAACAAGATGAGATCAAAAAGACGACCGATATACAAACTGCATTAACCACTTATTATGCCTATGCTCACGCGTGGCTCAGCTACGGCGTAATCATGTGGGGAAACAGTACCGATGCTCCTACACTATTTATTTTATAAAAGAAATTAATCCGTATACTCACAAACATAAATCAGACTGATAGCTGCAAACCTTTCTTCATAAAACATAAAATACTCACCCTTCCATGCATATACATTTTTGAAATTTGTTAGGAAATAGGTATAAATCATTATTTACAAGACGCGAAGATAAACATACTGGCCGATCATTAAGGCATAAAAATATGCTAATGCTACCATCTTCCCGCATAACGCTACACTCCAACAGCCCCTATGTAATGTGTATAAAAAATTATAATAAAATACCAGAATCAATAAAAACAGAAAACAGCGAAACAACATTTACAAACAAAATAAAACAAATACATATTAAAAAAGCCTATTACACGATTAATGAATATATAAACGATAAACAAACATTTCCAATTAAATTAAATGAATAATACTATAAATAATACAACAGTAATAATAAAACGAAATAAATGAATAGATATAAAAAATAAAATAAAAATACATTAAATTCCATAACTATTAGTTAATAATAATTTATAATAAACTAAATACATATTAGGAAATATTATTAATAAATTAAAAATTATAATATGCTATCCATATTTATTAATAAATTAAAGCAATAAGTAAACATAAGTACCATCTTCCTATTTATACAACAGTAGTAAACATAAGTATCATATTCCTCTCCTATATTTTGCTGTGCCCTACAGGGTCCATGATTGTAACCTACCAAATTTTATTTTTACCACCTTATGTACATTGTGGAATGCAAATAAAGAATATGAATATGAATATATAATTTGCAAGTTACCAGAGTAAAGTAAAAGTTTTCAAGATAGTTGTGCACAAATAGATAGGAATGTTTATGTTGAGGGCCATTTGGTATCCAGAAACTATTTTAAAAGCTTCTAGTATTTTTAAAGTCATCTTTAATTTTTTCTGCCTATAAAAAGGATGTGTTGATTGAAATAATTATTTTATGATATTTAAGTTTACCCCAATTTTATGAATGCATTCCTAGGCTGGTAAGACTGATGGTCTGTAAAAATAATAATTTCAATGACATAAATGACATGTCAACATTGTCAACTTTCTTCCACTTCGAGTATTTGCTAGGCGATTTCTGAGGATATAGGTACTAATTATTTAACAGTGCTCAATCATGTATCGTATATTTAAAGATTGTGGAAGTGTTTGGAACCCAACATCAAACGTTATTTTTCATAGGTAAGTGCGCTGATGCCATATTAAAAATTACGCCAATTTGTACATATTTTTACGCAGTTTTAGAAAGATCTGCCTATATTTTTATTTAAAACTGTGTGAAAAACGTTTCTCTCATTGTGAAATGTCACCATTTAGTTATTTATGTGGTTATATAGCATATAACTAAGGAAACAGTCGCATTATTAGATTGGACGTCAAGATAAAATGTTAGTAAACAAAGAAGAGTAGAGTAACCATAAATGATTGCTTGAGGCGGAATTTAACGTGATATGATTTTTCGTGGTTGTGTAATGAGCTACAAAGTCCAACTGGAATTCAAAATCTTCAGAAGTTTTCTTGGTCAAACCAAAAGCTTTGGCTAAAAAGGCCGCTTTAGATGAATGAGATTCATATTACGAATGTCAAAATATCTACATATTTGACGACTCTTATTGTCATCCGCATAAGGTTCATATGATAACTGAATATGAACCTTATGCGGATGACATTAAGAGTCGTCAATTAAGTAGATATTTTGACATTCATAATATGAATCATATTGTGATTCATCTAAAGCGGCCTTTTTAGCCCCCCTGATCATTGATTGCTAACATCAGTGGACTTTCTTAGATGATTGAAAACACGATTGCATTTGTTTCAGTTTTCCAAGCGATCCAGAGAAAAGGCGTAGATGGTGGTATGGTGGTCCAACATACCTTTGAAAGGAAACTTCTATAAATCTGCAAAAAATTGTTGCCTACACTATAAAGCGGAGCACTATGACATAAGGCTAAACCGACTAAAATTTGGTGAAGATCTGATAAAGACTTTCGGAGAAAGACGATGGAACTCCTCAATGGATATCAGCAAATTAGTCGCGATTACTGTAGTTGCATATTTATGTATTATTTATGCCACTCAAAATAGAAAAATAAAATAAACTGTGCTAAAAAGTATAAAATATTTTCTTTAAAAACTTAACAGCTTCTGAAGTAGGGACCTTTAATCCTTCAATGCACCTTAGCTAGGCACTTATTAGTTTTATGAAGTTAGTTTTTACTTATTTTAAAGTTTAATTTATCCATAAATCAACCCGCAACTTTGGACCAAGTGATGACACGTTAAATCTTCACCATGGGTTCACCAGAATTTAGTACCTACCTATTTGGTACATATGGTTATTGTTTTGGTACCTAACTATTAGCAAACAAATACGTGCTCAATTATGAATAATTTCTACTTGCTTAATTCCTAATAATATCCCAACGCAAATAAAAATCTTTGTCACCCTGATGAAAGAGAAGCAAAAAATAACTGATTTATTTCAAGGCCATTTATTTGGTTTTCACCGTTTTCTTCTAGCCGCAACGTCCAGTTTTATGTACAATGTTCTTGAGCATGAGCGATAGCTCATGCCACCTCGACAAATGATAATATAACAACCGCAGAAGCTGTCATACGCAATTACGCATTGTTTTTGTTTGTTTTTATTATCGTTTGTGGTGAATATCAAGTGAATTACGTTATTAATTATTGCCGAAAATGGAAGAGGTCACATGTGAGAGCTGTCCGGGAAATATGTGTTTGCAAAAATTTAAGACAGGCGTCTTTACTTCACATAAGTTTGACGATAAAATTTGAGTAATTAAAAAAGGTCGGTGCGTACCGGATTTAGAATTGTTTCAAATAAAAGGTAAAGTTACAAGAAAATTCAATCCTATACAATATCAGACATATGGTTGGTTATCAGGTTGTAAACAAACATAGCAATCGTCTCTTGTTTTCCATGTAATTATTTTCAAATTGGCTTGTGTGGACCGGTTCTGTTTACGAGGACGTACATAATTTCACTACAGCTGCAAAAAAACATGAACGATCTGAAAAACATTTAGAAGCTTCTATAAAATATATTTTATTTGGGAAAAATCGTAGGTATCGAAACGCGTTTAAATTCTCAGTTAAAAATAAATATCAACAAACATAATGCGAAAGTCGATCGTGACCGTAACATATAAAAGTTTTTTTTGTCTACCCTGTTGTAAATGTCTGTGCACGCCACTGCTTGTTAATCAACTATTGTTACAAGCATCACGCACGCAACCATAGATGTTTATTTATTTATTTATTTAATGCTTTTCATACAAATATGTACAAAGGCGGTCTTAATGCCAAAGGCATTCTCTGCCAGACAACCTTAGGGTGATGCAGAGACAAAACATGGTAGATGCACTAGTCATTAATATTAGGTGAGGATAATAATATACCTACGTTTATTCGTGTTCATTCGTTTATTTATAAAATGTGATTTTTGTATTCTAAAGTTCAAGTAGCGTTCTTGGAGTTGGGCCCCTCAACCCGGTCCGCCAGTATGATTTTTTACTCATAGGGCGATATGTCAATATAGGATACAGAAATATAAACACCTCAGTTTTGTATCAGGGAATTATTTTAATGTCCACCGGCCTCTTCTCACTATCTTCCGCACAGCAAGGATCTTGTCGTCATTACTGAGTTTGTTATTACTATGGCAATCAAATATATTTCCAAGAATATGATCTGGAAACTTTCAGATGATATTTCTTACCATCAGCGGCACTCATTTGCTGCCCAGCGCCCACCGAGGTTTCCTTTGCGTTAGAGTTTGGAATTATTTACAGTACCTACCTTTTACGAAACATACAACTTTGCAAGTTAATGTATGGGAAGGAAAACCTAGAATTTTATTTTTAATTAAACGATTCTTTATTCGCAGGGAAAGTGGCAACGATGAAAGTGATGCTCTACCATACAGGGATGTTAGAAGTGTAAGTTTTCCATCACTGTGTAAATATTTTGAATATGACTTTGGGTTGCACAAGCAATTTTTATTGAAACACTAGTAAAGTAGTGCTAAAATTTACACTTTTTTCTATTAGAAGTAGACAAAATCATTCACCTACCAATTGGCAAAACAGTTAAGCTTAGCATTTCGTTCATAATACATTCATTTGTATTTGTTAACTGTTAATGTTCTGCTGTGATTTCCTTGATGGTTATATTTTACAAAATATTTTTTCTGAATATGTTATGCAGCAGGCAAAAGGTTACATAGTTAAAAACATGTTTTGTCTTGTTGTAATGAGTACCTACCTAAGTCTACAGCTTATTAACAAATCGTAGTGTACAATGATTTCTCTGTAGCTTTCCTGTTTTACTTTATTCTCACCCGATGCTTTCTGTGTGCCTTATTTCTCTATGTTTTAACAATCTATTACCCTACTGTCGTTTTAAACTAGTCTGATCCGATTATTCTGAATACGAATAGCGTAATAAATCAAACATTTTGAATGAAAGATCGCAAAAATATACTAAAATGGGCCGATCGTTGTTTTCATTTACTTTTTGAAAGGCTTTTAAGGCTTGAAAGTTACATTTATACAAAATATTACTAGTGCACTAGGGATACATTAGTGCCTCACTTTTAACTTGTGAATAAAAGTGAATAAAAGTAGTATTGAGAGATTATTGTTGTAAACACGTAGCTATAGACTATCGACCCAGCAATCCCATCAAACAACCAAACATAACCGCAAAATTGTAAATTATGCACAAATACACCAAAAAATACATTTCCCAGCCCGAGATAGTAATATTTTGTATAAAAAGCTATATACAATTATAAACAGATCATCAAAGCACTGTAAGACAGTCGCGCGCGCACGTTGTCATTGGTTCGTACGTAAGGCACGTTAGAAGCGTGTGGTACGGCAAGCATGTGATTAATACGACATTATTGTGGCAGCTGTACCAGGCCACGGACGTTGCGGGACCGGTACGTATTCATAGCGCTACGTTTGCACTTCATTGGAGCTTTGGACGTTCATACATCGCGCTTTCTTTCATCTATTACTCGTTTCTCAACCTTATAGGGCTGAAAAGGGTTAAAATAAAGTTAAGCTAATAATGTTACGAATTCTGACATTATTGTTTATTACGTGGTTAGTTATTATAAATGAGTAAGTTACGAAATTTAATGTTGATGTCAACCGTTTACGCTAACGCGACAAATAACATGCTTTAAATAAAAAAATAACCAACTTTCAAATATTTTAATTTTTCTAACAAAATCTGCTACCTTCCTATTAATGTGTTCCCGACTTCAGGTTGAGTAACGAAGATCTAATGAGTAAATCTTCTTCAAATCTCATGATATGCTTATTAACACTATGCCTGTTTCATCACTTTCCTATTTCAAGCAGAAATCCACTAAGAAACATTAATGGAGAAGGTTTATTTTTGTCATGAATTCATTATCATTCGATGAATGTTACAAGAATTATTTATTGTATGTATGTAATTTACTTGTCTATTAATACGTAAATCACAATATGGGAGGTTCACTATGAAATTACGAAACAAGGAGATCGAATTCAATTATCTGTGTTAAAATATTTTGAATTATTTTAGGTTTTCAACAAAATGTTGCGTTCGTTCATAGTAGATACTCCCTTACATGAGTCCTCCATCCCGCAAAGGCTCTTTTGTTTTGGCCTTTGCGTTTATTAACAATTTACTAAAACTGTTTTGTTGTTCAGACCGCTGACATAGGTTTCGGCCTACGTAACTTGGACTCTACGCAACCGGCCAGTTGCGACCGGGCAACAGTAAGACTAATAAATACATGCACGCATTACGAATACTGCACGAGTCTTACTAAAACAAATTACATAATAACCAAATGGATATCTTTTGTTACCACTAATATTTATAGAATCGGAATTGCCAGCACATTTTGACCCTATATCTTAGATACAGGAATTCAAAAAGTAAAACACTTTGCAATAACGCACCATGGCTGAAAGTACATTTCAATTTAACATTAATATTCAATTAACTTTTCTGTACTTTACTCTCACTTCTATTTCTTTATTCTTGAAAGTTTTTACGTCACACAATAAGGAAAAAGCAAAAAATGCAGATGAAAATTAAATGTAGTGATGTGTCGTGCATGAAATTTTACTTTTACTTTATTGCTTTGTTTGGTTTCTTTTAATATCTAGAGAGGCCGCATGGTAGTTAAGTGGGCTAATGGAGCGAAGGAAGTGATTATGCCTTGGGAACTAAACGGTATCGAAGTATGTAAATACTTTAAATTCTATTATTATTTAAGTATATAGTATTATTTACCACTCACATGCATGAAGTACATGAGCATTATGCAAATAACAACACATCAATGCATGTATTTGGTGAATGTTAATAATTATAATATGAATGCAGTAATTATAATTAGAGCTACTTGGATAAATGGGATAGTAGTTTGAATTGTAGCATATCCATTAATGAGAATATAAATATGGGCAAACAATGTTCTTCCTTATAAATCAACAAAATAAGAGGGACAAATAAACGTGTGAGGTCTTGATTTATCATGCACCATTAAATTAAAAACCATCGGTCATACGGCGAGTGTTTGGGCTCACTAATGAACATTTTCAATAACCAAAGTCAGTGAATTTTCAGCTCCGTATAATGTTTTTATGTATGACTAGCTTCCACCAGCGCCTTCACCCGCGTGATATCTTTATAAATTATGGCCTTTGTTACTTACTGATAATGTAGCAATCTGCTGGTGAAAGAATTTTTAAAATCGGTTCAGTAGTTTTTGAGTTTATCCATTACAAAACAAACATACAAAAAATCTAAATTTTTCTCTTTATAATATTAGTATAGATAGTGGTAATTTCAATAATTTGTGGGATCTACTGATACTTACTTTGGTTGTAAATGTATTTTGAAAGCCCATTTATCCAAGTCTCATTATTTATAATAACTTAAGTTATATTTTTTACACTGTGTGTCCTCTTCTACACAGGTAGTACCAAGATCATTGCGATTAAGTCTTGGCCTCTTTTATTTTCAACTTTTGGTCAACATTAACCGTCAATAACAAGTTTTGATATCTAATAAATGCCTTCATTCCTTTAAATACATAAAAGGGAACTATTTAGCTTAGCCATATTTTTAAGTGTTTAATAAATATCTTCTCTAACATTGATTTCGGTTCAGTACATGTAGTAAGTCTATTTTAAAAAGAATATAAGGGATATTCATATCAATAATTATATTATACAACCACTGTATAATTTACTATGAGATCTTCCTTTAAGTATTATTATACATACCTACTTTTATAAAATATATTTTCTGCCATACCTATCTTTTATTGTATTATGAAATTTACATAATTATAATATATTGCATATTAGTTATTTTCTATAGTAACATGAAATCTTAAATGCTTTCGTAATCCAGTGAATGCTTACCTGTGCCACGTTAGGATACACCTCACGACCGCGGCGATGGCGGCAACAGTCAGAAGGCGCGCCTCGCCCGTGTATGGGGAGCGCTTGACGCCAAGATATTGAAACCACTGCTAACGCACGCGCGGCCCCCGCTCACGGAGACCTTGCCTGCCTTCCTGAGGCCCTTGGCACGAGTACTCACCACCACTCACCAGTACACGCAGGGGGTTAGTATATTTTAAAACCGTTTCCAATAAAAAATGAACTTTCGAATTTACTCTGCCGAGCTGACTTATGGTTTTATATAACTGTGTTACATACATTGAGAGGTATGTTTTGGTCTACACAGTCAATAGAACAAATTCATAAATTTCGTGAGACCTCGCCATTTGCAGTGTTTTAAGTTCACCTTTATAAGAACGTAATAAATAATAAATCTAGGCCATTATTGTCCCACTGCTGGGCACAGGCTTGTTCTCAGAATGCGGAGGGTTAGGCCTTTAGTCCACCACGCTGGCCTGGTGTGGGTTGGCGAACAACACACACCATCGAGAACTTTATGGAGTCTTGTCAAATGCACAGATTTCCTCACGATGTTTTCCATCACCGTTAACGCAAGTGACGATCAAATTCTGATCCGCACATGAATTCGAGAAGTCAGAGGTGTAGACCGGCTACCTAATCACGATGCACGCTCGTAATCGGAATCGACTCAATTTTGACACAACAACAGTGTTCATTGCGTTGCTCAAATTGTAGGGCGTAGTAGTTTTAAAAGCATACCGCGCAATGTAGTTTTTTGGACTGTCAAAATTGAATCGATTCCGATTGCGAGTGTGTATCGTGATTACCCTGCGGGTTCGAAATCGGGCCCTCCTGCATGGAAGGCAAGCGTTCAACCGCTAGGCTATAACGTCACTTACAAAAATAAACTTTTATGTATATAATATAAGCAGTGTTCCCCGTGTTTGCAGGACAACTCGCTGCGTAGGACCGACTCTGATTCAGATCTGTGTATTGATGAGCAACCATCAGTTCCTACGAGTATTGACCCTCAGGTAAACATGTTATTATGAATTTGACGTTGTACTCATGTCGCCTAAGATTTTTGTCAGGCTTTACATTTTATGCAGAAGTTTGTTGTTTGGCATGTTAAGCTGTTATGACAAAATGTTAGGTACTACACTATAAATAAATTAAAATTCTACTTGGTGGTGAATACAATTATAAAAATATTTTTCAGAAAAGTTTACCCATACTTGATAGAATTTTGAGTTTTTCGTATTTTGCAACTTCTATTTATTTATACAATTTATTATAATATGTATATATATTTGTTTAATATTTCATATATTTCCTTTTTTTGGTTGCAGCTATCGATTAACGTTCGGAATGGATATGGGCATGTTTGAGCTTTGTAGCGTTAGTGATCCACGGCTGTGATATGAAATTTGCTCTAATAGCATATAAAATTTATGATTAATAGGAAATTCATTTTAATTATTGCACGCAGCAATTATGGCCAGGACTAGTGGACACGAGGATTTCTGTAGAAGGTATCACAGGAAGTAACATCTAAATCGTATTGGTATATGACTACTTTTGATTATAACTAAATTAGTAGATTGAGTGCCACAATTTTCTATAAATATTAGACATTAATTATTCTGCGCTAAATATAAAGTTTTAACTGTTTATATAAAAATGTTCATAGTCGAATATTCTATATACATACATTTATGTACGGTCGGGTTCAGAAAGCGTTCATTACAGGTGATTGTATGTTCTCATAACAATAAACATAAGATCTATTTTCGCATGTCACATTGTGTTTGATTAAAAAATATCAACCTTATTATATTTGTTGGTATAAAGACACTAAAAATTTTCTGAACCCCGCTGTATTTTCTTGATATCCAGGCCATGGCAAGGCCAAGGCCCAAAGCGCTACAAAGAGTACATGTAAACAGTTAACATGTTTGTTAATAATATTGTTATGGCCAGTATGTGCTTACGGAAAAACCGTCGTAATTACGCAGATCATTATCTGAATTTAAAATGAATTTGTATTTCAATGTGATATGATGATATGACACAGGAATGTAAGATCCATCATAATGACACTAATTAATAATCCATAGCTGCAATGCAAATAATTATAAAGATGTAGGAGCGGGAGTCGTATATAAAGAACTCCCGATTTAGATAATTCAATTTTCTTTTCTGCAATTTGCGATATTTCTGAATTGTCTCCTATAAGGCAGAAATTTTTAAATTGATGTTCCTTTTGATTTTTTTTAAGTCGTCTGTAAGCTAGAATAACCGCGTGGTGTTATTAGCACTTTGTTCCTCAAATATAGCAAAGCTTTATCTTACTTAGCCAAGAAAGTCGTACCCATTTCGTTTAGCGTTATTTGAGCAACAGGCGAAATGAAATGACGGCTTTTAAAAAAATCACCTATTAAAGCACCGTTATGAGTTTCATGTTAAGTAATCTAGTCCACTCTAATATGTACCTACTTGTCGACTGTTAATTTCGTGCTTGATTAAGAACAATGCGATTTTTCATCTTTTTGTTAACCATCAAATGGGCAGTTTTCTTTTAAGTTGCTGGTAAAGGGTAATTAATATAAAATTAATTGTTTTTGTTTGACTTCTTGTTTTTTGTACGAATGATTGTAATGACCAAATGAAATTATTACATGTAAAATGGTTTATAAAACCACATTTTCTAATATCTATTAGATCTTCGAGTAGAATGAGAAGGTACAAATTTGATTTTCATGTTTCAGAATATACTTACTTAAATGCTAAAATGCCGCTTTTAGTAGCCTGATATCATGGCAATAGAATAGATTTCTACTGATTAAAATTAATATGATCTCAGACTGTCAGGGATTAAAATGTGTCGAAAAATTTGGTATTTTTTCAAAAAAATTATACAAACTGAATGTTAGTGATTCTTCATCAAATGTTTTGTGTTAAATCTGCTTGGTTTTAAAAACTTAGCAAATTGAATTTCTTTATGTGTATTAAATCTGAACTTAAATTAGATTTTCATTTTATATTCCGTTCACCATACAACCCCAAATTTTAGGAAATATATATTTTCTAGAAACAAACATAATCAGTAACATTTAAATTATATTTAAGTTGTGATTATAAATACAAATATACATTACAATTACACCTTTTCACATTGGCTCTTAAGTTTTTGTCTTATTTCTTCAGTGACTTGAAACTTGGGACCATGTCCAGGAACAATCCAGTCTGCCAAATAGGCAACCTTGGACCTGTTCTTCATTTGCTGTACTGGATCCTCACTTCCTGCCTCCAACCAAATGGATGGATTTTCTATATCTTCAATTTTTTCAAATAGATCTCCTAAAAAGTATTAATTTATACTTGTAAAATTAGGTCATTCAACTAACTTTACATTTTAAATTGATTCAAATTTCCCTAGTTTTAAATACTCACCTGGCAATATTCATAACACAGATTTATATTTAATAGGTTCTTACCAGCAACTGCTACTGTAGTGTCTTCTGTAGTTGTTACAAGTACAGTGACATCAGATAGTGTATGCCCAGGTGTAGGAACTACTTTAACACTGTTGTCTATACTGAGTTCCTCACCTGAAATAATTGTTCATGAATACCTAAGCTTACAAAAACATTATTGTACAAAAACAGAATCCAGTTTTACCTTTGTCAAAAGGATGCATATAATAGTCATCTTGAAATGATACACTGAAGCCAACTATGTGCTTAGCCATCAAGAAAAGATTATTATTTCCTATATGATCTGAGTGTCCATGAGTGGAAATAACATAGTTAACAGTTTCTGGTGTCACATTATGTTTTTCTAATGCTATAAAATAAATGAAAAAATAATAATTATAGATGTAACATAAATAAAAACGAAATGAATTAGTATCTGAACAAATAGGTACCAGTAATTATTTTCTGGGAATCCCAAGCAGTCATAGTATCTACTACAATATTGTGCGCGCCTTTTATTAGTGTACAACTACAATTTGCGGACATCTGATCTTTGCCAGTAGTTACCGAATATCCATCATATAAAACTATAACTTCACTCATTGTGGCTGTGGCCCATGAATATCTTGTCCCTTTTGTACTTGGAGACCAGCAGTTCAGAAATGTTGGTTGTTTACTGTGGGCGCACAAAATGTTGGATACAGGGATAGAGTTCTCTAACTTGATATGGTTTAAATGTGTATAAAAAAGATAGAAATAAAACAATAACTGATAAACTCAGTAAAGCCTCGCCACTCTGTTTGTAAACCAGCCAGAACGTCTACAGCTGATAATGACATTAGGACATTAGTGATGGATGACATTTTCGTGCGAAGCAGGGTTGCCAACCATAGAACTCTTTTCCTCGTACATAAACACCAAAAAATCTCGCACTTTGGCTTTCCAACCTCGTCCATTCCTCAAGCATGTAAATTGAATATAAAACACAACAAAAAGACATATGAAATGGCTGTGAACGTCTAAAAAAAGGGATGTCCGGTGCGGCGTTTGTTTTCTCGAAGAGTTATTTACTATAATATTATGATGACAGACTGGCCAGTGGCCCAGTGCATCTACATCTACACTTCATTTAGTACACCAATATAGGCCAAACTGTGAAAACCAATTATAAAATTTCCTTAAGAAAAAACAAAGAAATAAAAAATTGTACGAGCCTCATTGTGTCCTCGTACACTCGTACACTAGGAACAAGCATACCAATGGAAGTAACATATTTTAGACGAAATTTTAACACCGGTTTGACTTCTCGCTCTAAGAGATTATGACATAAGAAAAAAAGAGATGAATATATTTCCTCCGGTTACATTTTAATACAAATGTGGCCAGTGTGATATATTTCCAATAGTTATTGTATATATCCAAACTAGAGATGGGAATTTACGTATCGATATGATTATGATTTTAAAATAGTGAGCAATTTGTTCAAAATCTTAACCCAGATATTGCTGAAACCTCTGAATTGCTCCGATCTTTATGCAATTTATAATTATGATTTATATTTGATCTATTGTAAATAGGAAAAATATTTAGAAAAATCTTATTCTTATGGGAAAGTCGGAAAATGGTATTCGTTACAGGGTTGTTGCGAACCAGGGTTGTTGCTGATGCATGTTTTTATCACATCAGCGGATGCTGATGCTGATGCTGATTTTCGTTATTTTCTTAAAAAATCAAGGAATGAATTTAAAAAATTAAAAAACCCGATTCTTTTAAAGTGAACTTTAAATAATAACGGAAAAGAAAAAAAGTCCAGTAGAATTCTAATGTGGAACATAGCGACTTTAATAGTCGGGACCCATTAAAAATCGAGACCGGCTCAAATCTTCCTAATAACGGGTCCCGACTGTTATAGTCGCTATGTTCCACATTAAGATTCTACTGGACTTTTTTTCTTTCCCGTTATTATTTAAAGGTCACTTTAAAAAAATCGGGTTTTTTTATTTTTTAAATTTATTCCTTGATTTTTTAAGAAAATAACGAAAATCAGCATCAGCATCAGCATCCGCTGATGTCAATGATAAAAAATCAGCATCAGCATCAGCATCCGCTGATGTGATAAAAACATGCATCAGCAACAACCCTGGTTCGTTATAACAAACGCTAGCAAAATGCACAACTATGAAGTGGTCCAACAATGTTGAATTTCAGTTAGATTTATGCTGGCAATTTATATAATTTTACAGGGTTGTTGTTACTTTATTGAAATATCTATAAATAAAACAAGAATGTAGCTTTTGCATCGGAAATTTATTAGAGAAAACACTGAGTACACGGGAAATATGAAATAATTAGGGTGAAGGGTAACATGTTACACAGATGATGATGATGGTGTACATGTTATGCAAAAAACATGCATTTTAGTGGCAGCTAGCACAGAGAAGTTGGTTAGATCTATGCTTTATCATATGTCCAATTATCATTACGAGAACTTTCAGTAGTGCCCATTCATGTCTTTTCAGGTTTCTTAACCATTTCTCCTTTAACTCTGGATCTTTTGGAAACCTAGAAATGAACAATATGTGTGTTAATAATTTTTATTTTGGTTAATAATTTAATTGTTTGACTGTAAGATACAGGAAAATTCTATTAAAGTCTCTTAAACAGAATCTTTTTTAAATAATTTGGAGGGACCTGCGATTACATAAATGAGTTATTACTGTAAGTTGTATGAAAAAGTATAATTATTTAGTCGAAATATACCATTGATGCGTTCAAAAATATAATATAAATATTAAGAATTTTTGTTGCTAAACAAATATATCATCCAATGCTGAACATGAGCTTCTTCTTACAAATTAACAATTTGTATTTATTTGATTAAAACAAGGGTAAATCCATGTTTTAACAACACATTTATAATCCGACAATACATCGATAAAATCGAACTATCGACAACAGTGTACGTAACTAGGTGCCATCAAAATAGTATATCAAATGTCATTTTCTCATAGGTTACTACGATTTAGGCGAATTATAAAAATATTATGATAATAATCTCTAAATGACTTTATCGAACCGTTATAATATTGTATTTACTTTATCCCTACAGCAAAATTGACAACAAACTACAAGTAAAAACTTAAATAATCAAATCAATACTTACCGATGGAAAGATGTCCTATTGTTGCTTTCACTTAATACGCCCATTCGGCCTTTGCAACCAAGGGCTACACAAGCCATGTTAAATTAGGAAATCGAATTTATATTATATTCCGCACAATAAAGCACTGAAACTTAGCAAATTGCAATTATCGTGAACCTGAAGTGGTAGCCGTGCGGATACCAAGCCGACTCAACAACTGACACTTTGTCTTTCAAGATGACGTTGAAGTTATGTTGCTGTCACTTTCTTTTACAGAGAAAATTGTCATAAGATAAAACGAAAAGTATGACAGTTATTTCTTCGTTTTAAAAATGATACTTCCATTGGTATGCTTGTTCCTAGCTCGTACAGCAGACCATAATCTCATAAATCTCGTATTTGTACGAGGAATTTCGTACGGTTGGCAACCCAGATGCGAAGACACAAGGTTAATCGTTCTGAAACAGCTTTTCCTGAATAGCTTTATGGCACCTGGAATTTTCCTCATGTTTTCCAAACAAAGGTCTATCGCCGCGATCTGTGTACATAACGACTTGATTATTCTTCCAGAAATAAAGTTATTTAATCGACCAAAGAAGAACTTTTCCATATAAAGTTCAATATTACGTCTTTAGACAATTTCTGAACTACAAGTCTCATCTATCCCTGTCTCCCTCCTCAGCTGTCTTTGCCGGTTATTTTTAGGTTAATTCTAAAATAAATTGAAGAAAGCTGCGGCGGTACATACTTTTCTACGTAGGTTATTTTAAAATTTCATCGTGCGCCAAACATTTCCTTTATTCTCAAAAATTGCGCATTTGGATAATTGTTTAACGCGTGTCATTGTCATTATATGCAAGTTCATTGTGTTCATTGTTTACTCAGAGTTATGAAACATTAAAGTGGGTCTCTGTCGCCTCGGGAGCGCCAGTCTTTGTGAACCATGTCAGGCGACGTGCAGCCAAGGAAACGTAAAGATAAGAAAAGGAAGAAAGGTGAGGAATATAGACTGAAGTGATGGGGTGTGATATGCATACAAATGAGATTTTAATGCCAATAATTTGCGTTTCAGATGAGTTAGGCGTAGAGGAGCCTCGTGGCACGGCGGCGGCGCTTGGAGAAGGCGACGTGTTTATGCATTCTCCAAATGAACATGGCACTGGTGGACATTGGTGTGCCAAGATCATATTCTTCTCATTGCTCGCTGTACTCATTACTCTTATTGGACTGATTATACTGGAAAACAGAGGCCTTACGGAATGTTAGTATAATTCAATGATCCAGTATACTTATACTTTTTATTTCCTGGACGATTATGAGCTATAACAATAGATTAATAGTGTAGATATATGCAAGGCACAGATAGATTCACTATTGATCTATAAGCTCTGTAACTCTAACATATTTTGAAATTACTACAGTAGAAGCAAATTCAGTGGAGTCCCGCTACTCTGGGGTTCTAGAAGGCTGGATAGAAGATGTTCCTGACGATGACCATCATGATGAACATACTCTAGAACTGAAACATCATGTAAGTAGTAAAGAAATTAATGAATAAGATATTTGATTCCAATAGACTATTGGGAAATTAAAGCGATATTAGAATTACCCAGATGGTTAATTCTGTAATTGAATTTTAATGTCTTCTAAAAAACTACACAAAGGTGTTGATTCTGTTGCACATTTTGACAGTACTAAACTAGATTAAACTCATCTGTCACTTTCTTTTTCTATTGTAACAGAAAGACACAAACAGCCTTAGTTTAGTTTAGTCCTGTCAAAGTGCACAACAGAATCAACACCATTATGAATATGTATTAGAGATTTACCAGATTATGGGAAACTGTAAGTAATACTTTTACTTCATAATCATAATATAGCTTCAGGAAACCAAACTTGAAGTCTGCAATAACAAGTAAATATTATTTGTACCTTTAAATCAAATTCATCAGCTTGTAAATCATAGTGTTTCACATTAAGCCTGTGTTAAGGATGATGATGGTGATCAAGATAAGGATAGTCCAGAACTTGATCATGATGATGAAGATGATGAACATGAAATAGATGATCATGATGATGAAGATGATGAACATGAAATAGATGATCAAGATGACGAAGATGATGAACACGAAAGAGATGATCATGATGACGAAGATGATGAGGATGATGATGGTGATTATGAGGAAGATGACGAACACGATCAACAATATGACAACAGTGAAGAACAAAACGTAGAAGACACAGATGAGGTTTGATTTTAATTTTCAGTCATTACTACATAGTGAATAGTGATTGTGACTATTTAAAATTAAATCTCATTTTCTTGTATTTCAAAACTTTCAACAGGATGATGATAATGAAGAACATGGGTATGGAAAGTATGATGAAAGTGATGAAGATCAAAATGATGAAGCTGATAATGATGACAACGAAAATGATGACGACCTACAGAGGGTAGATGTAAACGATTCCGCAGAAGGTGATGAAGATGACAATAGCAATGATCAAGAAGATGCAGAAAATGATCAGAGTGTAGAAAATTATGCTGATGCTGATGATGAAAATGATGTTGAAGGGGATGATGACGACAAAGATGAAGACAATAGTAATGAAAACGAACAAGATGACAGTGAAACACGTGAAAACGAGGTGCTGAGTGTGAAGTTTGGCAAAAATAAAATGTTTTGATTTGATTGGCACTAACATCTTACAGCTTTATTTTTCGAAATTATTCAGTAATGCACAAATGTTACAGTGCATAATGTTGTTTTTAGATACCTAACAATAAGTTGTATTGCCACTAAAGGTGTATCGCAAGATTACAGATATGGCTTATTATAGTTATACTTATTTCTTAATTTATGAAATTAGGATATTCTGTTTACTTATGTATGTGATTTAATCAAGATTTTATCAGAAGTACCTGAATATGCTGTGTTTCGCTTCTTATTGCCACAGTTTTTTAACAGTCTTGATTGCACTTGAAACTGTTTAACTATGAGATTTAAAATAAAACAAGTTCTCAACAAGATTCAATAAAAATCTTACAGGATGAAGAAGAACATGAGGAAGATATCGTAGAAGATTCTGGAGTGGAAGTAGAGAGGCTTGAGAAGGAGGTTTCTGATGAAGACGCTTTATCTGAAGAACTGCCTACTGCTGAGGCCGAGGATGACGATATGAGTGAAGGTTTGGGAGTAGAAATGATTAATCTCTATATTTTCTTGTTTGGTTTTCCACTCTTAAAAGTTGTTTAAATAATGTTACTTCAACAGCAGTAATTAAATGAATTTTACTGTTTTGTTATTAAGAAAAATGTGTCAATATTGATATAGAATTTGATCACATTATTACCTTACTATCTAAAATCTAATATTATACATACTTTTATAAATAATTTCTGTTACAGAAATCTCGAGTGAATTAGCGCACGAAGATATTGGAGATGCCGACGATGATGTAGCTGAAGACGAAGAGTTTTTGGAGGCCGACGACATTGAGGAAGACCTGCCCGTTGTTGAGCACATCGTTACGCCGCAAGGAAAACCCTTAGTTGAGGTATTTCAAGATTTGCACTATGGCTAGGGTGTCACACAACGCTCTGGGAGCCTAAAAAGGCCACATTGAGCAATTCATCTAATGATCTGCATAGTAACTGTCAAACAGATGATTACTGAATATGAACCTTATGCGGATGACATTAAGAGTTGTCAGTTAAGTAGATATTTTGACATTTGTAATATGAATCATATTGTGATTCACCCAAAGCGGCCTTTTTAGCTCCCCTGACCTTAAGATATTGATGTCCCCTGTTGTGGTTGCATAGCTCAGTTGTTGAATGATAAATGCAGATACACCCGCATCTTGTTAGACTGGATGCAGACCACAATATAGTTGGGAAGAAGGCTAGACTTATGATATACTCTTTGATGTATTTAGTTTTTATTTTCGGATCATTATACGTATATTTAAAACATTTGCGACATATTTTCGTTATGGACAGTATATCGGACTATTTTCGAGGATGTGGAACTTTAGCATAGAAATATTCTGACTGAAGGACTAATAGATTTAATATTGTAAAAAAGGTGGAAGAAGAAGCTTCAACTATGAAGCCCGCAGACACTCTCGCTGACGAAGAAGAATACGAGAAACAGCAAGAAGAATTGAGACGCGAACAGGAACAAGCTTCTCACAGTAAGTGTTTATATTTCTATATGCCTGCATGCATGCCTCTGGTTATCCTCATTAATTGCTTTTTGTTCTTCTGTGCTGTAAATATCTAGACATTTTCAGTCTATTCTTAATAAACATTAATTCTCATTATCATAATTAATTTCTTCTCTAACATAATTTTATGAAAAAGTTTTGGTTTATAAAATAACATCTAACATTAGTATATTTTATTTCATTTATTTCATAAAACTTTGTAAAAATAAATGTTGGTGAAATTAATTTCTTTTATTTCGACCCATCAGCTTTAGTTGTGCTAAGTTTAAGAGTTTATTTGTTAATTTCATTTTGACACGGGACTCATCTAGTCGCACATAAAATATCGTTGTTTTTCACTAATTTTATATTTTTCTTCGTTCTGTACTTTTTATTTCTGTGTTAAATTGCCTACATAAAGTCCTACCTTTCTAATCCGGATCCCTTTAAAGTGTTATTATATGATCATATTACAAACTTATACTATAGGACCAACCCTGAAAGCGCAAAAAACAAATCAGATGTTCCATACATTTAGTCGAGTAACATTCAATTATTTGTATGGAACAGCAGTTTATTTTTTCGCGATTTCTGTCTTGTTCCTATCGTAAAGGTTGTTCTTAATGATGTAACTAATAACCCTTTAAAGGGATCGGGACTAGAAGGTCGGACCTTATATAGGGTGTAACAAAAATCGTATAAACTTCTTAAACCACGTATTCTACTGCTTATTATGAACAACTTTTAGAGTAAGAATGAATTATTTGTATGGAACAGCAGTTTTTTCTTGCGATTTCAGAATTGGTTCCCTAATAAAGAGTAGAACGCGTGGTGTAAGCATTTACACGATTTTTGTTCATACTGTATTGTAGTTTAAGACAATATTAATTGACGGGGAAAGTGGGTTGTTCTGGCCCAGTCTCTATAAAACTATGAAGTCGTGTTTTATAAAAATACATAGATTTTATACATAGATTTTTTGGACCAAAATTGTATCAATCAGTTTGTTGGAAGCCCATTTTAATGATACTTGTTATAAATGTATGTCATAATAATTTGACATAACACGCACACTTAATTATGGCTTAGGTGCAACTCGGTTTGAGATACAAATATGCATCGCACTTAGGCGGATCACACACTGCGACTTGTGTTACGTTTTAAGTGCGCATATACCTATTATGATTGTTTTAGATACATCACGATAAGTTATATGTCCCAGCGTGCACCCCAATGTTTTTGAGCTCCCAAAAACCTTTATGGGATCTCAAAAACATTGGGGTGCACGGTGTAGGTGTGCGGTCACCTGACCGCGCACCTACAAACGCTGAACGCGCAGCAGGCGTCTAATTTAAATATTAGTATGAAATTATATGCAACCTCGCATTCCTAACCGCGCCGTATTCCAATAAAATGCTGTAGGTATACCGATTACACCCGCATTTACGAATGACGTCATCGGCTCGATTCTGATGACGTCATCCGCATTCTGCCTCAACAATCCTGCGATTCGATTAATACCGACCGTTAGGCGCACTCGACGCGTATGGCGCACTCGACGCGTATGGCGCGTTCGATATGGATAGACATACGATACGACACGAGACGCGGGAACAGTATTATTGAAAACAATCCGGAAATGTCAAAATCCATAGTCGGCAGCTTGACAGGGGTTTGAAATCCGCACTTTTAAAATAGCCTATTTTCCTTTCTCTTTGGATCATTCTATTTTTGTTTACCACTAATATCTTTAAGATAATGGGTAATTTTATTATGCTTAGCTATTTAAATATGAAATGAAACTCTGAACTTGAAGTTTCTAATTTGAAGGGCGCTGCACATCAACGTTGCGCATCATGCCTGAAGTTTAGCCCGCAGCTATTGATTGAATGCTCTTGTGTAGCGCCCTTTTAGATGCAACACACGCTTAATGTTGTCCGTTGGCTTATGTGAAAGCTACTTGGTTGGGTGTGGAAGTGAGTTAGTAACGCGTATGGCGTGTGTTGCAGTGTGGCTGAAGCTGGCGGTGGGTGGCGCGCTGCTCGTCGCCACTCACGCGGTCGTGCGTCGCGCCATCGCCCCGCGCGGTGCGTACTCTACCAATATACTAACACTACTAGCCAACCTCCAAACACCACTTTACAATCGCATTGTCTCCAAAAGGAGTAACTTATTGCCTGGATCTTGAAAGCAAATAATTATGATAAGAGCATATTATAATCACAAAAACTACATCTTGTCCCAAGGTGCCATGTCATTGTGATTATTACAGTAGTTCGTCTGTTAGACTTAATTCTCCTACGCTTCATGACGAGGAAAGTATAACACTTGCTCTTATATCCAATACGCTTTAGTTCCGTGTTCGATTCCAATATTTGGATAGCAACACACTAATTACAATTCGTATTTTAAGAAAATTGGTCCAAGAATTCAAAAATGTTGAACGCCTATTAGAATTCAATTGTTATTACTTGGAACCATGCCAAAAAGTTTTAACTATATATTTGAATAGTCTAACAAATTAACATCAATCATCAAATAATTTAATTACAAGTTTACTTAACAGTATTGTACCTGTATTATAATAACTAGTTTTACCCTTGAATATTTATTCAACTTTTTAATATGTGTCCCTTTTATTATATTTCGAACGATGGAGCTACTCAATCTAACATGCGGCTAATGACTGGGGATTGCGAAGTGACCGTTCATAAATTTAAAGATAGTCAGAATCCTGAAATGCAATTTCCGTGACAGATGATACACCAGCAAGTGACGAGCACGCTAGTAGGGAGGAATCGCCCGTGATTGACCGCCGCATGACTCTCATATCTGAAGAAAGAGCTGGTAGGAAATAGTTCTATATGAGATATAAATAAATATCATACTGGCACCTCGAGATTTTTTATAATATTAGTTGTTTTACGTGCTTCAGCAGCGCAACTTTTAGAAGAAACTGTACAACCAGTTGAAGTAAAAGTACTTGAGAAGGTTTCTTCTGTTATTATATCTGCTCCACCGCCTAAGGAAGAAAGCGAAGAGGAGGAAGAAGAAGAGATCGAAGATGAAGAAATAATTGAAACCAAGGTAAGACTGTAAATGTTATTGTGAAACTTTTTATACTTACAAATATGCGTAATGTAAAAAATAACCCACAGGATGTAACGGCGGAAGAACCTACGAAGGAAGTAAGTGAAGATAAGGAATTATATAGTGATGAAGAAGAAGCTGAGGATGAGGAGGAAGGTGAAGAAATTGTGGTAGTGATAAAGGGGGCACCCAAGCAAAGTGCGCCCGCGCCACAGAAGGCAGTCGAGCCTGAACCAGTCGACGAAGATGTACCTGATGACGTAGAAATAATCAACGACGAACAACTTGAGGAAGAACTGGAGGAAGAGGACGACGAGGAAGAAGAAATATCAGATGTGGATGATGCAGAGCTTCTGACACGATTGGAGGCTAAATATGGACGTCTGCCGGAGCCCGAGAGACCCGGACAAAAACACAGTAAACACGACTGTATGCGTGTGACCGCTTGCTCGTGTGAATTCGCTGCTGGCTTCATCATTCTAATTTCTAACCAATTAACTCCCTGGCATGACTAACCGTAACGTGAGTGGACATGACATTAATTTTTAAAATTATTTGCTATTCACATTTTATATGCATTTTTGTTTTTAGAATAGAATCGTCATTACATTTTTTTTTAGACATTTTGATATGCTGATCTGCTTCATGCTCCTTCCCGAGAGCAGTAGTAGGGACGAATCACTGTTATGTTTCCCAATGTCACCCATATAAATGCCCGTCGTAGGAGTGAACCTATAATGAAACCAAATCCTGAGATTTACAAATGCCAAGGGATCTTATTTCATTCGAAAATTCATTGATTATAATGAACTTTAAACTGATTGGTGTTGTCTTTCCACTTTTCAGAGGACGGTGGGAACAGTATAGAGGATGAGTGGCCAGGCGAGCCCAGCGATGAGTACTGGCGCCAGCAGCTCGACCAAGCCGAACAAGAGCTACGCCAGGTGAGTTACTATGCAATAGTTTCGATGATTACGGATACATCCATAGGTCTTCAAAACTTCGTTTCACTTTTCGGATTCTGTGTATTCTCTTGATAATGTCAACAAATCTTCATAGAGCCAAATAGATTTTAATGATAATTGTTGGTGTATTCTTATATAATTTATTTTGAATGGTTGAATTTCTAATCGATACCAAGTACCTCAAATGCACGTAACCGTATTTTGTTTTTCTTAACCGGCATGCTATGTTTCTTGTGAGTTTTCCAAGAGCTTTTCGTCTTCGCTTTTGTGCATAACTCTCGTATCACAAAGAATATATCAACAATATTTAAAATTGAATTCACTTTCGAATAGGTTAAAGTTAGTGTGAACATTTAAACCCAATTCTCATTAAACTGTCAAATCAAATTCCAGGAGTGGCTCGACTAATATTAATTATTTTTGCATCCAAAATTCGCATCCATCCATACTTTGCTCGTTGTGCCATTTTCCTATCGACTCGTCGGTGGCAACGCCGGGCTACGATCCGCGCCCGCACCCCGCGCGGCTCGCCCCCGGCTTCCTCCGACGACATCGACTGCCCCCCCTCTAGAATAGGAGCGAACGATCGCCTGCCTCTGTCATAAACAAAGAACATAAAGCAAATGGAGTGTTAGTGTGCCGACACCCTTTGTGTGTCGCTTTGATGCTCTGGAGCAGTATACTTATTAGCACTCCATTTGTTTACTACTTTGTAATTTTGATTATGACTGATGCTTGCGAACGGCGCTTGTGTGTGCTGCGTGTGTGTGAGTGTATCGTGTACTAACGTGCGGAGGGCGACTGGAGCGCGGCGAGAGAGCGCGCGGCCGCTGAACAATTGAAGGGAAGTGCGCGCGCGCGGTGGCTCCTGGCGCGCGCCAGCGACGCGTTGGCCGAGGCGCGCCGCGACAACCGACTGCTCACCAGAGCCATCACCGCCTACCTCGACGTGCTCAAAATGAACGAACGCCTCTCCAACGCCAGGCTACTGGAGGTCGCCAATCGAACACTCGACAGAATACGATTTAGAGGTAAGAAACCCTTCCATTCCATCACTTAATGTTTTTGAAATGAATTTGAGGAAAATATAATAACAAGTGTGTTCATTTACAGGTAATTACTTGAGTGCAGAACCCATCTATAGATTGCTGATACGACGATTTCCTGATGTTCCCGATTACCATAACAACTTAACGGTGTCTTTCCTCATGGCGAACAGGTAGTTTATGACCGTCTAGGATGTTCTCTAAATGTTTTAACTATAATTCTTTGAATAATTTTAATCTTTTTCTCTCTTCTAGGGCCGACCTCGCAGAACAGGTCATAAAAGAAACTCTTCAGAAGTGGCCTAGCGATCGTTTCGCTCTGGCGCATTACGGCTTCGTTCTCAAAACTATACATAACCGTCTTGAAGAGGCGGTTGAAGCCTTCCAGAAAGCTTTAGAAGGAGATGTCGGGCCGGCCACTGAGCCCCGATTTTATTACCATCTTGGAGACTCGCTTCTATTACTGGGTCGATTTACAGAGGCCCACGAAGTCCACAAGCGAGGGGCGGCACTTGGACATTTCTTGTCGCCCGCGCAACGTTCGCTCTATAACGTAGATCGACTTAAAAGTGAGCCATGGTGGAACATAGATCAGACGCCATATATAAAATTAGCTCGTGCCCTAGAAAAGTCCTGGAAAGAAATTCTGAAAGAAGGAGAAGCGGCAAAATCTTTATATGAAAAGGAGAAGGAAGGTTTGAAGGAACGAGGCGAGTGGTCGCAACTGGACTTGTTCGTCCGGGGCCAGGAAATTCCTAACAGATGTAATAAGGCGCCGGTGACATGTTCGATCGTGCGCTCGGAAGTGGCCGCGGCCGGCTGTCGACGCGGACAAGTCAAGTTCAGTGCCATGGACGCAGGCACGCATGTGCGACCGCACGTCGGTCCCACTAACTGCAGGCTACGAATGCATTTAGGTCTCAGTAATACCAAAGATACTTACATAAGAGTGGATAAAGAAACCAGGTAATTATTTTAGACGACTTTTGACTTGGTCTTGCTATATCTTGCTTACACTGTTTGACTGTCCTATTATGGACAACTTCCCACCCCATCCCTAGTCAAGCACTTATAAGATAATTGTAATTAATCGGTTTAGATATTTGCGAGATCGGACTTCTATGTCAAATCTTCATAGTCTAAGCCATTGAGTTGACAGGATAAGAATTATTATAATCTGGAGGCCTAAATAGGCCACATTGAGCAATTCATCTACGAATCTCCATAGTAACTATCAAACTAATGATTGCTGAGTACCTATGAACCTTATGACAATGATAAGTAGGTAATATGAGTCGTCAATTAAAGTGGGTATTTTAAGTTAAAATACCCACTTTAATGGACGACTCATATTACCTATTTGTCATTGGTTAAAAAATTTAACATAATTTGTAATGTGAATCATAAATGTGATTCATCTAAAGCGGCCTTTTTAGACTTAAATTCTAAGAATCCGATACTCGCGGTAAAATTATTACATGATTGATTCAATCGATTTTTGGTTATAGGCAGTGGAAAGTTGGCAAGACTTTAATGTTCGACGACAGCTTCGAGCACGAAGTGTGGCACAACGGCACCGGCACGAGGCTAGTGCTCATCGTGGATGTGTGGCACCCTTCGCTGACGGCCGCCGAGCGACGCTCGCTGCCGCCCATTTGAGGCTCCACCCGCATCCCTCCGCGCGTACACTCCTTACTAGTATACCCAGAATATCATAAACACGTGTTCGGATACGCGTACAATAAAAATAAAACTTGTGCTTCGTGAAGGATTTTTATGTAGAAACGTACAGGACTAATACTTTAAACGTTGTTGTTTATGGAGACTAGTCATAGTCTCCATAAACAACAACGTTTAAAGTTTACAACAACGTTTAAAGTTTACAATAACGTTTAAATTGACATTTTACATGCATTATATTCAGATAAAGTTGCGTTATGCATTTAATTAATGTCAAGTCGGCTCCGCGCAATTAATGTTGAATATCTTGAGAATTTCTCTCAGAACATGTGCTCGTATTCTCATTATCATAAATAATTTTATAAACTGAAAGTTTGGTCGAATTTGTATCAATTTAATGCATTTTTTTAATAAATGTAACTAACTGCTTCAGTTTCATGATCCATAAGTTTTAATGTATCTAATGTATTCAATTAATGTTTCAATTATAATTGGCCATTTTACTTAAATACCGAAATACAAGTGAATTAATTAAAACATTACTTGACTAGTTATACATAACCAGTATTTAGTAAGTAATACCTTGTGATATATTATTGTGTCAGTTTTAAGATTAATGTTAAGAATAAAATTCCAATGCTCGATAAAATGTGTTTTTTAGAAGCTTCTACCCAATAATATATGGATTACCGGTGGATAAAATAATAATGCAATATTTACTAAGTAGGTGTATATTTGGTATAAAAATTGCCAGACAGTCTGGCTCAAATATAACCTATAACTAATTATTTTCTTATTCTAATAAAGCTCGTTTTAATCTAAATTAATTGCTAGGTACAAAATTGGTCTGTAGCTGTCATCTAGACTGTATTCTACATAAAGTCCTTATTACAACAATTAATTAATTAATATATCCTATGGTCAAATACGAGGCTCGAATTTTGGGGACATATTATTATCATGAGATTCAAGTTTATTACTAAAATTGGACGGAAGTAATACCCACTTGTAAATTCCCAACATTATAAAACAATGAATAGTACTTTCTTATCAACAATAAAAAGAGCTTTTACTACACACATACATAATCAATTCCTTTCTTCAATCATTCATATTCATATCTACCGGTCCTTGTACAGTCTTAATTAACTGGATTCTTAATTATATTGAACTAGAATCTTATATTATAATGAAACAACTACAGCTTTTGTCAGGAATGTGAAATATAGAATGTTATAAATACAAATATCTGTTTTCTTGTGCATAAAAATATGGTAGTGAGTCACTGGGCATAACTTTTGCAGTGATATTGTTTTCAATGATTGGAAAATGCTAAACATTATCTAATTCCAGACTATTTTAATAATCACGATACTTCTCGTGTGTGCTAACCTATTTCTGGCAGACACTTAATCACTAACAGTTCCATTAAAGCTAATGTCTTCTTATCATATAATAACAATGACTTAAATTAATATCCTCGCCTAAGTACCCAATTTAAAAATTAATATTTTGAAACAATTTCAAAACTAATAAGAGTAATTCGTATAAAATTACATTCGCATTATTTCATTTCAATCTTTCACACACGACTAAATGGCAATTATACTTTCGATGTTTATAAATTTAATTGGAACTTAGAAACTAAAGTAAAAATGCTTCAGGTTCCATCTAGAAAATAACATCACTGGAGTAAGGCACTTAAGTACTCTGCAGGTGACAAGGAGGTTAGGGTGCTACATTAATGCTATAGTGGTCATTGGCCGGCTGGTAGGCGGGCGGGCCGGGCGCCTGCGGGGTGGCGCGCGCGCTGTAGGGGGGCGCGGGGGGCGGCGGCGTCGGCCACTCGCCGTACGCGCCGCCGTACACGTAGGACGGAGACTCGCAAGGACTTATGTTGTCCACCCTATTGTCATAAGTAGGTGTGGCCTCGTAAGCGCGTTCTATATTGTCATACGACGGAATGTTCGACTCGTACTTCCTCGGTGGGGTCGGTTCGTTGTACGGCCCGACGACGTCGTAGCCAGATTTCATACTGCTGCGCCCTATAGTATTATACCTATTATTAGTTACTATGGGAACAGATTCGACGGGTGGCGGTGGGTCGTAACCGTCTTCTAAACATGGGAAATTTTCTCTTTCTGCGGTGTGATATGAAATAGGTCGAGCTGCGTGGAAATTCGAATACGACGAGTGCGCTGAAGTGGGACGAGACACTCGAGCCTCTCGCGGCAAAGACGCATTAGACGACAAATATCCCGCATTCCTGTACGACCGCCGCGACCTGCGGACTGACGAGTTGTTGCCTCGGGAACCGGAGCGGCGCTTCACTCGGCGGGGAGTCATCGGCTTCATTGAAGTTTCACTTATGTTTGTTTCTGTAGGACTCAATTCTATCGTATACACTGGGCGTCGCGACATTGTCCCTTTATCTGTGAAGATATGGCGCACATTAGCAAGTCAATTTTACACGTTAATTGTATTACAAAATAAATCTATTATCACCTTTCGTTGGTTTTTGTTTCTTAAACGATCTGTAAGCTAACACTACAGCAAGTGGTAATGCAGTGGCGGCAAGAGTAGCGGCGACGGCCGATTGTCCCAGCTCGACGTGGTCCCACTGCATGAAACAGCCCTCGACGCGCGTCGGCCGCCATGAGCCCGGCCCGTCCACTTCGTCCCAAACTGCCTGACATCCCCAACCATTACTTTCCCACCAGCTAACGCTCCCTGTGCTCAGGGATAACAAGCCACTGTTCTGCAAATAGTTTAGAAAATAAAACTGTAACTATTTTGAAATTCATTTTGTGATTAGAAATTCATACATTCTAGAACGAAATTAAGTTAATTAACAATAGTGACCAAAAGAGTGCAATAAAATTATACATGCCATGTTTAATTTATACAGCTCTCTGCACTTATAGTTACACTACACATAAGGGTTTCTTTCCCGGGAACACTGTCGATCCCGATTTCGGGAATTCCTTCGGGATATAAATCAAACATTCAATTTTTTTGAATTTTGCGCTGCGTCAAGTCGCGCGCGTTTGATTATAACAGCTACTAGCTACACTACAAAAATGATTTCTTATACCAGTGAATAAGAAACAGATTAGCATACTTCTCCTGAGATAGTTGACTATCTCATATAGGAG
The DNA here is from genome assembly GCA_932294325.1 of Allophyes oxyacanthae. NCBI lineage: Eukaryota > Metazoa > Arthropoda > Insecta > Lepidoptera > Noctuidae > Allophyes > Allophyes oxyacanthae. Next base: position 7,421,516 of record OW028610.1, read on the forward strand.
AAGGAGTATAATAAACATAATATTATTTTATACATACCCTATTCAAAGAGCCCAAATTCAGGTAGTAGCAGATCAAGAATACATTCCATACCAGCCACATAAAGCTCCATATTGCATACTGTAACAAAAATAACCAATAATTTATAAATGCCACTACTAGGCTCAACAGCTGTTTATCCATGTAAATATACTACATAATATATATTGAATAGCAAGTTCTCATAAATAGCCATTTGCCTACAATTATCAGTTTTATGCTCGGTACAGAGCAGACTGATGAATCGTAACATGCAATGAAACATTTCAATGTGTCGTATGTTACATTGTATCACTTAGGACGCGTAACACGCACGAACCGCGCATCTACTACGAACCCTCTCCGCGCATGTTTCCGTCAGTCTACCGCGAACACGCCAAGTGATATGGAGTGCGACGACGAAGTTCTAGCACATACGATTATCAGTACTTCATTCAAGTTTTGATTTTGTGGGTTCCACAATATTTCGCGAATCATGTACGCCTCGATCCAATGGAGTGCTCTTTCTTCACTCCACGCGTAGTCGACTTGTTCCTCCATGTTCGTTTCGTGCACGAGCGCGTCTCCGAAGCGACCATCCACATCCACGCTACTGCGCGCCCCTTTGTGTTCGTCCGAAAAACCAACAAATCACGGATCGCTCTGCGTGCAACTTGAAATACTCGTAGCGTGCGCATGAAATGCACGGTTCGCGTGCGCAAGGCGTCCAGGCTATGAGAATGAATATTTCAATGATGGTATTTCATTGTGTGTTACAATGCATGTTATGTTTCACCAGTCCTAGCATTAGATATGTATAAAATTCATACTTTTTTCATAAGCCTGAATTTTGATATGAGGTAGCGAGAACAGTAATAAATTCGAATGATTGAAAAAAATTAAAATTTAAAGCACTGTTTTAGAAATATAGGTATATTTTTTTTAACTCAATAACAGTATAAAATGCATTTTTATAACAATATATTACAGCAGCTTTTGCTCCATAGTATTTTACTTATTATAAACCCAACCAGAAACAAGCACTTTTAATACACGAGGGACACATTTCCGACAGGGGTAACTGCAACCATTGTTGCTTGTCAACAAGACAACAACTGCCTTCGGCAAAATGTAAGAGTGCGAGTAGAAGTGGGTTAACCACGACAATAAATTAAAGAATACAGACCCCCAGTGGCCCGCGGTCCTATCCCAGGGGGTCAGAGGATAAAACAATTTAAAAAAATTAAATAACCGAAGTCATGTATAATAATAGGCTGGGGCTGGATCAAGGGCTTGATTCAGAAAGCAGTACTCCTTGACACTGCGCGCATTGTCAGGAGGTTTCTCTCTCTAGAGCCCTGACCACCGATAGCTTGGATCCGTTCCCGATGCCGGTGGCCTACTACTCTTTTATATTTTTAAATGTTCTTATAATCTTTTTTTTATTTAATTGTAAAATTATTTAAAAATATATAATAGTATGTTAAAAATTAAATAAAGGAAATAATAATAAATCATTTATTGTCAAAACTTGGACCAGATTACATATACGGTACATTTAGCACAGGCATAGATGGTTTGTTAATCCAGTTAGTGGGTGAAGTACTGTTCTCCTAGCTAGGCTACAGAGTAACCTGTGTTTAGGAGATACAGGTTCGATCCCTAAAATAGGTTGACTTACAGCACATGTATAATCCGAGTAAAAACAATTCATGCGGAAAACAAAAAGAATATTTAAAGAAACATAAAAACAAGTAAATTAGCAGATATTTAAAACAACTTTAACATTTCAGAAAAAATAATTTAATAGTGTATATTATGAGAGTGTGTGTGTAGTGAATGTCTATGCGGCCAAAAAGATTTTTTGGGGTCTGCAGATCATGGTAAAGTGATAGAGGCTCCACCCTTGATAAAGGTTGGGTAAGGCTGATTTATACAACAGTAATTTTTTTAACTTACCTATGAATTCGGAATCTAACCACAATTAAATAATAAATAAATAAATGAATATTAAAAAATATTTGGTTTTGTGAATGAAAGGTAAAATAATAGCATATTTATTTATTTTGAGTCCAAAGAACAGGCCATATAATTTGTTAATAACACTTATTATGAGCAAACATATTACAAGTTTGTCACCACAGGGATGACACTAGCTAGAATAATCAATAGTGTGTACTGTTATAGAGAAATGATAAGGAATGTGATAGTATGGTATTTTTTCCACATAATTAGTTACATAATGTTGTTTATACACATGGGGAAAGCGAAAGTACAAAGTAGGTCACAACATCATGTGCCACCATAATGTTAGCTGATGAACTTACCGCTAAAAGATACTTTGAAATATACTGCACTGCGCCAAATGATCCAAATATAATTAGAAGTATATTCGTGAAGTTTGCAATAATAGGCAGCCACATATAACCCAGAAAATCAAAAACTTGCCGCTGTACAGTGATGATCTGTAATAATAACAATAGCATAAATAATTAACACCAAATTAAGCTCGAGATGAGATTGGCTTGATTCATGAATCATATAATCTACAAGTACTCTGTCGAGGTCATCAATCCTTAGGAGCTCTTAGGTCATCTAATCTGGTAGTCATCAAACTGGATAAGCAAAGCAGGTTATTGGAATAGAAGTTACGCAGTAATATCACGTTTATGATAATAAAATCTTTCTCATATTATTGTAATAATAAAACATACCAATTCCAAAATACAGACGATCAACAATAACGTTCTTAGTCCACAAACAGCCATTTCGATTAGATTTTTTACTGGTTAGTGCACATTTTTCTTGCTATTCATAAAATATGTGGGTGCATTTTAATTATACACTAAATTAGGTGATGTTTGTTACACAAAACTACAAATTAAATTCATTTCATTTCACACCTATTCGTTCATCAAACAGAAGTTTTTTTTTTTTTTTTTTATTTTTTTTTATTTTTTTTTATTTTTTTTATTGGCAAGTCGCTATTTGCGCAATGCCACTAACAAAAACGGGGAAACTTGGTAGAAATAGTAATATTGTAATTGAGGATGCGGAATTTGGAATAGGTTAAACATTGGAAAGGATCAGGAAAATAGAAATAAAATTAACACAACTACATTAAATAGACATCATACACGAATATTGTTGAGATTAATAAAAAGCGATAGATATTTATATAATAAAGGGTTATTGGAAGCCAGTAAAACATTAATAGATGTAGGAAAGGGAATGGAATAGGAAATTAATGAGTTAATAAAAGGAGCATGATCATGAAGAGGACAAGAAAAGAAAATGTGGTTCAAATCCCCCACACTTTCACCACATTCACAAAGATCACTATTAATAATCTGGAGTCGGGCAAGATGGGCTGGAGAACAAACATGTCCCAACCTCATGCGAATAAGGCAGCTAGTAGCAACCTTGCCTAAATTTAATTTGAAAAACCAGGGCTTTATAGGGATATAAGATTGAATATATGAATACTGTTTTCCTTTGCACAAACTGCTATCTACCCATGAATCCCTCCAGGCCTCCTGAAGGAATTTCATGGGCAGACTCGCCAGATCATAACTATAATTTGTGTAAGGAAATTTATCTCCACAGTCTACAGCTTCATTAGCTAGCTGATCAGCTTTAACATTACCCATAATATTGTTATGACCCGGAATCCACGCGAAAGACACGGTAAGTCCACGCTGGAAACATTTGTATAGAAGATTCCTAATAAAAAGGATGATAGGAAAAATGGTTTTAGATTCAAAAGGGTTTTTATTAATAGCTTGCAATGCGCTCAATGCATCCGAAAATATGACTGTTTGTTTTAATTTCATAATATGGATATACTCAATTGCTTTAAAAATACCAAAGCATTCTCCAGTGAATACAGAAGATTCAGGTGGAAGTTTAACTTTCTGTACTATATTGTATTGAGAATGGTATACTCCAACTCCCACAATTCCTGAAATGGAGTGCTTAGAAGCATCAGTATAAATATGATGCCAATTTGCCCAATTGTTATCTTTAACAATATTAAATGACACGTTTGCAAAATTACTTTGTTTATTTATACCTAAGTTAAAGTGAATATCTGGGATGTACAATAATGATTCATAACTACTGGAAAAAAGAGGCAATGAAACTGAATGATAAGTTGGAGCTTGTAAAGCAATATATTTTTTATAGCTATGAACAAGACAAGGCAAAGATTTATGGGACCAATAATTAGAAGAATTTATTTGATAAAGAAGAGAATGAAGTTTTAAACGTAGTGGATGATTAGAAAACTGCAAGGATCGGAATAAAAATTTATCAGAAAGGTACTGACGACGGAGGTAGAGAGGAGGGTCTACACATTCGACTTGTAGAGCATTAATTGGGCTTGACTTCATAGCTCCGGAGACAATTCTCAATGCTTTTGATTGTATATTATCTAATTTCCTAAATGCTTCTTTATTTGCAGGCTCTAGTAAAAATGTTCCATAATCTACAACACTTCGTATTATTGCATTGTATAGAAGTTTTAAACTATAGGGATGGGCACCCCACCAAACTCCCGCGAGGCATCTTAGCATGTTTAGTCTTTTTTCACATTTGGTCATGATATATTCACAATGCGGAATACCTGTAAGCTTGGAATCCAAAAGGACCCCTAAAAATTTAACAGAAGATTTTACGGGAATTAGATTACCATCAAAATAAACAGAAATAGGAGGAGGAAGACGCATACGAGAAAATAAAACTACTGAGCTTTTAGTTGGAGATAAATCAAGCCCATTGGAATCAAGCCAATTTTTTAATAAAGTTAGAGAGGAAGATAATATAGAGCATGCCATTTCAATAGATCGATGAGAACAGTACAGAACTAGGTCATCAGCATATTGAAGCACACTAACTTTACTGTTTAAGGAGGATTCCAAATCATGTGTGTAGATGTTATATAATAAAGGACTTAGTACTGAACCTTGTGGAAGTCCTTTCCACACTACTCTGGCTTCATAACTTAAATCATCTAGTAAAACATTGATATGTCTCTCAGATAACATATTCATAATAAAATTAGAGAGAATTATGGGAACATTTAGGAGACGAAGTTTATTTTTTAAGATTGAAATAACCACATTATCATATGCAGAAGTAATATCAAGGAAAGTAGCTACAAGGTGGCTATTTACAGAAAAACCTAACCTAATATCAGTGACAAAAATACCTAGACTATCTATAGTGCTTTTACCCCGCCTAAAACCAAACTGACTGTCACTCAATAACCGATTACTTTCTATGTACCATTCTAAACGGTTCTTCACCAAATGCTCTGCAACTTTTAACAAGACTGAAGAAAGTGCAATAGGCCGATATGCATTACTGTCTGAGGGACTTTTATCAGGTTTTAAAATTGGTAGAATTATTTGCGATTTCCAAGAATTTGGAATATTGCCAGTTAACATAATAGAATTAATAAGATTTAAAAAGTAAACAAGTGACATTTCACTCAAATTTGACAGAAAAGAATACGGGATGCCGTCAGCTCCAGGTGCAGGATCTTTAACGTGGGACAAAATACCTTTGAACTCAGCGAGAGAAAATGGACTATTGAGTTCTGAAAGATTATTATAGTCTGAAACAGGAACGGAATAAGTGATTATTTCCTCAGGGACATATGAAGGTGCCAGCTTATCTAGAAACTGGTCTTTTATTGACGATGGAAGTAAAGGTGATGAAGTTTCCTTGAATGCAGATCTAAACCTACGAATGTTACGCCACATAACCGATGGATGAATACCAGGGGATATATTTTGACAAAAACGTCGCCAACTTTCAAACTTCTTCTGTTTAAATAATTTACGAGTTTCAGTAATCGCATTACAAACAATATCGAAGTTTTCATCTGTGGAATTGTCATAGTATTGAATCTCTGCTTGTTTTCTCTTATTAATTGCAACTGTACAATCACTATCCCACCATGGAGGAGATGGAATGTAACCAAGAGCTGAATTTTTAATGGGGAAAAGGCTATCTGCAGTTTTTATTATTAATTTTGCCAAAGCTTCAGCACATAAGTGTTCATCACCAAACTTTATTTCAGGAAGTTCAGAAATTTTAAAGTCCAACTGTTCCTTAAATAAAGACCAGTTAGCATCAGCAAGTCTATACTTTAACCGTGGAGGAGGCTTAAAAGAATGTTTATTAGGAGAGGGAAAAGAAATTACTATTGGAAAGTGATCACTACCATGAGAAGAAGGTAAGATATCCCAACACAAAGAAGCTGCAAGGCTGTTAGAGCATAGTGACAAATCAGGAGCACTAGTTCCTTCATTGGGAGCCGTGCGTCGTGTTGGAGAACCATTATTAAGAATGCACAGGTTATGAGTGTCAATCAGATCTAGAATATTAATCCCAAAACTATTGGTTGAGGAGCTACCCCAACACTGGTGTTGACAATTAAAATCACCCAATACTATAAAGGGTTTAGGAAGAATAGAAAAAATATTTACAAGTTCATTAAAAATCAAAGTAGAAGGTCTAGGGATATATACAGAAACAAAACAAATGTTATTTACAACTGCTGCAATAATAGAAAAATCACTATTATGAGTAGGGATAGAAAAGTGAGAAAAAGATTGAGGATGTTTGATGAGTAAGGCAACTCCACCATACCCATCAGACCGATCCTCTCTGAGACATGCATAACCTGGGATCTTAAATAAAGAGTCCGGTTTAAGCCATGTCTCCTGTAGTGAAAAAATGCATGGTTTATGTTTATTAATAATATAATATATTTCAGACTTTTTAGGAATCACACTTCGGCAATTCCACTGGATTACCTTGTCCATTAATAGAAGAAATACAAGAAACTGCGTTGGGTGCAGAAGCAACGTGGGACGGTGAAATTAAATTTGACTGAGATAACGAGTGGATTAATGCTATGATTAAATCTCTTGTTGATTCGGATAAATTATTCTTGGGAATCAGAGCAGTACCATTACTTGGTGAAGAAAAGTGATTATAGTCCTTGATAAGATCATTATGAGATTGACGATCATAACCTTTTGGGGTTTTTGGAGGAATACGAGGTTTAGAATACACAGATTTTTTATAAGAAAAAGTTTGATTTGATGGAGGCTTATCATGGGGAATTTGAGAAGAAAAATTATTTGAAAGAATTGGAGTAGAAGCTAAGGCATCAACATATGACATTCTAGAAACAAAAGGGTGCAGTTTAGAAGCTTCTGCATAAGAAATACAACTTTTGGACATAGACTCTTTAATCAACTTCTGCCTCTCAAATTCAAGGCACTTTTTACTAATAGCCTCATGAGAGCCCTTGCACAAACAACAAGAGACATCATATTCATGAGTTGAACAGGACTCACCTGTATGTCCTTCTCCACATTTATAACATCTAGGCTTGGACCTACAAATACTTTTTACATGGCCATATCTGCAGCAGTTATAACATTGAATAGTTGGGTATATGTATAAGTCAACTGTCAAAGCTGTATAACACATAAACACCCGTTTTGGTAAAACCTGACCATCGAATGTTAAAATGACTGTCTCTGTGTTTTTATATATATTATTACCATCAATATTGGTTTTTCTTTTCATTCTCCTAACTTTAAGAATTTTCCCACAACCTATGGGAACAGAAATTGTTTCCAATACCTCATCATCGGACCAATCTACAGGAACGCCTCTCACGACGCCCATGCGAGTAATAGAAAATGACGGTATAAACGCCTTGTAATTTTCCTTATTGAGTTTTACGTCACTTAAAAATAAATTGGCGTCTTCATATTTCGAAAAGCCTAATGTCAACCTATTCCTCCCAATCTTTTTTAGACTACCATTTATAATATTATTAAAATGATTGCGTTTTAAAAACCTCCCAAACGAAATAGGATTCAGATACGCATTTTGTTCAGGTGTTAGTTGTTCACGTTGTATGTGAACAACGTATGGAGCAGCATCTAAAGAGTTAAAAGTCAATCTAGCAACTTGAGATGTAGACTGCAGAGGCTTATTTTGGGTTACTATGTTTCGATCAACTGATTGAGAACACGATTCCTGTGTGGGATTAATGCTTTGAGGTTGGGAAGTGTCCATTTCCTTCACTTGATCACAACTGCAATCATTCGCTTTTTTGCCGCCATTTTTACGCCTTTTTTTATTACAATGCCTGCAAATCGTAGGCCGAGCTGATATTCTTTTTCTTTTAGTATTTACTGAGATTGAACCATCAGTATCAACAGTCGAATCATTATTTGAGATGACAACGAAATGAGCTACGTCTGATGGGACAGTCCCTCCAGGGTCCCCTGGAGGGTCCATACCGTAAGAAAAAACCAATAAAAACTTACCTAAATATACACCATACACTAAAACTAACTAAACTACTAAATAAATATACACAATATGACTAAATATTTACACTAATTGACCCAATCCAACTTATTTCTGAATAAAAATTCAACGAGAGAAAAAATACACGACCGCCGTATTTTACGTTTCCCGCGCTTTTTTTCCAAACAGAAGTTTTACAAAGTTTACACATAAAAATTTAGTGTTGTACCATGCCATGAAATAAATGATTAATGTGAGATGTCAATCAAACCAGTGTTACCAACTCTCACAAATATTTATCCCCAAAGCTAAAGTTAAAAACCCTAAAATCCCCCAAAAAAAATAATACTCTTAAAAATAATTTTTTTTTTTTAAAATTATAATATTATACAATAATTGAAACATTTTCAAAAACTTTAGAGCCAACAGCGTCACAATCATTATAAACTTCACAGTAAAAGTCAAGAAAAAAAAAAAACCCTAAAAAAATCCCAGCCCACTTATTTACCCCCTAAATTTGGGGGGAAAACCCCTAAGTTGGGAACACTGTGTCAAACAAACAGGGAAGGTGTTGTCAAAACAAAAATTTCAATTCGACTAACTATTATAGAGATGGGCTGAATGATGATTTTTCAATATCGATGACTGCATGACAATGACAAACAAATATCGTTTCATCAATGATTTTTCTCTAATGCTGGAGCTACATTAGCGGGATACGGCGAATATTCGCGTTATTGTGACAAGTGTGGCCGAACAGTTCGTCGCATCGCGTAGTATTCGGGCGATGACAAATGCTTATCGTGCGTATCGGTAAACTGGCGCGCACCAAAGGGTTTTGTCGCGACAATATTCGCTTGCGTGGCTCCACTTCGCCACTTCAGTTGTAGTCCTGACTTTGAGGTGAACGGATTTCATATTTTTCATGTTTTGCAAATGATACTCGTACAATAACAAATAATTATTTAGCTACATACAATACAACGCCACTACTTCCTCCATTTTACTTCGCAAGAATTATCGTTTACGTCGGCCACACAACAGGTGAACACGTTGATTCCTTAAATGTAGACAAGAACATCGTGTATACCCGTATACGAGGTCTTTATCGCGCTAAAGCGACACGAATATTCATGGGCTAATTTAGCCCCAACTTATCTGTCACCGATTCATGCATTGCATGTTGTCATTAAACGTAGTGACTACCGGTGACTACATACTCTTTGGTTGTCATCTTGTCACTGTCATGTCACAGCCGAAGCCGAAGTTCACGTTCATTTAGTCATGGGGTGTGTTCAGTTATTACGGCGGACGACGCTCGACGACGCATTATAGTGCAGGTGACCGTTTAGTTGTTTGAGCGAGCGTCGTAGGATGATTGCTCCGGTCACTCCGTAAAATAGTAGGGTGAAAGTCGCACTCGGTTGCACTGCTATCAACCGACCAATGACTGTAGTCATAGGATGCAGTAGATAATTTGAGGTCGTTCGATTGGTCACTCGCGTTCTGGATCGTTCAATTATTCCCGAGGAGCGAGCGACATTCGCACGAGTGACTTTCGCACCGAAAAATGAATTACTGAACGTAGCCATGGTCAATAACGAGTGATGATTTTGTCGTTGTCACTCAATGACAAAAGATTGGTTTCTTTAGCCATTGTTGTCACTACATGACAAAATTATTTTAACATATCGATGATTTATACATGTGACATGATATCAGACTCAACTCTAATAAATAGTTATTATAAACGTAATTACTCCGAGAACTAGCATAACATAACTACCTCGGAGGAAATAAGTTATAATAATATGTAATAAAGTGCCGCGTGCTCTGCCGATAACGAAATGGGACAGGGGAAGGGAACACACAACATGAGATGAGACGGTGTATTATAATCTATGGATGAGAGTGAGAAAGGCGTAGACAGAGAAAAGAAATAAGGCTGACATTCAGAGACGACAGAAACGAGTCTAAGCAAGCGTGAACTTACGCTTCCATCTGTCAAAATTTGTTCGTAAGTTTGACAGATGGAAGCGTAAGTTCACGATTAGACTCGTTTCTGTCGTGTCTGAATGTCAGCCTAAGAATCTTGAGTTGAGACTATAGATTATACACTAATACCGACTAATACTGATAGATGACAGTTGGTTGAGACCGAGGCAAGCAAGGCAACGCGAAACAAGACATTGTAACAAATGGTCACAGTTTTAAATTTACTGCAATAAGTGCATGGTATTTTTTTCTGGGTTTGACCCAGAAAAAAATACCACGCGTCCATGAGTATTAAGAGCAATCAACAAAAGAACACTCAAAATAATTTATTTTTGAAATATTTCCGAATACTGTTACCAGAAAGCAGAACGTATAAGCATAGCATCAATTAGTCGATTTTGTAGTGATTATAATATATTTGTTTAGAGTACAACCCTATGTTGATAATTACAAATTGTATTGATCGGGGTTTACTCTTCATACAATAGTTTTCTTTCTCGAATACTCTCCCTGCCATAACTCTCATTTTTTATATATTGTGGAAAGCTGCAAATTGGTAAGTATCAATAAATATTTTCATTACTTTACATTATAATTACTTAGCACTGTAGGTGTTTCACTGAAATACCGGTAACCTCAACCCGTTCCAATTTCCAGAAAAAAACGAAATGGCGACTGAAACTTTAATCCCATTAGAATCAAATCCTGAAGTTATGAACAAATTTCTGCAGAAATTAGGTGTACCAAGTCAATGGGGTATTGTCGATGTCATGGGTTTAGAACCAGAAATGCTATCATGGGTGCCTCGTCCTGTGCTCTCTGTCATGCTTCTCTTCCCTAGTTCTGATGCATATGAAGAACATAAGCAAAAAGAAGAAAGCGATATTTTGTCTAAAGGTCAAGTAGTTTCAAGCAATATTTTCTACATGAAACAATATTTAAGTAATGCTTGTGGCACTGTTGCTCTTGTGCACAGTGTTGCCAATAATACTGACAAGATTGAACTTGGTGATGGGCACATGAAGACCTTCCTAGACGAGGCCAAAGATATAGATGCTCCTGCTCGAGGGAAATTATTGGAAAAGTCAGAGGGCATTATTAAAGCTCATAAGGAATTGGCTCTTGAGGGCCAAACAAACACTCCTAGTGCTGAGGAGCCAGTGAATCATCACTTTATAACTTTTGTCCACAAAGACGGTTCTCTGTATGAGTTGGATGGCCGTAAAGCATTTCCTATCAATCACGGTCCTACCACACCTGACAATTTATTAGAAGATGCAGCTAAGGTGTGCCAGCAGTTTATGGCTCGTGATCCTAATGAAGTTCGTTTTACAGTTATTGCATTGGCAGCTTCTGAATAATGTGCCAGAATATAGAATTAGGCACACTACAGCATTTGTAGCCTGTAGTTTATATTGAGCTGTGCTTCATATTCAAGCTTAAAAATATTTTGATGTTTGATACAAAAAGGTGCAACGCATGCTTTGTGATACATAATATTATAAAGTATTTATTTTGAAATAAACTTCATAATTTTTCAATAATTTGGTTGTTTTACTTACATGCTTTATACCTTATTTTAGGTATAATATTTAAACTTACCTAGTAAGATTTTTGTCAGTTCTTATAATAATAAAACCTATTGATTCCCACTATATCCAAAAGAAATAATTTTATTCTAGGTAACTGGGTACCCATTTCAGGGCATAGGCCTCCTCCAACTTATTCCATTCTGTCCTCTTTGTGGCTTTACGGGTCCATACATTCACCAGCCACACTGATGTCAGTTCTTATAGTGGATGTTTTAAGGATACTAGATCGCAAGCCTGTACATTTGCTTGTTGACATTAATTGTAATATATTCATCAATCTTTATTTAAAAAGATGCAGACAGTTCTTGACTCATAAAGAAACTGAGTAGGTACCTATAAGTTTCCAAATAACCCATCCATAACATGACTGGAAAGTATGCAGCTAGGCCAGCTAGGTGCAGTAATGTAAGTAGGTAGGTAATACATGTAAGTTAACATTTATGATCAAGTATTTTAAACTGCCGTCATTTAAAAAAAAATCGCATGCAGGCAACTTGTTTCTATAATATCATTTGTAACCAATTTTCATGTTTCTTACTTCAAAATCAATTTTCACCCCCTATTTCGCTCGAATTTCCAAATTATCTTTAATCAGAAGCAATATAGCAATTTTCACGTTTATCCCATACAAACTTTCACCCCCTTAGGGGTTAAATTTCCAAAAGTCCTTTCTTATTGCTTGCCTACGATACAAAAGGAAACTACTCTCCAAATTTCGTAACTCTAGCTTCAGTAGTTTCTAAGTCAGCCAAGTCAGTCAATCAATTCTCTCTTTATAATATTATTTCTATTACTCTATTCGTATTAATCAATTCGAAATGAATTTTAATAATAATTTAACTGTTATCTAAGCCTAAATCAATTGATAATGATTTTGCATACCCATGTGACGGCAAAACAATGGAGAACTAACTTCCTTATCAACATCAATGCATCAATTTGTATACCCATGTTTGCAAAGAAATAATTTATCTAAGTTCCTTGATAGGTCCTCTCAAAATTTCTTACTTTTGCTGTGCCCGACAGGGTCCATGATTGTTACTAAAAATGTTTACCACCTAAGCCTACATTGTGGAACGCAATAAAGTATTGAGTATTATTACTATGACTATGATGTTCTGACCAAACGTGATGTATGTGAGCCAAATGGCAAGAGCTTTTTCAATAGTTGTATGCCTTTAAGTAATTGATTAAGAGTGCAACGATGGCCCAGTTTTAGGCCGCGTTGTATAGTGCATGTTCCGCCTTTATTAGCTTCACCTGTAACTATGTAAGAAAATCTTGGAAGTTTAATTTGACTCACTTCCCGGTTTCCGATTGATGGCTAATAATAAATAATAAAATTTTGCATACACGTTCAATTTGGATGACTAAACCGTGTTCTATAGTTTTTTTAAACCATAATATTTTATCTACATAAACATAAACTTAGAACTGTTATAAGTCTATGGACATAAATGATTCCATGTGCCAGTATGCGTAAATTTATTTCAAATTCAAGAGCGCCCGTTTTGGGTACGGAACTCTAAAAACTCCACGCCGAACATTTTATACCAATCCATAATGGTGTCGATTCTGTTACGCATTTTGACAGTACTAAACTCATGGCGTTATGATAGTATTTAATATTTATATAGGTACCTACCTACCTAAAATACAATTTCTATGATTAAACTAGACTAAACCGACTAAACGCATCTGTCACTTTCTTTTTCTATTATAATAGAAAGAGACAAACGTGCTTATGTAGTATAGTTTCGTCCTGTCGAAAGTGCACAACAGAATCAACACCATTATGACAGACAAAATTATGCGAATCAAGGGTATACCAGGAAGGACACCTCGCGGCTCGCCGGGTTATCATCTGCCTAGCCTTTCCCCAACTATGTTGGGTTTGCTCCCAGTCTAACCAGATACAGCTGAATATCAGTATTTTACACAGTCTACTGCCGTCTGACCTACGCCATCCAACGGAAAAAATTAAGAACCCAAGAGATCTTTGTACACACAAACCAACTTACCCCCACATTTAAATCATGAGGTGCCGATCAGCCGCCATATCGCAGCTAGATTGCACGCACCCATCCGCCGCCCCCAGGGTAGGTACTTCAGTCGTGCTTCACTTTTGTATAATGGCGAGGACGAGGTATCCTTTCTTTTTAATTCGTCAAGAGGAATGAGGATTTACCTAACTACTGGGACAAGCACAATAGAATAAAATAAAACAAATTTGAAAGATTAAGTACCTATCTATGTGAAATGGTTTTATTTTATTTGATATTACTGTTTTCACCGACTGTTTTATTACCTTCGATCAACAAATTTTTGATGGAAGCTTACCTATTTCGTCTTAAAATGGTTTGGTATTAAATATTTTAAAGTATGAACGTATTGTTACAAATAAGCAAACGAGATAGATTTTATAATAACCATATTGTACAGTACGACACAATTTAATTATGTGTCCCTCATTCATGAGTTACCTCGTTTGAGGTCTTCGTGACGAGGGCAATATGAAAGAGTTAAGTACTTTAATTTATATATTCCAAATCAAGGAAGACGAATATACATCAACATTTCACCCTATCTTGGCTGGTGTGCCACAGGGTTCAGTCCTGGGCCCCGTGCTCTACTCCATATACACGTCGGATCTGCCACAGGGTGCCAATGTTACAGTGGCGACCTACGCAGACGACACGGCTATTCTCGCGTGTAGCCACTGCCCTACAGAAGCTTCCACGATACTACAAAGTGCCTTAAATGACATAGAAAAGTGGTTGAGCAAATGGAGAATGAAATCTAGTGCCTCGAAATCCGTACATGTGACTTTCACTCTACGAAGAGGAAACTGTCCGCCTGTCTTGCTGCGTGACAATCAACTACCGCAAAGTGATTCCGCCAAATATCTAGGGATATACCTAGATCGGAGACTAACTTGGAGGAAACACCTGGAAAAGAAAAGGGATGAAATAAACCTTAAATACAAGGGACTCTACTGGCTACTCGGAAGGAACTCCAAGCTATCCCTAGACAACAAGCTCCTTGTCTATAAGACCATGCTCAAGCCAATCTGGACATATGGGATTGAACTCTGGGGATCAGCATGTGACTCCAGCATCAAAATTACATCCTCAAACAGATATGCAACTCACCATGGTTTATAAGAACCTCGGAAGTACATGACCACCTAAAAATCAGGACAATTAAGGAGGAGATAAGATCATCCTGCGCTAAATACAAGGCAAGACTTGCAAAACACCCGAACCAATTGGCAGTTCAATTGACTATTCCAGAATCTATACGTAGACTGAAAAGGCGTCACATTCTGGAAACGGACTGCACATAGTACTGATTATAGAGACTTTCCCAGAGGGGATTTTACTCTGAAAGCCACACCAATTGCAACTCATCTGCTCATAGTCTATCGACTGATTGCAAGATAAAATTTGGAAAAAAAAAAAAAAAAAAAAAAAAAGTACTTTAATTTCAACATTGAACCACCTGACTCGTTCACGTCCTCTCATATACAAATCGTGCCGCGAGTGCGGAGTGAGTGAGAAAACACTCGATTGTGAGCAAAAAATGATGTGTGTGAGTGGGACATCAACAATCCTGCGCTCGGTGCTCGGCTCGCATTGTGAGGTGAATAAGCCCTCGAGCGCTTCCTCACCCCTAATGATAGAAACCTCGTGAGTACCTCGCGAATAATAAAATAGGTACTTCAACATTCTATGTGCGTTAGTGAGGCGGAACCAGTTATTACTCACTACCCACGGACAGATGGCACATTTTTCTCATTTTAAATTCCATTTATTTTATGTTATATGTAATTTATCTATGATTTAACTAAGATTTTAGGAAGTAAAATGACGTAAAACAACTTATTCGTGCCGATTATTTTCCTTAATATGCATTGATAGTGTTAAAAATACGATATCGGTGAGAAATGGTTAGACAGCATCTATTCGACCACAGATGTCCCTAACTACAATCTGGTGATGAAACGAAAAACTATGTTTTAACATGAAAATATAAATACCTATATTATGGACTTACACATGAAATATTATACGAGCAATATGTTTTAGTTTTGAACCTAAACAATTTTTACAAATAACAACAGCGTACTTCATTGTTAAAACAATTAAAATACGACATAATCTATTAAAATCACACAGAACCGAACGCGGTGACGATTCACATGAAACCATCTTGAAACTAAGGTTTGAGGCCCCGCCCACTTATGACGTCATGGACCCAATTGAAGGCGCATAGCCTAATAGTATTGCGGCATCTCCGATTCTTTCTCTCCTACGTGGAAAGAATCGTCGCTGTGCCTTGACGTGACCTTCAGTCGGTGAAAAAAATAAGACTGCAAGCTGATCAATTTTTAACCGACTTCAAAAAAAAGGAGGAGGTTCTCAATTCGACGCGTCATATCTCTGGACTGCGTGAACCGATTTTGATGATTCTTTTTTTATTCGAAAGCTGGTGCTTCCCGAATGGTCCCATTTTAATTTGGTCCAGTTCTGACAATGGGATCCATGAGAAAACCATATAAGTCTTAAATTTGCATTAAGTATGTGCGCGACAGATGGTCGAATAACTCAATATCACGCCAACCGATTTCGATGATTCTTTTTTTGTTTGAAAGGGTATACTCCCGAAGTGGTCCCATTTCAACTTGGTGAAGATCTGATGAAGATCTTCGGAGATAGACAATGGAACTCTTGAATGAATAACAGCACATCACTCGGGATTGCTGTAATCTCATGTTTATGTATTGTTTATGCCACTCAAAATTGAAAAATAAAATAAACTTTAAAAAAAAGTAAAAACCGACTTCAAAAACTAAAAGGTATAAAATAATTTTCAAAAAAAAGTTATCAGCTTCTGAAGTCGGGGCCTTTAATTCTTCAATGCACCTAGCTTGATAGTGGCACCGACTTCAGAAGCTGATAAGTTTTTTTAGAAAATTATTTTCTACCTTTTAGATTTTGAAGTCGGTTTTTACTTTTTTTTAAATTACATTGTCAGAGCATTGCGGGGTAAGTAATTATAATTTGATTTAACTTCAGTTGTTGTCGACGATCGTGTGTGGGTGTCTGCGCAAACGAAGATTCACGACGCGCCTTGTTTTATGTGTCATACTGTACATAGTTATTATATTGATACTTTGGCAAATGCACCAAGTCTAGACTTTTTATGTATGTATCTGTCTATTATGTACACAGTACATGCAATGTGAGAATCTTGTATTTCTAAATAACTGATAATAAATTATAAACTTTTTACTTAAAAATTCTTACTAGGTATAAACTGTAGCACCTATATTTTTAATTCAATAACACAGTTGTCTTATTTAATAATTACAATTAATAATATACTAAATAATATAATAAAATCTAATTTTCACAATAAACACTGGAATGTAGAGTACCTTGTCAATAGTGGTTTGTCATCCACAACACAGACACTTGAGATCTATCTGCTGGGTAACTATTACTAATGATTGTCTGTTGCTGCAAAAAAAAATAATTATATACTGTCTATCTGTGCGGTAACTTGTTCTTCTGAATTCATATCCGGATTATTTATTGAAGAGTCTTCTGTAACAAAAAAAAAATGTTTATAATCAAATACTTAGAACAAACAATTCTATTCTAAGTTAAAATTAAAATGCACTCATGTACAAGCCTACCGTTTAACTGATTCGGTTCCTGAGGTAGGACTTAGCAGCGCAGTGGTGACGGACGCGACACGAGAGCTTCAGCTCGAGTCAGTGCGTTTTAATTTTTGGCCGCTTTTATGAAACTCACACAAGATGAGTCCTCCGATCAAGGGCCAAACGAAACAATTCGTTTATAATGTTTACAAATATTTTAAAGCAAGGAAATATTTTGTTCGGGCGATCACGATCACGTAAAGAAAATCTATTTTAGGAACGAAATTGTCAACTGCGCAGCTAATCGGCTAACTTCATACCGGCCAAGATACGTCGCCCGTTCTGTACACACGGCTACATAGCAAGCTATACATTTTCAATACAATACAATAAACTTTATTGTACACCAGAAATACAAATTGATACAATACAGTAGATAAAAGCCAGTAGCCAGTCAGTAGGTATAAGCTGACGTCCCATTGCTGGCTTTCTGTACAATGACAGGTCGGGTTATACTGAAAATGTACCCGTGTGTAGTGTGTATCTACTACAGGGAATGACACGATTGGCGACGAGATTATGAATAAATTCATGTTATACAAGACGGAGAATCTGATGATGATAATTATTCAAATCGATCAAGCAGCGATATAGATAATAATTGACTTTTCTAATTCGTTTTTAAATGTAATTGATAAAATAGATTTTTATTATCATCATTTCACATTATAACAATTGACTAAGTAAGCGCAAATCTTTATGAGCCCTGAACTCTCTCCCTCTAGCACCTATAATAAGCGTACTGCGCAGCCACTCGCGTTCAACTTCCGAGAGCTCATAAAGTTTTGCGATAACTATAGTTACTAAAAGTTTCTTCTTTTAAGTTTTTTTTTTAAACGTTTCACCTCCCTAGGATTTCTCCTGTATCGATACAGGAGAAATCCTAGGGAGGGGAAACGTTGTACCCTCGAGGGTACAGTTTATAAACACACATGTCACATTGCACACACCCAGACCCGGAAGAACTATCCCTAGATCATACAATAGTTATTTGTTATGCAAGGCTGGAAAGTTGTTATTTGGTGCTAGTATTGAATACCCAGCAAGCGAAGGATTCAAAGGCACGAGACGCAAATAATTTTGCAGCCGTGCGAAACACACAACTTTTCATCTCACTAAAGCGAGGAAAGTGTTAGATGCCTAATTATATTTGAATTGTTTTTCTTCACCACTCTACACTTGTCCAGGGCCCCGCGTCTCCTAACTCTTGCTATCTCACTCGTGGCAGAATACTCTCGTGATTACAACAGACTTCGGGCCCAGTTAGCTAATCACGATGCGATGCACGCTCGTAATCGGAATCGACTTAATTTTGTCACTACAAGTGTTCATTGCGTTGCTCCAATTGTCATTCAGTATAATTTTTAAAGCATAATGCGCAATGTACATTGTTGAACTGTCAAAATTGAATCGATTCCGATTTCGAGTGTGCATCGTGATTACCCTGCGGGTCTGTGCTCTACAGTCTACACCATAGTTCGTCACGTTCGAATTTCGAATAACTTTTCCACGCTAGCGGATAAAATAGACTTATGCGCTCAGATTTTGAAGAATAAAGAAAGCCTTTCCGAGCTAGTGAGATGAAAATAATTTCTCCGTGCGGGGATCGAACCCGCGGCACGTAGCGTAGAAAGCTAATTGCTTAGCCACTGCGCCAACTATGTCGTCGATTAAACTATCGTCAGTAAAATCTTGCTCAAACTCATTTGCAGCGCGACATAACTGTTACGTCAACCGTCACCCCTCCCGCACCGCGCAGCTACCTCAGGAACCGAATCAGTTAAGCGGTAGGCCTATAATAAAATAGGTAGTTATTTTCTTTTTGCGAATCTTGGTAATACAATTCGCAAACTATTGTCAATTCCCTGATTCGCTGTTAAGATCTGAAGGGCAAGGCAGAAGTGTACTGCTTTACACCCACTAACAACTTTAACCCAACGATTTTGTGTTACGTTCCAATACCTACCACTAATTGTTCCTCTATCATCGTGTCTGAACCTCGGCAACAGCAGCGTGAGTATTAGTCCTAGTATTGCGGCAGAGCCACAGACCCACACGAGCGCGTTCCGGTAATAGGCCGCACCAGCTCCCTCTGCGCTGAAAACGTGACATCAAGTAAATAATAAATGGCCATTTTATTATAGGTATAATCCCTTTGAGCTCCAATTCTGAGAAATCTATTATGTTCGCAATTTAACCGGACCTTAATCGATCGGAGAGGTTGCAAAAATGTGCATAAGTTACAAGGATAATTCGAATTTCCCCTGCATCATAGGTTCAGTACAGATTATTTATTTGAAGAGGTAGGGTACTAGTACTAAGCCCCTTTGTCACTGCGACCTGCGAAGATCTATTGTGACGTATATCAGTACAGATGGAAATATACCTACGCATCTGCACCTCACATGCACAAACAATAGCACAGAAAACGAAAAACCTCTTTCTGTGTTCTGTGAACAATAGGCCTCAGCATTAATACATTATAATAGTGGGGTATATGGGCCATGTCTTACACATTTTGTTCGTTTGAACAGATCGAAGCTTAGGCGTACTATAGCTGTTTCTGTCTACACCATAACGCAAAAATGTAGGCAAATAAGATTTGACCACTTCATAAATAGGTAATTAATAAAGTCATGGTCTGGAATGGATCTCGTTCTCGCTAAGCTATTATCGGTTATTAGCCGATTACCCACATTACTCAATAATACATTTAATAATCTCACATAAACCTATGATATTAGCACCTATCAAAGCATTATTCGTTATCATTTGATTCAAACGTCGTTCCTTACAATTATTATCAATATGTGTTAGATCTCACATAAATAAATAAACTGAACATAATTTAAATCAATACTGTAAAATCCAATCCAGTACAATAGTACTTATATCTGTAAATTAATGTTAGGTACCACACAGATGTGCAACCTAAAATGTCTATTACATTCAATGATTTATATTATATTATGTCCCTAGGTAAACTTTTACTTATAATATCATTGTATTGTCTTTATTAGTATGAATCATCAATTAACTCACTATGCTTGTATGAGGGCAATTGCAATGCCACATGCAAGCTTATCAGTAAAACTCATGAGGCCGTAGACAAATGCGGAAGCCTCCGTCCTAGCGCCAACTAGGTCAGCCGTCAGAGCCAGGCTTGTCACCAACATCACTGCACCACCAAAACCTGACAATAGAAAGGAAACATTCACTCGGTGACATCAGTAACCAAATTACAAAGAATCAGAAATGACTAATAAATGACGAACAAAGACTGTTACATTGTCAAAGGCATGCATAAACACAGTTCATTGAATAACTTTGTTACTTTTTAGCTAGTATTCAAAACAAACTTATCCACACAAGCTACAAACAAAGATAATGACTGACATGTTTGAATGGGGCTCTAATTGATTATAACACAGAAATATTGGTACAAATTTGTTACATTGCTTGTGGCAATACAATATTTACTTATATTTGCATACTGATTGAATGAAGGGAGTTACTAACCTATTAACACTGCAACCAAATAAATGAAATATACTTTGTAATCACTGTCTGATCCGAGATAAATCCAGACAAAGCCAGCTATTGCGCATGCAGATCCAGTTAAATAATTAAGTTTTCGTGTGAATGACCTTGGGGCCAACCTCTGAACTCCGGCAGCTGCCAGACTACCTAGGTACAGGGCAAGGGGGACAACGGCTAAAGATCGGGCGGCAAGGCCCAATGTGCGGTGGAGATACAGGGGTATCAGCACCTGAGATATATTTACCACTAGTCTTGTACACATGTACACTCCTGCAACCTAAAAACAAATAATCAATTAATTTGAGTGAAACATTAAAACTAATTAGAACTGATATCTAGTTAAATGTATGCTAAAGTTGCTGATAACAGCAAATAAATAATAATTATGTCCATTGTTCATATTTCATTTAAATAACGTAATTTCGCAAAATAATAATGTTATTTATCTTTCATTTTACCTGATACATGAGTGGTTTTCTTAAGAAATCATAATGAGCGCCACTTTCACCTGCGGCAAGCAGTTGCTCATGACGCCGGTAATTGTTCTTTTCAGTTACAGAAATATGAAATATTAATGAGGCTAGTGTTCCTACTGCCAATACTATGTACACAACATGCCTAAACTTCCAAGCATCTCCAGGTCCCACTTGCTGAAAAAAAAGATGAAAAATAACATAACTATGTATTTAAAAATATTGAAATATCCACAAACTGATAATTATGAGGTAATATTTCAACATACATGTTTATCACATTCCCCAGATACATGTAATATAATCCAAGTGATGATATAGACAAATAAATTTGAAAACACTGTGAATCCATATCTGAAACACAAATAATATCCTAATTAGTCTTTTGTTTGGTAACATCTGCTTACACAAAACTTTAGCAATTAAATTTTGAAGTGTGCAACTAATATTATAATTTAAAATTAATTTTAAACTTTGGTATTTTTTCAAAATCATGTCCCATCAAATGTTTGTAGCAATTCTGTGTGAAGTGTCTGACAGACATTTTCATCTTGCTACAAGCAGTAATAGCCAGTATCAGATCAAGAGGTTGTATGTTCCATCCCCACCCATTGCATTATTGGAATGAATCTACTTATCACAAGCATCTTTATCTTAGATAGAAGGGTTAACAGGAAAACCGTTACTGTGTAACCAAAATTGCTCAAATTTTTAAACAAAGAGTAAGTACCTGATTGCAGTAAGATGTGTCCTAGTATGATCATCATCTGAAAGCTCTGGTATTAAACTCAAATGGGATATCTGCACAACAGCCCATCCAATTTGAAATATCACAATAAATGCAGCATAATAATACATTTGTGCCCATTTGTGAGTCAAGGAACACCCAATACACTCCGTGAATATAAACGGGAATGATGCCAGAACACAGGTGGTACCTGCAAAATATTTGCGTTAGCATATTTCAAAGAACATTATAATCTTCTAGGCAAGACTGGTCCTTCTTTATTATAATCTTATTATTAAACAACAGTTCTACTCTCGCTACTCGCTGTTGACCAATGTCAAGAGATATACTTCCCAAGATACAATATCATCCTCTCAGGAACAGTAACAACATAATATTGCATAGGAATCCATTTGCCAAGCAGTATGATTTTGAAATCTTTCCTTCTAACATCCTGTATCCATAATTGGCCTTGGAGTTGTATGGGTTTTTAAGATATATTATGCACATAGATCCCACTTACCAAACAAATGCCAAAGTTTCCGCCTGCCATACTTTGCACTGATATGATTGTCTGTATGATCTGAATGATAACCAACGAAAGGTGTTGATAAAGCATCCACTACTTGACCTATTAACATCAAATTACCCGATTGTGAAGCACTAAACTCAAGAACTAAATGAAAAAACACTAGGAAATAAGTAAACCATAAACTTGCACACACATCATTTAATACATGGCCAATCCCATAGCCAAGCTGCAACCGCAGGCTCGTAGATATATGCACAAATTCTGTATCCATTTTATTTCGTATACAGTTACTTTAAGGTGATTATTTGTCCTTTCTGTCTTCCAATCAACACTGTTCACTGAAAAATAACACTGTTCACACATCAAGATTTTGACTCAAGGAATAATGTGTCCAGTCCACAATAATATTATTACTACCTATTTTATTAAACTAACAATGTTGCAGTCACAATTTTATACTTTGGATTTCAGATTTTTCAAATCATTTTTTTATCCAGCTCAATTCCTCAAAGTTCACCTAAAAATTCTCTTTTTGGCACTTTGGAGCGAAGGGTCTTGAGGGGAGAGAAGCTCGCGCACCTCACGCATTACACTCCACGACAAGGAACATTATTTATTACTAGACTCCGCGAGATCCACGGCATATAAAATGTACTCTGCTGTGACTGTGATCCACGGATCTAAAAAGCCACTTTTGACATCACAGCTATACTCCCCTCGAGATCTAAAATGCAAAGAGTATGTAATACTAAAAAGCAACTTTTGACATAAATCATTTGAGTTAATTTGGGATGTGAAGCGTATAATTAATTCGTAACCAAAAATATCGATTTTTATAATAAATCGATTTAAAATTCTAAGAGTAGGTACATAATCGTTTAAAACTATGAATAAAAAATCGAGAAATTCATCTGATAAGCAATTTATTAATGTAATAGGCACCGAATTTAATATGAAATCGCATTTCTGTAGGTATCTTCATAGAATAATAAAACATATTCATAATTTCATGCCATAATTATTTATCCACTTGTACCGGTAATAATGGTCCACCAGTTATTGATTCACGTTCGAAGTACTCACATAGTTTCCAGACCAAGTTGCGCGATTTACTATTCACATTACGAAATCAGACACACATAGAAAATTTGAAAAAATAAATTGTAACGGACAGCCGAAATCACAGTATTAGAATCCAAGTATAGCAAGCCAAGTCAACTTAAAAGCGGGAACAGTACAAAATCAAAGCCAGATCACAAAACCAGAGGTATCCGAGAAATAGAGAGAACGAACAATTAGTCGGAAAAAAAATCGCGAAAAACTGCACAGATGTCATTGTCATTAATGCCGGTGTCAAGCAAATTGTGATCATAGAGAAATTAAATTAATCATAATTTAATGTAATGTATCTAGTGATCACATCCCTTTATTTAAAAAATAATTGATTGAGAACGTAACCATTTTTATGATTTATTTTGGCAGTACATAAATATGCATTTTAAAAATATTACGATACTAAAACAATACCTAAGAAATTACATACCATGCTAATTTATACGAATCTTAAAAAAAATCTTAATTATTATCAACTGTATATTCGAAATAGTTTTTATTCACAACCTATTTGTCAAGTTACATTCTATCACTCTTCTTATCTGTCAAAAAGGGGCTTTTCATCTGAGCCTTAACGAAGGCAGGTCTGTGCTTTTCATACATTTTATACTCCTCGAGATCTAAGAAGTCCCCTTTTGACAGATTTATAGAACGATA
This sequence comes from Allophyes oxyacanthae, assembly GCA_932294325.1. Lineage (NCBI taxonomy): Eukaryota > Metazoa > Arthropoda > Insecta > Lepidoptera > Noctuidae > Allophyes > Allophyes oxyacanthae. Next base: position 7,446,229 of record OW028610.1, read on the forward strand.
GAATGTAATTTGACAATGTTACTACAGGCTGTGAATAAAAACTATTTTGAATATACAGTTGATAATAGATCTAAGTAGTCTGTGATATGAAATTATTATAAATTTTTGAGAAACACTTCGACCACGTTATCCTTGAACAGAGTGATGGCGCTGTTGGCTAAGAAAAAGCAGTTTTGACAAGACTTCAACTGTCAAATCGTATGAATTTGTTAAAGTTCCATTTTCTGCTTTGATTATAGAAGTGTCTATCTCTTCTTTAATCTAAGATTTTGTGCCTCTTCACAGATAAGTTGGCAGTACTGTACGTATTAATTAGAATGGTATGTAATTTCTTATGTATTGTTTTAGCATCGAAATATTTTAAAAATGCATGTCTATGTACTGCCAAAATATCTTAAAATGGTTACGTTCTCAATCAATTACTTTTTAAATAAAGGGATATGATCACTAGAATGGTTAATATCGTTTGAAATATCAGTACCTATAAAATTACGTAGGTATTAAAAACTCTTGAAAGGCTGTATCACACGTTATTATTATTATTACAAGTTTATGCTGTCCCAATACTGGGCAAAGGCCTCCCTTCCTTTCCTCCACTTCTCGCGATCCCGCGCTGTATCGGGCCAGTCTTTAAGGAAGGCGTTCAATACGTCCCGCCATCTCCTTCGTGGTCTGCCGCGACCCCGTCTTACTGTCTCAGGACACCAATTCTGTGCTATGTGGGCCCACAGTTCGACCGGCATACGGCAGACATGTCCTGCCCAGTCCCACTTAAGCTGAGCGGCCTTCTGAGCTACATCAATTATCTGCGTTTTGGAGCGCAGTAAGGTGTTTCGAATCCAATCCGTTAATTTAACACCGAGTATACTGCGCTCCATTGCTCTTTGGCAAACTTTGAGTTTGGACTTCTGGACATTAGTCAAAGACCAGACTTGCGCTCCGTAAGTTAGGACGGGGAGAATACACATATCCATGAGCCATCGCTTGAGTGGCATGGGTAAATCACCCTTGAATAGCTCTTACATGGACCAGTAGCTCTTCCAGGCGTTTTCGGTGTGTCCTGCAATTTCCTTATCTTGCCGAGCCTGGAAGGAAACTACTTGGCCCAAATAGATATATTCGTGGACATATTGTAATTTCTCCCCGTCTACGTGTATGTTGCCTGGTATAGTGTTAGTCATAACCCTGGTCTTTGACATTATTCATCTTCAGTCCAACCTCAAGGCTTGCATTGCTCAGTACATTAATAGGTATATGATTAATTTTGGATTAATTTAATTTCTCTATGATCTCAATTTGCTTGACACCGGCAGTAATGACAATGACATCTGTGCAGTTTTTCGCGATTTTTCCGATTAATTGTCCGTTTTCTCTATTTCTCTGATACCTCTGTTTTTGTGATCTGGCTTTGATTTTGGACTGCACCCGCTTTTTACGTTGACTTGGCTTGCTATACTTGGATTCTAATACTGTGATTTCGGCCGTACGCTACAATAATTTGTTTCAATAGTAAATCGCGCAACTTGCTTTGGAAACTACGTGAGTACTTCGAACATGAATCAATAACTGGTGGACCATTATCACCGGTACAATAAGTGGATAATAGTTATTTGTTATACAAGAGTGCAAAGTTGCTTTTTAACCGCGTGTTCAATTTTGATGACCGAGCAAGCGAAGGATTCTAAAATTGAATTACGAGCGCAGCGAGTGATTCAAAATTAGAATCCTGAGCGTTAGCGAGGGAATCAAAAGAGCACGAGGTGAAATATCTTTGCACTCGAGTGCAACACGTAACTTTTCATTCCACCTCAGCGAGGAAAAGACTAAATGCAAAAAAAAAGTTTAATTCACAAACTTAGTGCACACGATGTTCTAAATTCAATTTACTTTATCCTCTAGAGAATAAAAACGGCTTTTCCACTCAGATATTGAAGATTAAAAATACTCTTTCCGAGATGGTGGGATGAAAATTTACTTTATCCTCTAGAGAATAAAAACGGCTTTTCCACTCAGATATTGAAGATTAAAAATACTCTTTCCGAGATGGTGGGATGAAAATAATTTTGGCATGAAATTATGAATATGTTTTATTATTCTATGAAGATACCTACAGAAATTCGATTTCATATTTAATTCGGTACCTACTACATTAATAAATTCCTTAACAGATGAATTTCTCAAATTTATATTCATAGTTTTAAACGATTATCATAGTAATATTATAAAGAGAGAAATCCTGATTGACTGACTGACTGACTGACTGACTGACTTATCATCAACGCACAGCCGAAACTACTGAAGCTAGAGTCACGAAATTTGGAGAGTAGGTCCCTTTTGTATTGTAGGCAAGCAATAAGAAGGGATTTTTGAAAATTCAGCCCCTAAAGGGGGGAAAAAGGGGGTGAAAGTTTGTATGGGAGTCCCTTAATTTTTGAAGTGAGAAAGATGGAAATTGGGATTTAGGCTTTTGGTTACAAATAAAGAAACACATAATTCTGCGTTTTTGGAAATTCATCCCCTAAAGGGGCGAAATAGGGGTGAAAATTGTTTTTGAAGTATAAAACATAGATATTGGGATTTTTTTTGAAGTGAGAAACGTGAAAATTGGTATTTCGGCTTTTGGTTAGAAATAAAGAAACATGTGTTTCTGCGTTTTTGCAATTTCATCCCCTAAAAGGGCGAAATAGGGGTGAAAATTGTTTTTGAAGTTAGAAACGTGAAAATTGAGATTTAGGCTTTTGGTTAGAAATAAAGAAACACGTGTTACCGCGTTTTTGGAAATTCATCCCCTAAAGGGGCGAAATAGGGGTGATTTTTTTTTTTGAAGTGATAAACGTGAAAATTGGGATTTAGGCTTTTGGTTAGAAATAAATAAACACGTATTTTTGGGTTCTTGCGAATTCATCCCCTGAAAGGGCAAAATAGGGGTGAAAATTGTTTTTGAAGTTAGAAATGTGAAAATTGAGATTTAGGCTTTTGGTTAGAAATAAAGAAACATGTGTTACCGCGTTTTTGGAAATTCATCCCCTAAAGGGGCGAAATAGGGGTGAAAATTATTTTTGAAGTGAGAAACGTGAAAATTGGGATTTAGGCTTTTGGTTAGAAATAAAGAAACACGTATTTTTGCGTTTTTGCAAATTCATCCCCTGAAAGGGCAAAATAGGGGTGAAAATTGATTTTGAAGTTAGAAACGTGAAAATTGAGATTTAGGCTTTTGGTTAGAATTAAAGAAACACGTGTTCGTGCGTTTTTGGAAATTCATCCCCTAAAGGTGCTAAATAGGGGTGAAAATTGTTTTTGAAGTGAGAAACGATCGATGGTTTAAGAGAAATTAAGAGTTCTTTGAAAGTTGACACTAAAAGAGGTCAAGAATTGATGAATATTAAAAAGTATCTACCGCTAACTTTGTACCTACCCGTACGAAGTCGGGACGGGCCGCTAGTATATTATATACCCTTAGAATTTTAATTCGATTTATTATAAAAATCGATATTTTTGGTTACCAATTTATACGCTTCACATCCCAAATTAACTCAAATGCTTAAAATGATATTGTTTACGTTAATTAAGCCTAGATGGCGCTACCAGTATCGTTCTGTGTTTAAAATGTCATCGCGAGTGAAATTATTGTTTTCTTGCGATACCTACATTTTGTAATCAGTCTAAAATACATTATTCTTTATGATTCGCGAGTATTATTTCTCTCTCAGTTTAAATTGTTAAACTTCGGTAAAAAACAGGCAAACATTGGTCCTTCGAAGCCGGATTACATTTATCACGACGCGTAGTGTATGGAAAACATTGTACATTCGATTAAAACATAAGTAAATTGAATTGACACAGTGACCGACACAGTGTGACACAGTGTAACACAGTGTATCGTAGTGCTTAATAAAATGGAACTTGGACTTTGGTAAACAGTGAGTTAATAGCAATAAGAAATAGACTGGTACTTACAACAATTGATAAATTATTAGTGTAGTACAAGGAACATTATTTCATTAAAATCTCAGTGGATTAACATAATTGGAACAGTTTAAGTGTACTGAACTTTAATTTGTCAACAACCGTGTTGGTGTTTTTAAAGAAATAGTTGTTGATAATAGACAATAATAAACATTCAAATTAGGATAAGTGAAGTTAGACAAACGGACTTAACTAGAATTTCGTTGCATGAATTCTGTGCTTACCTACCTAGTTCAATAATTGTGTACACAATCAATAAATCATTGCACAATGGAGAAAATAAATCAGTTATTACGTTTGCAAGAGGAACGATACGAACACATAGAAAAGGCTCAAATCAATTTTTAAAAATCGCCGAAGGACAGGCTGGTTATTAGTTATCTGGATACCCGCCTGGAGAATTTGGAGAAGGATTGGCGAATTTTCAAAGCAGCACACGAACAGCTTGTGGCACATGTAGCTAAGGAACAAAGGAGTGCGTTAGCGTATTTTTCTGATGTTAAGTATGATCAATGTGAAGAAATATACATGATGTACAAGAGTGATTTAAAAACTAAGATTCAAATGTTAACGCCTAAAGACGAGCCGTACACTACGAGAAAACAACATCCTATTGCCGAAATCAAGTTACCGAAAATTACAATACCGACATTTTCAGGAAAATACATCGACTGGCCATCATTTTTGGACTTGTTTACTTCCATAGTACATAATAACCAGACATTAGATGATGTACAAAAGTTACATTATCTAAAATCAAGCTTATCAGGAGAAGCGGAAATATTACTACGAAGTGTTTCAATAACCAGCCAAAACTATAAATTAGCGTGGGAAATATTGAACAACCGCTACAACAACAAAAGATACATATCTGGCTGTATGTTTAAGAAATTATTGGGAGTAAAACCGATCACGATGGAATCAGCACTGAGTATAAAACAACTTTTAGATTCCACGGTTGAGTGCTTGAGTTGTTTGAAGAATCTTGGGCTACCGACTGACTCCTGGGATGTTATCATTATTCACCTAACAGTGAATAAATTAGACCCTGAAAGTCAAAAATTATGGGAACAACACATCTCCGTTGACTGTGGCAATGACTTTCCAACATTTAGCAAGCTGAAACAATTTATGGAAACACGTTTCAGATCACTTGAAATGACCGAAAACACAAACCGCTCAACTAAAGTAAAAACATTCCACGCATCATTACCGCCCAGTTCGTCAGTAGAGTGTGCGCATTGTAAGGAAGATCATTACATATACCAGTGCAAGAAATTTGCAAAACAACCATACTCAAGCAAATATGAATTTGTTCAAACTAATAATCTGTGCTTTAACTGCTTGACGCCAAATCACAGAGCAGCAAGGTGCATTAGAGACACTGCCTGCCGCATTTGTAATAAGAAGCACCATTCACTTTTACACCCGGAGAAGAAAGATTCCGTGAACGAAGAATCTCATCAAGACCAAAAAGACAACATTTCATCACATTTCATATATCAACCTGGTCAAGTACTATTAGCCACAGCACTGGTAAATGTTATATCCAGACATAATAAAACAAACGTTTACCGTGCTCTCATTGACCAGGGATCACAGGCCTCATTTGTAACAGAAGATCTTGTTCAAATGATGGGCTTGAAACGAGAGAAAATCAACGGCACAGTCTCAGGATTGAGTGAAGGAAACACACTTCACATCAAGTATATGGTTGAAGTTCAACTGAGATCACGATACAACATGAACTTCACTATTCTGGTAAAGGCATACGTTTTGAGAAAAATAACGAACTACTTACCCTTACAACCATTGGACCCACATACCTGGTCGGAATTTGAGAGTATACAGTTGGCTGACCCTGAATTCAATAAATTCAATAAAATAAATGTTTTACTAGGAGCTGAAGTATTTACACAGATAATAGATGTTGGTTTGTTGAAAAGTCCATCCGGAATTATCGCACAAAATACCCAACTAGGTTGGATACTATCGGGGAGCACCAATACACAAACAAAACCTGAAACAGAAAAACAACTTATTAGTATGCATTTAAATGTAACTATTGGTGATATATTAAGAAAATTCTGGGAAATAGAAAATGAAACTCTAACCTCTGAAAGAAAATTGTCGAAAGAGGAACAGAGATGCGAAGACATATATAGACAGACGACTACAAGGACAGAAGGTGGAAGGTATAAAGTCAAGTTACCTTTCAAAGAAGACATAGAATCACCTGTGAAAAAAATAGGGAAAACAAAAGAAATAGCGATAACTAGGTTTCTACAACTAGAAAGGAAGTTTAAAAGAGACACAAACTTATACGAAGAATATACTAAGGTAATTCAAGAATACTTAGACCTTGGGCACATGACATTGGCTGAAGAAAATATGGAAGATGCTATATACTTACCCCACCACGCTGTAATCAGAAACGATAAGGATACTACCAAAGTGAGAACAGTTTTTGATGCTTCAGCTACTGGATCTAAGGGTTATTCACTTAATGATACCCTCCTAATAGGATCTACATTACAAAAAGATCTACGCTCTTTAATAATGGAATGGAGACAACACAAGATAGCGATTATAAGCGACATTGTCAAAATGTATAGACAAGTATTGGTGGCAGATAAACATACAGAGTATCAAAGAATAGTATGGAGAAATGATTCTAAGGAAGAGTGTAAATCCTACAAATTACTCACGGTTACATTTGGCACTGCGTCTGCTCCATTTTTAGCAGTTCGTACTCTGATTCAAGTGGCAGAAGATGAAGGTCATAATTACCCCTTAGCAGCTGAAATCGTGAAAAACTCGTTCTACGTGGATGATTTAATGACAGGTGCATCGAATGAAACACAAGCTATAGAAATCTATACACAAATTACTCAACTTCTAAATGGCGCTGGATTCGAACTACAAAAATGGTCCAGCAACTCTGATAAGTTCTTAGAAAGCATATCTCAGCATAAACGTAAGCTTCAACCATTTGAGATCAAGTTCGACGAAGTCATAAGAACGTTAGGATTGTCTTGGGATAGAGTTAATGATAAATTCAAGTTTTATATAGACCAACCTGAAATTACTTATCCCATTACCAAAAGAAGCATATTGTCTGAAGTGGCACGCTTATTTGATCCCTTCGGGTGGTTAGCGCCAGTTATTATTAAGGCCAAGGTATTTATACAGAAACTGTGGCTTTGTACAGTTGAGTGGGATGACGTTTTACCCTCTAATCTTCAAGAAGAATGGCTATCGTTTCGTGAACAACTTCCTGAGCTTCACAACGTAGAACTGTACCGGTGGCTTTATACTCACCCAAACAATGATCGCGTTGAAATACACGGATTCGCAGATGCCTCAACAACTGCTTATGCAGCAGTTCTTTATGTAAGAGTACTCCAATCCGACAATGTGCACCTATCTTTATTGGAAAGTAAAACTAAAGTAGCACCATTAAAGCAAATCTCGGTACCACGTCTAGAATTATGTGCAGCAGTTTTATTAGCTAGATTACTGTCAGAAGCTGCACATATTTTGAAAATACCTAAAAATCAAACTTATGCCTACACAGACTCGATGGTAGTATTAGCATGGATTCAAGCCCCACCAATAAGATGGCAAACTTTCGTGGCCAACCGAGTAACAGAAATACAAAATCGGATAGATAATGATAGATAGAGTCATGTTCCTTCTGAAGAAAATCCAGCTGATCTTGCATCGCGTGGCATCAATCCGTCGGAATTACAAAATCAAGAATTGTGGTGGAAGGGGCCCCTTTGGTTAAGGGATTTAGACATAAATAGAAAGAAAAAGGAGATAGTACATACTAATTTAGAAGAAAAAACACAAGCAAATGTCCTGATTTGTGCGGAACGAAACGAAAAATCTATACTAGAAAGATTTTCAACCTTAAATAAAATGATTAGAGTACTTACTTACTGTCGAAGGTTCCTCCGCTTGAAAGTAAAGAAAGAAATCAGAGAAGAACAGCTAACAAACATAACCTGCAAAGAAAGAACAGAAACATTAGATGCATGTATAAAAATAACCCAAGAAAATAAATTTCATGAAGAAATACAAGATTTGAAAGAAAGGGGAAGTATAAAAAAACGTAGTAAACTTATTTCTTTGTATCCTTACCTTGACAAGTCTGGGTTATTGAGGGTAGCCGGTCGCTTACAAGCAGCCAACTTACCTTATGAACACAAGCATCCTGTAATAATTCCAAGTGATTCTCATCTCGCCACTTTACTAGTAAGAGACGCTCATATGAAGTTAATGCACGGCGGGTTAGCACTTACGATGAATTTTCTTCGCTCTCGATACTGGATTATCGGCTTAAAGCCTTTAGTAAAAAGGTGCTTCCGTGAATGCGTAGTCTGCATCAAACATAGAGCCACGACCGTGCAACCTCAAATGGGTGAACTCCCAAAAGAACGAGTCACTCCTGGAAGACCGTTTAAGGTTAGCGGTGTTGATTTTGCCGGACCGATACAAATGCGCACCTCTAAAGGTAGAGGTCAGAAATCTTTCAAGGGTTACATTTGCCTCTTTGTGTGTATGGTGACTCGCGCAATACACCTTGAAGTAGTCAGTGATTTGACAACTCAAGGTTTCATGGCAGCATTTCGCAGATTTGTATCACGTCGCGGAAATTGCTCAGAGTTGTGGAGTGATAACGGATTGAATTTTGTCGGTGCTGCAAAGGAACTAACTCTTATGCTAAATCAAAGTATGAACGGAGTTCTTAAGGAGGTTGCTGACTTACTCTGTAATGATGGAACTACGTGGCACTTCATACCTCCAAGGGCTCCTAACTTTGGTGGCCTTTGGGAAGCCGGTATTAAATCCGTAAAGATGCATTTAAAGAAAACGATTGGCGTATCAACCTTGACCTTTGAGGAAATGTCAACCTTACTTACTCAAATCGAGGCCTGTTTAAATTCAAGACCCATAGGCCAGCTAAATGATCATCCAGATGATTACGCCCCACTCACGCCAGCACATTTTTTAGTTGGAGAACCACTCATTACTATTCCAGACAAACCTGATGAAGATGAATGGATAAGCCCACTAAATCGATGGAAGTTGGTACAAAGGATTATGATAAATTTCTGGAAACGATGGTCTAAAGAGTTTTTGTATACCATGCAACAACGTCACAAATGGCAAACTAAGACGGAAGCTCCTCGAGCTGGTGATGTTGTAGTGGTAAAGGATGACAACTTACCCCCTGCAAAATGGCTGTTAGCTCGTATAACCCAAGTGCATATAGGACCTGATGGAGAAATCAGGGTAGTCGAACTAAAATGTAAAGATTCCACCCTGAAACGACCCGTATCGAAGATCATTTTGCTACCCCGGTTATCAACAACTTAAGCGAGGGTTACTCTGGTACGGTGGGCGGCGTGAAGAAGAACAGAAGGTTCTTGGTGGGCGGCATGTTTACGTTAATTAAGCCTAGATGGCGCTACCAGTATCGTTCTGTGTTTAAAATGTCATCGCGAGTGAAATTATTGTTTTCTTGCGATACCTACATTTTGTAATCAGTCTAAAATACATTATTCTTTATGATTCGCGAGTATTATTTCTCTCTCAGTTTAAATTGTTAAACTTCGGTAAAAAACAGGCAAACAGATATAATATGTCAAAAGTGGCTTTTTAGATCTCGAGGAGTACCTAAGGAATCGTAAGGAATATAATACTCAGGGGAGTCGAGGAGTATAGACAGTAAACCATAGAAATATTACAATCCAATACTATATAACTATGCTATTTAATAACTCTATGCAGTAGACACAGGTCCACGCATAGAAATAGTAGGTACTAGAGCCTGGCCAACGAAAGCTGTCCAAAAGAAAAGGAGGTTCCATTAAAAAAATTAAGAGCTGTTATCCCTGTCTATACACTGCATAAACGGAGTTGATACTATCTATTATTCAAGAAATATTATGCGATACTTACCTACATCAGTATTTCCTATTTATTTAATAATATTTACAATATTTCGTCTTCAGGATCATTGACCTTCATTGAGGATGGTTATAATCAGAGCACGAATGTTTTGACGTATAGTAACGTTAACGTAAGCAAATTTTGATAAAATACAATGCATCTATCGTATTTTTGATCAATTTTATATTATGCAACATACACACTTGTTTCATGAAAATGTAAAAATACTGCATGTATTTTCACAAAAATATCATGGATTAAACGTGTACTTTTGATTCTTTCGTTTACGTTACGATACGTCAAAGCATTCGTGCTCGGCCCACAGTACCAAATTTTAAGCGCTAAACGAAACTAGCTTGGTTGTTTTATCTTTTACGTATTAAAGTTCATCGCTCAACTTTCCTGGCACGGCCATACATAGAAAAGGTTGAATTAAACAAAAAGTTATTAATATAAGTTTTTATAATGGAATTGAGACCACTGATGTGATGAAACAATAAAATCCACACAAAACGTAGGGGTTATTCATTTATTTTGTTTCCTATAGCCGAAATTGGAAAGTATTGCTGAATGTGGTCGAGTTTTCCCCAGGGGTATTCCACTGTCCGTGATTTTTAGATCTTTCAATTTTAATTCTTCTTAGTGTCTTTCATTTTTCTAATTTTTCTCATTTTCATTACCATGTTTCCTTGTGTGTCTGAACTGATAAGAATACCTGTCATTGAAGATATCTTTTCTAAATAATGTGTTTCACAAGTCGACATTTCATTTTCTTCGAGAGCTTTCAATTTCTTTACTATTTCCACAATTTTATGTTTTGTTACCTCGTTGTTGATACTTCCTGAAAAGTAGATAGGTACACCCTTGGGTACACCATGAAAAATATTTTTTATAAATAGTCGAAAAGTATCAAGTTGTTTGAATAGAAATTCAAAAAACTAACCTCATAGCGAAAGGATTGAATCTAGTTGTCGTATTTTCTCTACATATTTCCGATTTAAATCACTTTTTACGTCTTTATATTTGTCAATCATAGTAAATAGAAGCTTCCTCATCGAACTTTTGATTGTTTTCGGCATTATTTTAAACAGAACTAACGAAAACATGATGCATAAATACAATTCAATTCAAATTTTAATTTAATGGCTCCATCGCTACTTTGCGATGATTCTGCCAATGTCGAGGTTGAGTGGATCAGGAGAATGTTGAGGATGGTCGGTAAAGTAGCGCAGAGGAAATCTTCTCTGGTTGAATAACCTGAAAAGAACATGATCACAACATTGAAGTTAATATTGTTAGGTTTTAGTGAATTTGGCAAACATTGAGTAGGTACACAGAACAAATTAATAAAGGTATGTACATATGATGTTAATTTTGTAAAAGAATAGAAAAAAAAATAAAGATAGGGCCCCAGTTAAGGGAACTAAAAACTGAGTGTTAGTTCTGTTATAGCCTGATATTATTTATTTTTATAAATCTTTCAAGTACTTTAATAAAAGGGGAATCTACGACACACAAGATGACAAAGTACGAAACGTCAATGTTACAATTTTGACAATCCTAAATTGTTGCTTACAAGTTTAGAAAATAATTCGTGGACTACATAGACTAATAACTATAAGACTAGCAACGGTATTGTTAGAATAAGATGGGTAGATACGCTATGGTACGAGTGCGAAAATGATACAGATACTTTTTTCTGTCCTTATCGGCGTATTCACTTTTTTGCTGGCGGAGGTTGATAACTGTCAAAATGTCTGCCAAACAAAAGATCATAATGAATAGTTCATGTTTTCGTGTGGTTTTATAAGTTAAACAGTGCCGTATTTTGTGAGAACTCGTTAGAGAAAAAAGACAAAAGTGTGTTGATAATGGGTGGTTGTAGCATTTTAGGCTGTGATAGGCATAGTGAAAGAAAAGAAGATGGAATACAATTTCAACTCGTAAGTAAACATTTACGTATTTTTTCACCCTTTGATTATGCTGAGAATTTCCATTCTTATACATTTATTACCCACTTTGGTTAGTACATGGCCTACAAGGTCGTTCTATACCAATTTCGTCATAAAATATCATAACAAACCTAACGACAAAAGAAAAAAGTGTTGCCAGATAATAATAAAAAATTCCCACTAAGTAATGATGCACATTCTACAGGTTTCCATCTGACCCTAGTTTACGAAGAAGGTAGATTGATGCTACCGGACGTCAGAATCGGCTGCTACCAAGAAAAAATATATTTATCTGAAGCCATTCGCTGTACCAACCAAATACGTGGATTATATTTATACATATTAGAATTGCTAAAGAATGATTTGGAAGCGGAACAGTCGACAAATTCTAAATAAAACAAAAAAACATACACCCAAAAATTAAAATATTCCACCGCCACGCGCGCCGGTGAAGAAACAAAACTTAGTTAGTAAGTTTGTAAATTTAGTTAGTTTTTTTGCATATTAATTTATGATGTCATCCTAATATGTCGCCTCATAAATTGTTGCAGGGCGAGATTCCAATCAGCTAATGTACGACAATATATATACAAGAAAAAAATTGGAGGAGCTTTAGTAAAACAATAACCGCGGACTTTTAGTAAGTAGTGATAGCCTAGCGGTTGAACGCTTACCTTCCATGCAGAAGGGTCTGAGTTTTCGGATTCATGTGCGGATTAGAATATTATTATCACTTGTGATAATGATGAAGGAAAAACATCTTGAGGAAACCTGCACATTTTAGAGGGCCTCATAAGTTTCTCGATGCTGTGTGTAGTCCGCCAACCCGCACCAGGCCAGCGTGGTGGACTAATGCCTAACCCCTATCATTCTGAGAAGAGAGAACTGGTCAGCTTGTAACTGCCATGGCAATCTTATTCACAGGCAAATCATTATTATCCTAGTCTTATTTTTATTCACATTAAATTACATTATTCTCGCAGCTCTTACCGCAACATTGTACTGATAAAGATTATAATCTATTTTTTTGAAAAGAGTTACCATGGAGTTTCTTGCCGGTTCTTCTCCATAGGGTCTACTATTTGGAACCGTGCACCTAGAGTCTCGACATTTCATAAGTGCCTGTATCTGGTTTACATGAAATAAAGATCTATTCTATTCTATTCTATTCTATTCTAGAGACCCGTGCCCAGCAGTGGGACAGTAATGGGCTGGATTTATTTATTTTTAGTAAAACATAGATTCTATAAGTATCTATTATTTTGCTTTGTTGTTGCTGGAAAAACAAAAACAAATTTCTCATCTTATATAAAGGTCATTGAATAACTGGATATAAATTACTGTTGTAAAATTGATCTCATTTCTGCTTATTGATTCGAATTTTATAGAATTTTTAATTACTAATAATAACAGGTTTTTATAATATACACTTTTAATTTAAACCTAACATGTTTCATTATTGTGAATTCCAAGTTTTTAGTGGATAGAGAAGAACTTCTATATTCGCATGTTTATTTCGAAACCAGTTCTAAACGAAATTAAATATCGAATATATAGGAGATGGCGTATAATAAATTAATAACTCAATTTCGTGAAAATATCATTTAGTATCGGTTTCAAAATAAAGATGAGAATATGGCTGAATTTACCCTAATGTAGTGGAAATAGTATTTTGATGGCAACACACATTGTTAAAGCGAGACCATAGAGATAATACATAGTACCTATAACTAGAGAGCTTACTGCTATAATTAGTTGTACGAAATTTTGTGCCCACATGAAAGTCACCCGAGATTCAGCGGTGTCCCTCTCGCACACATGGCCATTACTCATCAACTTAGTAATCTACTAAATTGGTATTTTCAGAATCGTTTTTACATACATATTAGAACTAATGAAACTTCTACCCACGGCTATCAAAATAAACATAATAAAAAATATAATTGACGTGCTTTAAATATTATATTAAATATTATTATTTCCATACGTTATTCAATAAGATTGATTATTACAATATTTGGATACCAGTAGTTAAAGAAGTTTGCATGCGGGAAACACTACATCATTCAAAATGGCTTACATTGTCAACTTAGTTGTCAACCTATTGTCAACATTCGTGGTTTTCATAGTTCAGAAATAAACGTGATCAAACATTATTTTTGTGCCTAGAATAATTTTTTGGCGACAAGATGGTAAATACTTGAGTTATGATTGGGTGCAAGCGAGAATATTATCCTGGTTGTGGAATATCGTTCCATAGGTAAGTTTCATTGAGTAGTGTGACAATATATTTTTATTTTGTGGGATATAGTTGCTCCAAGTACTTATTTTAGATCGTTTCACATAACATACAGTCCACTAAGTTATATAATTTACGTACTTTAATAAATTTGGATTTGTTTTCCATAATCTGTAATGCGTAGCATATTTTCGATGCATTTATTGTTTTGTATAATTTGAGTGATTCCAAGTATAGTATAAGTATACATACAGGGTTATTTGTAAAACACCGGCAACGCTTTAAGGGGTGAAACTACTCATCAATATGAACAACTTTTACTATGGGAACAACCATGAAATCGCGAAAAAAAAATCAAACTTTTCATACAAAAGATTAACCTTGCTCCATCAAAATGTATGAAAAGTTTGAATTTTTTTTCGCGATTTCATGGTTGGTCCCGTAGTAAAAGTTGTTCATATTGATGAGTAGTTTCACCCCTTAAAGCATTGCCGGTGTTTTACAAATAACCCTGTATATAGTTTAAGTTAATTTGTTGAAATCATTTGTTGTTTGTTGTGCCGAATAGATAATAATGTTTTTTTGTATCTCTTATAAAATGATAGACTTTATTAAAATTCCATGTTTGTTTTTTTCAGGATTCCAGCTGATAATAAGCAGAGGGTGTTATGGATAACAGCCACGAACCTTGACATTAGTGTGTAAAGTTCGCATGTGTTTGTGGCGTAAATTTTAAAGATAATGAATTATTTAACAGCAGCAAAAATAAAATTAAAACCTGAAGCAGTTCTTTCAATATTACCATAGGTACTATTGTAATATGTTTAATAATTATCCGTTGTTGTATGTGTCTGTTGTATAATGTTGTGTGTAATTGTCTGGTCTGTAATAGTTTATACTAATATAAAGTATAACACATTGCACAAACTTAAGATTCACACACTTTGCTTATTGTTTATTTGTGTTTAATATTTTCCTATTAGTATAGTTAGATGGATTAAACTTTTACTGGATTGGATATTGTACTTAGATATTGTGCCATAATGAAGATCATTTTTGACATTACAGATAGCCACAAAAAGAAAAAAAACTGTACGTGCAAAATAAATTGTACGTGCAGGAACATCTGGTGAATCAGGGCATGTAGGATCTTGTAGTAAATGGGAAGATGTTGCAGTTTCCAGTGAACCACCAAATAAGAAAGTAAAGCAAGAGGAAACAAGCACATAAACCCAAAATACAACTATAATGCCAACACAATTAAAATTACAATCAACCATTAAGTTTCTAGCCGGTCTCTTCTCCATAGAACCCGGCCCACTTTGGAACCGTGCATCTAGAATCTCAACGTTTTGACGAAACGACGACGACCTTTTTATGCCGATTAGAAATTAAAAAAAGTTTTGCTTTGACTTTCATTCATTGTGTTTTATTGCTTAATGTTGTGAATGATGATTATACTTGAGTTTGCCAAACAAGAATATTATAATAAGTGATATTCGATTCTGCAGCACTAAGCATGGGTTACCCTTTCTGCTATAATAGGAAAGATCTCATAAAGAAAGGTCGTAGGATGGTCGCAAAGCTAAAAGAGAAAAAGAAAAAAAATAAAAAAGTAGAAGAGGAATTAAATTTGTATCTTAAAATGTTAAAATCTAATGTTTCCTATGACTAGAGCTGCCAGATGTCCGGAATATTCACGCATGACATTTTATTATACACGTAATCTGTGTATAAGAAAACGTCCGGATTTTTCCGCAATGTCCGAAATTTTCTCTAAATTTTTTTTTTTATTATATAGTAACCTTGCATATGCCTATTTATATATTATGCCTTGCCTGTGACTCTAATTATAACCAAAAGGGTGTATGTGTATTTGTAAGAACGTTTAGATACACTGTATGGACCGTATATTTCACTATTTACTAGGAAAAAAACAATTCTTACTATTCGATATCAGTAGTTAATTACCTGATAACTATTCTCATAACATAATTAAATATTTCTATCATGTCCTACTTTTAACTAAAATGTATGGTTACCCTATTAGACAAGGACACGGCTACCACAAAGTATTCTCCCTCAGACCGGCTTTACGGCACTATTAAGCGTTCCAGTACTTGTACTATTTCTATGAGCGAGACACATTGACGTAGCCACGTAAGTTATCCGTCTAGTTGTCCTATGTCTATGGTGGACTACTTTCGCTGGCCAAACTCTATGTATTATCTCTAAGGGTCCACGACACAGACCGACATAGACCTTCACTAACGCTCTAACGCTTGATTTTAGACGATTTTAGATCTCGAGGAGTGTAGAGGTCGTAGTAGAGGTGCAAGATTATCATAGACTTAGGCACAAACTTAGGAACAAACAATCTGTTTGAGAAAAAAAAGTGTACGCCGGATGACCTTTTTTAGGGTTCCGTACCCAAAGGGTAAAACGGGACCCTATTACTAAGACTCTGCTGTCCGTCCGTCAGACTGTCTGTCAACAGGCAGTATCTCATGAGATGCTGCCTGGTCATGAACCGTGATAGTTAGGCTGACATTCAGAGACGACAGAAACGAGTCTAAGCGTGAACTTACGCTTCCATCTGTCAAACTTACGAACAAATTTTGACAGATGGAAGCGTAAGTTCACGCTTAGACTCGTTTCTGTCATCTCTGAGGCTTATATTCAGAGACGACAGAAACGAGTTTAAGCGTGAACTTACGCTTCCATCTGTCAAAATTTGTTCGTAAAATTGACATAATTATGGAAGCGTAAGTTCACGCTTAGACTCGTTTCTGTCGTCTCTGAATGTAAGCCTGAATGTCAGCTTTAGACAGTTCAAATTTTTACAGATGATGTATTTCTGTTGGCGCTATAACAACAAATCCTGCAAAACAGAATAAAATAAATATTTAAGGACACGACACGACGACACGGTTGACGACACGGTTGGCGCAGTGGCTAAGCGATTAGCCTTCTGCGCTACGTGTCGCGGGTTCGATCCCCGCACGGAACAAGTATTTGTATGATCTACAGATAGTTGTTTCGGGTCTGGGTGGTGTGTGCATGTGACATGTATGTTTGTAAACTTACCCTCGATACAGGAGAAATCCTAGTGAGGGGCAACGATTTTACAAAAAAAAGAAAGAAAAAAGAAAAAGGGGGCAATACAACAAACATGTTTTTTTATGATATGTATGATAATGGTACGGAACCCTTCGTGCACGAGTCCGACTCGCACTAGTCTGGTTTTTTTGTTTTTTTTTTAGACGATCTCATTCATTTCGCTTCTTATTTTGGCAATTTTTATGTAGGTATCTCTCAGTAGTCTGTGATTTTATATGCTTGAGGGGAATGTACGTGGTTGCAAAGCCAAAGTACCTACGACATTTTTTGGTGTACATATACCAGTGACGTTAGGAAACCAAAGGACTTGTAATGTTTATCATTATCTATAGGAAACGGACGGAAAAGAAGCTGGCGGTCCGCCATTATGATTTCTCACCTGTCAGTCGCTATGGTCAGGTCATAGAGATTTTTTTTTTTTTGTTTCTTTTGTCCCATATGGGACAGGCAAAGGGAGCTGAGCCCATACAGCCATGTCTGATTTAATTTTCTTGTCTTCTTTCTATTTTTCAGGCCAAAGCCAAGTCTTATTTTCTTCTTGTAATGTCATAAATTTAAAATCGTAAGGCCGAAGCCAAGTCTTATTTTCTTCTTGTAATGTCATAAATTTAAAATCGTAAGGCCGAAGCCAAGTCTTATTTTCAGGTCATAGAGATAATACATAGTACCCATAGACTAATAACTATATAGTACCTGTCAGGTACATCAGCTGTCAACGCGCTTTATTTTTGTACGTATAACGTGGCCTAAAATTGGAGCGCACCGCGCCGCTCCCGCCGATCCGCGCCCCCGCGCCGGACCGCCGACCGCTCTGTCTCGCTCAATCGGCGGGAAGAACTTTCTAGAACCGCAACGTGCCCCCTTCACCCGCGCCCCGTACGCGCGACTTCCCCGCACGTCTGTGTGACTGATATCTGACTTTTCGTCTCTTTACGTGTTTTTACGGTACACAGGACTCCACGACCCATAAATAATTGTGTTGAAGCTAGTTTTATCTTTGTGTTCAATAAAATGTTAGCTCACATGTTATTTAACTAATAAACTTGTTAAATTGGCTGCCCAAGCGCGGGCCTGTGACCGTGAACTTCAGTGGAATTCATTGTGAATTCCACGGAAACTATGACACGTACACGCCGGCAATCACGTCGACAATCCGACTTTCAAGATGCCGACGATGCGGAAGAAACGGCTCCCACACAACCGTCGGTGAGGCCAAGTTTCACCGCCGACGATATGGCGTCTATCATGACGACGCTACAGCAGACCCAAACGGCAGCAATCGAACGCCTACTCGACCGTGTTCTCGACCATGAAACTCGTCGCGACTCGCTATCGACGTCGCTGGCGGCGGCGCCACAGCCAGCCGCGGCGTCCGCGCCCGCTCCCCTTCCAGGAAACTTCGCTAAATGTACAGCGCGGTTCAGTGGAGCGCCTGGTGAATCGCTTGACGGTTTCGTCGACGCCATGGAAGCATATAAGGAATGTGCCCACGTAGGAGACGACAACGCCCTACGAGGCTTATCAATGCTGTTGACTGGAGATGCAGCAATCTGGTGGCAGGGTATCAAATCCACCATCAGCTGCTGGACCGAAGCCGTGTCATCAATGCGAAGCGCCTTCGGTGACACACGTCCGCCGCATCGAATCTACTTGGAACTATTTAGTATGTCCCAAGGTCATCGTGAGAAGACTGAGATATTCGTCGCCAAAGCACGAGCCCTATTCGCTCGACTTCCAGCCGGCGATATTAATGAGAAGGTACAGCTAGATATGCTGTACGGCCTCCTACACCATCGTGTCCGCGAACGTCTACGTCGTGATGAAATAACGTCGTACGACGTGTTACTACAAAAGGCGAGGCACGTTGAAGATGCGACCGACGAAGGCACCAACGAGTACCAGCGTCGGCGTCTTAGGACGCCGCAGTCATCGTCTGCAACAGCAGGCGAAACGCCGACCAGGAAGTCGACGCCGCCATGCATCGCGCCGACGACGCCGCGGGAGCCTCGCGGACAACGTGCGTCGAGCGCCGGCGGCAGCGCGCCTTGCAACAGCACCGGTGCCCCTGCACGTCCTGCTACGCGCGACTCCGTGGCACGACCTGCGAGCGACGGCACTGCTTCATCATCAAACAAAAAGTTTTGTTGGTATTGCAAGCGGCATGGACACAATCGTGATGAGTGTAATAAACTAAAGACAAACGATAATGATACGCGAGCTATACTTAAATGTTACGGATGCGGCGAGAGCGGTGTCTTGCGTTCAAATTGCGCGAATTGTAATTCAAATTTTAGCTCGGCCGATTTTTTACCGATAACTAAATCGCGTAAGTCAATGACCCCGGGTGCATCAGCTGACGGTAAGCCATTCTCGCAGGTGAGTAATGATAAAGGTTTACCTATGGTCTGTACCGGGGCTGTATCTGATTTGTGTTCTCATTCTCGTAGTGTCAACTCTAAGAGCTCGAATTGTGTAAATGTAAACACAACGCTTACCACTACAGAACAGAGTTATATTTCGCATAATAATGCTAGTACACCCCCAGTAAATAATTTGATATTTGAACATAACGTTATTTTTCCTTGTAAACATAAGCAGGAAAGTTTAAATTTCGCGCGCTCATACGATGATAATTCGTTGTTTACGTCTTTATCTCACCCAAGTACGGATAGTACTCACATAAATAGTGAATTTAAGTCAGTACTTCCTAGGGAATCTATTGATAATAATCAGTGCGTTATAAATAATTTTACATGTAAGGATTGTGATTTGTCCATTGGAACGCTTAATAGTGCCGTAAAGCCGGTATGAGGGAGAATACTTTGTGGTAACCGTGTCCTTGTCTAATAGGGTAACCATACATTTTAGTTAAAAGTAGGACATGATAGAAATATTTAATTATGTTATGAGAATAGTTATCAGGTAATTAACTACTGATATCGAATAGTAAGAATTGTTTTTTTCCTAGTAAATAGTGAAATATACGGTCCATACAGTGTATCTAAACGTTCTTACAAATATACATACACCCTTTTGGTTATAATTAGAGTCACAGGCAAGGCATAATATATAAATAGGCATATGCAAGGTTACTATACAATAAAAAAGAAAATTTAGAGAAAATTTCGGACATTGCGGAAAAATCCGGACATTTTCTTATACACAGATTACGTGTATAATAAAATGTCATGCGTGAATATTCCGGACATCTGGCAGCTCTAGTCATAGGAAACATTAGATTTTAATATTTTAAGATACAAATTTAATTCCTTTTCTACTTTTTCTTTCTTTTTTCTTTTTCTCTTTTAGCTTTGCGACCATCCTACGACCTTTCTTTATGAGATCTTTCCTATTATAGCAGAAAGGGTAACCCATGCTTAGTGCTGCAGAATCGAATATCACTTATTATAATATTCTTGTTTGACAAACTCAAGTATAATCATCATTCACAACAACCCTTTTCCAGTCCCATGAACCACATGTGGTACATGT
The DNA here is from genome assembly GCA_932294325.1 of Allophyes oxyacanthae. Lineage (NCBI taxonomy): Eukaryota > Metazoa > Arthropoda > Insecta > Lepidoptera > Noctuidae > Allophyes > Allophyes oxyacanthae. Next base: position 7,466,959 of record OW028610.1, read on the forward strand.
CGATTGTTTAACTATTGTGTCTGCTGTCGGGACAGTGAACGTGTTAGCAATAAAACACAATGAATGAAAGTCAAAGCAAAACTTTTTTAAATTTCAAATCGGCATAAAAAGGTCGTCGTCGTTTCGTCAAAACGTTGAGATTCTAGATGCACGGTTCCAAAGTGGGCCGGGTTCTATGGAGAAGAGACCGGCTAGAAACTTAATGGTTGATTGTAATTTTAATTGTGTTGGCATTATAGTTGTATTTTGGGTTTATGTGCTTGTTTCCTCTTGCTTTACTTTCTTATTTGGTGGTTCACTGGAAACTGCAACATCTTCCCATTTACTACAAGATCCTACATGCCCTGATTCACCAGATGTTCCTGCATGTACAATTTATTTTGCACGTACAGTTTTTTTTCTTTTTGTGGCTATCTGTAATGTCAAAAATGATCTTCATTATGGCACAATATCTAAGTACAATATCCAATCCAGTAAAAGTTTAATCCATCTAACTATACTAATAGGAAAATATTAAACACAAATAAACAATAAGCAAAGTGTGTGAATCTTAAGTTTGTGCAATGTGTTATACTTTATATTAGTATAAACTATTACAGACCAGACAATTACACACAACATTATACAACAGACACATACAACAACTGATAATTATTAAACATATTACAATAGTACCTATGGTAATATTGAAGGAACTGCTTCAGGTTTTAATTTTATTTTTGCTGCTGTTAAATAATTCATTATCTTTAAAATTTACGCCACAAACACATGCGAACTTTTACACACTAATGTCAAGGTTCGTGGCTGTTATCCATAACACCCTCTGCTTATTATCAGCTGGAATCCTGAAAAAAACAAACATGGAATTTTAATAAAGTCTATCATTTTATAAGAGATACAAAAAAACATTATTATCTATTCGGCACAACAAACAACAAATGATTTCAACAAATTAACTTAAACTATATACAGGGTTATTTGTAAAACACCGGCAATGCTTTAAGGGGTGAAACTACTCATCAATATGAACAACTTTTACTACGGGACCAACCATGAAATCGCGAAAAAAAATTCAAACTTTTCATACATTTTGATGGAGCAAGGTTAATCTTTTGTATGAAAAGTTTGATTTTTTTTTCGCGATTTCATGGTTGTTCCCATAGTAAAAGTTGTTCATATTGATGAGTAGTTTCACCCCTTAAAGCGTTGCCGGTGTTTTACAAATAACCCTGTATGTATACTTATACTATACTTGGAATCACTCAAATTATACAAAACAATAAATGCATCGAAAATATGCTACGCATTACAGATTATGGAAAACAAATCCAAATTTATTAAAGAACGTAAATTATTTAACTTAGTGGACTGTATGTTATGTGAAACGATCTAAAATAAGTACTTGGAGCAACTATATCCCACAAAATAAAAATATATTGTCACACTACTCAATGAAACTTACCTATGGAACGATATTCCACAACCAGGATAATATTCTCGCTTGCACCCAATCATAACTCAAGTATTTACCATCTTGTCGCCAAAAAATTATTCTAGGCACAAAAATAATGTTTGATCACGTTTATTTCTGAACTATGAAAACCACGAATGTTGACAATAGGTTGACAACTAAGTTGACAATGTAAGCCATTTTGAATGATGTAGTGTTTCCCGCATGCAAACTTCTTTAACTACTGGTATCCAAATATTGTAATAATCAATCTTATTGAATAACGTATGGAAATAATAATATTTAATATAATATTTAAAGCACGTCAATTATATTTTTTATTATGTTTATTTTGATAGCCGTGGGTAGAAGTTTCATTAGTTCTAATATGTATGTAAAAACGATTCTGAAAATACCAATTTAGTAGATTACTAAGTTGATGAGTAATGGCCATGTGTGCGAGAGGGACACCGCGAAATCTCGGGTGACTTTCATGTGGGCACAAAATTTCGTACAACTAATTATAGCAGTAAGCTCTCTAGTTATAGGTACTATGTATTATCTCTATGGATTTGTCACTGTTTGTCACATTCCAAACTGAATTGTAAACGTCACAATAACATTAAGGTGTGCTCTTGTCAGTGTCCTTCGCAAAGTAGGGCGACCATGAATTTTTCGGGACATATTCTGGAAACAAGGTTTCCCAGTAGGGCGACCATGAATTTTTCGGGACAAAATCCGGAAAATGTTATGTCGGGTAAGGTGATCACAAAATCCGAGAATGAGGGATTTATTATCTGTTCGTCGATAAGTTCTCTACATGATGGTATACCGCGACGACCTATTTTAGGTATCGAGATTTTAGGAATCCGAGGAAGGGGTTTAATCGACACCGGAGCCAAGGGAACTATCGCAGGATCTTCACTCTACGCGTTGCTGCAACAGCATAATCAACCCTTCACTCCTAGTACTATGCGTGTAAGGCTCGCTGACGGTTCAGCACCGACACACCAAATGCTGTCAACGTTACTAGAAGTCAAGATACAAGGTAAGAGTATCAACATAGAATTTTTTGTGTTTCCAGATGCTGCTAATAATGATACATTGTTAGGTATGGATTTTTTAACAGCAGCTGGGTTGGAAATTAATTTTGCAACTTCCACATGGCGCTTTCATGACTCTGGAAAAGTGTACCCATTGGAATATGAGTACCCAAGCAGCCTTGCGTCTTGTTCTGTTGCCGAGTTTCTGAGAGAAGATGAGGGAACGATGCTGAGCCCTCCCGAACGTGAGAGTTTAGCTTCTCTTTTACAGCATAACGAGGATGTCTTCCAACCAGGGGGAGAACCTACACCGTATGCTGAACATCATATTGATACTGGAGATCATTTACCCATATCGGTCCCGCCGTATCGCCTCACACCTGCAAAAAAGCAGTTAATGAAAACTGAACTCGATAAAATGTTGAAGGATGGTGTTATTGAGGAATGTGAGTCTGCATGGACCTCTCCAGCGGTTTTAGTTCCTAAAAAGGATAATAGCATTCGATTTTGCGTAGATTACCGAAAATTGAACGCTATCACTAAAACTGATAGTTACCCACTTCCGCTCATAGATGAGCTTCTCCAATTAACTAAACGCCATTGTTTTATGTCTTCAATTGATTTGAAAGCTGGCTATTGGCAGGTTCGTGTCCAACCAGCTGATCGCGATAAAACTGCCTTTGTAACACCGTTCGGAACTTACCGTTTTAACCGCATGCCGTTCGGATTAAAGAACGCTCCATCCACTTTCCAACGGCTGATGGATCGTTTCCGTTCTGGCGCTAGTTTACAAGGTGTCGTTTTGCTGGCATATTTAGACGATTTACTCATTATTTCTGAGGATTTTACAAGCCATCTAGAAGACCTACAAAAGGTATTTGACAGGTTGCGTTTATTCGGCTTACAGGCAAATCGAGCGAAATGTTTCTTTGCTCGTCCAGAGATTAATTACCTTGGACATGTGATAACTCCTGAAGGTATCAAGCCGGATCCCTCGAAGGTCGACGCTGTCCTGCAGATGACCAGTCCGAAGAACTTAAAGCATTTAAAATCTTTTTTACAGACTTGCTCTTGGTTCAGGAAGTTTGTTCCAAATTTTTCTCAGGTAGCTCAACCCTTATCGATGCTCACTCGTAAGAATGAGATATGGAGATGGGATAGTCAGCAGCAAGAGGCGTACCAGTGCTTGAAAGATAAGTTAACTTCGGCACCTATACTGGTCCAAGCCGATTATTCTAAAGCTTTTGTGTTGCGAACAGACGCCAGCAACTACGCTTTAGGGGCTGTTTTATTACAGGGAGAAGGGCTAGAAGAGAGGCCAATCGAATACGCTAGTCGGTTGCTAACTTCTGCTGAGAAAAACTATTCCACAACTGAAAAGGAAGCTTTAGCAGTTGTTTGGGCAACGCATAAGTTCCGTGGATATCTAGATGGTCACCCTGTCATTGTCAAAAGTGACCACCAGCCGCTTAAGTGGCTCTTAACTCTCAAAACGCCTAGCGGGCGTCTCATTAGATGGGCTATGAAATTGCAAGCCTTTGATATTCGTTTCGAATATACGCCAGGTAAGTCCAATGTGTTGGCTGATACCCTAAGCCGTCCTCAGTGCGACGATACCAACATTGACAGTTGTGATGTCTGCGGTGTTATAGTTGACTTACCACGTGTAAGTTCAGCTGACATTCGTAAGGAGCAGCTTGAAGATCCCGAGGTTGCCAAGATCATCAAAAGCCTCGAGGACACTGAAGCCGTCGACATTCAATGGCTAGATAGGGGTTACATTATGAACCAAGGTGTTCTATATCGTTACCTTCCAGATACGGACAGTGAACAGCCACAGCTCGTCGTGCCGCTCACTATGCGTGAGACGATCTTGAAGGAATTTCATGATGCTCCTACAGCCGGTCACCAAGGGGTAGAACGGACCTTCAACCGGATCAGTCAAAATTATTATTTTGTTGGGATGCGTAAGTATATTACAGATTACTTGAAGAATTGTGAAGAGTGCCAGCGTTATAAGGCGTCCAATCAGAAGCCCGCTGGACTCTTACAGACACCAGTCCTGAATCAGCGTGGGGAGGTACTCGCCATTGATCTATTTGGACCATTACCGGAAGGTCACCATGGAGAGAAATGGGTCCTTTTAGTGGAAGATACTGCCACAAGGTGGGTCGAGTTGTTTGCCTTGACAGAAGCTACCGCCGAGATATGTGCGCCCGTACTCATTAATGAATATTTTCTTAGATACGGTTTCCCACGCCGTATCGTTTCAGACAACGGTGTCCAATTTATTTCAGCCCTCATGCAACAATGTATGTTTGTTTTCGGCATCAAACAAAACCTCATACCGTTATATCACCCGGAAGCAAACCCTGCCGAACGGAAGAACCGGGATCTGCGTACTCAGCTCTCGATTTTAGTAAGAAACGAACACCGTATGTGGCCAAGATTCTTGTCCTCTGTGCGATTTGCCATGAATAGTGCCACGTGTTCCACTACAGGGGCCAGTCCCGCTCAGGTTATGTTTGCCAGAGAGATGCGTACTCCATTCGACACTCAGCGCGATTTAAGAGCTATTTTAGACAAAGAGAATTTTCTTCCTCAAATCACCCCGTATCTCCGTAGGTTTTTAGACAACTGGGATGTTATTAGAGATAGGGCTGAACGGCAACAGGATGATAGGAAAGTACACGCTGACAAAACCCGGCAGACTGTCGACTATAAAGTAGGTGATTTAGTTTTCGTCACCACGCATTTGTTAAGTGACGCTGCTAAAGGCAGGACCCGAAAATTCATGCCAAAACGCGATGGACCCTATTGCATCACCAAATTAGTTTCTCCCACCACCTACGAGGTTACTGACCTAAATTCAAAGGTTTTGGGGAAATTCCATGCTTCGGATTTGAAGCCGTATTGTCATAGGTCTGATCAGGTCTCAGCTCCGGTACAGCCCCGGCGCCTTCGTGGACGGCCCCGTCTTTCTGTCTGTGCCGAGCCACCACCGAGACGTTATAGTGACTCGGAGGGGGAGGGTATAACGTGGCCTAAAATTGGAGCGCACCGCGCCGCTCCCGCCGATCCGCGCCCCCGCGCCGGACCGCCGACCGCTCTGTCTCGCTCAATCGGCGGGAAGAACTTTCTAGAACCGCAACGTGCCCCCTTCACCCGCGCCCCGTACGCGCGACTAGGGTCCCCGCACGTCTGTGTGACTGATATCTGACTTTTCGTCTCTTTACGTGTTTTTACGGTACACAGGACTCCACGACCCATAAATAATTGTGTTGAAGCTAGTTTTATCTTTGTGTTCAATAAAATGTTAGCTCACATGTTATTTAACTAATAAACTTGTTAAATACGTTATTTATTCATATTTCCATAATCTATAGTGATATTGTGTGTTTAATACAGTGACGTTAAGAGAGGCTTCTTACGTCATTGACATATACAGAGAGGCTTCTTACGTCATTGACATATACGAGGAAAAAAGTTCTACAGTTGGCAACCCTGGTTTTGATTTGATAGATTCAGTTTCTGTCATCTGTGCAAAGCATCTGTGTTTTGATCTTTGATTAACTGAAAATATAACGTTTTACATGTTGATATAGATATTTAAATAAATGGAGTCTGTTCGTAAATTAATATGTTATAGTATTTTTCTCACTTTTGTTCTGTACGTGTGTGGTGATGACTTTAGAGAGGAATTATTTATCAAACCTTTACCGCCGACACACCTTTATTCCTACTTTCAATTTGTCACTTTAGTGGATAACGAATCATCTTCATGTAAGTTTACATTTAATTAGAACTAGTTCTTTATCTTCCACAAATAAACTTTACAGAATAGGATTTTCTTTATTTTCCAGTTCATTCCCATTTGGCACCTCGATCATTGACCGAAGTAGTATCTCGTTTTCAAGTAGAGGAGCTACATTTAACTTTAACCGAAGGACAATGGAGACATAATCAATGGGGATACCCTGTATTAGATGCAGCACCTGGGGCAGAACTTTTCGCATGGTTCTCACCTGAAGTTTTGGATGTAGATACACAGTGGAAAAAACTAAGTGCAACATTATCTGGTCTCTTTTGTGCATCTTTAAATTTTATTGACAACTTCAATACAGTGACCCCTCAGATGGCATTATGGCCCATGGGCGCTGTAAAATCTGGTCATAATGTGACATCACAGCTGAGATATGCCTCACTACCCAGAGAGATTGTATGCACAGAGAATTTAACACCATGGAAGAAACTACTACCATGTGAATCAAGTCGTGGTTTTTCAGCATTGCTTAATTCTAGAATGATACACAATACTAACTACCATTCAATTGGAGTGCATGTGAGAAAAATATGCAAATCTAGTGATTGTACAGTGACTCAACTGGAAATTAAACAGACAGTGGGTCTGGTTTATGATTATGATATAATTAACAGCAATGACTGGTCATTCAGAAAATTGTTTGGACAAGGCTTGCCGGGGGCTTGTCCACTGTCTTCCGACAGCAAGATTTATGTTGATATCACTTCAAACAACTCACAAGCCTTCACCTTGACTCCACAACCAGACAACATTATGTTATCTCACAGAGGTGGAAGTGATACTAAATTAGCAGTCTACAGTATAAAACCTGATGGACAAATGATAAACATTGGTGTGAAACATAATTCTAAGCTAGATTTACCTGTTTCTATTCCCCCACCTCTACACTTCAATCGTTATATCCTTGGTTATGGTAAAGAGTTTGGAGGTATTGTCACTGAGATAACAAACAACTGCTGGACTTCTATCAATGTTGTTGTTTTGGAGAATGCACCATGGTGGCTGCCCATACAGTTGAGTTCACTTAGAGTTAATGGTGAAGCTGAAAGTAGTTTGGTAATATCTCAATACTATTCACCTGGCCGCAGCAGACAGAAACCATACCATTTAGAACTTCTTATAAAATTACCTCCAAAGTCAACCACTTCTATCACAATTGATTTCGAATTTGTCTTCTTAAAATGGCAAGAATACCCTCCTGATGCTAATCATGGATTCTATGTTGGCTCAGCATTAATTTCAGCAAATTTACCGACAGCCAGAAACTACACGAGTCTGCCTATAACAGGCTCTACATTTGATTCTGTTGTTAATGCATCAAAACTTTGTAAGTATAAAAATAATGAAATAAACAAATGCTACATAATATCAGTCAGTCCACATGCAAAGGTACCTTATGTCTGGTATGAAGTTATGCAAATTTCTATAATCTGCAATTCATTAGCTATCAATATCAAAAAAGGTCAACCTCATAACATGTGTAGTTATGGAGATGTCTTGCTGATGGTAGCATTGTGTGTGTATCAGGTTGTTGGGTTCCCTGCAATATGGATGAGCATAGCGATGCTGATGCATGCGTTGTACTTATGAATGGGTGTTGTCTATTGGGACTGGTCTACTCATAGCTGCCATAACAATTTTATCTTTTTTTTAGGAATATTTCATAGCAGGCTTGTTTAGTTTATGGACCTTTGATAAGTCTCAACTCTTAAATTAAATATTGTAAACAGCGTTCTGAGTTAAAAAGAGTAACCTTGGAGTTTTATGCCTGGTCTTCTCCATTCGAAATCAACATTTTGGAATGAGGCAACTAGAGTCTGACTATCCATAAGTGCCTGTATTGGTTTACATGAATAAAAATATATTTGATTTGAATCAATTTAAGTAATATAGGTACTCATTTTAATAAGAGATCAATATAAAATAATCAGTTCATTCATAAGTATAATGAAAAATATTCAAGTATTTATTATGTAAAGAAAAGGGTCCATATGGTGGATTTACGTGGCTTTAGGTTTGCCTTTTTTTTTTACAAAATTATACACCTCCGTCCTCCGCGGAGTTTGTTTCTGTGAACAACTTCACCACAGTAGGTACACGTAGGCTTTTCACGTTTTATGGTTGGCAAGGACTGAAAACCACTGCAACTAGCCAGAGGCTGGGTTGGCAGTTCTTGCAAAACATTCGCCAAAGGATCTTGAGATGTTCTCAGAAGAGGTTTAGGGCAAAGTAGGTATATCAATCTATTCTTGAGATTCAGATGTACAAATTGTCTAATTTACTCAAACAGATATTTTTGTCTGTCGGAAGTCAGGCATTGTGACTGGATAACTTCGGGCATTTCGTTACTGAATGTCTCTTTAAAAATAATATGCTGGAGACCAGTGGGACAAATGTCTCCAGCGCCACCCGCGCGCCCCCTCCGCTGCTGGTGTCGGTAGATGTTCAAAAACAAAGCGGAACATGTCGTGACGATTACAAGTATTATTGTCTAAGTTTCCGGTCGTAAGGTACATTTTCTACTTAACTTTAAAACCACGATTTGGGCTAATAACTTCTACGAAATAAAAATATCAAAACATGTCAAAAAAAAAAAAAATTTTTGCGCGTTTTCACAAAACATTAAATATCTTTGAAACTAAAAACGGCCTTAAGGTACCTTTTGTAGTAGACTGACACATAGATATTACTGTATGTATACTAATCACCTTCGTAATACACACAGGTGTAAATGTGTAATAAACAGGGGTGCAAGGAAAGAGCCTCTATGAGTGACGAAACCGGAGCTTATCTGGCGCACCTTGGGCAGTCAGCCTCAATACCAACATTCCTGACTGCCTAATCTTTCCACGACGACATGAGCGATTCCCATGACGTGATAACTCATGCTGACTCGACCAAAGAAGAAATAACATAATATGTTTAAAAAAAATATAAGTACAGTTGAACTGAGAATCTTACTTTTTTGAAGTCGGTTAAAACTAGCATTATACGTGTCGTGTAAAAGTTTATACAAATCATTGGCTGTAACTGTAACATAACAACTGAAGTGATAAGTATAAATAAATAAAATATATGTAGATTATTAGGTAATGTACCCTGGTTTAGCACATAGGGTACTTTTCACCCAGAAAACCAGTTAAATGGCTATATGGGAATGATCCATACCAATAATTTTACTGGTATAAGAATTGTATATTTACAATAAATTTTCGTGCTCCCATCCATTCTGTGATAGGTACCTACTATTCAAACTATTTATCGCGTTTTTTCGCCAATTCGCCATACTAGGTAAATAAAAATATAGCTTACACGAATATTTATTTAATAATTAGAAGCTGTTGTATTGTACAAGATCCTATCTTTCTAGTCTCGATCCCATTAAGGGGTTATTGTACTTACTCATCATTATGAACAACTTTTACTATGGGACCAAACGTGAAATCGCGGGCAAACATACCAGCTGTTCCATACAAATAATTAAATATTACTCGATTAAATGTATGGCACAGCAGTTTTTTAAAACGCTTTTATTAGCTTCACTTGTAACTAACTTTGACCCCCTTCCCGGTTTCCGATTGAGCTGAAATTTTGCATACACGTTTAGTTTGGATGAAAAGCGTTATCTTTAGTTTTTTTTTAAAACTAGGTATAATATTTATTTATAGTTGATGTAGCTCAAAAAGCCGCTCATCTTTAGTGGGACTGGGCAAGACATGTCTGCCGTATTGGAGTCGAACTGTGGGCCCACATAGCACAGAACTGGTGTCCTGAGACAGTAAGACGGGGTCGCGGCAGACCAGGAAGGAGATGGCGGGACGAATTGGACGCCTTCCTTATAGACTGGCCCGATACAGCGCGGGATCGCGAGATATGGAGGAAAGGGAGGGAGGTCTTTGCCCAGTATTGGGACAGCATAGGCTTATAATAATTTATTTATTTGCGGTTTTAGTCTTGTTCTCATAGTAAAAGTTGTTCATAATGATGAGTAAAATAACCCCTTACAGGGATCGAGACTAGAAAGGTAAGACGTTAATAATAATTGTAATAATTATATCATATTTATTATTGCAGGGTATCCAATGGTGTTCAGAACAAATGGTGCTATGGTATCTCTACCTACTCCAGACTTCAGTATGCCGTACAACGTCATTTGCCTTGCCTGTACAGTCGTGGCGCTAGCATTCGGGCCACTCCACAACATCTGCACTAAAGAGCTGGTTCTCAAACCTCTGGGAACACCTGTCTCACTAACTCAAAAACTTTTAAATCTATTTAAGAGAAAGAAGGACTAGTCACAATTTTAATTTGAAATACAAAGTATTGTACCTAAACTAAGTATTGGACTGAATAAATTATTAACAGTTATTAGTGCGATGTTATTTATGTATGGTCTTGGAGGAATTATGTAATGGAGGCTTACCAGGCGATCCCCGCTCGCCACTGGTATATGACTAGATTAGTCAGTTAATTACAGGTGAAGCTAAGAAAAGATGGTATGACTTTTCACCTGTGAGTATATTTTCGTCAACATCTGTTATCATTTGAAAGTAAGATTTTTAATACCTACTTACAAAAAATTCCCCATTTGCAAAAAGCCGGTATTTTTATCGCAATTCTGTAACACATGAAATCATGTGTAAGTAAACAAGTAAACGCACTGGCGATTTAATATTCGCGTGATAATCTGTGGTTTGATACCAAGACGCGGTACGGTGCTAATTTAATCCGCGCGAATTCTAGATACTCAAAGGCACGAATATATAAGCAGTATGGAGTTGTATGTCGCTTACCGCATTGCGAAATAAAATTCGCACGGGAGCAGCAAGCGCGCGGTTCAAATAGTAGCAGGACCTACTGTGCTGTTCGCTACTCTGCCTCGCTGCCCTGCCCTTGTGTGAAACCGGCGGTATAACATATGTACTAGTTTACCATAGTCGTCATCGCAAAACAATCCGGAGACGGGTGCCTCTGTGCCTAGTGATAACGTTTTGTCGGTTTTGACAATCAAATATTTGCATTTAAAAAACGATGAAAGATGTAGGAGACATGGGGTAGGTAAAGACAATGACAATGAAAATAAAACAGTGTTCTTAGTTATAGGTAATATTGGCAAAAGGAATCGATTCTGCTAGCAGAGCTTAGTCAGTCAACCTTGTCCTCGAACATAGAACAAGAGCACAGTTGAAAATCGAGGCGTATGGAAATCCCACGAGGACACCTAAAGATGCTAGTGGGTGAAAACCATGTTGAAGAAGACCGAAATGTGAGATTTCTGTGTTACTTTGACTTCCTTAATACAAGAATGGAGATCAGGGGTCTTACTACAAACTCTAATAGCAGGGCTGAATTTGAAACGCCCAGAAAGGATGATGCCAGGATTTGTATGAACTCTGGTCCCACCCTCCAATAGCTACGTGTCATACATCGTTGGATAGGTATTTTTGAGCTGAACAAAAGTTACTATGGCGCCAAGTTTCAAATCGTAGTCCGTTCAGAGTTATGCATTATTAAACATGTCACTTTAACAATGGTTAAACATAATGCTTTTCCCTAATACAATACAGTTTTTGAATTAATACTAGTATTATATACCTATCTACAGTTATCATCAGAGTCGTAAGGACGAGTGAGGACGAGTGAGGTGTGAGGCGAGGAGGACCGTTTCCTCAGATGCTGATTCTTCAGAGCTCGTGCGCGGACTATACCATTGTGTTTTATTTCTAAAAAACCCTCCTTACGACTCTGATGATAACGGTAGATGGGTATCTAATACTAGTAGGTATTAATTCAAAAACTGTATTATATTAGGGGAAAGCATTATGCTTGACTATTGTTAAACTGACATGTTTAATAATGCATAACTCTAAACGACATCATGCTCACGGCAGGCACCAACTGGATGACGGCAGCGAGAAATCGACTTCAGTGGAACGGGAAGGAGGAGACCTATACCCAGAAATGGGGACCCTAAAAGGCGTGCAAAAAAAAAAAAAACAATAATATCTTTTTTTATTTTTCTGTTTAGTATGTATTTAGGGTAATAAAGGTTTTTTATTTTTATTTAACTCTAAACGGACTAAGATTTGAATCTTGGCGCCATAGTAACTTTTATTCAGCTACAAAATACCTATCCAACGATGTATGACACGTCGCTATTGGAGGGTGGGACCAAAATTGGCATCATCCTTTCCAGTATGAGTTGACCTCGTACTGTATAGTGTATAGGCTTTTCGTACAGTGACAGGTCAGCTTATTCTGGAAAATGGGCAGTTCAATTTCAGCCCTGCTAAAAGAGCTCATAGTAAGCCCCCGCCCCAGTGCAGTTAAACGTAGTGATTACATACTCTTTGAGTGCATCTCTTCATAATTTCTGTGGTGTTCATCTAGTGAATTAATTAATAAATCAATCCCTGTGGTCCGAATTGCGATTTCGTGCTCACGCTGCTTACGACATATAATCGTTGGTCCGAAACGAAAGTGCGCTCACGGCGCTGTTAGCGTGATAATGGGTGTGTTCAGTTATTACGCCCGACGACGCGGGCGATCACACTAAACCGTTCAGTTATTTGAGCGAGCGTCGTCGGACGATCGCTCTGGTCACTCCGTGAAATAGTAGGGTGAAAGTCGCACTCGGTCGCACTGCTAACAACCGACCAATGACTGTAGTCATAGGATACAGCAGCAGATAATTTGAGATCGTTCGATTGGTCCGAATTGGTCACTCGCGTAACGCAGTTGTGGATCGTTCAATTATTCCCGATGAGCGAGCGACATTCGCCCGAGTGACTTTCGCACCGAAAACTGAATTACTGAACGTAGCCATTGAATCGGATCTAAGATCAGACCGCTTTCTTGTATACAACACAACACACACACAGAGACCCACACGCACACCACAGATGCCATTCACCCGAATTCGCTCGTTTAATCTCTTGTGGCATCAAATAAAGCGCAAACTGTCTCCCATCCATCATCTGAGTCCTTCATCTCTTACTGGGACTGCAATTTTCTCGAATTTTCTCCATTTATATCATAATTCCACAAAATGTCAAATGGTGCAAATGTCAATATGACGTTTGGCTCACAGTGATTTCACCACGGATTTAACGCAGGAGCAAAGGCTCTGGTCCAATATGGCGCAGGTAATGACGTCATTAGCGTGACGTATATGACGTCGTTAGCGCGCTCACGCTGATTCGGACCGCAGGGTAGACAGGAGAGGCTTCTTACGTCATTGTAGACAGAGAAACCAATCCGTCTACGTGTTTAAGGATGTACCTGTGATGTACCTACGCTTGGTTTCTCTGTCAGCTGTCTACCGTATACGTAGTATCTCTAAGTAGTCTGTGCTGTCTACGATGTACGCGGATAAGACGCGGATGTCTATGGCAAGGTCATCTCCCTACAAAAATGTCATTTTTAAGCATGAAGGCATGAAGTCATTTTTGTTCCGTACTTAGAATACTTTACACGCATAATCTAAGGTTCCGTAGCTACGTTAGTTCCAATTATGGTCACCGGCATAGATTATAGCAATGATTATAGGTCACCGATAAAGTGGCACTGGGATTCTTTCTAAGGATTCTTTGGTGATTGCACTGTACCCATAGACTAATAAATGTCTATGACTGTACCTCTGCTCTGTACCTACATAATACTATAATCTATGGCAATAGCAATACACATACATTGTCAGTTTGACAAATTATCTCTTTTTGTATTTGTTGCGTTTTTTGTATGTAAGATTTTATTTTACAGTTTAAATTTAATATATTATGGGAGGAATCGGAGCGTAAGTGTATATACGAGTTTATTTAAAACATACTTTGTGTGGCTACTTATTTCATGTAAATAACGATCTTTTCTTAAATTTCAGACAGCCGTTATGTGCATGCTACAAGGAGTACCAGGAGTTTCATAAGGTCGTAGAACTGAAAGACACCGGACTGGTGGTATATTGTCATACCACTCGTAGAGAAGATGTAAGTGATAACTGCCCCACAATTACCTAACAGAAAAGGTTTTCACGTTTCGTGACTGCGTAACATACTCTTACGTGAGATATGTCGCACTATTTGGTCACCTTAGCTGTTCCAGTGTATCTGACGCTTATTGTACATATATAGAATGTAAGCACATCAGTTTAGTGAAGTTTCCCTAGCGCGCTCCATACAAATGAAGCTTGATCCTATTTTAAATAGAAGCCAATTATATTATTTATAGTCAATAAAATATACCTAGTTATAGACGATGTCGAAACTAATAATAAGTGTCTGTTGTTTGTCAAACATCCGTTAAAATAGGTATAAAGTTTCAAAGTTACACTCTCTTGAAGATTTCTAATTTTCGATCAAAACTCTATCCTAATGTTTTAAGACAATAAATCAATTTAAAACTAGTTATAGTACTCGCAAATCTCTGAACTCTCTCTCTCTCCCTCTTGCACCTATAATAAGCGCACTATTATAGGTGCTAAAGGGAGAGAGTTCGAGGACTCATAAAGATTTGCGCGTACTATAGGTAGGTATCTATTTCTATTTGGAAAAACCACAGACAGATTTAAAAAAAGCCTGCCCCTGTATTAAAAAGTTTATCCAAATTGCGTGCAAATGTTGCAAAATGAGTGCTATATAAATAAACTATGCGCTCGCGGGCTGGCGACGTTCGATTGAGATTTCAGATAGCTCGCTGTCACTCCAAAATTTGCTCGTGAATTTCAATACCCATGCAGTTCAATTGCCTGGCACGCCACAATGGAATTCCAAATGATCGAAACTCCATTGTGCCGCGCCGCATCCGGTCGGTACGGCATGCTAGTGAGTGTGAAAGCCAGCGGTACAGTGCGCCATGCCTTCGCTCCGAACCGTTTGACTCGCTGGTGAATAGTCGTGTCCAGACCGACCGAGAACGCCTCGCGAGCCACGCTTGGACTTCTGGCTCCCGAGCCATGTCCTTCGAGGCAGGATGAAGGGATTACGAGGCGGGCCTCGCGAGCCAAGGCGAGCTATTTTGAGCCAGTTCCTCCTTGTAATAAGATGGAGAGTCACGACCGTCCACATCGGGCGAGCAGCTCAAACTGAGGCGCCTTTGAGCACAGCAACTGTACTGACACCGCATGCCTCGCGGTCGAGGCTTGCTCGGCCGAGGTATGAGCGCCCGAGGCGACCCGAGCCACGGCCACACCGGCTGAGGCATTAACTTACGAGCGCGGCTCGCGAGGCATGCTCGGTCGGTCTGGACGCGGCTAATGCGAAAACGCGCGAGCCTTTTTGTCTCAGTTCGCTTTGAGTTATAGAAAGAATGATACGCACGCTTTATAACCATGGGTAGAAACCGAGAGTGGGTACTTAATTGATTTATTGCAAAGTTTAAAGAATTATCTTGTTTGTGGCAACCTACAAACAAGGATTACCATAATGAACAAAAAAAAATTAAGTTCAAAAACTAAAACCTGACTACTGAAAAGGTATGAAAGAAAAAAATATTAAGAGATACGTACCTATTCATAGTGATTTTCAGAGGATAGCCGTGGTCGTATGCCACTTTGCCCTAAAGCTTATGATCGCTTACTACTGTTAGACTGAATTGTTCTGTAAGGGCCGAGTCACACCATAATGGCAGCCGCCGGCGGCCCCCGGTGTCGCCGCCGCGGCCGGCCGGCCTCGCGCGTCCTCCAGACCCCACGCGCCTAGTCTCGTCTTGACTACAGAGAAATGGTGCGCTCAGTGTTGCGGCAGGGGTGAGGAGCGACAAAACGCGCGTGGCGCGCAGCCGCTCGCGTCACCGCGGGCAGCCTCGCGACCTTTCAAGCTTTTCAAGCGATACTGGTCTTATAAGTATGTAGATAAAGTTTAAAATTATTTCACACTGAAAGTGCTCACCGCGTCGCTGGCGGCCGCTGCCATTCCGGTGTGACTGGGCCCTTAGGGTAGCTGTAGGTGGCCGTGGCATACGACCACGGCTATCTTCTGAACATCACTATGAATATGTATCTCTATTTTCTTGTTTCATACCTTTTCAGTAGTCGAGTTTTAGTTTTTGAACTTAATTTGTTTTTCAGACCCGGGAGCAACTGCTTTCAAGGAGATTGGGGACACTTGATCCTTATTTTGTTTTTTCATTCACATCTCTAAAAATAATAAGGTTTTTCAGAATTTATTGCCTAGAAAATTTCAATCAAAAAATTTCAATCAAAATCATGAAATATATCCGTGTTAACCTGTTTTGTTTTCGTTTTCCCTGAAGAGTACAAAAGGATCAAGTGTCCCCTGTTCTGGGACACTAATATAATCATATTCCGGATGATAGATACGAAAACATAAACACTCACTAAACATTTAACATAATAAACTAATAACATAATAAACTATCTCACTAAACATTTAACTATGACACGGTCTCAGTCTAGTAACGTAAATATATCCGTACTAAATATAATAAATACTAATCTAGTGAAATAGTTAAAAATCAACCGAAGGAGAAGGATATAATAAAAGGTGAGCGTATTATACCATTTTGGAATATTGGATAGTTGGGTTAATTTTTTAAAAAACTTGCCATGGTAGTGTCCATCCTTTTTTTTACACCACGATGAGTTAAAGTGGACCGAAAGTAAAAATCTTTCAAAATTTTATGGTGAAAAATAATTTTGATTGATTTTTGTGTCAAATCTACAGGCATTCTGGAATTTTTAAGGGTTGTGGTGGATAGCAGTTATACTTAGGTTGCCGATACAAAAAGAAATTCAGAAATTTTTGAAACATTGTGGTCATGGTAATTAAAAATATCTTAAGGGGTGTAAATTTTTGAAGGATTTCAATATTTTTATGTAATTTCTTAAAAATGGAGTTTTTTTTTTTTTTTCTCTAGTAGTCATGAGCATGTCAACCCTCTGGTGCCCGCTTATCGTTGAATTTTGGGACATGTTGTTTATAGAGGGATATATCCCTAGTAAGGTAGTAATGAAATGGTTACTTACGACTATCATCATATGATTATATCACTAGGGTTATATATAAATTACCTACGTCTTTACCTGTGAGAGGCCGGAGTGTGATAAAATTTTTACAACGCTTCAAATGGAACAGGTACATATAGAGCGGCGCCGAATGACACGACCGCGCCGCCGGCACGCCCGTAAATGTAACGCGGCCGCGCGGTCTGTAAGGAAACTCCTCATAAGTTGTCTTGGTCGTGAGACTGTAGGTACATAATACTTATATTTTTCATTTTGTGATCAACAGGTAATACAAGATGGATTGGTTGGAAGTGCTATTAGCACATCCCAAGATGTGTTTATCTTACACAATACAAAAGACGTGAAAATCACATCCGCTGATTTAATACCCGCTTTAGGTAAACTTCTTAATCTAAAATGAAAAACCTATCGCAGTAACAGCTGGACATAAGAGCTCTCCCAAAAGCGGAGGTAATGACCGTACTTCGTAGCAATAACGTCAAGCATGTTGGGGGGCGTAGACCCAGCCTCAAGTTACCTATATCGCTAACTGTCAGTCGTTAGCAGTAGGTAGTCTATTGGTCGTTACGAGCTTCGTTGGTCAGGAGGCCAGTGTAATTTTATAGTTACGCCTAGAATTCGTCGGCTTCATTCTTACAATATCAAAAGATGTCATATAATTTATCAATCTCCAAAAAGGCTTCCCTAAATCTGACATCACTTTCAATATGTTTTATCGAGGGAATCGTAAATCCTGTAGTGGCAAGATTTTAAATAGATTAGTTTTCTTTCTTTCTGCCTGGTTAATTTAGAAAGAAAGAAAACTAATTTATTTGGTTACAGTGATACCAAAATGAAGAACCTAGTTAAAAACTAAATAAAGAAACTCACACACATACTTATATACAATATATATACAGACATACATGAACCCTGAAAACGTTAGGTAGGTACCTACATTCCTTTTTGGGCAGCCGTGTAAAAAGAATTACAACGTGTATCAGAAATGCGTGGTCATATTTAGTAGTGTGGATCAGACCATCAAACTTTCACAACTTTCTTTATGGGACCAACATCGTAATAGAGAAAAAATAATCAGTTGTTCCATACAAAACTTTAATACCTATAACTACTCAACCCAAACGTTTTTATTATTTTGAATTTTGTTCTTATGAGTATTGATATGATTCATGAGATGAAAATTCAAAATATCGACAACTCAAAATCAACTTTTATACATCAAAAGTCCAGTTGAAAACCAGCGTCATGCTGCATGCACTAGTGGTCTGACATTTTTGCGGTATTTAACCACCTACTTATTAAGAGTTCATCACCCACAAACCGTCCGATAGGAGGTGCCAGATATTGAAATTTTTCAAAAAAAAAACTTTGCCTTTCGTACAATTTTTGGCTGCCCGTGGGACTGAACCCAAACATTTTAATTTTGAGTTTATATCTAAAAGTATAGGTCGATGAAGCGAAAATGAATTAGCTATTTTGTTTTCAGAAAAAAACGATATAAGCTGTCCACGATGTAGACAATTATTTGAACACGCTCAAGAACTATTGCAGAAAGTACCATTAATTGATAAGAAGAATGTCATGGGTATATGTGACCATTGCCGTTTAAAAGCACAATTTAATAACAAAACATGTAGTGAATGCGAAGAAATTGTAAAGAAATTTTTATCAGCTAAAAGTGAACAAAAAGAAGACACAAAAAAATTTATTAAAATATGGCTATCGAAAATGAAACATTTACTTAAAGATGCAGTAACTTCGGACAAACCAAAACCATCTAGAACTCGTGCTTATTCGGAATTACAAATAGATCGATTATGTCAATATTCGCCGAGATCTACACGTGAGCCTGTAGTTAAACAGATGTTTCATGCAGAAACACATAAATCAGACACAAACTTACATAAAGAAATGACTGATGCAATGTTAAAGGAACAGCATAAATTAGACAAATCTGTAATATTTACTGAACCCGTTGAACCGTTGGAGACACCTTTGACTGTTGCACCTTACGGAGGAGAAAATATAAATATGGTGAGACCGGGTCCTATGATTGATGGATCCAATGCAACTTTTGTGGAACCACCTCTGAAAGGCTACCGGGGAAAACAAGATGATATTTCTGAATACTATGATGACTCAAACATACGTGACGCAGACGTGAAAGGAGAAATAAAAAAAAATCATGATCTCAGCTTACGAAATATGATGAGACCTGATAAAGAAGCTGAAGATCCATATCCTATATCACGCAGATCAGACAAATATGAAATTCCAAAAATTGCACCATGGGAGCGTCCAGACCCAGAATCCGCGATGGATGTAAAAATAGCAAATAAAAAACATATGACGACACTTGAAAGCGAATCTCGAGAAATACGTCCTCTATCGCGAAGACCCGAAAAATCTATATCGCAAACCTCGCAAAAGAGCTTACGAGAATACCAGCGAAAAAAAGATCACATTTCGGAGACCTATGTGGAATCCACTACGGACGCAAAAGAAGCAACTAAACGTAAACATGATCTTAACTTGAAAAATATGATGGTACCAGAAAAAGAAACACGTGATCAGCAATACACAGTTGAGAAAATTGAACACGGTAAATTAAAAAAGGCAACATATGATTCTGACATACCTAAAAAAGTTGTAAAACGAGAAGACCGATATTTAACTGATGACGAAATAAAATTTCAACGCAGTGTATCAAAGTTTAATCATGAGACTGAGAAACCAGGACAGAGGGATATAAAAACGATTAAAAGTAAAAAACCTATTCAATTTGAAGAACCTTCAGAAAACATTCTTCATAAACAATTTAGCTATTTTTTTCCGAAGGGTAAGGAAAGAGAGGCCAAGAAACCAAAACTGGGTGCACGTTCTTCTCAGCTTATAAAAAACACCCAAGAAAAATTACGCCAACAAGATGAAGAAAAGCGCAAAAAAAAACTTGAAGAGGATGAAACAAAGAGATTTGCTCGCGAAGAGAAAAAACGACTTGCTGAGGAAAAGAAAAAGACGGTTGAAGAGCAAAAAAAACTTTCTGAAGAGTTACAAAGGAAAAAACACACCGAAGAAGAATTAGAAAACAAGTTAGTTACTGAAAAAGAAAAGAAACGACTTGACGAAGACAAAAGACAAGAAGAAACAGAGAGTAAAACCAAAAAAGGTAAAGAAAAGGGAGGTTCAGTGCCAGAATCTGAACTGAAAGGTAAACTTTATGAAGAAACCGAGAAAGCCAAAAAAGATTTGAAGCCGAAACCTGAGACAAAAGAAAAAATTGATAAGGGTGTGGATAAAGAAAAAAAAGGCTTAAAATCGAAAACTCAACCAAGTGATAAAATTGACAAAGAAGCAGAAAAAAAGCAAAAAGAAGAAAAGTCAAAAACTGGACCAAAGGATAAAATTGACAAGGAAGCGGAAAAAAAGCAAAAAGAAGAAAAGTCAAAAACTGCAGCAAAGGATAAGGTTGATAAAGAAGTGGAAAAAAAGCAAAAAGAAGAAACTTCAAAAACTGGACCAAAGGATAAAATTGACAAAGAAGCTGAAAAAAAGCAAAAAGAAGAAAAGTCAAAAACTGCAGCGAAGGATAAGGTTGATAAAGAAGTGGAAAAAAAGCAAAAAGAAGAAACTTCAAAAACTGGACCAAAGGATAAAATTGACAAAGAAGCGGAAAAAAAGCAAAAAGAAGAAACGTCAAAAACTGGACCAAAGGATAAAATTGATAAAGAAACGGAAAAAAAGCAAAAAGAAGAAACGTCAAAAACTGGACCAAAGGATAACATAGACAAAGAAGCGGAAAAAAAGCAAAAAGAAGAGGAGAAATATGCACACAAACAAGAACTTCAAAAAGAACGAGAAGAAAAAGACAAAGCAAAACAAGTAGAACAAACACGAAAAGAAAAAGAAGCTAGTTCTAGTAATAAACAAGACTCTTCTAAAGAATCATCAAAGAAGAATCTAGAGTCCACTAAAGAGAAAGAAAAGCAGTCTAAGAAATTAGAAGACTCTGCTAAACAAAAACCGGAGCCATCTACAGAGATAGAAGATCCTTCAAAAATAAAACAGCAGTCATCTAAACAGATTAAAGAAGGTTCCAAGAAGTTGCAAGACGTGCCTAAAGAAAAAGAAGAGCTTTCTAGTAAGAAACAAGCTCCATCTAAAGAGGTGGAAGAGCCAAAACGAGACTTAATTAAAGAAAAGGAAGGACCACCTAAAGTTAAAGAAAAGTCATCATCGATCAGAGAAGATAAATCGAAAACGAATGAAGAATCTAATGAGGATACTAGTAAAGGTCAGAGCGCGTCTAAAAAAGCGAAAGACGATACGGATGAACATCAATTTAAAAAATTACAAGCAGAAAGTGCTAAACAAAAAGAAGAAGACTTAAAAAAGAAAAAGCAGGGTGATGCCGAGACACTGAAAGCAAGAGAATTAGCTGACAAAAAAGCAAAAGATGAAGACGAGCGTAAGTCAAAAATTGTGAGCGAAGCGAAAGCTGCAACCAAACCTGAACCAAAACTACCATTAGTGGAACAAAAAGATAAACCAGAAGACGCAAAGAGCGCGTCTAAAAAAGAGAAAGAAGGTATTGATGAACTTCAATTAAAAAAAACACAAGCAGAACTTACTAAACAAAAAGAAGAAGATTTAAAAAAGAAAAAACAGAACGAAGACGAGGCACAGAAAGCAAGAGAATTAGCTGATAAAAAAACAAGAGATGAAGGAGATCGTAAATTGCAAATTGCGAGCGAAGCAAAAGCTGTACCAAAACCAGAACCAAAACAACGATCGGTGCAACAAAAAGATAAAGCAGACGAATCTACAGAAGACGCAAAGGGCGGTTCTAGAAAAGCGAAAGAAGGTAAGGACGAACTTCAATTAAAAAAAGTACAAACGGAACTTGCCAAACAAAAAGAAGAAGACTTGAAGAAAATAAAACAGAACGAAGCCGAGGCACAGAAAGTGAGAGAATTAGCTGACAAAAAAGCAAGAGATGAAGGAGAGGGTAAATCGAAAATTGTAAGCGAAGCAAAGGCTGTACATAAACCTGAAGCAAAACGACGATCGGTGGACCAAAAAGATAAAACGGCTGAGTCTACAGAAGACGCAAAGGGCGCGTCTAAAAAAGCGAAAGACGTTATGGACGTACTTGAATTCAAAAAATTACAAGCGGAGCTTGCTAAGAGAAAAGAAGAAGACTTGAAGCTGAAAAAACAGAATGAAGCCGAGGCAGAGAGAGCAAGAGAATTAGCTGACAAAAAAGCAAGAGAGGAAGGAGAGCGTAAATTGAAAGAGGTAAGAGAAGCAAAAGCAGTACCCAAACCTGAACCAAAACGACGATCGGTTGAACAAAAAGATAAACCAGAGGAATCAACTATGAAGGAATTAAAAATTAAAGAAATTAAAATGCGGAAACCATCGCCTGATGATCTTATTTTACAATTAGTAAAAATAAGGCAAACTGCCATCGTACAAAAGATGAGAACCCGACCTTGTAATGTTGATCCTGCACTGATCTTGCTTCATAAAGGCCATCAAAAAAGCGGTTTATTTTCATCAGCTTGTGATCTTTGTAATGATTCCGAATTAGAAATAGACGTGGAAAGCTATGACAATAAAATACATTTTAAATCCCCAATCGAAGAAGTTATTATTGGTGAAAAAATATTTAAATACAAACCTCCAACGCACGAGAAAACTGAACAAGAAGTTGTTCCTATGTTATTTAAATCTATATTTCAAGAAGAGACCGCAACTTTACCTCTCAAGGAAATCGTAAATATTATTCCAGAGGTAGTTGCACCAGAAAAGAAACCGATTTTAGCAACTCTTTTACCAAAAAAGGATACGAAAGGGGAACAAGTAAGTACGTACTATTATTCTGTTTATTTACCGTGGCCAAAAGGCGTTTTGTGTTTAAAAAGATGAATATTATAACAGCTGTGTTATAGTAAATTAAAATGAGTAAAATTTGGAGACGGACTGAAAACACAGGCTGAGGTTTGATTGTAACAGTTTATTCAGTAACTTATCATTAGTTAGATACAGTTTGCTACACAATTAGGTTCCTATACCCCCAGAATCTAAACAGTGCATCTGAAGGATCACGCCTAACTTTACGTGTAGAGAAAACTTTGTAGGTACCCCTTTATAAGCATATTGCGCGCACAGAGGAGTGCGAGATTTGGCATAGGTAGTTAAAGTTTATATAGATTTGAGAATGAGTGCAGAAAGCTAAAATTTATGCATACATGGTCGAATTTCGACCACTGGACAACCACTAGTTAATTTTTATTTTGGGCGTAAAAATATCTACACACACCTAGATCAGGAACAACTAAGTATTAAAATTTGTAGGCCACATAAATATTTTTCTATCCGGGCATCAAACCCGAGACTTACGTTTATACAGTGCGCCAATTGTGCAACAATAATAATCCCAAATATTGAATTATAATTAGCGATGTTCCGACTAGTCGGTAAAGCCGACTATCCAGCCACTTTCGTAGTCGGCGACTATTCGGCAAAGAGCGCCGACTAGCGACTATCCGGCCTCTTACTTTGTATGTATTTCTCAATAAAATGTACCTATATAGGAGGAATTACACTGATGCGCGATGAATGATGTGCGTTTGAATCGATTTTAAACTAGTTTTTATAAACGTCGGAGATCATCACGTGACCTTAAGCGCATTATTTTTACAGTGGGGAAAGTGTTCGTACGGCTCCAGTTCTGGGGGCCTAAAAAGGCCACATTACGCAATTCATCTAGTGATCTGCATAGTAACTGTCGAACAGATGGTTACTGAATATGAACCTTACGCGGATGATATTAAGAGTTGTCAATTAAGTAGATATTTTGACATTTGTAATATGAATCATATTGTGATTCATCTAAAGCGGCCTTTTTAGCCCCTCTGAATACTCAAAGGCAGCGCTCATTTGCAATTTTACAAATTTTTGCCCCCTTTCGATTCCCAGGGTGATTGCATAGAACGTATTATCGAGCGACCTGGATAAATTACCTAAAGCTTGCAAAATCACTAACCAACCAAGCTGTAGTTTCAGTAGGAATTATGTCTGTAAGTCTAATAAAAGGAGCTATGTCGCAGCAAACGAGTTCTTAGGAGATCATCGCACTTTGTAAGGGTGCGTCCAGATCTGGTGAATGCGCGAGATGCACGCGCGCTGCATGCGTGTAGTTACTGCAATTGTTTGGTGCGCCTCTTTAGCGCAACTCACGCAAGGCTTGCATAGTAGGCGCGCCCGGCGCACGTTCTGCACGCGCGCATCTTGCGTGCCTGCAGTTCCGTTCGCTTTCATACTGTGAGCCTCAGTTGTAAATAATTGTTTTAACAATTTTCATTTGTCCTCTCCGTGTTGTCATACGAGGGTCATTCAATAAATACTTAGCCTACAAAAAGTAAACGAAAATTTTGGAAAAGTGGGAATTTATTTTTCAACATAGTCTCCTTTTAGTTCGATACACTTAGCCCAGCGATGCTCCAACTTTTTTAATCCGTCCGAAAAATAGTTTTTGTCAAACTCTGCAAAATAGGCCTCCGTGGCGGCGATGACCTCCTCATTCGATCCATATCTATTCCCGGCGAGTGATTTTTTCAGTTTAGGAAACAGAAAGAAGTCACAAGGGGCCAAATCTGGAGAATACGGTGGATGGGGCAGCAATTCGTAGCGTAATTCGACCAATTTGGCCATGGCAACGGCAGACGTGTGAACCGGTGCGTTGTCGTGGTGAAACAGCACTTTTTTCTTCGCCAGATGGGGTCGTTTTTTCTTTAATTCGGCGTCTAATCGGCCCCATAAATCGGCATAATAAAGCCCTGTAATTGTTTTACCCTTCTCGAGGTAATCGATGTAGATCACACCTTGTGAATCCCAGAAAACGGTGGCCATAACTTTTCCGGCCGATTTTACAGTTTTCGCCTTCTTTGGAGCACGTTCCCCGGTCTGGATCCATTGTTTTGATTGCTCCTTGGTCTCTGGTGTGTACCAGTGGATCCAGGTTTCATCGACGGTCACAAAACGACGCAAAAACTCCGCTGGATTCCGCTTAAACAGCGCCAAACACGTCTCCGATGTGGTCTCACGGTTGCGCTTGTTTTCTGGTGTGAGTAAACGCGGCACCCATCGCGCCGACAGCTTTCTCATGCCGAGTTCCTCGTGAAGAATATGATGCACTGTTCCTTCTGAAATGCCTACAGTCTCAGCTAGCTCCCGAACCTTCAATCGGCGATCTGCCAATACGAGATCATGGATTTTTTTAATGTTTTCCTCCGTAGCAGCTGTTTTCGGTGCACCTGGACGTGGTTCATCAAAAACCGACGTACGGCCACGTGCAAACTCGTTGAACCAATTCTTGACGGTGGCCATCGATGGAGAAGAGTCACCGTACACAGCATCCAAGCGCTCTTTGATTTCGATGCGCGTTTTCCCTTCCAAAAATAGGAATCGAATCACCGAACGATATTGCTCTTTTTCCATTTTTGTAAAACCGATCGACACGTTGGCTTCCATAAGTTGTCAAATTAAAACAAATGAAGGGATTGGAATGAAAATTTGAAAAAAGAATTTAAAAAGAATGTGCTACACTGTGGTAAAACTCTTTTGAAACTACAGCGCCCTCTGGCGATGAGGCTAGGTACTTATTGAATGCACCTCGTAACACGTATTCAGCCTCCGGCAATCAGAAACAAACTGAGCGGGTGAGTTGGTGCAGGGCTCGAGGCGCGGGTGGGAGGAAGTAGATGTAGCGCGTAAGTTGCATGCGCGCTGCTCTTGCGCCGTTCGTGCACAGCACGTAGCTTGCGTGCGAACGTCATGCGGACAGCACAGGAGCGGCTCGCGGGCGGAGCTTTCGTGTCCTCCAGTGGACTATGTAGGTAGGTAGGTAGTGTAGGTACATAGAGTCTGGCCAACGAAAGCTGTCCAAAAAAAAGGAGGTTCAATTTAAAAAATCAAGAGCTGTTATCCCTGTCTATACACTGCTTAAACGGAGTTGATACTATCTATTATTCAAGAAATATTTATGCAATACTTACTTCAGTATTTCCTATTTAATTAGACATGTAATATTGTACTTAGAAGTAAAATATTATGTAACACGTAATAATAAACCCTTAGACCATAAATAACCTTATTACCGCTGGTGTTTACTCGACTGTATTTGCGTATTGCAATGGTGGGTAAGCAAGTTAACGTTACAATATTCCGTCTTGAGGATAATTGACTTACGCTGAGGATGGTCATAATCAGTACCAAAGTTTAAGCGCTAAACGAAACTGGCTTGGCACTTTTTAACTTTTACTTATTATAGTTCACCGCTCAACTTTCCTAGCACGGCCGTACTTTCTTTTTAATTCAACCTTTTCTAAAAGGTTGAATTAAAAAGAAAAAGGTTGAATTAAAAAGAAAGTTATTCCTATAAATATTATTTATTGGAATAGAGACCACTGATGTGATGAAACAATAAAATCCACACAAAACATAGGGGTTATTCGTTTATTTTGTTTCCTATAGCCGAAATTGGAAACTATTGCTGAATGTGGTCGAGTTTTCCCCGGAGTATTCCACTGTCCGTGATTTTTAGACCTTTCAATTTTAATTCTTCTTAGTCTCTCACACTTACATCTGAAAAGAACAAATTTATTCAATTACCTATAACCCATTCCCATAAACTAATTTTTATTACCATCTTCCTTGTGTCTGAACTGAAAAGAATACCTGTCATTGAAGATATCTTTTCTAAATAATGTGTGTCACAAGTCGACATTTCATTTTCTTCGAGAGTTTTCAATTTCTTTACTACCTATTTCCACTATTTTATGTTTTGTTACCTCGTTGTTGATACTTCCTGAAAAGTAGTAGATACACCATGAAAAATATTGCGATTTTTTATAAATAGTCGAAAAGTATCAAGTTGTTTGAATAGAAATTCAAAAACTAACCTAATAGCGGAGGGATAGAATCCAGTCGTCGTATTTTCTCTACATATTTCCGATTCAAATCACTTTTTACATCTTCATATTTGTCAATCATAGTAAATAGAAGCTTACTCATCGAACTTTTGATTGTTTACGGCATTAGTTTAAACAGAACTAACGAAAATAAGATGCGCTTACACAAGATGACAAAGTACGAAACGTCAATGTTACAATTTTGACAATCTTAAATTGTTGCCATAATAAAAGTTTAAAGAATAATTCGTGGACAGCTTTCGTTGTCCAAACTCTAATAATAATTATCTTATTGGTTAAGTACATCGTACTGGCCATACATAATATTTAAATTATATTTGAAAAGCACCTGAGATTGAGAAAATTGACATTATTCTACATATAAACTTGTCAGTTTTGATAATTAGGTATATTTGCGATTAATTTTATTTTATTATCATATATTATTTTATCCTCTCCGAAGAGGTTTTCAATTACAAATATTTTGTAATCAATATGTCTAAAAAACAAAAACCAGAACCAGTAAGTACAGAACAGAACGCATGCAGCTCCATTATTAATAATTATTCATACTTATTTTCTTTTTTAAATATAAAATTATAGTTACCTGCAAATTCAGTACTCCACCCGTAGAGAGGTAGGTATACCGGCCCAAGCTAATGTTGGTCAGGGATCCAGATAGAATGAGGAACCACCGCACGGTTCACGGCTATACTTTCTGATATCAGGGTTAATAAAGTCTTAGTATATATTAGTAATAATAACTTTATGGTATATATATAATACAACTTCAGAAGATAGGGTCTTCGCCATCGCCTACCACCACTACTACTATGCTACTAGGACTTGAGAATTTTTCATCATAAGCGAGGTCGACGTAATTTTGTTAATTCCTTTTTCTGTCTAGAGGAAACTGTAAACGCTCAATAACACCACTTACTTATCATGGTTACTATTAAAATTTCAGGTGGAACTAGAACCTGGTAAAGGTATTATACGTTACGCATTATCTGATCGCACCTTTATTGACAAGGGCTGGACCATGTTGCCTACGGAAAAAGTAGTAAGGAAGGTAAAGTTTGTTCTGGCATGTAAATCAATCATGCGCTATGTCATGTGAAAAAATCCCACACGTGTAACGCTATAAACTCCCAAATCCATCTCATTGTTAGCATGATCAACGAATTTTTTTTCAACATGGTACGTTTCTAGTTAACTTCTACAGTACCTACCTACATAACATCATTATCATCGTCACAATCTATCACATAAACTGTTCTGCTGGACGTAGACCTCACCGGACCTATTTACACCACTGCACCACGCTAACTCATCATATTGGCAAGGAGTCTTAGTCAGACTGAAAAAATTTATGGTTATTCCCATCTATGAGTTGTCAGGTCAGAGCCACGTCAGCCTAAGGCAAGATTCAACGAGTGCGGGTGCGGTTCAAGTCTATGGAAGCTGTTAGCTGGATAATGTACACTTAATGCGACAGCACGCGGCTTACTACACTAGGAAACATTCAAGAGACTGCTAATTTCCAAGGTTGAGGTCGGGGAGTGTGAGATTTTCGGTGGCCGTCTGGGAGGGTCTTCGGGAACATGGAAATTGGAACTCAAACTCCAGGGGAAAACTGTACAACCTACCTCAACCGTTTGGTAAACTGATTATTTAGGCACCTTTTTGGTTATAGATGAATGTTTATCGCATGCGTCCTGCTCACCCCGAGTTTGATTGGTTCGAACACAACAAGAACAAACGACTGATGACTTACGACACTGGTGAAAAATTAGCTGAGTTCGACGATAACGGACGTGGTCGTTGGTATTACAGAAGTGGACGACTGGCTCTGGACTATTATGATGCCGAAGGTTATTTTAGACATGATGTTTATTCATCATTTGCTAAGCCTTTTCCAAACTTTGTTGAAGTCAGCTTGCAGTCTAAACGGATGAATACCAACCAGTATTTTACACGGAGCGACTACCTCTGACCTTCACCACCCAATTATTGGGAGATAGGTAGGTATACTGCAGTGAGAATTGTCAGTTTTCGTGTCACTCTCTCTTAACGTCTGTCATAGGTAGGTTTTTAATTGATAACGGGACTGACACAGATGGTCGATGTGCAAAGAATGGACCATCCAGAGACTGACCGCGAAGCAGATTGATCGATCTGCGCGGTATCTATGCAATATGCATTGCTGTGGTTTATATTTAACCTTGCAATGTATATTTACAGAGACAAATGCTCAGCAACGGTTCGTTGTATACAGCAGCGGCGAACCTGACGAGCGGGGCCGCACACATCCTTTCACGATACTTGCCACTTTCGACTATCTAGGAAATGGAATAGTCTTCGATCATGCTGGCAAAATACGGTAACTATTGAATAAGAAATATAAAATTTACGTTGATAGCTTTAAAAGCAAAGAGTAGAAGTATTTCCACGCTTAGGTTCAATATACACGGACGACACGGTTGGCGCAGTGGCTAAGCGATTAGCTTTCTGCGCTACGTGCCGCGGGTTCGATCCCCGCACGGAACAAATATTTGTATGATCTACAGATAGTTGTTTCGGGTCTGGTTGTGTGTGCATGTGACATGTATGTTTGTAAACTGTACCCTCGATACAGGAGAAATCCTAGTGAGGGGCAAAGTATAAAAAAAAAAAAAAAAAAATGGTTTGATAAATATTTCACATAGGTACCTACTACTTACCTCGAACGGAAGTATTTTTCAGTTAAAGTACCTAAATTCATTCAACCTATCTGCGACGTACGATTCATATGTATTTCAAGATTTCTTTTATTAGGTATCTACCTATTTCATATTTTTTTATTGTTTGCTGTATCGAATTCATTTATTTATAAATTCTTTTTTTCTTACTTTTGAAAATTATTTCTCAGCCTTAAGTACAATCAGACAGAAGGCGTGGTGCTTGATCGTGGAATTGGTCCTGTCTCGCATTGGAAATGGCACACGTTGAACGATCCTCCAGTTCTGCAACAAGTTATGATAGATACCCAAATGGCACACAAGGACCCTGAAATAATTAAGCTTGGATCACCAGCTGATTTTAAAAGTCGACCAGATAATGAAGAAATGTTAGCTATAGAATTTGATAACTTCATTAAAGAAAAGAGTAAAAAGTTATCCCAAAAATTTAAACCGTTTCAAATAAAAATGAAAGCTCTCAAGATTAATGAGCATTTCTCTTTGAAAGTATTAGACCAAGCTACAATATATCTAATCTATAGAGATGGTTCGACTAATTTAAAACTTAACATCGGTATGGTATTAGATCATCAAGAAATCGTGGATACAGACACTGCTGAAGTGGGAGAAGTGTCGAACAATCTAGAACGCTTCCCCGCTCGCACAGATAGCCTTGCGGGCTTGCAGCGTAGTGTAGCCTATGCACAGCGCTATGAAAGACAGCGCACGGAGCGCGAGCGCAGGCTGCGACCTGCAGTAGAGCCTTGCGCCAGTGCTGATCAGATAACGGCTGCCGCCTCCCCGCCTTTACGACCCCCGTTGAGAACAATGCCGGCTGGATCCACGTCTAGTGCAGGATATTGTAAATGTAGAAAACCTACCAACAATTTATATTATAATACCCGTCTTCTTTGAGTAATATACTTGTGCTTCTTAGAAATTTTCTTTGTATCTTACTTATCTATTGTTACTTATATTATTTTAATATTGCTTAAATAAATAAATTAGTCTTAATATAATTGTTAGTATACTTAATTACAGCATAACTATATTTCTATTATAGAATTTTAAATAAATTAATTAGATTAACGAACTTGATTGTTTTATGAAACAATAGGATAGTATTGTGTTATGATGATTCTCACTGGTTTGATCAGTCGCAACGTTAGAGAAGTCTACCTTCCAGTTTTAAATTGGGTGGAGAAACTGCGTAGTAAAACGATGAAAATGATGAGAAATCGGCACTATTCTATTCTATTCTATTTTTCGTTATGGCAAGTGGTGCCGATGCCGACAATTCTGCGGATTCTGCCAATGTCAAAGGTGATGGAAAGACGTGTGGTGATGGTATATGTTTAAGATTCGGAATATTTCTGATCAATCGACATTATGCCATTATGCCCTTGGGTGTGTTCAGTTCATAGATTTACAATTTCGTTTAGTTCCAAGAACCTTATACATGTAATATTCTTGTTTAGTTCTTTCAGTTATTACGGCGGACCATGATCATGAGATCACCATGGAGATATTATACAAACAACCTTATTCACAGTACCTATATATGAAAGTCATGAAAGCCGAAACACCTGTCAAATATTTTCATATAACGAAGGTGTATAAAAAATTTCATTAATATATAATGAAAACTCAAAAAGTTATAAGCTTGTCGAGCAGTGGCAGTACCTCCATACAACTTCATACAAGCCCAAAAGCCCGGCATGCCCTAATACGAAACGAACTTATTCATTCGCGTCATAATAGTACATTATGATATAAGTGCGGTAAGTTGAAAATTACAGCCGAGGCGATAATATATAGTCCAGTAGGTTTGTTGGGCATGCCCTATAGTCAACCCCTAGGCACGCCACTGTTGTAGAGTTGCGTCGTTGTCCTCCTTAGATTATTATAGTCTATAATCAAAGTTGTCCTCGCATAAACATGGTGTAACGAGCGCGCCGGCGCCGGCGCTACCGCGCGCCCGCTTGGTCGCGGTGCCAGATGTTTTAGTATTACACAGAGCGATTGTAAGTAATGTAGTGATAACATTTTTCATCACACTTGCAGGCTTTGGACTGTCATAATGGCCAATTGTAGCGGTTATTATGTACCTACTACGTTTTTCGTAAATACAAATAATAATAAACTTTATTTCATAGAAACAGTACTTAGAATACATTACAGAAGTGCTATGAAAAAACAGAAGTATAGATTTAGCATCTGTAGCCGAACTAGGAGGTATCTACCTGTATTTCGGCTAACAGCGCCAATCCCCTCGAGTTACATTAATAAAGTTCTTAAAAGCTAGCAATTTAGAAAACAAAGGAATAATAATATTCTATAAGGTTAAATTATCTTATTGGTCTGTACCCTCTACTATCTGTTCTGGTAGACCAATTAAAATGATGAGCATTAAAATCTCCCACTACTAATGTTTTCCTGTTAAAAGCCGATAGTAAATTACTCCAGTCTGAATTACTAGTACGAACTGAAGGTGGACAATAAATTGACAGAATATTCTCTATCAAAGGATAGTTAAAATTTTTAACATGAAGTACTTCTATGCCCGAATTACTTATTTGAAAATCTCCAAACTGAGCTTCCAAAGACTTATGAGTGATGATAGCTACGCCTCCATATGAATCATCCCTATCTCTACGAAATATATTGTAACCACTTATTTTATGAGGACTATCGGGTTCTAACCATGTTTCGGATATAGCGGCTATGTGTATTTTGTTTTGAATTAATAATTGTGACACACATAATAATTTAGGTTTAAGGCTTTGGGCATTCCATTGTACAACGTTTAATTTAACATATTTTTTACTTCTGTCCATTAAGAATATTCATAAAAAATTGCAACAACGGTAAATCCGATAAATTATCGACTACTAACAGAATTAACCACTCAATACACAACTTAAATACATTTTTGACTTTAGCCTGTAAAGAACAATTCTTACGGAAGATAACTTCTTTCAATTTTAACAGCAATTCGTCAAAAGTAATCTTACAGTCCGCTTTACCTTTTAATTCGTCTTCTGCTCG